>CM073735.1:59826725-61085725 GCA_037113605.1 Calophaca sinica
AATTATTTTAGCAATGGTTTTATAATTTTTGAAAAGCATCGATAAAACTTTGTTCGTAAGTCATTAAGTATTTAGTGTAAGCGAAAGGTATCACAGGGTATTCTCGGGTAACTGTTGAAAACCTAAATTTTGAATATTCACACTACCTATCACTGCGTCTCCTTCACCGTGCTTTCGTGTTACCATTTCTTCCTCAAACCACTGAAAGCATTGGGACGTTCTTTACATCAACATGACTTTCGTTAATGAGGTACTCTGGCCGTGTTGCAGAGAAGTCGTCCCGGTTAGAGAAAATTTGCTGCATAAAGGTGTCCTCTGCCCATCACATGTGTTCGCTGCAATTTGCTTCAGAGACAATAGTGCACTTATTTATTCGTTGCCATGTGAGTGAGCAGTGTTGGCGGAAAAGTAATTTATGGGACGCAATCTCAGCTGGCTTGCAATAGGGTGGGAGTTTTTGTGAGTTCTTCTTTTATGTCTGCTCTTCTATGTCAAGCTCGCAAGTTGTGAATTTTGCAATGGTCCTATGGAGTATTTGGGTGTCCAGGAACAATTTACTTTGGGACTCCAAAGACGATGATGCTGATACTATCCTAACGCGAGCTCTCCATGTTTGGGAGGAGCAGAATCTGGCTTTCCAATGCTGGTAGCATGTCCTGGGTGAGACAACGCCGGGAGCACCCTGCAACTTGGAAGAAACCCCCACCTAATTATGTCACTTGCAATGTGGATGCATCATTTCCTTCCCATCTTGTTGTAACCAATATTGGAATATGCATCCGGGGGAAAAGCTAGTGATTTTTTAGTGGTGAAAACAGAGTGGTAACCACATAAATTGGATGTCAATAAAGAAAAGCCTTGGGGTCTTTTGCGCGCTTTGCAGTGGGCGCAAGAACTGGAACTATCCCTTGTTATTTTTCAATTGGATTCCCAGACAGTTGTCAACAGTGTCCGGTCATCTAGGATAAAACTTTCTGAATTTGGCTCTCTTCTCAAAGAATGTAGGGCCTTACTTTTGTTACAACCAAACTTTAAGGTAGAGTTTGTTAAAAGGTAAGCAAATGAGGTCGCTCATGCGTTAGCACGAGAAGCCACATCCTGGGCTACCCCCAAGTTTTTGATTTCGTACGCAAACATTATTGATTTAGAAATGTTTTGATCCTTCTATTGTAAAAAAAAAACTCTTTTGTATATTTTAACAAATATTCATAAATACCCGTTGATACATATGCACATATCCTTAAACGCATATGTAATTTTTTTTATATTTTAATAAAAAATTTATTCATAATGGATACTAGAGCAAGTATGAGACAACTCTTTCATTTGATAGGATGAACGATGGAGGCAGTATCCGTGTTTGCCTCGTCTCATTGCCATCCATTTATTTGATAAATGAAATTGACGGTGAGGAAATGACGCCCTAGTAAAAGGCAGGGAAAATCCTGGGTTTATTTTACACTTACGAAGGAAATTACATTTACCTTACCTTAAGAGAATTAGTGGGGAATTAAACACGCGACACATGTGAGATACAAACTCTATCATGCTCCACTAGGCGAACCCTTTGGGGTTCGCCGCCCATTGCCATCCATACACACAATTGATTGTCCTCAACTTAGTGCCTGTTTGTTTTAGATTTTAGAATCCCGTTTGGACCCCAAAATTAATTCTGACATTTTTTTAGTTACTATTCATGCGTTTGTTTTAGATTTTAGCAAATTTCAGAATCTCGTTTGTACTCCAGAATCAATTCTAGTAGAATCTACAACATTCAAGCTATTCCGTTCAGAATAATTGATTCTGGGTATGGGACCCACAAAATCTTTCATATTTACACTTCAAAAGTGATTATACTTTGTCAACCAAACACAAATCAATTTGTCTGAACTCACTTTTAAACTACCATTACCAAACAAAAATCAATTTTTTTAAACTCAATTTTTTTTAAAATCAATTTTTTTAAACAAGATTCTTCACAATCTATTCTACCATAATCTAAAATAAACGGACCCTTAATAGTTAATGTATTCAATAACAACAATATCATTAAACATATTTAAAGTTTTTTTTGGCTTAACTAATAATTAATTAATACTGTTATTAATGTTTTTGAAATCTAAAGTAAATTTTACGTATACACAAATATTTGTAGATATTATATTAGATATTAGATTAAATATATTATATTAAAAATATTATTATACTAGTCATTTATGTTTAAATATATTCAAAATAAGATAAGTTATTTGTGTATGCAATTTAATTATATTAGCAATGGTTTTATAATTTTTGAAAAACATCGATAAAAGTTTGTTTGTAAGAGCATCCACAATGAGAGAAGCTAAAATTGAGCATCTTAGCACTATTTTATGGGCCTAAGATGACACATAAGATATAAGACACCCATAATATATTCATCTAGTTTTTACTCTAATTGTGGTATCTTATTTTTTTGTTGGGTCCCACAATGAACACCACATATTTGTATTATTTTATTTAAACCTAATTTTGATTTAAATTTAAATATTAAATCAATTATTTTAATTAATATACATAAAATTATTAAATACTAAAAAATGTAGATTTTTTTTAAAATAATATTTAACATAATAAGTTCAAAAGAATAATAAAAAAAATGTTGATGAAACGGTAAAAAATAATGCCTCATTTAACTTTTTTTTTATCAGTAATGCCTAATTTAAAAAATGTAGAATTTTTTTTATTAATATTTAATTAATATATATCATGAAACGGGAACATTGGTAGGAAAAAAAAAACCCCACCTCGTCTGACCCTAAATTCCCAAACTCTCACTCTCTCTCGTCTCTCGTCTCTCGTCTCCCCCTCTGACCCGCGACAGTAACCCACCGCCTCTCTGCCGCCGCCACGCCCTCCTTGCTGCGTTCCTCTACCGTCCTCCTCCTTCCGTCGTCCTCGCCGCCGCGTCGAACACACCCTCTCCACCGCGTCACCGTCGCGTTACTGTTGCGCCACCACAGGGGTATTATCGGGTAACTCCTGAAAACCTAAAAAACCTAAAATTTTGAGTCTTCACGCTACTTACTACTGCGTCTCCTACTGCATCTCCTCCGCCGTGCTCTCGTGTTACCATTTCTTCCTCAAACCCCTGAAAGCATTGTGACGTTCTTTACGGCAACATGGCTTTCGTTAATGAGGTACTATTCATCAACTCACTTGCCAACTCATAATAATACTGTAGCTTTCTTCTTCTTCTTAGACGTCGTCGTTTTTGATTGCGTATCGTCGTGTCCTCGCAGGGCGTAACGAATTGCGTGGAATCGGTGGCCTTTAGTTTCATAACGAACGAGGAGTTACTGAGGAGTAGTCGCGTGAAGATAACCAATCCCATTCTTATCGATGGAGTCGGCAGTCCCGTACCCGCAGGGTTGTATGATCCTGCTATGGGCCCGCTCGATGAAAAGTCTCTGTATGTTTCTCCAATCCTCATTTCCACCATCTGAGTCTCTACTCTTTTCGCTTATTCTTAATTGCTACGATTTTTTTTTTTTTTTTAATTTTCGGCACCGTTGAGAATAGCCTTATAGCTATCTAATAGTCATTTTTATTTCATATTTTATATTATATTAGTTTTGCAATATTATTTTAGTTTTGCATGAAATGTTAACTTCATAGCTGTAATGTGAGAGGGATTCGAAGGCTCTCCTTAGTTACTTAGTTTGTTTTTAATGAGGAGGGTGCCTTCTGGATTTGTTATTCTTTTTCTCTACTTGCCAAATGTCACTTTATTCTTCGATACACATGTCAATTTTGTTTTGCTGCTGATGGCCGACACTTTTTTATGTCTGGATTGAGATTTTATATCTTTTTGAAGACGTCCGACATCAGAGGTTTGTTTTCGACTTAGCTTTGTGGAGATAGGGTTGGGTGGAGTTGTAATTAATTGTTTTCTGATAACTGGCTATGTTTATTTTGATGTTGTATTTATATTTATGTTGCATATACGTTACATAGCTTGACTCCTCTCTCCCTCCCTCCCCTCTCTCTCCCCTCTCTCCCTTCACTAAACTTGGATTCAGAAAACTTTTAATTCACGTCAGGCCTAATTTGGGACCGTAACCAAATTGAAATTAAAATTGAAACCTAAAAATTGGTATTAAGACCTCAATTGATGATTGCGTGAGCCATTTCGGTTGGTTCTCTTTGTAGCATGTTGTGACTCTGTTGTATTTTCCGTGGCCCGTCTCCGTCATGTTGTGTAGCTGGACTTTTTAATGTGCACAAGACCGATTCCATCTGTCTGGTTTATATGAATTCTTAATTTAGAAATTGGCATTATTGAATTTGAAAGATGGAAGGATTTATTGACATTTGTAGACAACCTGTGCAGGAAGGAGCATCCTTTGTTTGAACTGATAGAGGGGGAGAGGGGAGGGAGGGAGAGAGGAGTGAGAGGGAGGGAGGAGAGAGAGGGGAGGGAGAGTGAGAGGGGGAGAGAGGGGAGAGAGAGATGCGAGGGAGAGGGGGGAGAGAGTGTAAAATATTTTTTATGATTAAAAATATTTTTTGTAAATAAAATATATTTTATTATCAATTTAAAAAAATTATCCGATTCATCCATTTACCAACCCTAGTGTAATCCAAGGGATTTAAAAAAATAGTAGATGGATGACTAACCATCTATTAAATTAAATGGATGGATTGGATCCAATTCATTTAGTTTTTTTGTTTGTAATGGATGGATTGGATGGATTTCTTTATGGATGGATTGGATGGATGATGGATAAATGGATGACTTTGCCACCCCCTAGTTTGTTTTTAACGAGGAGGGTGCCTTTTGGATTTCTCTACTTGCCAAATGTCACTTTATTCTTCGATATATATGTCAATTTTGTTTTGCTGCTGATGGCTAACACTTTTTTATGTTTGGATTGAGATTTTATATCTTTCTGAAGACGTCCGACACTAGAGGTTTGTTTTCGACTTAGCTTTGTGGAGATAGGGTTGGGTGGAGTTGTAATTAATTGTTTTCTGATAACTGGCTGTGTTTATTTTGATGTTGTATTTATATTTATGTTGCATATAAGTTGTATATATTATACGTTACATAGCTTGATGTGAGATGGAAAAATGTGACATATCTTTTTGATTGTTGCAGTTGTAAATCCTGTGGCCAAACCTCTAAACATTGCCCAGGTCATTTTGGTCATATTGAGCTCGTTTCCCCCGTCTACAACCCTTTGATGTTCAATATTCTTAGCACTATTCTACAAAAAACTTGTTTCAATTGCCATCATTTTCAGGCTAGCAGACGTGAGGTAAACATACATTGATGTGGTATTTTATGTATTGTTTCTCCTTGTTTGTGCTTTCGTAAGATCTATATGCATTTCTTGACCATTGTTCATATGGTCTCATGATGATTCAAGGTGGAGCTGCGTACGACCCAGTTTGAGCTCATTAACAAAGGGAATATTGTTAGGGCCAAAAATTTGGATTCACTTAATCCAGATGAATCCATACATTCTGATGATGGTGACGAAGAGCAATGTTGTAATGCTGAGAAACCGGGAGAAAATTGGACCTCCCTTCAATTTAGCGAGGCAATGTCTGTTCTAAAGAAGTTCCTAGAGAAGCAATACAGAAAGTGTCAGAATTGTGGAATCATCAATCCTAAAATCACTAAACCAACCTTTGGATGGTTTCACGTGGTAAATTCTTTGTTTCTCGCTGCTTGAAATTATTTTCAGAAATCATAATATCATAAGGATCGAAAGGAATATTTTACCGTTTTTGCTAGGTTCTCATAGCATGCTTTAAATTCACACACTCTTTCTTTGAGTTGTTTGAATATAAGCAATCGAAAATCCTTTCTCTTGTAGAACCTTCCACAAATCCTCTCTAGTTACTTTATCATATGCCATTTCCAAATCAATGAAAACCATGTATAGGTCTTTTCGATTCCTTTAACATCTCTCTGCCAGTCTTTGTAGCAAGTATATGGCTTCCATTGCCAATCTCTCTGGCATAAAACCAAATTGATTTTTTGTGATGTGAATCTTTTTTAATCTACGCTCAGTTATTCTCCCCAAAGCTTTATGGTATGACTCATGAGTTTAATTCCTCTATGATTTGTGCAGTTTTGTATGCCACCTTTGTTACTTCTCCATTCATTTAACATGATCTTAGACCTTATAAGAGTCTAATAATTTCCAAATGATTTTAACTAATCAAAGCTTTCACATTTTTATGTATTATTTTCAATTTCATAAAATGTCTATATACTTTGATGGTAAGTTTGAACTTCGAATACTGTAATTATAATATGAATATCTATTTTGGGTATTGCATTTTCATATGAAGTATTTATGCTTTTGTCTACGAGCTACAATGGCATGTCCATATGCTCAAGCTTTTAGGTATTTCTTGCTGCAATGTCTGATTCCTGTTTTTCTTTTCTGTTCCTTTCACTTCTCGATTTTGGTTTTCGGTTGATGGCTCTAGAAATCTATCTCAGCTGGTCAAGCTAGAGCAAATGTTATTAGTGGTGAAGGTGCATTCTTGGCAAGTGAAACAATCAATGATGATATATCTTTAGGAAATGGGGATACTACAGATGAAGGGGATATCAACCCTGTTGGTACTGCAAATAGTGAAGCGAAAAGTCCTAATATAAAAAATCGAAAATTGTCTTACAAGCTTGCTGAGAGAAATACACTTTCAGGGTCTTTGCTACCATCCCAGGTTAGCTTGGTGCAAATATTGGCTTAATTACCACATTTATAACCTTCTTTTTCATGTTAAAGTATATGGATTATTTCATTTAATTCTATTCAAATTACAGGTTAAAGGTATTTTAGAACTTTTGTGGGAAAATGAGGCTCGGCTGTGCTCGCATATTAGTGACATTCAAGACCAAGGTTTTGGAAAGAAAGCTGGTGTCTCAATGTTCTTTCTAGAGAACATCTTTGTTCCACCAATCAAATTCCGCCCCCCAACGAAAGGAGGTGATTCTGTAAGTAGGACTAAAATAAACTGTTGACAAGACTTTATAGATATCTTTTAATATTGGGCAGCCATGTAATACTGCGAGAATATTCTTTATGAGGCGACTCAAATTGTTGTTCCATGAGGAAAAAATGCATGATGATCTCTTCTTTTTATAGATGAACTTATATACATATATATAAATATATATATATGTATATATATGTATATATCTATTTCCTTAGTTATTATTCTATTATTCTTTCATTTTCCCTTTTTAATTTCTTCTGCTAATTTTGTTGTATTCTGTTAAAACTGTTACGGAATATCAATTATTGGTGTTTATATTCATTGCATCATTTGATATTGTTTGATGCTATAATATAATGTCGAGAAATATAAAATAATGTGTTTATATTCATTGCATCATTTGATATTGTTTGATGCTATAATATAATGTCGAGAAATATAAAATACTATTAAAGGCTAACTCTTAGACTTACAGTGTACCAAGTGCAGAGTATTGTTGTTTCTGATATTCGTAGTTTTAGTATATGTAGTGGTATGTTAATTTTTGTATCGTCTTGTATTAAGAGTTAGAAAATTTACAACAATTTGGAGCTTCTTTAGTGACTTACATTCTTTTCTATTCCCTCTTTACTTTTTAGTCTATTATATCTAATCACTCTGGTACTCAGTCTCTTTTACTCACCTCATTGATCCTTCCAAATTACTTGAATGTTATGTTGATGACGGTTTGGGGTGGTTAAACTTGGGAAAATATCATTCTTCCTACCTCAATGATTGTCCTTCGGTGGCATGTAGCAAGGCAGATGATTGGGGAAGTCTTCATTTTTTTGAGAAGTCATATTTAAATCTTCTATTTCCGTTATACCCTTGGTAGTTTACTGTGGTTGCTAATGTTTGAAGTTCCTTTTCACTGACTTTCTCATACCATAAAAACCGCTTAAACTTTAACTTTAATGGTTGAAGAAATGATTGGTTGTATAATTGATATAACTTACTCCTTGTGATTCTTCTCTTACCAAAGTAAAATGCTTTTTGGTATGTGAGTGATTGAGGGCATGAACATGGGTATACAGTTATCTTCAAAAGTAACGTTTACATTTCTCCGGCAATATATTGTTATGTATTCCTATTTTTGTACTCACCTTCATAACATTTTCTTCGTAACAAATAGCATTGCTGAGGAGTAATCTTTACAGCATCTGGACAAGGGAGAATTCTTTCTTCAACATGAATCTTCACAAAAGGATCTTCCAATAGATTATTCTTGTCCTTTATTGAGTTTGGAAGCCTGAACTATTAGTTTCATTAAGCTCAGCACTTTATTGTTGAAAAAGCTCTTACCATAGAAAATATTAAAATGAGTGTCTTGAATATGAGAATGTTGAGGTGGATTGGTAGACATAAAAGGAAAGGTAAGATAAGAAACTATTGAAATTAAAGGGTTAAGTTGTGTCATGTGATTGCATACTGCTGTTACTGATCACGTGTAAATGATTACATGTATTAATTGCATTCAGTATGTGTCAATTTCAAACTGCTGTAACAGTTTCAGTATGTTACAGTTTGTTACTGTTTGTTTTTAGCTATTAGAGGGTAGCTGAACTGTTATGACAGTTGCAGGCATGCCTAGCTTATTCTGTTAAGGGACTCTTTAAGGTCTTTTATAAATAAGTATTCTCAGCATTTCAGAGACACTTTTGATTGTAATTCAACTCAGATTACTCAATATAGATGTGATGTGGTGTTTTACAAAATGTAGCACTAACCTTTAGTAGTACTTAAACTAGATTCATAATCCTAATTAGACGAGGAAATAAATTATGGAATGTAAGGAACTATGGAAATATTTTTAGCTTTTGATTTTATTCCATTCATTGTTTGGTGAAGTTTGGGCCATTCTTTCATCCTACATGTGCTTTAATTACTTGGTCAATGTCTTTTGTAGGTAAGGGAACATGCTCAAACTACGTTGTTGACTACGGTTTTACAGTCCAACATATACTTAGGAGATGCCCATCGAAACAAGTCAGATGCCTCAAAGGTTCTAAGCCGGTGGATGGAACTTCAGCAATCTGTAAACCTGCTATTTGACAATAAAACTGCTTCTGGTGAGAGTTTCGTTTGGTATCATGTTTTACACGTCTTTAATTCTGATGAAATGTTTGCAAAGGGACCTCTATTTTTGTTTTGATAAAAGAATAGATATATATTATAATAAATGAGGAAAAAATAATTACAAAAAGTAGAATTAAAATAATCGTCAACGACATGGTTATCAAATCGAGATACGTATCGTGAATCGGAATACCTATTTTCTGAGTCGTGAATTGAATCTTTTTATGAATCGTAAGATACATGATCAATAAAAATATGACATTTGTAAGTTTAAAAGAAGCGACATAGCCAAAAAAATATAAGCTGATATATCATATATGAGCTTCAAAATAATTCAAGTCCAAGGAGCAAGAAACAGAGAAGAACAAAGGAGAAAGGAGGGCGTGAAGCACTGGGTAGGCAGAAAGAACAAAAAAAAGTCGCATTGGAGGGTTGTTTGTTTGTGAATCTGACTTGGGTCATTTGGAAGGATTGAATTTGGCTGATTATGTCTCATTTAAGAAAAACTGGGGGGAAAAAAGCTCTAACAAACCTTTTAGAAATTCAGGTTGTGCAACTCGGCCTGTTTTTTGGCCGCACCTATGACAAAATCTGTATTGTAAGATTCAGCGGGATTCACGATTTGTGAGATTCAGCCAAGTCAATTGGGATACATGATGAGATTCAGGTGCAAAAAAGATTCACACTCTGATACACATCGATTGTGTTTGATTTCGTATTCAATCGATATACGAATTGCATGAATCGTAAGATATTGATAACTATGGTCAATAACACAAAAGTCGATAATATATTGTTGAAAACAAAATATCCATTCCATTAGATGAATCTGTGGATCACTAGATAAGCATGTTATCATGTAGCTATTTCAGATATCTTGCCAATAGTTCTTACATGGATTATTGTTACTTTTTACTTGGCCTAGGCAAAAGAGATGTGTCTATTGGAATATGTCAGCTGCTGGAAAAGAAGGGAGGCATCTTCCGCCAGAAAATGATGGGAAAGAGGGTTAATTTTGCATGCCGCTCTGTAATTTCACCAGATCCTTATTTAGCAGTCAATGAAATTGGGATTCCACCATATTTTGCTCTAAGATTAACGTATCCTGAGGTGAGAGTTGTTACTAATATTAGTCAATGTGCATATTTGTTGTTTTCTGTTTCTGTTGTGAATTTCTGATGTCCATTTAGTTTAGCAATCTGCATGTGTTACCGCAACCACTATAGATCTAATAGAAGCTGGTATTGTACCTTTTTTTTTACTTCATTTTCTGTTTATATTGATGATCTTAGATAGGCAAGCCATCTTTTCCCTTGGTACAGCCTGTATGATTTAAAGAGGATATAAAATTGAAACTGAAATATAAGAATTCTACTCCAACTTGATAATAATTTGCATGTTGCAGCCAAATTTTTGCCTTTTTATTCTTCCTGAGTATTAGAAACATTGATTGAGAAATTACCTTTTAGTGTAAGTAAAATGTTTAGAGTATACAAATAATGTGTAAGATATTAAATTGTAACATGTTGACAAACAGATGATACTACCAAAATTTTGCAATGGTCTAGTCATGTTTGAATTGGATTGAAGCTCGCAAGCATACGTTTGCAATGGTCTAGTACATGTTGACAAACAGATGATACTACCACAATTTTGCAATGGTCTAGTGCATGTTTGAATTGGATTGAAGTTCGCAAGCATACGTTTGGAGGCGATTGCTAGGGTGGGGAAATCTCCCATGTGGTCTATGGTGGATCGATGCTTGAAAACTACTCGAAACTCCAACAACGATCGTTGCCGCCCCCATATGTCGGTCCTCCACGTACTAACGGCCGAGACCGTGACTAGATCGGTTTTGATTCAACAAAAGCAAGAGAAAACGAATATAAGTTGTGTTTTAAGGCTCTCATTTATTTTCCTTGTTTTTCGCCAAACTGACACCGATTAGGTCAATGCCTTAATCGTGAGGACTAGGAATACCGTAAACTTCTACTTACGTGGGGTGGCATCAATTGTTGGTGGAGTTTTGAACGATTTTCAAGCATCAGTCCACTGTAGACTACTCCCTCCGGACACATTTATAAGCAAAAAAAGCACTTTCAAGATTCGTTAAAAAATATGGACCAGATACATACATTTTTTAACGAATCTTGAAAGTGTTTTTTTGCTTATAAATGTGTCCGGAGGGAGTACATTAGACCCTTTTCCACCCTAGAAGCTGCCAAGTTCGAATCAACATACTTTTGCAAACTTAAGTTTGGTTAAAAATGAGTTTACTGAAATGTGATTTACGTGTGTGGATATTTTTTCATCAAAAAAATGTAAGACAAAATAAAATTTGTTTGGATAATATGAATCAAAAGAACTTTTGAATGTGTAAATTACTGAATAGTTATTAAATTTTATAATGTAATATTAGTAATGTAATATTAAATTTCAATAATGTTTCCTATATCAATTTGTTAAAAAAATAAATAATAGTCTGCGACAAAATAGTAAAGCTTCAAATCTTCAAAATTTTTAATATCGTTGTCTTTGTAATAAACAACAGTCCATTCATTATCAAAGCTTAACATTTTTGAAATCATTCCACAACCATTTTTTTTTAAACTAATCCCAAAATAAATTAACAACACAATTGAAATTAAGGAAAAAGATATTTATACTTGTAATATTTTCAGATAAGGCAACAAAACAATTTTGCATGGATGATCATATGACAACACAGCAGAAAGCACAAGGTAGGTAAATTGGAGAAAAATAGTTTTTGGCGTTTAATATTTTGAGATAAATTTCCGCGATGGAAACGGAACTTTTAAAAGCAACCCTAATGTTACTTTCATTTGAAACATGGTTTGAACCAAAACTTTGGTGTACAAATTTATTAAACTGAACACCGAACATCAGCAAATTCAGCTTAGCGGCACAAACATGAGTTGAAGAGGTCTGAACAGTAATCCAAATATAGCCCTAATTGTATATTGGACTCTGTATGGAGCAGGGTATTACTAGTTTTGATGAAACACATCATGTGACCTCTTTGTATGATATTTTGTTTCATGCCCTTGGCCTTTTTTGTTAATATATTGCAGAGAGTCACTCCATGGAATGTAGTTAAGTTAAGGAATGCTATCCTCAATGGTCCTGAGTCCCATCCAGGTGCCACACACTATGCTGATAAAGTATCAATAGTCAAACTTTTTCCAGAAGGGAAGCTGCTTTCTTCAACATCTAGGAAATTACAATCCTCAAGAGGGGTCATTATGCATCATGGGAAGATGCATGACCATGAATTTGAAGGAAAAGTTGTGTATCGTCACTTGAAGGATGGTGATGTTGTGCTTGTCAATCGACAGGTAATGCATTATCCATCTGATGTGTTTTAATAATATAATTAATATTGTATTGTCTCCTATTCTTCTAATAATTTTTTTTCCCATTTTTAATTACACAAAATAATGAAATTCTATAAATAACATTAGAATGCTGGAACTATGCTGATTGCCTGTTCACATATACTCTTTAAAAGTGTTAAGTTGTGGCAGTTTCTGGTTCATAAGCATGCATCCATGATGCATTACACACATGCTGATTGACTATTCACATCTACTCGTGAAAATTGTTAAGTTGTTGTGGTTACTGTTTCATGTACATGCATGCAGTGGCGGAGACAGACTTCAAAGTCTTGGGGGGGGGAGGAATTTTTTCAACCTTTTTAAACCCTTCACTACGAGCAGCATGAATTGTATAATTTTAATTGCATACTTGCATGGTCAATTTGGCATCTTAATGGACCAAGTAAACTCATACCATCTAACAAAAAATAGAAAGAGATGTATAGAAGGAAAGGTTAAACATTAAACAATAACAATATATGTGATTTTTCTAAGATTAGATATAAAAGGAAATCCATAAAATATACAAAAAGGAATGGAAAGTTAGATTGAATGTGTGGGAATTGTGAAGTATTATAACGATCACGACATAAAAAAAGTATTATAATGACTGCTGATGTTTGATAACAAATATATACTTTGGCCACGTGTACTATAATGGCATGTTTCTGTCCCAGTCTAACCACAAGTGTTATACACTCATACACAACAGTGCCATATGTGGGTTTATGTCTCACCCTGAACAAACCAGCACATGAGCCTACACTACCCTTTAGAAAAAAAAATTTAAAAAATCTAAGGGGGCAAGAGCCCTGGCGCCCAACATAGCTCCTCCCCTGCATGCATGCCTACATTACACACACACGTGTTTTTAAATCGGCAACAATTGCACTGATTTCATAACTTGGCCACGTGTACTATAATGGCATGTTTCTGTCCCAGTCTAACCACAAGTGTTATACACTCATACACAACAGTGCCATATGTGGGTTTATGTCTCACCCTGAACAAACCAGCACATGAGCCTACACTACCCTTTAGAAAAAAAAATTTAAAAAATCTAAGGGGGCAAGAGCCCTGGCGCCCAACATAGCTCCTCCCCTGCATGCATGCCTACATTACACACACACGTGTTTTTAAATCGGCAACAATTGCACTGATTTCATAACTTGGTACTGTATACCACAATTAATGTTAACACAGTTTCCTGAGGATTATATTGCTAAAAATTTGTGATATGAACATCACCATTTTTATTTCCTTCTGGTTTGAATTGAAATTTACATTCTGTTGCAGCCCACACTTCATAAACCTAGTATAATGGCACATGTAGTTCGTGTTCTAAAGGGGGAGAAAACAGTACGCATGCATTATGCAAACTGCAGGTAATATATTATTTTAGTTTTTTGAGGTTTGTGTGATTGCGGTATAAATTACATATTAATACATTTGACTATATCTAGTAAGCTGTCATAAGAATTTATTTTGATGTATACACATGAATAATATCTCTGCTTAACATGGTTGCTAAAGTCAATCACTTCTTGTTTCTTTTTCTTCCCCTCATGATCTCAGTACATACAATGCTGATTTCGATGGTGATGAGATTAATGTTCATTTTCCACAAGATGAGATTTCACGTGCTGAAGCTTACAATATTGTAAATGCCAACAATCAATATGTGAAGCCTACAAGTGGTGATCCAATCAGAGCCTTGATTCAGGTATTTGCCTATATAATTATAAAAAGGCCTACTCTGCATCAGGATCCCGCCATCATGGGGTGGAGAGAATTAGATGGCTGCAGCCTAACTGCAGGGAAACAAACCTACTGTTGCGCCTGGCCTTCTATTTACATAAGTAGTTAATGTACATTATTTTGTTAAGATTTGTTTGGGTGATTTCCTGAAGTTTCCCCCCATTTTGAATAATTTTTCCAGGATCATATTGTAAGTGCTGCTCTTCTCACAAAAAAGGACACCTTTTTAAGCTGTGAAGAGTTCAATCAACTTCTCTACAGTTCTGGTGTATCCATGACTGGGCTGGGCTCTTTCTACGGCAAGGCTGGACAGAAAGTTTTCATGTCAAATTCCGAGAGTGAAATGTTTCTGTTTCCTCCAGCAATATTGAAGCCAGAGCCTTTATGGACAGGAAAACAGGTCACTATAAGTTTAGATTTTTCACACTTCGGATATTATAAAAGTGAACTTGCAGAAACCTTTCTGTTTTGTCCTTTTCTCACTCTTGTATTATTTCACAATAGAGGAGTGCTAAGGACAACCTCTCTGACGCACTCTTTTAGACACTCTCTCAACCATTGGGCCACATCACCTTTTTTTAAATCCATGTACCTGATAACTGGCTCTACTGGTTAAACAACAATGCAAAATCGATTATTTCCCCACATTGAATGCATCACCGGAAAACCAACTTCTCGCTAGAAAATTGAAACTTTCTAATGACTACATTAGCTGGGGAGATCTGAACAAGGAATTTAAAAACAGATCTTAAAGAATCACAGATCTGAAACTCACTACCGCCGGCAAATGTGGATTCCTTGGTCTTAAATCGCAGAACCTTAACTGAAGTACGCCGAGTAGAATGATGATTGACGAATGTGAGATGTTGGATCCATTGCCTTTTCTTCAAGGACTTGACAGTGGCTAGAGGCAGGAGACGATGGAGCAATTCAATGGTTTGAAAAAGAAATTCAACAAACAAATAAGCCATCACAGGGTGAAAAGAAACATCACTCGTCTCATGTGAAACCATATTAAAAGCATAAGATGACTGCAATATTTAATATGAAATTACAGTAGCCATGAATAAAAATAAAAAACTCTATCAAACTCTAGCAAATGGGTGTTGTTGACTAGAATTTGTAAGCACATTTACATAAATGTTGAGAAAATAAGGAAAAGCTGAGTTTTTTTTGGCTAATTCATGATGGGAATCAGCGAAACGAAGATGAAGAGAGAAAAATGAGAGTTTTCAATTGAGGGAGAAAGAAACTGATTAGCTTCGTAGAGGCAAGCACAGAGCATCCCCTCAAGGATCATAAGGCAAGTAGGGGCATTGTCCATAACTAGGACCTAGAGACCCAGGAAAGCTGGTTGGCGACGAGGGTGGTGGTTGACGTGGTGGGCATGAGGGCAGGATTGACATGTTTTCTCATGACTTTTCTGCTCCCTCAATTTTTCCCTTTTCAGAATTCTTTGATGTCAAAATATTCTTAACAAGCACAGCCGATTACCAATTACAGTATTTTTCAAAAACGATGACGTGGCCCAATAACAGTGTGTCTAAAAGAGTGTGTTTGAGAGTTTGTCCATAGCATTTCTCTTTCACAATATATTAAATTCTGGAGTCAGTATGTGTTAAATTGTTAAACTAGTATAAACCCTAGAATCATCTAGGAGAGAAAGAGGAAACTGAAATGTAAAACTTTCTGAATATTATTGAAATGATTTTCTTTAATTGATTACAATAGAGAGCAGCTATATATAGCTTGCTGAAGGCAATTACATTTCGGTTACAGGTACTGACAGCTGGATACAGCTTCTAACTAACTAACTGTGGTCAGTTGGTTAGTTATACAGAGTCCTACAGTTAACATAAACTAGGAGTAGATGTACTCCTCTAATACTCCCCCACAAGCTCAGCTACGTGGGTTTCAAGGAATCACAAATAGTGAGCTTGGATCTTAACTCTTCAAATCTTGTAGGAGACAAAGCCTTTGTCATGATGTCAGCATATTGTTGATGTCCAGGCACAAATGTAACAAGCAGCTGCTTTTGCAGAACCTTTTCTCGCAGAAAAAACAGATCCAGCTCCATATGCTTAGTTCTTGCGTGCAGAATTGGGTTATGAGCTAAAGCAACAGTGCTCATGTTGTCACACAAAACAGTAGGTGTACCAAACTTGAGGCCTAGTTCAGTCAGCAGTGACTGAACCCAAAGAACCTCAGAAGTGGCAAGAGCTAGACTCCTGTATTCGGCTTCTGTGCTAGACCTTGACACCATAGGTTGCTTCTTCGCCCACCATGACACTAGATTTCCACCAAGGAAGACACAAGCACCCGAGGTTGACCTTCTATCATCACGGTCAGAACCCCAATCAGCATCACAATAAGCTTGAACAGCCAAAGGACATGCTGCTGGAGCTGGTTTTAAGTGCAGGCCCTAAGTGATAGTGCCCTTCAAGTATCTCAGAATACGTTTAACTGCCAACCAATGAGTCTCCAAAGGTCTAGACATAAACTGGCAGACCTTGTTGACAGAAAAACAAATATCTTGTCTAATGATAGTAGCATACTGCAGTGCTCCTACCACGGACCTGTACATTGTAGGATCTGAAAACAGTTCTGAACCTTCTTTGGTGAGTTTGCAGCCAGCCATCATAGGAGTTGGTAATGGCTTAGCTTCAAACATGTTGGTTTTAGCAAGTAAATCTCTGAGATATTTTCCTTGAGTAAGAATAAGGGAACCATCAGCTTGTGTTTTAACTTCAATGCCTAAAAAATAATCAAGATTTCCCAAATCTTTGAGAGAAAACACTGAATTGAGTTGTGAAACAAGGTGCTGTATGAGAGCAGTATTGTTTCATGTGACAATTATGTCATCTACATAAACCAAAATGTATACCAAATCTGTCTTGCTGGTGTAAACAAACAAGGAAGGGTCACATCTAGTTGCCTTAAACCCAAACCGAAGCTGTGTAGCTTTGAGTCTGTCAAACCAAGCCCTAGGTGCTTGTTTTAGACCATAAATGGCTTTGTTTAGTTTGCGAACTGGTGATTTATCTTGAGCTTCAAAACCCGGTGGTTGAACCATGTAAACTTCCTCCTCAAGAATGCCATTGAGGAAGGCATTATTAACATCAAGCTGCTGCAACTTCCAGCCCCTAGAAATAGCCAGGGTAAGAATGGTCCTGATTGTAACCGGTTTGATAACAGGTGAAAAAGTCTCGGTGTAGTCATATCCATATCTTTGGTGAAAGCCTTTTGCCACAAGACGTGAAACCCAAAAGTCTTTGATTCTAAAAACCCACTTGCATCCAATCGGGCTGCGATTAGAAGGCAAAGATACCAAGCTCCATGTATTGTTCTTGCTGAGGGCATCATATTTTGCTTTCATTGCTGTTAGCCAAGAAGGACTAGCCAAGCCCTGTTTAGTAGTTTTAGGTTCTGCATGTGCTAGAAGAAGGGTTGGATTTATTCTAGGACAAATTATCCCAGATTCAGCCCGAGTTTGCATTGAATGAGTGTAATTGGGATGAAGAGGAGCTGGTTGTGGCAGATTTGGTGCAGGTGGAGGACTGGATTGTGAAGAAGATGCATGAATAACACTATGTGTAGGACCAGATACAGGTGAAGAACTCTGAACAGTTCCAATTGACATAGGAGCATGAGAAACAGAGTTGTTGGAGACAGGACTAGGTGCAGGATTAGCTGCAGAATTATCTGCAGGACTAGATGCAGAATTATCTGCAGAATTGGTTGCAGAGTTAGCTGCAGAATTAGCTGCAGAGTTTACTGCATTAGAAGAACTAGCAGTGTGAGCAACATTAGAAGAATTTGACACTGAAAAGAAAGGTGGAGGAACAGGAGACACCAATGGAATAGAAGCAGGAATAGGGGAACCGGTGGCTACTACAGAAGACTTATCTGGAAGCAAGGCAGAAGCGAGCGGAATTGAAGAATCACCATTGCCGGCGCCGGCGCCTGCGACGGCGACAGTAACCAGAGAGTGAACCGGATCGACTTGACTAACTGATACCATGTTAAACCATGTTAAACCAGTATAAACCCTAGAATCATCTAGGAGAGAGAGGAAACTGAAATGTAAAACTTTCTGAATATTATTGAAATGATTTTCTTTAATTGATTACAATAGAGAGCAGCTATATATAGCTTGCTGAAGGCAATTACAATTCGGTTACAGGTACTGACAGCTGGATACATCTTCTAACTAACTAACTGTGGTCAGTTAGTTAGTTATACAGAGTCCTACAGTTAACATAAACTAGGAGTAGAGGTACTCCTCTAATATAAATGCTGTATCTTATTTTCCTACTTGTGGTATTATATGCTTCTTCGTTTTACAATACATTATGGTTTTATAAAGTAAATTTGGTTTCTGCTGTCTTTCTAGGTTATCAGTGCATTACTATACTATATCACTAGAGGTTGCCCACCGTTTACTGTTGAGAAGAATGCAAAAATCCCAGCTAATTTTTTTAAGACTCGAAAGAGGGGGGGTAAAAAATACACCAAAGATAAATCAGGAAAGAAGGATGGGCCCGGCGAGGATAAACTGTTGATATATAGAAATGATTTGGTGCGTGGTGTAGTTGATAAGGCTCAATTTGGTGATTATGGAATGGTACATACAGTGCAAGAACTTTATGGCTCAAATACTGCTGGCATTCTGCTTTCGGCATTAAGTCGGTTATTCACTACGTTTTTACAGGTTAGCCACCAGTTCTTAAGTTTTGCGAATATTTTTTTTATAGGATTTAATTATCCTTCAATATTCTGATCTATTTTGCAATTCAGCTGCATGGGTTTACATGTGGGGTAGATGATCTTCTGTTAACTGAAGGAAAGGATGGTGAAAGAATAAATCAACTTGAAAGCTGCGAGGAAATTGGTGACATTGTTCATCGTGAATTCATTGGAGTCATGGAGGGTGATAATATAGGTAATCTGAAGTAAAATTAATTAATGCAGATCATATGATTTGGAAATAATACTCCATTTCTAGATGTGATAACATTTATTGACCTCTTTTAAGTTGATGAATTGCTGGTTTTTTATGTAATTTTTTTCACCCTTAATAGTGAGTTCATTCAAAACAAGTGAATTCTGATTTTTTTTTCCCTACCACTTTGCTTTTCTTGCATTTACCTTTTCTTGCCGTTTGTTTATTCACTCTTCAGTGCAACAGCAAATTTCTCTTTGAAACAAACTGAATTGAAACTGTGTTATTTCAAACTTGGATAGATGTAGATGTTTGAGTTTTAAAAAGCTTAGTCAGTTTTGGAAAATACAGAAAAGCTAGAAGTTAGACTTTTAAAAAGTTTACTCAGTTAAGGAAGATACAGAATAATGTCATTTAATTATTTTATTAACAAGATATTGATAATGATGCCATGATGCAAAGAGAAGGTTAATTCGTGGGTTTTGGATAAGGTAAAGGAGATGTCAAGAATGATTGATACATATGGCCGCATAAAGTTTTGAAGGTTGTTGCTTCAATAATAATAAAGGAGCAATTGGAAAAACTTTTTTTGGAGTTTTTTCCGGTTTATCTTATGACATAAGAACTTAACTAGGTTTTTAGTTGAGCTTTTAAAAATAGCTTATGACTTGCCTATAAGCTCTTTTGAATTCATTTTATAAGCTTCTCAGATAAGCTTATGAAAATTAGTTTATGCTTAAATGCTTACAACAGAAATTCTCATGTGATAAATACTTTTTAAATAAATGCTTAATTAAACTATTTATCGAAATGCGCACCAAATGGAAAATGAAAATTTATTTTCAGGCATTTGACTTGTTTAATGTTTTCTTTTAACCCGTAATAGTCCCCAATGGAGGCTTCTTATTTGTGTTTTTGGTTCTTGATGATCACTAAAATATAATGTATACACAAACACATACTTTATTAGACATAATGATTTATTGATACACTGGATATATCAGTTCCCTAACCAAATAAATTTTTGTATTTTCTCTGGTATCATCTTACTGCTAGACTAACATCCAATTCATGGTTACCTTTTCTTGGGTACTTGGCATTTCCATACTACCATTTAGTTTTTCCATGTAAAATTGTGATGTTGGCATATTTGGCATTTCAGACCCAATCACATTGCAGTTGAATATTGAGAAAAGAATACGCAGTAACGGAGAAGCAGCCTTAACATACTTGGATAGAAAGATAATAAGTAATCTTAACTCCAGAACAAGCTCAGGGGTATTAAAGGAGCTACTATCTGAAGGAATATTGAAACCCTCCGGTAAAAATTGGATTTCTCTTATGACCACATCTGGAGCTAAGGGCAGTATGGTAAGTATACTGTTGTGTCCACATCCCTCTATCTTTGTTGTTTGTGTGGTAGGATACAGAGCATCATGCATATTACATAGTGTGTGTTGTGTTTGAAACAAAAAGGATTCTTTGAATATTTTAAGTGGTCAAGCGTCTTAATTGCGACCCTCGGTTGACTTCCTAAAATTTTGTGCGTAGGACCAAAGTAAAATCCACTATTCTATGCTTTATGAGATGAAAGATCCTATTAAAAAGTAAGCATATGTTGCACAAAATCCAAAATTATAAAATACCGTGAACTTTTGATCTTTTTTTTTTTTCAATTATAAGATTTTATTCTTTTTCATTAAATAAAGTGTATGAGTGTCACTGCATGTCTTGGCATATGTAAAAAATTAATAACTGGGTTGTTAGGGTTGACTATAGATATGGTTGGAGCATTGCTCTATATATCATTAGGAAGGTTTTGGCACAGTCTGGGCATTTTGACTTTTATTTGGTGTAAATCACATTGTCTTTTTAAGAGGAGCTAACAGATTTTTAGCTGGGATGATGTAGATGCAGTCATAAATCCAAGTAGATTGGACTGTTTGTACAGTTCCTGCTGGTATTAAAATAGTTTGATTAGTTCAGCTCGTTTGCAACAGGTTTTAATCGTTTCTTTTATGAACCAGAGTACCGGACATTAATCCCTAGTCTGGCAATTATTTTTCGAGTTTTTGCGATAGTCATTGTACTAACTGTTTCAGTTTACTGAAAAACACAATCCTAAGTCCGTTGTCATCTGACGCCAGTCATTTATGTTTTTGTTCAAGGCATTTAGTGATATCAAGATGTTTTCACATGCTTTTAAACAGGTCAATTTCCAGCAAATATCTTCTCATCTCGGGCAGCAAGAGTTGGAAGGAAAACGAGTCCCACGGATGGTTTCCGGAAAGACCTTACCGTGCTTTCCTCCCTGGGATTGTTCCCCTAGAGCAGGAGGGTTCATTATTGATCGATTTCTTACTGCTCTTCGTCCACAGGAATATTACTTTCATTGCATGGCTGGTCGTGAAGGGTAAGAAAAAACTTAAGGATTGACACGAGAAAAGTTCATTCTATTGTTAAATGTTGTGCGCGGTGTGTTTGCCGGAAATGTGAATAGATATAGTGTTATTATATTGTTTGTGTATTGTATCTATTCAAAATCTGAAAGGCATAATGGCACCTAATACTAAAAAGCTTATATCCGTTTCAAATATTGGCAAAACCAATCCCAATATTTATTATTTTAAGTTCAATGGTTAAGTTTATCTTCAAATATAAACCGGGAGATCACTTTAGCAAATAAAAAAGAAATAGTAGGCGAATAGATGTGAAAGAGTCCGAGTTTCTATGCTTTACATCTGGATGACATAACTGACATGTACTAGTCATATAATTCGCAGTCATATGTGAATGCAGAAGGTGTAGACAGTCCTTATACAAGAGTTGGTGCATGGAAAGGGGGGAAAAACACGACTAAAAAGCTAATATCTGTTATAAACATTGACAAAAAACATTGGTTACTGTCCTCCCATTCTTAATTTCACTCAATTTAATTTCATCCAATAATCCTTTGAATTTTTTTTTTCCAATCAAGTTTGTGCTTTCTTCTTTGTTCCCCAGATAATAAAATAAGACCAACAAATTACACCATTGTCATTTGTGTTGTCAATGCAATAGTTATTATAAGTAATAGTACTTGGAAAAACTAACATTAGAAAATTCCTCATATATTCCCATAGTCCCATACAAGTCCTTGGATCTTACCCTGGTCCCTTTGTAACTTTTTTTGAATAGTCTAGTCTAGATTGTGCGTACGTGCAACTTTCACTATTTGCACAATTATCTTTTCCTTTTTTAGAGACTGCTGTTTTGGTTTTCTTTTATTTTATTTTTTTTAACTATAATGGATATGTTTTGGTATTACTTCGTAACTTGTGGGTAATTTTCCAATTTTGTAGCTTACATTGGAACTTCAAACTCTCGTATGCAAAGGGAAAAGGAATATGCAGAATAACCGATAGTTTAAAACTTCATAATCTATGAAGTTGGGTTACATGGTGTGACTCAAATAAACACTTGAGTTTTTTCTCGATTGACAAATTGATTGTTTAAAAGGGGTGGAGGGAAACTAGTAGATATTCCTTCGAGCTAAGTGGATGAAATAGAAAATAGTTTAGGAGAACTTTAGGAGGAAGACCATGAGGAGAAACCATTGAAAAAACCATTTTCCAAATGGTTTTAGTAAAAATTAGGTTTTTGGTAGAGCCCAATGGTGTCAACTGAACCTTATTGTCATCCCCACACAGTGGGATAAGATATGATTATTGTTAAATGTTGATTTTTTGTCTTTGTGTTTATTAGTATCGAGAATGGATTGAGCCTAACTCAATCCCAAAAGCTTGCCTCAAAATCATTATATGGATTAGAGTACTTTGGTCATATACCTTGCAAATGTGAGATCTTCACACCCCTTTCCAACTCCCAAATCTGGATATTTGAAGTGTTTGTGGGACAGGATAACATGTGTGTGGCCCA
The DNA here is from genome assembly GCA_037113605.1 of Calophaca sinica. Taxonomy (NCBI): domain Eukaryota; kingdom Viridiplantae; phylum Streptophyta; class Magnoliopsida; order Fabales; family Fabaceae; genus Calophaca; species Calophaca sinica. The sequence continues at coordinate 59,849,853 of CM073735.1, forward strand.
ACATCACTGTTGTTGATAGGCTTTGCCCACACAGTGCTTAAATTGTCAGTAAGTTCTGTCAGTAAAGTCTGAATCCATGTTAATTATGCAGCAGCATGCAAGGCTACGATACTCAGCCTCAATGCTGAATCTAGCTACCACACTGCTTTTTTTTTTTTTACCACCATGACACAGGATTAGGGCCCAAAAATACACAGGCACATGGAGTTGAGTGTCTGCCATGAGGTTCTGGAGGCCTGGTCTGTATCATAGTTGGCCTGAATGGACAAGGGAACACCGGCCAGAGCAGGTAGATGGCCTAAACCCCAGGATAGGGTGCCTTTAAGATAACTTTGGATGCGCTTAACTGCTGTCTAATGAGAGTGCAGGGGCTTGGATATTATTTGACACACTATTCACTGAGAAACTGATTCAATGTTAGATGGTAGCATCTGGTAAAATATCAGACCAAACTTTGGACAATTTACAACCAGTAATCATAGGAGAAGAGGTGGCATTAGCCTCTGCCATATTTGAGTTAAAAGAAAAAGAAGTGAACCATCTGCAAGAGCTTTGACCTCAATACCCAAGAAATAATCCAGATCAGCAAGTTCCTTGAGTGGGAAGACCGAGTTAAGTTGGGAAATCAGATACTGAATAAAGGATGTATTGTTCCCAGTGATTATAATGTCATCTACATACGCCATAATGTAAGTAACAGATTTTGAGTATACAAACAGTGAGGGGTCACACTTGCTGGACATAAACCAAAACTGCAATAAGGTGGCTTCGAGTCTGTCAAACCAGACCCGTGGAGCTTGCTTCAATCCTTAAATTGCCTTATGTTTGCAGACTAGTGTTTTATCGGCAGCTTGAAATGCGGGTGGTTGAGTCATATAAACCTCTTCCTCAAGAAGACCATTGATGAAAGCATTATTTACATCAAGCTGTCTAAGAGGCCATTAATTAGTAAGAGCAAGTATAAGAATGATTTGAGCAGTAACTGGTTTAATAACTGTGGCAAAAGCCCCAGTATAATCATACCCAAACTGTTGGTGGAACGCCTTAGCAACCCACCTTGCCTTGCACTTGTTTACTGACCCGTATGAATTTTCTTTAATGTGAAAAACCCATTTGCAGCCAACAGGAACCTGATTAGATGGTAGAGAGACAAGGGTCTAGGTACAATTTCTGTTCAAGGCATCAAACTCAACCTTCATGGCATAAGCCAAATAGGATCAGCCAAAGCTTGCTTTTTTGATTTTGGTGCTGAGTGAGTGAGCAAAAGAGTGGGGTGCAAACATGGTTTGAAAATTCCTGATTTTTACCGGGTTTGCATTGGGTGGAAATTAAGAATTCTAGATGATGAAGACCCAAGAAGGACAAAATGTGAAGAGTGATAGTTAGACACAGAAGGAATAAATTTGACATGGAAGGAGTGGCAGAATTAGGAATTGAGGGAGAGAATTGTGGTGATGATGGGGGTTGGGAGAATAACTTGGTGTAGCAGTGATTTGTGTGGTAGGTGGATTTGAGGGAGGTGCAGGGACGGGAATGATAGGTACAGATGCAGGAACAGGTTTTGAAGAGGAAGGAATAGGGTTTTTGGAGGAAAATAATTTTGTATAAGGGAACCTAAGCTCATTGCAATCCTTGGAAATAAAAATTCTGCCATCAGGGGATAAGCATTTATAACCCTTATGAGTGGGGGAATAACCCAAAAATAGACACTCTCGAGGCCAAAATTGCAATTTGTGTTTGTTATAGGGTCTCAAAAAAGGAAAACAAGCATTGGTGAGGAAGCTATAGTTAGGAAGTTGGTGAAAAAGCTTAACACAAGGTATTTCAAAGTTGAGGGAAGTAGTAGAAAGTCTATTAATGAGGTAGACACTGGTGAGGAAGGCATGGTTCCTTAATTTGGATGGTAAGGAAGTTTAAGCTAAGAGAGTGAGGCCAAGTTCAACTTGATGTCTGTGTTTCCGTTCAAGTGGACCATTATGGTGATGGGTACGTGGGAAAATAACACGATGTATTATTCCATTTTGGTTTAGAAAGGACGTGAATGGTCTACACTCACCTCCCCCAACCAGTTTGCAAGGCTTTTAGTGGAAAGGTAATAGGTGAAACCACAAGTACATGTAAATGGGGCTGGACCCCACATATCACTTTACACAAGTTCTAAAGGTGCATAGTAACTAGCAGAGGATAAAGAAGATGGTAAACGATGGGTGAACCAAACAACAAGAGGAGGACTGCCTAAGCCTTATAAGTGGTGTTTATAAGGCTCAAGGCCGTACTCAACCCCACAAAACCAGCTTGTAAGGTGAGGACTGCCTAAGTGTTATAAACACCACTCATGCCATACCTCTAGTCGATATAGGACTTTTAACACACCCCTCACGCCCAGGACTGGACATCTGAAGCGTGGAATAATGCGGGTGGAATAATAGGGGACACACTCCCTCACGCCCAGGATCGGACATCTCTAGGGTGGATAAATACGGGTGGAATAATAGAGATCATGGCCTAATAACAGATCTAGGATAAACTTTGATACCATCTTAAATTTGGGCTTAAGGCCTTACTCAACCCCACAAAACCGGCTTGTAAAGTGAGGACTGCTTATGCCTTATAAGTACCACTCATGCCATACCTCTAGTCGTTGTGGGATTTTCAACAGTTTGAACATGAATTTTTTTACATCAGCACTTGGAAGTTTTAACCTAGAGTGCCAAGTGGAAAAAGAAGCAGAAAAAGCAAAAGCTGTGTTTACAATGGGATTTATATTTGAAGTAACAACATTGGAAGGAAACTGAGACTTGGAAGGCTTGAGCAGAAGATGATTCTGATGTAGTTGAAGGAGGCAACATGTTGGGAAAACGATAAAGACCATTTGGACCAACATGCCTTTGAGTAAGACCTCATTGGTGCCCTGAGATTTGACCAAACAAAAGGAAGGGTGAAACTCAAAGATCAAAGGATTATCTTGAGCAAATTTGCTCACACTTAGAAGGTTTTTGGTAAGTGAGGGGACACGAAGTAACTCATTTAAGGTCAACCTCATATTGGAATTAAAGGGAAAGGGAAAGGAAAATGACGAAGAACCAGAAGCAGTAATGTGCAAACCTTAGCCGTTTTCTACAAATATTTGATCTAGCCCTTCAAATGGCGTGAGTTGTTGAATGTTTTGAGCTTGTGAGGTGACATGGTGGGATGCCCCCGAGTATGGGTACCAGTTTGCTGAGGATGCAGATTCCCCAGCTGTAAGCATATCTTGAGGAGGCTCATGAAGATGTGAAGGCTGTGGCAGAGCTGGTGGAAATTCTGAGCTGGAAAATTCTGAGATGAAAAATGCCGAGTAGGAAAATATGAAGGTGACAATTTCTGTGATAGAGGGCGAACTGTGGGCTGAGTTATACGGTGCTGCTGGGTATGATAGAGGACCAAAACTACCCCAAGTTGGTGGAAACCAATGAGCTGAAGGATATGCTGGGGGTGTCGAGCAAGAAAAAGGAACATAATTGTGCTGAAAACTATGAAAGTACACTGATGCATCATGATCATACTTGTGACAGACTTGACACTGTATGGAATTGCGAGGACCACCATGTCCTCTTGAGCTGCCACCAAAATGTCCACCATGACCAAGATTGAAGTTCCCATTGTCACACAAACCGAGACTGACGGGAGAAATTGATGCTTGAAAAATCTGATGGATTCTATTGAGCAAAGTTCACTCGAGGAGCGTTCGATAAAGGAGTCTTACTAGTGGAGGAAGCTGCTGCAAGATTCACAAACACCACATTTTTCTTGTGAGTTTTATCAACTCGCGCTTCATGCGCGAGAAGTAGGATCTCATTTTTATCAATGGTTATGGGATCAAACCTGTTGCTAATCAACAAAATTGTAGATCATACTCTTCAGGTAAACTGTCGGGTATGACATCTAAATGTTCTTGGACAGAAATTGAATCGCCAGTGGCTCAGAGAGAGTCAATGATGCCTTGAATACGTGGGAGAAATTCTGATACAGAATGATTTTCCAACTTTGTGTTGCGCAGTTCAGTGCAAAGCTGACGAGCTTTTGCACGCTTGTGGCTATAGTAGTAGTTGTGAATCTTGTCCCACATTTGCTAAGCTAAGCGCTTGAGCAAATAACACGTAAGCATCACGCTTGAGATTGTGGATGGCAATCTTGAGAGACAATGCTGATCTTCCTGTTCTCAGACACTATAAGCATAAGAGACACTCCCCGCATCATGATCCTCAATCGAATGGAATTGTTGCGGAATGACTGGATTTATGAGATAATGAAGAAGTTTGTGCGCCTTGATTACTGGTTAGACTTATTGCCGCCATAGCAAGAAGTTCTTGTTGTCAAGCTTTTCAATTACGAAGTTGGAGAGCAATAGAAGAAGCTGCACCAGCAGGAGTCAGCAGAGATAGTTGATGTAGTGGTGAAGCATGAACCGAAGGTGTGGTAACATTTGTGTGTGGTGGAGGAGGAGGAGGAAGAAAAATAAAATAAAATTCAGAGGCCATTGCTAAGGTTCGAACCTAAGCTCTTGATACCATGTTAGGTTTATGAGAGAAACTGAAAGTGGAGAATTTCATTATCCCGAGAAATGAATAGCTGATTTTGACTAAATGATCAAATCCTATTTATAGATGTCTATTGACCTATTTGTCATTGTAACAGAATAGCCTATCTGTCATTGTAACAGAATAACCTATCTATCATTGTAACAGAATAACTGTACCTAACTGAAGGTAGTTTAGCTAGTTAGAGGTACAGAAGAATCTAGAAGCTACTAGTAACACTATACTCCTATAATTCAGATTACAAAAGCTTAAGAATAACATACATTGTCTCTTGCATTTTCTCATTCATTTTTCTTCACTTCCTGTCGTTTTCTTGGCTTATGAATCTTAACATGAACCAATTATCTCAAAAGCTTACGTTAGGTGAAAAAAAACATGAATGATTTTGTATATTATATCTGTAACAATGCTACTCAAGGTTGTCAGAAACGCGAGTTAGCTCGCATGAGCCTATGACTCTGCGTTTCCACCATTACGAAACGAGTCGACTCGGTGTGAGACTCGTTTTTTCACAGACTCGGTGATTTGCAACTTGACTCGTATAGACTTGGGCTGAATCGCACTTTTGGACTGAGTCAGCGAGTCGCTACTGTTTCGTAGGAATCACGCTGAAATCGCCCATTCGCTACTGTTTCGTAGGAATCATGCTGAAATCGCCCATTCGTGGCCACAATAGAGGCCGCCTCCTTCCACGGACGCACACCACCAAGGTTTTCCTGCCAGAAAAAAGTAGGACACGCAGAGATGAAGAAGAAGGATGCAATCATGTTCAGAGATGAAGAAGAGGGGAAAAAAATGAGAGGGAGAAAGTGGTGTGGCGCCTCTGTATAGCATAGACACAAAACCCATTGAGAACTAGGGTTAGCTTATAATGGGCTTAGCCCAATACCACTTAAAAGTATTAAAAATGTGAAAACAGACCCAAGAAAAAAAAGACAAGATAGGAATTGAACCATGGCCAAATGAGCTGTTTTAAACTAGATCGACGCTATGCATTCTTTGTTTATGCAAAATATATGGTACAATTATTTAAAATACCAGTTTAAAATATATAATAATAATAATAATAATAATAATAATAATAATATGAAAATAAATAGAATTTTCATATTTAGTTATAGGGTTTGTTGTTGTTGTTGTTGTTTCATATATAGTTTTAATAATTTATAGTCTTAATTTTCTATTAAATAGTAGTAATTATTATTTATAGTATTATTTATCTATAGTCTTAATTATTTATAGTTATATATACATAAATATATACATATATCTTTATTATTAATTATTTAATACTATTTTTAATATTTGGCAGACTCTTACGAGTCTACAAGTCGAGTTTACGGGTCGAGTTTACCTAGGCTCCACGAGTTTACTTAAACTCTCAAATTTGACAACCTTGATGCTACTTATCTAATGCTAGGATCGCCAGTTTATGGACCAAAACTTGGCCTTGCTTGGTTGCACCACTCCTTTTTTCCCCCACCCAATGCATTCTGTTTCTTTTGACTCGTCTTTATGCCGCGTCCTCCCATTGTGCAAACTCACCGAATTTTGTTTATGGAAATGTGTTGATCTTTTTTAAATGGAAGGGTTTATATTTTCTTGGTTACCATATGGTTTACTTCTTCCTGAATCCTAACAAATGACATCTTTTGTTCACAGATTAGTTGATACTGCTGTCAAAACATCTCGCAGTGGTTACCTGCAAAGATGCCTAATGAAAAACCTTGAGTGTCTCAAAGTCTGTTATGATCATACTGTCCGTGATGCTGATGGTTCAATTATTCAGTTTCACTATGGAGAAGATGGCGTAGATGTCCATCAAACTAGTTTTATCACCAAATTTGAAGCATTGTCAACTGTATGAACTTGTTTATCATTTTAAGAAACCCATAAATTGCATGTAGGTCTTGTATCTTGTGGTTTATATATATTTGTTTATGTTGATTTGTTATTATTATTTTCAGAATAAAGAATTGGTTTACAGCAACTGTTGCCGTCAGCTAGATAGATCCAGTCCTTATATTAACAAATTGCCTGATGCTCTTAAAGGAAAAGCAGAAAGCTTCTTTAATGATTGCTTTTCAAAACACACAAATTCTGGTTCAATGAAACGGGCAGATTTCCTGAAGTTGATAGAGCACAAGTACGTCTCGTGTCTTGCTCAACCAGGTGAACCAGTTGGTGTGTTGGCTTCTCAATCTGTTGGAGAACCAGCAACGCAGATGACGTAAGTTATTTTAAATTGTCATATATTTTTCACCTCGTTTTTTGAACATAGCGTGTAACTATGAGATGTGCTTGTGATCAATCATTTTCACGAATAAAACATGAATAATTAATTTGTGATACCAGTCTTTTATGATCACTGGAAACCATATAGCTGTTGCAGATAAACACAATATTGTAATTGGAAATTTAACTTGAGTTTTAATAGGGTAGGTGCAACTTACACTGACAATAAAATTAATCACCCTTATGTTTCAAAAGTTTTGGAAGTGAGAATTCATAGAAGTCTTGTGGCCTTCTATGAACCTTAGAGGAAATGGATAGTGAATTAGGAACTAAATGACTTTTTACAATTATTAGAGTTAGATGAATATTATATCAATGCTCTTATTCACATTTTGATGAAAAGCTGGAACAGATAGTTTATGGGAAGGAGAGATTCTCCAAAAAAATTTGAATAGTTAGAAATGATACACTATACCCACTTAAACTTTAAGTTGTTTCACATGCTTAGTAAAACTTTAAATGAACACCCCTGACGTTTGGATCTGTGAAATGCATAGCCAGATCCAACTTATGCGTCTTTGCATATGACAAATATTCATGCTTATGCTTCTTCGCTCGGAAATAGCGTAGAGGTTGAGTATAATTGGGGCCTAGTTTGGTTTCAGAAAATGTTCCGTTTTCACTTTAATTACAAAACTGCTGCCTTGTTTTTACTGTTTCCTGTTTTAAAAAATGTGTATGGGAACTGTGAAAACAACTTTTTTTGTCTTCATTATTTCCTAAGCAATTCTCTAAAAACAAAAACAAGTGAAATCAAGGTGGCGGTTTTGTAATTAAAATGAAAACAAGGTAGTTATTCTGTAATTATAGTGAAAACAGAAATTGTTTTCTGAAAAGATACATGCCCTTAGGTTTTATTCCAAGAAGCTGTCTAAGGGATGATGTCTTTTAAGCTAAGACAATGGATGTGGCATTGTTGTGCTTTGTTAGTGTTAAAATAGAGAGAAAGCGAGAGACATATGCTGAATACCGTGTGTTTCAACTACACAACGGAGGTTTTTTATATAGGCTTAAAGAGAAATCAAAACAATTAATTACAAGATATCCTATTCCTAATTACATGATATGATTTGCCTATACAATAAATACGTAGATCCTATCTTATTTTCAACACTCCCCCTCAAGCTGGAGCATATAAATCGTATGCACCAAGCTTGTTACATATATAACTGATTCGAGGACCTCTTAGAGATTTAGTGAAGACATCTGCCAATTGGTCATTGGAATTGACGAAGCTAGTGGTGATGTCCCCCGATTCGATCTTCTCTCTGGTATAATGACAATCCACCTCAATATGCTTAGTCCTCTCATGAAATACGGGATTGGAGGCAATATGCAATGCCGCTTGATTATCACATATCACTGTCATTGGCATATCCTCTCCAAACTTGAGTTCTTTGAGAAGTGATTGCAACCACATGAGCTCTTGAGTCACTAATGCCATGGCTCTGTATTCAGCCTCAGCACTAGATCTTGCTACAACATTCTGCTTCTTGCTTTTTCGGGATATCAAGTTTCCTCTAACTAGTACACAATACCAGGTAGTGGATCGCCTATCAATGGGTGAGCCTGCCCAATCGGCATCTGAGTAACCAACTACTTGAGTATGACCTTTATCCTCATAAATAAGACCTTTTCCTGGAGCACTTTTAATATATTTCAGGATGCGACATAAAGATCCCAATGATCCTGACAAGGGAATTTAAGAATTGGCTTACCACACTAATCGCAAAGGAAATATCCGGACGGGTGACTGTGAGGTAGTTTAATTTACCAACCAATCTCTGTACCTCCTGGATCCGAGAGGACTCCCTCGATTAAGCGTAAGTTTGACATTTGGGTCCATAGGAGTATCAACTGGCTTGGCATTCAATAAACCTGTTTCCTCAAGAATATCCATAGCATATTTCCTCTGTGAAATCACCAGACCATCCTTGGATTGTGCTACCTCGATACCCAAAAAATAACGTAGTTTGCCAAGGTCCTTAGTCTGAAACTTGTGAGAGAGATACTGCTTCAACTAGATTATACCTTGCTGATCACTACCAGTTATCACAATATCGTCCACACACACAACCAAATAAACACATCCTTGAGCTGAATGGCGATAGAAAACAGAGTGATCATTGTTACATCGAATCATACCAAACTGCTGCACTATAGAACTGAATCTGCCAAACCAAGCTCGTGGAGACTGTTCAAGACCATAGAGAGACCTGTGGAGCCTGCAAACCATGTTAGAGTACTCCCCCTGAGCAACAAACCCAGGTGGTTGCTCCATATAGACTTCCTCTTTGAGATCACCATGCAGGAAAGCATTTTTAATATCAAGTTGGTGAAGTGGCCAACGACGGATGGCGGCAATGGAGAGGAGGAGCCTCACGGACGCCATTTTAGCCACAGGTGAAAATGTGTCACTGTAATCCTGCCCAAATATTTGAGTGTAACCTTTGGCCACCAACCGGGCCTTATATCGATCAATCTTACCATCAGACCCAACCTTGACAGTGTAAAGCCAACGACACCCAACCACAGACTTTCCAAGAGGTAGAGAGACCAGTTCCCAGGTACCACTGCTTTGAAGAGCACACATTTCGTCAATCATTGCTTGCCGCCATTCCGGGTGGGATAAAGCTTCACCTGGAGTGTTAGGAATAGAGACAGAAGACAAAGAAGACAAACAAGTGTAATGTGGAGGAGAAAGACGATGATAACTCAAAGCAATGTAATGAGGGGATGGGTTACGAGTACAGCGTATACCTTTACGAAGGGCAATGGGAAGGTCAAACTTCGGTGGCGGTGGATTCAGGTAAAGGAGATGGCGGTGGTGAGTCTGGCATGGCCTCGATGCTCGAGGCGAGGCGAGAGCAGGGATATGTACCTCGGTAGGTCGCTGGCGACGATGATAAGTCTGTAGTGGTCGCACAGCTGGTGGGTCCACAGATGGAGTATCTGGAGTGACAATCTCAGGAAGCTCAATCGCAGGAGGAACGGGGAGGACTGCAGAAAGAGGCTCGGGAGACAAGGGAGTCGACTCAAAGTAAGGCACAGACTCGAAGAAGGTAACATCAGCCGATATAAGGTAACGTTGAAGAGTAGGTGAATAACAACGATAACCTTTTTGGGACCGATGGTAACCAAGAAAGACACATTTGAGTGAACGAGGTGAGAGTTTGTCAAGACCAGGAGTGAGATTGGGGACAAAACATGTGGACCCGAAGACATGAGGCGGAACTGAATGGAGAGGGATATGTTGGAAGAGTACCGAGTGTGGCACTCGATCATCAAGCACAGAAGAAGGCATGCGGTTTGTGAGGTAACAAGCTGTTAGAACAGCATCCCCCCAAAAACGAGTTGGGACATTACTATGGAGAAGCAGAGTCCGAGTGGTTTCAATGAGGTGCCGATTTTTGCGTTCAGCTACCCCATTTTGTTGAGGTGTGTGAGCACAGGATGTTTGGTGAAGAATGCCGTTAGATGCCATAAAATTTTGAAATTGTTGGGACAAGTATTCACGGGCATTGTCACTACGCAAAGAGCGAACAGAAACACCAAACTGAGTTTTAATTTCTTGATAAAATTGCTCAAAAATAGAGAACAACTCAGACCTGTTTTTCATTAAAAATAACCAAGTACAACGCGAGAAATCATCAATGAAAGTTACAAAATATTTGGACCTAAAAGTAGTACTAGTGCGAGACGGACCCCAAATATCGGAGTGAACTAAAGCAAAAGGGGACGAAGCCCGTTTATTGACTCTATCAGGAAAGTGACTACGAATATGTTTTCCTAACTGACACGACTCACAATTTAAACTAGATAACTTGGAGAGACTAGGCACCAGCTTCTGAAGCTTGTGAAGACTTGGATGACCAACTGAGCATGGATAGTAAAAGGAGAATCTGTGGCAGAGCACACCCTGGATGAGGATAGATAGTAGAGGCCATTAGACTCACATCCGATTCCAATCGTCCGTCCCGTACTTCGGTCCTGCAAGGTAACATTGTTATTAGTAAAGGTAACATCATAGTTATGAGAACGGGTCAAACGACTGATTGAAAGCAAATTAAATGGGCACTCAGGAACGTAAAGTACAGAATTAACTGACAGGGAAGGGAGGAGTTTGGCAGTACCAATCCCTTGAGATTTGGTTTCAGTACCACTGGCTGAAGTCATACTAGGTAAGTAACCAGATGTAGAAAGAGAGGATAAAAGATCTTTATTACCAGTGATGTGGTCGGATGCACCAGAGTCAAGGACCCAGGGCCAAGGGGTGGGCCGAGATGCAAGCAAATGAATTACCAGTGTGTGCAACCGAAGCAGTGGATCCGGAGTTCTGGCGATTCTCAAACCATTGGAGAAATTCTTCATAGTCGGGTGGAGTTGGCTTAGGCTGAGCCGAGTTCTGATGTGTGTCAGGCATGGTGGTCTGAGCTGAATTTACCGGACGTGGGGGGCGCCCATGTAGCTTCCAGCATCGATCGATAGTGTGTCCCATACGGTTGCAATGATCACATTTGGGACGATTCTTATTGTTGGATGTGGAACCTCGCGCACGCCCCTGACTGTTGTGTTGAGATGCAAGGGCAGCAGTGTCACCAGCGCCAGGAGCAACAGGAAGCTTAGAGGTAGACTTCAAAGGGACCCGAAGAAGGGCAGAAGAAGCAGCAGACATGGTGGAATAACAGTAGATCCCAAAATCTGATCACGGATGGCAGTGTACTCCTGAGGTAAGCCATAAAGGCCAAGGAGCATAAAGAATGTGCTCACCATCTCGAGTACCTTCTTCTTCTCATCTGCGGCAGATGCAGCCGGAGGTAGGAGCTCATTAAATTGATGGAGTGTAGCATGAACACGACCGAGATAGGCAGACATAGGGCCATCCAACTTCTTTGGTCCAATGAGGGTTCCCACATCATGCACCACACTATAGAGACGCTGAATGTCATTGGTGTAGAGTGTCTTAGCCTGACTCCAAACCGATTCACACGTGAGATGAGGATAGAAAATCGATTTGATAGTGGGATGAAGTGTGGACTTGATGAGACTGCACAACTGAGCATCAATCTTCTCCCATTTCGTACGTTCAGCCGGGTCAAGCACAGATTCGGCCTTTTTGGTGAGATGGTCTTTATACCCCTGACCAATAAGCCATAACTGAATGTCTGAAGCCCAAGTTTCATAGTTGGAACCGGCCCAACTTCTCTGTAGAGAGGGAGAAGTGACAAAGTTGGTGAACGCAGACTTGGAAGCATCGGCGGCAGAGGACCCCATTTTTTGATCCACAGAGAGAAAAACACGTCCAGGAGAGAGAAAACAGGGCTGTTTGCACTGGAACGTGGTCAACCGTGTACCGAAACGAAAAACTAATAGCAGATCGAGGACCGGGGTGGTGGGGCGACGCCGGAGAGGAGGCCGCACGCGCTTCCACGCGCGGCGGCGACGGCGGCTGGAGGGAGATGGGTCCCGACGGAGAAGGGGCGCGTGACGGCGCGTGGGACGACGTCTGGAGCTGAAATTTCAGGGATGGGCCGGTCTCACGGAGGCGAGGACGGTGGTGGGGTCGGTTGCCGGAAAGGTCGCCGGAGATGAGGGCGGCTGACGGCGGCTGACGGTGGTGGCGGTTTTAGGCCAGAAAATGGTGCCGGAATGGGTCACGGCAGTGGAGAAGGGGCAAATCGGAGTTGAAACACGGTTTGCCAAAAAAAATTTGTCACCGGAGTACAGTGGGTCCACCGGGTAAGCACGGTTTTAGGGTTGTCTCTCTTTAGGCTCTAGATACCATGTTAAAATAGAGAGAAAGCGAGAGACATATGCTGAATACCGTGTGTTTCAACTACACAACGGAGGTTCTTTATATAGGCTTAAAGAGAAATCAAAACAATTAATTACAAGATATCCTATTCCTAATTACATGATATGATTTGCCTATACAATAAATACATAGATCCTATCTTATTTTCAACAGTTAGAATATAGGAAAATATCTAAGAATATCATGATGTTATTCTAGGTGTCATGGGAGAATGAGTTAGGCCCAAAATCCTAAGATGGTATCAGAGCCTATCCTAGATCCATCGGGCCACCCACCGCATTATATACTCGCACCAAGCCTAATAGTGCTGGGCGTGAGGGGGCTCAAGTCCCACATAGACTAGAGGTAAGACCTCAAAATAGTTTATAAGCAAAGACACCCCTCACTTTACAAGCCGGTTTTGTAAGGATGAGTTAGGCCCAAAATCCTAATATGCTTAACCTGGAACATTACCATGCCCTCTCCTCCCACTCTAATAATTGGTTATCATGATGTGATTTTTGATATCAACATTATTGTGCTAGTGTAAGACATTGTGACACTAACTTGGCAAACCTTCACTCTTATACATTGTTCTCTTTGGAGAATATTTGGCCTCTTCTTGAGCATGTTGCTATTCTTTTGTTATGTTCATACAAAGTAAGCAAGCAAATTTTCACAAGGATTATTTATAACAACTGGGAAGGAACAAGCGGAAACAAATTAAACAATGAATTTTAATAGCTGGAATTGGGTGAAAAAGCAATGTGCATAGACGTATTAAACTCTGAGGAGGTGAGAGTTATACATAACACTAGATTATCTTCATTCAAGTTCATATACAGTGTGTTCTTCATGAAAGAAAATAGGATAAGAGTATAATTGTTTTACAGACAGCACAACTCATGTCTTTATCGCATGTTTAGCTGTTCTGTTGGCTTCACATATGGATTTAATGATCACATCGAAGATAATACTTCAATTTTCATAGCAAATTCTTGAAATGTCAGCTAATTTTCTTATACATTACTGGAGCTTTGAAAACCTAAGCAAAACTAATAGGAACAATAGATTTATACTTCTTTCTAGAGTTTATAATCTAATGTTCACCCCTTCTGGCTGCTTCAACATGTTAATATGGGGAATTAGTGTTTTTGGAAGCCATGAAATTCTCAGTAATTGACTAAATAAGACTTGATATATGTGAAATTTGTGCCTTGTGTAGAAGCTAGTAGGATTAGGATTGCATCTCTTTGTTTACTTCGTTATTTTGTAAAATTTGTAAGTGAACTATGTGTGGCTGATTAATTGTATATCTTCTTTTTGACTACTTTTTTCTTTTTGTTATTCTTTCAGTTTGAATACTTTCCACCTTGCTGGTCGAGGTGAAATGAATGTGACACTTGGAATTCCACGTTTGCAAGAGATCCTGGATGCCTCCCGTGAAATCAAGACTCCATTTATGACATGCCCTCTGAGGCCCAATAAATCTATGTGAGATTCTGACATTGATATCTGTTCTCCATTGTCTTTTTATTTTTGTGTTGTTTTGTTAAGGTTAGCTTGTTTTTCTACATACAAACACAAATGTTTGATGATGTTATTTCCAGGGAAGATGCCATTTGTGTTGCTGATAAGTTGAAGAAGATTACTGTAGCTGACATAATTAAGAGTATGAAAGTTTCTGTTGTACCAATAGTTGTTCGCGACGGTCTCATTTGTAGTATATATAAACTTGTGATTAAGCTATATAAACCTAAGCACTATCCGAAATACACCGATGTTACACTTGAAGACTGGGAGGAAACTCTAAGAGTTGTCTTTGTGAGGGAGTTGGAAGATGCAATTGAAAATCACATGAATTTGCTGTCTAAAATTAGTGGCATTAAAAATTTTACGACAGATCCACGGTCAAAGTCTTCAAAAGGTTTAAAAGATGTTCACAGCAATGGATCAGAATCTGAGACAGAAGGTCAAACTAATGACGATGATGAGGATGGTGGTGGTGTTGAAGACACAGAGGGGTGTGAAGATCTTGGTTTAGATGCTCAAAAGAGAAAACAGCAAGGTACTGATGAGGTTGATTATGAGGATGGTTCCGAAGAGGAAACACATGATTGTGAGCTTCCAGATGAATTTGAAGAAGGTAATGAGCATGGCAATGATATTGAAGTTAATGAGCATGGCAAGCCGGAGTCTATTGAGGAAGAAGATAGTTTGAAATCTGAAAAGAGAAAATCTGAACCTTCAAGTAAAAAATATGACAGATCAGTTTTTGTGAAAGCCGAAGGGATGCATTTTGAGATCCACTTTAAATTTACCGGTGAACCTCACATATTGTTGGCTCAGGTACTTTCAACTGCAACTTAGTTTCTGTTCAGTATAAATTTCATGGCTGCTTCTCTCTATTCAGAATCACTGATATCACAATTTAATTTGTGTTACTGTCTTTTAGATGCAGTGTTCCACACTATAAATGGTTGTCAGGAACCTTGATTTAGCTGTTACTGTTTAGAAAGATTTGCTTTATTGCGTTCTGAAAGATAAATACAAGGTTTAAAATAGTGATTCACACAAAACTGTACACGCCAATCCCCAGAGCTATGCTCCTACAGAGGAAGTGTCCTCTGTTACTACTAGACACCCGAAAAATTTCCCCAAACTTGACTTAGGGATCCCCATAAATAGCCCCGTCAACCATGGTTATTGAATCATGTATCGTATCATGAATCGTTTATCGTATCATATCGTGAATCGTAAGATACATAATCAATAAAAATATGACATTTTTAAGTAAAAATAAATAACATAAGCAAAAAACCTGTACTAATATATCATAAAAGAGCTTCAAAATAATTCAAGATTTAAGTCATCAATAAAAAACAAGTGTTTTCAACCCCAAAAAAAAACACAATGTAACTGCTCTCTAGGAAGTGTGGGACAATAAAATAGGAAGTGGTGGACCAAAGGGTGGCAAAACAGTGGACGTAAGCTTATTAAAAAAAAAAAAAAACACAGAACGTAAACCGTTCGGAACTTAAAAAGAAATGAAAGAACCCTAAAATTTGAGTTGTGAGTAGTGGGCCGGGCCAGTTTTGTACTTTTCGGCACCCTCTGTCTCAATTTAAAAAGAAAAAACGAAAAAAAAAAAAGTTGTGAAACGCAGCCGGTCGGTTCAGCTTCATCTTCTCCGCTTAACAGAATCGCGCAATTCTGCAATTGCATCGCGATTCTACGATTCAATCGCGATTCGCACCGATTCAGCAACAATTCAGTGCCATTTGTGATTCATCATGCGATTTGTATCGATAGCACCCATTTCCGTATCGAATCGCGATTCGAATCGTACGTATCGGACGATACTTGCTGCCATGCCCTCAACCATTGCTAGGTAACAAGGGATACCATCGGGGAATTGACTAGCGAGGGTGGGGCGATCTTTCCATATAGTTTCCTCAGTTGATTTGTTTTTCTGCTTGACTAACAACTGGTTGTTGGTGCGCCCTTGCTATGTAGTAGTTCTGGATTGAAGGATAGATTCTGGTTCAAACACATCAACGTCAGCTTCTAGCCCAGCAGATAAGGAAGAAATAATATGGTGCGTCCCCAAGGCACGTTTTAATTGTGTGGCAAATGGAGTACGCAATGATTGAGAGAAGAAAGGGAAAGGTGAAGTTTGTAAGCAACAACTCCACTGCAATTTGAAAAGGGCGGCTGTATAACTGGGCAGCCAATTTAGGACCTATCCTCTTATTGATGGAAGGTTGCCTACAAGATCAAGTTTTAAGATAGACTTATACTTGAAAAACCAGTTCCTTGTGATGGACAGAAAGTAGAGAATATTAAATCACACTTTTTCTGATTTGTGAAATGATCATTTGTTAGTTGAACAGATTACAGTGTGTTCTATTTGTAGAACATGGATCAGTTAGGGAAGATCTAAGTAACACAGTTAGTTACAAGGGAATCTCTACACTATGGGATGGCCTTTCATGGTTATGCTAGGCTACAAGAGATGTATTCTCTTATATGGACATCTGTGTATTTTCCATTCTTTGCTGAAGACAATCCATTTGATACTGAAGTTGCCTTATAGCCTCATCTCGATCCGAAAAGATTAGTGGCCACTGTTTCAACCAACTTTTTCCTTGTGGGAATCAAATTAGGTGAGGATAGTAATGGAGGAATGGTAGGTAGTGCTATACTAAAGATCAGCCCGAGGAAGTCAATAGAGACTACTGTTTTGGTTTTGACGCAAAGCGGCATAAATAAGTCTCCATTCCACAATTCAGAACGCAACTTGTGTCTTACCGTCTATTTGGGGTTATGGTATAATGACATCAAAAGTGCAGATCCTTCACTAGAGTAACTCAGCTTATCTAGGTTAGCCCATAGCGGGTTGAACTTAAAATGAGCCATCTGAACATCGCCATCTTGGCTCAACCCACCTAGGTTTTTGGGTTGAATGTGTTGACTTACCAAAATTTAAAGGTTTAAATAAAAGAATGGTTGGATGAGCGATGAAGTAGCAAACGAGCAATTTTATTTTGCGTTGAGGTTTTCCAGTGAGCACAACCAACGGGCAACGAATTGGTTGGGAGAGCTAGAAAGTTGTGGTTACTTTGGGACTCAGAGTTCTGTTTTGTTTGGCTTGTTGAAAGAGAGAAAATAGAGAGACATATGATTGTGAAGCCGTATGTCTCAACTGCAAAACGAGGTCTTTATACAAGCTTAAAAGCAAACAATACAATAATTACAGAATATTCTATCATTATTTACATGGTATGATATTATAAGATATGCATATCTTATACAATAAATACACAGATCCTAATCTTTTTTTCAACACCCCCTCAAGCTGGACCATATAAATAATATGCACATAGTTTTTTACATATGTAACTGATTCGAGGGCCTTGTAGGGATTTAGTGAAGACATCTGCCAATGATCACTGGAATTGACAAAATAAATTGTGATGTCTTCTGATTCGATCTTCTCTATGACAAAATAACAGTATATCTCAATATGTTTGGTCCTCTTATGGAAAACTGGATTAGAGGCAATATGTAGTGTTGCTTGATTATCGCAGACTAGTGTCATTTACGTATCCTCTTCAAATCGAAGCTCTTTGAGTAAATGTTTCAACCAAATCAGCTCGTAAATCACTAATGGCATGGCCTGTATTCAGCTTCAAAACTGGATCTTGCAATGAGTTTCCTCCAACAAGTACACAATACCCAGAAGTGAATCACTTATCAATAGGTCAGTCTGCCCAATCGGCATCTGACTAATTAACTATCTGAGTATGTCCTCTTTCTTCATAAATAAGACCTTTTCCTGGAGTACCTTTAATGTGTTTTTGGAAAGGAGTAGTAGTTTAATTCCCCTCTCTGATTAAGATAGTGGCTCCCCCTTATTAGGTAGAAATTTGACGTTTGGACATAGGAGTGTCGACTGGCTTGACATTCAACAAACCCATCTCTTCAAGAATATCCATAGCATATTTCCTTTGTGAGATTACTAGGCCATTCTTGGATTGGACTACCCAAGAAGTAACAAAGCTAATCAAGGTCTTAATCTGAAACTGACGAGAGATGTTGTTTCAACTAGAGTATGCTTGTTGGTCACTACCAGTTTTAACAATATCATCCACATAAACAATCAGGTAAATGCATCCTTGTTCCGAGTGGGATAGAATACAGAGTGGTTGACTTCACTGCAAATCATACCAAAATACTATACTATCGTGCTGAACCTGCCGAACCAAGCTTGAAGAGATTGTTTAAGACCAAAAAGAGACTTGTGAAGCCGACAGACCGTGGTAGAGGACCCCCTTGAGCAACAAACCACAGGTGGTTGTTCCATATATCCCTTGGCCACCAAACGAGCTGCGAGTAGAGGGGCCAACTCCGTATACACTTACCACCAGGACCAACCTTGACCATATAAAGCCAACAACAACCGACTAAAGACTTCCCAATAGGTAAAAGGACCAATTCCCCGGTACCACTACTTTGAAGAGCACATGTCTCATTAATCATTGCTTACCTCACACTCTAGGTGGGATAAAGCTTCACCTAGAGATTTAGGAATAGAACCAGAAGACAAAGTAGACAGACAAGTATAATGCAAAAGAGAAAGGCGATGATAACTCAAAGCAATGTTATAAAGGGACAAGTTATGAGTAGACCATATACATTTACGAAGAGCAATGGGAAAATCAGGTTCATGTGGCAGGATACAGTAAAGGAGGTGGCTCAAGGGAAGAGTCTGGCATAGCCTCAGGAACCGGTGCAGCTACATGTGCCAAGGAGGGTGGTTGACGACGACGATATTTATGGAATGGCCGCAAACATCAGAGTGAACTAAAACAAAATGTGATAAGCCCGTTTATTGACAGAGTGTGGTTCCCTTACTGAGGCGATCCACAATGTAAACTAGACAAGTTGGAAAGACTGAGTACCAACTTCTAAAGTTTGGGAAGACTAGGATGTCCCAACCGAGCTTGTGGTAAGAGGGAAATCTGTGGCAGAGCACACCTTAGATGGGGTAGAGAGATAGTAAAGGCCATGAGATTCACATCGGGCGCCAATCGTTCGTCCCGAACTCCAGTCCTACAAGATTACATTGTTTTTAATAAAGGTAACAATACAATCATGAGAACATGTCAAACGACTGATAGATAATAAATTGAATGGACATCTATGTACCAAAAGGATAGAATCAACTGACATAAAAGGGAGGAGGTGGACAATACCAGTTCCTTGGGATTGGGTTTGAGAATCATTGGCTGAAATCACCCTAGTTAAATAACCAAATGTAGAAAAAGAGGAGGAAAGAGCCTTATTACCAGAGATATGGTTAGACTCACCAGAATCAAGAACCCAAGGACCAAGGGAGGGTGATTGAGATATGCAAGCAGATGATTTACCAGTGTGTGCGACCAAAGCAGTAGATTTAGAGTTCTGGTGATGCTCAAACTACCAGAGAAAATCTTCATTATTAGCGGAGAGGCTCGATGATGATGCATGGTCTTAAGAGGATCTGTAGCACCCTAGGACACCATGAGTCAGTCATAGGAGAGAGAAAATGTGTTTGAAAAGGGAAGATGCAAGGCTGTTTACACCAGAACGCGAGTACCCATGGGCCGAAACACAAAACTGAGGCTCGCTCTGGAACCGGGACAGGGAGGCAGCAGAGGCGGTGGCTGCGAATTAAAATGCCGCAACACTATTTGGGCGCGTGAGACCTCCGTTTTGCCGAAGGTTTTGGGACGGTGTAGACCGACAGAAGGCAGTTGAAGCAGTGGTGGTCTTGCTGGAAAATTTCGCCAAAAAATTCTTCGGCAGCAGCAGACATTGGCAGGGGTGGCTGGAAACGGTGAAGGCATGTCAAAAAAGTGAAGGCATGGCGGCAGAGGGCAGAAACTGGATGATAACCAATACTAGTGGTGCTACTGCAGACAGCATATCTTAAACGTCTGAGACCTGAGATTCAGCTACTGCCCCATAACACCAATTGAACGAGTTGCACTTATGTTCAACTTGTTCACCATTCAGCATATCCCATTCCTTCTCTCCTTATGCTTTCCTAATCAGAGTTCGCATCCATCACTGTAAATCGACGTTTTGGATTTAAATGCTCGGTTATTAAAATGATTTATGATTAGACATTATATACCATGTTTTGTGATGCATGTAACTGATTCCTCCAAGTGAAAAAAAGGTTTTAGTAGTATTTGTTATTAGGAACTTAGGATAAGGAAGTACCCCATCCTTAGGTATGCGGACAAGAAATAGTAACAACTGAGTTCTAATGAAATTATGTAGTGAAATAAAATTAGGAAGCAAATATGTACGTCAATTTTCTATTGTGCTTCTCACTCAATATAAAACTCACTGTTTTCAAATTAACTATATGCAGATTGCTCAAAGAACAGCCAAGAAGGTTTGTATCCAGAACTTTGGAAAGGTTGGCGAATGTAAAGCTATTACATGTAAAGAAAGTGGAGTAATCTACTATGGTGAAGATGGCAGTAAAAGGGATGATATTCCATCCTCGGTGAAAGAAAAAATACCAGCACTTCAGACATCTGGTGTACATTTTGAAACATTTTGGCAGATGCAAGATGATCTTGATGTTAGGCAGATTTATTCAAACAACGTCTGTGAAATGCTAATGGCTTATGGGGTGGAAGCAGCCAGAGCGACCAGCATCAGGGAAATACAAAATGTTTTCAAGTCTTATGGTATATCGGTAAATATTCGGCACTTAACGCTCATTGCTGACTTTATGACACACACCGGTGGCTATATTGCTTATAAAAGAGTGGGGAGCATAAGAGGATCTACATCCCCTTTCCTCAAAATGTGCTTTGAGACAGCCTCCAGCTTCATTGTTGAAGCAGCTTATCACGGGCTGGTGGACAACTTGGAGACTCCATCTTCTAGAATTTGCCTTGGTTTGCCAGTGAAGATGGGAACTGGGTGCCATGACTTGATACAGAAGCTGGAAACATGACGTAGCTGCCATGTTCCTCAGCTCTATGTCTCCGACCACCACATGCCAGGAGATCCCGACAATTTTTGACACCGTATTTTACGACTGCTGTTTGCAAATTTTTCATAGCCACGTTTTTCTGCTGGAAAGTAATTTGTTCGCTAGCATAGTTTGACATGTCAATCCTAAGCGGTATTATGGATTGTTTTCTTCTGCCTCAATTTTTTTTTTGTGGTTACAAATTCTGCCCCAATTTTTGTTTCATTGTATAACGATTTCTCATTTAATTTAATATTTTTTTGTTAACTTTGCATGCTTTACATGAACTTATCGAGGGGGCCAACGGTCCTTACTTAAGTTGTACATGATCTGATTACCTCCTTCCATCAAATCAAATATTTAGAAAAAACAAGCCACGCACGCGAATTACTTTCTGGATTGAGCATGGTCGATAGGGAAAGTCCTTATAATTTGGACGATTGTCTCGACAATTTGTCTTATTTGATCTTGGGTAATGATTTAATTTCAGGTTTGTATATTGGCGTACAAAGGACTTCAATATTATCAATGTTCATATATTAACTTATTTAATAATATGCGTTATTCATCGGATAATTAATGGTATCTGCTATAAGTACCTTCCAACGCAAAAGGAAAATTGAGAACTTAGGAGTAATTATTTGAAATAATGTGCCCCCTAGTGGGTTTTGCCGGTTTTCGTTCTCTAAAATGAAAAATCATGGTGTGGATTTCCATTAAAGAAAAACATGGTATGGAATATGCAGGCAGCTTTGCCTCACTTTTAAAAGGGCATAAAAGCAATATTTTTTTGTTAAATTTTGCAATAGTTTTTGAAACTGAACTTTCAGAAAGTAAAAAATAATAATTTCGAATTGCATAAAATATGTATTCCAAAAATTATGTCTCGAAAGACATTTACATGTGTTTATAACCTTTTGAAACTTAATTTTCTCAGCACATTTTATACATTACGGAATAAAAGTTTCGGAATGTTTTTTGCCTTCTAGAAATTTAGTTCGGGAAGTCATCTCATTGAAAACGCAAAATTATACATTTTCAAATCAAACTTCTTGCACAGATCTGCCTTCCAGAATTTAGGCAGGGAAGGGGCAATGGTCAACACAGTGCTCCACTTGCACTGATCACTGAAGGTTGGAACGAAGAAGATGAAAACATAATAGTTGCTTTGTAATGGTGGTGTTTCACTGTTTCTTATCATGGTGGAGAAGATTAGTTAATGAGAAAACTAGGATGCTATTTACTGCTAAAAAAATTATTTGAAAAATAATTATATGATATTGTAATTATCAAATATTATCTAATATCTATATCTATATCTATATAAAGCAAACTTGAGAAACTTAAGTTTTACTTGAATGACAAGTATACTAAGCTTTAATGAATTGACTATTCATTTCTTCAAAAAAAAAAAGAACTGATTTTTCATATTACAAGTATAAATTCATAGTTTTCGTTACAAGTATAGTTTTCTATCACTTACATTCTCTTAAATTTCTAGGTCTTTTATCTTTTTTTTGACGAAAAAAGATATTCATTCATTCAAATTAGTAAATACATCGAATACATTACAAATTCAATATCGGTAAAAACCGAAAAGGATGAATCTGCGAACAAACTCACAGTACCCAGGTTAATAGCACAAAACGGCAAATTGCCTATAATTATGACAAAATCAAAGTGACCGAAATACTCATGCCTTTGGATCTGCAACATTGACACTCAAGTCTTCATTAGAACTGTAATGGTTCGGAACTGATCTGTCTATTTGAACCAAATGAACACCCGTAGTTAAATATAATTACGGGAAAACAAAACAAAGTCGTACCAAGACGACGAACAACACAACACCGCACTAAGACGACTAAATCAAAGGTAAAACACAACAAAAAACCCAGAACTATGTGGAAACCACTTATTTAAATAAAAAGAAAGAAAAATGGTATAGAGGGGTAATTCCAAGCCAAAAATGGCCAAAAATCACCCCTCCGGTGGTGGATGAAGAAGGAGAAAAAGATGAGTCGAAGAGAGAGAAGAGAGCGCTAGCGGCTAAACCTAATAAGAATTATAGGCTAACAGTAAGTTACAAAATATTCCATGTCTTTTATCTTATCACTATAATTATATTAATATTCATTATTGTGAATATTAAAGGGGTGATACTTATTTAATACACAAATTTGTATAAAATAATTATAATAATATATTTAACAACAACATTTAGATATTCTTGTAAAGAAAAACAACATTTAGATATAGTTCTATTTTTGTGGTAATATTTAGTAATATATAATGACATCTTCTTTTACTCAATTTTATTGAAATCAAAAGACATACATAAGACTAATAACATAATTTTTTAAATAAAAGTTAAAAATTTACTAAGACTTTTATGTGAAATAGTTTATAACAATATCTTAAATATTTTTTATATATTCTAAATTATCATATTCTTATTATAATATTTAAAATTTCTTTTACAACAACATATATGTACTTATTCTAATTTTTAATTTTTGATATTTAACAATATATTGTAGTATTATCAAAATTATTTTGAAGTGTCAAAATTATTTACATACTTTTTCTCGAAAAAGTATTATCAATAAAAGTAATTTTATTAGTGAGTACTTTACTTGTAAATAAAATAAAAATACATTATATATTGAATAATTATTAAATTCAATATTTATAAGGTCATTCATGTTTTAAATTAGTTTATCTCAAGTAATGTTTTGTATATAATAAGCATTTGAATTAAATAAGAATTCTTATGAAACTGTCTATATCTGTGTGTGTGTGAAACAAACTTCATTTCTTACATTAATGAAATTGTTAACCTATAATGAAATGACTTTTCATCTTACAATTAATTATAAATAGATGGTTTTCCATCTGTTGCATTTTTTAAATTTTTTTGCCTTTTCGTCGTATTGCTATAATTATATTAATATCCATCATCTATGAATATTATTCATTTTCACATTGTAAAAACAATTTTTTCCAATAACAAAGAGCTGTTACAGTCTTTTTTTTATACTTTGTTACTCTTTTTTAAATACTCACATGATATATATTTATATATAATATTATTTATAATAAAATATTGAATAATTTGTTGTATTTAATCACAATATAGATATATTGTTCTATATTTTGTAGCTAATATATAGTAATATATAATGACACATGTTTTACTCAATTTTATATGAACTATTTTATAACAACATCTTAAATAGAATTGAGTTTTAACCTCTTGGGCTGCAACCTAAGACTTTGAGGAAGTTCCTCCCTGTATTGATGCTATTATTGCAAATGAAATGATATGAGGCTATTTATGTCAAAAAAAAAGACTTGAGTTTTAGCATTTAGTACAAATATATTTTAACCTCTCAGTTACAGCTTTTTACTTAATCTTATTAATCAGTTTTATCATTTAATTACTCTATGTAAATATTATTTCATTTGTCATTTTTATTTGTTATTTGTTGTATTAACTACTAAATATAAATTTTTTTAAACATTTTATTAGTATTAATATATTTTCAAGGAAAAAATATTAAATTTCTTAATAATAATGTTATTTATTAGTTAAGATTTGAGAAAAAGTACTTAAAATATAACGAAATTATACTAAAAATTATTAAAATTTATTATCAATTATAAATATATTGTTATTTACAAAAATTAGTTAATGTCAATATTATGTATCATTTAATACAGAAAATTATCTCAACAAACTAAATGATATTGTGTATTATCAAATTTCATTTATTTATTATATATATGTGTGTGTATATATTTCTTGAGAAAAAATATTAAATATAATTAAGGATACTACATATTATTAAATGTTAACTACTAAATACAAAAATCCATCATATTATAAAACTGTAATGAATTACATATTGAAATAACTCCAAATGAAGTTTAAAAGATACTTAAAATATTTTCATATCAAATTTTAAACGAATCTTGGTGTAATGAGTAAGTTTAAAAATATATTATTATTTGCAGATGTTATACCAATTGGAGATCATTTATACTATTATACTAACTATAAAAAATAAATGCATTTCATGTTACCAATATCTTATTAATGCTTAACTTTCTTTAAATAGATATTCATAACATATGAACCTATGACATACAAATAAATAAAATACACTACCAAAAAAATAATAGAGAATCATTATCTCTATGAACATTAACCATATTGTTTCTATTCTTTAATTAGTTATGACATATGCTCGTATTCCCATATTTAGTTATTTATGACCATATAATCTAGAGTTTTGCAATAAGAGAAGCTTAACTAAAAAATATTAAATTATGTCAAATCATATTTTTAAAAAATATTTACTAAACTTGATACAATTTGACTATAATATTTCTGTTAAGAGTATTATAACATTTGATTGCAATACTTGATAGAAATATTTAATAAAAATTTGTAGAAATGTAATCCATAGAAATATTCAATAGTATTAATTATTGTTACATTCCTACAATTATATTGTATAATAGGATAAAACTCCTTTTTATGTGAAATTAAACATTTCACATAAATATTATTACAAAATGTAACACCAATGTTAAAAAAATATTTTATAAATAGTGTTGATGATAAATAAATCCAAATGCCATTTAATTTGGAGAAAAAAAAATCTCCAATAAATAGATTATATTTCACAGTGATAACTGAAAGCCAATAACAATTATTAAATTATGCGGGACTAAATTTGAAAAAACTTATATTTTATCGTAGACAATTACATATCTCATTGTTGATAATAATTTAACAATAAGGATTGATATTATTTGTTGATAAATAAGATAAGAAATATGCATGTTATAAAAATATTACCATAACATGTTTAATAAACTTATTTGATAGAGTTTTCTTTCGTTATATTAAAGCTTGAAGGATAACCTTACTAAAAATTGATACTTATAATTATCAAACATGACAAAAAAATATTTTATATGAAAAATATTTTATAAGTAAATGTGTTATTTAATATAAACTTTTAATATGATTATATTTATTTATTATACATTATTTTTTATTTAATAAACTTTTATTTTACATATTTTTTATACTATGGAGGGCATAAGGCCTAAAAAAACTACAATCCAACCCCTACGAGACGCGAATAACCATATCAAGTCTTTTAACGAAAACTGATCAACTTCTTATTGAAAGATTTGTACAAAATAATTTTAGATATTTAAATTATATAATTTACACATAGTTTTAAACAAACCCGTGCAACGCACGGGGGTTATACCTAGTTCAACCTGTAAGTCAAACAAACATTTTCCATATATTTTGTTGCCTTTATTTTATTGCTTTTATTTAGTGCTGTAAACTAATGAGTTAATATTATTATTGCCTTTATTTTATTTGAGTTAATATGACTCAATCTTTTGCTAATAAGAAAATATCAGTTATATAATTAATTTCTTGCATAGGTTAGATGTGTGAAAATTTAATTTTGTTTGTTTAGTAATGTGTTTTGGTATTGGTCTTCCTCTGCTCAAAATCTTGGCTCCGTCCCTGCCTCCAATGTTGGGATTTTTTGGAGAGAAGGAGAGAGAAACTTAAATCATTTAAAATAAAATTACTTAAATAACCCTTTATTAAATGTAACATAAATGATTATAAGGATATATAAGTAAATTAATCTCTCCCTTTCATTAAAATTTCTTCCCTCTTTTCCTGACCCAAACAAACAAAGACTATCCTCTCCTCCCCTTCTCTGAACCAAACACAATACAAAATTAAATTCCTCCCCTTCTCTTTCCTCCCATCTATTAAAATTTCTCCCCTCCTCTTCTCTCATTTGAATCAAACAAACACTTAGTGGCCGTTGGAGGAGATCGGGGAAAAAAAAAAGAAACAACTAGATAGCTCAATACTTTTTTTTTTTTTTGATATAAAGAAGAAAATAGCTCAATATTTTCATGCCGCTTTAGTTTTTATTCCTGTATCCTCTTCCACTAAGCAAGATCGTCGTCTTATCTTACACGCCCGCGCGCAATTCCTTTACTATTAAGATTTTTTTTTTTTGACTAATACTGTTCTCTGATACACTCATTTAAATACACTTTTAATTATTGGGTCACGTTATACTTTTTTTTTTATAAAATCAATCGTTGGACCGAAAGTTACTATCATATAAATTATATCTATAAATTTTAACACTAATCTATGATTATTTGCTATGTCATCAAAATACGTTAAAATTAACGTTATTTGTAATTACACCATTGACATTAATCTTGATTCATCTTGATGACATAACAAATGATCATAGATTAATGTTAAAATTTACAGATATGATCTATATGATAGTAACTTTCAATCCAACGATTGATTTTAAAGGAAAAAAAATATGACGTGACCCAATAATTAAGAGTGTATTCAAATGAGTGTATCAGAGTCAGCATTAATTAAAAAATACTTTTCTTGCGCTGCGCACTTTCATTCATTCATGCGTATCATCATCATATGTCAATGTTCCGCCCCACCCAAAACCCGCGAAAATCAAAACCCTGCATTGTTCCGAAAATCAAAACGCAAAGCAGAAAGAGTAAAATAAAAGCGAATTAGAAGAGAGCGAAAGCACAGTGGTGTTGCCCCTAATGGAGCCGATCAAAGTAGCCAACGAGCTCTCTTTCCGGGTCGGGTTTTCCGGCCACAGTGGCCATCTCAGGGTGGAGCCGCTGTCCACGGTGGAGCGTTCCAACCCGCTGCGGTCCATTCCCGATTTCATTCTGGTCAGTCCCTGTGCTGTTCCGTTGACCTATATGCTCTCTCCCTTGACTGCATTTTCAGCCTCTTAGGTTTTTACTGTCATCCTCTACATCACACTATCACTTGAATTGCAACCTAGTATTTATAATTATTTTTAATTATTCTGCCTCTGTTGCTTTCTATATGCTTACTAATCACTTTTGTTGATTTATAACCCAATTGAGTAGTTATTCGTTGTCTCTCTTTATTATTATTTAAAGCACATTCAATAATATATTCAACGAGATTTTTCAATCTGTTATCTGTAGTAGATTTTCCATAGAAGACAGCTTAGCCAGGTTGATTGGTTTTAAGCCATTCTGAGAAATATGAAGGAGTTTGGGCTTTTAACACCTCGTGGCTTATAGGTGCCACATAAAATAACTACTCAAGCATAGCATTTGCAGTAAAGAATAAGCATGTGTTTGTTTCCGCTTCGAAAATGTGATGGAATCGATTTTGGCTGAAGTTCCCTCTCATAGCTTTTGCGGTGAGAGTGCCTTGGGAAGCGAGAATTCAGCCTCCCACTGGGTAAACAAACACACCCTAAATGATTAAGATGTTCTATTTACAAAAACCCTATAAATGTGGGATATGGTGGCCTATGGCCGCTATATAAACGTGGGATTGCGACCTATGGCACCACCATGGCAGGTGGCGCTTCACATACTTCCTATGGCGGCTGTCACAAAATTCGTCTCACCATTCCGGTCGCTATTTAACAACACTGGTGGCCAAGATTAGGATTTGTGTTCAATCCCTTCCAAATCATGTTCAGTCCACTCTAATGTGATTTTGATAAAAGTCTAGATGTTTGGTTATTTTGAATCAAAATGGATTTTATTTCCAAACCTTGGTAATTAAAAGCGATAAATAGTAGTTTTTGCTGCATGTTAAAAATTTACACCAAATTTGATTTTAAAGCAAAAAAATCCAAACATAAACCACTTCTCCTTAAACTTAACATTGTGATTATTTCATCCCGTTGGCGTTGTAGTTAGCAAATTTAGATGGCCGTGCTTATGCGTGTGTACATCCTCACCTTGGCACCTTTGACCACATTGGTTTTCTTGTTTTCTGCTAAACTTTGAAGCCTTGGATTTTTTTTCCCCTTGATTTTCATTGGTAACTTTTGCCTACTTTATTTCAGCCACCTGCCTTTCCTAGGGAGACACCTGAATCTATAAAGAAGTTTATAGAAGAGACTTATCTCCAGCCAAGATTGGATCCTGATGAATTTTCACCAGAAAAGGTTGGGAGGCAGTGGGAATTTGACTGGTTTGACAGGGCTAAAGTTCCTCTGGAGGCATCGGTGCCGCGGACCGTAGTAGTTCCAATCTGGGAGCCACCATTTCGACGTCCGGTGGAAGGAACCTGGAAACCAAAATTTGAGGAGGTGTGAGGTGGTTTTGTTGTTTGATATAGTGTTTTTGCAACTAATGATCCATTTAGTTTGATGCGACAATATGAACTGGCACATTCTGTGTCTTTGTTGGAAAGATTTGGTTAAATCAGAACAGATTTAGTGTTAACTTAATTGATTTTCCTCACCTATATCACTAGTGCCTATAATGTTGTATTAGGTGTATGTATCTGATCTGTCATCAGGAGCTGTAGAATCTGGGCCGTTACCACGCACCTCTGCGAAGGACTTTGTTAGGGGAAGCATCAACAATCGCCCTTTTCGTCCGGGAGGTTTGGACGATTCACAGGGTCTAGAAAGAATTCTTCCACCTGGTGCATCTAATGGGGAATGGGTGCGTGAAATTTTGAATGGTGGCCCTGCACAGACAATTCCACCTAGCTTAAAGCAGGGATTGGACCTTGGTGCACTCAAGGTTATTTATTTATTTTTTATTATTCATTTATGAGGAAAATTACTACGTGTTTTATGTTCGACCTTATTCCTAGTTTGAAATTCGATGCAACTCATGTAAGTTCTGTTTTATCTTATTTGCAGCCATATCCATGCTCATGGAATGTTTACAAGGATGCCAATACACCCAAGAGCTCATTAAATGAAAATTTGGTTAGTTAACCTTCTTAACTTTTTCTGCATCTGAATTTGTGAAAAGCTGTTTCAGTTTATATTTGTTAGAAGTCTCACATGGAAGAATGAGATGGCCTAAATAGTGGTTATAAGTGGGGGGCAATTCTCATCCCATTTGCTAGCTTTTGGAGTTGAGTTAGGCCCAAACCCAAATTTTAAGATGGTATCAAAGCCTATCATAGATCCATTTATTGGGTCCCTCGTTATCGGACCACTCGTGTCACGTTCCAGATGTCCAGTCTTGAGCATGAGGGGTGTGTGTTAGAAGTCCCACATGGAAGAATGAAATGGCCTGAATAGTGGTTATAAGTGGGGGGCAACCCGCACCCCATGAGCTAGCTTTTGGGGTTGAGTTAGGCGAAAACCTAAATTCTAAGCATATTCTTTTAGTTACATTGTAGACCCCCTAATACCTATGCTAGATGGTGCCAGACTGCCAGTACCAGGGAGATTGTCAATTTAAGGATGTGCTTGCTTGACTATATTTGGAAGTAATCATATAAATGATCTGCTTTCTTATGTTGACAAATAATTAAATCATGCTGTAATGCAGAGTGGATTGTCTGTACAATTTGATGACTTATTTAAGAAGGCTTGGGAAGAGGATGCTGTTGGAGAACAAGAAGAAGATGGTACTTGACGTACATTTATAACTTCTTGATAACTGCAGTTCTTCTAACGTAAATTTTAGGTTTGGAAATCCATGCGTTGCACTATAATCAAATGGACCAAACCACTGCAAGTTTGCAACCAAATCTTTACTAGACCAAACCCTTTTTCACCTATTTTGTGGTTAATGATAATGCTGTTTGTTAAGGTAATTTATCAGAAGAAGAGACTGTTACGTTGGAAGCTGAATTTAATACGTCTGTAGAATCCAACAAAGATAGCGAGAGTGGAATGTCACTTGATGATATTTTATCAGCTGTCTCAGACGGATCAAAACTGCATTTGGATGAATTTAGTGATGAAGTTGGACAGCAGAAGAAGGAAGTGAGTGGTTATGCAATAATGTTATCATGAGTTGTGCTTAGAATAACATTTCATCTTTCTTGTTATCATGATTTTCTTGCTGTTTCTGTGGCAATGCTTGAGATAGGAAAGCTATTCTTTTGGCAGGCTTGGGCTAAGCGTGAAGCCAGTGAACAAATTGCAGATCACTTTTATGAACTTATTCCTGACATGGCACTTGATTTTCCCTTTGAATTGGATGCATTTCAGAAGGAGGTATTTACCATGCTAATTATCTTCTTATTTGTCATCCGCGTACATTGACTGTTCTCCAACACTTGGCCTTTGTTATAAGAAAAATAGAGTAGATAGAAGTAGATAAGAGAGAAAGAGGAGAAATACTAAACCTCTACTGTTTAGTTAGCAGAGAAATAGAGAAGAAGGAAAGAAAATAAATGGGGTCCACTACTTTTTGTAATCTCTCCATGGAGAGGAAAAAATCTTACTTTTTTGTCTTTTACATTTATATCCTTGACTTACTACATGGTTTTTCTCAATTAAACCTTTCGGACGTGTACAGGAACCGTGGGATGTTTGTATATAACTATATTTATATTTAACGTGTATAGGAAATGTGGACAGGAGCATTCATTATGTATATTCTGAATTATATATATATTTATATTAATATATTAAAAGCAAATATTTTAAAGAATGTAAATTATTAAAGTTATAATATATAAAATTCATGAAATAAACTTTAATTGATAAAAGCATAAGTTTAGTGAAATTGTAAGAAGGTACAGCAACATTGTCCTCTTATTAATTTTTATTCTATGTTTTCCCATAATTAGAAGTTAAATTTTTTTATTCATAAAAAATAGTATTAATGTATTTATACATAAAAAATATATTTATGTAAACATCTCTTGAAAAAATAATTATCTCTTATGAGGAATAAATAAATGAATAATTACTAAACTTAATTAAATAAATTAATTTTGGTAGGAAAAAAAATTCATACAACATGATATTATATATGGGTTTTTTTAGTTGAAGAACGTTCTTGTCCTTTCCAAAAAAATCATTTGTCTTTTCTCACTTTTCTATCAAACCAAAACGAGAGATTTCCTTTCTATTTCTTTTCTCTTATACTAAACAATACATCAAATCTACTCTCTTTCTCACCTCTTTCTATCTTCTCACAGCCTTTCTCACCTATTTTTCTTTCCTCACTTTCTTCTCACAATCAAACATAGTGTTAAAGATTGAAGATGCACGTA
Source organism: Calophaca sinica (assembly GCA_037113605.1). Lineage (NCBI taxonomy): Eukaryota > Viridiplantae > Streptophyta > Magnoliopsida > Fabales > Fabaceae > Calophaca > Calophaca sinica. The sequence goes on from CM073735.1 coordinate 59,882,144, forward strand.
TAGGTATGTAATGATTGTTTCATAGACATGGCACAGTAACAACTAAGAAGTAAAAGCAGCTATGTTGGAATGTTCCCCTACTCTACTCCTGTTCTGGGGCTGGAAAGTGGAAAATAATCTTTACACTTGCATTACCTTTTTCTTATGTGATGATGTCGGCCAGGGGTTTTTCAAGTAACTGGCTGATTGTTAGTTCTGCAATCTATGTTTATTTGTTTTCGCAACCATGCGAAAAACTACTGATGACATTCTGATTTAAACAGTTCATTTCATGCTTCCATGTCATCCTTACTATAATACACAAGCTTTTCTTTCTTATTTTGTACCAATCTTCTTACTTTCTATGCCTTTCCTTTTGTTGTTCACTCCTTTGATCAAATTAATTTTATGAAGTGTCTAGTTAGAATTACTCCTTTTTGTTGTTAGTAATTGACACATGATGTCGCAAATAAATTCAGTCTGTTGTATAATGATTGAGATGTTGTTCTATATTAAATTCTTGAGTGGAGGGGATGGTCTCTGTTATTTGGAGCCATTTGTCTATTGGCTTTTGCAGATTGGATCATATGCACTAGGAAGAGCTGCATCAGTCACATTTTAAATTATTTTGTATTATAATGATTCATCTATTGTTGAAGAAACTCATGTTCTTTGTAGCTTGCAATCTTGCAGAAGTTTATTCGTTCTTATAGTCAATAAACTTTTCATTTTATTTTTAACTATGAAAAGCCATTTATATTGAATTATCTTTCAATGTCATTTCAAGCATGAATATACCACTTTCGTTGGTTTTGATATTTTAATTTGTTTCCTTCCTTTATGATGATTGCAGGCTATTTATTATCTTGAAAAGGGCGAATCTGTTTTCGTGGCTGCTCACACATCAGCTGGAAAGACAGTGGTTGCTGAATATGCATTTGCTCTAGCATCAAAAGTACGCCTGGTTTTTTGACTGATGGTTCAATTTCTTTATTTTTCTCTTTTTGCTTCCTGTTAGTATAGTTACATTAGTATAGTTACATGAAACCATGAACCATATTGCCCAGTAACATTGGAACATTGTGATTAATTGCAATATTACTTGTATTATACTATCCTCACGATTTTTTATAAAATTTCCTATCAATCAATTTTACTGCAGAACTAGAAGGAATATCTTAAATTTATTGAAAAATTTCTGTTTGAACTTTATCCATGCAGCATTGCACTAGAGCTGTGTATACTGCTCCAATAAAAACCATCAGCAATCAGAAATATAGAGATTTCTGTGGGAAGTTTGATGTTGGGCTTCTTACTGGTGATGTAAGCTTGAGGCCAGAGGCTTCTTGTCTCATCATGACCACAGAAATTTTAAGATCAATGCTCTATCGCGGTGCTGATATAATTCGAGACATTGAATGGGTAAAGGACTCTCTGGTTTATCCTTAACAATAAAAGGACTCTTCCTATGAATTTCTAGCGATTATATTGATTTGCTCACTTATTTTCTGCATAATGTGGTAGGTTATATTTGATGAGGTGCACTATGTCAATGATGTTGAAAGAGGAGTTGTTTGGGAAGAAGTAATTATCATGCTTCCAAGACACATCAATATCATCCTCCTTTCTGCCACGGTATTAGTTGGTCCTCAGTTGATATCCTACATAAGTTATGCTTGATTCTGTGTTAAAAAATCAGGTTCTGATACTTCCAATACTGAATTTGTTTCTGCAACTCAAAGCACATGGGACATGATAGTTCTGTCACGAATGTTTTAATAACAGAAAGATACAAAGTTCTGTTGAAACTGGATGCTCTTTAAACTGAATTAAAACCAGCTCGAGGAGTTCTTTTAAAATTAATTAAATTTATTTCTCTTACAATAGAACTCCTTAATGAGAGGAGGCAAAAACATAGAACTTTGTAGAGATAAGGTGGTCATTCCTGGAATAGTTTTATTGTTTAAATTATTATTTAATAAGGTTGATGACATCAACTGAGTCGTTTCATTTATACAGTAGTATTATTAATGAGTAATATGCAAACTCCCTAAAAGATACAAGTACAACATCAGTAATATTTTCCCCTAAATAATGAAAACTATGCCCAAGGTCCCTGAGTACACATTCTGTCCATCAAATTAGTCCTTGAAGGTGCATTTTTTTAGGTCAAACCCTTTTCTCAAGATCACTGATGTTGGAACTAATTTGACTGACAAAGTATAATATACATTCAGGAATTCCGAGCGTAATTTCCATCACTCAGGGACTAATGCGATTGACACTATATAAGGACTAATTTAACTTTTTTACTGAAGTTTTAAAAATGGACCAGTCATTGAACTTGTAATGGCACATATTCATTGATCCAATCATGGTTGAATTGATAATAATTAAATATATAACTTTAATGTTATAAAATATTTGAAGTAATAAACTTACATGAATCAAGTTAGGTAAAACTTTAAATTATATAAACGAACCATATTATATGTTCTAGAAGACAAAAAGAAATCAGTAATAGAGGGCTATATAGTAGTAACACATTTGTGGACCTTATACATGTGTTTTTATTTATTTCAAAATACATTTCGGACTAAATAAAAAAATTTAAAAATTTTAAAACCAACTGGTTTAAACTTGTTTTTTATCACCTATTTTGGATCGTTTCTCTTCCTTTTTTTTGATTGACAGGTATCTAGGTTGTTTAGACCAGTTCACTAGTTTTTCCAGTTGAACTTGTTGGCTTTGTACATGCTATTTGCTCATTGATTACAAGTTGATATTTTCTTTCAAGTAAATTACGTTTTTGGTCTTTGAAAGATTGAACTGAAAGTTGACATCAATGTGGTTCTTGAAAGATAAATGATACTAATTTAGTCCTCATAAGAAATTGTTTTTACTATTATTGGTGATGAACATTGATTTTACTTGTCCAAAGACATAGTTTAGCTTTTAATTAAACATATTATCAGAAAATGGGCATCTTATGGTGGACTAATCACTAATGGAAATTTTTTGATAATCTAAAATAGGATTTAGCTGTTTCTACGATTTATTTGGAGTAATTTTTGTATAAGTTCCACTAATAATTTGGTGGGTTGAAAGTGATCTGCACCCACTTGCCTTACTCAGTTTGAAGCCTCAAGCACGTCAGGACGCTGGTTGCTACTACATATTCTTAAAACTTTATTCCATTGGCTGTGTACATCAGAGTATCTAGTTTTTTTCCTTCCCTGAGTCATATTTTCATTATATGAAAGCACTGTAGTCATTTTCCTTAAACTTGCATTTTCTTTGGCAATATGTTCCTTTCATGATGCTTATATGTTACATATCTCTGTTGGCCTTAGATCATGCCTTCCCTTTTGCCTTTTGTTATCTCAGAAAAAGTATTTTGTCTTTATCTTTTTATTTTTTTTTATTTTTCTATCTGGCAGGTTCCTAATACTATTGAATTTGCCGATTGGATTGGCAGGACAAAACAAAAGGAAATTCGGGTTACGGGGTGAGTTGTGAATCTGTCCTATACGTCTATTGAGGGTTATTTAGCAGTTGAAAATATTGTCCGTCGAAGAATTTATGTAAACATATACAACCCTTTTGAAAATGTGCAATAAGAAAGTGCATTTTGTTCCCCTTTTTTTTGAGAAAAGATATTAAGCCATATTTGATATGCTCATATGCCTTGATAAATTTTTTGCTGCACAAATTACATATAGGAGTTAAAAGAAGGAAACTATTCAGATATCCTCTTTAACTCGTGATTTCCTTTAGTTTCAAACACTGAGTACCGAGCAGTCTTAAAAATGTAGTTTTTTTTCTTGCTGTATTGTAAAGATTGGTACTATAAGACTGAAATCTACACTGACGGTGCATAAAATATAAGTTAAAAACTTTCTGATGATTCCTAGTTGTATTATTTATCCTGTTATAATGATCAATTTTTCAATCAGGACAACAAAAAGACCCGTCCCATTGGAGCATTGTCTGTTCTACTCTGGAGAACTTTACAAAATTTGTGAAAGGGAAACATTTTTGCCTCAGGGTTTGAAAGCTGCTAAAGATGCTTCAAAAAAAAGGAATTTGACTGCTGGTGGTAGTTCTGGTTCTGGACCAAAGCCAGGGACTTCAGCAGGTCATGACAATGCTCGAGGTCAAAAACGAGAAAATACGTCTCGAGCGAAACAGCATGGAGCTAATTTCTCTGGAACTGGCAGAGGCTATCAGAATAATGGCAATGGTCATAGCAATTGGGAACTGAGGAGAGCAGACGCTTCAATGTTGTTGATGCTTATCAAGAAACTCTCCAAAAAATCATTATTACCTGTAAGTTGATTATGTTCTATAATTTTATTAATATATTTTATGGAAAACTAAAAAAGGAATTCTTGGTAAGAATATTTTCAATTGAGGAACAATTGATTGGTTAGCAAAGTTCAAACAGTGGTCACCACATATTGAGTATTGACTTAATTAACCACTTGAGTAGAAGAATTGTTCCTAAATTAGAAATATATTTTCTTTGATTTTTTGCGATTTTCCTTATATTTTATTACCTAGTGCTACTATTTGCTGATCTTGTTTTAACTCTCAAGTGGTTCTGGGGTTCCACTGCTCCTCCTTCCTTATTATTATTATTTGACTAATTTACAAAGTCCTTAATATGCACACTTTTTTTTAGAGTGGGTCCCTGAAAAAAAGTTAAGGATCCAATTGAAACAAATTTTAGGGACTTCGTTTGGAGACTCGTATTTTTTCTGGGAACCAAGGCATCATTATTATTTTGTAATCTTAATCGTGCATTTGAAACTTGACTTGGAAGTACAGGTGATTATTTTCTGTTTCTCTAAGAATCGCTGTGATAAATCTGCTGATAGCATGACTGGAACTGACCTCACTAGTAGCTCAGAGAAAAGTGAGATCCGTCTTTTCTGCGACAAAGCATTTTCGCGACTGAAGGGATCTGACCGAAATTTACCACAGGTTAGTTCATATATAGCTTAACATTTTTTGGATTGAGCTAAGCTTCTAATTACAATATATACAGGTTGTTCGAGTCCAACATCTTCTTCGTAGAGGGATTGGTGTACATCATGCTGGCCTTCTTCCAATTGTGAAGGAAGTTGTTGAAATGCTATTTTGCCGTGGTGTTATCAAGGTGACATGGGGTTTTCATTTTGTTGTATGGCATTCATGTTTAATTGGACCTTATATTAAAGTCAACTGTGTGTCAATGATGCAGCAGACTGCTTTATAGTTCAAGTCATAGGTTTACATTTTTTTTTTTTTGCCCTTTTGGTTGTTAAATTATTTTAAGATTTTTGTACGACTTCTTGACTCATTTATTTTTCAGGTCTTGTTTTCAACAGAGACATTTGCAATGGGAGTCAATGCACCTGCTAGAACGGTGAGTCTCGTTTAAGTGTTACCGATCATCACCGTATTGCAAGCCACTGTTAATGCATTGATTAAAAACTTTTCTCTATGGTTCATGTTTAGTCTCAGATTAACTTTAAGATCTCCTTAGATCAAAAGGAAGTAGCAAATGTTTTTTTTTTCTCCTTTTTATTAGTGAGTGTCCTTTGCTTTACAGAGTTTACTTTATTCGGCTAAAATTTGGAAAAGTATGAATAAAATAGAGAAAATGTATTTTAATTGTAAAAAAAGATATACATAATTAGATTAAATCACGATTTTGTATTTGAAATTCTTAAAAAGAGAAGTTACGAACGACTTAAGGAAGACGACACATGTTATTCTTTAAGGGAGAGTACAATAAGAAATTAAGCCACTCTTACTAAGAGCACTCTGATTTATTAAAATATTATACTAACGAGTGTCTCAAGGACATTTGTTAAGTAATAAAAATATGGTAAGTATTTAATGAAATATTTAGATTTTAAGATACTGGGAACTTATAAAACTTTGCTGTTCATTCAACACTTTCCATGTTTTAGTCGTTAACAAGTGCCTGAAGGTTACTTGTTAACATTTGCCTTTGTCAAATGGGAGTGAATAAAAGAAGTTTTAAAACACGGGGTATGTTTGGATGGAGGGTTTTGGAGGGCTGAGTCTATGGCTGAGTTTGGTAAAAATAAGCTATAAGCTAACTTATAGCTGAAAAGCTAGCTGATAGCTTATAGCCGAAAAGCTAGCTAATTAAAATTGAAGTGTTTGGTAAAATTAGCTGTTTAATTAACTGATAAATATAAAGTAACGAAAAAGGATCAGTTTTTATCTTTATTTTAAATTTGAAAAAAGGATAAAAAATAAAATAATGAGGATAAAAATAGAAGAAAAGATAAAAAGCTATAAGCTGAGATGCTACTTCAAGTAGCATCTCAAAAAAAGTTATAAACTAGTGTGATAATCTTGCTTACCAAACATCTTTCATTCGGTTAAATAAGCTTAAAAGCTAGTTTAATAAGCTATAAGCTGGTTTATTGGCCTTACCAAACCGAGCCTATATATATATATATTTGAGATTTTAAAAAAATGGTAGGAATAAAATGATAGATGATCATATAACATTTCAATCACCTTTTATTCGTTTTTAGAAACATTTTATAATTTCCATAAATTATTTAGAAATGAAAAATAAGTCTTCCCTTTCCTTTCCCTCTAAAACCCTCCATCCAAACATAACATAAGGAAACATTTGATATGACATAACATAATCTTATTTAATGTAGACTGCATTTATATTCTTTTGCAGGTAGTCTTTGATACTCTAAGGAAGTTTGATGGCAAGGAGTTTAGGCAGTTACTACCTGGAGAATATACTCAAATGGCAGGCCGTGCTGGCAGAAGAGGACTTGATAAGATTGGTACTGTTATTTTGATATGCCGTGATGAACTCCCAGAAGAGAGGGATTTAAAAAATGTTATTGTTGGAAGTGCAACCGGTCTTAAATCTCAATTTCGGCTAACCTATATTATGATCCTGCATCTCCTTCGAGTTGAAGAATTGAAGGTGTGTATCGCAGTCATTCTAAATATTTTCTCTAAAATATTATGACGATGGTGAAGATACCATAATTAATAATGTTGCAATAACTGAGCAGAGGAGCAGCTTGGAGTAATTTAAATTAATTTCCAACTTAAACAGATAATTGGATCTGATTGGGAAGAATTTTAATAAATAATTTTTCTAAACCATGAAAGGGGGATATTTCGTCTAATTTAACGAGCCCTCCTTCTGAAGATTGGTAAGTTTTACTCGCTAATTCATATTTTCAGAAGTTAAATAGTTGTATCTTAACTTCTGAAAGCTTCTCTAGAGCTGGCATGTATTCTTCAAAATCTGATTGAGAGACAGTTGCCAATAATAACGTCTGAAAGATCACAAACAAGATATTGTGTGATAGGACACGTGGTCCTAATGCTGAGAAGGATGTGGGTTGGATTGAAGGGAATATTCTAGAAGAAGGAAAAGAGGGGCAGCTGAGGGGAAGGGAAATCAGTTACTTGACGTGGCAGGGTGAGCGTGGATGAATTCTGTTATGAGAGGAGTATTAAGAGAGGGGTAGGAGGGCGTGAGTCATTCATTTGAGTATTAGCCAATTTGGTTGTTAGGAGAGTTTCATCTCTCTGGTCTAGGAGCATTTGCTCTGGTAGGAGCCATAGGCTCTGGTTTATCTTTCAGTCTTCCATTGTAAGAGCTCTTGAGCTCAATCATTCTCAGTAAATAATACATTCACGTACCTTGTTTTTGTTTCATTCTGTGTTCTTTGTGCTCTGTGAATTTTGGTTTCTATCATTGGTCCGACCTGCCGGATAACGAGACGGAGCTAGCGTGAATTGAGGGTGAACGATTTGTCCATGCCACCAAACATGGATGAGAGACTTGAGGCGTTGGAAGTTAGGATGACGACGATGGAGAGTTCCTTGAATCGGACATTGGAGGAATTGTGCCGCTGCATGATGGCGGAGTTCGCGAAATTGCGTGAACACCGGGTGAAGAAGAGCCCTTCGGCTGTGGTCGAGACACCACCACCGTCGTCGCCGGACACCGCTCTGTTCATGGCGGTCACGAAAGATCCAGAAGTGGCGAGTGAAATCGAGATCGAGGAAGGGAAGAAGATCAAGGAAAACGGATCGTGGATTTTTAGCAGATCTGATCCAAAACTCAGATGCAGGGTGCGAATCTGCAATCCTCGCACTCCCTTGCGAATGCTGAACGATGCGCGAGATCTAGAAGGGGAAAGAGACGCGGATTCGGGCGCGTTTGGCAAAGGGGGGTTTGGGTCGGGTCACAACCTGAGTGTCACTAAAGGGAGTGTTGGGCCGGGCCCAATTGGCAACACCCAGTCCAAAACCCTTAGTGCCCGATCTCACACTGGATCGACACAGAGCTTTCAATCGGGGCGTCCAAGCAGAGATGATGGAAGAAGGAGCAACAACGGCGATCACAACAGGGGAATTAAGCACCTCCCCTATTCTGAATTGATGGACCGACGATTACGTGGTTTATGCTTCCGCTGTGGAGAGAGATGTCACCCCATGCATTAGTGTGCTGAGCAGCAACTTCGTTTGGTGATTCTGGGTAACGATGAGGCTGTGAACGAAGATGGCGAGGTCATAGCGTTGGAAGTGAAGGAGAATGAAGAGGAAGAGACCTTGGATTGTGTATCTATGGGTTTGTTTGGCATGACTGAGGCTCACGGAGCAGCGAATGCGAGCCACAATTTCATTTCTTCTCCAGTAGTAGCAGCTTTGGGACTTCCAGTGGTTTCAACCAAGGAGCTGGGTGTTCAGCTGGGTGATGGCCATAAGATTTCAACGAGAGACATGATTCTTGGAGTTTCTGGGATGGAGAAATCAAGGAAGGTTCTGCTGGGAAAGGGGAACGAAATACTTAGGTATGTGGTGAGGTCCTGTGTTGATAGGAGTATTTGGTTGGCAACTATCTTGGTTGAAAAGTATATGACATATGGGCATGTTTCTTGGACACGTGGTGTTTTGGTTCAAGCTGTTGCAAACTCAGATTGCCTTGCATTTCGAAATGTAATGAGATGGGTAGATGGAAGTTATGAGCCCTCTTTCGACATGATGTTTGGGCATTCATCAATGTGGAGGAGGCAATGGGACCCAGGAGAATTCCATTTTCCTTTATGGAAGCTACTGCTTATGAATACTGCTGGAGTAGTTTCCTCATATTCCATGGTTTGCTTCATTTTGTATTCGATAGAGGAAAGATTTGGGAAAGCCAAACTGAGTTGCTGCCCAACTTCAGTTCCCTTAACAAGCTCATCCCTATTTGGGTCTCAAACAAATTAATGTCTCTACCAGATGCAAGAAGAGCAATAGAAACTACTTCCAACCTTGAGGACAAGGTTGTTTCACAAGGGGGTGGTAGTGATAGGACACGTGGTCCTAATGTTGAGAAGGCCGTGGGTTGGATTGAAGGGAATATTCTAGAAGGAGGAAAAGAGGGGCAGCTGAGGGGAAGGGAAATCGGTTACGTGACGTGGCAGGGTGAGCGTGCATGAATTCTGTTATGAGAGGATTATTAATAGAGGGGTAGGAGGGCGTGAGTCATTCATTCGAGTATTAGCCAATTTGGTTGTTAGGAGAGTTTCATCTCTCTGGTTTAGGAGCATTTGCTCTGGTAGGAGCCATAGGCTCTGGTTTATCTTTCAGTCTTCCATTGTAAGAGCTCTTGAGCTCAATCATTCTCAGTAAATAATACATTCACGTACCTTGTTTCTGTTTCATTATGTGTTCTTTGTGCTCTGTGAATTTTGGTTTTTATCAAAAAAATTTATTTGAAGATGTAAGGTCCTTTGAATGGTCAAAATAGGGTCTGTTTCGATAGATTTTGGGCAATTAACAGATGGATGAATCTGATTTTTGAAAAAGAAAATGAATGAATGATACTCTGGACTCCAGTCTAGAAAGAAACTAAGATAAGGCTTTGATCACAAGAAATCAGGCATTCAGATTATAGTATAAGAAAATCAGGATAGCCTGGACGTCATGATCATGGGTGTTCATCTTGCATCTCATCATAAGGTGGAAAGGCACCGAACAATCCACAAAACCAGCTTTATAGCTTATCATATTATTTACATTTATCCAACTGATGGGTGTGTGAAACTAAGCCCATGTGAAGTTAAGATTACAATGTCCTATGAATATTTGGAATAGATTCCTGGATTTGAATCATTTGAAAAAATGCTGAAGACATGAAACATCACCGTGGTACTGTGCTATTCAGTAAAACACTAAATAACTTAGAATCAAAGTGCAATTAGAGCCTCAACCATAACAAAATAGTGAAAAACTATTATTAACTGCTATGAGTAATTTCATTTGATCTTGGCAATTTTAGCTTTCTTGATGAATTGTTACCAAATTGGATGAAAAATTGGGTTGCAGGTAGAGGACATGCTTAAAAGAAGTTTTGCAGAATTCCATGCTCAGGAAAAACTTCCAGAAATGCAACAGCTTTTGAAGCGAAAGCTTAATCAGCCTACGAAGGCTATTGAGTATGTCATTTCTCTTCATCATGCAATCTTGCTGTCGTTATAATATTCACTCATGCTTTTAGCACTTTTAGCTGTTTGGCCATTCCTAGATGATCCCATGGTGAGTGGTCAAATGTTCAAATACTCAAATACAAAACCATTCGTAATGGTGAAGTAAAGACAGTATTAGATATAAAACCATTAGTTATCCTTCATCTAAGCTTTTGGACAATTGGTTGATGACAGGCAATGCATAAGTAGTTTTTTAACTGTGTGATATGTTGGTGGTTATTCTTCAAGCATTTCATTTCTCCATTTCTGTTGCCTTTTTATGAGCATCTGGTGACAAAAAAGTTGATGAAGTTTTTCTGGCGTAATGAAAATATTCGATGAAATAATACATATTGATGTTCATGAATTTTTGATATAGCATAAATAATTTTATGCTCGACATCGTGTAGCTTAAATTTTACATGTGATGGTGTTAGTGAACCACTCATTAAGAGGGTCTACAGTAGGAAGACGAAGAGTGGCAAAAGAATATTAGAATCACAATGAGTCATTAATTACAGTATATCTACTTGGCAGTTGATGGGGCAGGAATAAATAGGGAAGAGAGAGTTAGTAACTGTCTAGTAGACAGTAAATTCTAATAAAAGGGGGCTGGAATAAATAGGAAAGAAGGAGAGTTAGTGGGGACATGGTACGGAATTTCAGTGGTAAGAGAGTATATGTCTCTTGAATACGTGGTTTTAATAGATGGATGGAGGAGAATGGAATTCATTTGATCTGTATATGATATTAACATACATTGGTATGCTTGCAAGTTGCAAGAGATTTTTTTTTAATGATCTATTCTGCATTGATGTGATATTCTTTTGAAGAGTTCTGTTGTTAGGAATCCTGATAAATTTTGGAAGATTCATGATGTCTAACAAAAAGGATTGCTATCAGTATTAACTGTTATCTGTTAATTTAATTTATTTTATTTTTTCTTTATGATTCAGTATATTTCTCTATAGTTTACAAGCTAGACGTTTTTTTTAATTCAGATGTATAAAGGGTGAACCAACCATTGAAGAGTACTATGATTTATATTTGGAAGCTGAGATATACAACAACCAGATATCAGAGGCAATTTTGCAGTCTCCCAATGCCCAATCTTTTCTCAGTACTGGAAGAGTTGTAATAATAAAATCAGAATCAGTGAGTTCTTGAATTCATATTTTACGTTTGTATATGTAGGAAGTAGCGGTATAAATTGATATGCCATTGGGAACTATGGGAGTTAATACGTCATTTGAAGAATTGGAGTCATAGGAAACAATTTACTTCTTTATTATTATTATTCTTCTAGACATAAGATGTATTTATTTATTCTTTTATTAATATCAAGAATCTTTTATTAATATCAAGAATGCTGAGTGCTACTTACTCAAGCAACTTGCAAATTTTTTCAAAGCCTATTCTAAAGTCTTAGGCTATTCTCAAGTTGGTTTTAGAGCAGGCTTGGTCCTGCCTCTGCTGAGTTGCTGGGTTATGCTATCTGGTCGGCAGAACACTTAAAAAGTCTGTCAGTCATGTCTCGAACATCTAGCTTAGTACCTTCTAACAGTTTTCATCGACAAGGAAAGTCCACCTATTATCTCAAGCTTTTGATCGGCCTACATTCGATGTGGTGTCACCAGAAAAGGCTCCACACATTGACAGAACACCAATTTAAATATAAGGAAATAGGATTTAATAATGATAGAACACCAATTTGAATAGAAGAGAATAGGATTAAATCATACCAAATTATAGAAAATACAACAATACAGTTGCCGGAGATGTACTTCCTATGTTGTTATAATACCACAAGTCTATAATTGCTTCATGCTCCTTGGTCCTTAGCAAACATTCAGGCATAGATAAGGTTACTATTTAAGTTATAATATGTTCATTTATTGTTTTAGAATTTGAATCTTAAGTAGATATTGAGCTTCTTGACACATTAATTGGTGCTTAACCTGTATCACAATTGGCTTACAGGCCCAGGACCACTTGCTTGCGGTGATTGTGAAAACTCCTGCTCCAAATAATAAGCTGTACATTGTTTTTGTGATTAAACCTGACATGCCATCTCCCGCAGACAATGCCTCCAGTGGTGGTAATTTGCAGGATAAAAGCAGTACATTTGACCAAGGTTATTTTGTAATGCCAAAATCAAGACGTGGTCTTGTAGATGAATATGCTACATCTGTTTCTGCTCGCAAAGCAAGAGGTGTCGTCAACATCAAATTGCCCTATCGTGGTTCTGCCTGTGGAATGAGCTACGAAGTCCGTGAAGTTGATGCTAAAGAGTTTCTATGCATATGCAATAAAAAAATTAAAATCGACCAAGTTGGACTTCTTGAAGATGTTAGCAGTTCTGTTTACTCAAAGACTGTTCAGCTGCTCCTGGATTTGAAATCAGATGGGAATAAGTATCCTCCAGCTCTGGATCCTGTGAAAGGTATCACCATTCCGTGGCTTATGGATGACTTACATTTTAATAATGTGTCCACTTATTATAATTAAGTAAATAACAAGCGGATCATGTTTGGCCAAAGAAAGGTTCTCAATAATAAAAAGATGAAGAAAGTACCATAATAAATTTCTCTGATGGAATACCATCACTTTTACAAGGTTTTGCATGAGGAGGCATGTTAAAGTTGTAATAGCATTGGGAGGCATGATAGAATTATAAAATCCAATTTTGGTCAAGCGATTTATAACAAAATTCCTCCCATTTGCAACATTGATGTTGCTAGAGCTGAGGTTGTTGTACCTCACCATTTGGGTGTAATGACTTTTTCTTTTATTTTAACACTTTGGTTACTTGCTGTTATATAAAAACCTAGATTTAGGGGGCGTTTGGATAAATAGCTTAATTAAGCATTTATCATATTCACACGAGAGCTTGTGTCACAAGTGCTTAAAAATAGAGTTTGTTTTCGCCGTAAAAATAGAATTTTGGGGTGGATGAGAATCGAAAAGGGGATGAGGGATAACCTCCAACCTTTCCCAAGGAGCTTATCAAGATAAGCTTAAAACAGCTTATGAACATATCGTAAGCTATTTTTGTATGCTCTTCGAAATACTTACACAATGAGATAAGCCCAAATAAACTCTAAATAAGTTCTTCCAAATGCCCTCCTAAGCTAATATTTTTATATCTTTATTTTTCAGATCTAAAGTTGAGAGATGCAAAAGTTGTGGAAACATACCGTAAGTGGACTAAATTATTGGAGAAAATGTCCCAAAATCAGTGTCATGGGTGTATAAAATTGGAAGAACACCTCAAGTTAGCGAAAGAGATAAAAGCACACAAAGAAGAAGTATTGGCTCTTGAGTTTCAAATGTCGGATGAAGCACTTCAACAGATGCCAGACTTTCAGGGCCGGGTATGCCACTTAATATTTGTTTTTCAGTAATGCTTGTAAAGAAATTTTGATAGTTTGTTTTAGTACTAAATCTTATGGTGCCTTCTATTTAATTTTCCTCTTTCTCCAGATAGATGTTCTAAAGGAAATTGGATGCATTGATGAAGACCTTGTTGTTCAAATGAAAGGCCGTGTTGCTTGTGAGATGAATTCTGGGGAGGAATTGATATGTACTGAGTGCTTGTTTGAGAACCAACTGGATGAACTGGAACCAGAAGAAGCAGTGGCGTTAATGTCTGCTTTTGTGTTCCAGCAGAAGAATACATCTGAGCCTTCACTCACACCCAAGCTCGCTGCAGCGAGACAAAGGTAAATTGCAGTTGTCTTATTTTTTGAAATAAAGTCTTCATAAGAGAAGCACGCATGCATAAGCTAAGTAAAAGCCTCACTAATTAATTTTACGACAACATACTGTATGTTATTTTGTCTTCCTGCGTCTTCAAAGTTCAGATTAAAATCAAGATATGGTTTCTAACAGATGTATTTGTTACAGATTGTACAAAACAGCTATAAGACTAGGAGAGCTTCAAGCGCGGTTTAATCTCCCAATAAACCCGGAGGAGTATGCCCAAGAAAATCTCAAATGTGGTCTCGTTGAAGTTGTTTATGAATGGGCAAAGGTTTCCTTCTACAGAAAATAACACACTATTTAGTTTCATAATACCATCATTGATTAACGGAGCGACTGATCGACCAATCTATAACTTTCACTGCAGGGTACTCCGTTTGCTGAAATATGCGAGCTCACTGATGTTCCCGAAGGCCTGATAGTAAGGACCATTGTCAGGTTGGATGAGACATGTCGGGAGTTCAAAAATGCCGCAGCTATTATGGGTAATTCTGCGCTCTGCAAAAAAATGGAAATTGCTTCTAATGCAATAAAGCGTGACATTGTATTTGCAGCTAGCTTGTATATTACCGGCGTATGATCGTCGTTGAGCACGTTAATGTTTGTTTCAGCCCTAGTGCAATGCATATCAAGCGATGCATTTGTATATATGAATTCATTGCATATCGTATATGCTCCTTAGATATGCTCGTTATCCTTTTGTTTTTTCTAACCTCAATTTTCTTTTGCAATAAAAAAAAAAGTTTTATTGTTGTCCTCATCCTGTAGATTACTTGTTGCCATTGGCCATCTAACGGTTCACTACGTTTTGTTTTATACATGTTTCTTGGCTTTACCTCTGCATTATTAAATACCTAATATAATGTATATTTGATCGGCCAGTAAATTTTCAAAAAACATCAATGTCATGAATATTACGATGATGAAATGCGCAAACATGACAGAATGTTGTATTTGATTGACCCCAGCGGTGAGGACAATATAGAGGTCACCACCTAAAAGTATTATTTGGAATATTTGCTCAGAAAAATCAGTGGTTTAATTATCATCATTTAAAAATCCCCAACCTGAATTGGGTTCCCTTCAGGTCCATACATGTTTAACACGAAATCGAGTTATTTTTTCTGCAATCTCATTTTCCCACATTTTCCTTAGCAGTTTTCTCCTTAAAAATGGAGAAAATATCGTATCCATTTCTCATTAGAAGTCTCTGTTTCTCATGATTAATAGAGAGGTACATCACCATGCTTTTATGGCAAATGCTAGTTTTTTTTAATACCAAAATTATATTATTAACAATAATGTATTAAGGGTATTCTAGCCCAATACGATAGGAGTAGAAATAACAAATCACCATATGATAGGGACTAGGCTGTAGCCAAAATAGTACAAAATAATCACCTCTCAAGATGAAATCCACTCCCACCCACAAAGTCACTTACTCCTACCCCTACCCCTGGAGATACAACTCAATGGATCACACATCATTTATAAAAAATAAAATAAAAAATAGTGACCATATTTTGCTATATGGGACCGGCTAAATCACGTGGGTCTTATTTCTAAAGTGGAGGGATCCACATGAATTCCAACAATTCATGAAGAGTGTGTTTGAAAAAGTGTGTTAGAGAGTGTTGTTACATTCAACTTCTGCGCATAAAATTTATTCCCTCTTCTTTCTGCCAAATTATTCCCACTTCAGTCCTCAACAAGCATCGCATAAATAAATACAATATAAAATAGAATTGATGGTAGATAGTCAGGAGATGTATTTTACTTGAAAGAGATTTGTTAATAAGTACATAGAGGATATGTTTTATTAAATATTTTTTCCATCAAATAATTTACGTTTATTTTCCTTCAACACGTCTCTAAAATTACTAGTTAGCAAACCCCCTTATAATATATAATAGGTTTTATTATATCATCTAGAATATTTTCATAATACTTAATGAAATCCCCTTATGTCATTCATGCTTTGGTTGTTGTTGTTGTAGATTTATTTGTGCATATCCCTTTTTGCCCTTTTTGGTATTTTTTTTCTCATTTTATTTTATTTAATATTTTAATACACAAAATATGTTCCGATCTAAGGTGTAACACCAATGATCCTTTCTCAATAACAATCGATTTATTATTTATTAAAATGAATGATAGAGATTAAATTTATCAATTTTTTATCACAATTTTTAATTTTTTATTATAATCCGACGATTATTCATGAGGAATATATATATATATGTGTGTGTGTGTGTGTGTGTGTGTGTGTGTGTGTGTGTGTGTGAGTGAGTGTTTGTTTATTTGATTTATGGTTTTAAATTTTTTTGTAACCGACTGAAACCATAGTTTTTCTTATTTTATTTTATTTGACCTTTTAGTACACAAAATATGTTCCAATCTAAGGTGTAACACCAATGATCCTTTCTCATTAACAACTAATTTATTATTTATCAATTTTTATTATAATCCGAGGATTATTCATGAGGAATATATAATGTCTGTGTTTGTTTATTTAATTTATGGTTTTAAATTTTTTGTGACCAACTGAAACCTTAGTTTTTTAAAAATTGAAGGGTTGGATTTTCAAAATTACGAATTTTTGGATCGGTATCCTATGTGGTTGCGCAACTCATTAGTCAAATTCAAGTGTTGGATTAATCTAACAACTAAGAGAAGGCCCGTATTACCTACATTCTCCAGTTTTTAGACAAACACCCATTTTTCCTTTTGAAATCCCTGAACTACCCCTCCTCCTTTCCTCTCTTAAGATCCGTATGGTTGGGGGGTTTTGGAAGGGAGGGGAGGAGAGGGAAGAGGAGGAGAGCAAAATCCCTCCTAAGCCAATTTTAGCTCCCCTTCAAAAGTGGAGTTTTTTGAAGGGGAGGGAAAATTAAATCATTTAAAATAAAATTACATAAATATCCTTATATATAATATAATATAAAATGCTATAAGGATATTGTTGTCTGGAATATCAATTAGTCGCAGATTGGCTACCTTCCAAAACGGTGATTCCCTTTTCTTCAAGCGATTACGCCAAGGAAGGAACTCTGTTCCTTAGCTATGGGTCCCTTAGCTCACTCCAGAAAAGTTTAAGTCGATGAACTAAGATAAAAACTGGGACATAAAGGTAAACATAAATGCGAATAAAAGCTTGAGCGAAAAATATTAGTTGTTTGATTGATTGATCGTCCTTAAAATTATTTACAACTTGGGTATTTATAGTAATAACTAAGAACTACCCCTATATGCCACGTTCAACTGGCTAACATTGATAAACTCCTAGTTGACAGTTATTCGGCTGAGTAGTGCCATATTCCACTAACCACGATCCTAAAATCTAGGCACCACTTCACATCATGGCCACGTCTCAGCCAGCGTCTGTTTCAGCGTGGATCTTATCCTTCTGTCCCCTTGCTCAGCTCCTAAAAACTTGGAGATAATTCTGAATTTGATTAATTTTGAATTTAAATTGATTCAAAATTAATCTCCATAACTTTCGACTCATGGAGCAATTCAAGAATCTGACCCAGTGAATGACTTCACGCTAGCCCAATAGGCCCAATATCTTCATATTAATTCAATAAGCCTAAGGCCCTTGCCTAGCTCTTGGTTTCCTGCTTTTGGCTTTATTAGTCGCAAATTGATCAGTAAGTTTCCGCTAACGCCAATCGACTATTTGATCCACTCACCGTGGTCGGG
Organism: Calophaca sinica; assembly: GCA_037113605.1. Lineage (NCBI taxonomy): Eukaryota > Viridiplantae > Streptophyta > Magnoliopsida > Fabales > Fabaceae > Calophaca > Calophaca sinica. Next base: position 59,900,110 of record CM073735.1, read on the forward strand.
TTTTGCTAATTCTAAAGAACATTTTTTTAAGTGTAAACACATGCCCCCCTACGCTGTCTTTAGCCGGTAACTTTAAATTTAGGCTGAGGTGGCGTAATGATTCAAGTCAAATCACTCCTTTTCTCATAAATGCAAGGTAATCCATTTGCAACAAACTTTCAAGCAGTGCAACGGTCCGCCTTATCCATCCGATTTAAGCGCCTTTAAATCCCACTATCAGTGATCCTTCCATCTCTTTAAATACTCACTAGCTGAATTACCTCTCACGCTTACTACCAGCCCTAAATCCTGTAGCTTTCACCGTCTTCCAACCTTCGTCTTTCACCTACAAACCAGGCCCACCATGTCTTCTGCTTCTGATTCTCAAAACCAATCTTACGCACACGATAGCGAACAGTCTTCTTCCTCCTCTGTGAACCTTGACCACTCTCTCAGCCCCCCTGAGGCTCCTAATTATGGCCTTCAATCTCCCCTGTTCGAGATTCAAGACTCTCTTTCCTTGGCTCCTTCCACTTCAGATATGAGTGAAGGAGCGGTCTTTCTGAAGGAGTATATGGCTCCTTCTCTCTACGCATTACCAATCTCCTGTGATTGGTTTACCATGAAGTCTAAACCTACTGACCTTTGTTCATGGCCTCGTTCGTCTCAACCCTACCTTGATTGGGTGAATCGGCTGAAGGCTGCCAAATCTGATAAATGGAGGCAGTGGGGTCTCTATGACATGATTATGTTGTCGACTCAGGATATTCCCCTTAACCTGGAGTTGCTTTATGGCTTCTTCGACTATTGGAGTATTGCTACCAACACCTTTACCTTCCCATGGGGCATGGTTTCCCCTACTCTCCTGGATGTGGCGGCTATTTTGGGGCTTCCGATCACAGGCGATGATGTCCTCTCTCACTATTCCTTCAAAATTCTAGAACTGGGAGTCCACTTCTCAAAGAACACTTCCGGGTATTCTAATTTCCTTGCCAATAATGCCAAGTCTAGAGGATCTGTGTCGGATGCTGAACACAACGCATTTCTTACATCTTGGTTCGTGAAGTACTTTCTGCTCAGCTCTATTGCCGTGGTTCAAGAGTTCTGACTTTATGTAGCCCTCACAACTCGATGGCAACTTTTCCTGGGAACCCTTTTCCTTTCCTATCTCTATCACGCTGTTTGCCATCATGGATCGGCTGCAAAGAGGCGAAGACATTAAGAACGTTCAGGGACCACTCTGGTTCTTGCAGCTCTGGATCGTGCTCTACTTTCCAGAGTTCATCGACTCATGTTTCAACCCTAGTGTTCTTCCTCATGGTGCAAGTGTTTTGGGTACCCACTTGGTACTCACTCCCTGCGAGCCCTCTTATGCTTTCACTGTGGCCACCAAGCTCTTTGGCCTAACCCGAATAGCCACTGACTGGCGTCCTGTCTTGGAGAAAGGTATTGGGCCTTTCTGGATTTTCTCTACCAACGAGCCTCTCCCAGTCAAACAACAAAACCTATCGAGCTCAACCGAGTTCAGTCTTGACTTCTCGTGACTTGCTTTGTGGCCTTAAACCCACCTCACGAAATAACAAGTCCTCGGCTGAATTCTACTTCCCCAACTGCGTGGCGAGGCAGTTTGGGTTGTTACAGCATGTCCCTCTGCCGTATGACTCTATGGTAGGGAGCCTGGGTCGGCTGCCCTTTGGTGCCAATGACGTAATGGAGGTGGTTTCTACCAACTTCAAAAGAATTCAGGCCTTCCGTTTCATCCCTTTCACTCCAGTGTCTGGTGAAACTTCCGCTTTCGCCAATTGGTGGCCATCAGTGAAGGACAGACTGTTCCCCGATCGGCTGGACAGATATGCAACCCGATTAATCCTCACTGATGTAGCCGAAGCAATTAGGCCATCAAGCCAACCGAAACACACTCCCGTTAAACCCAAGCCTCAGGTACAGGCTCAAACCCAAAAGCGGGCTTCCACCCTGATGAGAACCCTGGTATACCAACCAAGTAAGTACCTTTACATTCGGCTCTTTGCGGTTCTTGCTTTTAATTCAACGTAGTCTCTTACTTTTCTTGTCTTATGGCAGCTACCACCACTACTCCGCAAGTCATTGTCGTTGAAGACGACCCTGTTAGTCCTCCTTCCAAGAAAAGAACAAGGGCCCCTGGCATTGTAATAGAAGAACCTGCCCAGGTTCAGGCCAAGCCCAAAGAAAAAACGCATTCGGCTAGTAAAGGGAAACAGCCGAAGGTGAAGGTAAATATATTATCCTTATCCCCTTTTTCTTATTATTCTTTGTTAGCCTGAACCTAATCAAACCACCTTGTTTTCAGAAACCACGTGTGGAAATTTCCTTTCCGTACGTTCAAGACTTTGCTGAGGGCGCTAGCTCTCAATTTCCTCCAATGGTACAGCCGATTTCTTATTCCTTTCAACACATATTGTTTACTTATTCACTCGGCTAACCATCATCTGTCACAGGATCCCCACCCACAACCTGAAGAGGTCGTTTATGAGGCTCCCCGGGTGCCTTCGCCTCCCACAGCTCCTGCAGTGGCTATCTCAGAGGAGGAGTTGACCAAATATTTTACCTCTGCTGACCCCTATTCAATGGCTTCCTCTCCCATCTCCAACCACTTGGAGAGAGTTAATGCCGCATTGATGGGGGAGATACTAACCAACAGGGAACAGATCGCTACTTTGAGAACTTCTTTGTTCAAGCTAGCCAATTCGGCTGATATCCCTGCAGCTAGCCAGGAGGTATACAATACTTTGGCCCTCCAACTGAGCAGTTTATCTCAACAATACAGGCACTCTCGGGAAGTTCATGACATGACATCTCATGACCTCCAACGATTGAGGGATCTCCAGGCGCAGAAAACTCATTTCCAGAACTCCTTCATGACCTTGGAGAAGGATCGCCAGGAAACTCTGACCCAGCTTAAGGACACGGATCAAAGGTTATCCATTTTGTCGGCTGAATTAGAGAGGATTAAGAAGGAGATAGCGGAGTTGACCCCTCAATCGGCTGCTCTAACTGAGAAACTCCGTTCCAACTCTCAGCAACGTTATGATCTCTTCAAGCAATCTTCCTCTCTAGACCGTGACTTGGCAGTATTAGGTGCTCAGAGGACGTGTCTAGAACAAGATCTTGAAACTAGCAGCGCTGGGTTGGCTGAGGCCACTCAAGCCTGGAGCTCCTTTAAGCATCAGCTGGATGAGGCTAGGAGACAGGAAGTTGTTGTGGCAGCCGATCCTCCAGCCACCCAACAAGGTGATTCTGAAGATGCTATTGTCCCGCCAGTGGAGGCATTGGTTGACGCACCAACATCTGAGCCCACCCTGGATATAGCTGCAGCTTCGGCTACGACTGATGCTCCTGCATCGTCATCCGATCCAGGTCCTGCCCCAATTGGAGAAAAATCAAGTGATGATCCTGAGGCTGCAGCTTCCTAGCTTTAATATCTTGTGCTAAATTCTTGTAATTTTTTTGCTAGGTGGCCAGCCTGTGGTCACCAAAAACAATTGTCTTTTTATGCTAATGCAGCTACTTTTAATTCTCCAATATGCCTTCCCACATAGTGGGATAGTATCTCTTAAGATGTTTTCCATTTATGCTTTTATTTAGTTCTTCGCCTTGCATGTTAACTAGCCGATAAGCACCACCGTGATAAGCTTTGCTAACAACAAATGGTCCTTCCCAATTTGGTGACCATTTCCCAAATTCGGGATCCTTGATCCCAATAGGTAGTATGGTTTTCCAAACAAGATCTCCTTCAACAAACCTTTTTGGCTTCACATGTTTGTTATAAGCCCTAGCCATTTTTTGCTTGCTATGCTCAATTTGGTCTAAAGCCATGAGTCGATCTTCGTTAACCGAATCTAACTCCATTAACATGGCCTGTTGATATTCATCTAGACTTAGCAGGTTTTGCTTTGCTACCCTTAATGAAGTCACATTTATCTCTAAGGGTAACACTGCATCTTGACCATATGTCAGCCGATACGGTAAAACGGTTACCTTGCACTTGGAATTCCTCACGGCCCACAATGCTTCATTCAGTGTCTCATGCCACTTCCTTGGCTTGTCCTCAATGTTCTTCCTGATTATATCAATAAGAACTTTGTTGGTTGCCTCTGCCTGCCCATTGGCTTGAGCATAATAAGGGGATGAGTGAATTAACTTAATCCCAAATTATTGCGCGAAGGCCACCACTCTCTCCCCAGTGAACATAGTACCTTGATTTGTGGTGATGGTTTCAGGTATTCCAAATCTATAGATGATTTGGCATTGTATAAACCTAATCACCTCATCCTGAGTCACATTCACCATTGGTTTGGCCTCTACCCATTTGGTAAAGTAGCCAGTCGCAACTATGATGAACGCATGCCTCTTGGACGAAGGTGGATAGATCTTGCCTATTAAATCCATGGCCCATCCCCTGAATGGCCAAAGCTTTATCACTGGGTGGAGGTTTTCGGCTGGAACCCTTTGAATTGGACCATGCAGCTGACACGCCTCACATCCCTTGGCATATTGATAACAATCAGCAGTAATGGTAGGCCAATAATATCCATGTCTGTATATTAGCCATTTCATGGTGGGTCCAGCCCTGTGAGATCCACAGATTCCTTCATGCACTTCTCCCATGACCTTCATGGACTCCTCTTTGTCAATACACTTGAGTAATACCCCGTTGATGGTTCTCCTGTAGACTTCATTGTCTATCAATACATATTTAAGTGCCTTCTGCTTGAGCTTGAAATCGATCTTGTTTGAAGGATCTTTAAGATAGTCGATTAACTCCCGCCTGTGAGTCGATCGTTCCTATAGATGCACACTCCCAGGTTGGGTATTCTTCCTGTTTTACTTCGACTCTTATGTCTTTGTACCCTGAGGCTTGTTGGGCCAAATCATTAGCCTCTTCATTCTCTTCCCTAGGAATGTGTTGTACTCTTTGCATCAAAGAAACAAGCGCAATAGCACGCTAGCCGCTTTCATAGCACTCTTTCAAGTTAGAGTTATTACATCTGTATTCCCGATTAATTGCTTTATCACCAACCGTGAATCTCCTGACTTGAACATAATTTGCTTTCATGGTCGCCAAGATCTTAAGCCCCAAAATCGTGGCTTCAGATTACGCTGATTATTAGAATTCCCAAGATCCGGTGACACATGAATTTCCAACTTTTCCTCATTGGTCCGTAATGGTGATGCCAGCACCTACCCCCCTTTGCATTCTTGACCCGTCAAACGTCAAAACCCAAGGTTTCAAGTTAATACATGCAACGTGTTCGACTAACGGGTCACTGACTTCAACACAAGGGTGTTGAGCCAAGAAATCGGCTACTGCCTAACCTTTTATTGCTCTTAATGGAACGTATTTCAACGCAAAAGTATTTAACTTAATGGCCCATTTCATTAGTCGACCCTGTAGAACAGGCCTATTAAGTAAATATCTAATGATATCAATTTTGCACAAAACCAATACTTCCTTAGGCAACAAATAATATTCAAGTTTTGTACAAGCATAGAACAATGATAAACATAATTTCTCAATAGGGGTATATTTGGTTTCGGCATCATTCAGGATGCGGCTGAGATAGTATACAGCTCTTTCAGTCCCATCCTCAGCATCTTGCGCGAGCAGGCAGCCGATTGACTCTTCTTCTGCAGCTATATACAATTTGAGTGGCCTTCCTGACACCGGAGGTGTTAGCACAGGAGGTTTGGCCAACCCTTGTTGATTTGATCAAAGGCCTGTTGTTGCTCTCTTCCCCATACCATATCGTCCGTATCCTTTAATTTCAGCAAAGGGGAAAAAGCCTTCATCTTCCCAGCCGAATTAGCTATGAACCTCCTTAGGAAATTGATCTTGTCAATCAAACTTTGCAGTTCCTTCTTGTTCCTAGGAGGTCTGGCCTCTAGGATAGCTTTCACCTTGTTCTTGTCTACTTCTATTCCTTGATGGTGGACCAAAAATCCTAGGAAATTGCCAGCTGCCACTCCAAAAGCACATTTGGCCGGATTCATTTTCAGCCCATGGGCTCGCATCCTCTTTAGGGCCTGCTCTAGATCGACTAGGTGGCTTTCAAAACCCTCAGACTTGACAACCACGTCATCTATGTACACTTCCATGGTTTTGCCGATCAAGTCATGAAAAATGGAGTTCATGACCCTTTGATAAGTGGCTCCTGCGTTCTTGAGCCCAAAAGGCATGACCACCCATTCATAGATCCCCAATGCTCCTGGGCACCTGAAGGCTGTCTTGTGAGTATCTTCTTTCGCTAGAAAGATCTGGTTATACCCTGAGTATCCATCCATAAAGGTGAGAATACCATGTGTGGCTACCGCATCGACTAACATGTCAGCCACAGGCATAGCGTACTCATCCTTTGGAGTGGCCAAGTTCAAGTTTCTGTAGTCAATACATACTCTTATCTGGCCATTCTTCTTGACGACAGGGACTATATTAGATAGCCATTCAACATACCTGGCCGTTCTTATAAAGCCTGCCTTCAGTAGTCTTTCAATTTCAGCTATAATTTGAGGCATCAGTTAGGGATTGAACCTGCGAGGCGCCTGCTTGAAAGGTTTGTATCCTGATTTGATAGGCAACATGTGTTCCACCAACTTCCTCGCCAAACCAGGCATTTCGAAGTAATTCCAGGCAAAGCAATCTTTGTACCGCTGGATTAATTCGACTATCTTACCCCGTTTGTCTTCATCAAGCAACCCACTCACCTTCACGATTCTGGGTTGTTCTGGCGTACCCAGATTGATCTCAATTAAAGGATCCTCTGCCTCAAAAGCAGGAACCGTCTTGTGAAGAGGGGAGTCCAATTCCATAGGCTCGGCTGCACACGCCTTATCAGGCTCAGTTGCCGCACCTTCCTCCTTGGAGAGTAGTACCTCCTCTTCCTCTTCAGTGTCATAATCTTCCATCATGGCATCCATCGCTTTGGACTCGGCCTTAAAGATTTCTAGCCGACCCAAAAGGTCTTCGAGTACCTGAGATGCCCTATTCATTAATTACCTGCGCATTGGGCCGTGGCTCGGCCTGAGATCTTAGCTTGAATCCCTCATTAGTAAGGTTGCATGCTTTCCAGGCGCCCTCTTCATAATCTTCTGGGATGGCAATAGGTCCTAGGTGTGGGGAATAGAACAAGGCTTCTAGCATCTTCACTTCAGCCGAAAAAGGATTCTTGTCCGCCTCGACTGTCTCAACATTGTCTCCAACCCAAAACATAAGCTTCTGATGAAGTGTGGAAGGAACACACTGACTTGTGTGGATCCAATCCCTCTCCAAGATTACGCTATAGGAAGGTTTGCCATCAACCACAAAGAAAGCTGCCTTGATGGTTTTGGGGCCTACTGTAACTTCGGCTATCAAGACTCCAAGTGCTCTGGAAGGTTCCCCCAGGAAATTGGACATTTTCATGTTGGTAGGGACTAGGTCCTCAAGACTTTTCCCAAGTTTCCTCATGGTCGTCACAGGCATGACATTTAGCACAGCCCCTCCATCCACGAAGACTCTTCCAAAGATCTTCCCGTTGATATAGGCCTTGATGTAAAGGGGCTTCAGGTGTTTCACCATTTCTTCTGTAGGTTTCTCAAACACTACCTTGGTAACCTCATCAGCCGGTGCATCGGCTAACGCGGCCCATTCTGTCTCCTCAGCAAACACGTCTCCCTCCAAACCTCCTAGTTGTGAGTTGTTTGCCCAAAACTCTTCTGGGAATAAGCTAATAGCCTCTATCTCAGCCATTAGGCCATCAGCCTCTTCATTAAACAGGAGATCCAACAAAGAATCTTCCATGATATCGTCCTGCTCCCAATACTTCTCTGGGATCGCTGAACCCTCTATGGTGACTGCCTCTTCGCCTACGTCGACTGAGGCGATGAGACCCTCTGCTTCAGGAACAGGTTCCTGTTCAATAATCAGCTCTATATTTTCGGGCACTTCCTCTTTCCCAGCTTCCTCAGCCTCCAGCTTTGGGAAAGCCTTATCCAGTGCTTCACTTACAGTTTCTAAGGGGATCTTGCTCTTTTCACTGTTCTTTACATCGGCTATCATCTGCAGAGTTTGTTTCATCTTTTGGACAGACCTTATTCTCCGCATCATCCTCTTTTGGGTTCTCGTCAACACGGCTGACACCGCCTTTTTGTCTTTGGCATACTTATTCAAGAACCAGTGCCCTTCTTTGACGTTAGCCGGGGGTTTTAACATTCTATGAGTCCTCAACTTCTCGTCATTCCTTACTGTTATCCTTAAGGAAGACATTCCCCCTTCTACAGTGAACTCGGCTACCCTTCTTTTATCCTTGGGAGCAGGTTCCTCATCCACCTTGGGCAAGGATAGTCTACCACTTTCTCTGAGGGTTAGCCGATCTTGCCCCCCAGTTTTAGCAATCGGTGCCTCACCCTTCTCCTTGTCAGGCTTCCCTGTTAGGGCCTGGCCATGTGTAATGTACTGTTTCACTAATTCCTGGGTGAGCCTACCTGGTTTAGGTGGCTTGCCCCCTGCCTATGTCCTACCTCTGGTTGGGGTTTTCCCAACCTGTCAAAGACAGAAATCCTAGCAGCCTGAGGTTTCAGTCGATCAATATGGGTTGAATCGGCTGATCCCTTTTTTGGCCTCCAGACTTGTTGTACAAATATCCTGTGCTTATGGCTGGGTCCTTCGTCATCGAATCCTGAGAATGAGACCATGCTTATCCCAAGGGCAGGGAATGGATCAGTATCTACTGTCATTTCAGCGATTCCTTTGTCTGCAAGCTTGAACCTCCCCTCTTTTATCCCCTTCTGAATGGCCTTCCTGAAAACCACGCAATTTAGAGTCGCGTGATTATAAGAATTGTGCCATTTACAGTATTTCTTATCTTTTAACTCTTCAGCAGGTGGGATCTTATGCCCATCTTGCAGCCGAATCTGCCTATTCTTAAGCAGGTAGTCAAAGATCTGGTCTGCCTTGGAGATATCAAAGGAGTATTCTGTCTTGCCGTCTCCCGAACTTAGTTCCTTTCCCTTGGCAGCTCTTAGGGCAGGGCAGGTATAACCTTTACCCTTCACTATTTCAGCTGCCATGATGTCTGCCGTGGAATCGGCTGAATCATCATCGGAGTCTTCGGCTTCTACAATGGACACCAACTGAGGACCTCTTCCTCTACTGGCTCGCTTCTTTTCCTTCTCCTGGATAAACTGCTCAATGCGTATAGCCCTTGAGACCAACTGGTTTAGGTCAGTGCAAGCTTGGCCTACTAGTTTTTCCTTGAGTTGAGGATGCATGCTGCTAATAGCCATGGCTGCATATTCTGTCTCAGGGAATTGCACTGAACATTTCCCAGCCATTTTTCGGAACCTTTCCACAAAATCAGCAGCCGATTCATCTACCTGTTGTCTCAAGTTCATGAGATCAGCCGCAGTGACTTCAGGTTGAGGCCAGTAGAATCTATCATGAAAGAACCTCTCCATATCTGACCATGTTTGTATAGAATTAGGTGGTAACGAGGAATACCATGTAAAAGCTGTCCCGGTAAGTGACAAGGGGAACAGCTGCAACTTGTGATATTCATTCTGGTTTCCTTCACCACATTGGGCAGTAAACCTGCCTACATGCTCCATAGTCGATTTGCCATCCTCTCCGGAGAAAGTAGCGAAATCTGGAGTCTTATACCCTCTGGGCAGAGGTACCAATCTATCCACCCACTCAGGGTATGGTTTCCTATAGATCGGACGATCCAAAGGCTTCAGTTGCACACCAAAGTATTTCTTGATGATGTCTGCAATAATGGCTGGGTCTAGCAGTTGTGAACCCCCTGGCCTTACTTCTCCCAAGTTAGGAGCAGCCGTTTGTGGTTGCTGTCTCCAAGTTGGGGGATGTGCCTGGGAAATTTGTTCTGGAGGATTGGGGTAGCCTGGTTGATTAAACGATGGAGGTGGGTAAACCCCCCATGGCTGCTCCATGTTCCCCTCACCAGGTGCCCTGTATTGAGTTCCAGGAACACTTGTGTTAAATGGTAGAGGTGGGATCTGTCCCCATAACTGCTCCGCCATCAACCCAGGTGCCCTTGGAGGAGTTGACCCCATTTGAATGCCTGCAGATCCTTCAGGGTAGGATGGATAGAATGGAAGGTTAGCCGATACAAGTGGAACATTTCTCTATGACTGCTGACCTGCATATCCCCCAGTTGGTCTTGCACCACCCATTCCTAGGCCAAGAGTTTGCCCCCCAGTGTGCTGTGGGTTAGTCGCCTACACAGCAGAACCATAAGGCTGAGCACGTGGCATAGCTTGCGGCATACCAATTGGTCCCACTGCATCCGGTGGCCTCCTAGCCATCTGCACCTGTCCAAAATGAAGATTAGCCTGGTTTTTTCGCGTCATTCGCCACCTGTTGACCTCCAGTGTTCAACGTGGCAAAAGCACCATGCTGGGAATTAATTGGATTAAAAGGTACCTGTCCTATGTTCGGTTGAACCTGAGTAGGTCCGGCCTGAATGTAGGTAGGTTGAACTTGTTGTGCACCTGCCTGAGTCATGTTCGACTGAACCTGAATTGGTCCCGCCTGAGCTGCACTCGGCTGGATGACGAGTCCTGCCTCGGTAGGGTACCCCACTTACGTTGGGACAGTAGAATTGATAGAGCCTTCACTTGCGTGAGGCCTCTTGGCCTCTATCTCCCTGGCTTGCTGCACTTCGTTATGTACCATGGGTTTCACAATATCGGCCAATTGTTGTGACACTTGGTACATGATATCATTGATTCCCAAATCGAGTTGTTGGCGTATAAACGAAGTGGTCATCACCACCGGGGTCTCATTGGGCTCGTTGGGTTGAGTTTCAGCCCCTATCTCCACTTGTATTTGCTCTGCTGGTGGAACACTGCTTCCACGGGATGGGCTTCCTTCAATCGGTTTCCTGGGATTGCTTTTTGCAGTCATATTGTTCAAACTTTTGCCCGAACGCAAGTGCATACGCCAATGGTAATCCTGACCTGGGGATTCGAACGTGTTGATTCGTTCACCTTTGGTCCCACCGGGCGTGCCAATTTTGTTGTCTGGAATATCAATTAGCCGCAGATCGGCTACCTTCCAAAACGGTGATTCCCTTTTCTTCAAGCGATTACGCCAAGGAAGGAACTCTGTTCCTTAGCTATGGGTCCCTTAACTCACTCCAGAAAGGTTTAAGTCGATGAACTAAGATAAAAACTGGGACATAAAGGTAAACATAAATGCGAATAAAAGCTTGAGCGAAAAATATAAGTTGTTTGATTGATTGATAGTCCTTAAAATTATTTACAACTTGGGTATTTATAGTAACAACTAAGAACTACCCCTATATGCCACGTTCAGCTGGCTAACATTGATAAACTCCTAGTTGTGATTATTGGTGAGTAGTGCCATATTCCACTAACCACGATCATAAAATCTAGGCACCACTTCACATCATGGCCACGTCTCACCAAATACCTGCTTTGGCGTGGATCTTATCCTTCGTCCCTTGCTCAGCTCCTAAAAACTTGGAGATAATTCTGAATTTGATTAATTTTGAATTTAAATTGATTCAAAATTAATCTCCATAACTTTCGACTCATGGAGCAATTCAAGAATCTGACCCAGTGAATGACTTCACGCTAGCCCAATAGGCCCAATATCTTCATATTAATCCAATAAGTCTAAGGCCCTTGCCTAGCTCTTGGTTTCCTACTTTTGGCTTTATTAGCTGCAAATTCGACTGTGTGCAAGTCGGCTAACGCCCAATCGGCTATTTGATCCACTCGGCTGTGGCTGGCTTCGGCTAATTCTAAAGAACATTTTTTTTAAGTGTAAACAGATATACAAGTAAATTAACCTTTCCCCTCCATTAAAATCCCTCCCCTTCCCTCCTGAACCAAACAAGAAAAGGCTTCTCTCTCATTCCCTCCTCTCAGCCAAACACAAAATCAAATTGAATCTGTCCCCTCCCTTCCCCTCCCCTCCATTAAAATCCCTCCCCTCGTTTACATTAATCCCTTTTCCTCTCCCAGTCTCGCACCCCTTTGTCACCTCTCCACTGCCCTACTCTCTTACCTCCCTCCTCTAGTGCCGCCCACCCTTAACCCTCTCACCAGTGTCACTCCATCATCCTCATTCACCTCTGCAGTCCTTCGCCAATTGCTCTGCCCATTTTATTTTTTTTCTTTTTCTAGAATTTAGTTTTCAGTAGATAAATTACTTTGCTTTCTGGAAGCAAAAAAATTGCATAGCAAAAACTAATTTCCAGAAGATGGAAAAATAAAAAAATAAAAAATAGGGTGGGTAAGAGAAGTGCAAGGGGGAGTGGGGGTGGGGGAATGGGTTAGGGGTGGGCAGCACTAGGGGAGGGAAGTAGGAGTAGTGGGGCAATGGATAAGGATGACAGGGGGTGTGGGACTGTGAGGGAAAGGGATTGGGAAGGGGATAAGAAGTTTAGGAATTTTATTACAAAAAAGGGAAGAGGGGTGTGTCAAAAATGGGGGTGCGGGCAGCAGAGGCCTTAAAGAATGATAGTAGAAGAGGCAGTTTATTTCCCCACCTCCCCCACTTAATTTACCCACCTCCCCAACCCAATAAAAAGACAAAAAAACCCCTCAACTTAACCCTAATTCCCTCCCCATTTCATCACCTCCCCCCACTCCAAATTTCCTCACCTCCCCTCTCGTCTCCCTCTCCCGAGCGTATCCTCGCCTCGCCTCACCTCCCCTCCCCTCATTTCCACCGTTCCCTCTCCCAATCTCACTCTCGCCCCTCACACTCCCCACATTTCCACCGTCTTCCATCGTCTCTCTCGCTCTCACTTTCTGCAAGGTACGAGCGTTTTTTTTTTTCTGTTTTCTCAGAAATCAGGACTCTAGAATCAGGATCACTCCGATTCTTGAGTCAAGTAGGAGTGGAGTTTTGTAATTCTGAACTTCCGGACTCTTGAAGCCGGAGTGATCCAGATTCTATAGTCCGGAAGTAGGATTTGGAGTTTCTGTCATTCTGAACGTCCGGACTCTAGAATCCGGATCACTCCGGCTTCAAGAGTCCGGAAGTTCAGAATTACAAAACTCCAATTCCTACTTCCGGACTCAAGAATCCGGAGTGATCCGGATTCTAGAGTCTGGATTTACAGAATGACTGCAGTAGTTATTTAATTTGATTTTTATTTATATTTTATTTATGAATTTATTTTTCAGGATTATGGCACGTACGAGGGGTCGTAGATCCGCTAGGGGTGGTCGTGCACCCGCTAGGGGTGGTCGGATATCGATCCTCCGATGACCGGACGAGACCTACTATGTCGGCGCGCAAGCGTCAGGATGAGCTGCGTCGACCTCATGACGCGATTTCACTAGTACGTCAAGACATGAGCCGTGGCCGGAGGCAGACGTCAGCCGACAGCGGCGGTAGTGGAGCTGATACGGCGTGGTGGAGCCGGTAGTAGAGCCAGATAGTGGAGCCGTAGTAGAGCCGGTGGTGGAGCCGTCTGGCCGGCCTGAGCCATTCCCTGGGGGCCCATACGACAGATCAGTTCTTGTCAGTTATGGACAAGAACATGTGGCCGCACGGTTGTGGCTTGAGCCCGACGTAAGTAAACACTATTTTTGTTTTTTACATTAATTTCATTTATTTATATGTAATTGACTTATACTGTGCTGTTTTGATGTCAGTTGCGGGGAGAGATTAGGGTGATCAGTCACGGCACCAGTGTATCTGCTTTTGCCCCTTGTCCGCAGATTCATGCTATTCTGGTTGAGTCGAAGCTTGATCCACTCAGGCGGCTTTGTTATGGGGCGGTCGACAAGGGACTGATCAGTGCCTTTGTGGACCGGTGGCATTCAGACACTTCCAGCTTCCACCTGCCGATCGGTGAGATGACGATCACTCTGGATGACGTCTCACAGCTGCTCCATATTCCAGTGATGGGGACGTGGTACACCACGGGACAGCCAGATAGGCAGACAGCTGCTGCTATGCTGACAGAGCTGTTAGGCATCCCTAGAGCTGTAGCAGATGCTGAGATTGATAGGAACAGATGTACTTCTCGATTGGAGTGAGCTGCAAGACCGAGGTATACTGCGATCTTTGCGAGGATGGAGAGTGGGACATGGCAGCCAGGGCTTTCCTATTGCACCTTGTCGGCACCACTCTGTTCACCGAGAAGAGTGGGTCCTTGACGCGTATAGGATGGCTGCACATGTTTACGGACTTGAGCCGTGTCGAGACCTACGCGTGGGGTGCCATGGCCCTCGCACATTTGTACGACCAGCTCAGGGATGCGAGCAGGTTTAAGACGAAGCAGATGGCGGGATTTGCGACGCTATTACAGGTACGAATTTTCTTGTATTCAATAATCTGTTATTTTGTTGTATACCTATTTGAGTTTTTAATTTTCATGCAGGCCTGGATTCATGAGCACTTCCAGACACCTGACCTCGGATCCAGGAGTTTATGTCTGGAGTACGATGAGGCAGTACCCCGTGCCTCTCGTTGGGATGTGGTCAGAGGCGCAGGACTGGTGAGGCCATATCGGCGGGCCCTGGATCGGCTGACTGTAGGCGATGTTACGTGGGACCCGTATGTCGGTCACAGGCAGGCACGGGAGTTCTACGCTATATCTCACTTCAGGGGCTTCATCCGATTCGGGACTCTCGTCTATCCATACCTGTCGGACAGGGTATTGCGCCAGTTTGGACATGTGCAGCGCATACCCGACGATCCCCGGGACTTGAGACGGCAGTCGGTCAGTTCCGAGGAGATGGACGAGAGGTGGCTTCATTTTGATCAGCACCTCATTGTTCTTGGTGATCCGGTGGCGCCTGGATTACCGGACGTGGAGCCTGGATACATGGATTGGTTCCGACGTATCTCACATCCATATATATATATCCTGATCATGTACCAGTTCCAGATCCAGGATCACCACCGCCTCAGCCGCCACCACCACCACCACCATCCGCACCACCACCGCCATCAGCAGATGTATGTTATATATATAAGTCTTATTTATTTGTCTTAAACAGCTGTGAATACGAAAATTAAATCTTTTTTTTGTTGTCGTAGGCTGCTAGTTGGGCTAGGGTGTCTGAGATTGCACAGGCAGTGATGGACGGACGCCTGCACATCCAGCCCGACACCGTTGGTTGGGAGCTGATGCGAGAGCTACAGAGATTAGCACGCCCCCATTTCCCGCAGATATATACACGGCGACGGGTCAGGCGTAGGCACGAGTAGCAGCACCCTCTTAGTGTTTTCATATGTATTTTGATCAGACATATATATGTATTTGTATTTTGGGATATATGCATTTTATTTGTTCATAAATTTTGCGTCTCCTGGTCGTACCATTATGTCGTTGAGAGGCAAATACAATTAAAACACAAATTAAAACACAAATTGAACCATAAATATAGAGATCCAATATATAAATATTCAATGATCTACAGCTACATGTTCTGCGGATGAAATAAAAATAGATTTCCAATGTTGCATGCGACTAAGATATAGCGCCTCCCAATCCCTAGCACAATCGCTTCTAAACATTTTCCATTGAACATCCGGCTGAGGTATTGGAGCGTCATGCTTTAAATAGACCTGAAAACATGTCATTTTGAAACCAATTAAACAAAGTAAAAAATGATGTAAAGGTTACAAAAAAAAAAGAGTTAACACAACTATTGTACCTGTACAAAGTGTTCCATTCTATGCAGAAATCCAATGCAGAGGACGCTGATTTTTCCAATCCTTGATTGGTCCGTGCACGAGAGGAAAAATTGTGGTACTTCCTTGGGTCTAAACAGATCAGAACCACCTTACATTTGTTAGCAATCACATATCCTGCATCTCGCATGGTCATCCATTTGTCTTTTTGGCAACATGATCAACCTGTCAACATAGAGTGATCGCCTTAGTGCCTCAAGGTTATCTTCGCCACAAAGTACACCAAGATAGTCGTCCGGTTTCTCTCAACCTCTCTAATCAAATCTGCCGGATTAAGGGCCATGCATTCTCCCCATCCCAAGTAAAGCGGCGATGCTCACGATACCCACAGTTCCCATCAGCTCTACATCAATAATGTTGTCAATGTATTGATGAATTTGATAAGGAAGCGGTGTATGAATGGCAGGGCGAGCTAACTTCATCGGTGGAGGAGCAAATGTAGGTGGTTACGACTTGATGGGAGGAGGAGGAGCCAAATGGTTACGACTTGATGGGAGGAGGAGGAGCCAGAGGTGGTTCGACTTGATGGGAGGAGGAGCTGAATGTCTAGACAAAGTGTGAGCCGACTTATTGGGCATAGGAGGAGCTGAACGTCTAGACGAGGTTGGAGTTGACGCACTATTGTGTTGGGAGGCAAAGAAGTCATCAACACGCTCCCATGAGGATGGATCGCGTCTTGTTGAAATATCTACTGCCAACCACTTTCCTTTCTTTGGTGCTCCTCGGGTTCACCTTACAAGGGTGGGCGGATAGAAGTGGTGTCGAAATGCCAACTCACGTAGTTTCGCCTTGATACCATTTTGCACGCAATATCAAGCTCCTGAAACCTACGTGCCAATGCTGCAAGCTCAACCTGTATACTTAGTTCTGCACCATGGCTACTGTCGGTGTCACATGGGTTCTCGAAGCTCAATTTCCTCCAGTGAGTATGAACTGCCTCCAACGGGATTGGGATGTAGTGCATCGTATATCTGGAAAGCTCACATGCACAAGGTAGTCCATGCGTGTATCTTAGCACACAACCACACGCAGAACTATCTATGCCAACGGTGCTACATCGGAGAAGCTCGTCGGCAATGTACTGTAACGCATTCTTAGACACAAGGCCATTTAAGTGCTTATAGACTGCAATATTAAAGCAATGTTGTTGTCTACTAATGCTATGCTCGAATGAAGCCTTCAACTCAGTGTGCTGTAACCTGATCATGTTATTCATTGCATCCCAACAGTTACACAAATCTCCTCTGCTTTAATGTTGTAACGATCACGGTGCATCAAGTTCATCAAATGTTGTAACTCAGTTCTGCCCTGCCTTAGACTAGACCGGATCTTTTGTCGTGCGTTGTAGATCTGCCTAATTGTGGTGTGACTATTTGGATTCTTATGCTGTAATGAGAGTAAGGCGTTTCTCGGCTTAATCATGTTCAATGTCATGTCGCTCAGATTAGACAACTCTTCAGAAGTTAGACGACCGACATATGGATGACCCTCAAAGTTTTCGACTAACCCGTGGTTGTGCATACCGCACATTACCTTCAAAATCCACCCTCCGGCACCTTTCACCAGCCTTCCTTTCAATCTGAATGGACATTGACATTTTCTAGTGCCAGTAGCCTTCACTCCCATAGTCTTGTAAGGCTTATACTTGCCACTTTTCTCGCAACCCAACATCACAAAAGTCTTTTTGCTTGCTCGCACATAGTCTGATCTTAAAATAATACCCACACACCCAACAGATTTGCCAACGTCTCGTGCCCATGCCAATAGGTCATCCCGCGTAGAAAACACCTGAAACGACAACATGTATCATTCACCAACTTATCTAACAAATCTTAACAAAATTGATCAATAAAATAAGTACCCGAGCAATAGTGAATGCACTGGTACAATCCATGGAAACGACCTCTGGAACATCAGGAACAATGGGCACTATGGTGTCGGGAAAGTTGTCTTCGGAATGCTTCTCTTCCATTGAAAGCGACCTTTGAAAAGAAAAGTCAAAACTTTAACAGACAAAGCGTTCGGATTCTAATTACCGGAATATTTCAGATTCTTAAATCCGGACTATTTTATACCTCCGGACTTTAGAATACGGTGTACTCCGGATATTAGAATCCGGACTTGGGAAATAGAGTAATCAAAAAAATATACGTCCGGATTCTTATATCCTGAGTAATCCGATAATAAGAATCAGGACGATGCGATTGAAAAAAAAAAAAAAAAAAAAAAGACGACGAACCTGTGGAGGAGATGGCCAACGAATGCAATGTGGCTACTGCGGTGGTCTTTGCTCATCATGGCCATTGCCGGTGGATTGCTAACAAATGGTTAGGAGGTGGGCAAATGGCGAGGAGTATGTCGGGAGGTGGAGGGAGTATGCGTGAGTGAAGAAGAAAAAAAAACAAATTGATATTATGTATGAAGGGTAAAGTTGGATTTTTAAAAATATGGGAGGTGGGAAAATTAAGTGGGGGAGGTGGGGAAATAAAAGCCCGTAGAAGATCAATGTCCCAGTTTTCTATAAATTTTTTGTTAAAGAAAATATATCAACCTTAAAAAATAGTTTATCTTATCTTATTAAAAAGTTATAAATATAAACAAGCCGTGTGACAGCTGCATGTAGGCCAAAAGCTTCCTTAACTCCAGACAATTCAAATCCTTGAACGACGTCGTGTCTGAGTCTAGTATGTGGCATAACAAGCCATCGAATGTGTCGATATGCTAATTTTTTAAGAATTTAAGATGCAGCTACAAGGCGCGCACACATTCAAGTCATACATATGGACATTGAGATGAGAAGAGTAAATATATAGGAGAGTTAAAGTAAAATTGTTCATCATTAAATACTATACAAATTATTAAAATTAAAACATAAAGTATGTCTTATACAGATGTAAAATTCTTCACTACTTTTAATCATCACAATTCAAAATTAATATAATGATACCATTTATTTTTCACGTGTCACCACAAACTTTTGGGAGAGTTGGTCCTGGACTTATACACATGCTATTGTGAAGATATATTTTCTTCTTTTTATTTATTTTATTTTATTTTATTTTATTTTATTTTATTGTTTAAAACTTGTAAATAATTTTACCAATAATTCCTTTATTGTAATTTTTCTCTCTCAATAAATTTGTTCATTCGATAACAATACTTGTGCATAAATGTTGCACTTGAATGTTCTTACACAATATCAGGGCCTGTTTACTTTGTGAAAATATTTTCTGTTTTCATTTATAAAATCAGTGTTAATTTTAACTTGTTAATAAGAAGATGATAGACTCTTTGAGTGAACAATTGTCTATATTTCCGAAAACAATGAAAATGCCAAAAAATTATTTTATTATTTTCGGAAATGCATCTTCCATATCCTCTATTGCATCTTCTCTCTATCACAATGACTCACTTAAAAGCATCTCATCTTCTTGTTAGCAAGTTAAGTTGAATACAAGTTTTAAAAAATAAAAAAAAATGTTTTCACAAAGTAAACGGGCCTAAACTTTTGTAACTGGAAATTATGGATTGATTCTTTCAGCAATAGATGCACACAAAGGAATTTTCTTGTAGTGGTGGTTGTCGAACCATGACAACGAACTCTTCAGCCAATGGCTGCATATGAATGTGGGTATTTTTTGGTCTGAATCATCATCAAATTCATTACTAGGACAAAACGAGGTCCAGTGACTAAAGCCCATTACAACGATCCAGACTGATGGCAAAGCTCCCTAGCTTTAGCATGGATTGTGACCCACTTCAAGTTGGTTTATCAATGTAGCAATGTGTTCAAATCAGTGGTGGCCCTGAGCATGGGTGGGATGTTATTTTTTTTGGGACACCAATTTTTTTTTTTACTTATTAGTATATATAAATATTTAAATAAAAAATTTTATATTATTAAAGTTATATATATATATATTATGTGTGTGTATTATAAAGTTAGCAAAAATTTGTAAAAAAAAAAAAAAATACATGCATATCAATGTGGTAATAGAATTAGCAGAAGGTTTGATTAACTACTTGAAAAAATATGGAGAATCTGAATTTGCAAATGTTATTGTTAATGCTGAAAAAACTGCGAATAAACTGGACATTGAACGTTTGTTTGTTAAAAAATGTCAAATTCATAGGAAAAAAACACCGATGAAAATTCCTTTGAATGCACACAACTTAACCTTGAATCTGCTTAGAAGTGTTTTAGGATTTATTATTATTTATATATTGTAGATCAAGCAATTGGCTCACTTACTAAAAGATTTGAGCAGTATAGCACATATGAGGAGATTTTCAGATTTTTGTTTAGTGTTGAAAGTCTTAAACCATTTTCTGATAAAGACTTGAAATCACGTTGCAAACATATTGAAACTTACATAAAATATGATAATTCTTATGACCTTGATGGTAAAATTCTATTTGAAGAATTGAAAGTCATTTAAAAGGTTTTAACAGATGAATCAAAATCAAGCTAAATGATATTGAATTCTTTGAAGATAATTATCTTTTTTCCTAGTAAATGCACGACTTATAGAATGATATTAACTCTCTCTGTTACTCCTATATCTGTTGAAAGACGTTTTTCTAGATTAAATAATCTTGCTTTGATTTCTATTAAAAATAATTTTTTAAAGAACCTTGATTATAAACAGATTATTAATGATTTTGTAACAAAAATGGAAGGAGAATAATATTCAAATAATTACAAGAGCACCATTTTTTTTGTTCGCCCTAGGACACTCAAAATCTAAGGACCGATCGTGGTTCAAATTGTGAATACATGCCTTGACAGGATGGTTTTGATGATTGACAAAAGGGAGTTTTGCAAATAGTCAACCGTGCAAAAAGTGGAAAAGAATACCAAGACGCGTATCAAGAATGATAGTTTCTCAAGTCTTTGGGTTTTGGGTATTTATTTATTTTTATTAAAACTATTTGTAAGTAGTAATAAAAAGCTCTCAATTAAAATAAAATCACACACTCACAAAATGATTTTTATTCTAAAATTGATTTTATGATAATTTTTTCTAAATTATTTTTAGGCACAATGAGACCAACCTTCCTAAGTATTTCTGGGCAGACGCGGTAAGCACCGCATGTTATGTAATGAATAGAGTCCTCATAAGACCTATTCTAAAACAAACGCCCTATGAAATTTACAAGGGAAGGAAGCCCAACATTTCCCACCTTCACGTATTTGGATGTAAGTGCTTTGTTCTAAATAGCGATTAAAGAATAACCTTGGTAAATTTGATGCTAAAGGTGATGAAGGTTTATTTCTTGGATATTCACTTCTAGTAAAGCCTTCAATTTTTAATAAGCGTGCTATTTGTTTGAAGAATGCATGCATGTTTCTTTTGATGAATCTAACCCCAAAATCTTGATGAAGAAAGTGTTGATGATCTTTTGCGAAGTGTTAGGAGATACCTATTTAGAGGAACAAGAGAGATCAAAAGTTCAAAAGGAGGATCAAGAGTCCTTGCCTCAGCCCTCTCAAGAACTCTCTCACTCAGAATCTTTAAAGGAATGGAGAGTCTCGAAAGAACCATCCTCTTGGCAACATAATAGGTGATATCTCGAAAGGGAGTAGCGACTCAAAGCTCTCTTAATCATGCATGTCATCATATGGCCTTTGTCTCTCAAATTGAACCAAATGGCGTCAATGAAGCCATCTTTGATGAGCATTGGACCACTTGCTATGCAAGAGGAATTAAATCAATTTGAGAGAAATGATGTTTGGGAACTTGTCCACTAGGCCTAAAGATCACTAGTCATTGGGACCAAATGGGTCTTCAGCTTGATGAAACGGTATCATTGTTAGAAATAAAGCTAGACTTGTTGCAAAAAGGCTATAACCAACAAGAGGGCATAGATTTCGATGAAACCTATGCATTAGCTAGATTAGAAGCTATTCGCATGCTTCGCATTTGCATGCATCATGGATTTCAAACTTTTTCAAATGGATGTTAAAAGTGCATTTCTTAATGGCTTTATTCAAGAAGAAGTATATGTTGATCAACCTCCAGGTTTTGAAAATTTTGAATTTCAAATCATGTTTTCAAATTGAAAAAGGCTTTATATGGTTTAAAACGAGCTCAAGGGAGCTTGATACGAGGAAGGATGAGCAAATATTTACTTGAAAAAGGTTTTGAAAGAGGAAAGTTGATACCAATCTTTTCATTAAAAACACAAAAATCATGACATTTTACTTGTTCAAATTTATGTTGGCGATATCATCTTTGGTGCTACTAATGAGTCCTTGTGTGAAGAATTTTTCCAAAATCATGCAAAGTGAGTTTGAAATGTCCATGATGGGAGAGCTCAACTACTTCCTTGGTCTTCAAATCAAACAAACAACAGAAGAAATTTTTATAAATCAATCCAAATATTGCAAGGAGTTGCTTAAAGATTTGGAATGAGCAACGCATAAAGAAATCTCAACTCCAATGAGCACATCATGCTATCTTGACAAAGATGAAGGTGATAAGTCGGTCAAGTAAGTAAGTATCGAGGTTCGTTACCAAGACTAAAAGTGGAGAAATGCAGCGTCCTTCTGTGTCGTTAAAATAAAAGTTTGTCGAGGTTATGTTAGCTGCAAACAATTATCGCTTAATATCGGTGAAGATGAGGAAACAATTGATGATGAGAATAGGTTGAGCGAGGACTAGTAACTCTTATCCTAGTGCTTTATTTTTGCTATCTCCTGAATAATTTTTTTACCAAGGATTTCTTATGCTTCATTGAACCTTGATACTCTATTTTAATTATTTTCGCCATCTAGTTACACGTATATGCATACGTTTTACATGCCTTTCCCTTTATCTTTTCCGCTTTTGATGTTGCCAAAGGGGAGAGTTATATGATTGAGAGAGTGGTTTATTTTATGCATATTGTGAGGGGGAGTTTTTCTGATATCTTTTTTTCTAAATATTGTGAGGGGGAGTTTTTCTAAATATTGTGCTTAAACTCTGATATCTTTTATTGAAAAACCATGCTTATATCTCATTGCCATATCATGATTATCTTTTACTAAATTCCCTCCATGAGATGTTTGTCATCATCAAAAAGGGGGAGTCTGTGAATACATGCCTTGACATGATGGTTTTGATGATTGACAAAAGGGAGTTTTGCAAATAGTCAACCGTGCAAAAAGTGGAAAAGAATACCAAGACGCGTATCAAGAATGATAGTTTCTCAAGTCTTTGGGTTTTGGGTATTTATTTATTTTTATTAAAACTATTTGTAAGTAGTAATAAAAAGCTCTCAATTAAAATAAAATCACACACTCACAAAATGATTTTTATTCTAAAATTGATTTTATGATAATTTTCTAAATTATTTTTAGGCACAAAGTATTTTGAAAAATTCTTAAGTTGTACTCAAAATATTGTTTGGAAAATATTTCAAGTTTTCTTTGGAAAATATTCTCAGTCTTTGTGGGAAGTCGGCGTGCCTAGTGAGGTCAGCGTGCCGTATTTGTGGGGAGGTCGTGTCAGGTCGCGTCTTGCCGGTGTGGAGGTCGTATGCCGGTTGCGTGGAGAGGTGGTATCTTGAGGCGTGTGGAGAGGTGTATGTCAGTGTGTGGAGAGGTGTATGTCCAGGTGTGTGGAGAGGTTGTATCTTGGCTGGGGAGATCGTATCTTAGAGCTGGGAGAGTCGTTTGGAAATCACGATGTCGGACACCAAGTGTGTCAGAGAATCATTTCGTATCCGTGTTTCAATTTTTTAATCTTTGGCGGACAAATCCTTTAATCTTGCAGACCAAATCCCTTTAATGTTGCTGACGGACAAATCCCTTTTAATCTTTAGCGGACAAATCCCTTTAATCTTTGCAGCGGACAAATCCTCTTAAATGTGACGCTCCTCTCGGTGCCTATAAAAGCCACTTGCACCATGAGCATTGTTTAAAAAAAAAAAAAAACACAACGCTAGTGTAATTTTTATCTTGAAACTACGTAAAATATTCTCCATCACTCACTTATTTGAGCACAATTTTTGAGAGCTTTTTATTCTACATAATTTGAGTTGTATTATTTGAGCTTCAATTTGTTATATCGCACTATTGAGTGTATCTTTCTCATCTCATTTTATTTGTAAAAATCATTTCTTTTGGGTAGGAATCCCAGAGGTGTTCGTAGAGAGGTGATATCTCTTGAGCGTGTATTGCTCTGATATAGAGTTGTAAATGTTTCTAGTGAACTGATTTAAAAGCTAGTGATTTAGTGAAAATCTCATAGTGCTTTGCTTTGGGAGACAGGGACGTAGGCCACGAGGGTGTTTGGTGGCCAGAACACCGTATAATTTCTTCAGTGCTCTTCTTTGCTCTCTGTCTCTTTATCATTCAAGCACTTTATTTATTTTGTTCTTTATTTATTTTTAGGTCATTTATTTTCTGTCATTTATTTATTGCAATTTAATTCCTGCAATTTATTCTTCAAGTTATTTATCGTTTCGCAATTTATTTCTTTCAAGTTTTTTTTAATTCAGTAATTTATCTGTAATTTTTTTATATAAGCACTGCTATCACAATTCACCCCCCTCTTGTGTTTGAAGTCACTTGGTAACACAAATCTCATTTTTTTTTTAATTGCAGGAGATACTGAGGTTAGAAGCCCTTGAAGCTTGTAATGCTTTCAAGAAGAACAATAACCCATGAATGCTGAAGCAATGGATGCATTATCTAAAAATTTCACTCCTAGTATGTTTCTTGGTCTGTCTCATTAGTTAATGGCAACATTAATTATTAGTGTTTTTTAAAATAGATGACCTAGAAAATGTTGAATTTGGCTTGGCATATATAGTTATGGATTTCTGCTGAACTTCATTCTGAATTTGTTTTATCATGTTCAATGGTATAAGCCTTGCTTCATGTAGCCAACCATGCCCAATGGGATATATGGTTTTGTTAAGTCCAATGTAACTTGATATTGCTTACCTTCTTATGGCAGATAATTTTTACATGTTACCCCAATTATCCAAGCTGGATAGAGTCAAATGAAAGAAGCAGAAAATGATGCAATTAATGCAAGAGTGGGGTAAGTCAGCTTTAGCAAAACACACACACACAAAAGTATCATAGAAAAATACATAATATAATAAATAAATAACTATTAAGGCTAAATTGTAATTTTGGTCTCCATATTTTGCTCCATTTTTTATTTTAGTCCCTCTATTTCTAATTTCTGACATTTAGTCCCCCTATTTTTAAAAATTCTAACATTTGGTACACCTGTCAAATTGGCTCACAAAATTTGGTGACATGGTTCCTATTTATCTTATGTGGCATCTGATGTAGCATTTGGTTAGAATCCATTTCATCAAAATATGACATGTCAATATACCATGTGATCAGCTTACCTTATTTTACACACAAATTAAACAAAAACAAATTAAAAAAAACAAGAAATCCCACAAATTAAAAAGCAAAAAAGAAAAAAAGGGGGAAACGCAGGAACTCTAAAATCCCAAATCCTCGAATCCCAACTCCCAAATCCTCAGAAACGCACGAACCCTAACCATCGCGTAGAGAAAGCTTTGTCATCTGTAGAGAAAATTTCCCCTCATTCCGACTGGTGCGAAGAAAAAATGTAGAAGACGGTGATGATGGGGAAGAAGAACGAGAAGGCGAGCCCTGGTGCGAAGAAGTTTACACCATCACCCCTTTCTTCATTCCACAAGTCTAACGAGATGTTCTGTGCTAGGTACACTTTCTTTCACTTTCTTCTTTAACTTTGTTGCTTTAGTCGAAAGAGAGCACTTTCTTATGTGTGTGTCAGTGATTCTGTCGTTTTGAGGGGACGAAAGTCACATGGGTTTGCTGTTAATTTAATAGTGTTAAATTAAGTGGTCCATGGTAGGTGGTAAGTGATTCATGGTTTTGTTTGATTGCTGTGTATGTAGGTCATCAACTGTGCAAAGGGTGAAATTGAGAATACACTATAAGGGTATATTTGTAAATAAACCTACCATAGTGTACATTAAGGGTCATGTTGATGAGATGAACAGGGGGTGGGATGTGGATCATATGTCCCATATTGAAGTGTCAAATATGGTCAAGGGTTTAGGGTACATAAACTTCAAATGTATGTGGTACCAGCATCCAAAGCTAAGTCTTGCCCGTGGATTGAGACCACTCAATAGTGATGCTGACGTATTAAAGCTTGCTGAAGATTGTAAAGGATTTGAGGTTGTTGATATATTTGTCGAACACCTTATAGATGTTCCAATTGT
Source organism: Calophaca sinica (assembly GCA_037113605.1). Classification (NCBI taxonomy): domain Eukaryota; kingdom Viridiplantae; phylum Streptophyta; class Magnoliopsida; order Fabales; family Fabaceae; genus Calophaca; species Calophaca sinica. Next base: position 59,926,034 of record CM073735.1, read on the forward strand.
TGCTGACAAGAAGAGTAATGATAAGTAGAAAGTACCTGAGGAAGCTGATGTCATAGATGTTGATAGTTTGGATGAGGGGGTGATGATGGAGATGAAGAGGTGGATGATGATGGAGATGTTGAGGGAAATGATGAGGGGGATGAAGTTGAAAATGTTGGAGAGAAATTTGTTGTTGAGACTGACAGTAAAGAAGATTCTGATTATGTTGCTAAGAGTCACAGTGAAGGAGATTCTGAAAACTTGGAGGATAGTGATTTTGATGAAGATTGGGATTGGACCAATGTTCTGCCTCCAGAAACAATTAATGAGGTGAAAAGAAATGTAAGAAATGCTGAAACTGGTGGATTAACTCCAAATGCCACTGCTACAGCTGAGTTTGAAGCATCTAGTGATGATTCTGACCAGTTAGATACCCCACCAGGTACTGATGATGATGATGAGCAAGGTAGGGCTAAATTTCCAAAGTTTAGGATGCCTGAAGGTCATAATAGTGTTAAGTTTGAGGTAGGGCTTATGTTCAATAACAAAGAGGTAGTAAGAGATGCAGTTAAGGAGTATGCAATGGAGAATAAAAAAAATCTGCACTTCACCAAAAATGACAAGAAAAGAATGGTTGTGAAGTGTATGGTAAGCTGTCCTTTCTATTTGAGGATTAGTATGAGGAGTGCAAGTGAATATTGGCAGGTTGTCAGCTTGAATAATGAACACACTTGTCACAGAACTGCAAGAAATAGGCAAGCCACAACAGGATGGCTTGCCAAAAAGTTCATTCCTACTTTAACACATACACCGGATATGAAGGTGAAGAGTCTGGTTACTGAAGCTTTGCAGAAATGGGGTGTGAAGCTGAGTCATAATGCAGCATGGAGAGCCAAGCAGAGAGCATTGGAAAAAATTCAGGGTGCTAGCAAGGACCAATATTTACATCTGAGGAGTTATGCAGAGGAGTTAAGGAGGTCAAATCCAAACAGCACGGTTATTATCAAATGCAGGGCGGGAGAAAATGGCCCAGTTTTTGAGAGAATCTATGTGTGTTTTGAGGCATACAAGGCTGCATTTGCATATACTTGCAGGTCTTTAATAGGGTTGGATGCTTGTTTTTTAAAGGGAGAGTTTGGTGGTCAGCTGATGGCAGTCGTGGGCAAGGATGGGAATAATATGATGGTTCTCATTGCATATGCAGTAGTAGAGACAGAAACAAGAGAATCATGGTCTTGGTTCATTAACCTTTTGCTTGAAGACCTAAATGGCATACAATATAGGAATTATTCATTCATTTCAGAACAACAAAGGTAAATCTAATGACATTTTTATTTATGTTTATTGTTTATTGTTTCTATAATTGTCCTGTTTATTTATGCATTGTCTTGTTTGAGCTTGGTAGGGTTTAGTTCTAGCAATTAAAGACCTTGGTGAGCATGTTGAGCACCATTTATGTGTGAAGCATCTATATGGTAGTTGGAGGAAGAAATATCCTAAAGTGGAGATGAAAGAGATATTATGGGAGGCAGCCAGAGCTACAACAGTGGAAACTTGGCAGAGGGCAATGAACAAGATGAAGGATTTTAATGAGGCTGCTTGGAGAGACATGATGACACTTCCTCCTGGTACTTGGACCAAGTCTGCATACAACACATATACCAAGTGTGACCTCCAAGTAAACAACATGTGTGAGGCTTTCAACAGTGCAATTCTGAAGTTTAGAGACATGTCAATCATTACACTACTCGAGGAACTGAAGTACTACATCACATACAGGATTGTGCAACAGAAGGCTCTAATGCAAAGATACAAAGGTGACAGGTGCCCTAAGATTCAAAAATCTCCTGAAAAAATGAAGAGGATGTCTGAGGCATGGAAACCATCTTGGCATGGTGATGATGATCATCATGCAATATTTTCGGTGGACAATGGCACAGACAAATATGTTGTCAATTTGATTGAGAAGAAATGTGCATGTTGGAAGTGGGAGCTGTCTGGTATTCCATGCTGCCATGTTGTTGCATGTTTGTGGCATAACAATGTACCTCCAAAACAATATGTTTCATCGTACTACAGGTACCAACCCGAATGTGATTGCTACCCTTTATTGGCATTGTTTCACATACTAAAATTCTGACTAGTTGGTTTATTTTTCAGGAAATCAACATTCTTGGCCATATATTCTTATCTAATTATGTCATCCAATGGCCCTAAACTATGGCCTTTAGTGGATGGTGAGCCTATATTACCACCACTAATGAGGAGAGCTCCTAGAAGGCCCAGAAAACAGAGAATTAGATCTAATGATGAGCCAAGGGATCCCCATAGACTACCAAGACTACTACCAACTGTTAGATGTAAAAAATGTGGCAAGTTGGGTCACAATTTTAAAACATGTAAGGGCAAGACAGCTGCGAATAGAGAGATTCCAAAAGGGGGTAACAAGGTATAATATTCCTGCTATGCATTTGTAATTGAATACATTAAATCACAACCTGCAATGAATGTATATCTATTGTGCATAAGGTTAAGAAGCAGAAGAGGACACATGTTGGAGAAGGTTCACAAGCTACACAATCTGCACCTGCACAAGATGCACAAGCACCAACTGTGTTGAGCCAGTGTTCACAAGCACCTCAGAGTCAAGCAGATGAAGCATGTTAGGCATACCCTTAGGGATGGTTGTATTTCGGAATGGTTGTATTTTGCACCATTTAGTAGTTTCTTGTGTGGCCAAGATCAATTGGTTGTATTTTGGTTGTTGGTGTATTTTGTGTGGCCAACATCAATCTAGTATAGGAATGGTTGTAATTTTGGGTGTCACATTTTTCACTATCTAACTGGTTGTACTAAATGACAATGTATATATACCTTTTCTATTAAATGACAATGCTGCTTGTTTTAGCCAATTCTGCCAAACACATATTATGGCACAAAGAATGTCCATTTGGATTTAGAAGGATTTCTAGAACGTGATTGTATGATAAATAGCATAGTCTGCAAGATGAAATTATAATCATGTTTTTAGGGCAAATGCAAGTGCTCATGTGTGCTAGGACTGCTTTGACAGCTAGGAATAATACCCAATAACAAAGTGTATCTTTATTTTTGTCTGTTTTTTAATGCATTTTCATTAAATATCTTGCCCTAGCAATATCTGCCAAACAAATATGATGATAATAACCAAAGAGGTGGCCAAACATACCGTTTCATTAAAACAAATCCATGATTTAATACAAACACCATTACACCAAATGCAAACATAACAGCAACTATAACATATAGATTTCCTAAACCTATAATCTATTTCACCGATTGTGTTGCCACCAAAGCAAACACAAGAACAATTACAATGACCCAAGAAAAAATAATAAAAACCCTACATAGTTTCAGCCTCATATTCAATTCATCCATGGTCCTCTTTGAATCTTCAACCTTCTTCTCCAACTCATGACAATTTTCTGTGATAATCCTTTTCTATTGTTCACTAATTTCCATAGCCATCTTTGATTCTTCAACCTTCTTCTCCAACTCATGAATCTTGTCAAATAACTCTATAATTACCCTTTTCTGTTGTTCACTAATTTCCTCGTCAAGCCAATGAAAGTAATTGCAAACTTTCCTCCCATATACCTGCATGTATAAACCAATCCAGAAAAAAAAAAAAAACAGTTTGGACAATGAAGAGAAACCGAGAGACAAAGAGACTAGTATGAAGCTTACCTTAAATAACCCACACCCCTAAAACCTTCTTCCATAGTTCTCAACTGTCTTGCATGTCAGCAAAGGAGACTCAACGTCACAGTGGCAACGATTTCTTTGTCTTCGCATTGATGAATGGGTTGATGATGAACCAGAACTTTGAAACCACCTGTCATGTATTGATGCAAATCGGACATTGAAGCAGAAAGAGAAAAGGAGAAGCAGACAATATGAGATGCGATTAGGGTTCGCACTAGAGCCCCTTGTTCGCACCTGGGTTTAGAGAGATGAGGATTTGGGATCTGTAATTAACTTAGGGTTCCTGCGTTTCCCCCTTTTTTTCTTTTGATCTTTTTAATTTGTGGGATTTCTTGTTTTTTTAATTTGTTTTTGTTTAATTTGTGTGTAAAATAAGGTAAGCTAATCACATGGTATATTGACATGTCATATTTTGATGAAATGGATTCTAACCAAATCCCACATCAGATGCCACATAAGGTAAATAGGAACCACGTCACCAAATTTTGTGAGCCAATTTGACATGTGTACCAAATGTCAGAATTTTTAAAAACAGGGGGACTAAATATCAAAAATTAGAAATAGAGGGACTAAAATAAAAAATTGAACAAAATAGGGGGACCAAAATTGCAATTTAGCCAAAACTATTAACATATATCCACACCATTAAATAAGAAAAGATAAGTCAAATGTCCTAATTAAAGCAATATTAAAATTTTAAAATATACGGTAAAGGTTATTCTTTAAAAAATGTCACATTTAATGATGTCATTATATCAAATGTCACACATATTAATAAATATTTTCCTTTTCTCTAAATTTTTTATTAAATATTAAGACACTACTTAAGTGGATTCAAACAATGACATAAAAATTAAATTTTATCAAAATATTATAATATACAAATTTTAAAGATTTTTTTATAATATCATAATTCTAACACCTATTTAAAATACAAGGCAAAATCCTCCACCCCCAACTCTAACAGAGACGATGGGACAAAGAGGAATAATGGTTAGATCAATAAATAGATGAGGATAACCTCAAGGGGGTTGGTCAAGTGGAGTATGACATGACTTAATATGTTGCGGGTTCGAGTCTCCACTAGTCTCCTTAAATGTAATCTTAATCGCATAATAAGATGTTAATGCGCTTGTTAAGTAAATACGAAAGAATTAAAACTGAAATGTAAAAGTTAACTTACATACAATATGTATGTATGTATGTATGTATGTATGTATGTATGTATGTATGTATGTATGTATGTATGTTGCCCAGTCTATAGAGCATGCATGTCAGAGTGTCATACTAATACATCAGAGTAGCAAAACATGGTAATAGTACAATTATCCCAGAAGATTAGATTAAATAAGTTAAGAGACTCATCCTCGCCTCAGCAAATTAACTACAAAAGACTTTTGGTCGTACAACAAAAGACAAACTAAGCCCATATCATCATCATGACAGTGGGGCTCAAAATCGTCCCACACAGGGATCCTTGAGCCTATCAGCATCGACAGATGCATGTAGTGCACCATCCTCAGCAACAGTCTCCTCCTCAATAAGGTCTAACACATAGATAATGCATATACAAAACATAGTAACTATAGGACATAAAAACAACACAGTCATCATAAAAATGGGAAAAAGCAATCAAATACAACACATGGAATGCACACAAACATGCATAGAACAACTAGTCATATAGTCATCTCAGATCCAACCTATCTAACTCATCGCTCATGCATAACTAAATTTATCTGGACTCATGGCCATCACACCTATGATTCACGTCCTATCCTCATTTCAGTTAGGGATGCTCTATTTCCCACTCCCGTTAAGGATGAAGTCAGTTGTCCAAGCAACATATCCCGCTTATCTTGACTAATAAGAGTGCCTCCCATCTCCCATTCCCATTAGGGATGGGTATATTGGCTTGCACTCAGGATCGTTCAGCATGGACGTGGAATATACAACATGTGTCAGGATAACTAGGTGTTCCACCGATGCCATGACACAATAGAGATCAACTATTGCCCCCTATGGAATTTGTCGAGCCCCAATTACCTCTCCAAGGTCTCTACGACCCGCACTATTATCTCATACCCGTACTCAGGTACATCTAACCTCATGTGCCCCATAACACACGGTTGTGAATCAAACAACAATACATGCAATCTACATGAACCTCACCAACGCATATCAGATTAGTTACCCAGAACGTCGACCTCATAAATCTCAATATTCACATCACATGCCTCAATATCCTAAGTCATGCAGAGTACCTCAAACTCAATCATATCAATAACCTCAACAGTTGAGTATAGGAGTATATTTATCAGGCTATCTCAACACATACATCTCCTATACCACATATATCAAACCCTATCTCTCGTCATTTGAATAGTCTCAACCATGGTAGTACACTAAACATAATCATCATGAAATATCATGCATAATCATAAGGACATGTCAATCGCATATCAGGCATCATCATATAACATCATCAAGCATACATGTAAGCAGTAGTTTGTTATCGTAAATCACGTGAGCACGTAAATGAGTAACCCTACAACATGTTACTACAATCACATAGAGTACATAATAGCAAACATATCGTTTAATCATGGTAACACACAGCCTCGATCAACGTATGATCTATCCTGTTGGCGAATGGCCGACAATGCCTAAACCCTAGTCAGTACTGCTCCATTATAGTCCACAAACTTAGTTTTTGGTGTTGTTGGCTATTCAACTACTAGTAGGGCTTAGGTCACCCTACACATATCAATGCACTCTATTATGTGCTAGCTATCTCAATAAAAGTGCATTTTTTCTCCCACTTGGAATCCAACGTAAGCTTATACGCATACATATCCTTGACCACGGCCCAAGAACACACAAAAGGACCTTGAGAACCTCTTAACACGAATTTACCATGTCATATCCCGACACGTCCATAATTGGCATCAAACACGCCCATACGATCCATATTTTACCGGGAACACAAAAACACAATCAAATTGGAATTATGACAACGAACGAACGACAAATAATTCGACAAAAGTTCAAAATGACTCTGATATCTTTGAATCAAGAACAATTGATCTTCAGAGCAATTCTTCACACGTATAATCACCCTAACCTCACACGAACCCTAAAACGCGAAGAACACAAAGTTAAGGACTAAAATCAAAGTGAACGGAACCCAAATACAACAAGAATGAATCTGGACAGAGGCATACCCTTTATGTCTCGTGAAGTTCATAGATGAGGAATGAAATCCGAATCAAACCCTTGTTCATTCGGTAGTCGTATCAACACACCGGTACCTAATACAACATCATATCGAAGTCAGAAATATGATTAGAAGAAAGAACTAAGGTAAACGTAACCAAAATACGAGAGTTGACATCGTCAACATCTCGATGTACCTTGATGTAGAGACGATTAGAAGGAAAAAAGAGTAGAGCAGATGATCATGAACACAACAGAACAATTAGATTTAGGGTCATAAGCTTCCAACCTCCATAAATAGATTATGAGGTTTTTCCACGAGTTACAGAGGGTTTAAATGAAAGGGAAGAGGTTTGAAATGGAAAATGAAATAAATTTAAACATTTTAGATTTTACATAGCATACTGGAGTGTTAGGTACAACGCTGGAGTGTCGAAACGCTCTGGCGCTAGGTCATCTCATGCTGAAGTGTGGATGCTGAAACTTAACGACGCAGTTTTCTTGACACGTGTCTTTGCCTTTTGTTGCATGTGCGACACTTGTGTCCTTGTCACCGGACACCCATATTCCACTCCTAAGATGAAGCGTGGCCTTACACCATGCTAGAGCGTGGGCACGCTAGAGCGCTAGGTTACGCCACGATGGTGGAGGTCAAAACTTAAATTTTTCTCTCTTCTCTTCTACAACTTAACCCCAACCTTAGTCATACCATTCTAACATATAATAAAGCACTTAAGCCTCACTTAGTCACCCCTAACCAAACTTTATATACCTCTCAATACCTACCTAATTCGTCACTAAACACTCACACCAACTTAAGCCTAACTTATCTTTCATCTGACCCTAATTCAAAGGATTAACCTAACACTCAGCTTAACACTTAGCTTTCTCAGCTAGGGTTTAGAGAACTAGGATGCCAAAAATAAGGGTCTCTAACCACCCAACAAAATTCCCAGCGGTTAGTGTTAAGAGTCATTGCAGGTGGCCACCATCTTTGCTCTAGAGTCATCGTGTTATTGCTTCCCAATTGTCGAGAACCTGTCATCAACATTCAATCTCCTTGAACCTCTTGAAGTGCCTTTCCAAATCGCAACCTGTAAGTTCATATCTGAACAATGTCGTCACATGATCATTATATAACTTTTAATTTTGATAATTCATTCAAGCATAATTGTATTGTCAATATTTACTCTTCTTAATTATATAAGTCTATCTATGTCTTTCAAAGCAAACGCATGCACACGCATACACATTGACATGAATATTGTAAGTCTTTTATGCCCTAAATAACTTTCAAAAGAATATAAAATTGGCCAATTGGATCATTGAATGATATGATATTATCTCGACAATTATGTACACTAAATTTTAGATAATTTGAAGATACATAAATGTGTAATATAATTGCAAATATTTACTTATATTTTAAACAACATATTATGCATTAAAATAAAACGGTGTAATAAAGTAATAATATATTACTTAATTTTTTGACTGTATGGAACCCTATAAACTTTATATACTTCATGAGAGTTGTACATGGTTAAATTGATAATACTTATAACATATAATAAGCAAATGAAATGTGTAAATATTTCAATACACACACAGTTTTTCTAATTGCTACTGTTGTGTGTCAGTAAAATAACGTGATAAATCACCATTGGTAAAGATGCTCTTATATAGCCAGTGTGATTTTTGGATCTTACCATAATGACCAAGATTAAAATATAAAATAATGTGACTTTTTACGCAATCATGTGACTATTAAATAATTTTTATTTTTGGTCATTCATTCAAGCATAATTTTATAGTCAATATTCACCTTTTCCCCCACATAGACGCGCACACACGTTGACATCAATATTGTAAGGTCCTTTACACTTTAAATAACTCAATTAATAGAATATGAAATTTACTAATTGATTGTTTTTATTCTACAATATTATATCAATAATGATGTATATTAAATTTTAAAAAATTTGAACATTCATAAATATTAAATATTATAATAAATATTGACTTACATATTAAATAATTTATAGTAGCTTAATAAACTAATAAAATATTGATTTATTTTTAAATTATAAAGTTTTATGGCTAGGTTTTATATACTAAATGAGAACTTTCAATTTCCATGGTTGAATTGTTAAAATTTATGTACAAAAAGCTATTAAAATGTGAAAATATATCAAACAAAGCTATGATTCTCTCTCTCTCTCTCTCTCTAGATCTCCACACGTGTGCGCGAGGACACACACACATAGATATATAGTTTTTGGTTTAGCCCTTTGGACCGAGAAATACACACACATATTAGTTGTAGACAATATGCACCTAAGATAAAGTGTGCATAAAAAAATTAAGATAAAGTGAATTGAACTACTTATTTTTATAGAAAAACATAAGAAATGAATGAAAATTAATAATCAACGATATGTAAATCATATATATGTAAGAAATATTTGTAAAAGTTATATAGTTCTCTTTGCTCATTTAATTTTCATCTTCCGATCACCCTGTAATTAGACGAGTAAAAAAAAAATATTACCAACTTCATATCAAATTAAATCTAAAACCATTTAATTAGATACAATTAATTTTTAAAATATTAAAGTTGACAAGTAAAAATAAAATATAATTAAATAATATATGTGTGTGCACCAGCAAGTAGGTTTGAAAAATAATATTAAAGAATAGCAAGAAACGCTTCTATTTCAAAAATATTTTACCAAGAAGTTGATAATAGTCAACATACAGTGGGGGTATACAAAGCAATGTAACGTTCACTGCTGAGGAACACCGCCCGTGTGGTGACTGTTTTTGAGTTTATGTCCCTCTTTTCATTGGTTGCATGGAGCCTTCCGCCAACACATTGCTCCTCTATGCTATTCTTATGCAACCGTTTCTTATTTTGCCAATGCCAATGCCAATCCTCATTTAACTCTCTTCTCTTCTTTTCCCTCTTCACCTCTCTCTCTCTCTCTCTCTCTCTATATATATATATATATATATATATATATATATATATATATATATATATCTTTCTTCCTGTTATCAACACACCACCATATCACTCAGTCATGGATACCGGCGCAGGCTCTTACAACAGTCGCCATATGTATCTATATCCACCACCTTCTCTTTTTCTCTTGTTTTTGTATTATTTCTTCCGGGTCATTTGACATACAATTCCACACTCTTGTTTTTTTTACTCTCACTTTTTTATGTTTTTTCCTCTCTTCTGTTTTGAAGGTTTGAACGTTACCTTTATGATTATCTCGTCAAAAGGAGCATGCATCAAACAGCTGAGATTTTAAGGAATGAGACTAATCTCCGGTTCGATCCCAATGGTCCTCCAAGTAAATTTTATGCACGATTTTCCTAAATTTTTTTACGTTCTTTATTCTTTGTCGTTCATGCTTTGGTGACTGTTTTTGTAGATTTATCTGTGCATATTATTTTTGCCATTTTTTTGTAATTTTTTCTTATTTTATTTAATATTTTAGTACACGAAGTATGTTCCAATCTCAGGTGTAACACCAATGATCCTTTCTCGTTAACAATTGTTTCATTATTTAATTAAATGAATGATATAGATTAAATTTATCAACTTTTTGTCATAATTATTCATTTTTTTTATTATAATCCGATAATGATTCATGATATATATGATTTAAAAAAAATTGTGATCAACCGAAACCTTATTTTTTTTTCTTCAAAATCGAAGTGTTGGATTTTCAAAATTACGACTTTTTGGATCTGGTCTCCTGTGCAGCTGTGCAAATCTGTAGTCAAATGATTCTACTACCTACATTCCCCGTTTTTAGACACACATGCGCGCGCACATACCTTTTTCTCCCGTTTTTTAAAATCCCTAAACTACCCATCCCCCTTCCCTCTCTAAATCCTTTTTCCGCTCCCCGTTGGGAAGGGGTAGAAAAAGGGATTGGAAGGGGTAGTTTAGGGATTTTATTTGAAAAAAGCGAAGAGCCTCTATAAATGGGGAGTGCAGGTAGCAGTAGCCATAACATAATGATAGCAAAATATTCGTGTCCCAGTTTTCTATAAATTTTTCAAAAAAAAAAAAACATCAACCGTAAAAAATAGTTTACCTTATTAAAAATATAAATAAATCGTGTGATGCCACATCTGCATAGGTTGGCAACAGAACCTGACCCCGCCCCAATTTTATCGGGAAAAACCCGCTTTGACTGGGGGTGGGGTTGGGGATATCAATACTCGTCCCGCCCCCAATCCGAACTCGCCCACTTAAATATAAATTGTTAATTTTTATTTTATTTTATGCATGTATACTCATTCTTTTTGTTTCACATATTTTTTTTAATTTAATCTATTTTCAATAGAAAATTTCATTTTGATGTTTTTTATTTTATTTTATCATTGTATAATAATTATGATTTTATTCTATTAATTATCATAAATATAATTTTTCAATTTTTCTATATATATAGAGCGGATACGGGGACCCCGACCCACCCCATTGCCATAGGCTGAAAGCTTCTTTAACTCCAAACAATTCAAATACTTGATTGACGTCGGGTTTGAGTCTAGTATGTGATTTGGCATAAATATCATCAAATGTGTCAATATGCTAATTTTAAGGAGTTGAGATCCTCTCCATTTCTCAAAAGAAATGGAGGGCTCCATTTAAGAGAGAGAGATAAACACAAAGAAAAGATTTTGTGTATCAAACTTTAATTATTATTTAAAAAAAATAAATTATTAAAAACCTATGTGTCTATCTCTCTCTTAATGGAGCCTTCTATTTCTTTTAAGAAGTAGGGATAATCTTTACTCAGTTTTAAGAATTTAAGATACGGTTACAAGACGCACACACATTCAAGTCATACATACAAACAATGAGATGAATTGTCAATTAAATGAGAGAAGTAAATCTATAATTAAGAGAGTTAAAGATCATTAATGCAAGTTATAAACATAAAGTGTGTCTAAAATGTTTGTCAAAAAAAGTGTGTCTAGTATGTATGTATATTTTGTTTACGTGAATCTGTAGGTAGAATTATCATTACATTTTATCATCACAATTCAAAATTAACATAATAATATTATTTATTGCCTCACGTGCCACCTTAAATTTTTGGGCAAGTTGGTCCTAGGACTTCTATATCATGTGCTATTTTGAAGATATCTTTTCTTCCTTTTACCAGTAATTCCTTTATTGTGATTCTTCTATCTCAATATATAATTTCTTTCATTCGAGTAGCTTATGCAGTAATATTGTACTTGAATGTTCTTACATAATGTCAAGATTTATTAATTGTTATGAGATATTAAACTATGACACTGAATTCTTCAGACTATGACACTGAATTGTTATTAATTTTCAGCAATAGATGTACCAGGAGGATTTTTGCTGGAGTGGTGGTCGTTTAACTATGACACTGAATTCTTCAGACAATGGCTGCATATGAATGTGGGTTGAAGCAAAAATTCCCTCTAGCATGGATTGTGACCCACTTCAATTTGGTTTATCAATGTAGCATTAATGTGTTCAAAACTCATTCTTTTTGTGTTTAATTGCAGGAGATACAGGGGTCAGATGCCCTTCGAGCATGGAATGCTTTTCAAGAAAAACAACATCCGATGAATGTTGAAGCAATGAATGAGTTACCTAAAAATTTCACTCCCAGTATGTTTCTCGGTCTGCCTCATTAGCTAATAGCTACATTAATAGTGAATTTTTTAATTGGATGACCTATAAAACATTGATTTTGTCATGTCATTATATACATTAGTTGCTGAACTTCATTTGAATTTGTTCGATCATGTTCAATGGGATAAGCCTTACTTCATGTAGCCAACCATGCCCGATGGAATATATGGTTTGGTTAAGTCCAATGTGACTTGATATGGCTTATCTGCTTATGGTAGATAATTTTTATATGATCACCCCAAATTATGCTAGCTGGATGGAGTTCGATCCATATGGCCTAGCGGCAACACACACGCACAAAGGGAATGGGGAGAGGGGCATAGTGGGTTCAAACCCACGCCTCAACACACACACCCCTCACATGTCCTTATACCATAGCCACTGAGCTGCGCATTCGTGGACAAGTCCAATTTTCCATTAAATGAACAGAAAATGAGCAATGCCAGAGTGGGGTAAGTCTACTTTAGCAAAACACAAGCGCACACACAAAAGTATAATAATAAAATACAATACAATAAATAAAAAACTGTTGACATATATCCACACCAGTAAATAAGAAAGCATAAGTCAAATGTCCTAATTAAAGCAATCTTTAAAAATTTAAAATATAAAAATTATTCTTTAAAAATGTAACATTTAATGATGTCATTCATTATATCAAATGTTACACCTATTAATAAATATATTCCAATTTTTATTTTTTATTAAGTATTCTTTGTTTTAGTAATATTTATTATCAATTTTTTTGGTTATAAATATAAATATATCAATTTTTTATTAAGTATTCTTAAGACACTGGTTAATTGTATTCAAACTAAAACATAAAAAATAAATTTCAATAGAATCTTATAATAATATACAAATTTAAAAGATTTTTATAATATTATAATTCTTACACCTACTTAGAATACAAGACAAAATCCTCTTCCCCGCACTCTAACAGAGAGGACTGAATAGAAAGGAATAATGGTTAGAATCAGAAAATAAATGAGGAGAGAGACTCAAAGAAACGTAGGAACAAAAAGAGACCATAAAATATATATATATATATAAAGAGACTTGGAAAACATAGAGAAATAGAGAGAATGGAAAAAAGGGGACAAAAATATGAAAGGTACATAGAGAAACAAAGAATCAGAGGAAGAGAACAAACAACTATGGGAACAAACAAGTTACTTCAGAAAATCGTCGCTCGCTGCTTTTTCATAATAAAGTTCACTGTGTTGCCATTTTTACATGATTTTCACTATTATTATTATTATTATTATTATTATTATTATTATTATTATTATTATTATTATGTTGCAGCATTCAACATAGTGAGCAAGTCAGTTCCATCATTTGAAGAGGTAACTTTTATTGTTGCTTCTCATCAAAGAGGGATCAACTCAATTATTTTTAGGTGTTGTTGCTTTAGAGAAGATATAACTTCTATTGATGGATTATTTTTTTTAATTGTTTATTGTCCTGGGTAGGAAATTGGTGAAGTGCCACTACTTTACTTCCCACCTTCACATATAGAGGTATATGGTGGATTCTCACAACTCTTGTTGCCACCTCAACATGGTGAATCCTTCCAACCTCTCTTGCCATCTTTACAAGGAGAGGGAATGCTGACTTCAGTCAATATTGGCCAAGAAAATACATTTCAAGATGAAAATACTGCATTGGACGAGGTAGTGACAATTGAAGTTGTTAAGTTGAAAACCAAATGATTTCATGTGGTTATACTTGTAGTATAGTCTTATTCCATAGAGAGAATATGCTAGAATTTTTAGTGTGATAGGAAAAAAAATTATTCTATGCAAAATTTTACTGTCGAAGACATAACTAAAGTTGGCTTTTTATTTAATCAATTGTTTTGATAGGAAATCGATCCTGTTATTGACAATTTACTGAAATCATTCTGGAAGTTTGAACCAGATTATATGGAGTTATTTGAGAACTCAACAGCCGATGAGGTAATGCATGGCCAAATAATCCAAACTGTAATAATTGTGTTGTATCACTCAAGCATGTCATGTTGTGAAATTGAACTTAGTCTGTTTTAGTGGTATACTCCCTTCGGTCTGATGGACCAAATATATAGATTTTTTTACTTATATTTCATACCAGAGGGAGTATCTCTATCATACACGAAATGAATGATTTAAATGTATCAATTTTTAAGGTATATACTCTAAGCTATTTGAAGACAATGCATTACTTGTATGGTGTACATTTTTTGGAAATTAAAAAGAAGATATACAATTACAATTAAAATTCCCTTTAATATTAATATATAATATATTGTGTTTCTGGTAATACAGGGCAGCACAAATATGAATGAATTTGCTGATTACATTTCGCCATCATCAAACGGCCATGATAACCAAAGTCAAACTAGTGAGTGTTCTAGCAATTTATGAATAGTTATTGGTGCTGATGTTTCAGTGGATAACTCTTTTTTTCTTGTTTTGGATTAATTAACTTAACTGCATTAGTTAGCATTGTGATATAATTGCAGTTTGAACAGTTTATCTACGTAGCATATAAACCGAAATAAGAAACTTTTTTTAAGACTCTTAGATTGTTAGGTGAAACACTTTAGCATTGCATATAAATTAATGAATGTGCAAGCAGAGTCTGATTTATTGAATTATGTGGAACATCAAATATACCCTCTAGGTATGAGTATAAACTCAAGATGATTGAGTGACTTTTTAAGGCAACAAACCATGCAATCAAATTGCATGATTGATTATTAGTTGTGTCGTCACAACACATTTTAATCCAGCAGTTTCAGCTATACATATAAACATCCATCCATACATACATACACTGTTGGATGAAAATCTCTCGTCTCACTTTCTTGTCACATTATTTGTTCCTCACCAATGACAATTTGCCACATAATAAAATAAAATAATAATTCATTAACACATATGCATATTCTTAGTATTTGATTAGTGGGAGATAGGGAAACACTATTTTTTAGGACAATAGATGTTTGTTCATATTGTTAAGCTTTGCCAGTTGTACTTTATTTCTATTTCATTCAACTAATGGAATTTTTTTTTTTTGCAGTCCATCAATTGGAATCTAATGAAGAGGAAATAGATCATTATTTTCAAGAATAGAATCAGATCAATGTCTGCAACAATGAATTCTCTTGTGTAAGAGGATTGTTTTTATAATGTAATCAATGTGCATTGATACTGAATATGATTTATCTGAATGGTGTTATTCAAGTCCAGTATACTACAGTAGAGATAGGCTATTATCCATTTTATTGTTTGTTTTTCCATAAACCTTTTAGGGTAAAAGGTGAGGTGGGGATCTACTGGAATTGAGAAACATGCGTCCATATACACTAGTTACATGTCTGTTATATAATAATAATGTAAAATATCTCTTCAAACAAATGGAAAGACATGATGAGAGTCCCTCTGGAATGAAAGGATTATCTCTATAATATCATGCTGATACATTTCATATGGTGAAGATAAAACATAAGGTAGCTAGTATTTGGTTACATAATACAATTATTCAAGTTTACATTAGAATGAGACTTTAGGTTAGTTTGTTTGACAACAAATTGGCATTCTTCTCACATGAACAAAATACCTTAGATGACTCTTCATCATCTCCTTAATAAGTACTACTCCAACTTTCTCCTGGATTTATCTGTTTCTGATCTTACCTATTCTTATATGTCTTCTTATCCACCTCAACATTCTTAACCCCACTATACTTTTTGTATGCTTTTGTTGAGACTTTTACTAGCCAGCATCATTGGTCTAAAATCTTTTCTTACATAACTTTCCTTTGAGTTTGATAGGTGCTTTGAGATCACAATTTACACTTAAATCTCCATTTCATTCATCAAGCTTGAATCATATCTATGATTTCCAACTTATAGTATAATGTGATTCCAATTTTTCATCTCCAAAATATTGAACACCAGAAAATATCCATAAAAAAAACCTTCATCGCACTCTTAGTCGTGATCAGATCATCTTGAAATCACAAGTCTTCCTAACCCACCACTCTAGTATTTTGGGAATACTATCATTTCATTAAATTTCTACCTTCCATAAATAATTCAACATGTATCCATGTTAGTCTTTCCAGCTTATCATGGAGAAAGCCTCTAATAATCTACCCTTTTCTCAAGCAAAGTCTCATGAAATCTTCTGTCTTTGCCTCAACTATATCTGAAAACAATTTGTAAACCTCGTTTTGATCGTGTAATGTAAGTTCCTTTTGAAAGTAGGGACTTCATAAGTTCATTCTAAAGAGGTTGTTAATGACTTACATTACTAATCTAGAACCCAAAAAAATAGAGAAACAAAAACAGAATAAACTAGTAATGTATATCCTTTTATGGAGGCCCTACAAAATAATCATATGACATAAATATTGCCGGAAATAAATGTGAATAAGACATCCCAAACTGAAGTCCCAACAAATTCTATAGAATGCTCAATCTTAACATGTGTTCCCCATGCTTGTGCATGACATATATCTTCCATTACATATTTTATGATTTCATCGGCTCTTAGATGGAAAGAACTCTCTTTTGGAGAGTTAAGATGTTAATAAGACTCTTGAATCCTACAATCAATAAAGAAAGTCATGTTTGTTGCTCCATTTGCATAAGAACAAGGGATTTCTTCCAACGAACAAGACAATTACAACGTAGATCATGGGGTGAATCAACAATTGTGGCATTGAAGACAGGACCAATCTCCTTGGTTAGAAAAGTGATAGAGTGAAGTTTTTGAACTAGTCCGAGGTGGTTGGATACATGCTAAGTCACATGAAAACAAAAATAAAGGTCAAAGATGCCTTGGTAAGGAAACAAGTTCGTGATGCTAACAACGAGACTATTAGACATGTTAGAAGGAAGGTAAATCAAGTAAAGAGGCCTTAGACTCAATTTTCTTGAAATATGTGTACCTATCTCAAGTCTGCAACATCGTTTTCCGAGGTATTGTTCGCTTTGACCCACATGTGGACCTTCAAGTTTTTGTCCTTAAAAAGCGCTTCGGTGGGTTGAGGTAAATGGGTTTTATAAACTACCCTTAACCTTAATTTTCAAGCAATGTGGGACTCGGTGTGCCGGAACAGTAGCCCCCAGTCAAGGCAAAGGGACTAAAGGGCCTATCAGCCCTCGTGCATGGCTTAGGCCCCTTCCTCTAGCGCCAATATTCCGACCTCAAGTCCCCAACATCGTTTTCCGAGGTATTGTCAGCTTTGGCCCACATGTGAGCCTTCACAGTTTTGTCCTTAAAATGCACCTCGGTGGGTTAAGGCAAGTTGATGTTTATAAACTACCATTAGCCTCGATTCCCAAGCAATGTGGGACTTTTGGTGTGTACCGGAACAATATGCAAAGCATTAGAAGCATGAACATAAACTTCTTTAATGAATGTGTTGGGTAATGCTCGGATCTAAAATGTGTAATGACATAATTACCTCTATTAAATTTATGAAAGTGCCAATGGGTAATAGTAGCGAGTTTATATTGTTCATTGTCGAATGTTTTTTTTTTTTTGCCTAATCTTGGCGTGCAAACTATAAGTCTCGGAAGAACAAAACGAAAAAACTACGGACAATCCGAAAAAGGCTATCTCGGGTAGTTTTGGTTAACTTATAGTGTGTTTAGAAATAAATCCACACATGTTCTAATGCATTTCAACGGGAAAGCTACTCTCTACTTCCGTTGGCTAGGTCCACAATCATGTCCTACAAACCCTCAAACCAAACACACGATTAAGCTAGAAAAGCTCAGTCGTGGGCAAGACTAAATCTCAATCACACGATTTCTCCGTCGCTAAAGTGTCGAGCAAATATCTTAAGGTACAATAGTAACCTTAATTTGGCAATCAATTTGCGCGTGAAAAGCTAAAGAGAACTTAATGTTGATTATCTTCATAAAGATTTTCCAAAAATAGCTAACAAATTTAACATCTTTATCCAATATAAAGCGGCAGGCAACTCAAGCGAGTGGAAAATCTTGCAGAAAAACAAATTAGCATGGTGAGAAGCTTTAAGTTGTTTATCCATAGGTATAAAATGTGGCATTTTTTAAAATTGAACAACAAAAAGGATGGAACCGGGAACCCTAGTATTGTGATGAAATGTCAGAAACAAGTCCAAGGAATTTTCCATTGAGACAACCAATAGAAAAAGAAGAAAGAAATTATCTAGTAATTGATCTTGCCACTTATTGTGAAATTTTGTTGTTGTCTTAGAAGAAGCATATCGAAATTGAATCAGTATACTTGAAAGAGACCCTTGGTACAAAATAGGTGAACCAATGAAAATGCAATGCAGTCAATTTATGTTTACTGATCTAATCTTCTATGGAATCAATCTCCCCATGTCGTGCAAGAATATGTGGATCTTGGCATGTTTGGAAGCATCGAAGAATAGTAGAAGGCTCGTGCGGTGTAGATAAAGAAAGAAATTATCTAGTACTTCATCACGCCACTTATTGTGAAATTTCATCATTGCGTTAAAAGAATGATAACTACACTAGTTCAGTATACTCGAAGAGACCCTTGGTACAAAATAGATGATCCAATAAAGAAACTATCAAACCACAAAGAAAACGAGATATTTGTTTGAATAATGGTGAGATAGTTTAGTAACTCCCTTTGTCCAAGTTGAAGCTTAATATTAGGATCAGAGGATAGGTGCGTCTAAGTAGCTAGAAAATACTAAAGGTGAGCTGCATCCCTGGTTCGAAAATAACGCAAAAGGTTTTGCTTGAATTGAAAATTACCATTATTCATCATTGCCTGTGATAATAGCTTTGCCTATATACACCACCGAATAACTTATTGTCTCTCAACTTACTCTAGATTAAGATATTATCAAAGCATAAAAGTAAGAACATGCCTCAGAAAGGCCAAAACACATAGGTCATGACCCCTATGGAGGTATCTAGTGAATTAGGAAGACGAAAAAAGGCATTTTTAGCCACTCAAATTGAATGTCAAAGTTCTTAAAAGTAATTTTCCACTCGACACTAGGTCGAATATGAATTTGGTGGCAATCATTATGAAGGTATATTTTAGAAGACCGGTTGGAGTTGAAAACCAAGTCTCGTTTGTCCTCAAAGTCAAGCAATAGGGAATCTATGTTTCATTGTTGTCTTATTGATGGCCTAGTCTACTCTACTATCCTAAAAATTCACCAACACCTATCTTTATTGAGGGTCAATGAAGTAGCTACCAGTGCCATACAATGTGCACAATATGATTAGTGTGTGGTTGGAATGACTAGGTTTCAATACCAATTGGTACATAATTAGCAAAGAAAAGGTAGAAGATTGAGGAATATAAGGAGAGAAACTTACATTCAAGTTAATATCAACAAGCATTTTAAGACATTGTTTAACAGTGGGAGCCCCACAAAATTGGTCCTTCACTGGTTCTACACCAACACCTATCTTTATTCAAGATCCCCACCTCAGCTTTTACCCTAAAAGGTTAAAGGAAAAACACAAACAATAAAATGATTACTAGCCTATTTGTACAATAGTAAACTGAACTTGAATAACATCATTCAGATAAATCATATTCAGTATCATTGCACGTTGATTAGATTATAATAACAATCCTCTTACACAAGAGAATTCATTGTTGCGGACATTGATCGGATTCCGTGTTTGAAGATAATGATGTATCCCTCTTGATTGGATTCCAACTGATGGACTGCAAGAAAAAATTTCCATTATTTGAATGAAATAGGAATAAGGTACAACTGACAAAGCTTAACAATATATATAGATATATGAATGTATGTATGGATGGATGTTTGTATGTATAGCCGAAAATGTTGACTTAAAATGTGTTGTATGTATAGCTTGAATTCTTTGCAGGAGAATTTCCTTGTTAGGTATATGTATATGTATAGCATTAATACCTTTTTTCCGTTTTTATTTACCTCTTTATGTGCTATTTTTATTAGGATATCTTATCCTCCATTTTTGCATTAATTTCTTGTTATTTGTTGTTAAGATATATGTAGATGTTATGTAAAATTATTAAAACCAATATCACCTTGTCTTTTCTAGGAAACAACCCATTTAGTTTAGTATTTATTTCTTAGAAGATGCGCAGCCTTATCTGATGAGTGCATTTCTATGTTGTTGAAAGAAAATACATGGCCTTGCTCCATGTTGCTCTGATCTTACCCCAACACGTGGCGACTAAAAGCCGCGGAGCCAATTTTTCAGTCAGAAAGAAAAGTGGCAGGTGTCACGTTGCATTTCAGTGTTACAAAGGGCAGCAAACCCATGTAAGTTCCTGATCACAAAAGAAGAATAAGAAGTTGGTTTATTTTTCTGTGTTAGTATATTATAAATTTTAAAGGCTAACTATGTAGTAAACTTAAATTTTGGGAATTACTTTGGTTAGCAAATAAAGGCTAACTTCAACTAAAGCAATGAACTTCTTCAGAGTTCACAAATTTGGTTTCATTTCATGACTTTGTTCTTGGACATTTGGCTATTACTTTCTATTTATTGGGAGATACCAGAACACCCCCCCCCCAAAAAAAATAACGGTGAGGGTATCATGCAGTGCACTAGGCTGCCACTTTTTTTGGATACCTATTTATCAATCATGGGATCTGTATTCAATCGTTGCTTTCAAAGACTTTTTGTCCTCTTCAGGATCGATCAACACTATTACTTTCCATTTATTTGATTGGTTTTTTTTTTTGAGCTAGAATGCGAAATTTATTATTTTCATTTTCATCCTAAAATTCCAAATAAAAAATGTATAATTATTCTCATAAATTTTATTTCCCCCTTGCATCGCACGAGTCAAAAATCTAGTATCTTAAAAATTTAAAGGCTAACTATGTGGTGAAGTAAACTTTGTGTAATTCCTTTGGTTAAAAATAATTTACTTATATGATGTTAGTTTCGTTGAAAAAATTTACTTTCAAAGAAGTATAGTCTGCACTAAGATATCATATGAGTGTCACATGTCTACATTATAACCTTATTTAAATACTGCACGACTAAACCATTGAAGTTAATTTTAGGGCTTACCAACAAGAGTGAAGTATTGCAACTATCAGCTGCAACATTCAACAACCAAACATACATTCAACAACCAAACATATATCAGGTACAGGTAGCCACTGGATGTTGGTGGTAAGACTAGTTTGCAAAATTCTTCTTCTAAGAAGATATCCTTCAACTTTGCAAAACCTGTTTCTATTTGACAGGAAAAAAAGTAAACAACAGGAAAACAATTATGGTGAGCGAATATCAGCAAAAAGTAGAAGTATGTGCTTTCATGTTACATGGTGTTGTAATTAACTCATTAATAGATGCTTTGGTGATATCTTGTAACTTAATTGTAGAAGCACCTGTCACTTCTCTCCCTACTTTGGTGAACATGGACCCTTTGACTTCAAATTCAATAATTTATCTCTAGCACATATAGTAAAGTAGTATGAAATATGACCTTCCTTTTCCTTTCCACAGTTGTCTTGCTGAAAGTGAAGGTGAAACAATCAGTCGAATCCAACACCACCAATGGCACCAAATAAGCAGAAAACTGCCTGTAAGAAAATGAAGGAATTTAGCATCTCCAAGGTTAAAGTGAAGGACTTCTGAGGGTTTTAAGTAATATCTGGAAGTTTATTGAAGATGGTGATTATAGAGTTCTAATGGATGTTGTGTTAGAGAGGAAAAATGGAGACAAGGTAGGCACTATTGGTTCATGCCAAATTATTTGATACTTTAATAACAAGGAGTCTGCCTTTCCAAAAAAATATCCCCATCTGTTTTAGTCTTTTTAACCATGTATTGTTTTGGTTGCAAAGTACCCTTTTTTAAGAGCATTCATTTGCTTGTTTATTTTCCATGTGCTTCTTTTTTGCAGCATTTGTTGTCGTCATATACTCATTTCCTTCGTGTTTCTCTTTACTAGAGAACAAAATGCAACACAAAAGAAGCCGAATCAAACTCTGAAAAGGTTATCAGACACTCGGAGTTTCTCTATCATCCATACATATATGTCTTTACCAATCTGCAGGGATACTTGTCACGTGTTTCCTATAATACAGTGCTATACATATTTAAAGCTTGTCATTCATTTGAATAATGGTTGATGGATTTGTTCAGGAAGTAAAATCTCAAAAAGAATCTCAGAAACATGATGATCCTAACTTCAAAAGAAGAGAGATTGAGGCCAAGGAACCAAAAGGAACAGCTTGTAAATCCTGTAAAAAAAAAAACTGGAAAAAAGACTTGTTGAAAACTTCACGGATGCCAAAGAAGGATGAGGAAGAACTGTCTTCTGGCTCTCAAACATCTCCAGAAGAAGACAGTGAACGTTTAAATAAATAAAAAATGCAAGTGGCAAGAAGCAGATTGTGGTTTCGGAGGATAGTATATATCATGGTGATAGGTTTTGTTCGTGGCCAGCACAAAATTCATTGAGAGGACTAGGGAATAGATTATCTTCATGTGCGGGCAGATTGTGAGCCTCTGAAGAAAAGATCTCAAGCCTATCATAACAAGGGCATGGAAAGAAGCCACTCATTATAGAATTTTCTTTTGCACTCAATCACTGATACAAAGATTTTTTTTACAAATAGTAAGCAAGGATAGCTTTTTCCAATCAAACAGTAATCTCCAAAACAATGTGAATAGCATAAAAAACAATTTATAGAAGATAATATGGTATAGGCTAAAAGCTTCAGAGCAGCTAAACTTGTCTGTAGCAGCAACCTACTATATCTTTCACATAAAAAAAATATAGTACCTGAAATTAAAACATGACAAAAAAGGTGCAGGCAAATTGAACCCTGACTTCGAAAGAATACGAATCCATAATGTTAACTAAATAAGAATGGGTTAAAACAGAATACAGTTCCAAAGTACGGAATGAACAAAATTAAGGAAACACAATCAAGCGAGATAACACTACATATAATCATGGTTTGCCCAAACTAATGTGCAGATAATAGTGATGCATTCCCATAACATAGGAACCATTCTGAGCTTTGATTAAAAAGGGATTTCATGGTGAGAAAAATGTTGCAGATCCAGTTCATTTCAAGGCTAATCCAACCAATATTCTTTAAAACAAATTTTATTTTACCTAGATCTTGCAAGAGGGAAAAAGATTAATTTTCACTGGTTGCAAATTTGCACTTGAGATCTTTGAATCTGTTGAGAAAGTCTTGCTTGAGGGAGACTCTTTAGATCTGATGCATTTACTATTTAAAATGCATTTACCATTGAGACTCTTCAGGTCTAACTTAAAATCTTCAAGATAAGACCTGAAATTCAAAACGATAAAATTATTAAAAACATCATTTGCATTAGGGGTGTTCAAAAGAACTAGTTATGAGCTGAATCCATAGCCAGATTCATATCCAGTTAAAAAAAAATCCGGGTAAAATTATTTGGATATGTCTTGTCCATATCTTCAAAATTTGGTTTGTCTTACATCAAGGAAGTTTTCAAGTCTTGAGCAAAAGTTGAAATGACAGGCAAAGATTGTAAAATTATTTCAAACATCCACAGTTTCTGAGCCAGTTTTCATTGAATTTATGAATTTAAAAACATTAAAATCGTCATTGTATTATATGATTAAGAAGAGTATGATATGATTAAATAAAGCTGCATAAGAACATGCAGTTAAGATGGATGGTGTAAAAAAAAGGCAGATAATAAAATTGAAAATGTCAGACACACTCCAACCACTAATCCCACACAAATTCCTATTACCAAAATCAAAGGAATCATGCCAATCTCGTTCAAACTGAGAATATATTCTAACTACTTCAAAGTCTACCCATGTACTTGAAAATGTACAATCAAAAACTTCAGAAACCAGAATTCTAACTACTGTCCCTGTCCTTTATTATAAAGAAACTCATGTACAAAACATGTACTTTTGATGCTTATTCACAAAAGTAAAATGAGAATTAAAAAAATCCTTTTGATGCTTATGCTCAATATTCTAACTACTGTCACTGTCCAAAAAACCCCTACAGCCATTAAAAATTCATACCTAACAGCCTCTTGCATATTGGTAGTGAAAAAAAGAGCATTCACGCACCCTGTTTAGAGAAATTGAGTTTCATAGAAAAATTTGTTTCTACAAGATCCCGGGACCGAACCCAGTACCTCCAAAGCTACAAACTTTCGTTACTTTTCACTAGTACAAGGCCAAACCTAAGTATCAAAAATTGTCGAAAACAACAACCCTCGAACCGGAAGACAACTTCTCTCCGTGCTTGTTCGTGTGATTTCGTTGTAACTAAAATTTCTTAAATAAGTAAAATTTAGATAGCTAGAGTTCTCAACAATCAGAGTGGCGCAGCGGAAGCGTGGTGGGCCCATAACCCACAGGTCCCAGGATCGAAACCTGGCTCTGATAATCAGAGAGGCTTCCTTTTTTTTTTTTTTTTTTCCTTGCAAATATATTTCAACCGACTTCTATCTACCTTTTTTATGATAAAATTGGGCTAAACAGCCCAACAGATGAAAGAACATAAAAGCCCACGAGTGAAGCACAATCCGCCATCAACTTCACTATCTACTATCATCATTTTATACGAGCATGGTTTTTTAAAAACAATAAATAATTAATTTTGTCAATCAAGTTCCATTACTAATTAATGCTTTAGAATAATACGAGTGTATATTATTAAATAATATAGAATAATTCACTTAGATGCATCGACTTTTTTAAAAAAAGTTGCTTCTTCTATTTTAAAATATTATACACACTAATAAAAATCTATGAATTTATATGCACAATATTTATAGAAAATAATGAACAGGTTATAAGTTTTAGTCCTGACATAAAAATGAGAAATGTTAAAGAAAAAGATTAAGGTATACGCATTGTTAAGTTCATGGTATCAAAGGCTGGCATTTTTTGAAAAAAAAAATTAGCATTTTAATTTTGATAATATTATTTTTTGAATTTGATAAAAAACATATATAAAGAATAAATTGTTAGGGAATCAGAGAAATTATTGAATCCGGAAGGAATATATAATGATCTAGAGACAAAAATCACATATGTTGTCTATTAGAAATTAATTCACTCAATGTAACAAATCATCAGAAAAACATTAACATTTTTGTTGATTCGTTGGTTGTTCAATTAAAATCGTCTTCGGAATCTTCACAATAGGATGAGGAGAATCTCACTATTTAAAAAAATTTTAAAAAAAAAAGTGTTGTGAGGGTGAATTTGCACTAAACTTGATCCGGGGTTAACTGGACTCGGCAGAGCACATGCAAGTCGGTACCGGGCCGGACTGAATAAAGATAAGGCCCATGACCCCTACCATCTCGTCAAATTCACTACCTGTCTCCATCAAAGGCACATGTCTCGTCACTACAGTTGTTCCCTCGTAAGGACAACTGAGAACTTACGATTGGGGCCGCCGAACCTTGCACAGAGGACAAGCTCTGACACCCAATACAGTCGACAAGTGGCGCAAGGCAAAGAAGTCAACTTTGTCGTACCCTGGCCGAGCCCAATGAATTTGGTGCCAGACGATTTCCAAGTACCATGCCCTTGGTATAAATATGTGTCGACAACCATTCACCAGATATGTACATTATTCACCTTCTCACCTTTTTCGCCCAATACTGACTTGAGCATCAGAGTATCACCCCCTTCAGTACATCGTTCAACAACCCTAACACTCAGGCAAAGAGAAGGTGGAATTCGGGAAGTCCATCTCGGATTCGGAGGCATTCTTCTTAGTCACGCATTAGGAGGCATGGTGGCAAAATGTTAGCAATGAATGTAGAAGGACCCCTTTTGGAGTAGGGGAGGCCATTTAAGGAAGAAGAAAAGGGAACTAAGACAAAAAAGAATTCTAAGATATTTTCTACTTTCCATTCATTCATACGGACTACATATAGATGGAAGAGGAATGCTATGAACACTCTCTTTAACACACGAACACTCTCTCCACTATAAGGCCACGTCATTCCTTTTTCTAAAACCCGCTACTGGCAACCGGTTCCGCTGGTTTAGACCATTTAACCTAGAAAGCTTTCCAAAAAGAAGAAAGTTGAGATGCAGAAAAGGCCATGGCCTCTTCTTTGTCACCGATAAGGGTTTCATCGTCAACTTCGACGAGATGCTCATTGACTTCGTCTCCACCGTCTCT
The DNA here is from genome assembly GCA_037113605.1 of Calophaca sinica. Classification (NCBI taxonomy): domain Eukaryota; kingdom Viridiplantae; phylum Streptophyta; class Magnoliopsida; order Fabales; family Fabaceae; genus Calophaca; species Calophaca sinica. Next base: position 59,952,834 of record CM073735.1, read on the forward strand.
GGCATTTTTCTCGCTAAGGCTCCCGGCTCCCTCAAGGCAGCCATCGTCGTTGGAAAGGTTTAGTTTTTTGGGCGAGGAATTTGGGGCTTTCTGTCTTACTGAGTTTTTTTTTCATTTTTTTGTATTTGCGTTGAGTAGAACAAGGACAACAATGCCATTGTGAATCAGATTTGGGGTTTTGTGTGATTCTTTGAGAAACAACAACAATGGCATTTGCAATGTGTGAATCACGACAGTGCCATTGTGATGTTTTTTGAAAAATAACAAAAGCAAGATATCATTATTCTTTTAGTGGGATTCGCTTAGTCATTTCTTTTTTTGTATTCCTGGTGGCTGGTGTTGTGTGTTTGATAAAAATTAAAAAAGTGTTAACAATTTCAAAACCAGCGGAACCGGTTTCCAGTAGCGGGTTTTAGAAAAAGGAGTGATGTGGCCTTATGGTGGAGAGAGTGTTCAAGAGAGTGTGTCAAAGAGAGTGTTCATAGCATTTCTTATAGATAGAATAGTCTCCATGATTGGAGCATCACTGGCCAGGTGTACACTGATGATAATTGTTGATAACAACTTAGGGTGCGTTTGGTTTGCATAAAATTAAGGGACTGAACAGCACAACAACATTTGTTCCATGTTTGATTTAAAATGTGGTGATAGGACAGGACAAAAAAATGGGATGAGAGACTCAACAAAAACTCAAATTCCTTTAACTAGTTAAACCATGGGACAAAAAGTTATCCTAAGAACAAACTACTTAAAAGACAAAATTATCCTTCTCAATTAATAACGAGGCTTTCTCTTTTATTTAATAACTATTCTATCTCTCCCTCCCTCTATATATATATATATGAGGGATCAAATTATACTGGTGTAATACTTGGGTAGTGTTACACCATTCAATAACTTTGTGTCAGATATCTATATTACAAAACTGACTGTTGGATTGAAAGATACAATCACGCAGGTCATATCTATAAAAATTAACATTAATATAAAATCATTTGATATGTCATTGAGATGTATCAAGTTTAACGTCGTGTATATATATAATAATTATATAGTACAACATAATATATGATTAGATGTATTATTTTATAAAATATATTCTATATTATATATAATATATATAATAATGTACTATATATACGTTACAAATTATATATTATAAAGGGTATATTAGTAATTTTAACATTATCTTGTTTTTACTGTCCATTGTTCACCAAACATGATACAGGACAAATAGTTGTCTAGTAACTCAAGGATTTGTCCTTGCTTGAATGCGAATCAAACGCACACTTAGGGAATATACTAAGGTTGTATTTGGTAAAAATAAGTTATAAGCTAGCTTATAGCTGAAAAGATAGCTGATAGCTTATAACTGATAGCTGATAGCTTATAGGTAAAAAGCTAGCTAATTAAAATTGAAGTATTTGGTAAAATTAGCTGTTTAACTAACCAATAAATATAAAATGAAGAAAAATGATAAGATTTTATCTTTATTTTAAATTTGAAAAATGATAAAGAATAAAATAATGAGGATAAAATTTGGAGAAAAGATAAAAAGGTATAAGCTATAAGCTGAGATGCTACTTCAACTAGCATCTTAAAAAAAACTATAAGCTAGTGTGATAAGTTTGCTTACCAAACACTTTTCATTCGATCAAAGAAACTTATGAGCTAATCTAATAAGTTTTTTTTTTTGGTCAAAAACGATATTCTAAATTCATTTCAAGCAAAACGGCCCAATGGGCTACAAGACAAAAGACAACTCCTTATGCATCTGGGTTGAGCTCCCTATAAGCTAGCTTATTGGCCTTACGCCTAACTATTTTGCAAGGTGGCCTAAAACGTGAGAATCCTGAGCTGTGCTTACACGAAATCCTTAAGCCATTTGGGTGGGTTTCTATTTCTCTGTGGTCTAGCCTGATTGGGCTCATTAATGATACCAAGCCCATTATCCATTTCCGGCCCAACATTACCACGGGTCATAACACATTGTCCCCTCCCTTTGATGAATATCAAAGCCAATGGCCCTTTTAATTTTTTTTTCTCAAAATTATTCAGAAACTAAAAGGTCTGTAGTTTATTTTTGGTTGTATGCATCTGGTTTTGAAATGACTTTCTTATCCATTCAAACTTTCTTAGCAGTTGGTCTAATTAAATCAACAACTAGAATGAATAGAATGCTGATAAGGAGTTGCCTTCGATCAATGAGGTAGGCAATTATATGGCAGGTTTGGTGGTTGTAACAGTTTGGAAAAGAGTTTCACAATTGAGAAATTATAATAATTTGGTACCAAATTTAATTGTTTGACAACAGGGTCAAACATCAAAATATGTCGTAAACTAAATTCTATAGGGCTATTATAAGCGAATGTAGGCTGTACTGGCGGAGGTTATACTGGTGTTTTAATGGATTACAAACAAATTAAGATGATATCTACCCCCGTCTCATTTTAGTTATTGCCCTATTTGAAATATTTTATATCTCAAATTACTTGTTTCATTAAAAAATTAAGAAGTATTAATTACCTTTTTTTTCTCAAAAATACCTCAATTATAAGCAAAAAAAAATGTTCATGTATTTAGTTCAAATTTGGAACAAATACATGAACTTTTTTTGCTTATTATTAAGTCCTAAAAGAGTATATTAATTGACATTTCTATCTATCTACTCTACTACTCTAATTAATAAGGAGTACTTTAATCAATGAGTGTCATTTAATATTAGAAATTTGTAAACTCAAATCATCTTCTTAAGAAGTGTCCATAATTTAAGATAACAAGTAAAATGAAACCGATGGAGTAGTAATTGATACCGAATGTTAATGCATTTCATAGAAATTTTCATGGGCCGAGGAATCAGGAAAGTATTGTTGGCCACAATGCAGCAATCAACCAAATTCTATGGAGATTTTTGAGGAAGTGTTGCAACGGTCCTACAGGATGCTAGAGAACATATGAATACATGTGTGTTTAAACTTTAAGCTAGTCATATCAAACATTCTTAATTACAACTCAAATTTACTTTCCATATATAATTGATTTGACTGCTTGCCTCCCTTGCTGCAGTTAACCAGTTAAGGGATCTTGGTTATTGGATGAAAGATTGGACAGCTAATATTCTAACTTCACCAATTCGGATATAGGAGCCGGTTGTCGGCTGATCTTCATCCAAGAGTCGATATCCGTGATTGTGTAACAGGTTTTTGGATATTCAGGGATAAAATCTGAGAATCACCATGAGCTCAGAGCAAGGATTTCTGTTTGTGGGTAGAAATCCGTTGCTGGGAGTTCTATTTGGAACCGAGAGAAAATTAGGGTTAAGGAGAATGGTAATAACTCTTCTGATTCTCATTCATTTCATGTGTAGCCCTTAAAATAGGCAAATATAATGACTAAGGCCCAGCTCAGCTAAAGCCCAACAAAAAACATAAAAGCAACATACTAATTTGTGACTACCGGTCTATGCTTCTAGAAGCATTTCTTTACAACCTTTAAATAGCCAACAGCAAAATATACAACTATAGGATAAAAGGATAGCCTATGGTTACAATATGTAAATATTGTAACACTCTGATTCCAAAGAATCCAATTCCCTTTTTAAGAGGATTATATGCATTACCAGAACATCAATTTACTTGAAAGAAAACTTACATGAGATATTAGAGATGTTTCCAGAAACCTAGCTAGGAGGCTAGGACATGAAAGGATACAAGATGAATAAATAACAAGTACCAATGTACCATAGTCCAACACAATAACCTTAAACCCAAATCACAAGTCTTTTTATATTTACTTGGTTTACAACTTAAACACAAATTGGAATCCCCACAATATGAAATGAAGCACATATATATTGTTCTCTTCATGCAATGCAAACAGCAGACACTCCTCCATTTTCAGTTGTCAATCCCGCTAGGTTTGTCTGAATTGAAACCTACCTGAAACATATTCAAATCAGAGCAAGATTTTCAGATCAACACAGAGATTAACATAGTCTGCTTTCAATGAAAGAGTAAAATATATACTATGGTACTATGGTACCTCAGTGAAAGGAGCAGGAACCCAGTCATTGGTTGCTGGATTTCCCTTGCAAGAGTGATGGCAATCAGTGTCATTATCTGGTTCTATGTGGAAGCTTGTGTCACTTTTTTCTACTTGGATAAACCCTTTTCCCGTCTGTGATGGTGGAAGTACACATATTCATGTAATAAATATCTATGGTTATTTTTCAAATATTTGAATTGTTCAATGTCACTAACAATCATAGTTTATACTAGGATATGACTCACTACTATCCGAAAAACCATTAAATTTTGTGTCTTTCTTTCTATTAAGATGGCGTGCCATGTTAATAAAAGAATCCAAATCCATAGGTAAAGGGCCCAAATTCTCTGAGGTAGTCATGTCACGCAGTTATCACAGTTGGACATTTCGGAACATCTGATCAAGTCTACAGTTTTAAGTTTCTTAAAACAAGTTAACAATACAAAGTTGGAATGCAGACCGTCTAATTTAAATCTGACGGTCTAGTTTTGCTAGTGTAGGACTGCATAAATGCACGGTTCCGTTTCCATATATAAATGCTAGAATCTAGGTGATCTGTTAGATATGGTTGGTTGACATTGAATATAAATTGTCATAACTCCATTAAAAAGTAAAATGAGTTCAAAATTTTGCAATCAAATTGCCTAAAAGGAAAAAAAAGAAAGAATATAATGTGTGTACATGGATTTGAGACACTTTGGATATTTCGAGAATAATGCAAAGAGAATTGGACTGAATACCGTATGGTGATGTTTGTCTACGCTGTTGAGATCTTTGTAATACTCTGTTTCCACAAATTCTTCCGTCACTTGATTTCCATCGTAAACCAATTTCTGAATACAATTATGGAAGTTAAAAAAAAAGTCATGAAAAATATTAAAAACACTGACACATAGATTCGAGTATATATGGTTTCAATCATAAACATTTTCACATTATCATTTACCTTAATCAAATCATTAATAAAATTTAACACGGATACAATTATATGAAAAACTTTTGAAGATGGATAAAAAAAATTCTTTAAAATCTAGAATATCTTATCTTAAATATATACCCAATTCTAGCTCATATGAAAGTTATCTTAAAAAATAATAATTGTATAACGCAAAGATATCTGATCGCTATATACGTATTAAACAAAAAGTGAATACGAAACAAGAAGCGTTTGTAGTCCAACGGTTAGGATAATTGCCTTCCAAGCAATAGACCCGGGTTCGACTCCCGGCAAACGCAAAATTTTTTTTTATTCTACGAATCATTAATAAATGTGAAATTTTTGAGAGATAAATGTTGTGTTTTTGGAACTAACAAACCTTCTCACGAGGATCATTCTCAAGGCGTTGGAATTGTTGCATTTCTGGTATGGAATTGTTGGAGAGATTATCCACATACTGATGAGAGGCATACTCACTGCGTTGAGGCTTTGTGTGGCGCTTTGGTGCCATTTCATCGAAATAGTATCTGGTCTTTTCCTCTATGGTAGCTTCTTCCTCAGCTGACAGATGAATGTCGCTCCTGTTTGGCCTTCTCAACCCCTCCATTTTTTTATTTTTTTTTTTGGTTCACCTTCTTGTTTTTCTAGGCTTATATAAATGCCTGGGTTCTTGATTTCACTCTTTCTCGGGTATGTTTTGTGCAATGAAAAACTGTTAAGTATTGGTGGTTGTGCCAGATATTTTTTGTGCTGAACGTTTAGGTGCTACGTACGGAATCACATATGGGGTCCGAAAATATCTGTTGAGGAGGTTATTTCCTCCAAAATATCTAGGAAATCTTATCCATTTGGTCTTGTGAGATGGAAATGTAAGGTGAGACACTGCCAATATCCGTGGGTATAGGAGATCTGCCTGATCCCGGGTTTAGGTCCTAATATAACTCCATTGATTACTTTTGTAATGATATGTGTATATCTTGTGCGTAAAATATTAATTTTTTTACTTACTATTTTGGTAGCTGTTGTTCGTTTCTCATGCACCCGTGCAAAGTGGTGCATAGATGGAAATAGAAGATAAATCGATGGATAATTATAATTATAATATAATTTCAAAATCAGTGGTTCAGATCGAGGGAAAAAAAAAAATCAAAGTAAAATCGAAAACTCACACCCTTTCCCTGCCAATCATTCCCTCATTCTATCAGCCACCCCTCTCCACCTGACCCCTTAGAACCCTTTCCCTTCGATCTAGAATTCCCCATGGATGTTGCAAAAATGGAAACTTCGAGATCTCCTTCGATGACCTCAACACCCTCTACCTCCCCTCTGATGTTGATTATTTTCTTCTTTTCGATGCATGTACCCTTAATGGCGCTTCCACCCTTAGTCTGCCTTGCCCCACCCCTTTCCCCAGCCCCCCGTCCGCATCGACCCTTTCCCACACACCGTCCGCACCTCCCCTCCCCCTTCCCCCTCTATAACCTCCCCTAATGCCATTGAAACTGAAGCTACAGATTAAAACCATCGCGGATTGATTATCCCTAAAAACCCTAATCTCGCGTGATTATCCACTCAAACAAAGCTTAATCAAAATCTGTTTCAAAATTAAGTCATGAGATTATCAACCATTTCTGCAACCATCGAGGTTTTAGAAAGAGAGATGTCGAGCATATTCGTGAAGCTCTACAGCGTGTTCTTCAACTTTATCTCGAAACATTGCTTACAAAACCGCTTTGCGTGATGAATCCAACTTGTTTGGCCTAACTTCCCAACCCAAAGAATCTGTCGCCGCACCAACCCTTCCTTCCTTGACAGTGTTGCCACCAAAGACATTCGCACCGATCCCTTCAAGCCTTCACCCCTCTTTTGATCCGTATTTTTCTCTCTGAATTTGTAGGGGTGGGGCCCTCTCTTTGACAAATTTGGTTCACAGGTCTGCTCTAACCAACAGGGTTTGTGGGAGTGGTGGAGGGGAGGGATGGGGCGGCAGTTCCGTCGTTCCAATTGCATGGCCAGATTGGCTGGGAGAGGGGCAAGGAGTGGGGGAGTGGCAGAGGATTCGAGGGTGTCATACCCTAATTTTGTCTACCCTAAATTTTTGCTTTTATATATATATATATATATATATTAGTAATAAAATAAAATAAATAAATATATAAATAGTAATAACTAAATAAAGATAACAATAATAATATTTTTGGTTTCAATTAGGGGTGGCAAAATGGATGGATTGGATAAATCCATCCATGGATCCTAATGGATGGATGGGAAAAATCCATTTATCCATTTACCATCCACTAAAATTTCATCAAAAAAATCCAATCCATCCATCATCCATTGAAAAAAAATCATCCAATCCATAATTATGATTTTTATGGATGGATATCCAATCCATCCATAAAAATTATTTTAATCACAAAAATTATTTTTAACCACAAAAAATTATTTTTAATCATAAAATATATTTTTAATCATAAAAAATATTTTAATTACAAAAAAATTATTTTAATTACTAAAAAATTATTTTTAATCATAAAAAATATTTTAATTACAAAAAAATATTTTTAACTATTAAAAATATATATATATATATATATATACACACACATATATCTCTCTCTCCCCCGTATCTCTCTCCCTCCTTTCTCTCCCCTATCTCCCCTTCTATCCTCTCTCCCATTCTCTTCTCTCTCTCATCTCTTTCTCCTATCTCTCTCTCTCCTCTCTCTCTTCTCTCTCTTTCATCTCTCCCTATCTCTCTCCCTCTCTCTTATCTCTCTCATCTCTCTCCCTCTCCTCTCTCTCCTATCTCTCTCTCCCTCTCCCTCTCCTCTCTCACATATCTCTCTCTCTCCCTCCTCTCCCCTATCTCTCTCTCTCCTATCTTTTTCTCTCTCCTCCCTCTCCTCCCTCCCCCTCTCCTTTCTCTCTTATACAGGTTTGTCGTTGGATAAGTGCTGTCTGAGAATAGAGTCGTAATGTCATAAAATGGCTTCAAAACTTTCCTAATAGATGGATTGGAAAAATCCATTTATCCATTTACCATCCACTAAAATTTCATCAAGAAAATCCAATCCATCAATCATCCATTTAAAAAACCTTACATTACGTCGGTCCCTCGAAGGAATCCACCGAGCCGACCCCAATGCCTATCAGTGACATCGAGCTCGGCGGTCGGCGTGTTTCTACGAGCTCGGGTCACTTCTGGCCAAGGCGAGCAGGGTATGCACGAGCATAGGCTGCGCCCGTAGAGCCTTATGGGCCCTCGCCCCATTTCCCGTGATGGGCCGCTCCGAGTCCACTATAGCACTCGGAACCCGAGCCGCGGGCCCCGGCATGGAAGCGCCGTAGGAGGGGGGCACAGGCGATCACGAAGAAGAAGGCGGGGCACGTTATCAGATCATAATGAGCCGTTACCCTTATCAGGTGCGAGCCGTTACCCCGCATGAAGAAGGCAGAGCGTGCAGTTCGGATCGGGAGTAACCAACCTCCTGCCAGGCTTCACTATATAAAGGGGGCTTAGCCCCCCAGGTTGAGGGATACACTTCCTAAACCCTAATTCACTCTGCTTTCCTTCTCTTCCAAAACCCTATCTAACTTAGCCATCGGAGTATCTTTGCAGGTACCACCCCCCTTCGATTCCAGAAGAAAGAGTACTCAATTCCAAGGAGGAGGAGAGCTCAGCCATTCCCGACATCAACATTGGCGCCCACCGTGGGGCCCGGTAAAACTAGCCCAGGCCTCAAGAACACCCCGAGCAAGATGGTGCGCACCAGGAGCACGGCGAGTCACAGATCGCCACCGCCGAGTCATCACTCGGTCAGTCAGGATGAACGCCCACCACCAGACCCTGTCTTGGAGCTTCTCAGGGCGGAAAACGAAGAGTTAAGGCGCAGGATCGCGGAAGCCCGCGATCGCGAGGAAAGACAGGGCCACGAGACGCCCTCGAGGACCAGAAGAGACGACCGGGACTCGTCCAAATCGGACGGATCCAGCGACACGGAGAGCCCCAGGCGAGAGGGCCACACCCGGCATACACCACGGCGTGAGAACCGACCCTCCGAAATCGGACTAACCTTGCTCCTCTTCATCGAGAGGGTTATGGCCGATCCAGTCCCGAAGCGATTCCAAATTCCCAACATGGATGCTTACGAAGGTAAGACCGACCCCGAGGAACACCTCACCTCCTTCAACGCACGGATGCTACTGATCGACGCATCCGAGGGCCTGAAATGTAGGACCTTTCCCTGCACCCTGAAAGGGCCGGCCATGATGATTCCGGCCATGATGGTTGTTGCTAGCCTTGAATAGGAACCTGAGTGCCTGTTCGACGCTGATTCCTGCAGGGCTTTCAACGATGATTCCTGCTCCGCTGCCTTTGGAATTGGAGGAGCCGTCCACGTAGAGCGTCCAGTATTCGACCTCGGGGGTCGGTGTTAGTTCTGCAGTAAAGTCATCCAAAACTTGTGATTTAATGGGTCCTCTGGGCTCATACCTGATCTGGAATTCGGAGAGTTCCACCGACCACGCCACCATTCGCCCTGAGAGCTCGGGCTTCTGTAGGATCCTTTTGATTGGGTAGTCCGTTTTGACTACCACCGGGTGAGCTTGGAAGTAAGGTCTTAATCTCCTCGCGGAGATTACTATCAGGAGCGCCAGTTTCTATACCTTCTGGTATCTCAGCTCCTCCCCGTGGAGGACTTTCCTCACGAAGTACACTGGGTGCTGCTCGGTCTCTTTCTCTTCAATCATGGCCGAGCTGATCGAGGTGTCGGTGGCCGCCAGGTAGAGGAGGAGGGGGGCTCCTTTTGTGGGTCGCGTAAGGACCGATGGTGACGCCAGAAATTCCTTGAGCCTCTGGAAGGCCGTTTCACACTCCTCGGTCCATTCGAACCAAGCTGGTTTCCGGAGTACCTGGTAGAAGGGAAACGATTTGTCAGCGGAACGAATTACGAACCTGGAAAGGGCTGCGATGCGACCAGCGAGTCTTTGCACTTCTTTGATAGAGCTCGGGCTTCACATTTCCATCACTGCTCGGCACTTGTCGGGGTTGGCCTCAATGCCTCTATGGGTGATCATGAACCCCAAGAACTTGCCTCCGAGCACCCCGAACGAGCACTTCTCGGGGTTAAGCCTGATGTTATATTTTCTCATAATGTCAAATACCTCCTGGATGTCTCGGTAGTGTGCCTCGAAGCTGGAGGTCTTGACCACCATGTCGTCCATGTACACTTCGATCGTCTTTCCGATCTGCTTGACGAAGACCTCATCCATCATCCTCTGGTAAGTCGACCCTGCGTTCTTCAAACCAAAAGGCATAGTGACGTTGTAGAAGTTGGAGGTTTCCGTCATGAAAGTCGTCTTTGGTGCGTCGAGTGGGTGCATCCTGATCTGATTGTATCCCGAGTATGCATCCATGAAATCGAGCACTGGTACCCGACGCGTCGCCTACCGAGCATCGATGCTCGGAAGGGGTATGGGTCTTTAGGCGGACCTTGTTGGTCGGTGAAGTCGGTGCACATCCTCCACTTATCGTTGCTCTTCTTGACCCGATTACCACGTTGGAAAGTCAAGTAGGTACTTGATCTCTTTGATAAATCCGGCTTTCAAGAGCTTTGAGGTCTCTTCTCCGCCCGCTTCTTTTCTCCTGCAATTCTTCTTTGCGCTGAGCAGGGCGAGCACCAGGGCTCGATGGCTAGCTTGTGATGTGCCACTTTGAGGCCTATTAGGGCATGTCCTCCGGCCCCATGCGAATGATCTGCGTTGGCGAGCAAGACTTTTGTTAGGGACTATTCGCTCTCTGAGGCGGTTGTGTCCCGGTCGTATGCTCTGCCAGGACCTCTTGCCCGACCTCCTTGATGTCATCGGCCGACGCTGGCCGGAAATCACTCTCGCCCGCAGGTCGAGCTCGAATCATCTTGACTCGACTGCGGCGATCTCTTCTCCTGTCATCCTTGAGACTGTTGACATAACACTGTCTCGCCTCCTTTTGTCGGCGTGTATCGTAGCAATCTGCCCATTGGATAGGGGGGACTTCATCGCCAAATGGGGGGTTGGGACTATGGCCACCGGGTTGATGGCGATTCTGCCGATTATCATATTGTAGGCGGTGTCCGCGCCGACTTCGGCTTCCACCACCAGGAGGTGGGCTTCGATTGTCTTAACTTCGACGTCGCCTTGAAGGTGAGCAAGACGTCGAAGTATCCCGTCACCCAAGCTTTAGCACCTGAAAAACCAACTAACGTGCCTCGGTGAGGTCGATGTCGAGCTCGGTAACGAGTCGATCAGCTTCCTTGTAGATTCACGTCGTGAGCTTCCTTGATCAATGAGCACTCTCCTGACGTTAAACCCGGCGAGGTGTACTGTGATCACCATGGGGTCTTCTTGGTGGCGATCTATTCCCTGGTAGTCCCTCTCCGAGAAGGATATGGTCGGTAAGGCCGCGGGAGGGGCCGTTAGCGACGTTGAGGTATTAACGGACCTCAGGTGCTTTCTCCGACCGTTGCTAGATTTGCCTCCACCTGCAAAACCACCTGCAATCAAATTGAGTGAGGGGGTACCTTCGTCTCGACCCTTCCTACATTGACGAGCGGGTGAACGCCTTTCTCGCCCTCTCCGAGCCGGCGATCGGTTGCGCCTGCGCTCGGGTGAACAGGATCTTCTACGATTTGCTTCGTTTTCCTGAGGCCGCCATCCCTTTGTCCACGTATTTTGTCAAATGTCACTGCTGTATGAGTTTTTCAATCTTTATCTTTAGTGCACGACATTCGTTTGTGGTGTGCCCATAGATCCGGTGGTACTCGCGGTATCTCTGGCGATCCGCGTCCGGTGGGAGTCCTTCCGAGGGGGCAAGGTGATGAGGTTGCCGTGTAGGCTTCCTTCAAGACTTCGGTCCGCTTCCCTTTGTCAAGGAGTGAACCGCCCTCCGTAGTCTTGCGCCCTCGGCGCTCGTTTCTTCTCCGCCTCTCTGGGCGGTCTCTACCTCTGTCTTACGATTCAGGGTTTCCGCTTTTGGCGGCGGCGACCTCCTCCATGTTGATATATCCCATCGCTTGGCGCCTCGGCTCGTCAGGAGATCCTGCATGGCGGCGAGGGAGTCCGAGAAGGGACCAGGTTTGATCTTGACACTATGGCGTGGAGCGCCACATCTGCCGAGATTTACGACTTGAGCCATTTCGTTGTTGAAAGGCTCTATGAAGGACAGTCTCGTCCGACCTGCTTTGAGCCCGACCAGGCAAGTGGAGTTTCTCGGAAGGCTCGGCTCGTGGTAAACCTGGCCACGCAATTGCTCGGCGAGTTGCTGAATGAGTGGATCGAGTCTTTGTGGGAGGTTAGAGAACCACATCATGGCCGGCCCTTTCAGGGTGCAGGGAAAGGTCCTACATTTCAGGCCCTCGGATGCATCGATCAGTAGCATCCGTGCGTTGAAGGAGGTGGGGTGTTCCTCGGGGTCGGTCTTACCTTCGTAAGCGTCCATGTTGGGAATTTGGAATCGCTTCGGGACTGGATCGGCCATAACCCTCTCGATGAAGGGGAGCAAGGTTAGTCCGATTTCGGAGGGTCGGTTCTCACGCCGTGGTGTGTGCCGGGTGTGGCCCTCTCGCCTGGGGCTCTCCGTGGCGCTGGATCCGTCCGATTTGGACGAGTCCCGGTCGTCTCTTCTGGTCCTCGAGGGCGTCTCGTGGCCCTGAGAAGCTCCAAGACAGGGTCTGGTGGTGGGCGTTCATCCTGACTGACCGAGTGATGACTCGGCAGTGGCGATCTGTGACTCGCCGTACTCCTGGTGCGCACCATCTTGCTCGGGGTGTTCTTGAGGCCTGGGCTAGTTTTACCGGGCCCCACGGTGGGCGCCAATGTTAATGTCGGGAATGGCTGAGCTCTCCTCCTCCTTGGAATTGAGTACTCATTCTTCTGGAATCGAAGGGGGGTGGTACCTGCAAATGCACTCTGATGCCTAAGTTAGATAGGGCTTTGGAAGAGAAGGAGAGCAGAGTGAATTAGGGTTTAGGAAGTGTCCCCTAACCTGGGGGGCTAAGCCCCCTTTATATAGTGAAGCCTGGCAGGAGGTTGGTTACTCCCGATCCGAACTGCACGCTCCACCTTCTTCATGCGGGATAACGGCTCGCACCTGATAAGGGTAACGGCTCATTATGATCTGATAACGTGCCCCGCCTTCTTCAGAATTCAGATCGCTCGTGGCCCCCTTCTGTGGGGTTCCATGTCGGCCCGCGGCTCGGGGCCCGAGTGCTATAGTGGACTCTGAGCGGCCCATCACGAAATGGGCGAGGCCCATAGTGGCTCGGCGGGCGCAGGCCTATGCTTGTGCATACTCGGTTCTGCCCGGTCGGTAGTGACCCGAGCTCGTAGAAACACGATCGGCACCGGGCCAAGCTCGATGTCACTTGATAGGCATTGGGGTCGGCTCTGTGGATTCCAGCTCGGGGACCGGCCCGTAACAGACATGAATTAGTTAAAACGCGGCGTTTGATTGTCGGATGCAAATTGAGCGTTCAAGCGTGAGTTTGAGTGGGAAACATGAAAATAAATGTACCAGCGGGAGATTGGGTGAGACGGAGGGGACAAGGGAGAGAGGAGAAAGAGATGATAGATAGAGGGGAGGGGGAGTGAGATGAGAGAGGGAGAGAGGGGAGAGAGAGGGGAGAGATGAGAGATAGAGGGAGGAGAGAGAGAAATGAGAGATGAGAGAAAGGGAGAGAGGGAGGAGAGAGGAGGGAGAGATGAGAGATAGAGGAGGGGGAGTGAGATGAGAGAGATGGGAGAGAGGGGAGAGAAAGTGAGGAAAGATGAGAGAGAGGGAGGGATATGAGGAGAGAGGGAGATAGGGGAGAGAGATGAGAGGAAGGAGAAAGAGACAAGAGAGGGAGAGAGAGAGAGAGGGAGAGAGGGAGATGAGAGATAGAGGGGAGGGAGTGAGATGAGAGAGAGGGAGATAGGGAAAGAGGGAAAGATGAGAGGGAGAGGGAGAGAGATGAGAGAGATTGAGGGAGGAGAGAGATGGAGAGAGAGAGAGAGAGAGAGAGAGATGAGAGATGAGAGAGAGAGAGAGAGACAGGGAGAAAGGGGAGAGAGATGAGAGACGGGGGAGAGAGAGCCAAGAGAGGGGGAGAGATGAGAGAGAGGGAGTGAGGGGAGAGAGATGAGAGAGAGATGAGAGATGAGAGAGAGGGAGATAGGGGAGAGAGATGAGGGAAAGGGGAGAGAGAGATAAGAGATGGGAGAGATGAGAGAGAGGGAGAGAGATGAGAGAGAGAGGTGGGAGAGAGAGATGAGAGAGAGGGGAAAGATTGGAGAGAGAAAAATATTTTTAATTAAAATATTTTTTATGATTAAAATTATTTTTGATTAAAATATTTTTTTATAATTAAAAATATTTTTTGTATTGAAAATATTTTTTATGATTAAAAATATTTTCTATGAACAATTCAAAAAATTATCCATTCCATCCATTTGCCACCTCTAGTGTAATCTAATGAATTTAGAAAAATGGTGGATGGATGACTAACCATCCATTAAATTAAATGGATGGATTGGATCCAATTCATTTAGTTTTTTTGTTTGTAATGGATGGATTGGATGGATTTCTTTATGGATGGATTGGATGGATGATGGATAAATGGATCACTTTGCCACCCCTAGTTTCAATGTAGAAAGAAGAAGGTAAAAAAATAAAAGTTAAAAAAGAAATGAAAAAATAAAAAAGAAATAAAATAAAATATTTTTAAGAAATGGGGTGCAAATTGTAAATCTGGGAGGTACAATTAGCAGCTTCTAGTGGGCAGCCTGCCAGCCCAACGCCCAGCCGACTTACTCGCACACCCCCCCTTTTTTTGCTTGCATCCCTGCGCGCTTCCCTCTCTGTCATACGCTACGCGCACCCTTTTTTTTTTGTACACCCCTAAGCCCAATATCACCCACTTAAGCCCAAATCCTTCTAACCCTAACCTAAAAACCCTCTCTCTTCTTTTTCTTCCACTTTCCCTTCTTTCTTCATTTCTCTCTTCTCTCTCGTTCTTTTTAGAGTTTAATAGGGATATACCGTCGGTGTAAAATATGTTTACACTGACCTCTAATGAGAGTTCATCATATTGTCACATCACCCTACTTTGTAACTAAATTTTTAAAATAAATACACAATGATAAGTTCTTATTGGATGTCAGTGTAAAATTGGTTTACACTGACAGTGCATGTCCCTTTTTCTCTTCTTTCTAACCCTAATTTTTTCTTCTTCTCTCCCAGCCAAACCTAGGCCGCCACGGCCTCCACCTCCCTCCTCCCTTTTCTTTTCTAACAGTAGCACCATCTCCCCCTCACTCCTCTTTCCTTCTTCATCTTTTTTTTTTCCTGGATTTTTTTATATTTCTGTATTTTTTTTCTTTTCTGTTTTGGATGATCCGAATTGTTCAAGGATCCCTCACCAAGGTGACATTTTCTTTTCATCCCTGGATTCTTTTGATGTTGTTATGTATTTTTATTGTTGAGAAATTTAGTCTATAAAAACATCCCTCACTTCATCCCTTTGATTTTCATTTTCCTGTTAGTGTTATTTTATTTTATTTTTCTGTTTTTTTTCCTCTGCTGTTGTGTATGGTCTTCATTGGATCAGGAAGGTGACTTTGGTTCCCATTGGTCCCCTGCTGCACCACCAAGAACCCTAATTAGGGTTAGAGTTTGATAGTTGTAGTGTTAATTTTTTTTTTGTACTATGATATCTTTTCCTTTTATTTAAAATAAAAATAAAAAAGAATGTTTCTGGACGTCTATAATTTTTTTTAAAAATAATAGCAACGGAGGATAATAAGTTAATAACTATTTGTTCAAAAAAGATAAATTCTTTTTAGAATTAATATTCTGAATTTGTAACCTTTTTTTTTTAATTTCTCATTTCTGTAAAAAAGGAAATAAATAAAAATGGATCCAAAATTAGTAGTGAGTTCTCTAATAGAAAATCGTCAGGGTCTCGGTCCTTTTTTTTTTTTTTAGATAATAGATAGATTTGGCCAAGAAAAGCATATTGTGCTCTTGGCGTATTCCATCTAAAAGTGTAAGAAATGAATTTTGTTTGGGTCAAAAACCAGGCTGAGCTCTTGGCCCATTTCTTTCTTAAAAGAAAATTTGTTGCAATTTTGTTCAAAAATAAGTTATAAAAACTAAAGACCGTGTCTTTTTTAGTTGAAATTTCTTTCTTCTATTCACCTTTTTTTTCATTTTATTTCTTTATTTCACTTGCTAATAAGATCAATGGCTAGAAGTCCGAACTACCACTCGTACGATTCGATTATTCTGTAGCTTCTTCCTTTTTTTATATATGAAAATTAAAATAAATAAATTTTGTTAACGGAATTAATTTTTAAGGCAAACAATTTATTAAAACAATTAAAAGGGTGCTAATTTTATAAAGGGGCGTCGTAAGGGTGCTAACCCCTTTCTTACGCGTAACCAACTCCCGAACCTTTTAGTTTGGTTCTTAAGACCTTTCTTTACTAATTCTAGAAAAAGTTTTTCCAATGTTTTCCCAATAAACATAGGTGGCGGCTCCATTTAAATTTTTGTCTGGTTGCTATAGAGGGGGAAGCAATGGGGCAGTGGGGGTGGGTAGCAGTTTGTAGAAATGAAATGGGAATTTACTCTCTTACCCTTTGGAGTATGGGTGGACTACCTCAATTTGTATGATATATGCATCTAAAGGAATACCTCTTGTTCAATTTGTATTTTCACCTGGTCAACGAAAAAATGATGGCACAACTGCAGACATCTATAATGCGTTTATAGTTACTAAAATGGGTCTTCTAATGTTATATGGTTTGATTATTGATGTTGTGGTTAGCTTAGGTTTGGATGGTGTTGGAATTAGTTGTAAATTTGAGATTAGCTGTAAAGTACTAGAAAAAATAGAATTAGTAACGAAAGTTAGAGACGAAAATTCCCTCGTCATTAAATTAAGTGACGAAATTAGGAAGGTTTTATATTTTCCCTCTCTAAATTTTTGTCGCTAATTTAATTTTTTCTAGTATGGGAAACAAATTTGGTTGAGATTAGTTTTAAAATAGGAAACAAATATGCTTGAATTTGGGACATTAGTGGCATAATTTTAGAATTGTATATATGTCATTAATTTGGGGCATTATTGGCATGATTTCAAGATAGTATTGTATAAATGTTCCTTCTGATTTAGTAAATAAACGACCATTGGATTGTCTTCTCAACATTAGATATTACAGTAGAACCGTAACAATGGTGAGAAAAAGGAGGAGGCTGGTGATCAACCAAGAAAGAGGCGTGTGTTAATCAACTAGGAAAGATCTTTCCTTATTACCTTTCGACCAGTGATATTCCATGAAATATTATCACACAAGTTCAACTTAAAGATGACAACTATGATGATTGGTCTCAAGCGGAGTTGTGTGCCCATTTGTACATGGAGGCCGTGAAGAATCTCTAGGACGACATATCGAGTGGTTCGCAATGGGCAACTGGCCATGAACCCAACAACTCAAATTTTAGTTGGCTGACTACAAATAGAGGTACATGACAAATGTAAGTTACTATGGAAAACTCAAGATGGTTTTGGAAAATGTAAGAAGCTACGAGCAAGCAAATGCAACACTGGTGTGAAGTTGGATAAGAAGTGAGAAGAAAAGAGAAGCTTCATCAAATTTTCATGGGTCTAAATTACTCAATATACAAAACAGTGCAAACAAACATTTTCAGCACTGAACCATTGTCAACTTTGAACAAAGCACATGCTATGATGGTTTATAAGGAAAGCATTCGAACCATAACCCAAACAAAAGAAGAGTGGAGTGAACTTATGGATTTTTGTGATTCAAGTAGGAAAGGGTCGAACAAAAATAGGGAGAAAATTTTGGTCTCCTCCAACTTCTCCAAGAAAGGCCATGATGTTGACTCATGCTTCCAGTTGATTAAATACCTCGAATGGTGGGAAAATCGAGCACGGACTAGTAGATATTGAGCAGGGCACCGACACGGTGGATATAAGCAAGGTGTTATGACATGAAGAAGAGGGTGCAACAAACATATAAGAGTCAATGCAATACAATTCACAATGCAGGGTAGCACGTTGAAGGGACAGCCACATGATCCAAATAAGGTAGAACTAAACGGGCTTAGCAGGGAGCAATGGAACATGTTGCTCAATCTCTTGAATTCATAAAAGGAAGGAAGTAAAAGAAGTCTAAAATAGAGAATAATGAAAGAAATGATGAGATTTCAGGCAGTATGGTTTGATGTTGGGTGGCCTAATGTTTAAGTGTGTCGACGCTCAATCGTTGGGTCGGATAACACTTAAGCATGGGCCTTGATGATGCGTTGGACGTGTGGCAAGCTGCATAAGACCAAGGAGACACTTGTCAGACACGTGACAATTGTGGTGACATGCGGCTCTCAGCACCAGCGTGGGATAACCGGACATCAGAGCGTTGGAACGCTCAAACACCAGCGAGGGAACGCTTGAATGTTCTACTCAGCTATAAAAATTTAAAGTTTTTTTTTCTTGTTTCATTTTTCTAGCCATTTCATCTTCTTTCTTTGATCAATTTTGTACTAAAGAGGTTAAATAGCCATAGTTAAGGCTTTCGATCTTTCGTACGAGCCATTCAAATGCTTAAACTCTAATCCAAATTACATATATTTATCTGTCTCTTCACTTTCTTTGATTCCTACCAAATATTTCTCTGTCATGCTCGAGATAATTCGAAGTGGCATCGACACTGTCTTACGTCACTTACACTGGTTGCTTCCGTTCTCTTCCCATTCTTGATTCTGACGACGTTCTGATGTTGTTTTAAGTCCCTGCATATATGTGTGACTGCTAAACAAGTAAGAAAACCATTTTGAGCCTTATTTTGGTTTTAGTCCCTCTTTGGGAAGTAGGTAACCTCTTGAATTCCCTTCTGATTTCATGAATCTTTGGTTTATATTGAGTTCTATTTTGGTCCCTAATACCATTCCTTTGTCATATTTTGTGTTGTTGGACTTGTAAGACTCGTTAATGTACTCCGCATAATTTATGGACGTGTTTCGGTGGTTGAACTTTGAGAGGTAGTACTGTACCCTACGTGGACCTGTGAGGATGTTCACGAAATTGTGTTGGATTTCGTATAGTTCACGAGTATGAGGATCAGAGTTGTTCGTGAGGAGCAGCAGTTGGAGTTATTATCAGGTGGGAGGAAGAAACCCTCAATCACCAGGGTGGCAAGAGTAGAATAGGATATTTTAATATGCATGGGGAATCCACAACCCTATTAAAGGTCGAGTTACCGAAAACACCTAACCGCATTGGAGACTATTGTGATGCCTGAGGCTGACAAAGGCGGGGAGCAATCGTTGGTGCATGAGGCACGGACAACGAGTGGCTCCTATCACGCTTCTAGGTAAAGGAACACATGAATGAACCGAATTCACATCAGAATGAGAGGGATCCTAAGGTTGTGCAGGTATGTGACTGTATGATTGAAGGAAAGCTTATAGGAATTGATTAGTACTACTTATACCTACAAGTTGCATCTTTTTTGGGAAGCCTAGAACCTAAGAACTCCATAGTAAAGCATGTTTGACTTTGAGCACTTATGAGATGGATGATCTTCTAGGAAGTTTTCCAGAAATCTGCGAGTGAGTACAAAGCACACTGAAAATAATTGTTTTGGTTTGTGGGGACAAACGGAAATCTTGAAAGCAGTTGGGTCATTACAACTATTGCAGTACAAATCTAGGGTTTAGGCATTGTAGATTTATCTCCAATAGACTAATTTACCAGTAACTAAGGATTCATGCTTTATGTGTTTTAAATGTTGTTGGTGCGCTCAACATGCTTTGGTTGATAACATGTCTCTATGTATGCTTATGTGCTTATAGAACTTTGTTATGATAACATGCTAGTTATTGTTATTAAGTGTTATCTGGCAACATGCTGATTGATAATATGTGGTATGATTAATATGATTGATATGATTAGTGTTGTTACATTTGAACCGAGGATAAAAATATTAAGATATGATCCCTATGGCTAAGATTGATTTATAACGATGGACACTCTCTCTATTGGAGAGTGGCATCCTTAGTAATTCAAGTAATCTATTTCGTTCACACTGATCAATAAGAGTGTTTCATTAGTTCCTCCAACTTGAGGAAGGGTTATCTTGGTTGCATTGGAATCATCCACCTCAAACTTTGGAACAATGGGCACTTCGTCAGGATAGTCATGTGTTATGTATCGTGCATTGTTTTATCGCCAGGGTCCATTAAACTGACATTCGCCTATGTGTTCCATACCTTGCATTTAGGTACGCTAACCTCATGTTAACAACCCCACATCAGTATTCACCACAACAATGCAAAAGATATGCATGGCATCCATCTCCAACTGACAGTCCGCTCTGGCAAATGAAAATGGTATCTCAACGTCAAACCAACAACATCATCGAGATCAACACTCCTTACTTCACAGAGCATCCCAACAACATTATCTCAACTCAACATAACAAGTTGAACACTACGATTCATTTTATCAGTCCAACAACATATCAACTCATCCATTGATGCAACTATGATCATCACCTATAACTGGGCACACCATCGTTCTCAACATAACAATATAACTCATATCGTCAATCTCATATGAACAATTATTCGCACACACACATAAGGAGTGTATCAGGTGAGAACTCCGCTTATTGTGAGAAATTAGAACTTTTAATATCAACCATCAGATAGGTTTTAACAGTTTAGATTAAAAATTTGGGTTAAAAAGTCACGTAATACGTCAACACGCAACCATGTGCCTTCACTCTCCACTTTGTTCACACATCAATCCCCATTTCGCTCACGTATCATCCAGAGGATGTCTCTTCTTGCTCGTCTCTTTGTGCACATAACCCCTGTAGTACCTATCAACCAGCCATTGCGTCTTCATTTAGGCTTGTTAAGCATCACCTTTTCATATTTATGTCTTAGTACTCAAACACAACTTCACTGATTTAGAAAAAGTCTATAAAAAAGAATTGTAGAAAATTCAACAATTATAAAAGAAATTACAACTTCCCGTGATGAAGTGGTATTGAAGGAATTAATTGAACACTTCCAAGAAGTGTAGAATGGCAATATCATCCTACCAATAAATAGAACATGTCAAAAGCATCCTGAAGTTTCGAGGCATGAGACATATAAGGATTTAAACCAAAGTTTCAAATCAAAATAGGGTGTGATTATATATATATAAGGACGGGCCCACATTGGTAATAGTGAGGGCAAATGCCCCCACTTGGATTTCACACTAATGTCACAAGTATGTGGCATGCCATGTGCTGCCCCCATGCAGCCTACCCTAAACCAAAGACTGCAACAACATCGTGGAACATGGCATAGAAACTGAGCAATCATTGCAATAATTACGGTAATAGCTGATCAATGAAATACATAACACATTGTTTCAAATCTTTACAACAATTGAGTTTTTATTTATTTAGGCTTTGGTCTATCTATTCAAACACTATTTTAATTTTTTAAGATTTTTGTATGTAAGATTTGGTCTGTGGACCAAACCATAAGTGCCAAAAAAACCAAAAAGAAGACTAGGACAAAATTAAAGAAAACATTTATGCAATTTAAAAAGTCAATGCATAGTACATTATGAATATTCAAAAATTGAACGTAACAATTAGGATTAATATTTATATTTTCAAAAATAATATATTATATTTTTACTACTATAATATCTATATATGTATGTAACTAGTATTGAGTACCCGTGCAACTCACAGGGAGAAATTCGTCAAAAAAATCAACATTAGTTATGATTTATAATTTGTTGTGTTCAGTTATTGAGCAGCAACGGCGTTTAACAGTAAATCACAGAATCGTATTAGACATGCATCAATATTGCATATCAACTGTCATGTACCTCTTTTATAAAGCTCAACATAACATAAAGATCTTAAATATACCATAATTTTGAAGGTTGATTAAATATACCATGATGATCATATGAAAAATATTTATATACTTTAATAATTCTAAAGGTTTTCTCAACATGTCGTGTACATCTATTATGAATTAGAATTTGGATGTCTATAATCCAGAATGTAATGTAAGTTATATACAATGCAGACATATAGTTATCAAAATAGTTTATAAAGCAAGCATTATATATTTTCCAGTCACAAAGTTTACCATAAGGTGTACCAATATTACAGAAGTCTGGAGGGACATCAAGAAAAGCTAGGCCAAAAAAAAGGTCCACAAAATACACTACGTAGATTACATATCATTCCCAAAAAGGTTTTGCCAAGTCCCAAAATAGTAGTCCATTTTAAACAGAATGCTGCGTATCACAATTAGTAATTATTATTTGTATAATTGACATTGAAAAGGTATTCCTAAAGTTGTTGAGATGAAACAGATTGTTTGGTACCTGAAACAATATCTATACTTATTGAGAAGTAAGTGATAGAAGAATAATATATGTAGCTGAGAGTAAAATCCAGATGATACCATAGTCAAATAAAACATGAGTTAATATATTAATTCTGACAAATAAGTATAAATAATGTGCCAAATTAAACTACAGCTGTAATACACAGTTCATATAACAAAAAAGAGCTGGAACAATACGAAATAGGCATTTTTACAGAAACCAGCCAAGGTGACATAAACCACATGAATTTGAAGCTATAGTTCTAGTAAGCACATCAGCAAAAAAATTGGTTGTAAACAAACCTAATGAATTGATTTTTTCTGTTGAACTTGCAATTGAATAATAACAAAATGGTTGTAAATTCATTCAATTCGGAAATGGTCTTGATTTGTACTTTATAAAGAAATCTTTCCTTTTCGGAAAACTCAGAATATAGAGTCAGCTGGGTAGGTCTCTGAGTTGATGGTTCTTGACCCTCAATTGCAGCAAACCTAGCATAAATAATGCAAGCAACATTGTTAAAAAACATACTGTATAACAATGGTTTAAGAATATTGTGAACAAAGGTATGAGAATAATTACTTGTTTTTGAAATTCTGGATCTCTATATTGTCTTCATTAATCATCAGCCTTGAACCATTCCATGAGTTAGAAACTGAAACCGGGTATTTTCCTAAAATATGAATTACATTTGCATAATTAGTTGGCACCCTGATAAGGATAGAAGTTGAGATACAACAAATAAGATTATTCTATTGACCTTCGGGTGGCTTAATCCTTGCATGTGTTAGCAAAATTACTATTAATCCAGATTCAGAATTCTGGAAATAGTAATCCATAAACTTCTTTGCGTACAAATTCTAGAGGGTACAGTTGATAACTTGACCATTACAACATTATTAAATAAAAAACGAAAGCTATGAGTAATGAAAGAATGAAATATTGTATCAAACTATTGGATTACATTGAGGTGACTTGATTACCTACATCTATCTCTATATGTACACAACAAACATTGATTACTCAAAGCAAGAAACTCAATTATCATAGTTGAATTGAACATCATAGGAGGAAAATTACCTACGCACAGATCTGGACGAAACTTCCCAGCAAGTATATTAGAAAAATTCATAAATTGGTATTGAAATGGTGGGATGTCATCAAATCCTTTACATTTTTGATGTAGTACCAATTTGTGAAATACATTCGAAATGGATGATCACACACTTTAAATTGAAGGTCATTGCGGACTAATCTAAAATTGTGCATCACCTAATTCTTGAATCCACTATCTCAAATTACAACCTCAAATCATTATCCAAGACCCATTATTTTCATCTGTGAACCATTTTTGGATTACCTGCGAACCTAAAGCAGTATCATTATTACAAAATAAACTGAAATAGAGGTAAGAAGGTTTTAAAGATAGAAGAAGTGATTATAAATTGGCTTGACAAAAAATGAAATATAAAAAGTGAAGAAATCTGAATCCCTTTTACTAATATAGTTGCTATTAATTGATGTAGTCATCATGTAATACACAACTTCTATTCTTTGTAATGCATGTTACACCCCCAAAAGAAAATTTAAGGCAGTTTATTTCAAACTCACCACTCCAAGAGGCGATGTAGAACACTTTCAATAAGCATTTCCTTGTTTTCTCACAGCTCCATATACCCTTTTATTCACCGGACTGATTCTTTGTCTATGTTATTTCTTTGTTCAACCTCTTCTTCCCCTCTTGAGCTGCTGCTTTCTTGAGAAGCAATGCTAGCTGGAGAAGTGCTGATGGCACCCATCAAGCCAAGAAAGAACATTACCGCAACAAATTCTGTATCATAGAATGAACATGTTCTCAGCTCCAGTCATTGGACTCACCATTTTAGAGCATATGTGGCACCAGTGCTCACCCTCCATATTATTCTCCATCTTCTTTACTGAACATAACTTAACTGCAATCCATTTCTTTCCCCTAATTCATCAATTTTTCTTGTTTATCAAAAATTGGCAACAATAACTGCAATCCATTAAGGAGATTTGTTAACCTTCTCTAGCTACCACAAATTATTTTCAGAAATACAGTTGCACATAGCAAAGTCAGAGCAATATCCAATTAATAGAACAAACAAACCATCATTGCTATCACTGGTCACGTAACATAAAAGGGACTCTGTAGAATGAATAACTTTGGAATCAAAATACATTTGAGATTGACCTTATTAAAGCTCCTATAGCAACCAATAAATTTGCATACGTACAATGTAATGGAACCATCATATGCTAAATTATCAGAAAGCCACAAATGGCCCAACTTCGATCCACTGATTTTAGTGTTAAAAATTCATTCTTGACACATGAAGTATAAGATCAAACACATACACACACACACACAATGATATCTCATTTTATAATTTCCATTTAGCATACAAAAGCAATAATAATTAAGAGACAGGGGCAATGCGGGTTGTTTGTAATATTAAGAACCTTTAATATGATAAGAGAACATATTAAAAGCAAGAAAATCAGCTTTTTCATTTTCCAAAAACACTCTTCTGCTGCTATAAGAAATAAAAAATCCTCAATATAACCAACCTTCAGAATTATTAAAGTATATAAAAATTGAAAGAGAAAACCTTCATTTGCATTTATAAATGTCGTTGCCCTTTCCCCTTGCAATTTAGTGAACCTGTGAATGCATAAAGCTATTCACACATGCCAACAAAAAATTAGAAAAGCAATATGCAAAAAATGCAAGCATAAGAGGTTATCTTCATCCAGAGCCAGTGTACCTCTTCCTTATATATGCAAAATTGTCAAAAAAAACCTCTTTCCTAGACAAAGACTTAATTTTTAAGCTCATTTTACCAAAACCTCAGTAAAGAATAATTTTGGGTATCCCGTCAAAAAAAAAAAAATTGGTCTTGAACGATAATGCTTAAAGGAATCAAATTTCGGGCAAAATACCTGACTCAGGGGTGGTCTTCAACCTAACACCACGACCAGTGAGTTACCTGCGGGAAAAAAAATCGCATGAAGAAGAAACAACAAAAAAATCAATGACATGAAAGGAGCAGAGCAGTGAAGAAAATGCAATGAAATGAGAAGTAGTGAAAGGAGCAGAGCTATGTTCTGTTGAGAAGTAAAAGGAGAAGTAGTGTAAAAGTTGTGTCATCTGGCTCCTCGCCCCATTTTGGATCCATGAATTCTTAGCTCAACCCTAATCCATTGCCTCACCCTTTTCGTTCTCTCGAATTCGAAAGAATCGTGTTTGCCAGCTTCGGCTTCAGCTACAGCTTCGCGAAGGCTTGATTATGCTGGGGGAGGAAAATGGTGTCGACCAGGTGAGTGGGTTTGAGCGAAAGAGGGATTCGCTGCTTTCAGAGAAAGAAGATGGAGAGACAGTGAGAGACGAAGATGAGTGAAAAATAGAGAGCGAATTCAAACCCACTTCGGGGGTGCGGCAGTAGCTTGGGTTAGGGTTAGGTTTTGGTGAGAGAGATGAAAGTAAGAGGGAAGAAGGGAGGTGGAGGCGCCGCGGTTTGGGAGTGGGAGAGATTAGGGTTTTTTGAGAGAATAGAAGGGATGAAGATGGAAGAGAACGGCACATCTGGTGAGCGAATTTGAAATTTGAAAATGTGAGAGATGGACTCACCTTCTGTCTTTGTCCGGTTGTGAGCAGTAAATGTGAGAGAACGACGCAGCTGGTATGTTTGTCCCGTGGCTTTTAGCTAGTTGCATCAAATTGGGTATGATAAAAACTATTTTAAAATGGTGATGTGGCAAGAATAGGCTTAGAAGATGACACCTGTAAAATATGCCTATAAAATGCTTTGATTGTGTATAGTATAAAGATGACATACAACATAAAATTCTTGGATATGTCCCTATGTGTGTAAAAAATTACAAAATGTATGCAAACAGTTTCCACTTTATTTTTCTTTTATAAAAATCTTTATCCTATCTCATAATGATTCATGCAAATATAAATAAACAAAATGAATGCACAACATTGTATACTTTCAAAAATTATTGACCATTAGATAAAAAGTCACTCGCAGCCATACTTGAACTCACTTTATATGAAGTATGCTATTTGTGTGTGTTAAATGAATCATGTGCTAGATCTTAGTTAAAGTAATTAAGGATATAAAAATATAAATAAATCAAATGGGTTCTTGTATTTGTGTTCTATGTCTTCAAATGGAATGTTATTTGGTCTATATAAGGATGATGATAGAAACAAATTATCGTGAGCAACAAGTAGTCAGTACAAGCAATCAAAATGGCTATCGAACAATGTTTACTATACAAGCCTAGAAAATCTCTTCCCAAAACCTTCTTGTTAGTCATCTCATTAGTTGCTCTAATATGTTCATATGCATGTATTGCTTCTCATCTCAAGAAACTCACCTCCTTCTTCCACTTCTCTTAAACTCCCCATGTGTGTGAACATGCACTTGATACAAAATTATGCCTAGCTTATGTCTCAGAAGTAGCTGAAGGCCCAACCTTGGTCACCACAAAAGACCACAAATTGAATATACACATATTTTTATTAACCAAGTCCATCACACACATTCAGAAAGCCAAGAACACAACCAATTCTATAAAAATCGAATTAACATTCCAAGAGAGGAAACAACTTTGTGTGACAGTGAGCAATAATGGACTTGTCCATGGATAGAGTTTGGGACTCAATGGTGGTTCTAACAAAAAATAACATTGATTCATATCAAGATGCACACACTTGGCTAAGCAGTGTGCTCACTAACCATGCAATTTATTTGATGGATTAAAAGACACATCTCGGGCACTTATGGAAAGTGACCTCGATGACATGATATCAAGAGCAAAAACTTCTATGGTCATGCTTTTTGTTGTTTTACCTCCAAAGGGTACTCATCACCAATTCGTTGGTGAAGCATTAAAATGGAAACTTTCCCTCGTAGGTTATAAGTAAGATAGGAAGCTTTTGGAGTCTTCGGTTGGGGAATTAAAGGATCATCGATGATGAAATATTGGTCTACCGTAATATCCAAAAACATTGGTCTTTATGTCCCAAACCGAAGACTCCAATATCATTTTATCCTTACTTTGGAGGTAAAATAACAAGAAGCATATGGTCAAAGAAGTTCTTGCTTTTGATATCACGTCCTCAGGGTCACTTTCCATAAGTGTCTGAGACGTGCTTTCTAATCCATCCAAACAATTTGCATGGTTAGTGAACACACTGCTTAGCCATGTGTGTGCATCATGATATGAATCAATGCTATTTTTTGTTAGAACCAACATTGGGTCCCAAACTCATTTCATGGACAAGTCTATTATTACTCACAGTCACATAAAGTTATTTCCACTCTTGGAATTTTAATTCCATTTTTTATAGAATCAATTGTGTCCTTGGCTTTCTGAATGTGTGCGATGGGCTTGGTTAATAAGGATATGGGTATATTCAATTTGTGGCCTTTTGTGGTGGCCAAGGTTGGGGCTTCAGCTACTTTTGAGACATGAGCTAAGAAGGATTTTGTATCAAGTGCATGCTCGCACACATGGGGAGTTGAGGAGAAGTTGAAGAATGAGGTAGATTTGTTGACATGAGAAGCATTAAAGGCTGATGAACTTAAGATAGCAACTATAGAAAAGACTAACCAGGAGGTTTCGGGAGGGGATTTCCTAGGCTTGTCTAGTAAAGACTGTTGGTAGTCATAATGATAAGCTTGTACTAACTGATGGTTGCTCAAGGTGATTATTGTTTCCTTCATTATCTTTATATAGACCAAATGACATTCCATTTAAAGATAGAGAATACAAATACAAGGATCCATTTGATTTATTTATAATTTTTGTTATATCTTTAATTACTATAATTGAGATCTAGCACATGATTCATTCACATACACACACACACACACAACATACTTCATATATAGTACGATCTATAACGTATGGCTATCGATGGCTTTTCATCTAATGGTTCATAATATTAAAAAAAGTATGGTCAGGTCAATCTTCCACCTACATTCGTCCTCGTCATGGTAGTGGAGCTCAAAGTCGCCCCACACTTGCATCCTTCATGCCTACAGGGTCCACAGGAGCAGGTGTGTCGTCCTCTTCTACAGCAACGAAGTGTTCTCTGAATAATTCCTTGTCTATATTATAGAACGGAATCAGCGGCTTGTCCAAGTCAATTTCCATGCATATTCTAGCAAATTTCCCCCTGGCTTGTTGTGTTGTGGTAGCATCCACTTTTGAGTGTCCTCTCAATAAGATCCCCAATTGTTTTCAACGCTCACATGTTATACCAATCTAAATGATGTCAAGGGAGCCAAATTCAAACCACTAACTTGTTTAGCAAATGGTTGGAATTGAGGCTCCCATTTGCTCACGGTTAGGTGGTGGTCAAGGTTTTAAATTGCGGTTGCGGTCGCGGTTGCGGAGACCTCAAAAACCGTTACGTTGCGAAAAATTGCGGTCAAATACGGCTGATGCGGCCGCAATTGCGGATGCGATACGATTGCGGAGACCCAAAAAACCGTTATGTTGCGGGTGCAATTGCGGTTGCGGACCGCAATTTAAAACGTTGGTGGTGGTCAAATAAGAGCCAAGGTCTTCTCGTAAAAGCAAAATCATAATCCTCAACAGACATAAAACGTACAAAGAAAAAATTATTATCAACATCTATGATCTGTATATCATCTTTCCTTGCCCATAGAAGATCTAGTTTCCTTTTCAAGGTGAGGTAGCAGATATTCTTCCCTATGAGTTTCACTACCAGAATATAACACCTCAGTTTCAGAAGTCTATCACATTCCACTTGATTGAGGATCAATTTAGGATAACCTCTTTTATCAAATCCGGCATATGTCACTGGCATTTCACCCTCTAAGCACCTCTGAGAATCTGTATATGTCCCCTCCAGATCCACCAAGTCCACTGCATTTCTACCGTTTCCCCCATTTTTCAGTGTCTATGCGTATAAAGTTTTCCTTGGACCCTGATTTTCATCCTTCATCCAAGGTTCTTCGTGCGGAGGAATGGATTCCACGCCAGAAAAGGTCTGATCGAATTTACAAGCGTTGGCTTTGCTTCATTGTGGAGTAGTTATTGCGTCAATAGCAACCCTTTTCCCTTTCTTAGCGTTTTTACTTTTCATCGTAGCTCCCACTCGTGAGGAAGTAGAGGCTCCAACCCGAGCATTCGCTATCATTGTAGGATTGGGTTTATCCGACGGCTTGTCCGGGGCCATAGGGTCGTGAAGATCATGTCTGGCGCGACTCTATTTTTGGATTGAAGGGAACTATAAAAGCAAAGTGACACGGCATGACTTTCGGGTAATCCATACAAGTAATATTTTATTGTACAAAGTTTGATTTTCTAAAAAAAATGATTTTTGTTAAGAAAAAACTAAATCTAAAATAAAAATGAAAACCGAACCTAATACGCTAACACACATACAGAATGAGAAGCAACCAAAAAATTACATGCAAATGGGCTACGCCCATAATAACAAATTAAATTCAATACAGTTTATCAAAAAAATAAATCCATACAAAAAACAAAACATATAAAACGCTAAATAAAAAAAAAAACCTAAACCTAAGAGCATCTTCAATGCTCTTCATATAAGCAACTCAATTTTAGGTTTAAGGTATCTCTTATGATCTTATGAGTCCATACATGTCACCTCGATTTTAACATCTCCTAAGAGCATATCTTATGAGTCCATACATGTCACCTCAATTTTAAGCAATTCAATCAATTTTCACCCTAATAAGAGTTTCTAACAACATTGTGTTTAACTCATAAATATTCTCTCTCTCTCTCTCTCTTCAACATCTCATATTTTCTCTCCCACATGTACATTCACAAATGCTAAGCAACTATAAGGATCGAGTGCTTATACAAGCAACTCTCACTAAATTTAGCAACTCAAAATCACATATGATACATCAAAATACTATTTTATTGTTAAGCAACGCATACACCGTAGCTAACACCAAAATAACACTAAGGGACACACACATGTAAGAGAAAAAGAAAAAGGGGGTGTTTTTTAGTCCAGAGGTCTTTGACCCCGCTCTGGTGTCCAGGGAAAAGGAGTCCTGACTAATCTGAAGTTCAGCCAAGAGGTAAATAAAATCTAGCCCCAAGTTGTTCCATCTCCAGGAATCGAACTCGGGTACTAGCTGAGTTCGTCCTTTTAGATGGAATGCGTTAATTACTCGCACCAATCTTAGGGTTAAGGGGAGGGGTTTTAAATAAACAAAACAAAACAAAACTTTTGTTCTCAAAAATAAAATAAAAAAATAAAACCTAAACGCCTAAAAAATTTGGGCCTAAGCCCACCTAAATAACTAAACCTAATTACTACACAACACATGTAGGAGACAGAGGGAGAAAATGGAGGTTTGAGGGAAAAAGAAAAGGTAAGAATGATATAAAGATAGCCCCAGGAAAATGGCCATGCAGTCACTTCTGACTGCAAGATAGATCTCGGTTTGAAATATATATATATATATATATATATATATATATATATATATATATATATATATATATATATATATATATGTGTTAGCTGTGAGTTGTGTGATTTCCAATCAATGGTCTGATTTTGTCTAACTGCGTGGTATACAAATCCGGGCAGAGGGGAGGGAGGTTGCCTGGAGGAGGAGGACTGTCATTGGGCGGCCAACAGTGGGATAACGTGCTATGGAGCATCAGCGAGGGATAAGGCGCAGTCGGGGAGGAGCTGTCTAGCCTAAGATTGTTAAAACTGGACCAACTATTGAACCGAATAAGGCACCGGTTCAAAGTTCAAGGGTTCAAGGGTTTCATCTGGGTTAAATCGGAGTCAGACCATAAATGAATTAAATAATATTTTTAATATAATATATCAAGCAATAATAAACGAAAAAACATAATATTCATAACTTCAAAATATTAAAAATTAAACTTCACTTACAATATTATAAATCAACTTATAACATACAAAATTACATATTATTATAACTTCTAATATTAAATAATTGCAAATTCTGTAACGTGAATACTCTGATGACACTGGTCTAGCCTCTCTGTTATTTTTTTTTCTTTCTTCCTCATTTCTATAATTTGCTTCAGGCTTTCTAATCTTTTGGTTACGTTTCTCTCTTTTCTGATCTCTCTTTTCTTTCTTTGCAGATGTGGGATTGATTGTGGCTGGTCTAAAAAAATGGTTCTTGGTTCAAGAAGAAGAAAAATTGCATAGGCTACGAAGAAACAATTCCAAATGTTGAGTGGTTCAAGGATGCTTTTTTATGTGTAATCCCAGCTTATTCAAATCAATAATCTTCTTCTTCTTTTTCCATTTTCTTATTTTAATATGTGTACAAATTTTACATCTTGGAAAGCAAATTGTAATGGATGCTCGGAATGTAAAGCTCAAAACATGAAAATCAAAACTCATTTAAGAGAGAACCTACAACTCAAATATATGTACATAATCAGTCAAGAACCATACCTCTAAGTTGCAAGCTCACCACGGTTCAACAAAAAATTTTGCCAGTGCCTTTCGATTCTCTCCTCTTGTATCACGCGTCCCCCACGTTTCCTCTGTGATTTCGTTTCCTTTATAATTGAAGATCCTCCCTGAAGTGGGTGTGTGAGTGGAAGACGCACCGTAGTGCTTGATAGGATGGAATAGCTGAAATAACGCGATGATACAACTCATTTTTTGTATTTTATCCAAATATAGAATCTGACTATTTATTAACAAGTTAATTAATTTAAAAATACGAAAATTTAAAATGAAAAACAGAAAGGTAAAAATACAAAAAGTACCCCAAATAAATTAATCTACCTATTTATTTATTTATTTATCAATTTCTATTTTTCTACGATTTTTTTAGACTTATATGGAATGAAAAATACTTATTGTTATTTTTTCGATTTTTCAAGATGACAAACAAATGACTAAGACAATTATTGATTTTTTCGTAACAAAACAATAAAGCGAAGATTTTTCTTTTTGAAAAAAAAAAAGTTAAAAGATGAGACAAAAGTGGGTGTTAACACCTAGTTATAGGTGATGATCATAGTTTCATTGATGGATGAGTTGATACGATGATCCACTAGTAATATGAATCGTATATTCGACCTGTTATATTGAGTTGAGATAATGTTATTGGGACGCTCCAAGAAGTAAGGAGTGTCGACCCTATGTTGTTGTTGGTTTTAGGTTGAGATATTAGGTTCATAGGTCACAATGGACTCTAAGTTGAAGATGGATGCCATGCATAGCATTTGCATCGTTGTGGTGAATAGAGTGTGGGGTTGCTTACAAGAGGTTAGCATACTTGAATGTGAGGTAGGAAATGCGGAGGTGTGGGTTAGTCTAATTGACCTTAGGGATACAACCATATACGATACATACTAAATGTGATCAATACATAACTCTTATTGTATCGTGGGCATTGAAAACACCTGAGTATCTTGACACGGCGCCATTTGTTCCAAAGTTTGAGGTGGATGATTCCAGTGCGACCAAGATAACCTTTCCTCGAGTTGGAGGAACTGGTGAAGCACTCTTATTTGTCACTGTGAACAGAATAGGTTAACTAGACGACTAACTTACATTCTCATTATCGGAGAAAGATTATTCAGTCGTAGCTTTGCCAACATGGATGTAGATACAAATGCATTGAGATTAGGTGTTGATATTAGGATATTATTAATTAAGGATTTTTGCTGAGATTGATTCAGGAGATGGTTGTACATGTGAAATATGTCATGTGTATGTTGTTAATGTATTGTGTGCTACTTTCCTTCCATATTTTGGCGTATTACAATAGATTCTTATATCCCTTTGTATTTGTATTTGTTCATGTTTATGACTCGAATCCTTAGAAGACTTTGTTGCTGAAGAAGAGAATGGTGCACTTGCACCCGTGGACCCTACAGGCACCAAGGATGTCAGCGTGGGTCCATTTTGAGCTCCACTACCATAACGAGGATGGACGCGGATGGCATATGGACCCGCCACCTTCATGATTGTATATACGGGTTTTAATGAGTGTGTATTTCTGTGTTGGAAACTCTCTAAGGGTCAGTCTAGTCGGAGTGTTCAGGATATTGCAGAGGTTACCCTAAGATTAGATGTTGAAGCCTCTTAGAGACTACCACCTTGATTGGATCACTCCTCATAACCCCCATGCCAGTAGCCTTCTTGGCTTTGTATATAGAGGTCCTCGCAGTTGTAGTGAGTGCTATTGGCAGATGTGTAGACGTCGACATATCATTATGTTC
Source organism: Calophaca sinica (assembly GCA_037113605.1). Classification (NCBI taxonomy): domain Eukaryota; kingdom Viridiplantae; phylum Streptophyta; class Magnoliopsida; order Fabales; family Fabaceae; genus Calophaca; species Calophaca sinica. Next base: position 59,986,551 of record CM073735.1, read on the forward strand.
GATAGTAGTAGCTTGGAGTGGGAGCCTCCACACGTTTACCGAAGGAGGTTTAGTGAGGGAGATGGTAGCTCTCGATAACTGTGCTGAGTCAGTAGGCTGCAGTAGTGGATCTGTGGTTGTCTTTTTATGTTTTGATGTATTTTGGACCTAATTGAGTTTAGGTTATGGATATGAGTGATGAGAGTAAGGTTGTATCTTTTGGTTGTTTACTTTCGCTTCATCTAAGGGATGGATGACTATATCACTATCCTTATACTTCCTCCATTCCTTTTTACTTGTTGTTTTAGGTTAATTTACAATAACCAAGAAAATTAATAAATTTTGTTGCTTTTGATGAAATTATTAGTCTTTTTCCTATGCTACCCTTGATCTAGGGGTGTGCAAATTTTTGGTTAACCACCCCAAAACTATGAACTGGACTGGACCACTACAAAAAAGCCCAACCCCATTCATCAGGTTTATAACCCAGCCCACATTTTAAAAACGATTCAGTGGCCCAATTCTTGCTTCCAAACCGTTACTAAGCTGGTTTATTCTCCCAGCAAATTTTGTTTCCTTCGATTTCAATTTGGAGTCTCTGAGAACCCTAACCCCCCAAATCGCACACCAATTTCTGGTTGGTGCTTTTCTCAATTCGCGATTCTTCTTTCTTCTTCTCAAATCGATTGCAAAATGTTCAAACGTGTTGTTAAAATCGCGATTCTTCTTCTTCTTCTCACTGTCGTCTTCTTTCTTCTTCCTCATCTTATTCAGTGCTTTGAGAATTCGATTTCTGAATTTGCAGGTAGTTAGCTAGTTCATCTTCTCTGTGTTCGTCTCAGTGTGAAGCTCACCATAGGTACGCTACCTTTTCGTCTCAGTGTGAAGCTCACTATAGCTCTGCAGAGACGAGAGGTGCAGTGACGTGGGTGTTGTGATTTTCAGGAATCAAGAAAGATTCTGCAGAAATATTAGGTAATAGTGTTTAATGCATTTTGTGATCTGTTGTTGCTTTCCCTTTCGTTTTTGCTTAATATTATGGTATTGCTTTTTGTTTTTGCTTTCCCAATCATAATTTTTCCATAAATGAATAGCATTTGGCTTCCCTTGTATGCTGAAGTTAGTTCGCAGTTTAAAATTAAACATTAACATTGAGTTTAGATGCATATGTTGTTCTGAAATTCATATGTTGGGGTTTTCTGATTTTGGAGTTTTTGGTTGTACTATTGTTGTCTTTTGGTTATTGATATTGCTGCTTTTTTTTTTACAAGTTTAGAAACTAATTTTTAAAGAATTCTGAACATTAGCATAGTGGTTATGTTTGTTACATCCTTTAACTTTGCATGTAGATTTCTTAGATTGGTTATTAATATTGGTTAAACTAGGCTGCAGAGTTCATATTCATAGGACCATTCATGTTAACCTTTATAAAATATGTTGCTTCGTGTTATATCTATTTTGTGGTACTTGCATTAAAGATACATTATGTACAGTGCTTAAATAGTAGGTCATAACAACACTTTTTATAATTACAGTTTTTTTTCAATTCTTTGTAAGCATAATAACTTGGACTACACAACCAAAACAGATTTGATGGATATTTTATTCAGTCTTAGTTCTCATATTTTAATGATTTGAATTGTATTGTGGGTTTTTCAGAGATTGCCTTGAACTGGGTAGAAATAATTTGAACTGGGTAGAACTCCATTACAAAAGGTTAATTTCATCCCCTTTTGTAATGGAGTTCTGATTATTTTTCAGGTTGTGTTGTTTTAGAGACTTTATCAGTTTTGGAACCTTTCTTTGTCGTTTTATTTTGGGTTTAAAATTTTGAATTGATTACCTCATCAATTTTGGAATATTTTTCTTATGCTGGTTATTGAACTTTGTCCCTTTTCTGAATGCTCATGTAGCTGTAAATTTTCATTGCAGGAAAGGCAGCCTAAAATTTCATGTGGATGTGCTGCTCTATTTGATAGCAAACTTTGTTATGAATTGTTTATGAGTTGTTTGTGTGCTTAAAGTAGTTTTCTATCTATGTATGTTACCTTGGATGTATGAAAATTTTAAATTTCATGTTTGGTATGAGAATTAGAAATTAATCCGCATTTATGGAGTTTATTTTTATTTTTATTTTTATATCCTCTTCTTTTTGGTCGTGAATGAAGATACATATTATCACAAGTTCCTTTTAAATAATTATATATTATTTTTAAAAGAAAAATGCAAATTTTAGAGTATAGGTTAAAAATATAAAAACTAAAAAAAATAGTTGTTATTGTTACTGAACGATACTATAGGTTTGGATGGAGCCTCATATTTCAAATTAAAAATGGTTTTCCAATAGCAGGTTAAAACCAGTTTGCACAAAAACGGTTTCGAACCGGTTTGCATTCTAAAATTGGTTTATACCATAAACCATATCTCAAACCGTTCATGAACCGGTTTAAAAACTAAACTGGTTTCAAACCGGTTCTGATGTGGTATCAAACCGGTTCATAATTCTAAACTGGTTTCCACCAAACCAGTTTCTAAAGCCGGACCTTAAGAGTGGTTTGGTCCAATTTGGTGTGGTTTATGAAACCCTACATTGATCATTCATTACTCTATAAAACATATTTTTCTCTCTGCAATAAATAGTTAAGGATATAATTGATAAACAAGTAATTAATGTAACCTTAAAATTTGAGAATGACAGATAATTAGAAACAAAAATTCTCTAAAAAACCGACATGTAAAAAGGAACATATGGAGTAACTTTTAATGGTAAATTTATGTACATGTTAGATATGTGTTTTTGTATGTTTCAAATGTTAAATTTATTTGCTTTCCAATTATGTGCTTTCATTTTAATAATAAGATAACAATTAAGTTTAGATAATTTTGTCAAAAAAAAATTAAGTTTAGATAATTAGAGTTCATGTTAATAATAAGATAACGATTAAGTTTAGATAATTAGAGTTTTTTTATTGGGATAATGACACAACGTCTCAGATATTTAAAGAGTATTAATTAAGAACAATTTACCTTTTCTCCAAAAACAATTACCAGCATATTTATTTGTATTGGCAATTTTATGGTTACTATGTGTCTTATTATCTGTAACTTTATTTTTAATTCTTAATTTATAGATTAATAAAATATAAAATTTAATAAAAAATGTTATTATTTACCTAAAGAAAAGTTGAGAGTTTTTTTAAAATGAAAGGGAAAAAAAGAAAAATTAAGAGATGTTTGCGATTGTATATTAAAAATTATTATAATTTTATATTTCTATGCTTAATTTTTAATTAATGATGGTACATTAGGAATGACATAAATTTACCGGTTCAAGAGTACTTTATTCTTTTTTTAGTGGGTATAGGTGCATGTTAGGGAGGGCAAGTCAACTTAAAATTGATACTAGTACTAATTACAGTACCGCCCCAATCAAAGCATGGAAAATTGGAAGCTTTAACGACTTCCTACAACACATAAACCCAATGGAGTAAACTAAACTTTAATTTCTACCAGATTTGTGACTCTGATAATCGCACCTAGACACCACACAGATCCCTCTGGTTGGGCATACAGAAAAAAGAGGGGGAAATAAGTATAGAGAGAGAAAGAAAAATGAGTTACGTTTATATTTATTTGGTTTAAAAAAATAAGGATCTACTTATGTCACAAATATATCACTTTATTATTAGTTTTGCTTTTAAATTACAAATATATCAGTTTATTTTTGTTTGTCTCTTATTTTTAAAGATGCATGTCTATAGAAAACAGTGAAAACAATAGAAAACTATTTTCACTTTTCTATACAAAACTTTGTAAATAAGAAATAAAATGAAAATATGTATTATTTTATAATTAACATTAAAAATGAAAAATAAAAACAGGAACCAAAAATATCCGAATTTTTTTTTCTATTCTTATATGTTTGTATAAAATATGAGATTGGGAAATATGTATGTTTGAAATGACAAAATATCATTACTCGTTGAAAAAAATTGAAATCAGAGAACAGTGAAGATATTTTGTTAATTTGACTAGTTTTTCCTTAAACTTTCAACTTTATATGAGATCCACATTTTGATTACGCTTTTTTTTTTTTGACAAATTGATTACGCTTTTTTAAAAACAATTTTTTTTAAAAGATAAAAAATTGTTTTAGTAGGTGTTTTGTATTTGCTTGTTATCAAAACTTATTTTTTGTCTTTTATTCCTTTAAAACACGAAAACAAGAGCAAACTAAAGTTATTTTTGTTCTCTTTTTTACTATTGTTTGTGATCACTATCTTACATTCTGCGCTGCTAACTTTTTTTCATAAACAAAATAGTAAACCCTTAATTTAATCCATGAACTAATACCCTCTATTTTATTTAGTACTTAAAGTATATAAAAATAATAAATAGTATTTAAAGTTTGTAAAATTCGTCAAATTAATTCATAAAGTTTTGTGAACCATTTATTATTTTCATATACTTTAGAGACTAATTTGACAGATTTCACAAACTTTATGGACCATTTATTATTTTCATATACTTTAGAGACTGAATAAGAGATAGAGTATTAATTTAGAGACTAAATTGATGGTTTACTCTAAAAAAAATTTATGAGTGGTGGATGACGCATCAGTTTAAGGCAGAGAAAACTTTTGAGCTTATTGAGTAATTGCAAAGAGAATTACATTTATCTTACCTAAGGAACTAGTGAGAACCTAAACCCACAATATGTCGGATACAAGCCATGATGCACTCCACTATTTGTGAGACCTTGTAATAGGGGTTTTCACATATTGTACTGGATCATTTTTTTGGGGGGAAAGTCATTTGATTCCATCCCTTTGGTTTAGTTCTTTTATCATCCAATTAGTTTGCTTTTAAAATTAAATCTGATCAGATCCGATCTTATTTTTTGGTTCGAATTGGATTTGTTTTTGGTTCTTCACACATGTTTCAAATGATGTAATAATGTGTTTAAGACAGAGGCGACTCCTCTCGTTATCTTGAGGTTGCCATGGCTACCTCAAAAATAAAAATAAACCGAAAATTATGTGTGTGTGTGTGTGTGTGTATATTATCACACATATTTCAATTGTTAGAACTAATGTAGGGATAATGCTAATTTTTGTAAATTTCAAAACCTGGGATCGAATCTCATATTAGCATTTTTTACCTTTTTGCATGTCTATTTTAGATCTATGCGCAACCACAAAATAAGATACATGTAAAATTCAAACATCATAGTTAAATATTAATATATTCCTTAACAATTATTTGCATTTATTTATTAAATCATTGGTTTATAATATTTTATTTATTATTAAATAAATATTTTTAATTAATTATTTAATATCATTAAAATAATAATAAAAATAATAATAATAAAGATAAAAAATTTAAAATTAGAACTAAATAACATAATCTCATAACATAAAACAATCTCATAAAGAAATCTACATAACATAATCTCATAATATCAAATACAAATAAAGTCTAATAAAATGTAGGTTTAACTATATTTTTTGTCCCCTAACTTTCTCAATTTGACGATTTTGATCTCTCTATTTTATTTTTGGCGATTTTTGTCCCATGCTTTTTAGTTGCACTTTTGGTCCCTCAAAATCATGGATTTTCACTTTTGATCCAAAAAATATTAGATTTTGAGATAGTGGGGACCAAAAGTGCATAATCCACGATTTTTGGGGGATCGAAAGTACAATTATAAAAATAGGGACCAAAATCTCCAAATTGAGAAAGTTAAGGGACTAAAATCGCAAAAAATAAAATAGGGGGACCAAAATCGCCAAATTGATAAAGCTGGGGGCCAAATGTGCAATTAAGCCTAAAATGTAAAAAACCTAAAACAATCATCTAATCCAATAACCATCGTATGATTGATCGTGCACAAGGTCGTATAGAACATTTATGTTGTCCTTATCGGTGCCCTTACTGAGACAGATGAGGCTAAGGCCGAGGCTGAGACTGCATCTGTAGCATCGCCATCATCTGGTCATGTCGCACCAACACCTGCTGCAACGTCTCAATCATCCAACGATGCTCCTTCTCAGTAGCGGCCAATCTTCGCTTTAACTCAGAAATCTCCTCTGACTCTTGAGAGCGGCGATAGCCACCACTGTTTGAAGCACTTGTGCAATTCTCATCAACCCTTAAATCAACACGATGCCATGTTTCACCATGTGTAGTCCAAACTAGTAATTAGGTGTGAACCCAACTTTATACAAGTCATGCTTAACCTCATTTTCGCTCTTAATCCTTCGACGTTCACAATTAAGACACATACATCTAATCTCTCTATTAGTGATGAAATCTTCATGTCGCTTTGCGGCGGTGACAAACTCATGCACCCCAATTATAAAGATTGTTTCAAACTCCTTCTCCTAAAAAACAACCTATTATAACATCGATACATTTAAACATGATAATTTAAGCAACACGTTAGACTTAAAAACGCTCCATTTCTTTATATGGTATGGCTCTATCCCAAAAGAAATTTTTTCTGCATTCATATAATAATCATTCATTAATTCTCATGTTAACATTTACAAATTACAACTTTTTTCAACCAAAAAAAATGGAATTAAGGAAAATGAGTGGCCATTCGCGTATTCTTGATCATTCATTCTCTCTAATAAGACAAGAAAAAAAAAACATAAATTTTGATACACTTTTTCATTGTTTTCTATAACATACAAAAACCCATATGTGCCCAACTTCCAACCCCTTAGCTTCATTTTTATTTTTCAAACTTAAAAAGCCTAACTAATTGTTTAGAACATCAGCCAAATAAGGGTATATATCGTCTCCACACAGTTGACAGCACCCTTTATCTCCTCACATGCTCCCAATTAGGGATGGCAAAAAAACTCGTGTCCACGGGTACTCGTGGATAAAATCCGTCATGGGTACGAGGCGGATAGCATAATGAGTACCCGCGGGTAAAGTAAACGGGTATTTTAATTACCCGTTAGTTAATGGGGCGGGGAGGGGTATTGAGGTACCGTGCAGTAGTAGTACTGTACTTCATAATGGAATTAATTAAATATCCTCTAATTATATATATCTATTTAAAATTGTATACATACAACAAAAATTAGGTGTGAATTGTGATGATAATGGTTAGTAAACTAATTAATATTTATTTTGTTGAAAATATATTAATTATTGGCTTCTTGTTGTGATGCTTAAAGTATGAAAAATCATATTTTTTAATAAAAATATAATTTTTTAAAGATATATAAATACCTATGGATACCATGGCATCTACGAATATTTGCAAATCATAAAAATCTGTCAGCGAATACCATGCGGGCGAGAATGCAGGGGACACTTTTGCTGGACCAGTGAGGGACTACTAGGTCTCGCCTCGCCCATTGACATCCCTACTCCCAACTGCAAGCAATTAGTAACACCACTTCCAACTCAGCTTCACCACTTGCAGCTTTCCATAATTCCATTCCATCTTTAAAAATCACCACAATAACTCAATAAATTTGGGGCTCAGTTCATCTCTCTCTTCTTAAAAATCGGGGCTCACTATCCTTACCTGAACACCGCCATATCATAACCACAAACATTTAATGTAAATACTTTCATTTATACACGTATATATTAACTCTTTTATACGGTATGATTATGACTTGCGGAAAAACGGCTTTCTTATCGTGCGCACCCTCCTCGTGGGTGCTCTGACACCGATTCAGAGAAACCGGCGAGTCACAAACACAGACACACACAGCACGTGTTCGGGATATGCAATTGCAAATTGTTTATAGCAGCATTATTGAGTCACTCTAAACGAGTCAGTGGACAGTGGTCCCACTCACAAACACACACTCACTCAACTGCCACCATTTCTGCAACTTAACACACTCTTTTGTCTCTGACTCGGTCACTCACTCAGTCAAACGCAACCAATGACGCGAAAGGTTTCGAATTTCTCCGATCTGATCCAAAGGGTCACCGCGTCTTGCCTACTCCATCCACTTGCCACCGGAGGCAAGGAAGAAGAGGACTCGCCATACGAATCAGAAGAAAACAGAGACGAAGAAGAATACGAAGATGCACAAGAAGATGAAGATATAAGTTATGAGGAAGAGAATGACGATTTCAACGGAGATAAAATGGTGGGGTTCAGGGTTTTGAAGGTGAAGCAGATGGAGACGCTAATGGAGGAGGTGTTCGAAACGGTGTCGTCGATGAAGAGAGCGTACGTGAGGTTGCAAGAAGCGCATTCTCCGTGGGACCCGGAGAAAATGAGGGCTGCTGACGTGGCGGTTGTGTCGGAGCTGAGGAAACTCGCCGTGTTGAGGGAGCGGTTCCGGCGGAACGACGGCGGTGGTAAGAGGAGTGGTCGGAGGAGAGGCGGTGATGGTGGTGTGGGGTCTCTGAGGGATGTGGTTGCGCCGTACGAGGCGGTGGTGGAAGAACTAAAGAAGGAGGTGAAGACAAAGGATTTAGAGGTTCAGAATCTGAAAGAGAAGCTTGAGAGTGCTGTTGCTCTCTCCAGCAACGGTAGTGGTGAAAAGAAACCAGGGAGGTCTCAGTCTAAAAGGAAACTAGGAATTCAAGGTACATTATGCAAACCCCTCACTTTTTTTTAATGAAAAATGTTGTGCTTTGATGGCTAGATAATTCAGAAAAAGTCTAGTTTCTTTTTGTTGTATTTTAATTTGTTGCTTTGAAGTAGAGAAGTATCTTTTCTTTTTTTTTTACAAAGTGATTCTTGCATGTGCATTTTGGTTTAGCTTTTGGAAAACTTTTTAAATTTGGTGTTTCAGAAGCTCCTTCATGCTAATTCAAAGTTAGTGTTACTACTTGCTTGAGGAGGAAATGAATGGAGGATTTTATATTCTTTATCCAGGTTGAAAATGCTGGTCTAAAATTGAAATCTGATTCTTCTTTTTCTTTTCTCTTTTCCTGTGAAATTTCTTCTGCAGCAATTGCAGCAGCTCCAACACCAGAACTCTTTGAAGCAACAATGGTGCAAGTAAGAGAATCATCAAAGTCCTTCACATCTCTGCTGCTGTCTCTTATGCACAATGCACATTGGGACATCACAGCTGCTGTTAGATCAATTGAAGCAGCTACTGCATCCACTGACAAATATCATCATACTTCTTCAACCACATCCATTGTCTCAGCTCACCATGCCAAGTATGCCCTTGAATCCTATATATCCAGGAAGATCTTCCAAGGGTTCGACCACGAGACTTTCTACATGGATGGCAGCCTCTCCTCCCTCCTCAACCCCGATCAGTTTCGCCGCGATTGCTTCACTCAGTATAAGGACATGAAGTCCATGGATCCTGCTGAGCTTCTTGGAATCTTACCAACATGTCACTTTGGCAAATTCTGTTCCAAAAAGTACCTTGCCATTGTCCATCCTAAGATGGAGGAGTCATTGTTTGGTAACTTGGAGCAGCACAGTCAAGTCCAAGCAGGAAACCACCCCAGGAGTGAGTTCTACAATGTGTTTTTAGGGCTAGCCAAGACAGTGTGGTTGCTTCATTTACTGGCATTCTCATTGAACCCTCCACCAGGTCAATTTGAGGCCAGTCGCGGCGCCGAGTTCCATTCCCAGTATATGGATAGTGTAGTGAAATTTTCCGGTGGGCGGGTGCCCGCTGGTCAGGTTGTAGGGTTTCCAGTTGGCCCTGGATTTAAGCTTGGGAATGGGTCTGTTATAAAGGCTAGGGTTTATTTGATAGCCAGAACATAATTTTTTTGGAGTCATGTTAATTTTTTTGGAGTCATGTTTTAAAGCGAAATAAGAGCATTCTAAATATTTGCCTAGCAGGATAAACAGGCTACTGATGTAATATGAAAATCCTTAGGCTAGGTCTCTAGGTTATTGATTTCCAGGTGAATTCAGTTTGAACATGCACTATCATGACATTATTTTGAATTTGAGCTTGAAGTGATCATGATATAGTTAGTTTACAATGCTTTTTCCATGGACTTTTTCCACAAGAAACCAGTGAAATCCATCTTGGTTATCAAAGGCAATATACCTCATAACAAAATTTGAATAGAGAAATAAATTATAAACTCTAAATTAGTGTTCGTACATGCCTCATTTCATTGGTCTATCCAATGAGTTGGGAAATAAGCATTTTATTTCCCAGAAAAATGATATCTCATATTGATATAATACAGTGTAGGCCTTTCAAGTGAATGTAACTTGACGGTCTATTCATTCTCTAAGAATATAATAGTCACCCACATACACGTAGGAAACAACTATAGGAATGTAATTTGACTGTTTATTAGATTACAATGAATACATGAGGCGTGGCACCTATCCGCATGACAAAAGTAGGAAACAAATGTAGAAAGGCGACCTTTCTTCTGCAGCAAATCTATTGATCGTTTGGTAGCTAGTACTCATCCGAGAAAGAATGGTATTTCTGATTGCTGAAGCTAACCATGAAATTGTAACAATATTTATCCCCTAAAAGCTCTCTTGGCCTGTCACAGGGATCAAATAGTGAGCACTTTATACATTGACAAACAGAATCATGTAGTCAAATATAATTTCATGTTAAAAGGAAGCATACCCACAAAAAAGTTAATAATATCAAAAGGCAAAAGCAGACTTTTGTAATTTATGAGGCCAAACATAGCTGTTTTATTTATCACAAAAGCAACAAAAAGAGGTAGTTTTATTAGAAAGTTCACGATTTTATCGGAATACCAGTCTAGAGATGGGACCATCCTACTTGGCTATGACAACTTTCAGCACAAAGATTTACTAATTTGATGGTGATCAAGGTGAAAAATAAAAGTTACTTAAAGCCGTTTTCTCTTGAGTAGGTGATATTAGAAGCATGTATTCCTCAGCAACTACTGAATTATAAAACTTTCTTTGAAAATATAGATTAGACCAGTACAGATCTGGCGTAAGCTGTGTGATGAGCATATACAAGTGGCTTAAACCTTTAAGCAGGACATTTATATATGGATTACAAGGCGCGATACAATATATAAATTACATGAGGCAATACTATCAGCATTAACAAATTAATATGGATATCTTACTTGTTCAAGGGTAAGAAACATAATCACATTCCAGGCTCCTACTCGGCCAAAATTAGGAAGGAAGCCTTTATAAAAGGCCAAAAATCCCTGCAATGTTCGTGACATGAGTTCAAGTATTCCAAACAAAAAAGATAAACTACAAATATATAAACCCTCATCCTCATGCCAAATTTTTTATCAAACCACCAAGCTAGCAGCAACTGTTAAAAATATTTTCAGTTTGCTTGAGAACAGAGAAACAAAGGTTACAGCAAGTATGAAAAATTAGTATCATTGTTTGAGAATTAAGTGCTTCCTAATAACCGCTTAATTAACATTAGAATGTCTTCGTCATGTCTCACTGTCACCTCATATAATTGAGGTCTTCATTAGAGACATTCATAAAACAATAAGAACATCCAAAATAAAAACTTACAATAAAACTAACATAACAACAAATAGGTGCTAATGCTAACTATTGTCATAAATCTTTCAACTTACATAGTATTCAATATTTTATAGTGCCATTACAACAATGACAAAAATCAAATAAGGAAATTCACAAACCTCATTGAACAAAGTCTTGAGAAAGCAGTCGAATGTGCTTTTGTAACTTGAGTCACCCATCATCCTGGATTTCACCTGGAAAATTATGGATTTCATCATTTGCTTCAATGTTACATCATAGGAGTTTCATCAAAGATTTCATTTGAACATTTTCACGTACCCTGTACTATAATGAAACTCGCAACAGTTTTAAAATTTCAAAATACTAAATTCCTTACAACTTCACAAGGATCTTTGTGGGAGAACACAGTCAGAATCATTGAAAAGTAAATTTTCCTTATAATTAGTGTTTGCATTCATCTTGTTTTAAATTTTCTGCAAGAGCCGGCACCAACATTGTTACACAAATCACCAAATGTTATACCAAAAGATTAAAGATGTACCATTTTGATTTCCTTTATCTTTCTTTCTGTCTCATTTTGTCATTAACATGACCGTCATTGCTATCAATGCTATGTTCATATAAAGTGCAAGTGCAGACTGCAAGTAAAAAAAAAAATGGGAGAGAGGAAGGGGCTGGGGTAGCACCTACCACATCAACAGGAGAACCAATAAAGACAGCAAAAAGACCCGCTCCTGAGCCAGCTAGGAGGTGAGTAAAGACATTGTCCATGAACCCTGGAATTTTCAAAATCGTCTGCATAAGTATAAAGAATCAGAGCAGCATTGCGATTACATTTCATGTAAAGCAACAACTCAACAACATTGAATTATAGCAAAAGTCCAATTTAGAAAGCCCTATAATCTGATTACCTGTTTCACTTGATCATAACTAGCTAGTTCAGCAGCATTTATAATTGCATTCCGTGCAATATTAGGCCCGAGCCCAGTCCACAAGGCCTCTAAACCTTCCTAGTTTAGCAAACATAAATATAGAATCAGACTTGATTTATATAGAAAGGAACAAAACCAAAAATAAAACTCATCAGAAGAAGGTCTGACTTGTCTCAATATGGTTGAATAGGCATCCATAGCACCAGAATAACGCCTAGGTACCCCAGATGGCAATTGGCCTTCAGCTTGAAGCCTAACTTTGACTAGGTCGGTTGGATTAGCTACCGTAATTGCCAAAGCACCTATCACAAGTTCAAAAAAGTGAATATGTGACCATAAGTCTATAACATGTAAATATGTAATGCTATACATGGAGAATGCTAACCTCCTCAACTCTGTTTGGGCTAGAATTCTCCATGCTTTCAATTGGACGAGGAATCTTTTCTTTATTTAGAGGGAAAATGCAACTTGTGAACATTTAAGTCTGTTTGTTAAAAAAGAGAAATCTAACTAATTCTCTTTTGAGTTTCCTAGTCTCTTCACATTTGCCTTCTCTCCAATTCACAACATTCTTTTTTTAACTATCCATATCACCTAAATTTAAAGTCAATAATGTAAACCTACATTATGCAATTACTATTTCACATTTATGCTAAATTCTTGTGCTACATTATCAAGTTGAAGAAGTCACTTGATAAATAAATAAAGACACACAAAGCTAAAATTCTATTTTTTAATGAAAATTGGGGGGTGTTAAAGTAATGAATATTGTTATGAATGAGAAGCAATAGAAATGGGGTTGAGAAGTAGTAGTAGTAGTAGTGACTGACCAGTGAGAAGAGCAGCAAGTATCATATGGTACAAAGGAATCTCTCCAACGAATGCAGCACCAACAAGAAAAGTTTTGACCTGTGCAGTTGGTTGTTCAGTTCATAACTTCATATGTACAACTCAATTTACACCAATCCAATGGCATGATAGTGTTATGATTATTATTGAAGGAAAAAAAGGGAGATATTTTTATCAAATATTAATAATAATTAATAATTAATACTCACAGGATCATATAAGGCAATTCTTAAACCGCCATACAAACACTGGCGATGCAAACCAGGAACAATGCCTTTCCAGAGAGCGGAAACCCCTTCTTCTCGAGCAATGGTCTTAACCGTTCCAAGTAAACCCTTGTATTTGGGTAAACCCACTCCATCGTCATCAACCCCTCCCTTCTTTTGGAGTTGAAGCCTCACCTTAGCCGTGTCCAGAGGAATAGTACAAAACTACAATAACACAACAAAAAGAAAATTTGATTAATGAATTTGGAAAAAGAGGAAATCAATAGAACGAACATGTTGTAAGGAATCGAGAGTTGAGGAGGGGAAATGAGGAACCTCGGCGAAACAAGCGGCGAAAGCGCTGCAGAGGAAGGATTGGATGAAGGAAATCTGGTTGGGATCTGAGATTGACATTGTTGTGGGTAATGAAGAGGATTGAAAGGAGGTGAGTGAGGGATTAAGAAGGTTGGTAGTAGCAGCATCAAAGACACGCTCGTTCAATTAAATTTTTAAATTAAATTAAATTAAATTAAATCAAATCACGCTACCGACGAGTTACTACAACGCTTCAACCGCTTCGCAGTAAATATGCGATTTCAGTTGTGTTCCTTTCACCTCCGGCTCCCACAAATAGAGTTGCTCTCTCTCCATCTCTCTCTCCATGTAATGTTACCCTACTGATTCTAACAACTTGCTAAGCAAATCTTTTTTTTTTTTTTTTGGGTACGCTTGCTAAGCAAATCTATCTTCCCTTCAATAGGTGATATTTGAACCCCTAGTATCTCTGTATATTTCGGTTTCACCTACAAATTAAAGTGAAATGGGATGAACAGGACAGGATAAAATGAAAAAAAATTAAGTTTATTAAAATAAAGTGGAGGAAATAAAGTGAATACTAAATAAAATATATTGTAACATGGTCTTTATCTTAAAAGTATTACAGTTTCCTTAATTTTTTTTATTGGAATAAAATCATTGCATTTATAACTCAATAATATCATCAATATAATAAGAGACTAACTCAAAAATGTGGGGACTAGCCCAAGATATGGTCATCTGCGCTAAATTGTGAGTTGTTATAATTCCTAATAAACTCTACCTTAAAGTTTAAAAAAAAAAAGAAAAGACCTAAAAAAAGTTCTTAAAAGTATTATTATTATTATTATTTTATACCCACGCGCTAGTAAGACTAAAAATTAATATTTTTAATTATTGTATAAAAATTTATTTTAAATTCATTATATGTGTGTGTGTGAGAGAGAGAGAGAGATACAATATTTTTTTTGATGTATAAAGAGATACAATATTATAAATTTCGAATGTATTGCGATAAATCACATTATTTTACTTATGTCAGTGGCGAATCCAGGACCCTGGGTTAGGGAGTCAGACTATTTAACTTCATAAAATTTTAAAATCATAATATATAAAAATAAAGACACAAATGATTAAAACCATAAAACTTTAATATATCTAATCAAAAAAATTACATACATAATTATAATTGTCCTCTACGCGATTTCATGTTTTGAAATCGTTGAATGATTAGCTTATTGTCAATGTTTTTGAACACATCATTCTTAATATAAGCCACTAGACAATCATTCATCCAAGTATCCCCCATTTGATTACGCAATCTATTTTTAACAACCTCCAACAAGTATCAGCAGCTCGTTTGAGAGTTCAAACCTTGCCCACTAAGAATTTCTCCTTTTCCCAATGCCTCTCTAACATTGATTTGTTGGGAAATCAAGAGATAGAATTTTAAAAATTCTTTTAAAATCAATCTCAAGAGCGGAAGAATTCCCTTGCCAAGATCGCTTAGAACTACGAGAATCACATGGATGTTGTGTTTACCTCTTGAAGCGTAGAGGAGATCGATCACCAACACCACGATCTTGTAGTGTCTCTACTCAGTCCACACGAACGGTAGCCTCGGAATGCGTCTTGCTAGTTGACGGCAACAGGAAGGAGGCACAGAAAGGTCTAAGAAGCTTAACCACTAGGGTTTTGGGGCATTAAGCTTATATGCTCCCTTTCTTTCATTCTATTGCCCTAATGGGCCTCATACAATATGAGCCCATTTCCTTCTTATTTAATTAAATCACTATTTAATTAAATAATTTGATTCCGATTAGACCGTTCTATCGTGTGACCCTATAGGTTCCCATTAAGTTGGCAATAATATTAAATATTAAAATAATATTAAATATTAAATTAATATTAAATATTATAAGCAATGAGCGGCATCTAGCAATGCATCATTGCTACCCAATTAACGGGAAAAAACCGGTGATCCGATTTTAACCTTACCGCGACCAAGGTTACTGTGAAGTCGATGTCCCTTCGTCCATATGTCTTAATTGAACACGAGGCATAAATGCGTCATCCTCGTTAAGTCCAATCATATGTTCCTCGATACCAGAATGAACGTGTAATCACAAGCGGGCCCAATATCATATATTGACCCACTTCCGCGTGGCCACGCATATTTCACGTCTCACTCTATCGAGAGGCCCAAGACATTACTCCTGTTATGTAGGAGGGACGAATCCTGTCTACATCACTCGCACCCCTCAACATGATTCATTGAAGGCCCAATTACTATCTTTATGATCATCCTGTTACGGATGACGTTTGATAGCATTAAAGCATACAACTCCACATGTAGGAATCGCAGTGACTTCAAGTCAAAGGACTACTTCACTATGGTCGCCATGAGGAGCGCCTATGACACTTACATAACTATTATGAAGCGTCCTCATAGTGGGTCAGTCCAATATAAATATTACTCTTAATATTTATATCTGTGTGCCGACTTGATATCACATATCTATGACCCATGAGATGTGGTCATCAGTCTACTCACACAATAGTCTCTATGCATTATTATCGTCCTAATTAACAATAATACTCGACTACGGACGCTTTAAGAATAACGTTCTATATGTTCAATGGGTTCTCACGATCAAGTCATACTTGATGTTCCATTAAACGAATAGTCTATTCTAAGGACTTTATTATGCTATAAAATAAATAACACAATAAATGAAATGCCTCATATATATATCAAATATATATAATCAAAGTCATGACACAAATAATAATCTACTAAAACTAGATTGGCCACTAGGGCTTACACCAACAATCTCCCAATAGCACTAGAGCCAATCGGGCATCAATCTAATACCCATCGATCTAGTGTGAGCATCATGCTTCTGCTGAGCAAGAGGCTTCGTCGGTGGAGTGCAACATTGTCGGTGTAGGTACTCTGCATATCTTTACATCTCCTCTATCGATGATCTCTCGAATGAGATGGAAACGCCTAAGTATATGTTTGGATCATTGGTGAGATCTAGGTTCCTTGGCTTGCGATTGCTCCATTGTTATCACAAAAGAGGTCAATCGGTGCGAAATGCTAGAAACAACGCCAAGTTCACTAATGAACTTCCCGATCCAAACGGCCTCTTTGGCTGCATTAGAAGCGACTATATACTCACCTCTGTAGTAGAATCAAGAATCGCTCTTGCTTTGAACTCTTCCACTATGACTCGCCATTTAGGTAAAATACAAACCCTGATTGCGATCGGGAATCATCTCTGTCGGTTTGGAAGCTAGCATCAGTGTAACCCTTTACAACAAGCTCTTCCTCACCGCCATAAACCAAGAACGAATCCTTAGTCTTTCTCAAGTACTTAAGGATGTTCTTGACAGCTGTCCAATGGCCTTCACCAGGGTCAGATTGATATCTACTCGTTACGCTTAAAGCATACGAGATATCTGGTCTAGTACACATCACAGCGTACATGATAGAACCAATTGTCGAAGCATATGGAACTTTACTCATGCGTTCCCTTTCATCTAATGAGGTAGGGCATTGTCCCTTGGACAAATACACGCCATGTGACATAGGCAAGAGACCTTTCTTGGATCTTGCATATTAAAGCGCCTAAGCACTTTGTCAACATATGTACTCTGACTAAGGCCGAGTAGCCTCAGTGATCTATCTCTATAGATCCTGATTCCTAGCACGTAGGATGCCTCGCCTAAGTCTTTCATCGAGAAACATTTCCCTAACCATGTTTTCACATTTTGCAGTGTAGGGATATCATTTCTGATGAGTAGTATGTCATCCACATACAATACCAGAAAAACAATTATACTCCCACTAACCCTCTTGTAGACACAAGGCTCATCTTCATTCTTGATGAATCCAAACTGTCTTACAGTTTCATCAAAACGAAGATTCCAACTTCTAGAAGCTTGCTTTAATCCATAAATGGACCTTTGCAACTTGCATACCTTTTCAAAGATTTTTTGATCGACAAAACCCTCGAGTTGTGTCATGTACACATCCTCGAGAAGATTCCCACTAAGGAATGCAGTCTTGACATCCATCTGCCAGATCTCATAGTCATGGTATGCAGCAATGGCAAGTAGGATCCGGACGGATTTAAGCATTGCGACTGGGGAGAAGGTTTCATCATAGTCTATTCCATGAATTTGCTTGAACCCTTTCGCCACCAATCGTGCCTTGAAGGTATTCACCTTACCATCCATGTCAGTCTTCTTCTTGAAGACCCACTTGCACCCTATGGGTTTTACCCCTTTGGGTGGCTCAACCAAGGTCCATACCTGGTTAGTGTACATGGACTTCATCTCATATCCCATGGCCTCTAGCCACTTCTCAGATTCTGGGCCAATTACGGCCTCCTGGTAAGTCACAGGCTCATCTTGATCCATAAGCAGCACATCACCTTCTTGAGTTAGGAGAAGTCCATATCTCTCAGGTTGGCGACGTGGCCTGCTAGACCTACGCGGATCTTGTGCTACTTGAACCATTGGTTGAGCCACAACACTTTGTGAAGCGGTTCTTGTTCCATTACGGTGGTTCGGTATTTTGTGGGTCATGGATTTCTCCAAGTTCTACATTCCTCCCATTTGGCTCCTTTAGAGATGTATTCCTTCTCAAGGAACACTCGATCCTTGCAACAAACACTTTGTCCTCGGAGGTGTTGTAGAAATAGTATCCCTTAGTTTCCTTAGGGTACCCCACAAATATACATTTATCGATTTAGGTCCAAGTTTATCTGAAATCATACGTTTCACATAAACATGGCAGCCCCAAATCTTTAGAAAGGACATACTAGGTCTTGACCGTCCATATCTCATATGGTGTCTTTTCAACCGCCTTAGATGGAACACGGTTAAGGGTGAAAGCGGTGTAAGTAAAGCATATCCCGAGAAAAGAGTCATGGAGGTCTGACTGACTCATCATAGATCGAACCATGTCTAACAAGGTACGATTCCTCCTTTCGGACACACCATTCCATTGTGGTGTTCCAGGTGGTGTGAGTTGGGATACTATCCCACACTCCTTCAGATAGTCATCAAACTCTTGGCTTAAGTACTCACCACCACGATCTGATCGTATGGCCTTAATACTCTTACCAAGTTGGTTCTCCACTTCGTTCTTGAATTCTTTGAACTTTTCAATGGTTTCAGACTTGTGTTTCATTAGATACACAAACCCATATCTACTGAAATCATCAGTAAATGTAACGAAGTAGGGAAAACCACCCCTAGCAGTTTTGCTTAGTGGACCACATACATCACTATGTATTAAGCCCAAAAGATCACTAGCCCTTTCACCTTGTCCAGTGAACGAGACCTTGGTCATCTTTCCCAATAAGCAAGATTCGCATACCTCAAATGATTCATAATCAAATGAGTCCAAGAGTCCATTTTTATGGAGTTTGGAAATACGCTTCTCACCTATATGGCCTAAACGACAGTGCCAAAGGTATGTCGGGTTCAAATCATTTGGTTTGACCCTTTTCGCATTTATGTTAAAAATAGGCATATCAAGATCAAGGACATAAAGCCCATTACTCATAGGTGCACTAGCGTAGAAAACATCATCCAAATAAAGTGAACAACATTTGTCCTTAATAATAATATTAAAACCTTTCTTGTCCAAACAAGAAATAGAGATAATGTTTCTGCTAATTGCTGGAACAAAATAACAATTATCCAATTCCAAAATAAGCCCAGAGGGCAAAGTCAAAACATAAGACCCTACAGCTAATGCAGCAACCTTTGCTCCATTTCCAACTCGCAGGTCCACTTTGAACGTGAACACAAGAAGGGGGTTGAATTGTGTTAAAAAATTTTCGCAAACTTTAAGTTAGAAACACTTTAGAACACAAGTTTTTCAAAAGCGTTTGTTTATCGGATGCTGGGTATAAACGGATGCTGGAAAAAGCAGTTTGATAAAACTTGTTTTTAACGCAACAAGATGGAAATGAATAGAAAGCAGTAAAGCAGGAGACACAGAAATTTATACTAGTTCACTACCAAACTGATAGCTACGTCTAGTCCCTTCGTTCCTGAAGGATTTTCACTATAATCAATCTGATTACAATTTCCTCAAGAGTATTATACTGTCACAACTTGACAATACTCTCAACTTCTCAAAACGACTTCGATCTGGTCGAGCCTTTGAGGATACAGCCTTAACTAGGCCAAAACAAACTTTTACAAGTGAGTTGAAATACAATTAAAAATGACTCTCACAGAGAGGATAAAAGATTAAGCTCAACTATAGAAAAACTTTCTTAAAGAAAGGGTCGGACGCTGAGTTCAGTTCTGTAGTCCAGAGACTTAGCACGAGACTTGGTTGCTCACAGAAGCAGTGCTTGTTCTCAGTAAATATTTCAGCAGAATTTCAGCAAGCTTTTTCACAGTATGTTTGTTGCTTCTTCAATGGATACCATGAGGTATATATAGGAGTTCCAAGGATATAACCGTTACGGTAAAAAATGGCTCCTTTCCATTGAGTGAGGTAAATTCAAAATGCTGTCTCTTTCTTGCTTTGCAGAGAATATCCCAGTAGTACATATTACCGTTTTTGTACTACCTTGCTTGTACGATTTTTGTCTTCTAGTTAAAGGTTTCACATTTGATACCTCGTACAACAATTTTAGCGCTCAGAATCAATTTTGAAATCCGTTCCAGAAACTTCTGAGAGGTAGAGCAGCAACGTGACTAACACGTGATTTGAAATGAAGTTCAGATGCTCGTGGCAATTGTGTAAGCCGTGTCATAAAGATAAAATTCCAGACGCTCACAATGATGAGCCGGATGCTGACACATGGAATGAATCCTTCTCTTGAGAATTACTTTCTTCTTGCTTGAGTGGCTTAGAATATGTGTATTATTAGTATCTGCACACTTCAAGAAATGTTAGAACATAAATTGTTCTCTTGTGAATACTTTGTTATCATCAAAATTAATGAGGGTCTAAACATCTCAATCGTTTAGGTTCCAACAATCTCCCCCTTTTTGATGCTGACAAATATCTAAGGTAGATGACAATTTAGTTTCAAAAAGACATTAAGGGTCTCCCCCTGAATTTAACAGTTTAGATATATATGAACAATTCAGGTTATAAGGCAATTTTTGGTAAGCAATTTCATTTAAGTGATTGCGAAAAATCCGTAAATGTATCAGAGCATGTATTTAATAAAATGAGATCGGATGCTGATTATATACCAAATAGATTGATTTAATCAAATATATTTCATTGTACCGAAAATTTATTAAACATTATCATAGCACTAGATCAATGAATATTAGCGCACAAAAATGCTATGTATGAAATGATATGCATGATACTTTAGTTCCAGTGTATCCATCGGATGGTGGATAATCAGATTCTTACGTGTTCAATATACATTTCTTTCGTGTTCATCATACCTTTCTTTTACTCCCCCTTTTGTCATCAGACACAAAGAGTGTAAAAACACATCATAGTCAAAATAAGACTTAGAAAAATTTGAACAAAAGGCAGATAATTAGATCAAACATATTTATATATCTATAATTGTATCAACCAAATAGATTTTATATCACACACAAGTAAAAAAAAATCAAGGGTTTGGAAGAGGTGGAGGTGGGATATTGAGACGTTCATAGAGTAGCTTCAGTGCAGTCTCCAGCTGAGTAACCTTCAAGTTTGTAGCCTTCATTTCTTCAAATTCTGCTTTGGGAATGGTGACCATTTCCATTGCAGAAGAAGAAGCAGCTTCTGGTACAGATGCAGACTTCATCTTCTGATGCTCTGCTAGCACCCAGTTGGATAACTTCAGTCTCAAATCCTTCTTCCTTTGAGCTCTCAAGAAGAATGCATCATTTGGTATAACCCATTTGATGAAATTTCCGAGTCTTCTGAGCTCGATTACATCTGACTCTTCCATTGATGCTTCACATCTTCTGGATATAGCAAATGCATGAAGATGGTTTCTCTATGAAGAACAACATCGGCTGTGTAAGAGTCAAACCTATTCCCAGCGTCTTCTCCCCATAAATTTCTGATAAAGACACTCAAAGCTTCACAGGTGAAGGAAAGTGCTTCATTTTTACGCCAGGTAAATTCTTCTCGATTTTCCTGTCATATTCTTCTAGCCCTAGGGGGTCGAGGCATGGTAATATGGCTTTGGCTTTCCATGATTCAGACCATTGACTCCAAGTGAAACCAATGTCGAAGTGCTTGGTCACAGCAGCCCATTGATCATAAATCTTCATGCAATCCAAGGTGCGACATCGAGCATCCGAACATATCATCGAAGAATCTTGTTACGAGGTTGATGTCGATAACTCACTGATTTTCCCAATAGTTTGAATAGTAGCCTTCTCAAAGATCACAAAGCAGCTTTGAGGAGCCAGTTCTCCATTCATCTTTCTTCAGAGAAGTCAGGTAAAACCTTCTGGCATGATCCTCAAAGATCTTGGCAACCGGAAGCTGAGAGAAATCCTTAATATTGTACTTGGTAGGTGCCTTCTCATATTCCTTTAGCCCGATCTTGCTGAAAGGCTGCTTGCCAGGAGCAAGTTCCTTCTGTTTCCCAGGAATAGACCAAGGTAGCCACCTTTGTCTATCTGGTACTATCTTGACAGAAACAGATGATGGGTCACGATATTGACTTATGACTTCAAGCCTTTTCTGCTCAAGACAGTGTGCCATGAAGGCAGCTTCTTCATCTGTGATCCACCTTCCGCATTCTTCCAATGTGAGCGGTTCAAACTGAGGTAGGGATCTCGGAAGATCAACAGAGAAGGGAATTGCTCTGCTTCCGGATGCTGGTCTCAACCTTCCTTTGAAAGACATTTGGATGTGGTCTTCCCCATCCTTGAAGGTTGCACTTATTGGAGCAGCAATTTCCAATCTGGCAGCTCTAGAGGTGAAGGTTTTTAAATGCCAGGTGGAGGGACGGTTGTAGATGCTGTTATATATCTCATACTTGACAAACCGTGGTTTGTATGAGATATGTTTCTTTCCACCAGTGTCTGTGGGTTTAATGGTAAGGGTAAGTAAGGTGGGAGTGGCTTTGGTGATTTTGTAGGCTTTTGGTGAGTAGGGTTTGAAGGGATTAATGGGAGGTGTTTTGAAAAGGAGGTTAAAAGGATGAGAATGAAGCTTGGAAATGTATGAAGTGAGTGAAGTGTTTGGGGAAATTTGTGGTAGGTTAAGGTTGAGTGTAGTGGATGATGGTTGGGTAAGTTGTTTAGAAACTATGGAGGTTTTTACGTATCACGGGTTTGAGTGTTTGGTGGTTGTGCAGCGGATATTGGTGGAGCAGAATAGTATCAAATGCAAAAGCAGATCTGATTCATCAGGAGAATTCAGTCCCTTTGGTTCAGGTCCAGAATGCCTGACCGATCTCTTCAGCCTTCGTCTGGGCGATTCTTTGGAGGCGGATCTTGAATATCCTTCTTACGTTGACCGGATCTTTGAGACTTGCTTCTCGGCACAGTCTGCTCCTTTCTCGAACCTGGTGATGGGAACTCGGTCCTCATCTTCTGGTTCTTCAACAATAGGTGCAGGAGCCACCTTCTATTTTGTTCTTACGGTCTCTCGTGAAGGAGACTGTGAGTCTTTTCTCACCAGGCTTTGAGCTTCTGGTGGTTTTCTTTTCAGCTTCCTCTTCCTGTTGCTCAACTTTCACCTTCTTGATCATAGACCCAGTGAGCAATTTCATTCTTACCAGGCTGTTGACTCCAAAAGTGTCAGGAATCACAATATTATCAGCACTAAAATACTTTGCCTTCTCTTGATCTGGTAAAGCAGTTAGCTTGTTTACAACCAGATTCGTGATCATCATTTTGGTGAGCAGGACACCATAAGGAATGAACTTGTAGGTGTTCTTCTTGTCAGCAACACCTTTTCTTGAGTTAACCGGTGCATTAAGCAGGTTGTTGTAGATTAACCTTGGCAGGTTCACCTTGTTTTCAACCATGAAGTGTCTCATGATGAATTTCTGTTCATAGTTGACAATGTCATTGGAGCCAGCCTTCAACAAGACGCTCTTGGTGATTATCTTATGAAGAACTCTGAAATGACTTTTCAGATTCTTGGCAGTAGGTGTTTCACCAGATTCTTTCAGCTGCTTGTAGTTCTCAAACAGATCATTATTGACCTTCTCAATCCCATGAAATGCGTCAGCCCATTCTGAATAGAAGACGATGCCTTCACACGGACACCCAATAACTTCAGAGATATTTTTGATGCTAAAAACAAACTTGAATCCTTTCACTGTTCCTTCAAAGATGCCACCTTTGTGTAACCGAACATTACCCCAAAATTCTTTAATCGCAGTCACCAGAACCTCAACCGGGTTCCAGAAGAAATACTGTTCCCAGCCCATTGCCTTGAACCCATTGTAGAAGTCGAAGCCATAAAGCTTGAAGTTTTCCAAATCAACTCGATTTTCTAACAAGACTTTTCCTTCAGTCATGGTGTTGTAGTTGAGAAATGGAGGCGATGGAGGTTTTAGGGTTTAAACACACACACACAGAGAGATAGAGAGAAAAAGAGAACGAGTACAGTTTTACAGAAAACACAGAGTGGAGCGAAAAATGTGGAGTAGTGGGAAAGTTAAAGGAGAATGGTACAGTTATTTTTCAAAATATCGCTTCGTATTCTCTTATAAAAATAAATCAAAAAGAAAAGAAAATAAAGATTCGCTTTTTCATTAAATGCGGACGCCAAAATAAAAGTAAAAGATTTTATTGAAAACGTAAATAACCATGACTCAGTAGATATGATGAGACGCTTGAGTCCTTAACACGTGTGACACGTGTGGGTGTGCTCGGACGCACGCAACCGACTTACCGGATGATGAGTTATGATGCGTATGACAAATAAGATGCTGATGCACAAACATGCTTATGTCATATTAGATGCTGAGATTTAGATTATTATCAGACGCTGAGATTAATCATTCTTTTATAAGATGAAAGTTTAAATTTCTTCTTATAAAATTGAATCTATCTTCAGAAAGGGGTTTTGTAAATATGTCAGCCCACTGATGATCAGTGTCTACAAATTTTATTTCTAAAATACCCTTCTGAACATAGTCTCTTATAAAATGATGCTTAATCTCAATGTGCTTTGCTCTAGAATGCAATATAGGATTTTTAGTAAGACATATGGCAGATGTATTATCACAGAAGATATGAATGTTACTCTCTTTTATCAAGTAGTCTTCAAGTTGATACTTCATCCACAGAAGTTGAGAACTGCAACTTGCTGCTGAGATGTATTCAGCTTCTGCCGTTGAGAGTGCTATTGTGCTTTGCCTTTTGCTTGACCAAGACACAAGATTAGCTCCAAGAAATTGGCAGCCTCCACTTGTGCTTTTTCTTTCAATTCGATCTCCAGCAAAATCAGCATCACAGAAACCTACTAATTGGTAATCTTTTGATTTGTTATAAAGCAAACCAAGATTAGTAGTTCCTTGTAAATATCTAAATATTCTTTTAACAAAGACTTAAGTGTGATTCTCTAGGATCCGATTGAAACCTAGCACACAAAGCAGCTGAACATAATATCAGTCTTGAAGCCGTAAGATAAAGTAGAGATCCAATCATACCTCTGTATAGTTTCGATCTACCTTCTTACCAATTTCATCTTTACTAAGAGTGCGGTAGGATGCATAGGTGTACACATAGGCTTGCACTCCAAAGCATCTTGAATTTCTTCAATAATTCTTTGATGTATTTGCTTTGATGAATATAAATACCATCAACTTTGCATTGCTTAATTTGTATTCCAAGGAAGAACTTTAATTCTCCCATCATGCTCATCTCAAATTCAAATTTGCATAAGCTTAGAAAATTCTTTGCAAAGACTTTCATTAGTGGCTCCAAAAATAATATCATCAACATATATTTGAACAAGTATGAAATGCTTGTTTGAGGTTTTTCTGAAAAGAGTAGTGTCAACTAAACCTCTTGTAAATTCATTTTCCATTAAAAAGGAACTTAGTCTATCATACCATGCTCTGGGAGCTTGTTTAAGACCATATAGTGCCTTTTTAAGTTTAAAAACATGTTCTGGGAATTCAATATCTTCAAAACCAGGAGGTTGTTTAACATAAACTTCCTCAGTTATAAAACCATTTAGAAAAGCACTTTTCACATCCATTTGATATAAAGTTATCTCATGATGTGCTGCAAATGAAAGTAAAATGCGAATAGCTTCTAATCTTGCAACAGGTGCAAAAGTTTCAGTGAAATCAATACCTTCTTCTTGTGAGTAGCCTTGAGCAACTAACCTTGCTTTATTTCTCACAACTTTACCGTCTTCATCAAGCTTATTTCTAAATACCCATTTAGTACCAATAGCTTGCTTATCTTCTGGTAGAGTGACTAGCTTCCATACGTCATTCCTTTGGAATTGATTTAATTCATCTTGCATTGCTAGAATCCACCCTTCATCTTCCAAAGCTTGATCAATCGTCTTAGGTTCCATCTCAGAGAGAAGTGCAAAATCAGCATGCTCCTTGAAGGAGGATCTGGTTCGTACTTTGTCACTAGGTTCTCTTATGATTTGATCTTTTGGATGATTGGTTTTGTACTTCCAGCTTTTTCTTGCTTCAGCTTCCGCTTGAGTCGAATTCTTCGTCTTGTCACCACCGGATGATGAAGATGTATATTCAGCTTCTGGTTTGTCACTGAGGTTTAAATCTGAAAATAACTCATCTAGCTCTGACATTGCAGTGTCTGGCTTCTTATCATCAAACTTGACATGAATGGACTCTTCAACTGTCAAAGTTTCTTTGTTGTATATTCTAAAAGCTTTAGATCTTTCAGAATATCCCAAAAGATTCCTTTGTCGACCTTGGAATCAAACTTACCAAGTGATCTTTAGTATTCAGGATATAACAAATACAACCAAAAGGATGAAAGTAAGAAATGTTTGGTTTTCTTCCTTTCCACAATTCATAAGGAGTCTTATTCAAAATAGGTCTTATATAAATTCTATTTTGAATATAACAAGTTGTGTTTACTGCTTCTGCCCAAAAATGTTTTGCAATATCAGCTTCATTGATCATGGTCCTGGCCATTTCCTGGAGGGACCTATTTTTCCTTTCTACAACACCATTTTGCTGAGGTGTTCTAGGAGAGGAGAAATTGTGGGAGATGCCATTTTCTTCACAAAATTTTTGAAAGTTCTCATTTTCAAATTCTCCCCCATGATCACTTCTAATAGAAGAAATACAAATGCCTTTTTCATTTTGAACTGATTTGCAGAAAACAGTAAATACCTTATAAGACTCATCCTTGTGGGCAAGGAATTTAACCCATGTCCATCTAGTAAAATCATCCACAATAACTAAACCATATTTCTTTCCAGTTAAAGAGGCTGTCCTTGTGGGACCAAAAAGATCAAGATGTAAAAGTTCAAATGGTCTAGAAGTTGAAACAACATTTTTTAAATGAAAGGAAGTTTTAACTTGTTTTCCTTTTTGACAAGCTTCACAAAGGGCATCAGATTTGTACTTAAGATTTGGTAAGCCTTTAACAAGATTGTGCTTGTTTAACTTTGAGATTAACCTCAAGTTGGCATGACCTAATCTTTTGTGCCAAATCCATTGCTCATCTTCAACAGATATAAGACACTTGACATCTTGTTTTTCAAGTTCAGAAAGATCAACTTTATAAACATTTTGTTTCCTCTTTGCTGTAAAGAATATAGATCCATCGTTTTTGCTTTTTACTAAACATCCAGTTTCTGTAAAGATGACTTCATAACCATTGTCACATAATTGACTTATGCTCAATAGATTATGTTTCAGTCCTTCAACATATAAAACATTATCAATAGAAGGAAGAGAGCCTTTACCTATGCGACCAATTCCAACTATTTTACCTTTCTGGTTTCCTCCGAAACCAACGAATCCAGCTTCTAGGTCTTAGTTCTTGGAACATATGCTTTTCTCCGTCATGTGACGCGAGCATCCTTGTCTAAGTACCAAGGCGGTGTGTTGACTTTGTTGCTAAGCATGTACGCAACATCGACTCTTTTATCTTTAGGTACCCATCTCTTTTTGGGTCCTTTCTTGTTAGTTCTTGAAGGAGGCTTATCCTTCTTAGTTTTAAAAACATTACATGCACTTTTCAAATGACCAGATTTATTACAGTAGGTGCAATGTAAGCATTTACTATGACTATGGGATTTATCAGATGCTGAATTATTTTCCAAAAGGGTTTCATCTGGTATATGGGCAAGACCATGAGTTGTCGCTTTTCGACACCCGGATCATTGAAGCTTGCTTGCTTGAGTTACACTCTCTGCAAGAAACTTTTGAAATGCTTGTTCATAGTCATTTGATTTGCGATTAGGGTGCTGTAACTCTGTAACTCTTAGCTTGAGAGCTCTCAGCTTCTGGTTGCTTGTTAGCTTCCAGACGTTGGTTATCAACCAGACGCTGATTTTCAGTTTTCAGCTTCTGGTTCTCTTCATTGAGTATAGAGTTTTCATTGCATAAGGAATGAAAATCTTGTGATAATTTTAAAAATTTCTTTTTCAAATTCTTATACTCAGTGGAGAGAGTGGCAGAGTCCTTAAGAAGATCATCAAAAGCAAGTTGAAGTTCAGAGTAGGAATCTTATACTATTACCTCTTCAACATCTTCTTCTGACTCAATGTCGATTATGCGCCATGAGGGCAATGTGAGCTTCTTCTTTATCTTCCTCAGAGGAGGATAAGTCAAGATCTTCTCATGTTGCCATGAGACCTTTCTTCTTTTTCTTGAAGGAGCTTCTTATGGGCTTTTCCTTAAGATTAGGACACTCGGATTTGAAATGTCCAGGCTTCTTACATTCATAGCAAATGACTTGGGCTTTGTCCTTGTCTTTGCTCTCCTTCTTGTCCTTTGAATCTTTCTTCTGAAACTTCCTTCTGAAGTTTCTTTTCTTTCACATTCTTTGGATCTTCTTAGATATGAATACAAGCTCATCATCTGATCCATCAGAGTCTCCTTCTGAAGCTTCATCATCTAATTCTTCTTATTCAGCCTGAAAAGCTTTAGAAGTACTAGGTTTATGTTGATTAACTTTTAAAGCAATAGACTTACTCTTCTTGGTAGGTTCTTCTTCATTTAGCTCAAGTTCACGAGCTTTTAGGGAACTCATAAGATCTTCAAGCCGAAGAACATTTAGATCCTTTGCTTCTTGAATAGCAGTGACTTTGGGTCTCCACTGCCTAGTCAAGCTTCTCAAAATCTTTCTCACATGATCAGGTGTGGTATAACTTTTTCCAAGGGCCTGCAACCCATGAACAAGTGTTTGGAATCTTCCAAACATATTTTCAATGTTTTCTCCATCTTCCATTTTGAATAGTTCATATTGGCGAACCATCATGCTAGCCTTTGTTTCTCTTACTTGGGCAGAACCCTCATAAGACAACACAAGAGAATCCCAGATTTCTTTGGCAGTATCAAACTTGCCACATTTATCATATTCTCTTTCTGTTATAGCACAGATGAGAATAAATCTGGCCCTCTGATTGGTTTGATATCTCTTTTTCTGATCATCAGACCAGTTTTCCTAGATATTGCAACGCCAAGGGCATTAGCGGGAAGAATGTATCCGCTTTCAACTATATCCCACAAATCAAGACTTTGTGCCTCAAGGAATGCTTTCATCTTATCTTTCCAGTAATCAAATTTTTCTCCATTGAATAGAGGAGGACGGTTCATATGACCACCTTCAGTAGACATGTTCACAATATAGAATCTTTTCTCTTGACACTGTTAAGTGCTCAACCAAGAGGCCGAGCTATGGTACCAACTGAACGTGAACACAAGAAGGGGGGTTGAATTGTGTTAAAAACTTTTCGCAAACTTTAAGTTAGAAACACTTTAGAACACAAGTTTTTCAAAAGCGTTTGTTTATCGGATGCTGGGTATAAACGGACGCTGGAAAAGGCAGTTTGATAAAACTTGTTTTTAACGCAGCAAGATGGAAATGAATAGAAAGCAGTAAAGCAGGAGACACAGAAATTTATACTAGTTCACTACCAAACTGGTAGCTACGTCTAGTCCCTTCGTTCCTGAAGGATTTTCACTATAATCAATCTGATTACAATTTCCTCAAGAGTATTCTACTGTCACAACTTGACAATACTCTCAACTTCTCAAAACGACTCGATCTGATCGAGCCTTTGAGGATCTGACCTTAACTAGGCCAAAACAAACTTTTATAAGTGAGTTGAAATACAGTTAAAAATGACTCTCACAGAGAGGATAAAAGATTAAGCTCAACTATAGAAAAACTTTCTTAAAGAAAGTGGTCTGACGCCGAGTTGATTACGTAGTCCAGAGACTTAGCACGAGACTTGGTTGCTCACAGAAGCAGTGCTTGTTCTCAGTAAATATTTCAGCAGAACTTCAGCAAGCTTTTTCACAGTATGTTTGTTGCTTCTTCAATGGATACCATGAGGTATATATAGGAGTTCCAAGGATATAACCGTTACGGTAAAAAATGGCTCCTTTCCATTGAGTGAGGTAAATTCAAAATGTTGTCTCTTTCTTGCTTTGCAGAGAATATCCCAGTAGTACATATTACCGTTTTTGTACTACCTTGCTTGTACGATTTTTGTCTTCTAGTTAAAGGTTTCACCTTTGATACCTCGTACAACAATTTTAGCGCTCAGAATCAATTTTGAAATCCGTTCCAGAAACTTCTGAGAGGTAGAGCAGCAACGTGACTAACACGTGATTTGAAATGAAGTTCAGACGCTCGTGGCAATTGTGTAAGCCGTGTCATAAAGATAAAATTCCAGACGCTCACAATGATGAGCCGAATGCTGACACATGGAATGAATCATTTTCTTGAGAATTACTTTCTTCTTGCTTGAGTGGCTTAGAATATGTGTATTATTAGTATCTGCACACTTCAAGAAATGTTAGAACATAAATTGTTCTCTTGTGAATACTTTGTTATCATCAAAATTAATGAGGGTCTAAACATCTCAATCGTTTAGGTTCCAACACACTTCACCCTTGGTCAAAGTCCTACTCCTTCTTAGTCCCTGCACATTAGTACAAATGTGAGAACCACATCCGGTATCTAATACCCATGATGCTGAAGTAGATAAATTAACCTCAATAACATAAATACCTGAAGTGGAAGTCTCACTTCCTTTCTTCTTCTTGCACTCTTCTAGGTATTTTGGACAGTTCCTCTTCCAATGTCCAGGTTTTCCACAATGGAAGCAGGAAGCATCCTTAGCAACCCCGCCTGCTGGCTTCTGGCTAAAAGAACTTTGCTTGAACTGTTTCTTGCCCTTGTCCTTCGTAGCCCAAGAGGCGGGCCTCTTGCCTTTTCCCTTTCCAGAGTTGACCATCATGATGGCCTTTCCCTTTCCCTTGTTAATATTTTGCTCAGCAGTTCTCAACATACCTGCAAGCTCTGGCAACGGTTTAGCAAAATCGTTCATGTTATACTGCATGACGAAATGGCTAAAGTTATCCCAAGAACGATTGTAGGATAAGGTCTGTTGCCAGCTCTAGGCCCAAAGGAAATCCCAGCCTCTCGAGACACTCAGTGTACCCAATCATCTTAAGTACATGAGGCCCTACTGGGTTTCCTTCAGCCAGCCTGCAATGGAAAAGGGCCCTGGAGGTGTCAAATCTCTCCTGCCTAGCTTGCCCTTGAAAAAGCATCTTGAGGTGTTCGATCATATCGAACGCCTCCATGTTCTCGTGTTGCCTTTGCAACTCCAAAGTCATGGTAGCTAGCATGAGACATCCAACATCTATGGCGTCGTTGAGGTGCTTACGGTAAGCATCCTCTCGACCTTAGGGCGATAGCGGCGGGTGCATCGAGCCTTTGGCTCATCAAGTGCATACAACTTCCTCTTTTGCTTGAGAACAATTCTCAAGTTTCGCTGCCAGTCGAGAAAGTTGCTTCCAGACAGCTTGTCCTTCTCAAGGACAGATCGCAATGACATGGTATTAGCGGTGTTGCCAGACATGGTAATCTAAAACAAAATAAACATGCAGAGATAAGTATTATGACAATAACATATTTAATAAGGACTTTTATTAAATACGCTCCCACTATTTTACTCAAACCAATGACCTCCTCATTGGCTCGAAAAATCCCGTTGGAAGATTTTCTAGTGGGCCAAGATCCATATTTCGCCACGCCCGTCTGAGTCGACTTTGGTGATCGCGAGAACTTCGGCTATTTAGGTAGGAAACTATTTCCAATTGCATCTATATGCAACTCTTGGATCAGCTGGGTGAATAACCCTTTATTCTAATTCATCTTATGAATTAAAGCCCAATTCTTGCCTCTAGGCCCATTTCCTTCTTATTGAATTCGGCCCAGTTAAGTCAAACCCGATGGTTGGCAGTTGGATATTTCACCTATCGCGCCTCACCAAGATAAAATAAGGTGCCCAGCTTTGGCATGACCCACACTTACTCTATCCTGGCTTTAACGAGTGCCACACATCGGAAGGCATTTCGACTTAATATTTTCTTTGAGGGAATTTTATTATAAATGATCTCACCGGCGTTGTATTAACATACAAGGCGTTTTGCTCTCAGCATACATGTCACACATGTCTATGTACATTCATCTAACGTACAAAACATACAAGACATACATGCTCATACATATTTTGAAACATTCAGATAATATATTTCATGCAACACTTGCGTAAATATAAAACGAGATATGATATTACGGTTATGGCCTTCTAAGAAAAAAAAAGGTTAAACTATTACAATTCTTTAAGCTTCTCAAGCTCCTCCATATGGTATTGCCTCCTCTTCAACTCTTTGAAGTAAATAAATATTTATTTAAAAATAAATAAATAAAATAAAAGGCACGACACACAGGTCGTATTTAATTTAAAACAAGTCACGACACGCAAGTCGTATTTACCAAAATAAATAAACACTATTATCTAAGGCCATAACCATAATCCATGGGCAAATAATATTTAATAATAAACAATAATAATAAACCCTTTATTATTATTATTATTACCATTTAAATTAATAAAATATTTTGAACACCAAAATAACAACACTTAAATGTCAGTGCTCACATTTTATCAAACACATGAAGTGAACCAAACGTAAATAGTGTTGCGCATGAATTCAAATTGTGAAATAAAATGGACCAATGAAAAGTGAAAACTTATCATTATATGAAACCAACATATCGCTTGAATTAATAGAATCAGATTGGAATCAATATATTGCTTGAATTAATAGAAACGTATTTCAAATCATTCAATGGTCAATTAAAGTAATTAAACCAATTTCCGTACGCACAGCTAATCAATAAATTTCCGTACGCACAGCTAATCAATAATTCAATGGCACATGACATTATTCTTTTGAATCAAATTCAAATAAATCATTAAACCGATACGAAGAAAAAAAAATATTGAATCAATTCAACGAAATCAAACCAAGAACATCCATACGAATTGATACCAGGTATATATCACATATATACAGAACAAGAACAAAAATATGCTCACAAAAGACGACATGCATATCCGTCGAATCATATTCAAAGGCAATAAATCATGTTATCAAACAAAATAAACAAACACACAGGATTCAAGATAACTAAGACTAAGGCTCTGATACCACTGTTGGGAAATCAAGAGATAGAATTTTAAAAATTCTTTTAAAATCAATCTCAAGAGCGGAAGAATTCCCTTGCCAAGATCGCTTAGAACTACGAGAATCACATGGATGTTGTGTTTACCTCTTGAAGCGTAGAGGAGATCGATCACCAACACCACGATCTTGTAGTGTCTCTACTCAGTCCACACGAACGGTAGCCTCGGAATGCGTCTTGCTAGTTGACGGCAACAGGAAGGAGGCACAGAAAGGTCTAAGAAGCTTAACCACTAGGGTTTTGGGGCATTAAGCTTATATGCTCCCTTCCTTTCATTCTATTGCCCTAATGGGCCTCATACAATATGAGCCCATTTCCTTCTTATTTAATTAAATCACTATTTAATTAAATAATTTGATTCCGATTAGACCGTTCTATCGTGTGACCCTATATGTTCCCATTAAGTTGGCAATAATATTAAATATTAAAATAATATTAAATATTAAATTAATATTAAATATTATAAGCAATGAGCGGCATTTAGCAATGCATCATTGCTACCCAATTAACGGGAAAAAACCGGTGATCCGATTTTAACCTTACCGCGACCAAGGTTACTGTGAAGTCGATGTCCCTTCGTCCATATGTCTTAATTGAACACGAGGCATAAATGCGTCATCCTCGTTAAGTCCAATCATATGTTCCTCGATACCAGAATGAACGTGTAATCACAAGTGGGCCCAATATCATATATTGACCCACTTCCGCGTGGCCACGCATATTTCACGTCTCACTCTATCGAGAGGCCCAAGACATTACTCCTGTTATGTAGGAGGGACGAATCCTATCTACATCACTCGCACCCCTCAACATGATTCATTGAAGGCCCAATTACTATCTTTATGATCATCCTGTTACGGATGACGTTTGATAGCATTAAAGCCTACAACTCCACATGTAGGAATCGCAGTGACTTCAAGTCAAAGGACTACTTCACTATGGTCGCCATGAGGAGCGCCTATGACACTTACATAACTATTATGAAGCGTCCTCATAGTGGGTCAGTCCAATATAAATATTACTCTTAATATTTATATCTGTGTGCCGACTTGATATCGCATATCTATGACCCATGAGATGTGGTCATCAGTCTACTCACACAATAGTCTCTATGCATTATTGTCGTCCTAATTAACAATAATACTCGACTACGGACGCTTTAAGAATAACGTTCTATATGTTCAATGGGGTCTCACGATCAAGTCATACTTGATGTTCCATTAAACGAACAGTCTATTCTAAGGACTTTATTATGCTATAAAATAAATAACACAATAAATGAAATGCCTCATATATATATATCAAATATATATAATCAAAGTCATGACACAAATAATAATCTACTAAAACTAGATTGGCCACTAGGGCTTACACCAACATGATTAATTATCTCTCACATAGCATGTCATGTCGTTTGCAAGATCCCCCAACAACATTTATTAATGCAGACACTAAGTTAAAAAGAGAGACAACTTGAAAGTGATTTTTGGCAATAGCAACTAACGTAAGTTGTAACTGATGAGCAAAACAATATACATAAAATGCAAATGGATTCTCCCTTAAGAACAAACTTTTGAGACCATTAAATTCTCCTTGCATGTTGCTAGCACCATCAAAACTTTGCCCACGAATTCTTGATGTAGTAAGCCTGTGCTTGCAAAACAATTCATCAATTGCCATTTTCAATGATAAAGATGTAGTATCTTTAACATGACCAATACCAAGAAATCGCTCAACAATACTTCCATTTTTGTTAACTTAACGCAAAGCAACAACCATTTGCTCCCTATTAGAAATATCACGAGATTCATCAACAAGAATAGCAAATAGTTAATCTCCAAGATCAGTAATAATAGCATTAGTGGTTTCTAATGAAGCAACATGAACAATTTCCTTTTGGATTGTTGGAGCAATCAATTGATGATTTTCAGGAGCATTTTCCAAGACAACTTCCTTTATTGATTCATTATGTTCATAAAGGAATTTTAGAATTTCAAGGAAGTTACCTTGATTAGTAGAATCTGTTGATTCATCATGATCACGAAGTGCTAATCCTTGCTTTAACAGAAAGCAAAATGCAATCAATTGAAGCCGTTAAACGCCTTCGATATAAGTCACAAACTTGTTCAGATTGCTTAGATATTGCAACTTCAATATGTTGATTTTGTAAATATGCTCTTCGTATCTTCTCTTGATCATTAGGATGATATGTCGATATTTTACGTCGCATTCCTGGATTGGATGGCAACTCTTCTAAATTAATTTCAATGTGTTGCCGTTATGAGCTTGATTCATGAGGTTGTTGTTCATTTAATGGTATTCTCCTCGTCAAATATTTTTCCATTATCTATTACAATGGAAACAATGGATAATTGAGTATAACAATTAAAATTAACATTATAATAATTAAATGAAGGGACCACCAATGGCTAAACAACCAACAGAAGGGACTATAACAAAAAAAAACCAACAAAAGGGACCACCAAGGCACCAACAGAACAATATAGTAATTAATAACCTGAAGGAACCAACAAATTAGTAATTAAATGAAGGGACCACCAAATTAGTAAAGAAAGCAAAGCAGCAAAGAATCAAAGCAGCGAAGAAATAGAGCATCACCGAACCAAAGCAGCAAAGAAACAGCGAAACGAAGAAGCAAAGCAGCGAAGCAAAAAAGAAGCAAAGAAACAAAGCAACGAAATTTGATCAACATAATAAAATTGGAGAAAAGAAAATATGGATGTCATGGAAAAATTAGGGTTTCAGTAGAAGGAGAAAGGAGTGCAGCGGAGAGATCTAGGCTCATCACTTCCTGATTTACGGTTGGCGGTCGGAGAAAAGAGAGGATAGGAGCGGTCCGGCAGAGGCAGAACAGAGCTGAGGGAGAGATGATCTGATTTCACTCACGGAGGCAGAACAGAGCTGATGCGATGCGGAGGCAGAATAGAGTAGTTGTGATGGTGCAGACGATTTCAGGTCTTGTGGTGGAAGCCGAGCAGTCAGCGGTGGTGTGGTGTAGCAGAGAAATCACAGGTCAATGAGAGAGATGGTGGTGTCGTGTGAGATGAGATGGTGAGACAGTGACTCAGCGAGTACTTTGTCTGTGTGAGAGAGAGATGTGGGTCTCTGTCTGGTCACTCAGGGCATTGGGTGCAAAATAGAAAATCCAGAGGGGTCAAAAAAATTATAGGGATGTAGGTAAAAATTTTAAAATCTCAAGGTATGCATGTGCACATCCTCACCCTAGTGTGGGTCCGCCCCTGACTTATGTTGTTTATTGTCTACCAACTTTTTTTGCGTGTCCTATATCTAATTATGTATCAAACACAATCTATAAGTTTTCTTCACATTGTTCAAACCAAATCATAGAACTCTATTTTATTTTTATATAATATGAATTTTCTCTATTTCGTCACTAATGATTTCAAATTCACACTATCACACTATGTGGCGTTTTTTAATC
The DNA here is from genome assembly GCA_037113605.1 of Calophaca sinica. Classification (NCBI taxonomy): domain Eukaryota; kingdom Viridiplantae; phylum Streptophyta; class Magnoliopsida; order Fabales; family Fabaceae; genus Calophaca; species Calophaca sinica. The sequence continues at coordinate 60,023,412 of CM073735.1, forward strand.
TTCAAGATATTAAATCACTAATATAGCAAATATCTTAGTTGGAGTAATTTTTTTTTTGTTTGTTACAATCTTAATTGGAGTATCAAAGTGAAGGTTTACTTAATGTTAGCTAGGTAAACGGTCACGTACATAAACCTATTTTTGTTTTTGTTTTGTTTTTTGCTTTTACACATCTATTTTTGTTATCACTTTTTTTAATAAATGAAAGTTTATGTGACTTGGGTCTCTGGGACCACCTGGTCAGGGAAAACCTCAAGACTCAAAGAGTGTTTATAGAAGTATTTATATATTACTCTCTCCGGTCTAAATTATAAGAAACAACACTTTTTTTAATTCATTGAATAACCATGTATTTAGTCTATATATTCAATAAACCAAAAAAAAAGTTGTTTCTTATAATTTGGACCGTAGGGAGTATCTACCAACAAATTTTCATATCGATAGCGGAATTCGAACTCAAGTACTTATAGGATGTGAACCAAATTCTTACTAACTAGACGAGGCTTTGTTGGCCTATTTTTGTAATCACTTTATTATGTGCACCAACCAACATATTATATGAAGTCTACGCATGTGCAAATGCGTAAAATGCCAAGGAATTCATCGTGCCTCTATCTTGAAGGACGAGACCAACTTATTATAAAGACTGTCTTATAGTATAAATTATTAATGATATATAAAATTTTAATAATAGCATATTTAAATGATATATAAATGGGGAAAACATAGGGTCAATCACTCCAAGAAAAGGCTTAAGGCAGGGTGACCCACTGTCACCTTACCTGTTCATTATGTGTACCGAGGGTCTTACCCAACTTATTAAAAGAGCGGAAGCGAGAGGAGATATACATAGAGTGAAAGTGTGTGAGGGTGCTCCCATCCTCACACACATTTTATTTGCTGACAATTGTTTTTTGTTTTTCAGGGCTAATGACAGGGAGAGCAGGACCATGAAGGATATCTTAGAGACTTACGAAAGAGCGTCAGGTCAAGCCATAAACATGCAGAAGTCAGAGATCCATTTCAGTAGGAACACCCGAACAGATATTCATGCACAAATTACTTCTCTTCTCGAAGTGTCAGAGTGCTTGGGTACAGGCAAATATCTAGGTCTACCGTCAATGATAGGACGAAATAAGAAAGTTGTTTTCTCCTATTTGCGGGACAAGGTTTGGAGGAAGGTGCAGCAATGGAAGGGCAAACATCTGTCAAAGGCAGGGAGGGAGATTCTAGTTAAATCAGTGGCTCAGGCGATCCTTACATACTGCATGAGCACTTTCCTTCTCCCAAGTTCTTTGGGGGAAGAGATTGAGCGGATCATCAACTCTTTTTGGTGGGGATCTAACAGAAGGTCCGGTAGAGGTATTAATTGGCTTAGTTGGGAAAAGCTTACGATGAGGAAGGAGCATAGAGGTATGAGTTTTCGCCATTTCTATGGCTTTAATTTGGCTATGCTAGGGAAGCAAGGGTGGAAGATTGCCACCAATCATGATGCTATAGTTTCTCAAGTCTTCAAAGCAAAATACTACCTAAATGGGGACTTCACGGGGCCCGGTTGGGTCATAATCCCAGTTACCTTTGGTGTAGCATCCACACTTCCCGGGTGGGGGTCAAGTTAGGATTGAGATGGAGAATAGGAGATGGAAGCAACATCAATATTTGGAACCAACATTGGGGGCGGACTGCTGAGAGCTCTATGGTCACTTTCCCCCAAGTAGTGGGCACGGAGCATTGGACCGTTACTCACCTTATTGATACATCAACAAACACTTGGAAACAAGATGTGGTAAGAACCTTTTTTAATGATAATGATGCAGATAATATCCTTAAAATGCCTTTGCCGTGTGTGCGAAGTGAAGATACACCAATTTTGAAGTTGAGTAGGAATGGACTCTATTCGGTTAAATTGGCCTATTATGGTATCATTGAACATCTCATTGACAATAGTGATCTAAAGGTTCAAGGTGACTGGATGCAGGTTTGGAAACTCAAGGTGCCACCAAAAGTTAAACTCCTCACTTGGAGAATTCTTAGGGGTGTCTTGCTAACTCGAGTTCGGTTGAATAACAAGGGTGTTCAATGTTCTAGTCATTGTCCTTTTTGTGAGGTAGGGAAATAGAATGATTGGCATGTCTTTTTTGGGTGCCACCAAGCAAAGAAGGTGTGGCGCACAGCTAAGCTCGAACAGTTGGTGCTGCATTACACGCAGCTTGCGCCCGATTGCAGCGAGCTCATTTTTCTACTGCTGTCCGTCGCGACTACAACTCAACAGAAGGATATTGCCATGATGTTGTGGGCTATTTGGAAGTGTAGGAATGACAAGGTGTGGAATAATGAGGAGAAGGAGGCGATGGTTGCAGTCATGCAATCTAGACAAGTGCTCATGGACTGGGAAATAGCTAAATCTCACTGCATTTCGCAGCAGCAGCAAGGCCAAGTCTTGTAGAAGCAGGCCGGGGCAAACTCATGGCAGAAACCGATTCCTGGTACATTGAAATGCAATGTGGATGCAACAGTTTTTTTCTGATCAACATAGATATGGTTTGGGCATGTGCATTAGGAACGATTTGGGCGAATTTGTGCAAGCAAAAACTATATTTCTGGATGGTGTAATTCAAGAGGTAGAGGCAGAGGCAATAGGACTTTGGGAAGCTCTCTCTTGGATTGGTAGCTTAGGGCTTAGTAATGTCACTGTTGAGATGGACTGCAAGTCTGTTGTGGACAATATTCAAAGGAATACCATGTGCCAAACTGAGGTGGGAGCCATTATAAAAAATTCCAAAGAAAAGTTGCGTCAATTTCCAAACTACTCGGTTAGTTTCATTTCGAGACAAGCAAATTCTGTTGCTCACTCGTTAGCAAGGACATCAAAATTTTATGCTAGTCACCAGAATTTTGATTATATGTCAGCTTGTATTGTTGACTCTATTTTAAAGGAAATAGAATAAGTTTATTTTGGTAAAAAAAAAAAAAGAATAGCATATTTATATTTGTATTCTGGGACAAAAGACTATAAGCTATTAATATTTCTATTTAATAATTTAACATCGTTTTGATTACTAACCTTCCTCTTAAAAACCTTAAAATATATTCACTTTGACTAAAACTAACCAATCATACACAGATTCAGATCCCTTTCAACAACAAAAAATACACAAATTCAGATATGCATTAATCTGGTCTCAGTGTTGTTTGGATAACATGAGAGTTAAATCAAAATCACGTTCAAGCTATAGAAATATATCGATTGCTGTAATATCTTTATAGGAAAAAAAAAGGTTAATGTAATTTTAAATCCCAAAACAATTTTTACAATATTTTTTGCTTTCAGAAATTAATTTCGAAAAAGAAGAAAAACACAAAAAATAAAATATCACGGGGGATAGAGGAGTGGTGGCCAGTGGTTAGTGGGCTGGGGGAGTGGGGGGATGGCGGTCGGGGAGGTGGACAGTGTCGTGGGGAGTTGGTGGGGGAGTGGGGCTGTGGAGAGAAAGAGAGGGTAGTTTAGGTATTTTAGGAGGAGGGTGACAAAAGAAAAATAACGAGTACGAATAGCAACTTCCAAACATGTAACTGCGGTGCAGTGGTGGTGTTAGTATGTTTAGTATGGCCCTAACAAAGATATACCCGATAGATGAGTCGAACAGAATTGGACTCATATTGGGAACTCATAAAGTTAAGACAATTGCTAAATACATTCCCTCTTTTATGCTTCCCATGCCCCTTCTTCTTTTTCATTAAACTCAAAATTGGGAACTCATATAGTCAAGGCAATTGCTAAATACATTTCCCCTTTTATGCTTCCCACGCCCCCTCTCCTTTTTCAAAATAATATTACCAAATATATTTTTTGTTCTGGATGAAAAAAGAATCGCAGTCTTAGAAACATTATCATAGTTTGGAATTCTTGAACATGACCAACCTATGTCTTGTATACTAGATAATTACTTTAAATCCTAACTAACAGGATCAAATTGAGACGAATGGATCAGCTCAATTGAACAAAACCTTTTCAATGTTATTTTTTTTGTTTGGGACATTGTGTGTCGTCATATGATTGTCGAGCTACTGACTCATCTTATGTTGAATACAACAATCAGTTGAACTGTTTCGTTGGACCAGTTTTAATCGTATTGTCGTTATTGGGCCTCAGGGTTTAGAGGCTCATTAGCTTTGACTAACTTGTGTAAGAAATGACCATATCAATTATTGTCGTGTCTTTTCGAATAAATAGGTGGTTAGAACGAGAATGTGTCCTACTTGTTCGTGAAGTTACCCCAATTCTCCTTTTTACCCTTATTCTCTATTAAATAAAATTAAAAAAAAATATTGATCCATATATTTATTTCAAAATTTTAAAATTTAAAATTTAAAATCTACCAAAAAAGATATGAAAAGTTAATTGAACATTAAATTCAAAATAATATTTTAACTAATAAAAAAAATTTAATGTTAAAAAATAAATAAATAAATTAGATTATTATAATATAAATAAGTTATAGCTTCTAAACATTTTAAAAAGAGTTTAATCAAAATAATCTTATTTTAATAATAATTTGTAAATATTATGTCATATATATATATATATATATATAAGGGTGTATCTGGTGAGAGGAGTGTCTTATTGTGAGAGATGAGAGCATTGAATGTTAATCATTAGATTACAATAGACGATTCTAATTCACATTTAATTGTAAGCACCGCACGTGCCTTTTCACTCTGTATATGTTCTCCTCTTGTCTGACAACTTATTGATTTTCGTCGGCACCCTTCGTCCCTATCGCACGGTTCTGTTCTAGTGCCGCCTCATATATCTCTAATATCTATCTCTGTTTTCACGGCCAACTTCCCTTTTGCAGTTCTGTTGTTCTATTCCTCGAAAGGAAAATAAACCCTTTTGTTGTATGTGGCTTTGTTCTTTAATTTTATTTGTTCAAAAATTCTTCGATGCATTTTATTTATCCATCGGAATGTTATTTAATTTTTTCTTTCATCTGTTGCGATTATGCTCGAAAGACATAATTTTGTTCTTTAATATTTAAAACTTGTTTGTCGTATCTGTTATGTTTTTTAATCCTATTATTGTATAATGATTCCACCATAACGATTTTTTTCAATAAAGGCTCCATTCAGGGACAGAGCGACGTTGTTTCTTTTAGGGGTCAGGGCCCCTGGTAACTTATTTTTTATTTTAATAATAGTCATAGTATTCTAACTCTGCTACTATCTACCATGTATAGACTTTGCAAAGTAAAGCTACAAAAGGGAATTACTTCTCTTAGTCTAGTTTTTGTAACAGAGTTTCTAACACAAGCAAATTAGATTTAAACAAAGTCTTTGATCAAAGAAAGATTTAAACAAAGTCTTTGATCAAAGAAAGATTTAAACAAAGTCATGTAAGAAACTGTTGCATTAGCTTTAAGCAAATAAACTACTCCTAGCTTTAAAGTCAACAGAGATTGAAATATAAAATGATGAAAAGGATGTATAAAAACAAAAACACTTACACACATTGAAAACGAAAATTAAAAAAATAAAGAGACAATTTTATAAGCTGAGAAATATACAGAGGTGGGGGTAACGGAAAAACTTCAAACTTGAGGGACAATGAAAGACAAGGAAGAGAACTTTCAAGAAGGAGGAGTGGGTGACGTGTGATGGGGCTGATGGATATTTGGGTAATGAGAAATTTAATTTTTAGGTGATTCTTGAGGAGTGGAGGGACTGGTCTACTTGTGGGTATTTGAGTAATGGGCATTTTAATTTTTTATGCTTATTATATTTTAATATTTTTTTTGTTTAATTTTTATAAATGGCCCCTCAAACCATCATACTCTACCTCCGTCCCTGGCTCCATTCTCATCAATGAAATAGGCAATTGGTGCGATAAGGTAAAACCCACACGGTCGTACACCCACAATATTGCACAAGAGAGAAGATGGAGAACTGAGAGAAGTCGTGTTCATTGAGGGAGAACAAGGGCGAAGTTTGAAATGCATAGAGGAAGAAAGGAAAAAGGAAAGCACATGCAACTTTTTATGATTAATATAGTCACAGTCATTTATTGTAATCTAACGATTAACATTCAATGTTCACACCTCTTACAATAAGACACTCCTCTCACCTGATACGCCCTATATATATATATAACGGGACAAAAGGCCAATACTGAACTAATTGGAAAGAGTAATGTCACGGGGTAAGGAAATCCCACTCAAATCACCTAATAGAGTAGTAGAAGATCTAAGGGAGGCCTATCCAACAAGTGAACTCCAAGGGGTTGAGACAAACTCTAGTTTACAATCCAATCCACACAGGCATTCCTTTCCCGGTATACATGTTGAAACTGAAGATCCCAATCCTTGGCAATCCAATATCCAATTCTAGCAAAGAACTTGCTACGTTTAGTCTCCAGTGAGCCTTTGTTAATAATGGACACAATAGAAGCATTGTCCAGCTCAACCACAATCCTCCTCCAAACATTTTGCCATACCATTTCCATCCAATGCATTACTCCCCAAAGCTCGGTTACGAATGCTTGGCTCCTCTCCAATGATCCACTGGCTGCTGCTATCACGCAAAACACCACTAGAAGCCCCTTCACTCGGGATTTCTTTCGATGCACCATGACAATTTAGCTTATACCATCCATCTCGTGATGCATTCCATCGAATAATTGAGTAGATCCGAGCAGGTTTCCGTATCAGTGACTCAATCCCCCGCATTGTAGAATTAATGTGAGAAACTTGTTCTAAAATTCACACATGCGGTTTCCATGGTTTACGGAACTCAGCATCATGGGTGTCCTCCATGAAGGAATATCCATCAAGCCAAAAGACTCCACCAGGTTGGCTTTTATCCAATCCTGAGCATTCAATGAGCATAATCTGATCACCAAATCACTTTTAACGAAATATAGCCATACATGACTAGCAAAATAGCAGCCCCAAAGCTCATAGATCGTAGTTTCAGCACATCTCACACAATTGTTGCAGTCAGTACCAGTGGTGCTCCAAGAGCTTCTGCTAGCATTTGTGCTTAGTCTATTATGTAGACACTTTCACATATGAACTTGCACTGTTCGCGATCATCTCCATTTCCAGATAACTTTCCAGAATTCTTCACGTGGATTCGATGCTTCATTATACTACTTAAAGTAAGCATCCTTCACACTTGAATGGCCATCATCGTTAGATCCTCTCCAAACAAATCTTTCACTCCATCTTTACCACTTGGTGGTACGAAAGCATTTATCATCAACACCACTTCCTTGGGAAGCACTTGTTTGAGTTTGTTGATGTCCCCGTGTCAATCAAATCATCATGTTAGAAAAAGTGTTGCTGCTATCTCCTAATTCCTTTCAGACACCACTAAGCGTTTATGTCAAAATTTGCCTTATTTTATATCGATCAATGAAATTTAAGCATTAATTAAAAATGTATTTTTATGCCATTTTACACTTATCAGTTAATTCAACTGTTAATTTTATCAAACATTTCAAATTCAATTTACTAGTTTATCCACTATTAATTATTCACTATAAATTCATCCACTATTAACTGACTTATTTGCTATATCCTCTAATTGTAATAACTAAATAAATTTGGTTTGCGTAAGTTTTGATTTATTTTGTTGGTAAAAAGCTTGAATACGTGACATAATCATAATAAACTTCTATATAGACTACAATTTTATATTTGTTGGCATAAAGAAAATGATAATAATTTTCTGTAAAAAAATCCTCAATACCTGAGAGAAATAAAAAATCCACCAATCCCCTAAAACAAGGTTCCCTCTTCCCTCCATTGCATTGCGTAAAAAGTCACGGCGGGAAGTGAATTATTTCAGCCAACCCGCCAAAAGGTTCTAGAACCTTCCACTATATAAACCCTTTCCCTCCTCTTCTCTTCTTCCCCGTTTTAATTTTCCCACAATTTTTCCGAGAAAACCGAAACCCGCAAAACCCTAACCCTTTCAGATCCTCGATCAAGATGTTGGAACTCCGTCTTGTCCAGGGTTCGCTTCTGAAGAAGGTGTTGGAGGCGATCAAGGACCTGGTGAACGATGCGAACTTCGATTGCTCCTCAACCGGCTTCTCCCTCCAGGCCATGGACTCCAGCCACGTGGCGCTGGTTGCGCTGCTGCTCCGGTCGGAGGGGTTCGAGCACTACCGCTGCGACCGCAACCTCTCCATGGGTATGAACCTGAACAACATGGCTAAGATGCTTAAATGCGCCGGCAACGACGACATTATCACCATCAAGGCCGATGACGGCAGCGACACTGTCACCTTCATGTTCGAAAGCCCTAGTACGTTTCTCTTTCACCGACGACTTTTATTTTTTCGATTTTTTCCTTCTAATTTTAGTGTTATTTAATATTTAGGGTTCAGTGCCCAACACTAATTTTGTGTGGCATTTTGTTTACTGATTGAGTGTTAGTTTTTTGTGTGATGTTGTTCATTGTCTTTTGCATCGATTTGTTCTGTTTTGAAAGTTTTGTTCGTAGCTATGTTCGATGTTCTTTTGCTTGTTGTTAGACAAGTTACTTTTGTTCTTTCTAAAAAAGTTTTCTGAAATTGTTCTTTGATGTTTATATCACGCTTAATTGGTCCATGATTTGATTAATTTTAGGGTTTTAGTGTGTGCTTGGTTCATGTTTTGGCATCACATTTGTGGTCGTATCACTTGTCAATTTGGTAATGCAATTTATGTTATGGTATCAGATTCTAACTTTTTTTGGGGGGGTTATGTGTTAAAGCGCAAGACAAGATTTCTGATTTTGAGATGAAGCTGATGGACATTGATAGTGAGCACCTTGGAATTCCTGAGGCAGAATATCATGCCATTGTTAGGATGCCATCGTCTGAGTTTGCTAGGATCTGCAAAGATCTCAGTAGTATTGGTGACACCGGTAATTGCCTTTGCTCATTTGTTTCAGGGTTTTTTTTTTCAAAAATCTTGACTGTTTTCTTTTGAAAGTTTGTTGAGAAATGTTGGCATTTGGTGATGTGTGTTGCAGTTGTCATTTCTGTTACTAAGGAGGGTGTAAAGTTTTCCACCAAAGGAGATATTGGAACTGCAAATATAGTCTGTAGGCAGAATACTACTGTGGACAAGGTGAGATTGATTTACTTCTTATCCTCTGTTCCAACAATGAGTGTTTTTCTTAAGCTCTGTAATTAAAAGTTTGTGTTTTTATTTGTGTTTGATTGTTAAAATGCATTTGTGGATTGATGTTGCAGCCTGAAGAAGCCACTGTCATAGAGATGAATGAGCCTGTGTCCCTGCAATTTGCATTGAGATACATGAACTCTTTTACCAAGGCAACACCATTGTCTAGCACAGTTACCATTAGTCTGTCAAATGAGCTGCCTGTTGTGGTTGAGTACAAGATTGCTGAGATGGGTCATGTCCGGTTCTATTTGGCTCCTAAAATAGAGGAGGATGAAGAAGAAACAAAGCCTCAAGTTTAGTTTGATATAGATGTTGGATTGGTATTTTAGGTTTTGAACTTGGTTGTTGTTGTAGGATGCCTTTATACATTATTTCAGATATTTCACCTGTTTGGCAATCTGAGTTTCGAAGAGGTTCATCTGTTCCCTGCCTCGTTTTCCACCTTATTTATAAGTTTAAACAACGCTAATCAATGGATGTGTATTTTTCATACCAATGCCTTTAATTTTTATTAAGTAAAGAGTCACAATAGTCTTTGAAACTAACTAAATTTAAAAAAAGCTCCCTGAATTTCTGTTAGTCAGTTTAGTTCTACCTTCAATCCACTTTGCTTGAGTGTGTGCCCTAACACTAATTAGGGCCATGTTACCTCTTCTTCTTAACCCTTTCTCATCTTCACTCTATCACTTCCCCCTTCCCCTTCCTTCCCACTGTCCTCTTCCTCCCCCTCCACCGTCTCCCACTCACTCCTCCCGGTGCTCTATTATTCGTTTTGAAAAATGATAGCAGATCTAGAATCAGAAGCCATTTCACACGCTCCAAAATGTAGTCTATCCTGTAACCAATTGAATGAGAAGTATGTTTCGTTGCTACACAGTTGTGATTCTGAAGTGAAGTGATAATAACAGTTTTAATATTTTGAGAGACAACTACTTAATACCTCTGGGAAAATTATCAAAACAAAATAATCAATTTTCAAAAGTGATTTCATCCGATTCAAAGAACAACCACAAATTATTCAAAGCAAGGGATCCCATTAACAATTGATCAGAACATCACATCTACTTCTAAAAAAAGAAGGGAAAAAATCACAGTAACATTCTAAATCTGAGATACAATTGACCGCTAAAATTTAAATAAAGAGTTGTCAAATTTGGTAATGGTCGTGGTGCCTTTAGAAACGGCCTGTTTGGCCAATTCATCAGGAAGAACCAAACACAAAGCCATTGGGATCTCGCGAGAGGTGATTGTTGGCTTTTTGAAGATGTCGTTGGTGAAGTTGTTCATGATCCCCCTGACATTGTTGGAAATGCCTATGTGAGGATGCACCTATTTCAGCACCTTGAAGATGTAAATCTTCTAGGTTTCTATGCTCTTGTTCACGTGTTTCTTGTCGCTTCTTCCTTTTTTTGAGATCTTCTCTACCTTAGGCTTCTCCACCAAAGCCTTGATTTTGAGTAATTTTGAGCACTGGGGAGAGACGTGGAGGAAGAGAGGGCGGTGAGAAGGGGGAGGGTGAGGGGAAGAGAAAGAAAGATGGAAAGAAGAGGTGATGTGGTGCACATGTAGAGGTACAACTGAGTGCCTGCATGACACTTAATGTGTCAAATCAGCACCTAAAACGGATTGGGTTGACGGTAGGGACTAACAAAAGACACATTCAGAGAGTTTTTTTTTTCCTCCTGAATTTTGTTACTATTTGGAACTATTGTGACAGAGCATACGACAATCCTGTTTACTCAATTTTTGTTGTTTTATAAATTGGAACAAGTTTGTAATAAAATATTGAATCCAGGCAGGCAGAAAACCTGAACTTAATATAAAGCTAGAATTGTGTTCTCAGTGCTGCTTTTGCCATTCTAAAATTACTGATAAGCTTTAGTGCTTGTCGCAGAATGAAATTGAAAAGAACCAAGACATTAAATGTTAAAGCAGCCATAATGTAAAGAATATTAAATTGAGGCATTAGTCATTGCAAGAGTTCACAAAATTTACATAAGCTTTGGATAAATTTAGAGGTCAAAGTAATGTACAAGAGTTAAAAAATGAAGGCAAACGTTACATTGAATCAAATTCTTTTGCCAGTCCACTGAATCCCAACCCTATTCCAAACCTAAACCCCAACATTTGCTAAGCAATTTATTTAGGCTGATTCTCTTTGCTGCTGATGATTGCTGAGGCAAATAACACAACTTCCAACATTTGGTCAAAAATTTGTCTAATGTTTTATGTGTCACATCAGAATTGTGAGGAAAACATTCCCAATGGGTGCATGAGCAGTTTAAAAAGTGGATAGAAGCAATATTTGATTTTATGTGGCAAAAATTGGGTTAAATTACTCAAGCATCTTATTTACTCCTCTTCTTAGCTTCACTATATAGGAGAACTCCAATAACTGTAAGAGAATACCCACACATTCCAGTCACTGATACAGGATTTCTGAATATCAAAATTGAAATAACAACTGCCACAGCTCCTTTTGCATTTCCTAGGACCTGACAAAGTCAGTCATGCTTTCATGTTAAAGATGTACAATATCATTATAAAAATGATGCATGGTTGCAGATGTATCCGCTGTTCAGTTCAATCAGATCATTATTATTGTCAAATAAATTGAAAAAGACCAAAAAAAAGTAGCTGAGAATATGAAGAAACTAAAGTTCCAAACAATATTTTAAAAACCGAACGGAAGATCGAACCGGCGAGACATCTGGGTCATGGTTCAATCGAACTGATTGAACTTACGGTTGAACCGGATGACTAATAAATAAATAAGTACTAAGTTTGGGGAAAAAGTAAAAAAAAAAGTATTACGAACGATTTAACTCAGGCAAATTAACGAATCAAAGCAGTTCAACCCTGTTCCAATCCAGTTCAACCGTACCATGGTTCAAAAGAGGTGAACCGAACTGCCAAACTGGTCGATTTCCAGTTGAACCGATCATTTCGGTCCGGTTTTTAAAATATTGGTTCCATATCTATGATTACCTGAAGTGTTAATGCACTGGTGTGCTTTGTGACCAAGAAATTGGTCAAGTTGACAAAATATGCAAGTGCAGAGTTGAAGATAAGTAACCAAATGATCCTTGAGTCTTCTCTAGCAAGTGAAATTGTAATTCCAACTACATCTTCCTCCATTATAATTGAAGCTGGTAGAAGGAATGCAACAGCCACTGGTGCCATGTACATAAGAAGGTTCATAGAATTCAGCTTTTCCCTGAGAAGTAATAAAGAAAACTATTTCATTACCAACTAACCATCAATTTTCAAATACAATGGAAGGATAAAGTTTGAGGTCATTACGCTTCAGAAGACAGCAAGACCCCTTGAAGCACTGTTTTGAGTGCCCTGGCTGCTGTAGCACCAATGCACATCATAAATCCAAATAGATGAAAACTTGGTTCTCCCTTCATCCATGTAATAGAAAAGAAATAATAAGAATCAATAAATGTAGCTTGTAACACAAAGCAGAAATCCATAAGAATGACATGACATTGAACACCACAAATTTAGCATTAGAAAAGTTTATCAAAAAATAAAATAAAATATAGCATTAGAAAAGATCACCATCCAAAATTAATAGGCTAAAACTAATTCAGCGAACACAAAGAAAATTCAAAGAAACAAAAGAAAGTGTTGAATACTCTCGAAGTTATACACTCAACGGCCTAAATTTTTGTTGAACATTACAAAATTAACCGGACATCACATCTAATTTCCGTATCACATGGTTATGTTTTGATTATTTAGCGCATTAGTAAGAGCACATAAGAAATTAAGAATTGTTCCCCAACATACTAGTAGGTGATTTAATCAGCAAATTATTTCTCTTTTGTAAGTGTCAATATTCTCTTTCTTATTTGTTAGTTGTTTATGCTAGTGTGCCATTTTTTGATCGGAGGGATAATAAAATGAGACCTATAAACAGGACAAGTGATTTAAAAGTCTATTTGAATAAATTTATAAAAGAACATTTATTAAAAAATATTAAAATAATTATGTGCTTTTTAAATAACTTTTTTTAAAGCATGTAACTATCGAGACCAATCCCTTGAGTCGGATAGGACTAAAGGTGTCAAATCGGATCGCCCGACCTATCCCATCGAACTAAATTGCAAAAACCGGTCGAGTCAAGCTCGAAGTTTCATCAAAAAAAATATCTCAAATTTCTAAAAAATTGCATAATATATGGGATCTACGAGCCATAATTGGCCAGTTTTTTTATCCTTTGATTAAGGAGCCCATATCCCAACCTAAAATCAGGTTGGGCCAAAATCATGTTTTCACATCCAAACACTCATGAGTTAACTATGTGCTTTTTAAATATCTTATTGTATAAGTTGAAATTATCTTCTATATCTCATTTTTTTTTTTTAGAAACTCTCAATTAATTTCTCCGTAATATGTTTTATAAACACTTGAAAAATCATAAAAAAGTTTCTACAAACTCGATGCTAATCCAACAAACTGGCCTAATCCCATTGTAACAAACTTCACAAAAAAGAACTAGAAAAAGCATGCCCATATGCACAAGTCGATTTTAATAGTAGCACATAATACGCCACACAAAAAAAAAAAAACACCAAAACAAGAAAGCGATAAGAGATAAGAGAAGAGAAGAGAGAGAGAGAAAGGAGATACCCCACTGGCAACCATAACACCAGTAACAACAGGAACGAGAGCGATGTATGTAAGCCAAGCCTCCCTCTTAAAGGTCATGAGATAAGCAAAAACCGCCGTGAAAAATGGTGTAGTAGCACCAACGGCTTGGTTGAAGGACACAGGAAGGTACCGTAGGGAGATGTTCCCTCCCACAACAGACAAACAGAATATGAGTCCAAGCGATGATATCTTCACAAACTGAACCCTTGACCGCACCGTCTGCATTGGCACCACTTTCAGCCACGACATGGCAATGTAGCTGAGGATTGAGCATGCCATCATGTGGCACAGTGTAAGGAATATTGGGTACCTGAAACCGTAGTTGCTCAAAAGGTACTTGTTTAACAGAAGCACCCCTATGTTGGAAGCATACCAGAAACTTATCAAACCTACTGTGAATAGCTTTCCAGAGATTGGCACCTTCATTGTATATATAACAACTTGTCAATTATTGTTTTTATTTTTTATAATGGTGTGGAAAATCTGAGAAAAAAATTGAAGTTGGTGAGTTTGGTGGATAAAGAGAGGATTTTGATAATGTGGGAGGAATGCAAGGTTGATTGAGGTAATGGGTTTTGGTTTTGGGGGAAGAATGAGACAGGTATAGAGAGAGAGAGAGAGAGAGAGAGAAGAAAACGGATGATGCAGAGTGAGAAGCTCTGTGGAGGTGAAAGTGTTTGGAGAATGTTGTTATGTGAGTCCTAAAACATGAGGGGGGATATTATTGGTTATGCTATTATTAAAATAATCTACTTTTTGTGTATGTATTGATTATTATTGAAACCTTTTTGTTGATTTTTTTTTTCCGAAAACAAACCTTCTTGTTGATCTGTTTGGCAGTTAAAGTTGGATATATCTGATAATTTCTGATGATAAGAAACAGAATATATGATGTGATTGTTGAACAACAATTTAAATTTAAAATGATAACAACGAAAATTCAAACATAAAAAGAAAGATAATTGAATATCAAGGCTTTTTTTTTTTTTAATTATGAAACTAGCGTATTTGACCTGTATAATACACGGATAAGATTTAGGGGTATCAATCCACGTTTTGTGTACGATATAGCCAAAAATATTTCTAAAAGAAAAAGGAAAATATATATATATATATATATATATATATATATATGCGTGTGTCATGAGATATAAATATTATCTTATATATTTAAAATTTACTGCATTAATTGGCAAAGTTAATCTCTAATAGAAAATAATAATAAGATCTAAAGTTGAAAATATCTCCTATAATTTCTATAAAAACTTATTTGCAATTTCCAAAAAACCTTATCTATAATATAATGATCCATGCCATGCATGACACATATTAAAATAAATAAATAATTAAAATTTTCAAACAAATACAAACTAATATTTAATTTTTATTATAATGTACGTCAATAGTAATTTATTTATATCATACCAAAAAAATAGTAATTTATTTATTAATAGTTTTTATATAATATAATGTGATTTCATGTACAATATTCATCTCTATGTAAAAATATATGATGTAAGTAATTTATCTTAAAATGTTCATTAGCATGTGATGTACATATCTACATCTAACACTATTAGAAATTCCGCTATTTCCTGCAGAAAAAAATCTGCAGGAAATTTTTGCGAATTTTACTACAACTTTATGAAATACAAGTTTTTTTTTTTGCAGACTAAAATTCGCAAGTAAGTTTGCAGAAATATTTTACATTTGTTGCAGATTTAGCTGTGAAAATAAATTCGTAGGAAAGTTTTCGATTTTCCTGTGGAATTTACTGTGAAATCTTATCCGCTAAAGAATTCCGCAGCAAAATCCCCAAGAAAGGAAGTCTGTTTGAGTACCCATGAGATTCGCGGAAAAATCCACAGGTAAGTTTGCTGCAGATTTGAAATCCGCAGCAAAATTAGACTTTTTAAAAAAAAAATTAAAATAAACATTCAATTGTTTTGACCGTTTCACATTTCTCATCGTCTAGAATAGAGCAAATGTGAGGAAGCAAATGTACTCACCAGAACCACCATTCTCATCGTCGTCCTAAACACACCTTCGCCACCATCTCTGTTCGGGATTTCTCAGAACCACCATCGCTTAGCTTCTCACTTTGGGATTTCTCACTTCTTATATTATTCCCTAAATTGTATGCTTCGCATTTCTCTGCTTGACATTTCTCTGCTTCCATCGAAAACCCTAAAACACCTAACTCCTTCGCACTTCTCATATGTTCCTGTGTGGAACCAGAGGGTACCTTCGGGGAAGGATGAAGATGAAGCTCTGCCGGTTCGGGAGTCCATTGTGGTGGTGCCGCTGGTGGTGGGTACCTGCGAAGCCACTCCAATGCCAAAGTCAGGTCCATTCAATATATTAGTCACTACAAGAATTTTCGTCATTACCGACGGCCATTTTCCGTCGGTAACTCAAAAAAGCCGTCGGTAAATCGTGATTACCGACAGATTACCGACGGCCTCGGGGCCCTTGGAAAATCGTTCGTTGGAAATTTTTTACCGACGGCCAGTTAAATCCGTCGGTATTACCGACGGCTTAGCCTTCGGTAAATTATATACAGCCGTCTGTAATTTACCGACGGCTAAGCCGTCTGTAACCCTCTCAAAATCTGGATTAATTTAGCGACGGCTTGGCCGTCGGTAATGTTATTTTTTTTTTTACGAAATTTTTGTTACCTATTTGGTTGCTTTAACTGAAAAAAATTGTTACCTATCTTCCATATATGGTATTGCCATAATTTGTAATGATAATTTAAAGAAAGGATAAAATTGGAGATTAGAATATAGAAGTATGTTGGATCATAACCTCCACTGGAACCACACGAGCACTTGCTATACATTGTAATAAGAGCATTTGCAACATATACATCGACATCCTAAGAAATTTTTAAAGCAAAAATTGCAAAAGAAAATTCATTGAGGCGAAAGCAAGCCAATAGAAATGTCACTATCTCAGTATGCCCTTGTGTTGCAGCTGTGTGAAAAGCTGTCGTATTATATGGATCCACAGTCATTGACAATTCAGGATGAGCCTCCATAAGGATCTTCAGTATATCTGCACAATAAGGCAAACAAAACTGAGATTCTTCCTTTAAAAATCATCACATGGAACAAACAAACAACAAAGAAAAAAAATAACTACATTGAAGATATATACCTATATCCCCTTGTTTGGCAGCAATGTGAAATGCGTCAAAACCATTTCTTGCTTTAATTCCAGCATCAGCAAGATCATAATATTGAATCATCTCTCTGACAACATCAATGTACCATGTTCGTGACAACATAAAGAAATTTGTTTCACCATCTTGATTCTGCCTTGCCAATAATTCATGAAGTTCAGCCTTTAATTAGATGCTAGTTTGAATTCATAAACACCAAAATCTTCTCAATTTAACTTAAATGTGTCATTACAGCAGCCTCATATCAAAGATAAAAGGCAGAATGTTACATGTACCAAGTGAAAAGAAACAAAAGGATCTAGTCTAGAATATAATGTTTTATAATCAGGCACAAATATATTGAAGCTTCTAAAACAAGGAAGGACTAATGCCAATTTTTAATACATGAACATCAATAAACCCACATATTTTAGTATCACTCTAGATGCATACTTCATGGTTAAGGACTTGAGGTCAACAGAATAAATCCAACAGGATTGAACAAAGATACAAATTAATGTCAATACTATTCACTTGTAATTTCTGCAGAAACTCACATATCAATTTGAATTCATCCATCCAAGTTAGTATGACTTATTCCCTTTCAATATCTCCCAATATAATGTAAACACCACCTAAAACAATAAGATATAATCAAAAAATGCATAAAAATGGCTAGAACTTCCATACCGATCCGCCGTCGTGAACAGTGCTCGTCTCCCGTTAAGCGCCACCCCCTCTCTCCTCTTCTCTTCCCCCTTTTTCTTCTCCTTATTGATGCGCCTCCTCCCCTTCTTTTTCTCCTCCTCTTCTTTTTCTTCCTTTTCCCCTCTGTCTCCCTTTTCGATTAACCACAAAATGGGTAACTATGAACACAGAGACCCCAACAAACTCTTTAGAAAGTAAAAACAAAAAATCCATAAAAAGGGGATAAACAACATGCAGGAGATGAAGTAGGAAGGAAGGAGAAGAAGGGACAGAAGAAGAAGGAAGGAAGAAACCGAAGAAGAAGGAAGGAACTTTCACCGTGAACCCCAGATCTGCCTCCTCCCGCCTTCGTACTCCATTCGACGCCGTGGATGAGCGGTGCCACCGTCCCTCGGGCGGCCGAAACCGCCGTCGTCTTCTTTCCTTCTCCCTGCCCCCCTCTTTCTTTCTCTTTTCTTTCTTTTTTTCTTCCCTTTCTCCAGCGGCGTTCAGTTCTCTTTTCTCTTTCTTTCTCTGGCTAGAGAAGATTTCTGTGTGTGTACTCTCTTCCCCTTCTTTTCTTCATTCTCTACCACAGAGTTTGTCCCTGCCACCACTGCCTCCCAAGGACACCACCACCTTCAGCCAACACCACCATTCTCTGCTTGATTTTTGTCTTTTTACTTAATGTTTGTCCTGAATTGTTGTCTTTGTGCAAGAGTTAGTAAAAGCCCCACTCATCCAAGCTACTGGAACAAATAGTTCAAAAAATTTTGTCTGAATATTACCGACGGCTTAGCCGTCGGTAACCCTCAAACGCGGGACAACAAAATTTTTTACCGCCAACATAATTTTGTACCGACGGCTTAGCCGTCGGTAATTACAGACGGCCTAAAAGCCGTCCGAAATTACCGACGGCTTAGCCGTCGGTAACGTAGGAAAAAAATCAGTTTTTTATATTTCGACGTTACCGACGGCTAAGCCGTCGGTAATGTCGGAAAAAAATAATTTCGCAAGTCATATTTTTTCGACGCATTAGCGACGGCTTAGCCGTCGGTAATAAAAATATTACCGACGGAGTCGGGGTCGTCGGTAAAATTCCGTCGGTAACGAGCTGTTTTCTTGTAGTGAGTGTAGTATTAGGGTTTATGAGTTACCTTATCTTTGTGGGTGGATGCCCTTATATAGCCACTAAGATGGGCCTATAAGTGGGCCTCCTATTTGGGTCTGGAGGCACGGTTGACCCAACAAAGGCCGACCGACCGAAGTGAGTACAAAGACCCCCTCGTTCGATCGGCCATGTGCTTATCTCTCAATCGTTAGTCTGAGTCCTTCTGCCTTCGTCCTATTCGATCGGCCAATATCGGTCGGCCAAGCCTTTTAGTACACGACTGTTCGGTCGAGTACGGATCACAGCCCTTCGAGCGCTGAGCCTGATAGGCGAGAGCGCTCTACCAGCAATATTCGTGAGCCTTTCAGTGTATAGCCGAACGACCGGTCTGTCAACCATTAGCATGAGCCCTTTAGCCCCCGACCGGTCAATCTGGTACACGACCGTTCGGTCGAGTACGAATCACAACCCTTCGAGCGCCGAGCCTGCAAGGCGAAAGCGCTCCACCAAGTCCTTCTGCATTCGACCGGTCAATCCGATCTGGTATACAGTCCTTCGAGCACCGAGCCTGCAAAGCAAAAACTGTTAATACAATCGATCAGGGTTAATCCCATCCACCAGCCTTCTTTTAATGCTTAGAAGATCAAGTTTCACTTCGACTCTTATTTTCCTATCTTGTTTCATCTGCGAACAAATATTCGTAAATGTATAATAATGATGATTGTTTAACAACTAATGAAAAAGCTGAAAATGCATTAGTGCCTTGTTGACCTAAATGGGATTTATTCGGCCGTCTGATATAGTATTTTGGGATTTATTTGGCCGTCCGATATAATATTTTCCTGCATTGAAGAAATCACATGAACAGATAATAACTTCACTTTTCTTCATCTATTTCACATCTTGGGGGGGTTGTTGTTGTTGTTGTTGTTGTTCTGATTAGGTGAAGAAGCTTCATGAATTAGGGTTTAATAAGATTTTCCAGCGCGCTGTGGCTTCCTTTTCTCAATCTCGAACCTCCAGTGACTACTCCTTCGCAACTCATTCGTTCTCAGAAAAAGGTACTTCACATTTCTCATTTCATTTGTGATCCGGACCTACCCTAGGCCCAGGTAACATTTAATGGGCTCCAACTACGTTGGCCTAATGGACATGGCTTTTCCTAAGAGCTAACCCTAGCTTGAAGGCTATATAAGACTAATGTTGTCACCTCTACAAGGTATGCCTCTTCTAACCCTAGCACCCACCTCATTCTTGTACTGACTTGTGCGTCAGAATGTTTGCAGGTGGCCACCACCCACATCCTCCACCAGAGCATGGAGCGGTCCGACCGACGTCTTCCTTCATTCCACCACCACGAGGTATCACCTTCCTCCAACTCAGAGATCCACTCTGGATCAGTGGCGCCGTCTATGGGGACGATTTCTCGTTCTTATTTTTTACTTTACATTCAAAGTGGATGGCCGAAGGGACGGGGAAAAGAGGCATTCACACAACACATCTCAAACCAAAAACACTGTATAAATTGAATCTATTCAAATCGCACATTCCACCTAATTGGCGATCGCGACCTCCCCTTTGATTTGTTCTCAGTACCTCTGCCCTAGGTTCTAAGCTCAGGTTGCGTACAATGTGCAAAATCTTGAGAGGGAGATACAATCTCCGCCGAATCAAGAAACTCGAGGGCGAGTTCCCATTTCAGATCACAATAACACGTCGAATCAAGAAGCACGACCCCCACCCTTCGATTTGTTCGCTGGACATCCGCGCTAGGGTTTGATGGTCACAGTGTGCCAATCTTGATCCTAAGAGCAATTGCTGTCGTTGAAGGAACAGGGAAGGGTTAGAACGTGACCACGTCTCTCGACCTAACAAACCACCACCGCCTTGCTCTCTCTTCAGGTCGCCTCCTTCATCAACGACTAAAATCTCTGCAGATTTGTTTATGCCCCTCCATGGCACTGACGTGTGCGACGAATCCGAGCTTCGTCTCTGTTCAAGCTACTCGAGATCTGAATGGAAGCAGGACAACAAACAACGCCTCGTTCTGCATGAATCTATCGATCTAAAACCGAGCTTGACCTTGGGTCTTCTCGATGCTGTTGATGTGAGGTCCAAACCCTCCTTATTTAATTTCTAACCTGTTTGTTCAAGACATACATAGGCCTCACTGCCAAAGAACACCAGGGTTGCAGACAATGCTCCGACAAACTCGCCGCCGAGCTCAGCTCCAGCATCGGCCCGATGAAGCATTGATGCTCCGAGGTTCTCCCTGACACGCTTTTAGGGAGCATTACGCCAACACGTCGCGGCCCGGTGTGCCCCTTCGCTACTAAGATTTGGGTTCTGCCCCTGTCCAGCTGATCGCAATTTGAATGGAAGCAGGGCAACGAATGTTGCTCCGTGCTGCCTCAGTTTGACTCAATCTTGAACTGAGGTCGACCAAGGCATCTCCTTGATGCCACCCCCAAATCTGAAGTAAGAACCGAACCTCTCATTTATTATCTTCTACTAATCTGTTTGTTCACAGTGACTTCAAGCGCCGACGTCGAACAAGACGAGCGAGCCAACGAAGCCTTAAGCAAATTTGAATTCCAACGCCGATGTCAAAGAAGACGGAGGCAACGACGAAATTTGAGCAAAGTGGATATCAAGACCAATGTCAAAACGGCGCCCCGAATCTGAAGTCCTCCTGGCACGTCCTCACCAATGTCCTATCTTCAGAAGCGCCGATGTCTTGATCATTCGCACTACCGATTTCACGGCCCCAGTGCCTCGAAGACCGAAATGGCATCAGGCTTCTAACTCTAAAGTCCCCCTGGCACGTCTTCACCGATATCCTAACTTCAGAAATGTTGATGTCTTGATCATTCGCACTACCGATTTCATGGCCCCAGTGCCTCGAAGCTCGAAGTGGGATCAGATTCCTAACTCTGAAGTTCCCTTGGCACGTCCTCACCGATGTCCTAACTTCGGAAATGTCGATGTTTTGATCATCCGTGCTACCAATTTTATGGCCCCAATGCCTCAAAGCTCATCACCACTGAAGTGAGATCAGGTTTTTTACATCATGTGCTTCAATTAAAATAGTATATGGCAATGCTATATAGCTTTTCCACTTTGGGTTGCTTTTCCCTTTACCATTATTTGTCATCTTTCCAAGCAATTTTGATTGCATATTGTTTGAAATGCATGACACTCATATAAAGGCATATCAGAGCCAGGACCATTTTTCATGTAGTCCGAAGTTACATTTCATTTTACATGAGACATATCATTGGAAGCAAATTCCTAACTATAGCAGCCCTTGATAAGGCCACGAAGGTTAATTAATTCTTGGAAATCAGACATGGCAATGTCATTTATCAAAGCATATGCAGCTGATTGATTTATGAATTATTCCCCTGGTAAAGGAAAACAGGAATGACTCCCACTGGAATTGACTTTTCATTCATCATTTGTCATACCTGCATTTATCTTGTGGTTTGAATCAAATTTGACATATCATGTCACAATTACATTCAGACTGGTATTATTTTTCATTACCTGAAATAGTAGTTCAACATAAGGAACTCACAGTTCTAATACGTTATCCAAACTGAATATTTCTGAACATGTTCTGCGAAGCTTGCATGCACATTTTAAAACTGCCCTTCTAAAAGCGGGCATGACAGTACATGTGAATGCACATAGCATTTGAGCATATCATGCTTCATCATAACACTGCCATTATTATTAGACTAGAAGTTGCTCTTTCTAGCTAGCTCTCATTTGTGGCATTTTTATTTTGTTTTCTATCATGAATACTCTTTCATGCATACATGGCTCCAGAATAATATATCATACCTTCTTGAATACATGAATTTGTGAGCTCCCAATACAACCCTAGACTTGTCATTGGGTCAAACTTGATTTTCATGACTGGTTCAAAGATAAAAGATGCTTATTACATTGTCATCTTTCATTTTGCTCTTAGCTATTGGCGAAGTATTCACTGATTGCATTGTTCTTTGCATGATTAGATCTTCCCGTTCTATAAGCTTGAATAGATAAATATGGTAGATTTGAACTATCTACTTCGCTTTAAGCGTGAAACTTATGCCAAAGCAAGTGCTGAATTATCTATTTCACTTTTCATGCTACTTTGACTGAAAATTTTATGTAAGCTTATTCTAATCCCACTTTGCTAACCGCTATGTGTTCTGCATATAATGTGGGGAGAAAGCATTTACATGATATAAGCTGTTGACTCTTCCCTCCCAACAACCAGAGATGGCCTAGAAGTAGCAGTATAAGTCAATTTCCTTATTTCTATTTTTAAATCTCAATGATATTTTTTATCTTTGTTGAAAATATGGCAGTGCATGACAAAAACAAGGAGCTACTGGAGGACACCCAACATCATGTACTCCGAATGAGTTGGCCCAGATTGAAGGGCATAACCACCTATTAGGGGTTCAAACACTCCGATTGACATGGATATTACTCCGACTAGCATAACACATATTGCTTTTGTGACAACCACCTTAAAAATTTAAATGGAGCCGCCACCAATATTTATTTTTATAGGAAACATTGGAAAACCTATTTTTTGAATTTTTTTGAATTTAACGAGGAAAAAGGTCTTTGAACCAGATTTTAAGCTCGGGAGTTGGTTACGCATAGGGAAGGTACTAGCACCCCTAAAACACCCATAAAAATGGTACCTTTAATTGTTCGAAAAAAATATTTGCCTAAAATTGATTCCCTTTTTGGTTTTATTAGCAATAGTGCCTAAAAACTAATTTATTTAAAAAATGAAAGTACTTCGTTTCAAAAAGAAAGCTTTATTATTATTTTTGTTAGAATCCAGAAAAATTCCTTTTTTAATATTATTACTTCATCCCTTTTTTAAAAATAACATAGAAATGAAAAAAAGGAAACTTTGGAAAAGAAAATAAACATGATTTCAATTATGTTAACTTATTAAAGAAAAAAAACATATAAATGAAAAAAGGTAGAAACTTTCCTTTTTCGCTTTGATGCCCCTCTTAATGGGAAATTCAAAATTTGGTCCCTAGAAGGTTTGGCCCCATTGGGAGGCCAAACCCTAACACTAGCTTCGAGCCTCACATGATGTAACATGAGAAGATAAATAAAAAAAAACTCAGCAGCAGCAAATAAACACGATCCAAATAAAAAGATAAATAAAAAAGTTAATAAAAAATAATGCAAGCTGAAGAAATATAATATAATAGATTAAGGCTAACAATCTGAATTGCTATTACAGATCAAAAAAGAAAAAGAAATAAGAGAAGGAGATGAAACCTGGGCGAACAACTCGGGACCCAGAAATTTACAGGGTAGCAAAAAATTAAATCCACCTAAAACTAAGAGTGTTTGTTTTTCTTTTGTGGCCTCACAAAGATCTCAACAGCGGCCTTGCTCTCGCTTCTGTCTCTCCTCAGATTCAAAAATCAACTTCTCCTTTTTATTGAGATCCAGAACGCTCTCTTGGTAACTCTTTTCAGATCCCGAAAACTCTCCTCGGTTCGCTCCCCCCTTTTTCTCCTCTTTGAGAGGCTTTTATAGCATTCTTCGAATCTGTTACAGAAGCAAAAAAAGATCAGGATCAAAATAAACTGGGAATAAAAGGAAATAAATGAAGAAAAAGAGAATAGAATCACTCCCTGATTTGGTTCTGGATGTCCATGTTTTCCTCTCAACCGAATCTCCATAAATCTGAGACATATTATCAAAAAAGGGGGATTTTGGTGTGATTTGGTTTGAGATTAAGAAAGAGAGATTTGATTGATTCTCCAAAATATGCTTTCTGAAAAGGAAAGGGATGGAAGAGGATCTTTTGCCTTATTTTTTCTATTTCTTTATTCATTCTATGAGACCAAAAATATTATTTTTATTTATTTATTTATTTATTTAATATTACTACTACTAATTTTAATAAGCAAAAATAAATTAAAAGAAAGAGGCCGGACAAAATTAGGGTACGACAGCTGCCCCTCCTTAATTACATTTTACTCGAAGGTCTTCGTGCATTCGTTGTAAAAGATAATTAAGGATAAATGACTCTAATTTTGTCCAGAACGAAATTGTTTGAGGATGCGTGATTGGCTCTTGACTTTGCTTTGGGATTCTAGGTCTGATTCCTAGTGAATTCCCGGTAAGGCATAGGTTTAGTTCCTAACTCTTGCAAAATTGGTGAGAGATTCTAGGTTCGATTCCTAGTAAATTCCCGGTAAGACATATGTTTGGTTCCTAACTCTTACAAAATTGATGAGAGATTCTAGGTTTGATTCCTAGTGAATTCTCGGTAAGGCATAGGTTTGGTTCCTAGCTCTTACAATATTGGTGAGAGATTCTAGGTTTGATTCCTAGTGAATTCGCGGTAAGGCATAGGTCTGGTTCCTAACCCTCACATCTTTGGTATTGATTACATCCCTACTTAGGGTAAGCCTAGGGTGCGAGCTTCTTCGTCACTCGACACAAGTTTGGGTCAGATTCCCAATAAGGGCAAGTCAGGTTCTTAACTCTTGCCACTACAAGAATTTTCGCTGTTACCGACGTCCATTTTTCGTCGGTAAACCAAGAAAGCCGTCGCTAAATGTTTATTACCGCCGGCTTACCGACGGCCTCGGGGCCCTTGGTTAATGGCTCGTTGGAAATCATTTACCGACGGCCATTAAAAGCCGTCGGTAATACCAAAGGCTAAGCCGTCGGAAAAGTAAGTACAGCCGTCGGTAATTTACTGACGGACAATTGCGACGGCCTAGCCGTTGGTAATATACTGACGGCTAAGCCGTCAGTAAATTACTGACGGACATTTGCGACGGCTTAGCCGTCGGTAAATCTCAAAAAAAATTAAAATACGCCGTCGGTAATTTACTGACGGACAATTGAGACGGCCTAGCCGTCGGTAATATACTGACGGCTCAGCTACTGACGGACATTTGCGACAGCTTAGCCGTCGGTAAATATGACAAAAAATAAAAATAAGATTTGCTTTTGCGACGGCTTAGCCTTAATATATATGTGTGTGTGTACATTTGCATATTCTAGTCTAGCTGGTTAAGATTGACACCAAAACCAAACCCATTGATCCAATGTTGGAAACAGAACAAGGACATTCCCCTGCATCAGCATGTTAATCAATGGAGGGCAAGGATGCTTATTATGCTTAAGACTATATTTGAACAAACTAGAAGGTATGTAATAAATGGAATGTGGTCAAGGAGACACAAGTCACAGAGAATGTTTCGGGTCCCAGAGACTAGAATGTATGACTACACAAGGAGTGTGATGTGTAGGCTTCCAACATTCTTCATCAATATGTTTTACTGCCCCTCAAGTCATGGTTCACTTTTTATTTTTATTTTTTATTCTTTCCCTTAAGTATATGATCAGCAACACCACTACACTAGGTAAATGATTTTCTTATCTTAATTCATAAAAAAGACAAACTCATCATCGTTTATCATCATGAGTTGAAGGAGAATAATCAGTGTATAATGTACCAAAAAAAAAAGAATAATCAGTTTATAGCTCTTTAGCCAAAATTTGAAACTGTGAACTCCAATACCAGAACAAGCAAATCAACACAGTCACGCAATGAAAAATATACTCTATGGACTTTCTTTAAGCAGACAAACAGAATTAAATCAAACCCACACTGCATGACCAGCTACCAGAATCTAAGAGATGAGATCTTCAACCACAAACAAGGCATACAATGAAAAGCAACTCCAATACCAGAACAAGTAAATCCTACCATTCTAAAGCAACATAGTCACACAATGAAAAGCTATATAGTCTATGGACTTTCTTTAAGCAGACAAACAGAAATAAATCAAACCTACATTGCATACAATGAAAAGCAATACTCTATGGCCTTTCATCTCCTATTTAAGTATAATAGACTAACAATGCTTCAATACACCCAATCAAAATTTAAAACTGTGAACTCAAATACAAGAACAAGCAAATCCTTCCATTTTAAATCAACACAATCAGACAATCAAAAGGTACACTCTATGGGCTTTCTTTGTGAGACAAAAAGAAATAAATTAAACCTACATTGCCTGAGTTACAACCAAAACTTGAGAGATGAGATCTTCAACAAGAAACAAGACAAACAATGGAAAACTACACTCCAAGGACTTTCCTGTCCTATTTATTTATGCAGAATAGATTAACAACTTTTGATTACATGACTAAAGTTTAAAACCTCGAATTCCAATAGTAGAACAAGCAAATCCTTACATTTAAAATCAACACAGTCCGGTCATGTAAAGCCATACCCTATGGACTTTCTTTAAGCAGACAAATAGAAATAAATCGAACCCATACAGGTCTGAACCATCTTTGGTTTTAGTCATGACAGAATCACAATTTCACTTTTGGCACACAAGGCAAGAAATAAGTGGCAAACACAATGAAAATAAGGCATAAAATCCTAATCATATTTAAATATGAATCTACCTTCACATGCACCTTCTTAAGCACATTTGCAATTAATCAAGCATACTTCAAATAACTAAAACACACTAAATCCGGGATAAAGATTCTCATGACAGCACAGACAGCTGATCAACCGCAATTTAGACAGCTAAGGCATATTGATTCAAAGAGGACAACCCACGAGCATCCAAAAAAATTTATATAGAATGGCAAATCCATAAACAGGTAGGTTCTTGCAATTTTTTTTATGCAGAAGAGTGTAATTAAATTAAAAAATAAATAGGAGATGGGTGACTAACTACCAAGATTCAATTTTAAATCTCTCTTGAAATATATCATCAGTATAGAAATAAGTAAACATGTTCAATTCCATATCTTTACTTCAGGTAAGAGTGAACATGTCTAATGAAGGATCAAGTAAAAAGGGAAGTACAATTGGAGTTCAAAATCTGATACAATTTAAGCTTTTATTTGAAGCAAAACCATTCATCAGATCAGTACTACCTACACCTCTTCAAGCATTACTATGTCTTTACAGTTATCAAATTGACCTATAAGCTTTTGCTGCACAATACTTGATAGCAACCAGACATTAGCAATTCAAATGCTAGCTATATAACACAAACCAACAGATATATGACTCTGTATCACCGATTTATCATCAGACAAAAACATTTCACTAGTGGTTTATATATACAATGAGGAATGTAACCAGTTGCATCTATTCAACTTCTGGGCAGGTGCAATTCTTGGACCGACACCACTTGCTAATCAAGTTTGGTAGTGTAGATGGAGGGGTGAGTTCTCTTTGTTTGTATTTTTGTGTTTTTATTCTTTTGTTCGAATAATACCATTTACAGTCCCTAAGCAAGTAAAATATAAATTACTTACAAAAACCTGAGAGGGGGCCCAAGGCCAAATATTAAATGGAAACAGTCTAGTATTGATCTTTGCTATAACTTGAGTAATGAGTGTCTGGCCATCTTCCTAGCGCTCTAACCTAACTCTTTTCAAATCTTAAGATGGCTCAAAACAAAGTTTCACCAACTTGTTTCTTAAATTTAATTTAATTATCTAAATGGGGCAACAAGGGTTGAACTCTTGATCACTGAGTTATAGATATCTCAGACCATGTTAGGGACAACTCTTAAAGGCTCACAACTGTTGGTGGAGGCTCAAGAATGATTGTATCTCGACAATTTGATCAAGCTAGTAAAAATGGGGTAGGAGCTCTGCTCAGGTCTTTATCTGTTTCAACATTCCAGATAATTTAACCCCTTAAAATGGAGTGGAATCAATATGTCCTTTATTGAGGTATATAACATGGATACAACTGAAATTGTATCTTTTTATTAGGTAAATTTGTTTTTCATCCTGTGTTTTTATTTTCATGGGTTTTTACGTATTCTGATGTCTTGATGTTTTTCCCCTCCTGATTCATCTGTGCATTCCATTAGAATTTAGCGGACGAGCTTTATCTGTTGTTTGAGCAGTTTTGTGACCACTTCCATGTAACATCAAGGAATTCAACGTATATGAATTTCATATCGTCTCATTGAAGCAATGCATTCAGCTACCACATGCTATAAGTAAAATAACAATACATAGCTAACCTTATAACCACACAAATGAAGTTTTTTTAATCCTGCCCAAATCCTGACATGCTTGTTAGCAAATCCTGACAGCCCTACCCAAAGCAAAACAAAGATACCGGTAAAGAGACAAACGCGAATGCTTGTCTACTAAAACTCTAAAATGTTGCTTTCCGACCACAGCAATATATAAAGATGAAAGAATCCCAAATCCAAGGTTTCACAAAAACCCTAACAGTGATGTTCTTAACCAAAGAATAAGAAAGATGAAAGATACGGAATACGAGGAGGGTTGGCGTGGGTGGTCACGTGGTAGATGTGTGGTGGTTGGCGGCGTGGTGAGCTCTACGGCTGCTGGTCGCGAGCGACTCGCTAGCTTGGTGGAGGCGTAGATGGCTGGCGGTGGCGCGATCTGGTCGGGCGTGGAGATAGATACGACGCGGTGGTGGGCTGAGTGCAGGCGGCGGTGGCGCTGGGAGGCTCTCGGCCGAATTTTGAATGAGGGAAAAATGGTGACCGACGGCAGCGCGAAGGAAGGGAATGCAAAGAGAGTGTGTGGGTTTGAGACTTGTAACAAAAATCATAGTTTACCGACGGCTTAGCCGTCGGTAAATTTTATTTCTAAATTAAAAATAAAATAAGTATTTACCGACGGCTTAGCCGTCGGTAATGATTTACATTTATCGACGGCCTAGTAATTACCGACGGATAAGCCGTCGGTATTTACTGAAAAAATTAAATTCCTGTATAGCCTTTTTCTGGGGATTACCAAGCGGTGCAGCGTCGGTATTTAAATATTACCGACGCACGCGTCGGTAATTCCGTCGGTAATCACCGATTTCTTGTAGTGTGCTAAAAGTGCGGATTGGCTACCCTATTTAAGTAAGGTCCGAGATATGAGCTTCTGCGTCACTCAATATGGGTTGGTCGATTCGGACAAGATGTAGGTCAGAATCCTAACTCTTGCTAAAGTATGGACTGGTTTTCCTATTGCAGGTGAACGTCCAGTGTATGAGCTTCTCCGTCACTCGACACAAGTATGAGTCAGATTCCCGACAAGGTGTAGGTCAGATTCCTAACTCTTGTTAAAAGGTGTGGATCGATTTTCATAATTGAGGAAGATTCGGGACGCGAGTCAGGTTTCCGACTAAAGGCTTGGGTCAAATTCCCAAGGTAGTGGGTCAGATTCTCAGCAAGCTGTAGGACAGGTTCCTAACTCATGCTAATAGATTGAATAGGCTGAGTACTAGTTCTTACTGAGTAACAACAGACCAACTATATGTGATATTTGAGAGGGTGAGTCAATGGACTCAAAAACTTTGATGATCATGCAGGATGCAATGAATGGTATGCCACGCATGAAATGTTGCTTTGTTTTGTAGAGAAATATTTTTTTTTAAGGTGGGTCGGGGACCCAAAAGTATTGATTGTTATGCAAGATGCAATGAATGGCATGTCATGCATGAGTCTTGTTTTGTTTTTAGAGAAATGATTTTGAAGGTGGGTCGGGGACCCAAAAGTATTAATGATTATGCAAAATGCAATGAATGGTATGCTATGCACGAATATTATTATTGTTTTGAATTTCCTTTTTTTTGATTTTCCTGAATTCCTTTGAGGACTCTACCCCTAGACTCGTGGGTGATAACTTTCTGTCAGATTGCTTGCCCGAATGGTTGACTTTGTACTGCACCAGGTTTGCATATTTGCCCTTTGATAGTTCATTTTGTCTATCTTTGTGGATTCTTGAATATTCCTTCCATGCTATGAATGCCTTTGGAAGGGTTAGATTGACAATTTTGATCCATGGAGACTTTTCAGTGTCCATTTGGCCTTCGTCCAGCCGTGTGAGGGAGGATCTATGTAGAGATGCGGATCACCTTGTGTAGTTCTGAAACTGGAATGAAGGTGAAGCTTGTAGATGATGGGTTCAGCTTTTGCCCCCAGCTCCTTGGTTTATGTTTAGATCCGTGAGGTCCAATTTGGGTGGACATGTTTGTAAATTTGACCCTAACTTTTGCCTAGGCCGCTCTTTGCGAGTTTTCAACCTAGCGGGTCGCTCTAACTTCTACCTAGACCGCCCTTTCGGGTTTTCAGCCTAGCGAGCATTTTATTTTATATTCTTTTTTTTTTTTAGGTAAAACAACTGCACTGAGGAGTTTATATGGATCTCCTCTTTCAAAAATCAAGTTTGAAGAAAATATGAACAATTTGACTTTGATCAGAATGGACTTTATTAGGGTTGTAACGTGGCCAAGGGTTAAGGGCTATGAAAGAAAGGATATTTCAGGCTCAAAAAGTATTTAAGGGTTTATAAAAACAAGGATCTTTAGTGCCAAGATGCACTTTGGTGATTGCTAGCACCAATTGTCTTGTTTTGCTTTTGCATTTTTATTCTTTTTCTTTGCAAATGTCTTGATATGTTGCATTTGATATTTGCTTGCTTGCTTTGCTTTTTTTTTTAACAGACAAAATTTATTGGACTATTGTGCTAGCCTTCAATGTATGGGTGATCCTTGTTTAGGGTATTTGAAAGATTTTTTTTAGGCTCAAAAGGGGTAGCAAGGGATAAATATTTTTTATATTTTTTGGATAGAGAAAAACGGCCAAACTTCATCTCAAAACCTTATTGCTCAAATTTTCACAAAAATTAATTTTTGATTATTGTGCATTTGCTTTACCATTTTATTTTATATTTTTCTTAACTACTTTTTTTTATCCCAGATTGACCATGTATCAAGAAGGGAAGTTGAAAAATTCAAGTTGCATTTCCATTGATGTATTGAAAAGATGGGAACAAAGTGGACCCTTTACAAGATATGCCCCAGGGCTTCAGGCAAAGCGTAAAAACAAATGAAGGTTGTTTAAACAGGGCTATTCCTTGAAATTTTACCACTTGGTGTTGATCAGAGCCCAACGATTCTCAATGGAGTGGCTCACTACCCCAGTGCATGTCGTGATGAGCATCATTTGTATCATCGTTTGTATCTTCTTCCTGCTCTTGACCTATCTTTGCGCAATGGTGTTGAGCTTGAGGTTGTCAATCATTCTCGCTTGTTATCCCCGCTTCCACTCTTTCCCGAGCAATGATTAGTTCTGAGAAGCTTAAAGAGATATTTCCAATCATCATGTCATAGAAAGGTGACTGGAGAGTGTCAATAAATGTGGTAACCATCTCCTTCTCTGATAGTGAAGGTTCCACTTGGGCTGCAACGCTTCTCCCTATTTGGGCATACTCTTTGAAGCTTTCATTGCCCCCTTTTACCATGGCTTGCAACTGGGAGCGGTCAGGAGCCATATCCAAGTTGTATCTATACTGTTTGATGAAAGCGTTAGCCAAATCATTCCATGAGTTGATTTTGCTCCTCTCTAACTGCATATACTAGTGTAGGGATGCCCCGGTAAGACTCTCTTGGAAGAAATGGATTAGGAGCTTATCATTACTGGAGCAGGAGGCCATCTTCCGACATTACATGATGAGGTGACTTTTTGGACAAGTTAAACCTTCATACTTGACGAACTCAGGGACTTTGAATTTTGGAGGAATTATCACGTTCAGGACCAAACATACTTCTGAAGCTTTGAACCCAATATGATTTGCCCCTTCAATTGTTTTCAGCCTATCTTCCATAATTTGGAGTCTCTCCTGATCTAGGGGGTCTCCTGATGAGCCATTGGAAGCCTTTCGATACTCATTAGTGCTGATGGAATGGTTCTCATTAATGGTCAACTTTGCACCCAAGTTCTGCAAGAGGTCCAATATCTTGTCTATCTTACCCTTGATTTGGTCGAGTTCTTCTCTCATCGCCACGATTCTGCTCCAACAAGTTCATAAGTCTAGATTGGGCTCGAGTCCCAGTAGGGATGTAGGGAAAGCTTATGTGTATCTATTTTTACGTGGAAGGGGAAAAATGAGTTATGTTATGAAGATGCCATGATTATGCATGTCATGAATATTTTTATGTACATTTTATGCAAAATAATATGACGGATAATGGAGAAACATTTTTATTTATTATTTTTTTATAAAAATAAAATGAATGCAAGGATAATGAGAAGCATCGTTAAAAAAAGGGGAAAATGCCTTTTGCTTTTTTTTTGAAAATTTATATTTTTTTTGGGGGAAAAAGAATGAGAAGGGAAAATATTTTTTTGAAAAATAACAAATAATATTTTTTGGGAGAAAAATATCATTTATTATCTTTCACAATTTTTGAAATGTGAATGGAAAATAAATGGATGGAGGAAAAACGGGCAGAGTGCGCCCCTTGTGATGTAGGCCGGTCTTTCCTAAGATCTTAGGTCATACGACCTTTGTCACGTGGAAAATGGGATAAGGTATGCTCTTTTCGTGATATGGGCCGGTAGCTCCTTAAAAGGATCTAGGGTTTATATTAAGTGTCTTTCCATTGGGTGGATTTAAGATACTAATCTAAAAGATCCCTAGAGCCAAGGGTCCTATTTGAAAATGTTACCACCAATAATAATTATATTATTAAAGGATGGTTTTTTCTCAAATAGAGCCAAACTCTAGGTGAGGCCTTCATAGGAACCCACTGGCCGTACGTCCAGCAGAGCACCCATTACACAGCCTCTCCTAACTTAAGGTTCACTCGGGCCCGGGTATAGGGCACCCACTCACAGTGTGTGTAAATAAAGTGTATAAAGTGAAGTGTGTGAAGGAGCAATAACCTAAAATACTACCCGCTGCAAAATAAATTAACAAATACATTTATATACAAGGTGGCTATCCTAATGTTCAATATACATATAATCACAAAAAAAAACTAAACAAAAATAAAAACAAATAAGATAAAATAAAAAATAAATAAATTGAAAAAATAAAAAATAAAAAAAATAGTAATAAGTAAATAAACAAAAATAAAAGAAAAGGAAATAATTCACATTGTAAGGCAAACAAACAATTCAAACAATCAAAAAGGCCTAACTCTCTAAGGTCCCCAGTGGAGTCGCCAGCTGTGACAACCACCTTAAAAATTTAAATGGAGCCGCCACCAATATTTATTTTTATAGGAAACATTGGAAAACCTATTTTTTGATTTTTTTTTGAATTTAACGAGGAAAAGGGTCTTTGAACCAGATTTTAAGCTCGGGAGTTGGTTACGCATATGGAAGGTACTAGCACCCCTAAAACGCCCATAAAAATGGTACCTTTAATTGTTCGAAAAAAATATTTGCCTAAAATTGATTCTCTTTTTGGTTTTATTAGCAATAATGCCTTACAACTAATTTATTTAAAAAATGAAAGTACTTCGTTTCAAAAAGAAAGCTTTATTATTATTTTTGTTAGAATCCAGAAAAATTTCTTTTTTAATATTATTACTTCATCCCTTTTTTAAAAAAAAACACAGAAATGAAAAAAAGGAAACTTTGGAAAAGAAAATAAACATGATTTCAATTATGTTAACTTATTAAAGAAAAAAAACATATAAATGAAAAAAGGTAGAAACTTTCATTTTTTGCTTTGATGCCCCTCTTAATGGGAAATTTGCAATTCGGTCCCCACAAGGTTTGGTCCCATTGGGAGGCCAAACCCTAACACTAGCTTCGAGTCTCACATGATGTAAAATGAGAAGATAAATAAAAAAAACTCAGCAACAACAAATAAACACGATCCAAATAAAAAGATAAATAAAAAAGTTAATAAAAAATAAAGCAAGCTGAAGAAATATAATATAATAGATTAAGGCTAACAATCTGAATTGCTATTACAGATCAAAAAAGAAAAAGAAATAAGAGAAGGAGATGAAACCTGGGCGAACAACTCGGGACCCAGAAATTTACATGGTAGCAAAAATTAAATCCACCTAAAACTAAGAGTGTTTGTTTTTCTTTTGTGGCCTCACAAAGATCTCAACAGCGGCCTTGCTCTCGCTTCTGTCTCTCCTCAGATTCAAAAATCAACTTCCCTTTTTTTTGAGATCCAGAACGCTCTCTTGGTAACTCTTTTCAGATCCCGAAAACTCTCCTCTGTTCGCTCCCCCCTTTTTCTCCTCTTTGAGAGGCTTTTATAGCATTCTTCGAATCTGTTACAGAAACAAAGAAAGATCAGGATCAAAATAAACTGGGAATAAAAGGAAATAAATGAAGAAAAAGAGAATAGAATCACTCCCTGATTTGGTTCTGGATGTCCATGTTTTCCTCTCAACCGAATCTCCATAAATCTGAGACATATTATCAAAAAAGGGGGATTTTGGTGTGATTTGGTTTGAGATTAAGAAAGGGAGATTTGATTGATTCTCCAAAATATGCTTTCTGAAAAGGAAAGGGATGGAAGAGGATCTTTTGCCTTATTTTTTCTATTTCTTTATTCATTCTATGAGACCAAAAATATTATTTTTATTTATTTATTTATTTAATATTACTACTACTAATTTTAATAAGCAAAAATAAATTAAAAGAAAGAGGCCGGACAAAATTAGGGTACGACAGCTGCCCCTCCTTAATTACATTTTACTCGAAGGTCTTCGTGCATTCGTTGTAAAAGATAATTAAGGACAAATGACTCTAATTTTGTCCAGAACGAAATTGTTTGAGGATGCGAGATTGGCTCCCGACTTTGCTTTGGGATTCTAGGTCTGATTCCTAGTGAATTCCCGGTAAGGCATAGGTTTAGTTCCTAACTCTTGCAAAATTGGTGAGAGATTCTAGGTTCGATTCCTAGTAAATTCCCAGTAAGGCATATGTTTGGTTCCTAACTCTTACAAAATTGATGAGAGATTCTAGGTTTGATTCCTAGTGAATTCTCGGTAAGGCATAGGTTTGGTTCCTAGCTCTTACAATATTGGTGAGAGATTCTAGGTTTGATTCCTAGTGAATTCGCGGTAAGGCATAGGTCTGGTTCCTAACCCTCACATCTTTGGTATTGATTACATCCCTACTTAGGGTAAGCCTAGGGTGCGAGCTTCTTCGTCACTCGACACAAGTTTGGGTCAGATTCCCAATAAGGGTAAGTCAGGTTCTTAACTCTTGCCACTACAAGAATTTTCGCTGTTACCGACGTCCATTTTTCGTCGGTAAACCAAGAAAGCCGTCGCTAAATGTTTATTACCGCCGGCTTACCGACGGCCTCGGGGCCCTTGGTTAATGGCTCGTTGGAAATCATTTACCGACGGCCATTAAAAGCCATCGGTAATACCAAAGGCTAAGCCGTCGGAAAAGTAAGTACAGCCGTCGGTAATTTACTGACGGACAATTGCGACGGCCTAGCCGTTGGTAATATACTGACGGCTAAGCCGTCAGTAAATTACTGACGGACATTTGCGACGGCTTAGCCGTCGGTAAATCTCAAAAAAAAATTAAAATACGCCGTCGGTAATTTACTGACGGACAATTGAGACGGCCTAGCCGTCGGTAATATACTGACGGCTCAGCTACTGACGGACATTTGCGACGGCTTAGCCGTCGGTAAATATGACAAAAAATAAAAATAAGATTTGCTTTTGCGACGGCTTAGCCTTAATATATATGTGTGTGTGTACATTTGCATATTCTAGTCTAGCTGGTTAAGATTGACACCAAAACCAAACCCATTGATCCAATGTTGGAAACAGAACAAGGACATTCCCCTGCATCAGCATGTTAATCAATGGAGGGCAAGGATGCTTATTATGCTTAAGACTATATTTGAACAAACTAGAAGGTATGTAATAAATGGAATGTGGTCAAGGAGACACAAGTCACAGAGAATGTTTCGGGTCCCAGAGACTAGAATGTATGACTACACAAGGAGTGTGATGTGTAGGCTTCCAACATTCTTCATCAATATGTTTTACTGCCCCTCAAGTCATGGTTCACTTTTTATTTTTATTTTTTATTCTTTCCTTAAGTATATGATCAAAGAACACCACTACACTAGGTAAATGATTTTCTTATCTTAATTCATAAAAAGACAAACTCATCATCGTTTATCATCATGAGTTGAAGGAGAATAATCGATGTATAATGTACCCAAAAAAAAAAAGAATAATCAGTTTATAGCTCTTTAGCCAAAATTTGAAACTGTGAACTCCAATACCGTAACAAGCAAATCAACACGATCACGCAATGAAAAATATACTCTATGGACTTTCTTTAAGCAGACAAACAAAATTAAATCAAACCCACACTGCATGACCAGCTACCAGAATCTAAGAGATGAGATCTTCAACCACAAACAAGGCATACAATGAAAAGCAACTCCAATACCAGAACAAGTAAATCCTACCATTCTAAAGCAACATAGTCACACAATGAAAAGCTATATAGTCTATGGACTTTCTTTAAGCAGACAAACAGAAATAAATCAAACCTACATTGCATACAATGAAAAGCAATACTCTATGGCCTTTCATCTCCTATTTAAGTATAATAGACTAACAATGCTTCAATACACCCAATCAAAATTTAAAACTGTGAACTCAAATACAAGAACAAGCAAATCCTTCCATTTTAAATCAACACAATCAGACAATCAAAAGGTACACTCTATGGGCTTTCTTTCAGCAGACAAAAAGAAATAAATTAAACCTACATTGCCTGAGTTACAACCAAAACTTGAGAGATGAGATCTTCAACAAGAAACAAGACAAACAATGGAAAACTACACTCCAAGGACTTTCCTGTCCTATTTATTTATGCAGAATAGATTAACAACTTTTGATTACACCCAACTAAAGTTTAAAACCTCGAATTCCAATAGTAGAACAAGCAAATCCTTACATTTAAAATCAACACAGTCCGGTCATGTAAAGCCATACCCTATGGACTTTCTTTAAGCAGACAAATAGAAATAAATCGAACCCATACAGGTCTGAACCATCTTTGGTTTTAGTCATGACAGAATCACAATTTCACTTTTGGCACACAAGGCAAGAAATAAGTGGCAAACACAATGAAAATAAGGCATAAAATCCTAATCATATTTAAATATGAATCTACCTTCACATGCACCTTCTTAAGCACATTTTCAATTAATCAAGCATACTTCAAATAACTAAAACACACTAAATCCGGGATAAAGATTCTCATGACAAAGACGCATATTGATCAACCGCAATTTAGACAGCTAAGGCATATTGATTCAAAGAGGACAACCCACGAGCATCCAAAAAAATTTATATAGAATGGCAAATCCATAAACAGGTAGGTTCTTGCAATTTTTTTTATGCAGAAGAGTGTAATTAAATTAAAAAATAAATAGGAGATGGGTGACTAACTACCAAGATTCAATTTTAAATCTCTCTTGAAGTATATCATCAGTATAGAAATAAGTAAACATGTTCAATTCCATATCTTTACTTCGTAAGAGTGAACATGTCTAATGAAGGATCAAGTAAAAGGGAAGTACAATTGGAGTTCAAAATCGATACAATTTAAGCTTTTATTTGAAGCAAAACCATTCATCGATCAAGATTACCTACACCTCTTCAAGCATTACTATGTCTTCTGATTATCAAATTGACCTATAAGCTTTTGCTGCACAATACTTGATAGCAACCAGACATTAGCAATTCAAATGCTAGCTATATAACACAAACCAACAGATATATGACTCTGTATCACCGATTTATCATCAGACAAAAACATTTCACTAGTGGTTTATATATACAATGAGGAATGTAACCAGTTGCATCTATTCAACTTAAGGCGAGTGCAATTCTTGGACCGACACCACTTGCTAATAAAGTTTGGTTGTGTAGATGGAGGGGTGAGTTCTCTTTGTTTGTATTTTTGTGTTTTTATTCTTTTGTTCGAATAATACCATTTACTGATCCCTAAGCAAGTAAAATATAAATTACTTACAAAAACTCGAGGGGGCCCAAGGCCAAATATTAAATGGAAACAGTCTAGTATTGATCTTTGCTATAACTTGAGTAATGAGTGTCTGGCCATCTTCCTAGCGCTCTAACCTAACTCTTTTCAAATCTTAAGATGGCTCAAAACAAAGTTTCACCAACTTGTTTCTTAAATTTAATTTAATTATCTAAATGGGGCAACAAGGGTTGAACTCTTGATCACTGAGTTATAGATATCTCAGACCATGTTAGGGACAACTCTTAAAGGCTCACAACTGTTAATTGGAGGCTCAAGAATGATTGTATCTCTGACAATTTGATCAAGCTAGTAAAAATGGGGTAGGGCTCCTGCTCAGGTCTTTATCTGTTTCAACATTCCAGATAATTTAAACCCTTAAAATGGAGTGGAATCAATATGTCCTTTATTGAGGTATATAACATGGATACAACTGAAATTGTATCTTTTTATTAGGTAAATTTGTTTTTCATCCTGTGTTTTTATTTTCATGGGTTTTCTGTGTTACAGTGTCTTGATGTTTTTTCCCCTCCTGATTCATCTGTGCATTCCATTAGAATTCAGCGGACGAGCTTTATCTGTTGTTTGAGCAGTTTTGTGACCACTTCCATGTAACATCAAGGAATTCAACGTATATGAATTTCATATCGTCTCATTGAAGCAATGCATTCAGCTACCACATGCTATAAGTAAAATAACAATACATAGCTAACCTTATAACCACACAAATGAAGTTTTTTTAATCCTGCCCAAATCCTGACATGCTTGTTAGCAAATCCTGACAGCCCTACCCAAAGCAAAACAGCACAGCTGTGCAAGAGACAAACGCGAATGCTTGTCTACTAAAACTCTAAAATGTTGCTTTCCGACCAGAGCAATATATAAAGATGAAAGAATCCCAAATCCAAGGTTTCACAAAAACCCTAACAGTGATGTTCTTAACCAAAGAATAAGAAAGATGAAAGATACCTGGAATACAGGAGGGGTTGGCAGCGGACTGGTCACGTGGTAGATGTGTGGTGGTTGGCGGCGGCGCGGTGAGCTCTACGGGCTGCTGGTCGCGAGCGACTCGCTAGCTTGGTGGAGGCGTAGATGGCTGGCGGTGGCGCGATCTGGTCGGAGGCGTGGAGATAGATACGGCGCGGTGGTGGACTGGGTCTGGGGCGGCGAGGCTGGGCGCCTGGGAGGCTCTCGGCCGAATTTTGAATGAGGGAAAAATGGTGACCGACGGCAGCGCGAAGGAAGGGAATGCAAAGAGAGTGTGTGGGTCTGAGACTTGTAACAAAAATCATAGTTTACCGACGGCTTAGCCGTCGGTAAATTTTATTTCTAAATTAAAAATAAAATAAGTATTTACCGACGGCTTAGCCGTCGGTAATGATTTACATTTATCGACGGCCTAGTAATTACCGACGGATAAGCCGTCGGTATTTACTGAAAAAATTAAATTCCTGCATAGCCTTTTTTCGGGGGATTACCGACGGTCTGGCCGTCGGTATTTAAAATATTACCGACGGCCACGAGGCCGTCGGTAATTTTCCGTCGGTAATCAACAGATTTCTTGTAGTGTGCTAAAAGGTACGGATTGGCTACCCTATTTAAGTAAGGTCCGAGATATGAGCTTCTCTGTCACTCAATATGGGTTCGGGTCAGATTCCCGACAAGATGTAGGTCAGAATCCTAACTCTTGCTAAAGTATGGACTGGTTTTCCTATTGCAGGTGAACGTCCAGTGTATGAGCTTCTCCGTCACTCGACACAAGTATGGGTCAGATTCCCGACAAGGTGTAGGTCAGATTCCTAACTCTTGTTAAAAGGTGTGGATCGATTTTCATAATTGAGGAAGATTCGGGACGCGAGTCAGGTTCCCGACTAAAGGCTTGGGTCAAATTCCCAAGGTAGTGGGTCAGATTCTCAGCAAGCTGTAGGACAGGTTCCTAACTCATGCTAATAGATTGAATAGGCTGAGTACTAGTTCTTACTGAGTAACAACAGACCAACTATATGTGATATTTGAGAGGGTGAGTCAATGGACTCAAAAACTTTGATGATCATGCAGGATGCAATGAATGGTATGCCACACATGAAATGTTGCTTTGTTTTGTAGAGAAATATTTTTTTTTAAGGTGGGTCGGGGACCCAAAAGTATTGATTGTTATGCAAGATGCAATGAATGGCATGTCATGCATGAGTGTTGTTTTGTTTTTAGAGAAATGATTTTGAAGGTGGGTCGGGGACCCAAAAGTATTAATGATTATGCAAAATGCAATGAATGGTATGCTATGCACGAATATTATTATTGTTTTGAATTTCCTTTTTTTTGATTTTCCTGAATTCCTTTGAGGACTCCACCCCTAGACTCGTGGGTGATAACTTTCTGTCAGATTGCTTGCCCGAATGGTTGACTTTGTACTGCACCAGGTTTGCATATTTGCCCTTTGATAGTTCATTTTGTCTATCTTTGTGGATTCTTGAATATTCCTTCCATGCTATGAATGCCTTTGGAAGGGTTAGATTGACAATTTTGATCCATGGAGACTTTTCAGTGTCCATTTGGCCTTCGTCCAGCCGTGTGAGGGAGGATCTATGTAGAGATGCGGATCACCTTGTGTAGTTCTGAAACTGGAACGAAGGTGAAGCTTGTAGATGATGGGTTCAGCTTTTGCCCCCAGCTCCTTGGTTTATGTTTAGATCCGTGAGGTCCAATCTGGGTGGACATGTTTGTAAATTTGACCCTAACTTTTGCCTAGGCCGCTCTTTGCGAGTTTTCAACCTAGCGGGTCGCTCTAACTTCTACCTAGACCGCCCTTTCGGGTTTTCAGCCTAGCGAGCATTTTATTTTATATTCTTTTTTTTAGGTAAAACAACTGCACTGAGGAGTTTATATGGATCTCCTCTTTCAAAAATCAAGTTTGAAGAAAATATGAACAATTTGACTTTGATCAGAATGGACTTTATTAGGGTTGTAACGTGGCCAAGGGTTAAGGGCTATGAAAGAAAGGATATTTCAGGCTCAAAAAGTATTTAAGGGTTTATAAAAACAAGGATCTTTAGTGCCAAGATGCACTTTGGTGATTGCTAGCACCAATTGTCTTGTTTTGCTTTTGCATTTTTATTCTTTTTCTTTGCAAATGTCTTGATATGTTGCATTTGATATTTGCTTGCTTGCTTTGCTTTTTTTTTTTTAACAGACAAAATTTATTGGACTATTGTGCTAGCCTTCAATGTATTGGTGATCCTTGTTTAGGGTATTTGAAAGATTTTTTTTAGGCTCAAAAGGGGTAGCAAGGGATAAATATTTTTTATATTTTTTGGATAGAGAAAAACGGCCAAACTTCATCTCAAAACCTTATTGCTCAAATTTTCACAAAAATTAATTTTTGATTATTGTGCATTTGCTTTACCATTTTATTTTATATTTTTCTTAAGTACTTTTTTTTATCCCAGATTGACCATGTATCAAGAAGGGAAGTTGAAAAATTCAAGTTGCATTTCCATTGATGTATTGAAAAGATGGGAACAAAGTGGACCCTTTACAAGATATGCCCCAGGGCTTCAGGCAAAGCGTAAAAACAAATGAAGGTTGTTTAAACAGGGCTATTCCTTGAAATTTTACCACTTGGTGTTGATCAGAGCCCAACGATTCTCAATGGAGTGGCTCACTACCCCAGTGCATGTCGTGATGAGCATCATTTGTATCATCGTTTGTATCTTCTTCCTGCTCTTGACCTATACTGCGCAATGGCTGTTGAGCTTCGAGGTTGTCAATCATTCTGCTTGTTATCCCTGCTTCCACTCTTTCCCCGACAATGATTAGTTCTGAGAAGCTTAAAGAGATATTTCCAATCATCATGTCATAGAAAGGTGACTGGAGAGTGTCAATAAATGTGGTAACCATCTCCTTCTCTGATAGTGAAGGTTCCACTTGGGCTGCAACGCTTCTCCCTATTTGGGCATACTCTTTGAAGCTTTCATTGCCCCCTTTTACCATGGCTTGCAACTGGGAGCGGTCAGGAGCCATATCCAAGTTGTATCTATACTGTTTGATGAAAGCGTTAGCCAAATCATTCCATGAGTTGATTTTGCTCCTCTCTAACTGCATATACTAGTGTAGGGATGCCCCGGTAAGACTCTCTTGGAAGAAATGGATTAGGAGCTTATCATTACTGGAGCAGGAGGCCATCTTCCGGCAGTACATGATGAGGTGGCTTTTTGGACAAGTTAAACCTTCATACTTGACGAACTCAGGGACTTTGAATTTTGGAGGAATTATCACGTTCAGGACCAAACATACTTCTGAAGCTTTGAACCCAATATGATTTGCCCCTTCAATTGTTTTCAGCCTATCTTCCATAATTTGGAGTCTCTCCTGATCTAGGGGGTCTCCTGATGAGCCATTGGAAGCCTTTCGATACTCATTAGTGCTGATGGAATGGTTCTCATTAATGGTCAACTTTGCACCCAAGTTCTGCAAGAGGTCCAATATCTTGTCTATCTTACCCTTGATTTGGTCGAGTTCTTCTCTCATCGCTTGCTGATTCTGTTCCAACAAGTTCATAAGTCTAGATTGGGCTCGAGTCCGGTAGGGATGTAGGGAAAGCTTATGTGTATCTATTTTCTGTGGAAGGGGAAAAATGAGTTATGTTATGAAGATGCCATGATTATGCATGTCATGAATATTTTTTATGTACATTTTATGCAAAATAATATGACGGATAATGGAGAAACATTTTTTATTTATTATTTTTTTTATAAAAATAAAATGAATGCAAGGATAATGAGAAGCATCGTTAAAAAAAGGGGAAAATGCCTTTTGCTTTTTTTTTGAAAATTTATATTTTTTTTGGGGGAAAAAGAATGAGAAGGGAAAATATTTTTTTGAAAAATAACAAATAATATTTTTTGGGAGAAAAATATCATTTATTATCTTTCACAATTTTTGAAATGTGAATGGAAAATAAATGGATGGAGGAAAAACGGGCAGAGTGTGCCCCTTGTGATGTAGGCCGGTCTTTCCTAAGATCTTAGGTCATACGACCTTTGTCACGTGGAAAATGGGATAAGGTATGCTCTTTTCGTGATATGGGCCGGTAGCTCCTTAAAAGGATCTAGGGTTTATATTAAGTGTCTTTCCATTGGGTGGATTTAAGATACTAATATAAAAGATCCCTAGAGCCAAGGGTCCTATTTGAAAATGTTACCACCAATAATAATTATATTATTAAAGGATGATTTTTTCTCAAATAGAGCCAAACTCTAGGTGAGGCCTTCATAGGAACCCACTGGCCGTACGTCCAGCAGAGCACCCATTACACAGCCTCTCCTAACTTAAGGTTCACTCGGGCCCGGGTATAGGGCACCCACTCACAGTGTGTGTAAATAAAGTGTATAAAGTGAAGTGTGTGAAGGAGCAATAACCTAAAATACTACCCGCTGCAAAATAAATTAACAAATACATTTATATACAAGGTGGCTATCCTAATGTTCAATATACATATAATCACAAAAAAAAAACTAAACAAAAATAAAAACAAATAAGATAAAATAAAAAATAAATAAATTGAAAAATAAAAAATAAAAAAAATAGTAATAAGTAAATAAACAAAAATAAAAGAAAAGGAAACAATTCACATTGTAAGGCAAACAAACAATTCAAACAATCAAAAAGGCCTAACTCTCTAAGGTCCCCAGTGGAGTCGCCAGCTGTGACAACCACCTTAAAAATTTAAATGGAGCCGCCACCAATATTTATTTTTATAGGAAACATTGGAAAACCTATTTTTTGATTTTTTTTTGAATTTAACGAGGAAAAGGGT
Organism: Calophaca sinica; assembly: GCA_037113605.1. Lineage (NCBI taxonomy): Eukaryota > Viridiplantae > Streptophyta > Magnoliopsida > Fabales > Fabaceae > Calophaca > Calophaca sinica. The sequence goes on from CM073735.1 coordinate 60,067,885, forward strand.
CTTTGAACCAGATTTTAAGCTCGGGAGTTGGTTACGCATATGGAAGGTACTAGCACCCCTAAAACGCCCATAAAAATGGTACCTTTAATTGTTCGAAAAAAATATTTGCCTAAAATTGATTCTCTTTTTGGTTTTATTAGCAATAATGCCTTAAAACTAATTTATTTAAAAAATGAAAGTACTTCGTTTCAAAAAGAAAGCTTTATTATTATTTTTGTTAGAATCCAGAAAAATTTCTTTTTTAATATTATTACTTCATCCCTTTTTTAAAAAAAAACACAGAAATGAAAAAAAGGAAACTTTGGAAAAGAAAATAAACATGATTTCAATTATGTTAACTTATTAAAGAAAAAAAACATATAAATGAAAAAAGGTAGAAACTTTCATTTTTCGCTTTGATGCCCCTCTTAATGGGAAATTCGCAATTCGGTCCCTACAAGGTTTGGCCCCATTGGGAGGCCAAACCCTAACACTAGCTTCGAGCCTCACATGATGTAAAATGAGAAGATAAATAAAAAAAAACTCAACAGCAACAAATAAACACGATCCAAATAAAAAGATAAATAAAAAAGTTAATAAAAAATAAAGCAAGCTGAAGAAATATAATATAATAGATTAAGGCTAACAATCTGAATTGCTATTACAGATCAAAAAAGAAAAAGAAATAAGAGAAGGAGATGAAACCTGGGCGAACAACTCGGGACCCAGAAATTTACAGGGTAGCAAAAAATTAAATCCACCTAAAACTAAGAGTGTTTGTTTTTCTTTTGTGGCCTCACAAAGATCTCAACAGCGGCCTTGCTCTCGCTTCTGTCTCTCCTCAAATTCAAAAATCAACTTCCCCTTTTTTTTGAGATCCAGAACGCTCTCTTGGTAACTCTTTTCAGATCCCGAAAACTCTCCTCTGTTCGCTCCCCCCTTTTTCTCCTCTTTGAGAGGCTTTTATAGCATTCTTCGAATCTGTTACAGAAACAAAGAAAGATCAGGATCAAAATAAACTGGGAATAAAAGGAAATAAATGAAGAAAAAGAGAATAGAATCACTCCCTGATTTGGTTCTGGATGTCCATGTTTTCCTCTCAACCGAATCTCCATAAATCTGAGACATATTATCAAAAAAGGGGGACTTTGGTGTGATTTGGTTTGAGATTAAGAAAGGGAGATTTGATTGATTCTCCAAAATATGCTTTCTGAAAAGGAAAGGGATGGAAGAGGATCTTTTGCCTTATTTTTTCTATTTCTTTATTCATTCTATGAGACCAAAAATATTATTTTTATTTATTTATTTATTTATTTAATATTACTACTACTAATTTTAATAAGCAAAAATAAATTAAAAGAAAGAGGCCGGACAAAATTAGGGTACGACAGCTGCCCCTCCTTAATTACATTTTACTCGAAGGTCTTCGTGCATTCGTTGTAAAAGATAATTAAGGACAAATGACTCTAATTTTGTCCAGAACGAAATTGTTTGAGGATGCGAGATTGGCTCCCGACTTTGCTTTGGGATTCTAGGTCTGATTCCTAGTGAATTCAGAAGGCATAGGTTTAGTTCCTAACTCTTGCAAAATTGGTGAGAGATTCTAGGTTCGATTCCTAGTAAATTCCCAGTAAGGCATATGTTTGGTTCCTAACTCTTACAAAATTGATGAGAGATTCTAGGTTTGATTCCTAGTGAATTCTCGGTAAGGCATAGGTTTGGTTCCTAGCTCTTACAATATTGGTGAGAGATTCTAGGTTTGATTCCTAGTGAATTCGCGGTAAGGCATAGGTCTGGTTCCTGACCCTCACATCTTTGGTATTGATTACATCCCTACTTAGGGTAAGCCTGGGGTGCGAGCTTCTTCGTCACTCGACACAAGTTTGGGTCAGATTCCCAATAAGGGTAAGTCAGGTTCTTAACTCTTGCTAAAAGGCACGGATTGGCTACCCTACGCTTGGTCATGAGAAAATTCGATTTCGAAAGATTCGGTTGACCCCCCGACTTGCCTAGCTAACAAGTTGCTGAGGGTCATTTCGCGGTCAAATCCACCCGAGGTTATGGTATTCACTCTGACCGCCGGGGTAGAGGAGAAACTCCCTTGGCCGGGCTGTTTCTCCGAAGTGATGGCACCGCCAACAAGATCAAATTCTACCTCCAAGCTCCTACACTTGGTTGATCGAATCTCGACGCCTCAATAGATTCCCCCACTGAGTTCTTAAGTTTGGATGAGGAGGACTTCGACATAACACCTCGGTCTTTTGACGAGGTATACATTTTCATACTTTAATCAAGCCATATTCGCTTATGAACCACTAATGGGAAATTTATTGTCCAAAAAGGACAACACCTATTGTCTATCATTTAATTTCGTTAAACTGGTGAGAATAAGGCTTGATTAGACACACTTGTTTCTATTTCTCCTTAGCTAAATGATAGGAGCATGAGAAACCTATGAGATTTGTCCTAACTTGGGCAAATTATTACCTCCAAGAGCAGTAGAAGTAACTTCATAAAGACTGCACGCTTCAATTGATGCACAATCTGAACCTCATAATATTGTTTCTTAAAAACACTTTTGAGTATTAATCAATCTCAAAGATGCTGCAACAACTTAATCTGCTGATAAGATTTACTCTTAATATATACATACATATTATAGACTGCTTGTCCTCTGTTTTGTATGACTAAGGATTTCAGCAACATCGAGATTCCGCTTCCGAACTCCTGCGCTTGGTTGAGGATGAATCTCAACTTCTCGTCAGGTTTCCTCGTTAAAGCTCTTAAGCTTAGACGAGAACTTCGACATCATATCTCGGTCTTCCGATGAGGTATACATTTCCATGCTTTATGCTTATCATTTTTCTGAACTTAAGTGGCACTTGAGGCCAATTTGAAAATAGTCATGACAAGCTCACAAAGGGATTCGTTCCCAAACATATATCCCCAACGCACAAGCTAGTTCGGTATGGGATGACACAATCAAAACACGTGTCAATATTTTACACATGTTGTATCTTTTGACTAACACATGCAGGACAACAACTCCACGAGGGTTAACTATACTTCTAAGTCGGCTCCATATTGCATGAGCAACCGACTTAGGGGCTTCTGATCCGGACCTACCCTAGGCCCATGTAACATTTAATGGGCTCCAACTACGTTGGCCCAATGGACATGACTTTTCCTAGGAGCTAACACTAGCTTGAAGGCTATATAAGCCAAATGTTGTCACCTCTACAAGGTATGCCTCTTCTAACCCTAGCACCCACCTCATTCTTGTACTGACTTAAGCGTCGGAGTATTTACAGGTGGCCACCACCCACATCCTCCACCGGAGCATGGAGCGGTCCGACCAACGTCTTCCTTCATTCTGCCACCACGAGGTATCAACTTCCTCCAACTCAGAGATCCACTCTGGATCAATTTGTGATTCAATGAATTTTTAATGAATGCTTCTTTAATTTCATTTGTGATTCAAGCATTTTTCTCTTTCACTCTCAATCTTTTTTAAACAAATAAGCATTCTGTGTTCATCTTTTATTTGATGCTTCAAATTTCTCAAGTTTTATTAAAACAAGTTTAATATCAATTTTCTGGAAAAGAATCTGGACTGCGTGTGTTATTGATTTGAACAATTGTGTGGTATTTGCAGGAAGCCAACTGGAAATAAACAAGCAAGTAAAAATCTGATAGGACACGCAGGAAAGTACAGTGAAACGATAAGAGTGGAAACAAGCTTGCTGAGCCAAGGTAATAAATCTTGTTGGTGTAGATTGTTTTGTTCTGCCTGGATTTGTTTTCCCTTTGTTTTGATTATTCTGTTATGTTCTATTTTTTTGAGTTAATTTATTATTATGATTATTGGCTTGTGAACATACTAGACTAAATAAAGGATATATTCATGTTCTGATTTTTTGAGTTGGTAGAAATCACGAATAGTCGCTACGTAATTAATTCTTAATTGTTAATGTTAGGGATTTGTTTGAGCAGATTGCCTCTTGAGTGATACTGAGACTATATTTGCTTATTTTAAGTCAAAATATTATCTGGTTGTACAAAAATATGCCTACATGAATCTATATGCTATTCTCATAGATACTAATATATGTTATTCATCTTGCTCATTGGAATTTGTTAACTGACTTTTAATAATATTGATGGTAAACAGGTTAATCAAAACACATATTCTCTTTTGTTATGGTAAAAGCATGTGTAACATATATTGAGAAGCTAAAAATCAGCAGTTAAACAACATCTTTGGATGCTGCTTTGGATGCTGCTCATGTTTTGAAGTTTCTCTCAGAAGTCAAAAAGGTTTTTCCTTTGACAGTTCTTTCTTATATGACTATTTTTTTGCTGCTAATTTACTTTTCTTCAAATAAACTCAAGTGATACATACCCTTCTGTGCCGGAGTAAATTTATCAACTTTGGTGGAGATTCTTGCATCTGTGGTATGCTTCTTAAAGGTTTTAGTGCCAAGTCACTATATTAGGAGTAAGAGTTGTGATTCCATTTGACATAGGTTGTTTGTTTTGTTAGAAGTCTCTGTTCAATTAATATTTCTGATCTTGATTTGTCATGCTTTTACTAATTATTTTTTAAATAGAATGTTTTTTGTTTAGTGTAGTAACTGCCTGGGGTTGCTCTAAAATCATTGTATTTGCATAATCGTACATTCCTTATTCATACAACCTTTATTATAGCTATGGATTTTGCATAATCGTACATTCCTTAGGTTGTAATTGTTTTTAGTTTCAGACTTCGAGATTGAGTCTAAGGTTGTTGTTTTTTCTCTTGTTGGTGGATTTGAAGGGTGTTGTTTGAGGCCACCAAACATTTGATTCATTTGAACAAGCCCTTATTCAAATATCAAATATGGAAAGCTGCTGTAGCTGTATTTTTTTTTAAATTATGATTCTGTAGATAATGGTTTGAACTTGCATGAATTCTTCTCTAATTAATGTCATGTCATATGAATCATTTTGTGTCTTCAGCTGAATCTGTATTCTTGCATAACTTGAATGGTGCATTGTCAATGATTTATGTGATGAATGACTGATAAATGATGTCACTAACATGTAAATCTTATTTCGTACTTACTATATATGATTTGCTTATTATATATATTTGGACTGCCCTCTTTGAAGTACTTTAGTTCTTTGGATCCTCCATTTTCAGCACCTTGTAATCTTTTTCCTAAGCTTCTTGAAGCTGAGCTGCAAATGGAAGCGCCTGCACACTGGACATGGATGTATGGCAGGCTTCTTTTTGGCCGAAGGGGATATACTACTGGATTTTTAACAGGTGTTGAAGAGTTTATTGGTTTTGCTTGCTGACAAGAGAAGTATTTGAATGAAGGTGTGATAAGGTGTCCGTGTAAGCTGTGTAAAAATGAAAACCACTTAACCCCGGATGAAGTCAATGTTCATATTCACTGAAAAGGATTTACACCTGGATAGTGGCATTGGACATGCCATGGAGAGAAACTCCCTCGCGTTAATGTTGATACTGACATGGATGGGCCTAGTAGTAGCAGTCAACAATGGGGTTATGAGCATGTTGGTAGACATCAGGATATGGTGTTTAATGCGACTGGTATAACTCATGAGCTTTCGGATGAAGAGGAACCTCCAAATATGAAAGCTGCCGAATTTTATGCAATGTTGAACTCCGCTCAACGACCATTGTATCCAGGATGTCAAAATGCATCAGAGTTGTCTGTTGCTGTTAAAATGTTAAGTATAAAGTCTAAACACAACATGTCACAGGCTTATTTCAATGACATCATGAAGTTTATGAAGAAGTCAAGCCATCCTGAGAATGTCATTCCCCCTGATTTTAGGCAAACAAAGAAACTTGTTGGAGGGCTTGGATTATCCAAGATGAAGATCGATTGTTGTGTTAATGGGTGTATGTTGTACTACAAAGATGATATATCTTTGAAGGAGTGCAAATATTGTAATCAGCCTCGATACAAAGCACGTACAACATGTAAGCGAAACTCTAAAGATGTTCCACATAAGATATTGCATTAGTTGCCTCTTATTCCTCAGTTGCAAAGATTATATGCCTGTGTGAAAACTGCAGAGCACATGAGGTGGCACTATGAAAATCGAAGGGAGGAAGGTGTGTTGTGTCATCCTTTAGATGGGGAAGCTTGGAAACACTTTGACCAAGTATATCTTGAATTTTTCTCGGAACCTCGAAATGTTAGACTCGGTCTGTGTGCTGAAAGATTCACTCTTTTTAACCAGTCATCAACACAGTACTCTATTTGGCCAGTAATTGTCACACCTTATAACTTACCTCCCGATCTATGTATGATGAACCCTTATATGTTCCTGACCTTGATCATTCAAGGTCCGCACAGTCCAAGAGGTAAAATTGATGTGTATTTGCAGCCGCTGATAGACGAGTTGCAGATATTGTGGAACGATGGTGTAAAAACATATGATGCCTCTAAGAAGCAAAATTTTCTATTGAGAGCTGCACTAATGTGGACCATAAATGATTTTTCTGCCTATGGGATGTTGTCTGGGTGGAGTACCACAGGAAAATTAGCATGTCCAATATGCATGGAAAAATCAAAAGCTTTCACATTGAAACATGGAAGAAAAACGTCATGGTTTGATTGCCATCGTCAATTTTTACCACACGATCATGCTTTCAAGAGAAACAAGGATGCATTTTTCAGAAATAGAATTAAGAGAAATGAGCCTCCTCCTAGGTTAAGTGGTGAACAAGTGTGGGAAAGGGTTTTTGAGATTCCCAATGTAGTTGACGCAGGGCTATGCGAGATTCCTGGCTGTGGAATTTCCCATAACTGGAGCAAAAGAAGTATATTTTGGGATCTGCCATATTGGAGACACAATCTATTGAGACACAATCTTGATGTTATGCATATAGAAAAGAATGTCTTTGATAATGTGTTCCATACTATTATGGACAACAAAGATAGATCTAAAGACGATGAAAAGGCACGATTGGACTTGGCAGAGTATTGTCGTAGAAAGGAGTTATTGCTGAAAACAAATCCTAATGGAAAATATACAAAACCCAAAGCAAAATTCTGCTTGACAAAGGAACAGAAGAATGATGTATATGAATGGGTGAAGGGGTTGAAAATGCCCAATGATTATGCTTCCAACATTGGCAGATGTGTAGATATAGAACATAAAAAATTAGTTAACATGAAAAAGTCACGATTGCCATATTTTTATGGATTGTCTACTTCCAATAGCTTTAAGTCCTCTTCCTGTACCAGTATGGAAGCCGCTAACTGAGCTTAGTCAATTCTTTAGGGACTTGTGCTCAACAACTGGCAAATGTAATGAAAGGTGGCTCACAGATAAGGAATTGTCGGCTGCCTAATTACATGTCTCTTAAATTGTAATGAGGTCAAGCCATTCATTGAGTAAGTATCAAGCAATACACATCTCCATTAATGCAACTAGCAATAGTACTATCTAACCTAATTATAAATACCTTGTTTTGTAGTATCTATGTGCAAAGTTTGAAAGAGAATTACGAAAATCTCAATGACGATGTTATCGATAAACAAATAGAAGCTGATTTTCCACGGTGGTTCAAAGAATATGTAAGCATAACATTAAAATGTTATAAATTATTCATTATATTGGTAACTTATAATTGTTTGTTTATGTGACTAGGTAAGAGATAATCACTAACTTAGATTACAAAATCCTGACTTGTATGACTTGGCAAGGGGGCCTTTGAGACGAGCGAACTCATGGCCTATTTGTTTAATTAATGGATACAAATTCCATTCAATTTCTTGGGGTGAAGGCGGAACAACATATAATAGTGGGGTATATGTTAGTGGAATTGGACATGATGGAACCGGATAAGTTAGAATTTATCTAGTTTTTTACCTTGCTTTAATAGGTTTTATTAGTGGTTTATCTTTATTTATGTTTTATTTTTATTACCTTTTGGTTTATATTTTGATTTGTAGGAAAAGGAGTTGAAGAGTTGATGAATTTGATGCAAACAGAGAGAATTACGGCCCCCCAGTGTTGAAGAACACGACCATAATTCGTGGGAAGCAGTTGGAAGGTCAAGTGAAGAAACAGAGAGAATTACGCCCCCCAGTGTTTTCCAACATGGCCGTAATTCGTGGTTACGTGAGCTGAAAAATCACAGTTTGAAGATTATGGACCCCCAGTGTTGCGCATTATGGCCATATTTATGGCAGAGTTTTGTAACAGCTCAATTTAAGTGCTGAAACTGTTGAACTGTTTTAGAGGGGTCTTCAAGTGGATATAATGGCACTTGATTGGGGTAGAATTGGGCTATAAATTGAGGCTTTCAGAGCACGAAATGGGATCATCTTCCTCTCCATTTTTCTTAGCTAAACTTGTGTTCTTTTGTGTTTTTTCTTCATGTATGTTCAAGCAACTTTTCTATGGCTTTAAGTTTTGAATGAATTTCAGTTTCTATTACCTTCTAATCTTCATCTTTTACTTATTCAAGTTCTAAATGTTTAATTTACATTGTCTTATTTACATTCCAATCATGTGTGAGTAGTTTCTTTTATTATCTTGGGATTGATTATATTCCAATGATGAATTATTGTTAAGTCTAATTTTCTTTCCTTAGATGTTATGAGCATTGTTCCATTCTTAATTTAATCTTGGATTTTACTTTCTCTGCAATCATAACTAATATGATTGTATGAATCCTAAATATCTTATTACGCACTGAAAAGTGAAAATTTGATATTGGAATTACAAGATTAAACAAGGGGATCAATTCATGAAAATAGAATTGGTTTCCTCGAGGCTTAGAAATAATTGTTCTTAATGAGTTTTATCATTCTTTCTATCATGAAAATAGGTAGATTTTATGGTCTAAAACATGTTATTGTACTTTGAAAGAAGACAATAATCACATTTGATTATTTGGCCTTTAAGAATCCATTGTTCATACTCATAGGAAAGTGATGAAGAATTGGCTTAAGAGTAATTTTCATTGGAAGAACATCAATCCCAAGAGCCTTTTATTTTCTAAATTAAAATCATTTTATTTTCCAGCAACAACAATACTATTCTAATTTATTCCTTTAGCTAATCATCTTAGTGAGAGAAATTGGTACTCAATTCTAAGTCCTTGTGGGAACGATATTTTACTACGCGATAAAACCGTGCACTTGCGGGCCTATCAAGTTTTTGGACTTAACAATAATTCATCATTGGAATATAATCAATCCCAAGATAAAAGAAACTACTCACACATGATTGGAATGTAAATAAGACAATGTAAATTAAACATTCAGAACTTGAATAAGTAAAAGATGAAGATTAGAAGGTAATAGAAACTGAAATTCATTCAAAACTTAAAGCCATAGAAAAGTTGCCTGAACATACATGAAGAAAAAACACAAAAGAACACAAGTTTAGCTAAGAAAAATGGAGAGGAAGATGATCCCATTTCGTGCTCTGAAAGCCTCAATTTATAGCCCAATTCTACCCCAATCAAGTGCCATTATATCCCCTTTAAGACCCCTATAAAACAAATTTCAACAGCCAAAGACTTAAATTGAGCTGTTACAAAATTCTGCCATAATCATGGCCATAATGCGCAACACTGGGGGGCCATAATCTTCAAACTGTGATTTTTCAGCTCACGTAACCATGAATTACGGCCATGTTGGAAAACACTGGGGGGCCGTAATTCTCTCTGTTTCTTCACTTGACCTTCTAACTGCTTCCCACGAATTATGGCCGTGTTCTTCAACACTGGGGGGCCCGTAATTCTCTCTGTTTGCATCAAATTCATCAACTCTTCAACTCCTTTTCCTACAAATCAAAATATAAACCAAAAGGTAATAAAAATAAAACATAAATAAAGATAAACCACTAATAAAACCTATTAAAGCAAGGTAAAAAACTAGATAAATTCTAACTTATCAAACTCCCCCATGCTTAGATCTTTGCTTGTCCTCAAGCAAATCCCAACAAATGGCCAGACTTGGAAATGCCTTGTTTCAACCAAACCATATCAAAGTTCTTTGATGATATCCAATGACACAATTTGCAAAATTTCAACACACCATTTATTGGAACCTAGTGCATAACATTATCAGATGGTTCAAGGCATCAGAACATTGAGTGAGACCTAAATTATTATTCTGATCTTTTCATTTTTAAGCTTAGATTCCCAGCACTTTTGCTTGGGTCCTCCACTCATATGCAAACAAAGCAATTGCCACACTTGGTCTCAAAGGAGTGCCATTGTTTCCCAGTAGCCAATCAGTCTCAAAAGGGTACAAAGGGTATTTCCCTAGTAACCTATGACTTCAAAGGGGTGTTGAGCTAATTTTTTCTATTCTCTTTTTTTTTCAGCAATTATTCTTTTTTTTAACTAACCCCACTCTTTTTTTTTCTTTTTCTTTTTTATTCTAGCTCAACACAGACATTTCTCCAGTAACCAATATGCAGTGAGTGTCACCAAGGGAACCAATAATTAGATATCAAAGTAAGGTTCTTCCCAATTATCCTAATGCCAAAACTCATCTAAGTTGTGTGGGGGGGGGGGCCCCAACAAGCAGTAAAGCTTTCAAGATTCACAATGTGCTCACTGAATACCAATCAATTAACCAAGTAGTGCCATAAAAACAAGGATTTCCAGAGAGGCCAATTCAAGAAAATTTTCACAACAAAGATTTCACATGGGAAGAAAGATAAAAGCTAGAAAACTAACACTAACAAAAGCAAAAAGAAAAAAAACACAGGACAAAAAGAAACAAAACAAAACAAAACAAAACAAAGTAAAACAATACTCCCCTTATTTTTTAGACCACCATCAGTAGCGTCCTCATTTTTTTTTCTTGCTCTGGGATATGAAGAAGCATAAAAATTGATAAATTTTTGCCAGGGTCCCATTTCTTGAAGGATAAAGGCCAAGTGACACATGAAGAATGAAAGCTTATTCCCGGATCCCATTGCTTAAAGAATGGTAATCGCGGAAATAGTATAAGTCTACCCTCAAATCCGCCTGGATCAAACGGTATTTTCACAAAGAAAAGCGAGAAACAAGATGAAGGGGCTAACTTTGTAGCATCCACAGATGCTTGTAAACCAATATACTTATCCATTTCAAAGTTTTCATAATTCTTAGTTAGCATGGTGAGGTAAGTGTTTTCCACATGACTTGCCCTCTCACTTGTTTTTTTCCAAGGATTTTCAGAAAATAATGTTTCTTTTCTCTCCGTTTATTGTTCTTTTTCTTGTGACACACCTTCCACTACCACTTCATCATCATTTGGATCTATCCCTGCAATAATATTTTTCTCAAATTGTGTTTCATGCGGCTCTTTGGATATCACTTGTAAGCACGGTGGTGGTGGTGGCAAAGATGACAAAAATGATTCCCATTCTTCCTTAGAGAATATAAATACATGCTTATTCATCATATGGTGCAAATAACAAGGAAAATAATAACAGGAAAAAAATTAGTCTAACCGGAATAGTGAAAGGAAATCAATATCAATAACATAAGTCCCCGGCAACGGCGCCAAAAACAGAGAGAATTACGGCCCCCCAGTGTTTTCCAACATGGCCGTAATTCGTGGTTACGTGAGCTGAAAAATCACAGTTTGAAGATTATGGCCCCCCCAGTGTTGCGCATTATGGCCATGTTTATGGCAGAATTTTGTAACAGCTCAATTTAAGTGCTGAAACTGTTGAGCTGTTTTAGAGGGGTCTTAAAGGGGATATAATGGCACTTGATTGGGGTAGAATTGGGCTATAAATTGAGGCTTTCAGAACACGAAATGGGATCATCTTCCTCTCCATTTTTCTTAGCTAAACTTGTGTTCTTTTGTGTTTTTTCTTCATGTATGTTCAAGCAACTTTTCTATGGCTTTAAGTTTTGAATGAATTTCAGTTTCTATTACCTTCTAATCTTCATCTTTTACTTATTCAAGTTCTGAATGTTTAATTTATATTGTCTTATTTACATTCCAATCATGTGTGAGTAGTTTCTTTTATCTTGGGATTGATTATATTCCGATGATGAATTATTGTTAAGTCTAATTTTCTTTCCTTAGATGTTATGAGCATTGTTCCATTCTTAATTTAATTTTGAATTTTACTTTCTCTGCAATCATAACTAATATGATTGTATGAATCCTAAATATCTTATTACGCACTGAAAGGTGAAAATTTGATATTGGAATTACAAGATTAAACAAGGGGATCAATTCATGAAAATAGAATTGGTTTCCTTGAGGCTTAGAAATAATTGTTCTTAATGAGTTTTATCATTCTTTCTATCATGAAAATAGGTAGATTTTATGGTCTAAAACATGCTATTGTACTTTGAAAGAAGACAATAACATGACTTGTATGACTAGGTAAGAGATAATCACTAAATTAGATTACAAAATCCTGACTTGTATGACTTGGCAAGGGGGCCTTTGAGACGAGCGAACTCATGGCCTATTTGTTTAATTAATGGATACAAATTCCATTCAATTTCTTGGGGTGAAGGCGGAACAACATATAATAGTGGGGTATATGTTAGTGGAATTGGACATGATGGAACCTCAGATGATTATTATGGTGTTCTTGTAGAAATTCTAGAATTGGAATGGTCAAGTCAAGCAACAAGGAAGTTGGTTTTATTTTACTGTGATTGGTTTGACCCTTCAAATCATAGGATGAGGACAAATAATCAATATAATATTGTAGAAGTACGAAAAGGGAGAAAGTACGAAAAATTTGATCCTTTTATTTTTCCCAAGGTCGCAACTCAAGTGTACTATTCACCTTATCCAGGGCGACAAAGGGATAAAATTGAACGGTTGATAGTTATCAAGACAAAGCCAAAGGGGGTTGTTGATGATAGACATACTTTGGAAGTTGCTTTTCAAGTGCAAGAGTCACAAGCTAATGGAATAATTGAGGATGACCCAATTGATCACCTACAAGATGATGAAGTTTGAGACGTCCTAATAAATTTTCCAATATAATAAATATATTAGTTTATACAATAATGGTGAAAATAATTTTATTTTATTTTGGCGAGCGAAAGTGTACAAATGTACCAAAAAGTACCCAACTTTAGGGCCTTTAACTGTACAGAGTATCTTAATAGCTAAGACTCCTTTAAATACTAGCTTCGACTCACTGACTGTGATCCATTAATCTCTATCTTTCTTTTGAACTCGTCTGACACCTGCTAATATCTGAAGGCAAATATATGCAAAACAAGAAAAGAACGGGAGGCTCAGAACACACTATACGCACTATTAAATGGGAAAACATGAATTAGAATTCATGTATAAAAAGACAATCACATGTATTGACGAATCTGCAACTACACATAAGTGAATTATCAACCACATATTAACAGATCAACTACTCTCGCACTCATGCACCTAAAGTTCTACATGCCTACGTGGCCACACAACTTTCCAAAAATAGCAGAAGGGCCCCACCTAACCACTTCGCCCTTTATAGTCAACAACCTTCCACCGACATATGGATAGGTCAAGCCAGTTGTCCATCTCTATATCCCACTCATCGTACCCCTAAGAGTGCATCCCTGCTCCTCAACTTCGACGATAGGAGCAGGTATTGGGGCAGCACTTGGGATCGACACTATGGACAGTGATACGACAGTACCCCATCAGGATGACTGAGCTTCTAGACGTCCCAACACAGTGGCGGCCAAACCACTGGTCACCTAGGAGCCTTGTCGGACCCAGACTATCCCCAAGGACCAGCATGTCCTGTACTCAACATATCGTGCCCGCGCTCTGGTACCTGGACTTGTACACAGCCTATGCGTACGGCGGTGGATTACAACACACAACCATGCATATGAAACCTCCCCTTGTGATATTTCATTATCCATCATATTTTTTCCAGCACTTACCGGCTTATTATCTACTCAACCATCATCAACAACTCACCTCAACATTACCAACTTATCCAATACTCATCAACTCATTAGCTTATCCAACATTAATATTTATTTCGATGTTTGTCTGCTCTTTATGATTAATGATTCAGTCATATTCTCTCGTATAACAATAATAATTTAATATCAAACTAGCGTGAGTGAGACTACTAACGTACACATTGCAACTATCAACATATAACATGATGTCAACTAACAACTATCATATCAACTAGCACAACATCAATTATCATCCATCTTCAATCCACATATAGATCACTCTAACATCGCTCAGGCGACCTACTACTACTACTACTACAAACATATTATAAATCAACATATCATCAGCCACACATGCACATTATCATAGAGTAATCACATCAACCAACATCCATCCTTAGATAACAATAATTCATTCCTATGGATGACAGACCTCTGACAACTGTCACAGGTCACAACCCCTCTTCTAAAGTGCTTCTGTTATCAACCGCTAGCAGGGCTTGGGTCACCCTACACCTAGTTATACACTTATTCTAATCCTACAATCCCTGGTGGATAGGGTTCAAATCTCCCATACCTGGTTTAAAAGACCGCTACAGTTGCTGCCACTCTCTATTTCCTCGTCGCTCCTATTCCTCGTACTCCTATCTCTAGATACTCCTACATTGCCTGCTAGGACACTCTCATCTTTCCCTCTCAGAGGATTACCTACTAAGGGCTTTTTGATGCACAAGTTCCTTATTTGAGGCAAGTACAGAGCATACTTGCTCCTTAGTGGCCCTCTAAGTCTCACTCCCTTTCTCAATCTCAAGGATTACTTACTAAGAGTTTTCTGATGTGCCAGATCCTCATTAGAGGCAAGCACAGAGCATACTCACTTCTAGAAGTTCCTAGAGAGAGAAAGCTAGAGAGAGAAGAAGATTTGGGGCGAGTTGGAATGGAGGGGTGAAGGGCTATTTATAGGCATAAATTGGCCCCCATTGCGTCGCGAGCCAATTACATGTAAATCCTGTTGCGTCGCGAGCTAGGACACGTGTCACACATCAGACTCTCGTGATCATCGACTTACCCACCGACCTTACTCGCGTCGCAAGCCATTTTGTACTAGCCTCATCGCGTCGCGATCCACCTTTTTTGGAAATGTCTAGTTTCTCCTACTCTAGAATGTTCTAGGGCATTCTAGGCTATTCTAGACTTTTCTAGGGACTTCTTCACTATTCTGAAAATTCATATCTCCTTTATAAGAGTTTCTAGGTCTCTCTTAAGCCCATTTTTATCCCTAATTAAGGTTTTTAGCACTTGTTTATCACTTAATTACTAATCAAATTATCTTTAAAACATTATTTATGATTTCTCAAAAATCAGGATGTTACAAAGTTGATGGCGAGGAGGTTGATTTGCAAGAGGAAGTTAATGATGAAGATGAAGAGGAAGAGGACGAGGATGATGATTTCATGGAACAATATTTGATTGTATTTGACCCTATTAATTGATTATCATTGTTCAAATCTTTCTCTTTGTATTGTGATGTTTGGATTGTGAAATTGAATGTTAAATGATGAATGAGATTGATAGTGACTCTCAAAGCTCACCCTTCCGTTTCTTTGTTTTTTAGCTTTTTCTTTCAATTTTAATGTGTGGTTTCAAAGTTGACTGTTATATCATGTTGCCTTTAGCTTTGGGACTATAGACATTTAAACTATGATCTGGACTAATGATCGATTATTTTTTTCAGTCACCAAAACCAGCAAGAAAATCAAGTTGAAGTCGACGTACACTGTCAGCAAGGTATAAATCTATGATATTCCTCAATTTGGTCTTATGCTATGATAGTAGTGCTTTCTTTTTCGTCAGTTATACTATTTTACTTCAGATTTCAATTCAAATAAACTAACATTGTTAAATTTGAATACATATGTCAGATTCTAAGAGCCCTATGAAACCAATTAAAAAGGTGAAAAAGAAGAAATCGCAAAGTTATGTACCTTTGATAATTCAACCTCCACCTCAACCTCGACCTCCACTTCAATCTCGACCTCAACCCATCCAATCTAAATCTGCACCTTTATCTCGATCTCGACGCAAACCTCAATCCACCAAATCTCAACCTCCACCTCCACCTCCACCTCGACCTCGACCTCAATCCACCCAATCTCAACCTCTACCTCCACCTCGATATCGACATCAATCCACCCAATCTCAGCCTCCACCTCCACCTCCACCTCCACCTCAAACCACTCAATCTAAACTCATCCCCACTCAATCTTAACCCATCCCCACTCAAGGTGTTCATGTCCAAAGACAAGAAGAGGAAAATGTGCAAATGAGAAAAAGGTTGAATGAGACTAAGAGGCAAGTCACTACATTGATGGAGCATCTTGGATATGCTGCAAGTTCTTCTCATCTGCCTTCATCGCCTCAAAATGACAATGAAAGTGAAGACGATGGTGATAGTGATCATTTAGACTAGGATTTCAAGTTTTGTATTTAACTATATGACATATGATATGCTATATTTGTCAATTTGCATAACCCTATGAACTTTCTTTCCTTATGAATTTCTCAAAATTATTTACTTATAATTTTGCTTTTGTTTGTGTTTGCTACAATCATGGCTTGATCAATTTATGCTGCTTTGGTAGTTGGCGATGATGTTAAACATTCATAAACCTGTTTTTCTGATGCTTGTTTAATTTGGTTTGCTCCACTGATGGAATCATTTTGACCATAAGCTAATAGGGATATTAAATTAGTAATTGTAAATAGGAGAGCCAAAATATATAAGTTGAAGGGTAGAGCTATGATTAAGAGGTTGATTCCTGCAGATTATAGCCAAAAAAAAATTACCTGTGGATTTTGCTGCGGGCTACGCTTTTTCTGCAGAATTTGCTGCGAATTTTTTTGCAGGAAAGTTCAAAAATTGGAATTTTACGCCTAAATCCGTTTGATGTGGATTTTAGAGCTTTTGTTGCGGAATATATCTGCAGGAAATTACCTGCGGATTTTAGAATCTGTAGGAAACGATTTCCCATGAAGCTTTTACCTGGGAACCTGAATCTGCAAGAAAATCTACAGAAAACAGATTTTCTGCAGATTTTTCAGTAAAATCCGCAGAAAAATTCACAGGAAACGGTGCAAATTCTAGTAGTGTAAATATTAATATGCCTTACGCCTTCATGAAAATATTTCATTTTTTTTAAAGATATATTTATCTCTTCTAATTTATATATTAATGAGTTTTTTTAGATAGTTTCAATCACTGGGAGATATCAATATTTATTACCAAAAGAAATATTCACTAATAGTTAATGTTTATTCAACTCATTGAAAAAGTCCAAGTCTAATAGGAAATAAGAATAAAAATTAAAATTAAAATATAACTCCAATAGAAGTCCTTAAACAATATATCTATAGCATTAATGGCTTGTGCACCACACAAGATATATTAAAAGAAATGCAAATTTTATGAAAACAAAATCATATTAATTAGTAATCTCTACTAAATATTTATCTATAGTAATTTAGATGTGAATGCTATTTAATGAAAAATATTAAGTCTCCTTATGAAATATATTTTTACCCGTAACTTAATATATATATATATATATATATATATATATATATATATATATATATATATATATATATATATATATTACAGGTCTATTTTCAAATATCCAATTTCCTTATAATATTTTCATAGAGATTTTAATATGTCTTCAGGTAAAATGTTTTTTTTTCCTGCATGATATATTTTTTCTTAGATAACCATTTTTATATGTTCTCTTAGATTACATGTTCTATTTATATTTCTACAATGTAATATGTTGGATATATGCAACCCACATGGGATATGTATACACGGGTTATATGTAAAATCAATTGAAATAAGAATATTTTAAATAAATTATATTGCAAAAAAATTTAAAATTAAATTTCTATTATATTTAGAATTGTAATTATTAATAATAATCCTTAAATGATAATTGTATTTTGAATACTAATCCTTAATTAATTAACAATAATTTTAATATAAAAATTTATGTAATATAATAGATTTCAAAATTAGATTTTTAAAATTTGAAATAAATTATCTTTGATTAAAATTCTAAATGAAACTTTAAAGATTTGAAATTTGAAATAAATAATATTGAATAAAAAATTGAAATAAATCTTAAAATTTATATTCATTGATACTTATATTTTAAATAATAGTAATGCTATTTAGTATGATACAAAGATAGTTGCGAATGATGTGGACCAATAAGAGCCTAGGTGACCATAAACGTTGGGTTAAAATTCGATAAGCGATTGGATAAGAATTTTCAGAAGCCTTTTTCGTGTGTATACGAAAAACTTCTTTCGTACTATTAAGTATTTTCCTGTGAATAGTAATCTATAATTTAAATTAATTATAATTTGAAATATATCTGAAAATCAAAATGTGTTCCATTAAAATTATTGTGAATGATTTAGTTAGTGAATAATAATAATAATAATAATAATAATAATAATAATAATAATAATAGAAAATAGATAGATAATATAATATTTTTTGAAATAAATTATCTTCAATTATATCACAAAATTAAGTTTTCTAGATTTGAATTTGAGATTTATTATATCGAATATAATTATATTTTAAATACAATATATAATATAATATAATATATTTTAAAATTAATTTTTAAATATTTTGATATTTGAATTAAATTATAATTATTTAAAATTATAGATGAAATTTTCTAGATTTAATTTCTAAGAAAATTTTTATAGATTTGAAACTTGAAATAAAATATACAAATTATATAGCATAAAATTTTGAAATTAAATTTGAAGCTGTTGTTAAATGATGATTAAATTTTGAATAGTAATCTTCAATTTGCATTTCATTATATTTTGAAAATTGAAATTTTAAAATTTTATAACATATAATTGATTTCAAAAATTTAAAAATTTAAAATTTGAAATAAGTTAGCTTTAATTGAATTTCTAATTTCTTAGTTCTAGATTTGGAATCTGAAATAAATAATATCAAAGCAAAAAATGGAAATTAATTTTTAAATTTCTATTAATTGATCTTTATATTTTGAATAATGGTGTATAATTTAAATTAATTAATTTCAAATATATCTGAAAATCAATATGGGTTCATTTAAAATTATTGTAAATAATTTAGGTGGTGGCGCGTGGCATAGAAAATATTATATATTGTAGATAAAATAAAGAATAGCTTAAATTTTAAAATTTAAAGCGTAGGAATGATTTAGCCGGGAAAACAAAACTTTTTTTCTATCGATAATAAATAGATAGAATAAAAATATATAGATATTTTGAAAATTAATATTTTAAAATTTTATATAATATATTAGATAATCAATGTCAAAATTATATTTTCAAAATTTAAAATTTTAAATAAATTATCACTAATTAAAATTATAGATTCAAGTCTTTAAATTTGAAATTTGAAAACCTTCTTTTATATATATATAGAAGAAAAATATCAAGACTTTTTTTGTTTCAATTAATTTGGGATAAAAAAAAGTTTTTCTTTATGATTATCTACGTTATATCCAGGACGGATCCAGAAATACAGTAAACAAAGGGCTGATCAAATTTAACATATTATGCACATCATTATTTCATATCATAAAATATATCAATATATTTTAACTAAAGTAAAAAATATTATTAATAAATTATTTATTAATATTTATACTAATAATAAAATTTTTACTAATAATTTTATATATAGTTATAGTTTAGTGACACACAAGTGTCTGCATGTATAAGTTAAACACTATTACCTATGGGCACTAAAACCACTCAATGTTTAAATCAAGCCGGTTCAACTTTTACCTACGCGCGTAGCGGTTTCTACACATGACTTTTACCTACAGATAGCGTCTATCCCTAAAAGTAATATTTATATATTTTAATATTTTGAAAGAGGGAGGGGCTAAAGCCCATGCTTGCCCCTCCCTAAATCTGTCCCGCATTATATTGTTCACTTTTCTTATTTGGTTTGGAATGTTAGTTGTAACGATTAAGAGACTTCATACCCAAAATGTTTCGTGTCAAAAAAAATAAAATAAAGAGATTCATACCCGGTTGATGCATGGGCTGTTATCGATTCCTCCTGTGCTTGGGTCCATTTGAGGAAAGTATGGGTGAGAAATCATACTAAAATCATATGAGAGGACAAGGATAGCAATCATGATAGAGCATTTGATGCATGGGCTGTTATCGATTCCTCCTGTGCTTGGGTCCATTTGAGGAAAGTATGGGTGAGAAATCATACCAAAATCATATGAGAGGACAAGGATAGCAATCATGATAGAGCATACATAATCACTCAACATTCCACAGCATAGAGCAAACACATATACGCATGGACTTCGCGATGACCATGCCGACGCTATAAGTCCTAGACTCCTTATAGACCTTATGCATGTGGATTCCTAACTAACGGCTCGACAATATCAGAAACAACGAATGGGAGTACATATCCGGCTTGCCCGGGAGTTTTTCCACTCCACTGAAATGCTCTCGCCACTCAAGATAACACAAAGTGTCCGTCGGGATGATTCTGTCGATGAGTCCCCAGTAGCGAGTAGCTAGCACTTGCCTTTGTATAAGGCCCCTACCACTGAATCAAGATCCTCTAGGCCGGGTCAACGCCCATCGTGGCCTTCACTACGACGTTTCAACCATTGTTGCCCCTCGATCGACGATGATACCATGATGCATGTGCTTCGACTATGCACCCCAATCAACATGACTCGTTTCGTCAAGGGCGATTATAGTCCAACGTAACGTCACTAAGGTGATACCATGCCACCTTGTTAACAACAACTACAGTGGTAACTCATCATTACCACTGTCAACAGTAATCATCAATCACCAAACACATCAGTCCATAGCACTACAACCAACACATTAAGAACATTCAATTATTTAATGCTATTAGACTATTCGGTTTGGGGTTACTCACCTAATCGATTATGATTACCCATGTAATCGGTTAAGCTATTACTCACATATTTACCCAAAGTTATTCATCCTAATCGGTTATTAGCTTAATAGTTAATCGATTAAGGCTTATCTCTGACTCTTACCAACATCCAACCATCCTAATCGATTACTACTAATCAACTAATCAGTTAGATTACTGTTCTTAATTGATTATAATGTCCTTTTAGTCGATTAAGGGCTTATTCTATTAAGCATATCATAGTTGAGCTTGTTTTAATTGATTATATCCAATTGTCTAATCGGTTATGGCTAGCTAATGTGACTTATTACGAGTAGGTTTGTCCTAATCGGTTATGATTATCTTATTTAATCGGTTAACAACATGCATCTATATTAATTGGTTACACCCAGCTACTTAACCGATTATAAGCTAGAGTTTAATCGGTTAAGATTATTCACCTAATCGATTATGAACACATGAATTTGGACCTTAGTCTTTCTCTGTAAGCTAATCTAGTTAACATGAGGCTTCTAAGTGATTAAGTCACATTTTATTATACATCAAAGATCCTATATTATTCTAATCAATTAGGCTTAACACTTTAATTGGTTATAAGGCTGTGCCTAACCGATTAAGGATTATCCTTTTAAACATAATTGGTCCTAAGTAATTTAATTGGTTAGGCCACAACTTATAATCGGTTAATTTACAATTTAATCGATTATAATCCCTTAGGTATTAGTATCTGAGTATGCTTTTGGTCCCTGTTCTACGAAATACTACATGTTCCGTGACATGGAGGAATCATACTCACACTTTTTCATCAAGCCAACAGTAAAACATACATTCAATGACCTAATTAAATTTCTCAATTCATGCAACATTTCAACAAATTATATCAAAGTGGAACTCACATATGCTCAATCACACAAATCATCTTCATTCACACACATGATAGAAGCTTGATCTAACCCCATAACTGGAAGGACGAATTCGCGAAGTCAAGGCAGGAATGAGGTTGTCTCGCAACACCTAGAGAGAGAAGAATTCTTGAGGCAGCAACATGTGATAGCAACAACATATCTCATGGCAAAGAACGATGAATTAAGGTTTGTTTCCTGCCCAATCTTTGAGAAGATCATTGAGAAGTGAGGGAAAGGGTAGGAGGCAGCTCTCCTAGGTCTAGATGGTGGAAAAACATGCTCCTGATCGTGTCCTAGGTCTATAAGGCGAGCTAAAGCACTTTTGGGTCGGATTTTGAAGCTTAAACGTAATGATTCACTGTCAAACATAGGTCTAATCGATTAGACATCAGGTTCTAATCGATTTGAACTCAGGTCAGTGGCATCGCTTCACTATTTTGGCCATAACATGAGCTACAGGTGTCCTATTAAGACATTCTTGGTGGCGTTGGAAAGCTAAGAGAAAATACTACAAACTTGTGTCTAATAATCATAGCCCGAATTGGACTATATCATGGTGAAAAATGTAGATGAATCTTCCTCTATTGTTCCACGATTTGCGTCTGCGCTGCGTTGCTTCTAGAAAGTGTTTCTTGAGTTGTATGTATCGGATTTAGGTCAAACCAAAGCTAAATAGAAGATAAGAGGATAGGCTATAACTTTGATGAAGGAACCTAAATCCAATTTTGTCCTTAGAAGGGTCGAAGAAGAAGAAGAAGAAAACAAAGGACAATTAGGAATTAAGTAAAATACTCTTTTTTCCCTTTCTTTTTAAAAAGGGGATCAATACTGGTTCCCCACTTCCCCTGTAATATGGCTCAAACCCGTGTCCCTTGAGAGCAGGTGAGCGGCCCTTAAGCACTACTTAGAGCGCCACTTGAGCTACCTGCTCGCCACAGTTAAGTAAAATACTCATTTAAAATATTAATAATAATATCTCAAAGCCAGTATTTTATAAATTAAAAATAATTAAAAATAATAAATAATAATAACACATCACTAAAACATATTAATATATATTATTAATAAAATTGGGGTGTTACACTAACATTGGGCTACATCTACTCCTCACCTCCTGTGAGAGTTTTCCACTATTTCCCAAATATTTACAACAATAGCATAACCACACATTGATTACCTGATCCTAATAGTCTTTCTGTTTAGCCTCTTCAAGCTGCTCTAACTCAGAAACTTTCTCTTAATTTCTGAACTTCCTACCCTTAGTGTTTTCCTCACCAGCACTCACCAACTTAGGTAGTTTGATATGACAAAAACTAAGTATAAGGCTTTGATATGAATAAGGGTTATGTGGATCTTGGTAGCTTGATTACACAGAACAATGTTTACAGTAAAATAGGTTCTAACAAGCTAAATAGACTCCATGATGAGCCCCTTAAGTTTCTACGTAGTATGATTTGAGTGTGTTGAGAGGATGATGGATTCAGCTGTTTGTCTTCAATAAAATAGTCCAATGCATTATCTCAACCTTTTCCCTTTGACTTGCCTTAATTAAACACATGTTTTGAAGCTTTGGAGTCGTTGAGAAAGCCGTTGGGATGTGACTACATAGCCTGGGAAATATGTGATGTTGTTTCTGCAAAAAGCGAATGTACTTTTGTACTTGATGTCAGCACATGCCACTTCTTCTGCCAGGAACCTTCTTATCCTTGTATCTTCTTGATTCTCTATCTTTGCAACACCTGAACTTACTCCATTCATGTTTCAATGTTGATTATTCTCTCGTCTCTTCTTAAATGAGGGCAAAGCCAATGAATGTGTGATCATAAGCTTCTTTATGCCAGTCTGTTCACATAAGGATGATGCATGCCCTTTGAGAGCATGCTGCTTCAAACCTACTCAACTAGAGTAACTTCACTTAAATTTTCTCAAATATTCCTTGATCTTCCAGATTTGCAAAGTGCATACATTCTTCTTATTAACACTTAAGCCTACTTGGTACAACAACCATTGGTTGCAGATTTGATAGAAATGGTAGTCTCGAGAGTTCTTTCTAATTAATTTCTTTTTGACTCATATACAACCTGCTCTTATCGAAACTTACTCAAGATAAGATGATTAGAATTATAAGAGCTCAGATTTCTTAAGCATCCTTCATTGAGTTTGTTTTCATTAAAACTTTGTACGAGATAATTTGTTCTCAACTGTACCCATATTGGATATCGATACTCCTAGTGTGACATCCTGATTTTTAAAATAAGTCTTAAATAATTTTTAATGATGATTAAATAGTAATTGAGTATTAAATGCATTAGTTAGAATTAAATTGGACTTAAATGAAGCCTAGAATGACCTAAAATGGCCTAGAAAACCCTAGAATCGTGTAGAGGGGTAAAAATGGAAGTTTGAAAGACTGCGTGGATCGCGACGCGATGGAGACCAGTGTAAACTAGATCGTGACGCGACGGTAAGTCGGTGGCAAGGTCGGTGGATCAACGCACAGGATGCGTGACACGTGTCCACGTCACAACGCGACGGGAGTATGTGTCTAGGCCCATCGCGACGCGATGGAGCCGATTTATGCCTATATATAGGGCTCTCCTCTCCCATTTTGTCCAGACGATCCATTTCGCCATTTGGAGTACAAGGATGGCTTGGGGAGAAGGAAGGACGATAGGACGCGAAGAACGAGAGTGGCAGCGACCTTCTTAGCCAGGTAAGGGGGAAGATACCTTAATCTCTAGGAAAAATAGGTAGTAGAGTAGTTCTGTTAGCATGAGTAGCGTTCCTTAGCCCTACTAGGGGTTGGTGGTAGCAACACCTCAGGAGAGGGGTTGCGTGTGTATGGTGGCTAAGGATAGTCGTCGTAGACCTATCAACCATAGGAATGATCTATTAATATTTATGGATGGGTGCTGATTGTATGCTTGCTTTATGATTGTGTGACTATTGATGTGCTAATTGATAACATGTCAATAGTAGATCACCTAAGCGACGCTAGGATTGACCCTTATGTTAATAATGGATGGTTGATAGTTTGTTGATGGTATGTGATATCTGCGAGTCTCAGGTATGAGTCAAGGGTGACACCCTCTTGTTAGAGGATAACGAATCCCTAGACATTAATAGTGTGTATTACTGTCGATACCCTATGATAGTAGTGATAGTTGGATCAGTGTATCTGAGGTTGGTGTACTGAGGTACAGACGGAGTGGTGTTGAGATAGTTGATGGTCTTGAGAGAATGGTTCTCGACCAAGACCTTGAGAGAATGGTTCTCGGTCTTTTCGACGAGTCTCTCCATGCCTGTGGTACCAAAGTATAGTGTAGTATTGAGGATAGTCGGTGGCCTTGAGATGATGGTTCTCGGTCAACCGGACGAGTCTCCAGGACTCCACGTCTGACGAGTGGACAATCTTGGCCATTCCTGTAATGGGAATGTCGTCCTTGTGCGCAGGACGGTGCCTTACTCCAGTGGTTGGTTTGATAGTATGGGATGCCATATCCGATAATTGGAGATGATAGTGTATCAGAATATGTTCATGGGATAACCAACTCATCGTACTCGGTGCCCTAAGATTATGGTAATCGGTCTAGGGAGAAGGGCCGGTGATCAGCTCGAAATGATCAGTGGTACTTATCAGTCTGTGATGTGACTGTGTGGTCAAGGTTATCAGTTTGACGTGTCTGTATGATTTGGTCTGTGAACATATATTCAAGAGTCTGAGTATGATATATGTGATATCAGTCATGATGTGATAATGTATTGTGCTGGACATGGTAATAGGTAATCTACTATGCTATTTTCCTATTTATTGGGAGATTAATGGATATCTTACCCCCAGTATTTTCTTGTGTTTTCTATATTGTGTAATGAATAGCAGATGAACAAATACAACCCGTGAGGAATAACTTGAAGGTTTTTGAGTAAATTGCTTAAATGCAGGGATCAAGGCCAGTGGGAGTTTTGTCTATCACCCTATGGGTGTTAGTTTTGTTTTGTACTTGAATACTAAACTTTGTATAATGTCTTTTAATAAATAAAGTGTGTGTATTTGTTTTAAATGTGAACTATAAAAGCACTATTAAAATTAGGATGTTACACCTAGAATACTTTCAGATACGTGTCCCAAAAGTATCCCTATTTTTTTTTTAATTTTTATTATTGAGGATACTTTATGATACTCCTTCCATACTTTTCGTGTCCCATATCCCGATGACAGTTCTGTTTCTTTCAATTCCAACGGCGATTCTGGTCTTTTCATCATGTCAGTGGTTTTGGTTCTCTTCATCTCTGGTTTCTTCTTCCGACGGAAGTAGTGTTGTGGGGTCTTTCTTCACCCTCGCAAAAATATTGTTCTGGTATGCTAAGATGTTGTATGTTTTATTCATTCTCACCTATTGTGTTGTACTGTTTGTAAAAAAAAAATTATTAAATAGCTCGGAAGAGGGTTCAAGTGTTGGGTCTAATACTATTGTTTTGTTCAAGATTAAGAGTACCGGGGGTACTGCCGCCATAGGATACCTTGTGACCTAATGGAGACAATACCTTTAGGGTAAAAGTTAGAGTCTCTTTCTAATGACCTAATGGTTCCCTTATATAGTAACCCACTCCTCTGCACGGTATTCTGCGATGCACCATATACTTTCTCGTGGCCAGCTGTTAGGGGAAATCATGGGATATTCTCCTCAGTCGTTGTGCTTAGTGTCCTTTCCAATACTGGTGCGACACATTACCCTATACCGTTAGGGTATAGGGGGACAGATGTCGAAATAGTATGACCTGTAATACCTTGAGTGCTCAGTCGCCTAAAGCGCGTCCCTTGCACTTCCTATACACAGTATCTGACCGCGCGACCCTCGAGCCCTTCGGTCAAAGCTCTTTAATTTGGCCTCGATCGGTCTAGTACGGTACACAACCCTTCGAGCACCGAGCAAAGGAGGTGAGAGCGCTCCACCAGTCTGTGAGCCCTTTGGTATGGCCACGGTCTATCTTGTATGATACATGGTCCAATGTCTCTTTCCTAGTATCCTGCATATATATAAGTTTTTATATAAATTATCGTATGGTGAATATCAAAAAATTCATGTAACCCTGTATATGTGTCGTTCGTACTCGTATCGTACTACGTGTTTGGGCTTCATAGCTCTCCATACCCCAGAACGGTCCTTCTTTCTCTTAACCTTTGGCATCACCCCATTTCCACACCGATACTTACTCCTCAATACTCTGACCATAAAGCATCATGTTTCTGAATGCAACCTTTAAGATTTTAAGTGTCCCATGTGAACTAAGAAATTGATATCATACTTCTTAGGCTTTGCATTTTTTGCTGTAAAATTATTAATAACTCGTTAATAATTTTTTTCCTTTTTAGTTTATTGTTGTTTCAATGTTTTGTTTATTAATAAGTGGATAACCTGGCTATCATGCGGGACCTTAGGCCGATATCTTTGTGTAATGTCATCTATTTTGTGTAATGTCTTCTATAAGATTTTATCTAAGGTATTGGCCAACCGTCTTAAATCTTTGCTCCTAAAATGCATCTCTCAGGAGCAATCTGCTTTTGTGGCAAACCGGTCCATTCTTGATAATGTTCTAGTTGCTATTGAGACTATCCATCATATGAAGTGTAAGTGAGCGGGAAGGTTGGAGAGGTGGCTATGAAGATTGACATTAGCAAGGCCTATGACAGGGTTGATTGGGAGTACCTTAAACATATGATGTTAAAGATGGGCTTTGAGGAAAAATGGGTGAGGTGGATGATGTTGTGTCTTGGAACAGTGAAGTATTCTGTAATGGTGAATGGAGAAGAAGTAGGACCTGTTACTCTAGGAAGAGGTCTTAGATAGGGAGATCCGTTGTCGCCGTACTTGTTCCTCATTTGTGCTGAGGGACGCACTATTCTCTTGAAAAGAGAGGAAGCGAGAGGAGAGGTTCACGGTATCAAAGTGTGTAGGGGAGTACCACTTCTCACACACTTATTATTTGTCGACGACTGTTTTTTATTTTGCAGGGCAGATGATGGAGGAGCACCACTCTGAAAATATCCTTTTAGACTATGAGAGAGCCTCGGGGCAAGCAATAAACATGCAGAAATCTGAGATCTTCTTCAGTAAGAATACCACATCAGTTGTCAGAGAAGCCATTTCAGAGTTGTTTGGGGTCACGGAAAGCATGGGCATTGGGAAGTACCTAGGCTCCCTTATATGGTGGGGCGGAGCAAAAAGATGATGTTTAGCTACTTAAAGGATAGAATTTGGCGTAAGGTGCAAAGTTGGTCAGGAAAGCATCTCTCTAAGCCTGGCAGAGAAGTCCTTGTCAAGTTTGTGGTTCAAGCAATCCCAACTTATTGCATGAGCACTTTCTTGATTCCTACGTCGCTAATGGAGGAGATGGAGTGGATGATAAACTCTTTTTAGTGGGGCTCTAACAGAGGCACATGTAGGGACATAAACTGGCTTAGTTGGGAGCGTTTGAGTATGAGGAAGGAGCACGGAGTTATGGGTTTCCGACACTTTCATGGCTTTAATTTGGCAATGCTAGGGAAGCAAGGTTGGAAGTGACTACCAATCAAGATGATATTGTTACAAGAGTCTTCAAAGCTAGATACTTTCCCAAGGGGGATTTTGTGGGGGCCCGGTTGGGTCACAACCCAAGTTTTGTTTGGCGTAGCATTCGCACTTCATAGGTGTTGGTGAAACGAGGCATGAGGTGGCAATTGGGAAATGGGAGCTCGATACCCGTGTGGCATGAACCATGGTTGAAGGATAGAGAGGACCTTTACATTAGTAGTTGATATGGTTCGTGATGAATCCATATAAACCTATGATCTAACCAACTGATTTCTTGAATCAAAATAACAAATAAAAGGGAAAATAAACAAACAAATGGAATAGATAAGAAGATGGAAGAAGGATCGCCACATTCTACAAGAGAATGATAAGATCAAAGATGAATCGCCACAAGAGTAAGGGACTCTTGATAAGATTTTAATTTGGTTCATCCAAGAACCCTAGAGAGCATCTCTCTATCCTCACACTAAAAGTGTATTTTCATTCAAAGTTTTTTTCTAAAATGAGGTCATACAAGCTTACTTATAAGGAGACTCCCTGTTACCCTGATGTGCCTAAATGAAGCAAATACTAAAGGGCCCATAAGTGGGCTTACATTATATTCTTAAAATAACTAAGTGTAGGAAACAAGTAATGCTCCTATCACTCATGACTAAACTATTACAACCAAATTAAAATATATAAAAATCTAAAAATTATCCTAAAGTCTTGACTTGAATTTCCCTTTGCTTTTCTCCTTATTAGCTATTTCTGGGTCCTCATCATCCCCTCCTTCTTGGAAGAAATTTGACCTCAAATTTGGCTCCGACATAAACTATATGAAAAAACGCGCAAGTCAATGACATAAAGACATAATTAATCTTTCCACCGGGGTCAAATGGAAATTGTGAAAAATCACCAATGTACCAAGTAGGTGAAACACAATTCCACTTTTTACAATCAACAACCCAATATATTCATTTCCAGGGTAAGAAATTTTAAAAGTAAGAAGAAAGTTATACCTCTTTGAGTTGACCTTTATGAAAAAATTTACCTTCCTTGTCTTGGACTTGATAACAAAAGAGAAGGTACTTTGTTTTTGCAAAGGCTCCAAAGCAAGTTGAACCTCATGGATATTCTCCTCATTACAAACAAATGATGGTTCTTTTTTAAACAAGACATGTCCCTCAAACACATTAGGAGTATCATATGAAAGCTTAAAAGATTTGGTAAGCATAGGTAGAGTAAAAAGAGGTGTACTAGTGAACCCAACAATTAATTCCACATGCAATCCTTTTGTGCTCATAACAAAACCAATGGTGCTAACTTTATTTGACACAAAGTGTTCTTCATTCAAAACATGCTTCTTGGTTTTAAGAAATCCAACACATCCCTCAAAAATATTTTCATGAACCAAATTATCACTATAAAATGCAACAACACATTTATCAATAAATTCATTTAAGTCTTGGCTCATAACTCGCAAAGTAAGCTTAGGAAAGTAAGTTGGATTGATAGCATCATGCTTCAATGTGTCAAAAGAAACTTTTGGACAATAATTACTTAAACTAGAATCATTAAGATGACAAGAGTCATGCAATTTAAGCAAATCATCAAATCCAACACATGTAGAAGAATAGCAAGACTCATGCAACTTACCAAGCATGTTATTAAATCTAAAGTTAGTATGTACATACTTTTGGAGATCCAAGCAAGTGACCAAACCGTGAGGTATTTTCTTTGAAGTCCAATCTTCAAGCACATTGGCTGTCTTGCAAACTTCCTTTGGTATGTCATCATCAACTTCCTTTACACTAGAATCAATACAACTTGGCAAAAGATGAAGGTTAGCAATAAAAGAAGTATCCAAAATTATTTCCTTCACCTCAAGTTTTTTTCACTCTTTTCTTTTCCCTCATTCTTTTCTTTTTCTTCACTCTTTACTTCATTTTCAAATGCGCTCTCAAACTTACATTCACTCGTCACCATAAGCACTTGATGTGAATCCAAGGGATTCCATAGAAATTAAAGGATCTTTTCCAAGTGTAACTCAAGAATCAAGGATGACACATAAAATTAAAAGAAAAAGGGAAAAGAAACATACAAATGGAATTAGACAAGGAGATGGTAGAAGGATGACCACATTCTAGAGAATGATAAGATCAATGAAGAATCACCACAATGGAATGGAGTCCATTGATAAGATTCATAAGTTCCAATCCAAGAACTCAAGAGGAGACTTCCTCACTCAATTCTCAAAGAGAATATTTCATACAAAATCTAAGCTACCTCCAAATGAGTCACCAAGCTAACTTAAAGGAAACACCCCATAAACCCTAATGGGCCAAAGGCCCAAAAGTGGTGCCTAAATAAAGAGGGCCCATAATGGACTTACATCATATTTTCCTAATTTAACTAAGTCTTTAATTAGGAAACAAATTACAAATAAATTAAAAATTATTCCAATCCAACTTAAAATAAG
Organism: Calophaca sinica; assembly: GCA_037113605.1. NCBI lineage: Eukaryota > Viridiplantae > Streptophyta > Magnoliopsida > Fabales > Fabaceae > Calophaca > Calophaca sinica. Next base: position 60,098,726 of record CM073735.1, read on the forward strand.
ACAAAGCTCATCCTAATTTAACTTATTAAATTGGATTTTCTTCATGCTTTTTAGTTCCTCATCAGTAGTGGACCCGTGGCAGGCATGGAAGAGGTGAAAGTAAGTGATCTCATGATTCCAAATACTAGAACTTGGCGTGGAGACTTCATAACAGCGACCTTCAACCATCATGATGCACAACGAATTTTATCTATTCCCCTTCGGGTGTGTGCCCATCAGGATAGGAGAGTTTAGGGATATAGTCAAAATGATCACTACACTAGTACGTTCGACTTATCATGTGCTTATGGAAAGGGTGATAGATAACTCTCACTTACGGATACCGGGGGACTGGATGAATCTCTGGAAGTCTAACGCCCCATAGAAGATGAAATTTTTGATCTGGAGAGCTTTGTGTAGGTGTCTACCAACCCGGAGCAACTTATTCAAGCGTGGAGTGGACTGCCCTTCAATCTGTCCGCAGTGTGAGCAAGTCAACGAGAACGAATGGCATGTCTTTTTCGGGTGTAGCAAAGCAATCTTGTGCTGGAATGAGGCGGGAATGTGGCATTGGTTGTGGGAGCTCTTGCACAAGGCTAGTGACTTCAAGGAAGCAGTGTTCAATGTTCTGGGCACGCGACCATTGCAGCAAAAGGCTGAATTCGTTACGTTAATGTGGTGCTTATGGCGGCAGAGAAATGAAAAACTGTGGAATGGTATAGAGCATAGTCCAGCTATTGTAGTTAACTTAGCCCGGGAAGCACTTATGGATTGGGTGCGTGCAAGGAATAGAAGTAATGAGGCTCTAGTACCTGAGAGCAGCCAACATGTTAGCAAGTGGACAAGGCCGGTACAAGGGGAGTTCAAATGTAACATAGATGGCGTGATTTTCAGTGACCAAGGTATGTTTGGGATTGGGATGTGCATTCGAGATGGTAATGGAACCTTTGTGAGGGCTAAATCTCCATGGATGAGGGGTGTTCCTCCTGCTCAAGAAGCAGAAGCAATAGGATTACTAGAAGCCATTCGTTGGTTTTGTGAATTGGGTTTCCTTACGATGTCTATTGAGTTGGATTGTAAGCCAGTGGTTGACGGTGTTTTAGGAGACGCGGTCTACAATTCAGAGTTTGGTACTATCCTTGATTATTGTAGGAGGAGCTTCGTCAATTGCCAAACTATAGGATTAGTTTTATTCGGAGGTAAGCGAACCAAGTTGCTCATAGCTTCGCTAGAGATCTAGGAATTATGGTAGCTCCCAAATTTTTGATTTGATTCCAATTTGTATGTTTGGACATCTTTTGAATGATATGAGTTAAGTTTGTTCCGTTCAAAAAAAAAATATTTTGTTTGTTAATAGAGATACATAAGAAGAATGAGCAGGAAAAATAGTTTAAACCAATATCACTAAAAAAAAAAAGAGTAAACCCCCAATTTAATTCTTAAACTAACATTATATCTCCTATTTAGTGTCTAAAGTATATAAAAATAATAAGTAGTCCATAAAGTTCGTAAATTTGTTAAATTAGTCCCTAAAGTTATGTGATATCTGTTTCATTAATCTTGTAAGTGATTACTTATAAAACTTTAACGATTAATTTAACAGATTTTACAAACTTGATAGACTATTTATTATTTTCATATATTTTAGAACTAAGCAGGAGAGATAATATTAGTTTAAGAATTAAATTGAAGGTTTATTCTTAAAAAAAGGGATTGGTCTCACAAAGTTCAGAATTATCATTAAAAGTTAATTTATTTCTTTAATTAATGCTGCTTTGAATACATGAAAGCGTTGGTTTCATTGATTAAATTTTTCAACCGACACGGTGAAGAGAAAGATAAATCTTTGCTCGCGCAGTCGCGCATCATGATGCAATCTTGAACCTCGCTCATGGCGTTCGGTGGGTCTGGGTCGCGCGATACGTGAAGCTTTAAGGGTTTCTTTGCAATTTTCAAACTTTTAATTTCAACTTCCCTATCGTAAAAACATAAAAAACTGTGATGACTGGTCTAGGTTAATGATTCATGGGGTATCATTTTTCAATTGGTCCACAAATAAATCGACGGATTGACCCAGCTCCATTGACCACACTGCTTGTTCTCGAGCTATACTTTCGGGGCAGCGGTGCCTTCAGGGTATGCGAGTGTGCAATTGCACTGGCCCTATGTTTTAGGGGATTTTTTTATTATTATTTAGGAATACTGAAACATGTTCGGTTGATATGATAGATATAAAATAACCATTTTTGCTATAATTCTATTGAAATTTGTTAGTTTGGTTTGAACTTTTCAATTTTACAGTAATTTTTAATTTTTTTTGGAATATTTTATTTCCTTAAAGTTGTAACACAAATCTCCGATTATATTTGAAATTTTAAATTAATTCTCAAATACTAATTTTTTGGTCAAATTAGTCTCTCAAAGTGACTAGTTACTATCGGTTTGCTCTGAATTAACATATAAATTTGGTCGCTCGAGGACCCTAACTAACGAAAGACACATTCGGAGATTAATATGTAATTTCGATACAATCGGTACTAATGTGATAACGCCTCATATATTTACACTTTGATTGGTATCGGTGATTCACCAAAAAGAGAAAGAGGGGGATGAGAAATAGCTGAGAAGTGGAGCATTTCTCCAGATTGGTTTAGGGTGAAAATGGAGAAGAGAGATTAAATTTTATGAGACCCACCACCTTTTAGGTTGCTTCTCATTTGTGCAAAGAAATATTGGAGAGAGGCTCATTTTTTGTTTTTTGTTTTTTTTTCCATCAATGCCCTTCTATGCATAGTGTTACCACATGGTTGTCAAGCCCGGATGTGAAGAGTTTGAAACATGTTCAATTAATTTTGTTTTTGAAAGAAATATTGGAGAGAGGCTCATTTTTTGTTTTTGTTTTTTTTTCCATCAATGCCCTTCTATGCATAGTGTTACCACATGGTTGTCAAGTCTGGATGTGAAGAGTTTGAAACATGTTCAATTAATTTTGTTTTTGAAAAAAATATTGGAGAGAGGCTCATTTTTTGTTTTTTTTTTTTTTCGATCAATGCCCTTCTATGCATAGTGTTACCACATGGTTGTCAAATTAATTTTGTTTTTGAAAGAAATATTGGAGAGAGGCTCATTTTTTGTTTTTGTTTTTTTTCCATCAATGCCCTTCTATGCATAGTGTTACCACATGGTTGTCAAGCCTGGATGTGGAGAGAGGCTCATTTTTTGTTTTTGTTTTTTTTCCATCAATGCCCTTCTATGCATAGTGTTACCACATGGTTGTCAAGCCCGGAGGTGAAGAGTTTGAAACATGTTCAATTAATTTTGTTTTTGACACATCCAACGTGTTCAATTATGAAGAATATAATATAGTTAAAATTAAATTATAATTAATTAAACAATTAATCAGTTAACTAAATTAAAATAAAAAAGTAAAGTGACCAATTATAATTCATTAATTAGTTTAAAATGAAAAATTAAATTAAATTAAATAAATTTAATTAAATTAATAAATTATTTATTTAAGTTACAATAATAAATTAAATTAATCAAGTTAACTTAAATTGATTAAATAATTATTGGGTGTTTAGTTAAGAGCTTTTTTGTCTTTTAAAAAATAATCAACACTTATCTCTTCTCTATTTCTCTTATTCCAAATAATACCCCAAATCTACTCTATTTCTCACCTCTTTCTCTCTTCTTACACTATTTCTCACCTATTTCTCTCTTTATAATTTCTCTTTGGAACCAAACACACCATTAGGGACCAAAATGACTGTATACCCAATTAATGACTAGCTTTTTATATAAGACTGCTTTTCATAATTAATATATATTTTACTCATAAAAAAATATGACACCAATTTTTGAGTTCGCATCAGCAACGCCCTGGTAGTCGATCGATCTCTTAGCGGTATTGTGAGATGTGAAACCAAAAAAAAAAATCAATATCGTAAATTGGATAATTTACAGTATGAATTTTGAAAAAAAAAATGCATACCGTAAATTATACAATTTACAATATTGAAAAAATGTGTAATTTACGGCATGTATTTTGAAAAAAATTCATATTGTAATTACCCAATTTATGATAAGGGCAACAGAAACAAAACAAAAAAAAATCCGGGTATTTTGGGTTTTTCAAAAAATATGAATTTGTGATTAATGGGATCTTGGATGTAGAATATAACTGCCTAAATGCTTCCATTCATTGATGACTCAAAAGCCTACAGGGCTACAAGGCCCAAACAACCAGACACGGCCGGTAAGGACCCACTCGTAGAACATCGTAGACAAGCGCTAACTGAGTAGTCCTGGATTACTACTATAGTTTACAAGAGTCAAACCAAAGTTGGATTTGGATTCTCTCCTAAATTTTATGTAGGGAAGGCAAAGTGGGCCAACCCGCCCCAACCCACCCCAACTCACTTTAGCCCGCCAAAAAGCTGGGCTGCGCCATGGGCATGGTTCAACTTTACCACCCCGCTAATTACATGGCGGGCTGATCGCCACCCAACATAAAAAAATTACATTTTGGTCTTTTTGTTCTTTGGGTATAAAAATTCAATATGTAAAAATCGCTTTTTTGCCCTTTTGATTGCAAGCCCAATACTCAACATATAATCCTCCAGTCTAATAATTTTTTTGTACGATTTTTTTTAGAGTGATTTAATTTGTTGAGCTATTTTTTATTTGAATAGCATATGTACTCTATTTTCTAATATATTTTTTTTAAATCAAATCCGTACACCATAGCTATCTAAAAAAAATACTCATCAGATTATGGGCCTTTTTTTTCCAGACTGTGGAGTTATATGGGCCGCGTGTGGAACTTCTTGTAAATTGTAATAGATAAATAAAAAAAACGAGTTGGCGGGCTGGCCCGCCCCGCCCCGCCTCTGGCCCGGTGGGTTGATGGTCCAAGCGGGGCGGGTTATGTGGGTTGGCGGGTTCAATACCCCAACCCAACCCGCCCCATTTTGGCGGGTTGGTGGGCCGGCCCAACGGGCCAGGCCCACTTTGCCACCCCTAATTTTATGTCTCATTTTATCTACAAAAATGCATCACAATTATTAAATTAATCGTACGGATGAGAAATTAAAAATTAAAACTGAATTCAAATTCAAATTTTAAATTAAAATTGAATTTAAAAAAAATACAAAAGGCTCTTATCACTCCCAATTTCTCGTATGTGTTTTCTCCCTGGTTTAATGGCTCGTTTATTACATATTAAAAAAAATGATTTTGATACAAAATAATTTAGAGATTATTTATAAGAGATTTTTAAATAAAGTTGAAGCTAATTTGTGTTTATTAAAGATCACAAAAATCACTTTTTTAATCTTCTTTCTAATCTTGACATTTATTAAAATCAGATTATTTCTGAGAAGCTACTTTAAATAGCTTTCCATTATAATCAGTTTTCATGATTATATTTAGATTCTGATTATTTCTAAAAGCTGTAACAAACAAATAAAAAAAAATCCTAAAAAGTGATTATTTCTTTAAGTAAAGTGATTCATCCATAAAATAATATGAAACAAACGGGTTCTAAGACCTGTTTGTTATAGATTAAAAATAGTGATTTTGATACAAAATAATTTAGAGATTCTTTTAAAAAAGTAAAAAAAAATAATAATTTGGTGATTTTGTATCCAAACAAGTTTAAATGATTTTTTTAATAAATACATTTTATTATTGTTAAAAAAAATTAGTTTTTTTTATAAAAAAAACTCTAAATTATTTTGTATCAAAATCACTTCTTTTTTTAATATGTAACAAACGTACCCTTAAATTATCCGTAAGGCCTAGCACAACTGTCGTAAGCCGTTGTTAGGCTGAATATTTTCTGTGGTTGCCCGAGTTCGAGCCCAAGATCCCCACTTTGCGTGTGCGAGTTTACGGGTGGTGTTTGCCACTCCGTCTGCAGACAAAAAAAAAAAGACCCTTAAATCAGGGATCATGATCCTCTCATAATATTTATGTCTCATTACCTCTATAAAAATACATCACAACCATTAAATTTGGATCCCGATCACCATCAAGGAATGGTAGCACCAAGGGTGACCATCGCCACATCAGAGAAATGGTATGGAATGAACAATCACTATCAGAGAAATGCTAGCACCACGGGTGACCATCGCCACATCAGAGAAATGGTATGGAATTATGAACAATCACTACCAGAGAAATGGTAGACCCGGTAGCAAACTAAAAAAACAAAAAGGTAGCAAAGTAAGATTACTAAAAAGGGTAGCGCCAAGGGTGACGTGTTAAGGAGCGACCATCGTGTGTATATAAATAGCAACAGAGAGAAAAGGGGTTTACTTCATGTTGTAATTGTATAACACTAGCACACAGCGCCTGAGATTCTCTTTTCCCGATCTACACACACAATCACTATGCATAAAGCGTATACAATTCTGATCGCCCTGGAGTTAGCTTCAATTGCAATTATGTATCAAAGTTCAGAAACAAACCCCTTCCAACAATCAACCCCAACTGTGTTGCTGTTCTTGACAGCTGCATCTTGTCATGCCGTTGCATCCATGGCTGACATGAGCTTGCCAACTACTATCATCGTATTCCACTTTTCTGGTGTAGTTGGATGCGAGACACTGCTGTGGATTCTCCTCCCTGAAATCTGGAAGTGGTATATCATCAACCTGTTCCTTTTAGTGGTTACCTCATTCTGCTTCTATAACTGCATGGATAATATCGGGGGCAACATTCTCCGTGGTACTGCTACACCTTCAAATGCTGTTCACGCTCCAAACTTGGAACCACAGGAAGCTCAGGTTTAATATTTGTAACATGAAAATGCCACGTGGAATTGGTTTGGATTTGTGTTTCTGCTGCAGATGTAAATAAAGCTCTCCAGTAGACTATAGGAGAACTAAAGAGTTGGTTATTAGTCTTAATTTGCTGTAGCTGTGTAATTGTTCATCCAAATAAAGCTCTATCTGGGAGCTAACATTGAATTAGCTAGGTATAGGTTATTTTACTTTCTGATGTCAACTCCGGTAAATTTTATTATTGTGTATACACGTGTAATTCTGTTCTCTTTTTCTTTTATGAGAAGAATACTATGTTTGAATTGTTCGTTAATATATGTAGAAAATCAATGTAAAATAGCCTGCTTTTTAATTGTCGCCATTTCATGTTTCATTGTTTTACCTGTATGTCCAGAAACTGAGCTCTTTTGCTAACATTAGAAGAGTAACTGTTGGCAATATATATAAATACTTCTTTATATAATCACAAAGTGAAAATCCAACCTAAAGATTGTTGATGATATTATGGTAGGAATGTTGTAACTATTAAGAACAAACAATAAAAATTGATAAGTTCAAATAAAAATAAGATGATGTAAAATAAAGAAGAAGAAGAAGATAATTGCGCAAGACTGTAAGGCGTGCGTAAACACTAGACTTTAGGTTTAATTCGCCCCCACCAATCCCTTTAGATTGTAAGCAAATGGTTGAACAGCGAATCCCCTTCAGAATACAATGGAGTTCTCTTGATATGGTTTGCAACCTTCCACCAAGCGTATCGTCAATGGTATTTTACAGAACAATAGTTCCCTAACTTCAATTTGTGCATAAGATAAGAGAGGAAATGATTTGGAATAGATGTAATGGTGATGATTTTCTTGGTCATTTTTTGCATGTAGAATTGTTCTATTTATAGAGCAACTCATAACATTTGATGAGAAGAAGCAATTCTTCACAAAGTGTTGCATTCTTTCGTGAATTGATTCAAAGAAAAGATGTATTGATTCATGAATAAACATATTTAATCATGAAGGAACACACCTTATTAATTTGAATCTCAATTCCATTAAAAGATACAACCTTTAGAACCAAAATTGAATTCCATTATTTTGGAAATCTCTCACAATCCGCCACCATTTTCAAAATAATTCCAAATTTCATTATTCCGGAAATCACATGTTTTCAGATAAAGGTATCTTGCGATTTGAACCTTTGCTCATTAAGTCATTGTTTCACTTATCCCGAATAGATTGGTAGAAAAGTACTAATTATTCATTGGAACAAGCGTAAATTAACTTACACATAAAATCTCAGTACCATTGAACGAATTGTAAATCGACTCATTTAATAAGACATTGTGTCAAGTATCCTTTTCATGAGAGCTTTAAGAGTCAAACTCTTAATCTCCAAGAAGCGGCCCCACTTCACTCTCATATAGGTAGAATCTATCAAAAGTGCTCCCATAATAAGCACTTTAGCACACATATGTGCTATAGGTCCATTAAGAGAAAAAGCTCAACCTTTCAACTTTATACTTATGGTCCAAGTACTTATAAACCTTAGGATGTATATATTGTCAAGTACTTACAATTACTCTAATAGTGTACTTTCACTATTGAACTCAAGACTTAATGTTACTCAAGTGTGAGTTGGGTTTTCACCATTGATAATTATTTAGACATGAGCTTGAAACACATCCCCATTGATGTTATAAAAACCATATCCCTTGTCAATCCTTTCGTCAAAGGATAGCAAGATTTTTTTTTCCTTTTCTTATAAGATTCAGAACATAGTTATGCTTTAATCCAATGTCTCATGACATTTCATTATTCAATAGTTAACATACTCTTGATAGTACTATCACAAATTATGGACCACTTGTCATATATACTTTTCATTATCCACTTGGCTAAATGCCTTTAATAGTGTTGACCATCACAATGTATGTATATACTTGTGCCATTGGTTTAGACCAAATTGGTATATGCATTCAATACCCATTTCATGTAAAAGTTTTATATCTATTTTAGTCATCTTAAATTATTTAATATATCATTCATTGAGTACATTAAATACACAAAACAATGCCTTATCCAAACATATTTGAAAAACAAAAGATCTTATATCATATAAGACGGGTCAATCATGTAAATCACATATACCATATTGATCTAACACTTTAAATCTTAATCAATTCTATTCAAAGAAGTTATATCTCCTTGTTTAGCATACAAGTTATACATGTATCATAAATTATATCTAATAGTTATTAAACATAAACTCATCATAGCATTTAAATGTATCAAGAGAGTGAACCATCATAACATAGTATTCATGAGAAGTGAATATCATAAATAGATCAACAAGATCTCAAAATATTTTCAATATTGAGAAAATACATTACAGTCACATGTTTCAATTTTTAATTAATTTAAACAATTACGACACTATAAAATATTAAAATATTTTAATATTTTAAAATAATTATACAACCAAGCTATACGAGGCCTATGAGATAAACATTATGCAAGATACAAATGAAAACGGACCCTTGCGCATTTCTCTGTTCATCTTCAATTTTGGGTCTTCGTGACCCACTGACCTCTTTTAAAGCCATTTCGGGTCTCTCAAACCATTACATTGAGGCTTTATTTCACCCTTAGTTATTTGGGCACCTTTGTGAACGTAATTTATTGGTTTGTAATACTTGCATGATTGAAAATCAAATGGGGAATTTTTTTTGCTTTTCATCAGAAATATATCAATACCAGACAGAATAAAGTGCCCAAAATTGAGACTGAAACTTGCTTTTGAAATCGTCCAGTTGCGACCCGTAATGAACCATCACAAATTTTTCATCAAGACACACAATGTTTCAACCGAAAAAAGATTGGGTTGTCACATTCTCATGTTTTAGAAACAATTTGGTTGAAATTCATGGAACAAACTACATGAAACATGGATCAAAAAAGCACCCCAAAATAAAAAAACGAGACTACTAGTATAATCAAATTTATTTGGGATTATTTTTCATATATTTGCACCATTTTCTCTTTTCCAAATTTCGAGGACGTAAATTCTTAACCTAAATGCATAAGCCACAAACAAACTAAAAGATCAGGTATATTAATTATTAACATGACTTTTATAATCTCATGCATTTTGGACATCGACTATGTGATTAATATATAAATAGAGCGATGCTATTTGTAGCGAAAAAGTTACTTCCCGAACATCGCGATGTTGATCTGTCCACCTTTTAGGAAAAAAAGAAAAAGAAAAAAGAATGTGTCCCCTTTCCGGAATTCACTGTATTCTATAGCCAATAAATTTAGAGTAAATATTTAAATCAGTTCCGATAAAAATTACGTAGATTAATTTAATCTAGAGAAATAAAAAATATCAATTTAGTCCTTAATAACTTTAAATACGGGTTAAATTAATCCTTTTTAGGATAATTTTTAGGAATATTTTTAGTCCATAAGATACTAATTTGACGCATATTTGAGATTCTTAAAGACTAAATTAATATTTTTTATTTTTTCAATAACTAAGTTTGTCTCCGTAATTTTTGTTGAGAATCAATTTAACTCATAAATTTAATTCGCGATGATACCTTGGTCATTTCCGGAATTCATTGTATTTTGTGGCCTATAAATATAGAGTAAATACTCAAATTGATCCCGATAAAAAATTACGGAGACTAATTAATCCATAAGAAATAAAAAAAATATCAATTTAGTCATTAAAAACTTCGAATACAGGTTAAATTAGTCCTTTTTAGTATAGTTTTAGGAGATATTTTAGTCTTTAAGAAACTAATTTGACTCATATTTAAGATTTTTAAGGATTAAATTAATATTTTTTATTTTTTCAATGACTAAATTGGTCTTTATATTTTTTGTTGAAAATACCAATTTAGTCCTTAAAAACTTCGAATACAAGTTAAATTAATTATTTTTAGGATAATTTTTAGGGATATTTTAGTCTTTAAGAGACCAATTTGGCTCATATTTAAGATTTTTAAAGATTAAATTAATATTTTTTTTATTTTTTTAATGACTAAATTGGTCTCTATAATTTTTGTTGAAAACAAATTTAACTCATAAATTTCATTCGCGATGATTTGCGAAACACAGCGTTTGCCATATACATCATTTCCGATGTAGATATATAACACTATAAAACTTCAGCACCCAGTATTAACGTGAAACAGTATTTATATATGAAAACATACTGTCTTCAACAAATTTGAATGGCTTGATAGCAATCGGGCAACGGTCTTTGTCATCTAATACGTAAAACTTGAATAATATGCATTCACAATCTAACAACACATGTTAAATCTAACATAAACAAAATTACCTTTGTGATAATATGCATCAATTTAGAACATTAAGTATATCATATTCATAGAAGGTAATTGTGTACCATTTATCATGGTCATAAAAAACAATTTTTGAGGAAGCACAAGTGTTCATCTCTCCCAAATTGTAAGAGTTGTAAGAAGATATTCATCATCTTCCACCACTACAAAAAGTTGTCATTACTAATTATCTCAATCTTCACAAAATCAAATAATCACATCCTGAAGAGTTACAGCCATTATTAATCACAAAGTGAAAATCGAAATTGTTGGTGATATTGTGGTGGGAATGTTGCAACTACTAAGAACAAACAACAAAAATTGATAAGTTCAAATAAAAATAAGATGCTCTAAAATAAAGAAGAAAAAAATGATTGCGCAAGACTCCAAGGCGTGTAGGTTTTAGGTTCGATTCGCCCCTATCAATCCTTTTAGATTGGATGCAAATGGTTAAATAGCGAATCCTCTTCAAGATACAATGGAGTTCCCTTGATATGATTTGTATCCCACACCAAGTGTATCTTCAATGGTATTTTACAGCACAATAGTTCCCTAACTTCAATTTGCGCATAAGAGGAGAGAGGAAATGATTTGGAATGGATGAAATGTTGACGATTTTTCTTGGTCAATTTTTGCATGTAGAGTTGGTCTATTTATAGAACAACTCATAAAATTTGATGAGAAGAAGCAATTTTTCAGAGTATTGCATTCTTTCATGAGTTGATTCAAAGAAAAGATATATTGATTCATGGATAAACATATTTAATCATGAAGGAACACGCTTTATTAATTTGAATCTCAATATTCCATGAAAAGACACAACCTTTAGAAACAAAATTGAATTCTATTATTTTGGAAATCTCTAACAATATCATCAACACCATCCTTTTAGTTGTTACCTCATTCTGCTTCTTCAACTTCATGGATAATATCAGCAAGCTTCTCCGTGGTACTGCTACACCTTCAAATGCTGTTCACACTCCGAATTTGGAACCACAGGAAGCTGATAGCGCTTAATTTGCTGTAGGTGTCTGTGTAATCGTTCATCCAAATAAAGCTTTAGGAGCTAACATTGAATAAGGAATACAAGGTTACTCCCTCCGTTACCTAATATAAACAAAAAAAAGTCTATACATTTGGTCTAATTATATTGGGTAAGGGCGGAGTATTTTACTTTCTGATGTCAAGTAAATTTTATTATTTTGTATAAACATGTAATTCTGTTTTCTTTTTCTTCAATTAGAAGAAAACTGTGTTTGAATTTTATGTGGAAAATCAATGTAAAATAGCCTGCTTTTTAATTGTCCCTATTTCATGTTTTATTTAGGGGTGGCAAAATGGATGGATTGGATAAATCCATCCATGGATCCAAATGGATGGATGGGAAAAATCGAATTTATCATTAATCCAGCTAAAATTTAGTAAAAAAATCGTCATCCGTAGTCAGTTGAAAAAACCGTCCAATCAGTCAATTATGATTTTTATGGATGGATATCCAATCCATGTAAAAATTATTTTAATCACAAAATTATTTTTAATCATAAAATATATTTTAATCATAAAATATTTTAATTACAAAAAATTATTTTAATTACTAAACAATTATTTTTAATCATAAAAATATTTTAATTACAAAAAATATTTTTAACTATTAAAAATATATATATATATACACACACATATATCTCTCTCTCCATATCTCTCTCCTCCTTTCTCTCCCTATCTCCCTCCTCTCTCCTCTCCCTTCTCTTCTCTCTCCCCATCTCTCTCATCTTTCTCTCCCCTCTCTCCTCTCTCTTTCATCTCTCCCTATCTCTCTCCCCTCTCTCTTATCTCTCTCATCTCTCTCCCTCTTTTCATCTCTCTCTCCCTCTCTCTTCTCTCCCTATCTCTCTCTCCCTCCTCTCCCTGTCTCTCTCTCTCTATTTTTCTCTCTCTCTCTCTCCTCCCTCCCCCTCTCCTTTCTCTCTTGCTCTGAGGTTTGTCGTTGGATAAGTCTTTGCACAGAATAAATTAAGTAATATCGTAAAATGGCTTCAAAACTTCAAAACTTTCCTAATAGATGGATTGGAAAAATCCATTTATCCATTACCATCCACTAAAATTTCATCAAGAAAATCAATCCATCCATCATCCATTTAAAAAAAAACCATTCAATCCATCCAGTAACAATTTTTTATGGATAGATATCCAATCCATCCATAAAGTTATTTTTAATCACAAAAAATATTTTTAATCACAAAAATTATTTTAATCATAAAATATATTTTAAATACAAAAAATATTTTTAATCATCAAAATATATTTTTAATCATAAAATATTTTAATTAGAAAAAATTATTTTTAATCATAAAAAAACATATTACTCCCTCTCTCCTCTCTCTCCTTGTCTCTCTCCCTCTCTCCTCTCTCTCTCCTCTCTCCTTCCCTGTCTCTCTCCTCTCTCTCTCCCCCTCTCTCCCTCTCTCTTCTATCTCTCCCCTCCCTCTCTCCCTCTTTCCCCTGTCTCTCTCTCCTCTCTCCTCTCTCTCCATCTTTCACAAGAATCACACTTCTACAGCAAAATCATATATTTTCCCAAAAGCAGTTTGGTTGTGTCAATCGTTTTAAAAATGGTTTCAAAAGCTGTTAAACCAATTAAAGCGGGTCTCAGGTCACATTTCCGTGGATTCAATCACGTTTTCCATTACCACTGACTGCTCTCCCATGTCGGTCGTCGGTATAGCCCCATCAAGAAAATTAATTACAAAATGGAATTTTTAAAATTTGTAATTGAATAATGTATTGCTTTTTTTACGGAAGAATAATGTGTTGCTGCTGATTATATCTTAGCATAATAATAATAATAATAATAATAATAATAATCAATTTTTATTCCCAATTGAAAAAAAAAAGTTGGGAGTTTTTTAGTACCCTTATCAAAGACTGGACTAATAAAAAAAGACTGGCCAAAAAATAAATAGTTATATTAGTGAATCAGAGTTTATTTATAAAAAAAATAGTTAGAATTGCCTTCTTTTTTGAATACGAATATTAAGAAATTCGTTTTTAAAATTTTAAGCTAAGCGAATATTACTAATATTGACAACGTATTCAATATTAAGCTATATATTCACAAATAAAAAAATATTAAGCTAAGCTTGAATGGTATATCTTTTTGTATGATTAATATGTTTTCAATTCTAAATCTTTAAATTTTCGCTAAGCGAATAAAATGAATATTAAGCATTGCCTTCTTTTTTAGAAAACGAATATTGATTAGGCGTGAATTAGTTAAAGCGGCGTTTGATTGTCGGATGCAAATTGAAGCGTTCAGCGTGAGTTTGAGTGGGAAACATGAAAATAAATGTACCAGGGAGGCGGGTCAGGCGGAGGGAGAAGTGAGAGAGGGGAGAGGGAAGGAAAAAGAAGAAGAGAGATCGAAGAGAGGAGGGAAAGAAAGGAAGAAGGAAGAAATAGATGATAGATAGGGGGAGGGAGTGAGATGAGAGAGGAGGAGAGAGGAAAGATGAGAGAGATGAGAGATAGAGGGAGGAGAGAGAGTGAGAGGGAGAGAGATGAAGAAAGAAGGAAGATAGGGGAGAGAGATAAATGGGAAAGAGGAGAAAGAGACAAGAAGGGGAGAAAGGGGAGAGATGAGAGAAGAGGAGAGAGGAGAGATGAGATGAGAGAGAGAGAAGTGAGATGAGAGAGAGGAAAGGGAGAGATGAAGATAGAGGAGGAGGAGAGAGAGAAATGAGAGATGAGAGAGAGAGGGATAGGGGATAGAGATGAGAGGAGGGAGAGAGGAGAGAGGGGAGAGGGAGAGAGATAAGAGAAAGGGAGAGAGGAGAGGGAGGAGAGGAGAGAGATGGAGAGAGAGGAGAAGTGAGATGAGAGAGAGGAGAGAGGGGAGAGAGAGGAAAGATGAGAGAGAGAGAGAGATGAGAGATAGAGGAGGGAGATAGAGGAGGAGAGAGAGAAAGAGAGGGAGAGAGGGGAGATGAGAGAGAGGAGATAGGGGAGAGAGATGAGAGGAAGGGGAGAAAGAGACAAAGAGAGGGAGAGATGAGAGAGGGAGAGAAGGGGATGAGAGATAGAGGGGAGGGGGTGAGATGAGAGAGAGAGGGGAGAGAGGGGGGAGAGAGAGGAAAGATGAGAGAGGCGAGGGAGAGATGAGAGATAGAGGGGAGGAGAGAGAGAGAAATGAGAGATGAGATGGGGAGATAGGGGAGAGAGGGGGAGAGGAGGGAGAGATGAGAGATAGAGGGGAGGGGAGGTGAGATGAGAGAGGGGAGAGAGGGGGGAGAGAGAGAGGAAAGATGAGAGGGAGAGAGGGAGAGAGATGAGAGATAGAGGGGAGGGAGAGAGAGAGAGAGAGAGAAGAGAGATGAGAGAAAGGGAGAGGGAGATAGGGGAGAGAGATAGAGAGGGACAGGGGAAGATAGGGGGAGAGAGATGAGAGAGCAGGGGAGAGAGAGAAGAAAAGGGGAGAGGGAGAGATGAGAGAGAGGGAGTGAGGGGAGAGAGATGAGAGAAAGGGGAGAGAGACAAGAGAGGGGAGAGATGAGAGAGGGGGAGAGAGGTGAGAGAGAGAGGTGGGAGAGAGATGAGAGAGAGGGGAAAGATTGGAGAGAGAATGGAGAGAGAAAAATATTTTTAATTAAAATATTTTTATGATTAAATTATTTTTGATTAAAATATATTTTTATAATTAAAAATATTTTTGTCTTGAAAATATTTTTATGATTAAAAAATATTTTTATGAGTGATTAAAAAATTATCAATTCAATTTCTTTCCCGCTTAGTATAATCCGATGGATTTAGAAAAATAGTGGATGGATGATTAGCATTAATTTAAATTAAATGGATGGATTGGATCCAATCCATTTAGTTTTTTTGTTTGTAATGGATGGATTGGATGGATTTTTTTATGGATGGATTGGATGGATGATGGATAAATGGATCATTTTGCCACCCCTAGTTTTATTGTCACAGTTTTACTAGTATGTCAGAAACTGAGCTCTTTCGCTAATAGTAGAAGTGTAATAATTGTTAGCAATATAAAGACTTATTTAGTTGTTGTAATTTATTGTTGCTAAAACTAATCTCAAAAGGGGAAAAAACAAAATACAGTAAAATATACTTAGCTTGGGGAAGAGGATGAAGCTGATAAGTGATAACAGACCATCCATGGCCGATTCATCCTTCTTTAGAATTGAATGGTCTCTATTCTCTCAATTAAAAAAAAATGAAAAAACAAGAATTGAATGGACTGTACTGATGCTCAATGCAACAAATCACAAATATAGTAATATATATGAGGGTGCTTTTAGCATGGACCCATGCTTAGATAGGTCCATGATGAACCCACGAAAATTCACCAATGATATAATACTGAAAAATTCAAAGGTGGAGATAACAAATGGGAAACCTATAACTTAACTTTTAGCAGGTAAGAAACATATTTACATGAGAGGGGTCTGGAGAAATACCAAATTACATATTGTTGGTAAAAAAATGTAAGTTATATAATGTAAGATGCTGTCAAACGAGTCCAATAACCGTAAATGTTGTTTTTGCCTCTTCAATTGGACTAAGTTAAACTATAGCCTTTGTGTCCTCAACTGAACCCGTCAAGAATTGATGGTCTTTTCCATCTTCAATTGGAATAATTCAATGCAAATTTGAGTAATTAGTAGTGTTTAATTAAATTATACATAATTCTTTCCATAATTAGAAAGTAAAATAATAGGAAATTTTGGAGGAAAAAAAATTATAAAACACATTGATTTGCTAAAATTTTTCCCTTGAGTGGATCCATTTCTTTTTTTTTCTTTTTTTTTTAACTAAAAAAGATATTCATTCATTTAAATTGGTAAAATACAACAAAAACAACACAAATTTAACATTGCTAAAAACCAAAAAGGATGAATCTGCGAATAAACCGAGTGGATCCATTTCTCAACATTGACCTATATAAATTATATAATTGTAAAGCAGGATTAAAAAGTTAACACAGACAAAGCTGGATTTTTTGTCTTCGGGAGCATACATAATACAACATACGAGAAATATAAAGAAACACCCCATAGCTTATACAAATGTATCATTTTAAAATGAGAAATGATTTTTGTACACACAAATTGACACAAAAGTGGACACAGCGTATTTCCGTACGTGTACGGACCGTATGTCCGTACGTGTACAGACAACATTTTTTTTTCAATTTTTTTTTATTTTCTTAGATTTTTTTAAACTGGTTAAACTTTTTTTTTGGTCATTAACCAGATAATGAACTGCATTAACCAGATATTTGAACTTGATTAATCAGATAAAAAAAGTTTCAGGATTTGTCATTAACCAGATAATGAATAGCATTAACCAGATAAATAAAATGTTGGCATTCACCAGATAATGTGAATCATTTATTTATCTGGTTAACGAAGTTCACTTATCTGGTTAATGGTTCATATTATTTGGTGAATGCCAACCCTGAAGTTCATTATTTATCTGGTTAACGAAGTTTATTTATCTGGTTAATGCAGTTCGTTATCTGATTAATGACAAATATTTTTTTAAACAGCTAAAAAAACTAAAAAAAAAATTGAAAAGAATAAAAATAAAATACTGTGTCCGGTCTGTACAGTACGAACTGTGTGTCCAAAATTGTGTCCCTTTTTATGTACAAATAATGGGACCCTTTTAAAATTACCTTAGCATTCACTAATCACTAACGACGCACAAAAAAAGGTAACACAAATTGTCTAGTAGTTGGTAATATATATTATATAGTATGTATTTGATATTAATTTTATTCATTATGTTGTGTTACATCTTTCTTTATGTTTGTAAAACCTCGCATTACTTGATAATTTAGAATACATTCAAATGTATTTTGTACTGCAGCATTGATTGGCCAACATGCAAATTATATAAATTGGTGAAAAACTCACGTTTTGATGGTTGCAAAATTAAAAATTTACTTGATTAAGAATTGCTTTCTTTTAACAAGATGATTAAGACCTGCTGAATAAAATGACTTTAATAGTTATCCGACAAACAGCTAGAGTAATAATTTCCAGGGGGTTCGCAGTAATTTCTACTCTGTTCGACGAGATGAAATGGTATTCTTTTAGCAAAGATCCATTGGCATTGCCACATACTTTACAGGCCAGTGGGCATGTAATTAGTGGAGATAAACGGTGTATTGATTTACTACTTACTGCCCAACAACGACAACCCATATAGTGATGTTGGATATCCACTTGGAAGAACCACACAAGGTTCAGCAGACAGACTTAAGTAATAGCAAGAACATCTTGCTGAAGAGATCATGCCAAAAACTAACACGCACTGACGTTGGCAATGTTTCTAATTGAAGTTTGAAACGTTTTGAAAGTTGTGTGGAGCAAAATAATTATACAGAGTTTCGTGGTATATTTTTAAATTTCAGACCAATATGGGGAGGAAACTATAACTATGTAAAAAACCTGTTATACCAAGTAATTTTCATGGGTCCATCATGGATCCATCTAAGTATGGGTCCATGCTAAAAGCCACCATATCTATGAACGTTATGCCTACTTTTAATCTTTGGGGGAACCCTGTAAAATGGCGAATTGATCCATATATATAAGCCCCTTCCCGCGCCAAAATGTCTTATCTATTCAATTTGCAACTATGGAACTCTCAAAGCCACTTGCCTTAATTAAACTAGTTTTCCAAATGCATCCCTTATTCACTAGACATGTGTCGACCGGTCATGTTTGAAAGAGCTTATTCGAACTTGTCCTATGGCATAAGCACTTTTATAAAAACTTGGAATAACTAATGATCACAAATTGCTTTCAGCTTATTTTCATTATAAGCTTTCCATAATAGCTTATAAGAACAACTTATACATAACTTATATGAATTTTCCCCTCATTTCCTCTTCAATTATAGAAACAGTATATACATAAGCATTTATACAATAAACACTTATTGAATAAGTGCTTAATTTAAGCTGTTTAAACAAACACACCATTGGTAAAGCCCATATTGGATTTTACAATGTGTGTGCTTGGATCGATCGGGTTATCTGTTTCACTTCCACATATTACCAAAAACTTGACCATGGCTTTTGTTTTGTTAAAATATGCATTTATCTGCTTCTCATATCTGATCATTTTTTCCATTATTGCAATTCATATTTTTCTTTTCTCTCAATTTAGGGATTTCATAATAAGAATTTACTTTTGAATGCAATGGTTTGGCAAACGGTCGTTAATACATATATTATTTGCAGGGTTCAGCAAACCTCAAGCAATATTATGCAACCTGCTTTTCTCCTATAACCGGGATGATTCTTTTTGGTGGTCATCTTGCACCCTATGTAAGATTTTTCTCTTCACTTAGTTCTGTGTTTTCAATTTCAATTTTGTATGTGCCCTCAAATTGGAAATTAGCAAAGAATTTTCTCTGTTGTTTGCTCCCTTTACAATTTTCTTCGGATTGAATAACTTGGAAGCAACTGACTATGTTTACTTTTATTTTACGAAACATTATCCTCAATGTGAATCAAACCCTTTGCAGCTGCCTCTACTCGGTATGCTGGGAACATAAAAAATAGAATAACTTGGTGTTATTTAACCACCAAGTCAAATCATGGGTTCACTAAAAACACATTTGCTATGGCATTTGTAAGTTGTTTGAGCAGTCACATACTTTTGCAGCAAAATAATTTTCCCTTTTTCCGATTTTAATTTTCAATGTTAATATGAATTTTAAAAGTTGATCACATTATGTGTCACTAAAAAAAAAAAAAACATAGTTTTTTCTCATGACGAATTCCTTTTGGGTGATCCCAGAGATTCAAAAAAGTAGTAACATTTTAATTTAATCCTATGTTTCTTATGATTTGAGCAGATCTTAACCAAAATCTACTTCGCTATCATCCTAAAGATCAAAAGAACCTAAATACTTGAGTGCAAACTTAAACTATATTCAACAAACTTCTCACTCCTCTGCAGCTCTCATAGGAGCTTTCAAGATTGTATGCTATATCATGCACCAAAACCCTGATTATGTTGCTTCTGATAATCTCGAAACGTCTTGCACTCCTGCAAGTCTGTATCACAAGCTACCAAAACTCATTCATGATCATCATCCATGTTTTTGATATCAAATGTACCCACTCCTAATTTCAATCTTTTCACTGGTAAAAGAAACCGGAATCCTTATGCTTTTTTTCTCTATATGTTGCCTTAATAGTCATGCTATCCATTTCTTTACTAGCTGCAAAAGTTGTCACTTTTTCAAGAAACGATATCCTTGCATAGCTTAGGAGCCCAGTTAGAAACTATAGGGTTCAAGAAACAAGTGTGTTTGATATTATATTGAGGCAACATGTTGCTAAGCAGTGTGTGAATTATGCTGTTTCCTTTACTTCCTCTACTTTTTTCAATAATATTGTTCTAATATCTTTCTTTTTGTTTCTGTGTAACATTATGATAATAATGAGAATAATTTAAAAGTACATTATCTGTTGCATAGACTGTCTGCTTGAGTGCTTGTGTCAATCATTCTTCCATGATGATGTAAAGAATTTTGCAGATGCAGGATGCGGTATTTTAAGCTGCAAGGGTTCCATTCCAGTCTTACAACTACCAGAGGTGGTCTATCTCCTCACATAGGTATGATGCAGTGCTCTGTCTGTACTCTATTTTCTTATCCGATGTCCTGAACACTTTTTCTTAATTCATTCTTTCCTCCTAATTTTTTAGATGTCTCAACTACTGGGATAATTCAACCTGGGCCTATGGTGCACGTCTTAATTGACAATCTAAAATGTGAGAGATCCTTATTCACTTGAATGGGCAAAGACAGCCGAATTCTTTGAATATTGTTGTCATTTTTCTTATCTGTTTGTCGTTTTAATTTTATATCTTATTTGATTGAAAACGAGATGAAGAAATGGGAAAGTGAAAATGAGATAAAGCTATTGGAGGAACTAGAAATTTTTTGTATGGAGAAATTTGCCTGCTTCTAAAGGTAAAATTGCTGTTAATCTTGCTCAGATGGAATCCAACCATTTGACGGAAAGGTTGTAATGTTTGTAGGAGAGATTAGACAATTATTGCGTGTAATTTCTAGAGGTAGAACATAGGAGGTGGTTATGGTAACGGAAAATCTTTCGAGTTGTGAAATTCTTGCAAGGTCCTTTCACCGTGGAAAGTACGGGCTGCAGAAAGGGACATTTATGTAAATTTTGTACTGCCAAGCATTTGTTCTTGGAAGGATTTTTCGCATATGATAGTATCAGAGCGGGTTGTTCCCGCTCTTTGTCTTTGATTATGCTCAAGATCTTCTTATTCTTCTTCTTCAAGATTCGGTACGTCTCCAAGTGTTGCTTGAAAATTTCTTCTTCTGCGGAGGCTTCCACCTTTCTCCACAATTATTGAAAGGTTTTCATTTTCCTATGCAATTCTTGATTTGTTTTATTTTTGCAGCAATCATAATCATTCGATATGGCACGGAACTCGCACGACAATGCAACAAACTCAAATAATAGCACAGTCAACAATAGAGCAACAAATCCATCACAAAACACAACATCAGTGTATTATGTTCATCCTAGCGAAGGACCGAATTCGATAGTTGTCACTCCGCAATTGAGTGCATCCAATTACCATGCATGGCACGCTTAATGCGGAGAGCTCTCAGGAGAAAAATAAGTTTTAATTTGTTGATGGTTGCATTCAGGTTTCTGAGCAATCGGATCCTATTAGCAATGCCTGGGAAAGTTGCAATAATTTTGTCCATTCTTGGATCATGAATTCAGTTACTACTCAGATGGCTCAAAGAATACTGTTCATTGAAAATGCTGTTGATGTTTGGAGGGCGCAAAAATATATATTTTCAAAAACAGATCAATTCGCATAGCAAGGTTGAGATAAGAAATTAACAACTTGAGGCAAGGTCCTTGATACGTTTCTTGTAAAAAATTGGAATCAGGTAGAGGCCTCACGTAAAACATGCAAGGGGCTAGTCTCATCTGGACATGCATGACACAAATTTGAAGGATATCCAATTCATGTCGTGGTGATGCACTTTGAATGCTAAGAAAATGAAATTGACAAATTTATAGTAAAAGTAAAAATGATGCTAAGACATCAATGCTGTTTGAATTAACTGATACATTGCAGGTAATCCTGCATAAGACTCAAGTTTTTAAAATTTGAATGTACAAACAAAAATCCCGTTTACCCATCAAGAAATTTAGGAGTTAAGGAGCAACCTCCACCCCATCTAACACCAAGCATCAAGATGGGAAGGGGACAAAAGCACTAACGAGAGTTTAGCGTGTTTTCATCTAAGAAGGGTTGACTCTGATACCATAAGGGTAAGGAGAAATTATTTCTTCTCTACTTTTTATTCATCCAATGAAATTGTACACATCGCTAGGGGATTCACTCGGTGTAAGATTTTCGACTTTAAGCTGGAGTATGGGGTGTCTCCTGAAACTGAGTGGCCTTGTATGCTTGTAAATGATTTTTCCTACCTATAATCATGATCGATATCTCCAATCACAAATAAAATCATGTTTTATATGCATGTATGCTTGTAAATACTATCATGCTTTAAAATCACAAAGAATTTAGAGAACCACACTTGTCTAAAGTTGCTTGCTTGAAACAATTTGCAATCATGTTTAAGGGTAATGAGTTAAAGAACATTTGGCTCCCGAAGCATCATTTTTCTCATCAAGGAATCCAAGCTTATCCCTGAAATTCTCAAAGTTCCTTTTTAATTATGAATGAATAAAACAAATACATCTCTATCTAGTAACAATCTATATTGTAATTATTATTTTTTTGTGTTTAATGTTGTAACTACATTTAATGCTCTTGGAGTAGACAATATAGCTAGTTGGTCTCTGATTTCCTATGCCTCTAGAATTGATGGGGATAAAAGAAAACTACAGTTCAATATTATCTCACGAACATCAATGTATTGCCCACACATGTCTGGTGCAACAGGTACATCAAATCATTTCATCATACATGGTCTCCTGAATCCTGGTTTAGTATATGATGCAAGTGCAAGTGATTATGTGATATTTTTATGTGGACAGAGCTATGATTCAAAGACCAACTCATCACAAGGGATAACAGTAGATGCTCTGAGACAACTTATGGAAGAACAAGGATCTAAATTATCCTTCCTTTGCTCTCCAAGTCCCACACTTCAAATCCAATGCTAGTTGCAGTTTCAAAAGAACTGTCACAGTTGCTGAGTCACCAATGTCCACATACAAAGTTACTCTTAACGTCCCTTAAGGACTAAACATCCAAGTGAACCCAAGTGTTTTGTCATTTACTTCAATTGCTCAAAAGCAAACGTTTGTGCTCAATATTGATGGAGCAATAAGTAAATACATTATATCAACTTCTTTGATTTGGGATGATGGTAAATTCCAAGTGAGGAGCCCCATTATTGTGTTTGATGTACCAATACCATAAGGACTATGATGGTAGAACCAATATGACATCGGTACGTCAAACACAATAATAGGGCTCTCCACTTAAAATTTACCATCATCTCAAACCAAAGTAACTGACATAATATATTCACATATTGCTCCATCAATAGTGAGCAAAAACATTTGCTTTTGGCCAAGTGAAATGAATGACAAAACACTTGAGTTCACTTGGATGTTTAGTCATTGAGAGACAGTCAGAGTAACTTTATGTGGACATTGGTGACTTAACAACTGTAACAGTTCTTTTAAAACTACGACTAATATTGGATTTGGAGTGTTGGCCCTATGATGAGTTGTATGGTCTTTGAACCATAGCCCTATCCACATAAAAACCTCACGTAATCACTTTCACTTGATAATAAAAACACACTGATTAACTACAATCCCTTAAATTACAAGACGCAATAAATTCTCATAAAATCAGGATTCTCTCCCTATATATTGCAATGGAATTTGCTAAAGTTCAGCACAACAAATCATAAATACAGTAATGGCTGAGAACAAATGCCTCCATTTATGCTACTGTAAATGCACTGGATGAACCTGTAAAGTGATTAATTGATCCAAATAAGCCTTTTGCAGCGCCAAAGTGTCGTATTCTGTACACACCAGGAGTCACATCCTGTGGTATCCTCCATTCCATGGTTGCTTTACTTGTAGGAATGAATTTAAAACCCCTGGACCACTTAAAGCGCAGACAGAAATCATCATCATCATAAGCAGGAGCCCAAGTATCTTTTCCTTGGAGAAATTCCACCAGGGCAAAGGTGCCTTCAGTCATAAGGTCATTACGAGGGCATGCAGACCAGAATGAAACTGTGACAATGTCACCACTCTTAAAGGTGGAGTTCTGAGGTACATCAGAGCAAACATCGCCAAAATTTACACCAAAAGGAGTTACATCCACCACAACTGGTGGGAGTATGCTCATTTGCTTATTCAGGAGATCGGGGGGTTGCGGACCGGGTTCTACTGGTTGGCCGCTGATGAGAGCCTTTGCAAGCTTCTTAAACTCCTGAATGTATGCACTCAGCGTGTGTGGGCCATATAGTGTTGAAGCACCCTGACAACAACAAAATTGAAGTGAAAGTTACATAGAATAGCTATAGCGTAAATATTTGATCCAAGTTTCATGTCCCTTGCAACTGACCTCATATCTTTGCACCAGGTATTCTTCATATGTAGTCACGTACTGCGAATAAGCATTAGTCAATCCTGCTATAACAACATGAACGTTTTCAAAATCTTTGTCACTACTTAGCACCGTCTTCACTGCATCACGTAGTCGCCTCCCAGCCATTGTTGTGAATTCTGTCAGAATTAAAACAGTTATGAACAAGTATGAAGCACCAAGACAAATACATATACCAACATAAGTTGTTTCACAAACACTTGAATAAATATACAACCATCGATTTCCAAGGAAAAGAACAATAACCACAAAATATAATAAAACAGCTACATATTAAGAAAGACATATGGATTGGATTTAGTCTTAAACTGTTTATACAAAAACATAAAAGGGGGAGAGAAAGGTAATTAAGGTCCAGTAGTAGCAGAACCCAAGTTCATTGTATATCAACCATAGCGGTTCAAATATAGTTTTTTAAGCTATAAAATGTCCAACAACTTGACCTAGCCATGTTTGTTTTCCAGTCAGATGGATTTAAATATTACCCTAATGGGAGAAGGCTTGGTTATTGCTACTATTGTCACATATTGATTTATATATCACAGTTTGGCGAATGCCAATCAATTGCCTTAAAGACACTAGTTAAGGATTCAAATTCAATAACTAGAAATTATGCCTTGGAAAGTGTAGCATTTTATGTTGTCAATGGATGAAATACTACACTTTTCAATGAATAATTTCCATTTTTTTATTCATTAACTAATGCCCTTACGGCCCTGGTTAGGAGGACCCTTACTGCTGTCATGGTTGAAATAACAGTTGAGGATGTGAAGGATAGAGATTCCAATGGCAACATATTACATTTACAGAAAATAAGAGAGTAGGAGACAAGCCGGTACCTCCTGGTACACTAAGAATGACAAACTGCCCAACTCGGAGGATCTGGATGGGAAGTATTGAAGGCTGCAAAATTAACACGAATGAAGAAAGCTTTATACAAGTAAAAGATATCTTTATACTGAAAACAAATGCAGTAAAATTTCTATATGGAACTTCTATTAAAAAGAACATGATTAGGAGGAAATTTAAGATGCAAGATCAATATATGTAAGTGATGTGATTAAATACTAGATCCTCATGAATCCAAAAATCTTATCTCAAATAACTTCAGAAATCATAATTCAATTCACTAACCAGAAAACACCCTTATTTAGGTCGGTCTGTGCAACATATTTTGTTATACATCATTATTGTCTGCCTTTATAAAATTTATATTTCAACAAAGAAACTATTTTCAGAAAATTGAATTCAGCACATGCAATCACACTCACAAGAGCTGGAATCCATTAAAAAGTTGTCATGAAATGGTTGAGAAATCAAGTGGTCATGGTTTGACCATAAAATGAAGGTTTCGGGAAAAAAAAAAAAAAAAAGAGTAGACAACTGGCACTGGATAATTCATACTAAAGTCTATCCCAAAATAATGGACAGAAGACAGTGAGATGTGACAGTGTTATAATCTGCTGAGTGCAGAAGAGAGTCCCCATATGATCAACATAGAGAAGGAAACTTAGCTGAACCTAGGGACTATAAAATCATAACATTCAGATGTGTGAGTAACTTACAGCCCAATCATATGGTATCGTCATTTCACCAGCATCAAGCAAAATGGGCTTTGGATGCTGACAATCTATTTGTTCCTTGCTTGGTGCCTTAACTAAGTTGCGGACTAGCTTCCAGAAAGGATTGCCCTGATGTACAATCAGAATAACTAATAAGCATACACCATGACATATTTAAGACAACAAGCCAGGAAAAGATAATGGGCAAGCATAACGTAAGAAACACTGATTACCTTATCATCGCCTTGCTTAAAATCCAAAGATCCAGGTCCATCTGTTGTTCCGGCAGCAAATGCAAACCCCATTGCAGCAGGGCATGTATTTACAACCTCTTGAGCTCCTTGATTAGAAATAGTTACCTCAAGTTTAGCTAAATCTATATAGGTGTGTCGAAAATCAACCTCCCCTTTAATCTCTTCGGCTGCTGCTTTGAAAAGATCCACTGCTTTTCTAAATTGTCTTTCCCCTATAATCCGGGTACTTTCAAATTCATCTGGATAACTGCCATATAAGTTATTGGATGCAAATTAGTGATGTCATAGGCTTATGTAACATTTCCATGCACTTGTGAAAACAAGAATATGCTAATAATTACCCAGGCCCTTGGCTATAGCACAATTTGTTCTTCCCTCCACATGTACTATGATTGAAGTCACAAGGTAGTCCAGTGTCTAAACAAAAAGATCCAAGAACGTTTGGACTAACATCTCCACAATTTGATTGGCAAAATGCAGCTACAAATCTAGGCTTGTCAACCTGCCTAAGAGCGCCTCTCACCCGCCGAGCAACACTCGAAGTTTTGGTTGCTGGTCCACCGGGAGGAGACTGGAAAGAGGCAGCAATTTCCAGTAATTCATGGTCTGCATCAATGTATTTTTAATGAGAACATAAGTTAATACTCACCTAGTCACATTAATTAATACAAAGCAAGGCATCATTTATTTATTTTCATACTTTCATCAGATTGCTCAGTCAGTCATAGCAAGCATTTTCACACTTTCCTCTGTCTTGTATGAAGACAATACTCAACCCAATATTAGGACTTTAAAGAGGAAAACACTTGTAAGATTTAAGTCTAACGGATTTTCCTAAAATTCATATACTAGATGATGCAGCCCAGCCCATATTATCGAAGCGCGAAGAAAAGTGGCAGTTAGCAAGCAGGTATACATACCAAATGCAGCCAAGAGATATAGATGGATTTAAGAATCAAAACGACAATAGAGAAATTACGTGATTTGAGGTCTGATTGAAGACATACAGACAAATGCTGGTCAAAATATGCATATGCCCAAGCATCAACTGCTTGCTGTTTCCAAACTACCAGATAGGAAATGGATAAAAGTCATGATCAGTAAAACACACAATATTAAACAGATAATGTAATAACTAAAATACATTCATTCATGGCTGGTTCATCTGCAAAACCGTTTTAGGACACAGTTTTTACTGAATCAACTGCAGCAGCATCTAGGGTTTCAAAATGTGTGGGCATTCCAAATGACAGGTCTACCTAACAATTAGAACTACAAATTTTGATGCTATTAAAGTAAGACATTATCTTGTCTCTAAAATTTGTATTGGAAAAGCAGCTAATGATTTCATCAATGGATGCATTATACCCAAAAGCAAAGCATAAGTGACTTACGATTATCACGGGGCAAGCCATCATTTCCAAGTACAACAGAATCCATTCTTCCAGAACCTTTTTGCTCAAACCAATCTTCCATAAATCGTTCAGCCGCACCTTTATTATCCCCACTGATTAATGAGTTTTTACGA
Organism: Calophaca sinica; assembly: GCA_037113605.1. Lineage (NCBI taxonomy): Eukaryota > Viridiplantae > Streptophyta > Magnoliopsida > Fabales > Fabaceae > Calophaca > Calophaca sinica. Next base: position 60,126,879 of record CM073735.1, read on the forward strand.
CTCATTGAAGTCGCATGAGTAGCAAACCAGTTGAAGCTTCCAACAGGTCCCCATTCATCATCAACAAACTTTAAAAGAGTCATTTCCTTATCAACATTATACTTATATTTGCTTCTTTCCGCAGCAGGATTATTGAGATAAGCACTGGGACTGCGATTCACACCAGCATCTAAGAGTTCTCCTGCAAGTTGAAGATAACTTTCAAATGAGTCATTAAGTTATGACCATTTATGGAAACTAAAGAGAGGAGGAAAATCAAAGAAGTAATAATCTTATCTAGTGATTTAGTAATAAAACAAAACCAGTACAGAAATAGAGAACAGTATTGAACTTGAACCAATACCTACAACTTAGAGGAACTAAAAACAAAAACTTTTGAGGTGCTACTTTATCCCTGCTGTGTTTTTTATTTATTTCCTCTTTCTTATCATATATATTTCCCGTTTTAGGTATTTGGTCAACCAAGCCGGAAATACAGGGCACTGCCACTGAGTAGCAGTCAACACTATCTAATGATCATTTATGATAATTCAATGTGAAAGTTACGAAGAGGTCTTGAAAGAACAAGTTAACAACATAACAATAGCACTGTTCTACATTCAAAATAAACGAAAGGGAAAAATTCAATTTACTCCCTCCTACTTAGGGCCATATGCACTTTTGAGTTTTGACCTCAAACTTCAAAAACTGACAACATGGTCCCAAACTTTCTAAAGTTGCATTTTAGTCTTTCAGTTTACTTTTCCATCAAACATTAGCAGAAATTGTCATTCTATTCCAAGTCATGAGACCATTTTTCGTATCAACATTCTTGATGGAAAAAGTTCAATTGACTATGCCAACTTAAGTTCAAGTGCATTTTGGTTCTGAAACTGAAAAGGTTAGATAATTTTTGTTAATGTTTGGCAGCAAATTAGATGGAAGGATTAAACCTAAAACACAGGCTTTAGAGTTTAGAAAGTTTATGAATCATGTTAACAAAAGAAACAAAATTTGGAGAGGGTAAATTGGACTTTTCTCTAAAAGAAACAAAATGCAAATGAGAGAGTGACAAACACTATTGATTTGTATTCAAATATGCAGAAAATGGTTCATGGTAACAAGATCCAAAGGTCTTATCACTTTTTGAGCAACACAATATAATAGTTGAACTGCGACCAACTTGTGCATTTGCAGGCAATCACTATAAACATAGAATATAATCACTGAGACCCTTTCTGCACGAAATGCACATACACTCAATGGTGAAAATAATAGCTCCAAGATAATGATAACTAATATTTACTAAAGTGAACAACATTGTTAGAAATAAGAGAAGAATACAATAGGCAAAACAGTACATCTATGAAAAAAACATCAAGAGTGCCTCATCCAAGATTATTGTAAGTTGGCTGGCAGTAATTTACTAAAATGAATATTGTAGACACTGAAAACAGAAGTTCACGAATATTTCTCTATATCTAATTCATTTTAAACAAGTACAATACATAGACCTGAATGTTGTAGACACTGAACTGAGATCTCTGGAATAATTCTCTGATATCCTTTTTTAACCGAAAATGTTAGTTATTAGTATGTTATGTTAGTGGGGGGCGAGTTGAACCCATGACCTCATTATCACTCCAACCCCTCTGATATCTAATTCATCATAACCAGTTACAGTATATGCACCTGAATAGCTAGTTGTCAGGCTGGAAAGTTGGAAATACAAACACCAATAATCAGATCACTACCTAAAGTAGAAAAGGAAACAAATTTACACCTAATAATTACAAATTTACAGCTAAAAATCCCATAATTTCAGGATTAATCCAATCCCTTAATCCTTCGGATTATACACCAGACTACCAGAGTCCAACACACTCTTCATTACTCCATGCACCTTAGACGTAATTCAATTTGAACTGATAATACACTACCACCAAAAGAAAGGCAGTTGTACTTGATGCTTTTCATCTTTATCTCTATAATAACAACAACAACAACAATAAAACTTAATGCAGACATCCCAGATACTTGACCCCAAAATGTAAAACTAAAATTGATTCTTGTAGTTTTCATCATTTTCTGACATTATCCAATAGTATGCAAAACTCTTGGTGTTATAACTAAATTGATATATAAGCTACCTATGTTGGTTTGCATTTCTACACCTGTGTATGGGGGGCGGAGGAGGGGAGAAAAAGTGTGCAATTTATTTTCCCTTACCTTTGTCGACAAATATTGATCCTGGGCGGAGATTTTCATGGGCCTGGATAATGCTTTTCTCAATGCCATCAACGACGATATCAAAGGACTGGCGCACAAATCCTAAAGATGTTACAATATACACAGCATATTGGAGATAACCCCCAGGGCCAGCATGAGTGTGAGTTCCACTAATTGCTACATTCTTTTCAGTGTATAGATCACCATATCTGTCAAACACATTGAAATTATGACATCAACAATACAACTATTGAGATCAAAATAATTAGCAGGAATCAAAATACAATTTCCCTCATGGTCAAGCTACAACAATATCTTTAAGTAGTCACAGTAAGTCAGTAACTATTGAGAGCTGAGACTAGTCAGTGCTGGTACCTGGCTTTGAGCCTCTCAATTACTTTGATTGTCACAATTTGTGAAGCCATACAAGCATCAAGGTTCACAAACACAACACGGTTACCCTTTGGCTGTGCAACAATGAAAGCACGTGCCCTCAGCCTGAAGTGAATGCCAGAAGTAGTTTGTCCTGTGTTAGCATACCCCATCATGTTAACATCAGCAGCAGGGCCAGTAATGTCATAACTTCCGAGACCAACCAAGAAATCGGATCCAGAACACACAACATCACTCTTCAATAGCAGCAGGAGGAAGAAAAGGGTCCACACTCGCCTATTTGCACATGCCCTCCAAACATTCAAATAATTCAAGGAAGGAAACTCCATCACACCCCCAAGTTCAAAGCAAAAAGAACCAAATTTTCAAGCTTAGCAAGTTCTTCTCATTTGCCTTCACCTAAAGCACCCACAATCAAAGCTTTCGGTTATTTTAAAAAAATGAATCACAAGTGGAATTTCAGAACTACCTATGCTATGTGTATGATCAGCACTACAATTTCACAATCAATCGCAGGAAAAAATAATAATATTTAAGAATTATATATGTTAACAACAACAACAACAACAAAATTGGGGGAAGAATATAAATCTTTTTTCGCTACCCAGATGAAAAAAAGTTGCGAACTTTACATGAACATAAACATGGGGAAGTCTTGAAGATGAAGCTGTGAGTTACGGAAAGAATGACCTAGAATATGATAGAGAGAGGGTCCGATATTCAAATGGGGTGAAAGCAGAGAAAGGGAGTGGGTGGAGAAGTAGAAGCCGTGTACGGAGCAAATGACAATTGATAAGTGCCAACGACCATGGGAAAGATCAACTGCACAAGTGACAAAAATGGGGCTTTCACTCTGATCTCTGAAACTTCCCTATTTGTCATTTGCTATTTTGCTTGTCATCTCAGGAGTCAAGCCAATAACAAAATTGGAATTGGAAAGTTTGATTTATTCATCGTCTGTTTTTTTTTATTATAAAAAGAGTGCCGCTAACCACACCCCCTAGTTTGCCAACCACACCCCTGGCACATTATAACTTTTCAAAATACTAAAAATACCCCTCCTGGAAAAAATGCTCCTAAACGCTATTTAGAACCTGTACGTGATCTCAAATCGCATAAGTAAAAACCAATTTTTTTGGTGCTATGTGATCTCAAATAACGTACCCTTACGTGATTTTAATTCACGTAAGTAAAAAGAATTTTTCTTGGTGTTACGTGATCTCAAATCACGTATACGTATTAGCACAAAAAAAATTAGTTTTTACCTACGTGAATTAAAATCACGTAAGGGTACATGATTTGAGATCACGTAAAATTAGTTTTTACCTACGTGAATTAAAATCACATAAATGTACGTGATTTGAGATCACGTATACCCCATTTCCCCTAAAAAAACATACCGCAAAGGAAGAAGAAGAATCTGTATGCTTCAATTGAGTTCGCTTCGCACAAGGTAATCAACAACAACATCATCAACAATTCTCTCTTCTTTCATCCTTTCAAATCCCTAATTTTTTTTAACTGGTAATCACTTGAATTGATTTTTTTTGTTGTTGTTATTTGCAGAAGATCTCTGAGGAAGAAGAATAACTAAGGTGAGAGATGAGGTGAGGAAGAAGAAGAATCTGGAGAAGAACCTGAAACGTGTGTGAATGAGGGAGAGATGAGGTGAGGAAGAAGAAGAAATGGGGGGTTGCAGGAGCTGAACGTGAGGGAAATGGGGGATTGGCTGAGTTTGAAAATTAAAATTAGGGCCAAGGGTAATTTAGTCATTTTGGTTGTTTAAAAACCTGACAGGAGGTGTGGTTAGGAAACTAGGGGGTGTGGATAGCGAGAGCCCTATAAAAAAAGTTGTTTTCCTTGTTTTTGGACGAATACATAAATCTATGAAATGGGTAAAAATAATTTGATAATAGATATTAAATAAACATTAATTTTAATAGTATAAATAATACATAATAATTTTGAAAATTAGATAACATTTAAACATTAAAAGATTATAATGATATATATTATTCTTTTAAAAAACAAAAAATTTAAACTAAAAATTTTAAGCTAAATTTAGCTTACATTTAACAAAAATATTTAATAAATTAACAAAGCAATTAAAATTTTAATTCATAGGCTGATATATTAACGTTAAGGATTTTAATTTCACTTTGTTACTGTGGCGCATCTGTATGCTTTCATGTAGTGAGGCATATGTTCATTTGTTGGGCCAATTTGTCTTGGGTTGAAAAAAAAAAGATATAGGAAAGTAATCATGTTTCAACCATGTAGCGAAACGGTAAGTTAAGGATGGGACGGTATAAGAAACGTTACCCTATAACTCTACTAGGGTTTTCACCCCTAGATCTCGCCGCTAGGGTTTTGAGGCGCAACGAGGTCGCTCTGTCCTAGACCTCTACTAGGCGACTTAGGCGTGTCTTAGTGTCTCCCCATACTTACTAACCTTTGCCTCTTCCTTCTCCAAACACTATCTCGGCTTCTGATTCCATCCCACCATGAATAAGGCTTTGAATCTGCTTGGGATTTCCGACACCGTCAAGCTCCCTGTCAGCGAAGGAATCAGTGAGCCACCACCTTATGCAAACCCAGTTCCCCCTCACCCCTCCGCTCGAGCCACCATCGAATCTAATCGTCAGCCGATTCTCGTGCTTCATCTATCTACCATCGTGCATTATGCTACCTCTTCCATTGAAGTCGGGTATCCACTTTGGAGTATAAAGATCCATTGCCGACAAGCCCCGCCAAACAACACATTTTAGACCAGACTCAACCAGAAAATGCACATTTGAGATATGGGTTGTCAAATACATTTGAAGTCTTGCTTTTGATCCAACGAAATGTACAATCCGGTGGTGCTTTTAAGGCAAACTCTGTGAAAAACTTAAAAATCGAGCACCTGAGCACTAAAAGAGGCTCAGATCGGTCAGAGATCCAAGCTGCTCGCGTCTTAGATTGGCCGGAGAAGAAGATCCTAGAGGTATTTTGGTCATTATGTTACGAGGTTGTGTTGAAACCCTAATTGGTCGGGCTCATATTATTAAACATGAATTTTGGGTTCCTTGGAGAACAATAAGGTGATGAGTCCAATTCGTTTAGACAACTTGGTTCCTCTTTAGGCTTAGGTTTTTAGAACTTGTGTTAGTTGTTACACAGTAGTTTTCTTGTGTTGTATTGTATGATTCGTTTGAGACATTGCATATATTGTTTAATAGGTCATAGTTGTTTGTGCCTGCTTCTTGTTCTAACATAAACCGGGAGGTTTATTGGATACTTCCTCATGACCACTTCATCAAGTTGAATGTTGATAGAAGTTCTCTTGGGAATTCGGGCAGGGCAGGCTTTAGAGGTTTGTTTGGGAATTCCATGGGTGAATGGCTTGTCGGTTCCTCGGGATATAGTGGCTTTGGCAAACCTGAAGGCATAATTGGTTGTTATTCTTTGTGGCCTTGAATTAGCATGGGAAATAGGGTATAAATTCTTAATTTGTGAATCTAATTCCATGTATGCTGTGGATATGATAAATGATGGTGTACCTCATACACACCCCTGTGCCCTTATTGTGCTGCACATTTGCAAATTCATGAATTTTAATTAGCAACTCTCCTTTAATTATACTCTGCGAGAAGGAAATGTTGGTGCAGATTGGTTGGCCAAGCATGGAGCTACAAGCAATGACTCCTTAGTCTTTTGGGATTTTTGTCCATCACAACTCTTGGGACTGGATGGTACAAGAAACGTTGTCCCTAGAACTCAACTAGGGTTTTTGTTCACCCTTGTCTTTGTTTACCTTTCGTCTGATAAAAAAAATGCAGGGAGTCTAATTGCCCCCTTTCTCACCACACGTGAGTCTTCATTCCATTTATGCTTTCTCTCACTAATCTCACAATTCTCCAACCTCTCTCTCCCCTTTTCTTCAATTTCCCATATGAAATAAGCCCAATATCTCATATTAACTCATTTCAACATGACAATGAATTTTACTGTCTTACTCGAGAGGCTTAAATATATAACTCTCTTTATGTAGGAGAGACAAATCTCATCTATATCACTCGCTTTCCTATGCATGGCTTATTATATGTCCAATTACTACCTTTATAACTGCCCCATTACATGTAACATTTGATAACATTAAAACATACAATTCTCCAAGTAGGAATCGTTGTGGCTTCAAGTGGAAGGACTGCATACACTATGGTCGCTATGAGTAGCGCTAATGACACTCATAAAGTTCTACGTAGCGTTCCAATGGTGGTTCAATCCAGTACATTATTACTTTAATACACATACTTATGTGAAGACTTGAATATCTTATATCTATTACTCGTGAGATATAGACACCAGTCTACTCAAGTACTAGTCTTAAGGCATTATTGTCGTACTTATTAACAATAATACTTAACTAGAGATATTGAAGAACAATGTTGTATCATCTAATAGGACCTCACGATCAAGTCTTGGACTTAATGTTCTATGGTATTGAACTTATTATTCTAAGGACTTTATCATGTTCAATTAAAGCAACATCATAAATAAAGACAATGTGCTATGGTAGTGAACTTACCAATGTGAAGACATTGATATCATATCCATCGCCCATGAGATGTGGCCATCGGTCTAGTCACGTACTAATCTCAATGCATTATTGTCATCCTTATTAACAATAATATTTGACTAAGGATATTTAAGAATAGCATTATATCATCAAATAGGATCTCACGATCAAATCATATGTACCTGATGTTCTATGGTATTGAATTTACTATTCTAAGGCCTTTATTATTTTTCATTAAAACAACATAATAAATGAAATGCCTTATATCATTAATGAAAACAAGATACAAATGCAAGCCTAGAAAAAAAAACACATTGACCTTTAGGGCTTACACCAACACGTTTTTCATCCAAAAAAAGTAACATCATACAAGATAAATTTAAAATATATAAAAAGTGGAATAAAATAATATATGTTAGATATAAAGGCTCCATATCACAAGGACAACTTGAAAAATGATGTATGAGTGTAAATAAATCATAACCATTGGATCTTTAGATTTTTCAAAATAAAAATAATGGATAAAAGGTAAAAATGGAAAATTAAGACACGAGAGAGAGAGAGAGAGGAGAAACCACCTTTGCTCCCATCCAGTCCACCCCATCCTCTTCCCATTGCCATAACCTTATTTCCCCCCACCCTCTCTGCCCCAACCCTTCCCCCACCCTCACCCTCACCCTCACCCTAACCCCTTTCCCCTCCCCTCCCCTATTGCACATCAATGCACCGTACACCCTTTGCCACCCTCTTTGTCCTCAATGCCAAATATCCAAAATAAAAAAAACTCAAAAATCAAAACTAAAAACCCAAAACAGGATTCTTATAAAGTGCACTGCCTTTTCCCTTCCTCCCTTTTCCTCCCTTGTAATCGTTCACATGGTTAAAAACACCGTAAGCACGTACAAGTCACAGAAATAACAGTTCTCTTTGAAGCTCGCAGGCTTGTCACCGAGCTTCTAGATTCAAACTCGAATACCCAAACCACTATTTCCAAGATCATGGGCTCTTCTTGGTTCAAGAAACTGGTTCCCAGAAGCATGGCGAGGAGGAACGATAGGTTTGATTTGGAGTGTGAGAAGTTGAACTAGTCGACGATGATGATTCCACATAATCTCGTTGTTGGAGGGCGACCAGGGAAAGGGCAGAAGACAAGGGGATCGGGTGGGGCAGAGGGTGGGGAGAACAGGGAAAAAGAAAGGGTGTGGGGGGAGTTGAGGTATGAGAGTACATATTTACCCTCTGGTGCATCCATCCGCTACATGCAAATCATGTGACGTATTAAAAAGAGAGTCAATTATGGAAATGTTTCATACTTAAAAGTAAAAAATTCACATTTTATATATAAATTATAAATTAAGCTTAATTTTACGTAGTGTCAGTGTAAAAAATAGTCATCAAATGATATGTTGTTACCTCATTTAATGAGTATAAAAACACATGACATGTCATGCTCATTAAATGATATGACAACACATAATTAAATGCATGTGTCAAAATTTTTACACTGACAATAAGTACAAATTAAATTCTTATAAATATAGTCGTTATTTCAAACTTTTTTTACGAATACCGTGAGTTAAGTAACAAAAAAGTAAAATAACGAAAGAAAATGAAATAAAAAAATAATAATAAAAAATAACCCAAATTCAAATAAAAATAATAATAGTAACAAAATTTTCACTAACATGCCTTTTCAAAGTATTTTTTAATTTTTGAAATTTAAGCGAATTTTCTCAAATAGAAAATAGAATCTTATAGAAATTATAAGTGGGACTTACTAAACAAAATCAATATGAATTTTACATATTTAAAAGAATAGTACTAATATTATGTATCCAAAAAAATAGTACTAATATTTTTAAAAATAAAGATCATCATCACCATTATAAAAAATAAAAAAGGGTCTTTGTTATTCCCACCTCCCCCATTTAATTTTCCCACCTCCCCTCCCCCTTAAAAAGTCTATTTTACCCCTACAATATATCTTCCTCCCCTCTGTGCCGCTCTTCTTTTTTTTTTTCTGCAAATTTTTTACACATGTGTCAACTTGTTGACGAGTTCTCGCGTCACCTTGTTGACGCGTGTGCTGAAAACAGAAAATTTTTACACATGCGTCAACAAAATGAAATATGTGTAAAAATTTTCTGTTTTCAGCACACGCGCCAACTAGTTGACGTGATAACTCATCAACAAGCTGACGCATGAGTGAATTTTGATAAATTTGCCTTCATGCATCAACAAATTGACGCGGTCCAACGTCAATAAGTTGATGCCAACACAAAAAAATACTGAAAGAGAAGGGACGTTGGCGAATTTTTTGGAAGCAAGTCCGGCGAGAACGAATAAGGGTATCATGATCTTTCTCCACAGCCACACCTTTGCTTCCAACTCTTCCATTTCTTCCTCTGTTCATCTCTCTCTCTCTCTCTCCGGTGTGTGGTGACACGCCGCTACTAGGGCCACCGCAACCCCCTCCTTCTTCCTTCCCCTTCACTGTCGCGCCCCCTTCTTCCTTCTTTCTCTTCTTTTCCCTTTTTCCTTCTTTTTTCTTCTTTTCTGTTTCTCTTCTATCCTCTGCTTCTGGGTTTTTCACCCACTCGCCTTCAACTCCTCCAACCCTCACCAACATTGTTGTTGTTGTTACTGCTGCTGTCAAAGAGAGAGATCGGAGGTTGAATCGGCGATCGGCGTTGTTGTTTTTGCTGTCAGAGAGAGAGAGATGGGAGGTGATGATAGGGAAATATGTGGTAGGGATAAAATTGGAAATTAAATGGGGACGGGAGGTGAGAAAATTAATAGGGAGGGGGTAATAACAAAGGCCTAAAAAAATCTTTCTAAACAAAGGCGAAATTAATTTTGTCTACACTAATAAAAGAAAAATAGTTATGAATGCCAAAAAAGAAAAATAATTATTAAAGGTCCCCTTTTATATGAATCGACCAGTAATAGTAGTAGAGTGCAAGTCTCTAACCCCTTAAAACCCTAAAACCTCCTCCTTTCCGGAAATCCTCTTTCGCCGTCGCCGCTGCTACCATGACGGAGCTGAAACTGTCGGAGAGCCGTGACCTGATGTGCATAGAGCGTGTGGGAGCTCACTTGCACGTTCGAGGCCTCGGTCTCAACTCCACCCTTGAGCCACGCGACGTCTCAGAGGGCATGGTCGGCCAGGTCTCCGCCCGCAAGGCCGCCGACATCATCCTCCAGATGATAAAGGACGGAAAAATTGCCGGTCGCGCCGTCCTCCTCGCTGGCCAGCCCGGTACCGGCAAGACCACCATCGCTATGGGGATGGCAAAATCCCTCGGCCTCAAAATGTCGTTTGCCAAGATGGCCTGCAGCGAGCTCTTCTCCCTCGAGATGTCGAAGACCGAAGCCCTAACCCAGGCCTTTCGCAAGGCTATCGGCATCCGTATCAAGGAGGAGACAGAGGTGATCGAAGGAGAGGTCGTAGAAGTCCAGATCGACCGTCCGGCTGTGGCCGGCGCCGCCGTGAAGACTGGGAAGCTGACGCTAAAGACAATAGAGATGGAGACGGTTTACGACCTTGGCGCGAAGATGATTGAGGCTATCGGGAAGGAGAAGGTGACGAGTGGTGACGTCATCACCATCGATAAGGCCTCCGGGAAGATCATGAAGTTCGGCAGGTCGTTCTCCAGGTCGAGGGATTCGACGCCATGGGACCGCAAGTGAAGTTCGTGCAGTGCCCTGACAGAGAGTTGCAGAAGAGGAAGGAGGTCGTGCATTGCGTTACTCTTCATGAGATTGTTGTTATTAATAGCAGGCTCTTCACATTTTTTTTATTTTATTTTTTTCGCTTTTCATAATTTTTTGATTATTTCACTTGCTCAGCTTGTTAATTAGCTTGTTATTATGTAAGGCGGACTCTACCGTGAACAGGTGGAGTGGGTAGTACACGGTGCACAAGTACATTTTACCATTGGATTAAGATTTTACTCACATCCATATGATACACCCTCTGCACCATATCATCATCCATCTCTCTTTCTCCTTCTCCTTCGCGTCCCTGTTGTCCCTCCCCCTCCACCGCTTCCCCTCTCTCCAATCTCCACGCCTTCTTCCCCCTTGTCAACCAATACAACAACATCTCAAAATGGGAAAGAACTAAATAAGTTAGGGTTTGTGAATATCAAACAGAGTTCCCCTTTCTTAAGCCCAACCCAAATTCATGATGATTGATTTAATATCAAGATATCTAGAATGTTCTGGCATTGGTGTTGTGGTGCCGTCGTGCGAAAATGGTCAGATGGTTTTCAAATGTTCAGGCAAGTAAAAGAGTAAAGCAAAATTTTCTGGAAATTACTGGATTGCACCTTTAAATACCTCATCATGTGCCACCTTGCAAAGCATCAAAGAATAATGGTCACAACAAACAACCTTCGTAGTTCACAACATCAGCTAAGAAATTAAGAGAAAAATGTTGTTGATTCCAAGTTTCTTTGGTGGCCGAAGGAGCAACGTTTTCGATCCATTCTCTCTCGATGTTTGGGACCCTTTCAAGGATTTTCCTTTCTCCAACTCCCTTTCCGCTTCATTCCCTGAATTTTCTCGGGAGAATTCTGCATTTGTGAGCACTCGAGTGGACTAGAAGGAGACCCCTGAAGCACACGTGTCTTGCTAGATATACGGCAGGAGCAAAGATGAGGGGCTACGATTTTTCGTACGAAACAGATCTGTTGCTAACATAATGAAGATCTCCATTGCAGCTCCATGGCTGGTCGTCGAACAGTGGCGATGGAGCGAAGTTAAGGGACGGTGCGACGGAGATAGAAGAGGGAGAAATGAGATGTGTGTGATATAGTGTGGATGGATCATGGTAAGGTTTGGTAGGCTACTTGATCTAACGGTAAAATTTACTTATGCACCGTGGTACTACCCATCCCACTTGTTCACGGTAGAACCCGCCTATTAGGTAATGCTTGTTTTAGGGGAAACAAAAGAGTTCCATGTTATATGCCTAATAGAAGTTATAGTTTGAGTAATTAACTATAGTCTAGGCGGTGGCCACATCATGGAGCTTGGGGGAGGGGAACCAATGGCATTGTTTTGGATTAGTTTGATCTGCTTTTACACGTGTGTGTAGTTAATAGGCTAATCCAAATACATCTTAGAAATACTGCAATGTGAATTTTAAACTAGAGGGTGTTTGGACAGCTTAATTAAGTGCTTATTCAATAAGCTGCTTTTGTATAAGATCTTATGTATAAAGTGTTTGTATAAGCTATCCTAGAGAACTTATAAAAATAAACCGAAAACAACTTGGCATATCATAAGCCATTTTCATAAAATCTTCCAAGTACTAACACAAGTGCTTATTTTATAAGATAAGCTCAAATAAGCTCGTCTAATCATCTCCTAAACAGGTGGATAGACTATGCTAAAATTTTTGGTTTTTCTTTTATGTTTTTGATGATTCCCCAACTAATTTCCTCTTGGGGTTGGATTGAGATGTTCTCAAGATTGTATGAGGATTTATATTGATGCTTCTGATGTGCATGGTGGGAAATTGGAATTTATTTATGGTATGTTTGGATGGAGGGTTTTGGAGGAAAGGAAAGGAAAGGGAAGACTTGTTTTTTATTTCTAAATTGAGAAAATTATAAAATATTTCTAAAAACGAATAAAAGGTGGTTGAAATGTTATATGATCATCTATCATGTTATTTCTTCATTTTTTTTAAATCTCAAATGTATTTCAACATATAGACTTAGCCTTCCAAAACCCTCTATACAAACATACCATTAGACTTATGAAGGAAGGCCTTGCATGGTGGTTAATTTTTATGGGGCAATCATTTTAGGCCTTGCTGACCCCTTGTCATCCAGACTAGGAGAAGCAAGTGCACTATTTTCTTAATTGACATTCGTGTTTTATAAAATCAATAATGAAAGCTTTCATATATTACTGTTGTGTCCTTTGCAGTTAATGATTTAATGAAGTGCCCTCCCCCCACCCACAATATGTTAAATCATTCTAAACAGATATGGAAATTCACTTTTAATTTGTTGATTAGGTTTATGAATTGTCTTAACAGTGCTATTAATTGAACACAACACTCGACAACAATACGCGACACCACCTCACCCGTACTGTACAAAAAATTTTCCAAATTTTTTTTATCTGGTTAACGAAATCCATTTATCTGGTTAATGGTTCTCATTATCTGGTAAATGCCAACACTGAAACTTAACACATTCCATTTATTTATCTGAGTAACGAAGTTCACTTATCTGGTTAATGATTCACATTATCTGGTGAATGTCAAACTCACGTTCCATTTTATTTATCTGGTTAACGAAGTTCACTTATCTGGTTAATGGTTCTCATTATCTGGTGAATGTCAATCATGGAACTTAATACATTCCATTTAGTTATCTGGTTAACGAAGTTTACTTATCTGGTTAATGGTTCACATTATCTGGTGAATGCCAAACTCACATTCTATTTATTTATCTGGTTAATCAAGGTCAAATATCTGGTTAATGCAGTTCATTATCCGGTTAATGCCAAACATTTTTTTGACCAGTTAAAAAAAACCTAAAAAAATAATAAAATAAAATTTTTTGAAAAACAAAACTTTATCCGTACTGTACGGATCGTACGTCCGTACAGTACGGACCGTATGTTATACGATGTCTGTGTCAAATATTGTGTTCAAAAATCATTTCTCTTGCCTTAAAGGTTGTTTCTTAGTTCTTGCTATTGTCTGATTTACTTGTGTTAATTTCAGAAAACAGGGATTTTTGGCTCTTTTCACTGGTGACACGGGTGAAATTTGTGCAGAAGTAAAGGAGCAAATTGACACGAAAGTGGCAGAGTGGAAAGAAGAAGGAAAGGCAGAGATTGTGCCTGCTGTCCTTTTCATTGATGAGGTACACATGCTTGACATAGAGTGCTTTTCGTTTCTCAATCGGGCTTTGGAGAATGAGATGGCTCCCATTTTAGTTGTTGCTACCAACAGAGGCATCAAAACTATTCGAGGCACAAATTACAAATCTGCACATGGGATTCCCATCGATCTACTTGATCGCCTACTCATCATCTCTACTCAACCTTATACCGAGGATGAAATTCGCAAGATTCTGGATATCAGATGCCAAGAAGAAGACGTAGAAATGACTGAAGGTGCAAAGCATTTAACCAAAATAGGTATAAAAACCAAGGTTCTAAAAAACGGACCGCGACACAAAAAACGGGCGTTACAAAACGGTATCGGCAGTGGCCGAAACCGTGATTGACCGAAATCACGGTGTGGATGAAAATCACATGAAACGGCCGCGACGTAACGCCGATACGGCCGCAACGCCGTTACAACTGTGAGAAAACGCCGTTATTTAAAAAAAAATGGAGAAATGGGAGATGGAAGATGAACCGTAGAACAACAAAACCATTTTCGAAGCTTTCCGGCGTTGATGCGCATTCTCGTGCATCTCTCTCACAGATCTCACAATATCTCGCGCTTGTCTCTGTTTCGCCATCACACACACACCAAACAGGGATTGAGATTTGAGAGGGTAACTGGAGGGTGATGGGTGGGTGAGAGTTTGGACTTGAGAGGGATGAAGAATGATGGGAGCGGTGGTCACTTTCCTTACTGTTAGGGTAGGGAGAATGGAAGAGAGCAATGAAGGAGGAACCAAGGAAGAGAGAAAAGAGAAAGAAAGGGAAGTGGGGTGCTGCGGCTGTGGGATGATTTTGGTTTCTTAAGATTAGGGTTTTTTAATACTACACTGACTTCTAAGAAGAAAGTAATTGGGCCTGACAGGCCTTGTGCCTCCAATAAAAAAAAATGGAACAGCACGCTTTTATGAGCTCATAAGCGTGAAATAAAAATAAATAAGATAAAACAATTCCTTTTGTCAAAAAAAAAAAGATAAAACAATTCCTCTTAGGCTAATTTTTTTTTCTTTGCAAAATAACTGTTAAACATAAGATATATATTAAAATAGTACATATAAATTAACTATAAATTAAACATAAGATATATATTAAAACATTACTATTTGTATTTATGTAGAATTTGTCAAACATATATGGCTTTTGTTAAATATATTAGTAGCTACTAAATTACTCATATTTTAGTTTTAGGTATATTATAATAATAAAAACATTAATTAAGTTTATATGATAATACAAATAGTTTTAATATAATTTGTGCAATATTGTGATTAATTCACACGACGCAACTCAGAACGCAAAGATCCGCAATGACCAAATCGCGAAATCCTTAACGCGACCGCGATCGCGACCGCGACCGTTATTTAGAACCTTGATAAAAACATCCCTACGATATGCTATTCATCTAATCACAGCAGCTGCATTGGCATGCCAAAGGCGAAAGGGAAAAGCAGTGGAATTGGAGGATATAAATTGGGTTTACAATTTGTTTTTGGATGTCAAAAGATCGACACAATACTTGATGGAATATCAGAGTCAGTACATGTTCAGTGAAACAGGAGAAGGGGACGAAGATGAAACCAATGCTATGGTCTCCTGAAATTCATGAACATCTGTTTGTGAGTTTGTAATTATCTGGTTGGTCGTTATTTATATACATTACTGCAATTTATTTCATGATCTGGTGGGTCAATGCACTTGACTTGTATTTGATATCGAACACCAACAGTTTTTCCGTGGTTGAATTTCAATATCTATATTATTCATGTGAGAGGCTGCACTGTATTTGTGTTACTACTGAACTTTTCCAGGTCATTTATTGAAAGATTTGTTGTCTCATGTGTGCACTATCAGACTCGTTTCCTTGCAAGTTATCAATAGAGAGTAGCTAAAGAGTAACTTTTATTTTGACTTATGAGGTTGCGGCGCTCAGCTCATTGACGAATATCCTTGAGGTCATGAAAATGTTTGTGAATATGGAGCAAGTGATTCGTAGTAATACTGTGATTTTTTGGTGACTTCCATGATTCATCAATCATGCTTATGTTTGTATAAAATTTTCTCAGTTGTAGCCTTCATTAACTGTTAACGAAAAAATAACACTTGATGCAAAAAATTGGTTCAGGGGAAAATAATCATATCCTATACAAACAACAACAAACTTATGGAAAAGGAGAAAATTTCTCTTTTATAGTGGTGTCTTGTAAAGTGTGTCCCCGTGTTTCCATTTGTCCGTCGCCAAAATGTCACTCAAATAGCCTGTTATTTGTTAGTTTGTTAATTGTTATGCCAGTCAACATGTTACTTTGGCATGCGGTTTTGTAGGCTATCTAAGGAATGAATGCATTTTTCTCCTAATTTGGAGCCTGATCTCTTTACTATTGTGGATCGCATCAAGGTGTTATCTTGGAGATGGTTTTTGGCTAGGGCTAAGTTGGGACATTGTCTCTTTTTTGGCTTTTATTTTGGGGTCTCCCCCAACTTAATTTTACTACCTCTTTCTCCACCTAAAAAGTCTAAAATACCCCCTTCACCTTTCCTGTACGTGATGCTTTGTCTCCTATTTATTTTTTTTGATTTGAATTTCTCGGTAATAAGAATCTGGAATCTCCTGACAATAAGAATTCGGAAGTGTTTTGAACAACTTAACGTTGTTTCACCTCCCTTTTTGCTAGATTTGAACTTCCAGACAATAAGAATCCAGAACGTCCCAGCAACAAGAATCTAGAATGTCCCGGCAATAAGAATCCGAAAGTATTTTGAACAACTTAACGTTGTTTCACCTCCCTCTTTTGCTAGATTTGAACTTCCAGACAATAAGAATTCGGAAAGTCCTAGTAATAAGAATCCTAAAGTGGTTTTTTTTTATATTCACCATACTTCGATCTGGAAACTTGATTCTGGAGATTCCGGAAACAAGAATCCGGAAGTAAAAAATTTTGCAGGAAAAAAAAGGCAATGTGAGCGCGACGGTGGAGAGCGACCACGATGGTGGTTGCGGTGACGGAGAGACAGAGTGCAAGAGAGAGTGAGAGACACAGAGACAAAGTGCGAGAGAGAGGGGGAGGGAGAGGGAGAGGGAGAGTGAGGTGAGAGGAGTGGGAGGTGAAGATTGAGAGAGAGAGAAAGTTGAGGAAGAAGATATGGGTAAAATGGGGATTTTTAAGGGACGGGAGGTGAGAAAAATAATTGAGGGAGGTGTTAAAATCATGGGCCCTCTTTTTTGAGTGGTGTGTTGACCTCCTACTTTGTATTGATAGGGCATAGTTCCTTCAGTTAGGTGGGTTTCGTGGCTACTTGGTCATTGGCTCTGGGGTCCTTTTCCTTTTTTTCGTGTTTTTGATGTGTTGGGTACTGTTGATGTATTAGGTTGGATTACTTTTTGTACTCTTTTCTTAATATATTGCCTCTTTTGCTGATTAAGGAAAAAAAAAACCTGTGGACACAAGAATCGTACATATGTATTTTTTTTATATAGATATTGTTGCAAACATTCTTTGCAAATACCCCAAGTTTTAAACCTGGTTGTAAATTCTTCATCTCAAACTATTCGAAACAATGGAATCTGTATTTAAAAAAGGTGCTGATATATACACAATTTAAGTAAATCTGAGAACCTTGTTGTGGGAAAATGGCAAATTTGGAAACAAAACAGATTGACACCTAGATTAGAATTAAGAGGTTGAAAGGAACAATGTTCATATCAGCCAATCTTTTTTGTGTTGGTGTCATCTAAGGGTCATATCAACAATTAAAGTTTCTTTGTTGTATACTCTGTAAGATTTAGAGCATTCAGAATATCTCAAAAAGATACTTTTTTTGCTTTAGAATCAAATTTACCAAGACTGTCATTTGTATTGAGAATAAAGCTGTCACACCCAAATTGATGAAAACATGAAATGTTGAGTTTTCTTCCTTTCCACAATTCATATGGAATCTTATTCAAGATAGGTCTAATATAGATTTTATTTTAAATATAGCATGCAGTGTTTACTGCTTCTACCCAAAAGTGCTTTGCAATATTTGTTTCATGAATCATGGTTTTGGCCATCTCTTGAAGAGATCTATTTTTTCTTTCTACAACACCATTTTGTTGTGGTGTTCTAGAAGAAGAAAAGTTGTGAGAAATGCCATGTTATTCACAAAAGTTTTGAAATAGTTCATTTTCAAATTCACCACCATGATCACTTCTAATGGTTGTAATACAAAAATCTTTTTTATTTTGCACTTGTTTGCAGAAAACAGAAAACATCGTAAAAGACTCATCCTTGTGTGCAAGGAATTTTACCCATGTCCATCTGGTATAGTCATCAACAATAACAAGACGATATTTCTTACCAGACAAAGAGGCAGTTCCAGTTGGGCCAAATACATCTAAATGTAAAATTTCAAGTGGCATTGAAGTGGAAACAACATTTTTAGATTGAAATGAAGGTTTTGTTTGTTTCCCTTTTTGACATGCTTCACAAAGAGCATCAGACTGATACTTGAGATTTACTAAGCCTTTAACAAGTTCCTTCTTGTTAAACTTTGAGATTAACCTCAAGCTGTCATGACCCAATCTATTGTACCGAGTCCATTGTTCTTCATCAAGTGACAAAAAGCACTTGACATTTTGATTGGCCAACTCAGAGAGCTTCTTTTATAAATATTATTCTTCCTCTTTGCAGTAAATAAAATGGAACCATCTTTATTGTTTTTGACTATATAGACATTATCACTAAAGCCGACATCAAAACCACTATCACATAATTGACTTATGCTAAGTAAGTTATGGCTAAGACCATCAATAAGTAAAACATTATCAAAAGAAGGTAGAAATTTCTCACCAACCCTTCTAATGCCAGTGATTTTACCTTTTTGGTTTCCACCAAAACCAACGGTTCCACTCTCTTTATATTGAAGCTCTTGGAACATACGCATTTCTCCTGTCATGTGACGTGAGCACCCACTGTCCAAGTACTAGGACCGGTGTTTCAACTCTGTTGTAAAGCAAATCTGCAACATAGATAATCTTATCCTTAGGTTCCAAAATTTTTTTGGGTCCTTTCTTGTTAGTTCTAGAAGTAAACTTGTCCTTCTTATTTTTCAAAGCATAACAAGTACTTCTTATGTGACATTTCCCATTACAGTAGGTACATAGCAGACAATCACTATGATCATTAGTCTCTTTAGACTTTAGATTAGTGTTTTGAAAAGTGGGTTCCTCTAGTTTGTAAAAAAGACCATTTTTGCCATTTTGGCTGACACCCCAGATCATAGATGTCTGTTTGCTATGTGTCACACACTCAGTAAGAAATCTTTGAAATCCCTCTTCATATTTTGAAGAGTTGCATTCAATTTTTTCCTCAGTCTTAGAGCTGGTATTCACCAGACGGTGATTTTCAGCTTTGAGTTTCTCATTCTCTTTATTGAGCATTAAAAATTCGTTTGAAGGTTTTGAGAATTTTCTTTTTAATACTTTATACTCAATGAAGAGCTTAGAAGACTCATCTAAGAGTTCATCAAAAGCTTTTTGAATATCAGATGATGAGTTAGAATTTATCTCTTCTTCCTCTTCTTCACTGTCTGATCCAATAGTAGCCATCAGAGCCATGTCATGTTCTTCATCATTATCAGACGATGATGAGTCAGAGTCATCCCATGTTGCCATGAGACTTTTCTTCTTGCCTTTTTAACCACTTCTTTTTTGTTTCTCTTTTTCAAGTAGTGGACATTCTGACTTGAAATGTCGCGGCTTTTTGCACTCATAGCACACTACTTGGCTTGTCTTTGTAGTCCTTCTTTTCCCTTGTATCCTTCTTCTGGAATTACTTCCTGGACATTCTCTTCTTCTTCCATATGCGTTGAATCTTTCTTGAGATAAAAAAAAGTTCATCGTCTGTTCCATCACTGCTCTCACTAGACGATCCTTCGTCTCTTTCTTGTTCAGCTGGCAGAGCCTTGGAGGTGGAAGCTTTGTTAGTAGATTTCAAAGCAATAGACTTTGACTTCTTTGGAGGTTCTTCTTTATTCATCTCAAGTTCCTGAGCTCTCAAGGAACTTAGAAGATCTTCAAGACGCAAGGCATTTAGATCCTTGGCTGATCTTAGGTCTCCATTGCCCAGGCAAGCTTCTTAATATCTTTTTCACGTGATCAGCAGTAGTGTAGCTTTTATTAAGAACTTTTAGACCGTGAACCAATGTTTGAAATCTCCCAAACGTTGTTTCAATATCTTCTCCCTCTTCCATCTTGAAGAGTTCGTACTGTCTAACAAGAATATTAGCCTTTGTTTCTCTCACTTTGGCACTACCCTAGTAGGACAAAGCCAATGAGTCCCAAATGTCTTTAGCAGGGGCATTCTTGCCACACTTCTCATACTCTTTTTCAGAAATAGCGCAGATAAAGAAATATCTTGCTTTCTGATTTAGTTAATAAGCTTTCTTTTGCTCAGTGTCTCACTTATCCCTAGGAATGGGGATTCTCTTAGCATGAACAGGGTCAGTATATGATTTTTCAACCATATCCCAAAGTCGAGTTGTTGTGACTCAGAAAAGGTTTTAACTTTATCTTTCTAGTAGTTATAGTTTGTTCCAATGAACAAAAGAAGACGATTAACGTGATCACCAACTTCGTTGTTTGCCATAGATAAAGTATAGGATCTTTTCCTCTTACACTAGTTAAGTGCTCAACTAAGAGGCCGAGCTCTGGTACCAATTGAACGTATCAAAAACACAAGAAAAAAGGTTTGAATTGGGTTTTAGAAATCTTTTCGAAAAACTTATGTTTTTAAAAACCTTTTCGAAACAACTCTTTAACAAAAATAATAATGAGAACAAGTAAAGAGAAGAGAAAGAATACGACACAGTGATTTAAACTAGTTCATTATCGCCTGATAGCTACGTCTAGTCCCTTCACTCACTGAAGGATTTCTCCACTATAATCAACCTGATTACACTTAAGAGTATACTACTGCCAAACTGGCTATACTCTTAACTTCTTAGAACGACTTAGTACAGTCAAGCCTCTAAGGAAATACAACCACTACTGGGCTTAATACAAGAGTTCAAAAATACTTTGAAGCAATACAAATAACTCTCAGCAGAGTGGATTTATAATGAAAGCTTAAGCACAGAAAATAACTTTCTAGAAGAAAGAATAAAACGATTTGAGTGCAGTTCACTTGGTCTCAGAGACTTGAAATATTTTCTTAGTTGCTCACTACTCAAATTTTGTTTCCAATGGTTTTGTTCACCTTCTTCAGTGAAATGAGTAAGGTATATATAGCTAGGGTTCCAAATAGTGCTGTTGTGACCTAACAGCTCTTTCACCAATAGATAAAGCTTGAGATCCGCTTTTGGTGGCTTTTAGCGAGTCATGTCATTTTCAGCGTTGCTTCCGTACACTGACACAACTGTCAAAAGCAGTTTCTGTCTTTTTGTGATCCTTTTTGAAATTGATCCTTTCAGAGCAAGACAAATATGATGATTATATCAGTTGACATTTTTATTGGCCTTTGATTCCTCGTACACTAGAAGATCATCAATGGGGTTTTTTTAATGCTTGAAATGGCCTTTAATGCTTCACTCAGTCTGGTTTCTAACCAGAGGCATTTTTCTATCAGATGATGCTTGTTACTGAGATACTCTGCTTACCAGAGTAAGCTTGGACCAGAGGCAAGGTCTTCAGAACATAGCTTCAATTAGACTATCATATACCAGAGCCTTGAGATACCTGACGTTGGATTCCAACAGTGTAAGTCTTACCAGAGCTTGGTCTTACCAGAGCATGGTCTACCAGAGGGTTGACTATCAAAGCGATGACTACCAGAGCTTGGTCTTCAGAGTATGGCTATAAGACGCTGACGTCATCAGCTCTTTACTAGATGATCAATGCCAGACTCAGAGGAATGGACCAGAGGGTGAAATGCGCACAGAGGCACAGCTTTTCGAGACAGTTCCATATGATGAATAGTGACTTACTCACTAATTTCTGCACACTAATAAACACATCAGAGGATAAATTGTTCTTTTCATTGTTTGTTATCATTGAAACAATTAAGGGTCATTGTTTCTGAATCCACTTAATTCCAATAAACATGATATCATCTAATAGGATCTCACGATCAAGTCTTGTACTTAATGTCTATGGTATTGAACTTACTATTCGAAGGACTTTATCACATTCAATTAAAGCAACATCATAAATAAAGACATTGTTCTATGGTAATGAACTTACCTATGTGAAGACTTTGATATCATATCCATTGCCCATGAGATGTGGCCATTGATCTAGTCACGTACTAGTCTCAATGCATTATTGTCATCATTGTTAACAATAATACTTGACTAGGGATATTTAAGAATAACATTATGTCATCAAATAGTATTTCACGATCAAGTCATGTACTTAATGTCCTATGATATTGAACTTACTATTCTAAGGACTTTATCATTTTTCATTTGCTAAATTACAAAATTGGTCCTCTATGTTTATTTTAGGTTTTAATTTGGTCCTCTATTTTTTATTTGTTTCGTTTTGGTCCCTTACGTTTTAAAAGTTACAACAGGTTGGTCCTTTCCGTCACTAAAAGCCAATTGTCCGTAGCTAAAAGCCAAATAACATTTTAGAAAATAGACTTCTAGCTACGGACAATTGACTTTTAGTGACGGAAAGGACCAAATTGAAAACTAAAATAAAACGTAAAGGACCAAAACAAAACAAATAAAACGTAGAGGACCAAATTGAAATCTAAAATAAACTTAGAGGACCAATTTTATAATTTAGCCTTTTTCATTAAAGCAACATAATAAATGAAATGCATCGTATTATTTATAAAAAAAACAAGATACAAATGCAAGCCTAAAAAAAACACATCGGCCTTCAGGGCTTACGCACACGTTTTTCATCCAAAAAAAAAGTAAGATTATACAAGATAAATTAAAAATATATAAAAGTGGAATAAAATATTATATGTTAGATATAAAAGCTCCATATCCCAAGGACCACATGAAAAATGATGTATGAGTGTACATAACATCATAAAAATAACGGGTAAAAGGTTAAAATGGAAAGTTAAGACACGAGGGGGAGAGAAAGAGAGGAGAAACCACCTCTGCTCCCATCCCATCTGCCCCATCCTCTTCCCATTGCCATAACCCTATTTCCCTCACCCCCAGTGGCGGACCTACGCGTAACTGAAGGTCTTCACTTGCACACCCTAAAATTTAAAAATGTTCATTTACCTTTTATATAATTTTTATTTTTACACCTCTTAATTTAGAATTTTGCACCCAAACCCATACCACTTTCATCTCAACCAGAGGCGTATGGGTTTGGGTGCACTTGCATCCACACCCTGGATCTATTTATTGTTTAAGATGTGCACTTGCACCCTCTAAAAAATTAAAAATGCTACTTATCCCCTATAAGATTTATATTTTAATCTTCTCAGTAAAATAACTTGCACTCAGTGCCTTTACCTAGTCACATCTTTCATCTAATTCAGTCATACCCAATCATCTCTCTCTCTCTCAAAACTCAAAACACAACTCTTTTCATTATCTCTTATCTCGACCCACTCTCCTTTCTGTTGGTGAGTGTTATTTTCAGTCTCTATTTTTTCTTTTTACTAGGTTCAAATTTTCCCCAATTTAGACTAAAACCCTAATCTGATCTCTCTGTTAATTTTTTGTTGTAATCTTTTCTGTTGTAATTGGGTCTCTGTTAATTCGGTGTATGTTGTTTTGTTATTTTCTCTTGTAATTTTTTTTAATTCCAAAACCTTTCTGTTTCTTATAAGTCTGAAAACTTGTTTTGTGTTATCATAAATCATGCTCTTGCTATTTTGCAAGAAGAGTAAACATTTGCTTTTATTATTTTTTATTTGTAAAAACACATGTGTTGATGCTCTTGTTATAATTTTGGTGATTTTAAAATTTTATCCACCCGCTTGCCGAGGGTCCTAGGTCCATCACTGCTGACCTCCTCTACTTTATCCCTCACCCTCACCTTAACCCATTTCCCCTCCCATCCCCATCCCTATTGCACCTCAGTGCCACCATACATCCTTTGCCACCCTCTTTGTCCTCAATGCCAAACACCCAAAATCAAAAACTCAACAATCAAAACTAAAAACCCGAAACAAGATTTTTAGAAAGTGCACTGCCTTTCCCCTTCCGCTCTCTTCCTCCTTTATAATCATTCACGAGGTTAACAACATGATAAGCACGTATAAGTCACAGAAATAACATTTCTCTTTGAAGCTCGCAGGCTTGTCACCGAGCTTCTAGATTCGAACTGGAATACCCAAACCACTATTTCCAAGATCATGGGCTCTTCTTGGTTCAAGAAACTGGTTCCCAGGAGCATGGCGAGGAGGAATGATAAAGAAGACGAGGATGATATGTTTGATTTGGAGTGTGAGAAGTTGAACTAGTCGACGATGATGATTCCACATAATCTCGTTGTTGGAGGGTGACCAGGGAAAAGGTCAGAGGATAAGGGGATGGGTGGGGCAGAGGGTGGGGAGAACGTGGAAAAAGAAAGGATGTGGGGCGGAGTTGAGGGATGAGAGTACCTATTTACCCTCTGGTGCATCCATGCACCACTTGCAAATCATGTGACATATTAAATTGAGAATCAATTATGAAAATGTTTCATACTTGAAAGTAAAAATTCACATTTTATATATAAATTATAAATTAAGCTTAATTTCTTTGCAGTGTCAATGTAAAAAATAGTCATCAAATAATATGTTGCTAGTTTACTACCTCATTTAATGAGTTTAAAAACACATGAGGTGTCATGCTCATTAAATAATATGACAACACATAATTGAATGCATGTGTCAAATATTTTCATACTAACGGTATGTACAACTTAAATTCTTATAAATATTAGTCATTATTTCTCACTTTTTTATGAATACTTTGAGTTAAGTAAAAAAAAAAAAGGTAAAATAACGAAAGAAAAAGAAATAGAAATAATAATAATAATAATAACATAATTTCCACTAACATACTATTTTCAAAGTATTTTTTTAATCTTTGAAATTTAAGCGAATTTTCTCAAATAGAAAATAGAATCTTACAAAAATTACAAGTGAGACATACTAAACAAAATCAACATGAATTTTACATATTTATAAGAATAGTACTAATATTATGTACCAAAAAAAATAGTACTAATATTTTTTAAAAATAAAGATGATCATCACCATTATTAGAAAAAAAAAAAAATCTTTCTGAACAAATGCGGAATCAATTTTTTCTACAGTAAAAGAAAAATAGTTATGAATGCCCAAAAAGAAAAATAATTGTTAAAGCCTTAAAGGTCCCCTTTTATATGAATCAACCGGTGACAGTAGCAGAGTGCAAGTCTCTAACCCCTTAAAACCCTAAAACCTCCTCCTTTCCGGAAATCCTCTTTCGCCGTCGCCGCTGCTACCATGACGGAGCTGAAACTGTCGGAGAGCCGCGACCTGACGCGCATAGAGCGCGTGGGAGCTCACTCGCACATTCGAGGCCTCGGTCTCGACTCCACCCTTGAGCCACGCGACGTCTCGGAGGGCATGGTCGGCCAGGTCTCCGCCCGCAAGGCCGCCGGCGTCATCCTCCAGATGATAAAGGACGGAAAAATCGCCGGCCGCGCCGTCCTCCTCGCCGGCCAGCCCGGTACCGGCAAGACCGCCATCGCTATGGGGATGGCGAAGTCCCTCGGCCTCGAAACGCCGTTCGCCATGATGGCCGGCAGCGAGCTCTTCTCCCTCGAGATGTCAAAGACCGAAGCCCTAACCCAGGCCTTTCGCAAGGCTATCGGCGTCCGCATCAAGGAGGAGACGGAGGTGATCGAAGGAGAGGTCGTGGAGGTCCAGATCGACCGTCCGGCTGTGGCTGGTGCCGCCGCAAAGACGGGGAAGCTGACGCTAAAGACAACAGAGATGGAGACGGTTTACGACCTAGGCGCGAAGATGATTGAGGCTATCGGGAAGGAGAAGGTGACGAGTGGTGACGTCATCGCCATCGATAAGGCCTCCGGGAAGATCACGAAGCTCGGCAGGTCGTTCTCCAGGTCGAGGGATTTCGACGCCATGGGACCGCAGGTGAAGTTCGTGCAGTGCCCTGACGGAGAGTTGCAGAAGAGGAAGGAGGTCGTGCATTGCGTTACTCTTCATGAGATTGATGTTATTAATAGCAGGTTCTTCACTTTTTTTATTTTTGCTTTTAGTAATTTTTTGATTGCTCAGGTTGTTAATTAGCTTGTTATTAGGTAATGCTTGTTTTAAGGGAAACAAAAGAGTTCCTTGTTATATGCCTAATGTCTCTTAAATAATTGAAGGTATGGTTTAAGTAGTTAACTATATAGCCTAGGTAGTGGCCACATCATGGAGCTTGGGACAGGGGAACCGATGGCATGTTTTTTATTAGTTTGATCTGCTTTTACATATGTGTAGTTAATACACCTTAGAAGTGTTTGGACAGCTTAATTAAGTGCTTTTTCAATAAGCTGTTGTTGTATAAGAGCTTATGAAAAAAGTATTTTTATAAGATATCTTGAAGAACTTATAAAAACAAACTGAAAACAACTTGGCATATCATAAGCCATTTTCATAAATTCTTCCAACTACTTAAAAAGTGCTAATTTTATAAGATAAGCTCAAATAAGCTCTTCTAATCACACCTTAAACAGGTGGATAGACTATGCTAAAATTTTTGGTTTTTCTTTTACGTTTTTTTTATGATTCCCCAACTAATTTGCTCCTAGAGTTGGATTGAAATGTTCTCAAGTTTTGGATGAGGATTTATATTGATGCTTCTGATGTGCATGGTGGGGAATTGGAATTTATTTAGGGTATATTTGGATGGAGATTTTAGAGGGAAAGGAAAGGGAAGACTTATTTTTCATTTCTAAATTAAGAAAATTATAAAATGTTTCTATAAACGAATAAAAGGTGGTTGAAATGTTATATGATTATTTATTATGTTATTTAACATATAGACTTAGCCCTCCAAAACCCTCCATCCAAACATACTCTTAGACTTACGAAAGGAGGCCTTGGGTAGCATGGTGGTTAATTTTTGTGGGGCAATCATTTTAGGCCTTGCTGACCCCTTGTAGTCCAGACTAGGAGAAGCAAGTGCACTATTTTCTTAATTGACATTCGTGTTTTATAAAATCAATAATGAAAGCTTTCATATATTACTGTTGTGTCCTTTGCTGTTAATGATTTAATGAAGTGCCCTCCCCCCACCCACAATATGTTAAATCATTCTAAACATATATGGAAATTCACTTTAATTTGTTGATTAGGTTTATAAATTACCGTAAAGGTTGCTTCTTAGTTCTTCCTATCATCTAATTCTCGTGTTATTTTCAGAACGCAGGGATTTCTAGCTCTTTTCACTGGTGACACGGGTGAAATTCGTGCAGAAGTCAGGGAGCAAATTGACACCAAAGTGGCAGAATGGAAAGAAGAAGGAAAGGCAGAGATTGTGCCTGGTGTCCTTTTCATTGATGAGGTACACATGCTTGACATAGAGTGCTTTTCGTTCCTCAATCGGGCTTTGGAGAATGAGATGGCTCCCATTTTAGTTGTTGCTACCAACAGAGGCATCACAACTATTCGAGGCACAAAGTACAAATCTGCACATGGGATTCCCATCGATCTACTTGATCGCCTACTCATCATCTCTACTCAACCTTATACTGAGGATGAAATTCGCAAGATTCTGGAAATCAGATGCCAAGAGGAAGACATAGAAATGACTGAAGGTGCAAAGCATTTGTTAACCAAAATAGGTGTAGAAACATCCCTACGATATGCTATTCATCTAATCACAGCAGCTGCGTTGGCATGCCAAAGGCGAAAGGGAAAAGCAGTGGAATTGGAGGATATAAATCGGGTTTACAATTTGTTTTTGGATGTCAAAAGATCGACACAGTACTTGATGGAATATCAGAGTCAGTACATGTTCAGTGAAACCGGAGAAGTGGAGGAAGATGAAACCAATGCTATGGTCTCCTGAAATTCATGAACATCTGATTGAGAGTTTGTAATTATCTGGTTAATCGTTATTTATATACATTGCTACAATTTATTTCCTGATCTGGTGGGTCAATGCACTTGACTTGTGTTTGATACCGAACACCAGCAGTTTTTCCGTGGTTGAATTTCAATATCTATATTATTCATGTGAGAGGCTGCACTGTATTTGTGTTACTACTGAACTTTTCCAAGTCATTTATTTAAAGATTTGCTGTCTCATGTGTGCACTATCAGACTCATTTCCTTGCACAAGATATCAATAGAGAGTAGCTTAAGAGTAACTTTTATTTTGACTTATGAGGTTGCAGCGCTCAGCTCATTGACAAATATCCTTGAGGTCATGAAAATGTTTGTGAATATGGAGCAAGTGAAACATAGCAATACTGTGATTTTTGGTGACTTCCATGATTCATCAATCAGGCCTATGTTTGTATAAGATTTTCTCAAACAATGGGAACCTTCAAGAACTGTTAACGGAAAAATAACACTTGATGCAAAAAATTGGTTCAGGTGAAAATAATCCTATCTTATACGAACAACAAACTTATGTAAAAGGAGAAAATTTCTCTTTTATAGCTGTCTCTTGTAAAGTGTGTCACCGTGTTTCCATTTGTCCGTCGCCAAAATGTCACTCAAATAGGCTTTTATTTGTTAGTTTGTTAATTATTATGTCACTCAAAATGTTACTTTGGCATTTGGTTTTGTAGGCTATCTAACAACTGAGGAATGAATGCATTTTTCCCCCTAATTTGGAGCCTGATCTCTCTAATATTGTGGATTGCATCAAAGTGTTGTCTTGGAAATGGTTTTTGGCTAGAGCTAAGTTGAGACATTGTCTCTTTTTTGAGTGGTGTGTTGACCTCCTACTTTGTATTGGTAGAGCATAGTTCCTTCAGTTAGGTGGGTTTCGTGGTTACTTGGTCTTTGGCCCTAGGGTCCTTTTCCCTTTTTTTGGCTTTTGATGTATTGGGTTGGACTATCCTTTGTACGCTTTTCTTAATATATTGTTTTTTTTGCTGGTTAAGAAAAAAACCGTGTGGAGACGAGAATCGTACATATGTATTTTTTTATATAGATATTGTTGCAAACATTCTTTGCAAATGCCCCAAGTTTTAAATCCATTGTAAATCTTTCATCTCAAACTATTCGAAACAATGGAATCTGTATTTAAAAAGGAGCTGATATATACACAATTTACGTAAATTCTGAGAATCCTGTTATGGGAAAATGGCACATTTGGAAACAAAACAGATTGGTACCTAGACTAGGAATTAAGAGGTTGAAAGGAACAATGTTTATATCAGCCAATCTTTTCTGTGTTGGTGTCATCTGAGGGCCATATTACTGTCTCCATGAGCCGTTCCCTCATTAACTCCAAGTTTTCATCGGAGATTTCTTGATATATCTCGGCATGATTACATTTCTGCATAGAATGATATAGGTGCAGAAAGGTTATAAGTTTTAAGTACACCAACTCCTTCCCAAAAAGATTCTACATATGCCTTGGATATATGTCAGGTAGAGAATTTTGAATTACCTTGACCCATTTACCATAAAGGTGGAGCCTAGTTACCATCACTCTTTCAGCAAGCTGTTGTTGCTCCTATCAATTAGACGAAAAGATATATGGCCTCATCTAAATCATTAGTTTACTTGAAAATTAAATGAATACAATCTTGTGTAAAGGCACTTGAAATGTCTAGGATTATGTCTCCTTCCATTGTTTCCTAGCTAATGGATTTGCCATATATACTAAAGAGAAAACAAACTTGAAAATTTGAGTATAGTAATTTGCACGACTGGGAGAAAAACAGCAGGAAATACTTTTTATATATAAAAGATGGAGATAATGCCACGTTGTGCAATGTGGATCACCAAATTAAGTGTAGTTATTAGTTTTCTTAAATAGAAGATGGAGATACCGCCACGTGGCGAGAAGTGGATAACCAAACTAAGTGTAGTTAATTATCAGAAGTTCTCAATAAATGAGATGATTAAGTAGAGTGTGAAAGACTACCTTCGCGAGGGATCGGAGAAATCGTTTCCCATCTGCTGGTTTGTTTGATGCAACAAAACTGCCAACATTGAAAATACAAATTAATAGTTATCTGAATAATTACCTTGACTATGAAATTGTAAAACTATAGGAAGATACAAAACTCTCGAAAACACCATTTTCAAAGTAAAGATTTCACTTACTTATAAAACCACGTATATTGAGGCGGGTTCATTTCATACAGCTGCTGAAGAACAGTCCTCACGGCTTTCAGCGTGAAATAGTTGAGCATTTGCTGTTTACAAAGACGAGGTCAGTTGCATACAACACTTATTGTATTCATATCATAGCAGACAGATTGGTGATGGTTAGTGGAAGATATGTTAAAAAAAAAATCATATTATCATTTAATCTGTAAGACTCATAATTCTTGAAAATGCAAGCTGCTAACTTAAGGATACAAGCTGGCTTTGTAAAGTGCATTTTGATGAGCTGTTAATTTCAGATTTCTCTGTTATTGTGAACTACAGAATAAATTCAAGTAAACTAGACTCTGACCCGCCAGTTGCGCGGATGTTAATGTTTTTTTTGTTAGATTTATAAGTGATATACTATGCATTGTAAATAAAATTATTTAGTAATATTCATCTATTGAAGTGTAATATTTGAATTGAAAATATTATTTTTAAGAAGAAATAAAGAGATAACATATCTTAAGCATGCACAGGGTTGCTGAATATAAGCATTTCAAATATGTGAAATTTAAAATGAGGGGAATCATTTTTTGTTAAATATACTGTTTGGGCTTTTTTGCACTTTTTTCATGCTTTTACCATTGTTGCTCCTTCCTTTTTTCGGGTTGTTGTTTTTCTCCTTCAGCTTTGAATTGTTTATTAGAGGGTGTTATCTCTTTTATTTATCTGGATGACTTTTTCCTTTGTTGCATTTCATATCTAAATCTTTCCGTGATGATGTTCTATGCACTCTTGTGGCTTTGACTTCATTTGATGGTGTTGTATACACTCTTAAGTCAGAATCACCGCTAACATTGTTGTGCTAAAATAAGATTTTTTTAGTTTTCAATATATGTAGCAGCAACTTAATAAGTGTGGTTGTTTTTTCAAATTTTGCACACCAAGATATGAAGCAAAATGCATATACAAACACAAAAAACAAAAAGTAAATTGTTTATTTGCTTCAAATCAATAACATCTCTTTTAAAAAAAAGTATATATTGGATTTCAATTTTTAAAAAAATAATAATTTAATTGACTGAAATTAGGTGTTAATTTATTAGAAGACTCGCGTCGCAAAATTTTAGTAATTTATCTATTATAATAATGATATTGAATATGGAATTAATGATTTGTGAAGGAAGAATCAAATTAAAATAATAGCATAAAGAATAACTTATTTTTCAATTAAGTTTTCAATTGGAGTTATAAGTTTTTTTATAGTATTTAAATGCCTGAACTTCATTGTTTTAACATTTGCAATAGGTGTTGTATAGGTAGAATAAGAAACAAATAGTACAAGAATTCCGAAGCATGTCACGTAAGAATATTTGTGACGTGGCTCAAATAGAACTACATTGCATTTAAGGAACTGAGATGTCATCACACCAGTGCAGGAGTCTGTTTTTATATATTATAATAGATGGTCATTTGTTACATATTTTAAAACCCTCATTATTTTTCAGGTCTCCCTCTTTTTCCTTAACATATTTCAAGTTGAGATAAATAATTTTGCATGCTTCCTTAACATATTTCAGGGAAGCAACATTGATTAAAAAGCTTCTAATGATCCTATTGCAAGATACAACTTATAATTATCTAATAAATGACATATTCCATAATGATATGCAATTAATGTCCAAAAGCCCTGGGTAGTAACTTGAATCTCTTAGAATATGTTATAAGGAGACACTCTTGTGAAGGACAAAACAACTTCAACCTAATACATCCCATCCTAATGGTAAATAAAGCAATGCTAAAGGAGAATGTTTGCATAATAAAACGAAGAGTCGAAGGATTATGCACTGATTGCACAATTTTTTTTTACAAAATCATCCAATCAGATTTCATCACGACGACACGTTTTGTTATCTCAATAGTCGATATACATCTACATAATATACATCTACATAATGAGAGATCTGATTGAATAATTCAGTAAAAGAAGTTATGATTATGTTACCGTTTTAACATCTTCAAATGAGTCCTCATACTGGCCACCGAGATTGTCGAGAATGGTAACTCTCCTATGATCACTGCGCTGCTTCTTGCAACTTCTGCTAAACTTGAGCCTCCACTCCCTTCCAGGGTCAGTGAAGGAACTGCTCAACTCCATAGTCCTACCACCACGACGCCTCACCAAATGCTTCCTTTCCATCAAATTCTTCCACAAAACAACATCACCACCACTCTTCACATTAGTTGTGGGGAGAGCATCCACACACAAACATGGACCAGTGTGAGAGTCCATCACTGATGAACCCACAACAGATAAAGCCCCCACCATCTTCTCTCACAAAAACCAACCTCAGGTATATGAAAGAATGTCTCAAAGAGGCAGATATGAAACCGAACGAATAAATAGATAGTTAAACACCCACCAAAACAAACAACACCAAAAGGGAGGTAGTTAATAGTGGGTATATATATGTAACCAAGAAAGTTGGAAACTGAAGCAGTTGCAGTCAAAGACGCATGTGCAGTGTTTGTGGGAAGGTTGAAGAAGAGAAAGAGGAGGCAATTGGGTGCTAGGAAAAGTAAACCATACAGAAGAAAGGGTGTGAGATTTTTGAAGGGTGTGTGTGAACCTTGACCAGACAAATTCTTGAGGTCCAAAAATTGTCTGCCAGAAAAAAAAAAAAGCAGAAAGAAAAAGTGAAGTTAGAGCTGGGTACGCGGGCCAGCCCGACCCGTTTAACCCCATCCACGTAAGCCCATAATACATACGGGCTGGGCCAGCCCGTCCGTGAAATTATACGGGCTGAAATATTGTGGCCCACACCCGGCTTGCGTTGGCCCTTATATTGTTTTTTAAGTACTTATATAGTATTATAGGCACTAAAAGAAAATAATTTTATTAGATACAAAAAAATCCATCTAAATTTGGGCCAAAAAAATATTTAGGCCAAAGAAATTAAATGGGTTGAGTATAGTTTTCAAAAAAATTATGATTTTATTTATTTATAAATAATATACATAATCCAAGGTTCATGCCAAATTTAACTCATGAAATTTACTGCCTAACTCATAAGCAAACTGGCCGATCCATATGCGCATAAAAATAGAGCGAGTATTTTCGAGAATTGACTCACATGTCATGTTAAACTGATCCTACGACGGTCGCCCATATACCCAGCTTTAAGTGAAGTATTCAAAATTGACATAGACTTCTTTTTATGGCAAATTCTTCCGTGGACCACTATGATAGGTGGTTTATGGTGAATTGCAACTCGAAAATTATACGAAACTCCAACCACGACCGAGAATGTCTGGTGGAAGTTCACGGTCCTCTTTGTCGTCATAGCTATGACAGTGACATATTAATACCTATTCGACAAAAACAAGAAAAAACGAATATGACTATGAATGTTTCAAAACTCAACGCAAATTCATTTTCCCTTGTTTTGTCAAACTAACACCAATTAAATCACCACATATTGGGCTTCTACGTTTAAGCGGCAGTATCGGTCGTCGTTAAAATTTCAACAATTTTCAAGTTAACGGTCTACCGTAAACCTCCTATCAAGTGGTCCATGGTAGAATAGCCTCTTTTTATTTGTTAACCGAAGATACATGTGGCTAGGTGAGTTTTGTGAATGTCTAGCCACGTGGCGGTGAATCTTTGTCGCTTTTCCATGATTCCGTTTATATTTGTAACACATGTATGATGTATGGAGACGAAAGAAAACTGACACTTGTATTTGCGTCTTGTATTTGTCGCTTTACTAACCAAACTCAGTACACACATTAGATATCTACATGTGTCTGGGCCTTGTGAGTTGGATACAATTGAACGTGGCACTAATGTTGGATCATATTCACATGCATCACCGTTAGTTCCTACATTTGACTACAACAGTTTATAATCTTTCTGAACAAAGATAATTTGGAGAGTAAAACTAGATAAACAATGAAAGGAAAAGTGATATTTGTACACATATTTTGATACAAAATACAACACACCATATATCCATACGTCTACGGACTGTATATCTATACATGTACGGATAATATTTGTTTTTTCTAATTTTTTTTTTTAGATTTTTTTTAGCTGTTTAAAAAAATATTTGTCATTAACCAGATAATGAACTGTATTAACCAGATAAATGAACTTCGTTAACTAGATAAATAATTCACCAGATAATGTGAACCATTTATTTATCTGGTTAACGAAGTTCACTTATCTGGTTAATGGTTCATATTATCTGGTGAATGCCAACCTTGAAGTTCATTATTTATCTGGTTAACAAAGTTCATTTATCCGGTTAATACAGTTCATTATCTGGTTAATAACAAATATTTTTTTAAACAGCTAAAAAAAATTTAAAAAAATTTAAAAAAATTTTGAAAAAAAAATAGTGTCCATACTATACGGACCATATGTCCGTGCAGTACGGACTTTGTGTCCCATTTTGTGTTTTTTTTGTGTCCAATTAACAGGACTCATAAACAATTGAGAATACCGCAGGATGCGAAATATGAGTTATTAGCCAGCACAAATATATAGGTTTGAATTTGACATATTGTACGAATGAGAAATCATCATATTCATATTATTAGTAATAATTTTTTTTTTTCATTCGGTGAAATAATTGACATCACATAATTTGTTAAAAGAATAAGGATTAATAGCGCTTTTCTTCCATGTAATATGAGTAAATTTCGGTTTTAGTCTATGTATAATTTTTTATTTGTTTTTGATCCCTGTAATGTATAAATTTTTGTTTTTGGTCCTTGTTGTTTCGATTTTAATACTTGTAATAGTTTTTCATGATGGTTCTAGTTCATGTAACATGTAGTCCATGTTGATTTTAGTCCATGTAATATGGATCATATAAGGACTAAATCCAAAGTAAACAAATATTATAGGGACTAAAATCGAAACTACAAGGACTAAAAGCAAAAAATTCTATATTGTAGGGACAAAAAAAAATTTACAGGGATTAAAACCAAATTTTACTCATATTACAGGGACCAAAAGCACTATTAACCCAAAGAATAAACGTTCTTCATCATCTGTGAGTGGCTCAAATCTTTAAAAACTCTACTCATTCTAATTAAACTGCCTCGTGCATCCATAAGAAAATTTACCTAACAATTTTTTGGTCTGCATGATATTCATTTTCTGAACATAAATAAATAAGGATTTACTTTCCATTCTAAATATTCTATCATTACTCTTTTGACCTCTTTTTCTTTTTGCAGACAAATAAATGTATTTCATGATTTCGCGTTTGACCACAAGAAGAGTTGTCGTTGTGTATTTGGTATTTAGCCCATTTTCCGTTTGCTCAGTTGATTAGTCGTTTACTCAACTGATTAGTCGATTGGTCATCTATCTCACCCTACTAACTATGATTCCGTTTGATCAGGTGATTACACTGAGAAAGAAACTTTGTTTCTCAGTTACAAGTTTTTAGACTACTCTAGAGAGCGTCTAGTATAGAATGTTAAAATACTAAACTGAGGTTGCATGAAAGATAAATGATAAAAAACCGATAAAGGAAAGTTATAAAGGAAAGATAAATGTAAAGACTTGTGTTTGATTGATTGAGTGTGTTAAAAACAACATGTACAATTAGTATTTATAGACTACCTAATAAATCTACACTAATAGTGTTTGCCACGTTCTTAACCCACTAACTCACATATTACATCATATAAAATCATGACTGACAACAAAAATATAGATAACTACTCAGTCAGCTAAGTTACAACCAAAACCATTTAGTCGGCTGACTTACCAACTGCCATATTAGCTGACCATGTCCTCTATAATTCTATTTTTAGGGAAATAGGCATTCTTGCATGTTCTTGACCTGGTCAGCTCATATATTTTACATATCTACTCAATCAACTAAATTATGGAACAATGTCCACTTTATTGGCTAACTGCCCATAACCATGTTCTCCATATCCCTATTATTAAGGGAGTAAGTACACGTTTTTTAATTGATTAAGTCATCAACATACCCTGATTCCAGGTGGCCAGTTTCTATCTCCATATTCTCTTTTCAAAACCACCTTTAACTTCTTCCAAAAAAATTAGGAAAAATTGTTACTACACTTTGACTTGGTCATTTCTATTCTTTTTTTTTTTTCCTTTCTAAATATAGTTATAGTCTCTTAGACCCTTAATCAACATTTACACAAGCCTATTAAAACTCAATAATAGCCTCCAAGGCCATCTAGACTTAACTGCTTCGTTCGGCCGATTCTGCATTAGTTGATTCTTCATCATCCAATTTTGCATCAGCTGATTCTCCTCAGCTGCTGCTTTTCAGCTTCCTGTCTTATCTAAATAGTTGTGTTCAGTTCAACATATTTTAATCATCTGATCTTTGATTTAGCCTATTTGGAGTCAGACGATCCGAATTTAGCCAATTTGGATTCAGCCGATCTAGATTCCGCTGATCTTGAGTTAACAGGTCACGATTTAGTCGATCTTAGGTTAGTTGATCTAGATTTAGTCAATCTCAGCTCAACTAATCTGGATTCTGTTGATCATAATTTAGTTGATCGGAAAATACGTGCGCTTTAGCCGAGTGACCCAATACATGATCCGACCGATTATATTTTGGTGTTAACAAATAGATACACAAACATGATCTCAACCTAACCTTTTATTCAAAAATTACGTGTTTTCTTAAAAGTTGTTTTTACTTCCAAGTTAAGCGTTAACCCATAAGAATTATTAGATGTATTAAATGAATAAGCTCATGTTATGATTTGGTAGTCTTGGTAACAGAGGATCATTATTCCTCCAGCTATTGTAACTAACATAACTGACTTGGTCAGTTTGTTAGAGCTAGCTAGTGTAGTATAAATATGTGGTAGTTCCACAGTTGTAAACGATGATTTTCTCATTCAATGAAATTCAAGAATTAGTTCTCTCTTCTCTGAAATTAGGTTCAGATTCAATGCATTCTTAGAAGTTTTACATGGTATCATTGAGTTAGGCGATCCTATGGCTGATCACGTCTCATCGCCGATTGCTTCCGCTATTCCGATTCCGATCGCCACCGAGTTGGCTGCGCCGTCGCAGAAGTCTTCGTTCACGGTGATCTCTGAGAAGTTAGATTCTCAAAACTATCTTCTTTGGTGTCAACAGGTTGAACCTGTAATCAAAGCGCACCAATTGCATCACTTTCTGGTGAATCCTACGATTCCACCTAAGTTCCTCAATGTTGAAGATTGCAATGCTGATCGTGTTAATCCGGCGTTCAAGACCTGGGAGCAACAAGATCAGCTTCTTCTGTCTTGGCTCCAATCTACAATTTCGCGTGAAATGCTCACCCGCGTGATCGGTTGCAAAAGCTCGTGGCAACTTTGGGACAAGATTCACGCTTATTTCCAGGCACACACGCAAGCGAAATCA
This sequence comes from Calophaca sinica, assembly GCA_037113605.1. Lineage (NCBI taxonomy): Eukaryota > Viridiplantae > Streptophyta > Magnoliopsida > Fabales > Fabaceae > Calophaca > Calophaca sinica. The sequence continues at coordinate 60,164,590 of CM073735.1, forward strand.
AGGCAACTCAGGTCTGAACTTCGCGATACGAAATTGAATAATCTCTTTGTTTCCGAATTTCTACTTCGCATTCAGACTCTTATCGGATCTCTCAATGCTATTGGCGAGCCGATTTCAACTCGCGAACACCTTGACGTCATTCTTGAAGGTCTGCCTCAAGAGTTTGAGTCAACAATCTCGTTGATTTGTGGTAAATTCGGTCCTATTTCTATCGAAGAGGTTGAAACCCTACTTCTAGGGCACGAATCTCGTTTGGCACGATTTCGCAAGGCAGAGCAAATTCGCCGTCAATTAATCTTGCTGTGTCGTTTTCGGCCTTTAATTCTTTGGCTCAAGCCTCGTTTCCACAAGCTCACCTTGCTCAAACTGATACTGGCTCTCAGCAATCTGGTGCGTGTGGAGGCCGTAACAATCGTGGTGGTAGAGGTGGCCGCGGCAGAGGTGGCCGTGGATCACTGCAATGTCAAGTGTGTCATCGTTATGGCCACGATGCTTCTGTTTGCTATCATAGATACAAACGAGACTATGTGCCTACCATTCCTCTTGACAATCAAGCCTCTGGAAACACATCACCGTGGCCGTCCTCTGGTGGTCCTCCTGCACAGGCAAATGCTATCGTGCCTGCTATGTCCACTCCACTACCATGGCCCTACTCTACTTGGAATTATTATGGTCATGCACCTGCTCAGCCTTACCAATCCATGTTCTCACTGCCTCATACAGTTCTTACACCATTAATGACAGGGTTCTCTCAACCATCCCAGGTTTCTCAGTACATGGCTCGCCCTGCTATGATGCCTTCGGCCCCTGCAATTGCTCCTACACCACAGGCTTTCTTAGCTAACACTGCTCAAGTTCCTTCAGTTAACTGGTATTCGGACTCTGGGGCTTCACACCATGTCACTTCTCAAGCACAAAACATCCAGCAACAATCTCCTTTTGAAGGGCCAGATCAGATTGTTATTGGAAATGGCCAAGGTTTGCATGTCTCTTCCACTGGCTGTTCAATGTTTAAATCTCCTATTAATCCCAATGTTAAACTCATTCTTAATAACCTATTGCATGTTCCCTCAATTACCAAAAACCTTCTTAGTGTCAGCCAATTTGCAAAAGATAACAATGTCTTCTTTGAGTTTCACCCTAATGATTGTTTTGTCAAATCACAGGATTCCAGTGAGACTCTTATCAAGGGAGTGCTCGATCACACTGGACTCTACAAGTTTCCGAGTTTGCTTTCATTGTCTACACCTTCTGTATTAAATTTTGCATCTGCTCACTGTGTTAATTCATTGCCTAGTGTTAATGTTTTGAACACACTTAGTTTTTCTACTTGGCACTCTCGGCTTGGGCATCCAAGTTCTGAGATCCAAAAACTTGTACTTAAACATTGCAATATTCCCATGTCTAATAAGAGTATACTTGATTTCTGTGCCATCTCATTCTTCTACTACAGCATATACAACACCTCTTGAACTAATTGTTAGTGACCTATGGGGCCCTGCCCCTATGGAATCTACTTGTGGCTTTTCTTATTACATCTCTTTTGTGGATGCTTACACTAGGTTTTCATGGATATATCTTCTAAAAAGAAAATCTGAGGCCTTCTCTGTTTTTCAACAATTTAAAACCTTAGTTGAAAATCAATTTCCCTACAAACTCAAAGCTGTCCAAACTGACTGGGGAGGAGAATTCAGGCCATTTACACAGTTTCTAAATCAGTGTGGTGTAGTTCATAGACTTATTTGCCCTCACACTCACCACCAAAACGGTTTAGTGGAGAGGAAACATAGGCAAATAGTTGAAGTTGGCCTCACCTTACTAGCACAAGCCTCACTACCCTATAAATTTTGGGACTATGCCTTTTTAACAAGTGTGTATCTCATTAACAGGCTCCCTACTTCAGCTCTTCAATTTGAGGTCCCTTATACTAAACTTTTTCAAACACCACCTGATTATGGTTTTTTGAGAACATTTGGATGTGCTTGCTTTCCATTATTGAGACCCTACAATGCTCATAAGCTCAATTTCAGATCTCAAGAGTGCTTATTTTTAGGATACTCAACGTCTCACAAGGGTTACAAATGTTTATCAGCTGATGGGAGATTATATATTTCTAAGGATGTTCTGTTCAATGAAAACAGATTTCCCTATCATGATCTCTTCAAATCTGCAGCTCCCAAAGTCTCTGTGCCCTGTTCTGTCTCTACATCAATTCCTTTGGCTCAAAATACTTTACCATCACCTGATGTCTCTATTACATCAAATTCTGCAGCAACACCAAACTCTGCAACTATATTTCCTGCAGCAACATCTTCTGCAGTCATTTCTTCAAGCCACAACAGCCCTGCACCTTCAAATCATTCTCATAATTCTAATTTTTCCAGCAATCCTCACTCTATACCAGTATCTCAATCTGCAAATTCCACTTCTCCACACCCTGTACCACAACAGAATCTGCCTGTTAATATACATCCTATGCAGACCCGAGCCAAATCTGGCATTGTCTGTCCTAAAATTCATCCCACCCTTCTTCTAGCTCATACAGAACCTAAGACAGCCAAGCAAGCATTAGCTAGTCCTACTTGGCTAGCAGCCATGCAAGCAGAATTTCATGCTCTCATTAAAAACAAGACTTGGTCTTTGGTGAAGCTGCCTCCACAGAGAATTCCTATAGGATGCAAGTGGGTTTTCAGAACTAAGGAAAATCCTGATGGATCAGTAAATAAATACAAGGCTAGGCTTGTTGCAAAAGGTTTTCACCAAAGGTATGGTGAGGATTACACTGAGACATTTTCTCCGGTCATTAAGCCAGTCACGGTTAGAACAATCTTGACTTTGGCCATTTCAAGGGGATGGAAACTACAACAACTTGATGTTAACAATGCCTTTCTAAATGGCATTCTTGAAGAAGAGGTCTACATGGTACAACCCCCAGGTTTTGAAGCAAGTGATAAGTCTTTAGTTTGTAAACTTCATAAAGCCCTTTATGGCTTAAAACAAGCTCCAAGAGCTTGGTTTGACAAACTCAAAGGTACCTTACTGCATCTCGGATTTATGGCCAGCAAGTGTGATCCTTCCTTGTTTGTATACTCAAAGAATTCTGTTTTGGTATATATGTTAGTCTATGTTGATGATATTATCATCACTGGAAACAACTCTGCATTCCTACATCACCTTGTATCTCAACTTAATTCAGCATTTTCTCTCAAGGAGTTGGGTAATTTGGATTACTTTCTAGGGATAGAAGTTAAGCCTCAACCAGATGGTTCTCTAATTCTCACCCAAGCTAAATATCTAAGAGATCTACTTGCCAAGACAAATATGCAAAAAGCTAAACCTTTACCATCTCCTATGGTTGCTGGTGTAAAGCTGTCAAAACATGGCTCTGCTCCCTTGCCTGATTCCAAACTGTACAGATCTATAGTTGGTGCTCTTCAATATGCTACTATCACTAGGCCGGACATTGCTTTCTCTGTTAATAAGGTATGCCAATTTATGTCCCAGCCATTGGAAACACATTGGACTGCAGTAAAGAGGATCCTAAGATACCTCAAAGGCACTACATCTTGGGGTTTACATCTAAAACCCATTTCCAGCTTCCTATTGCTCTGCATGCTTTTTGTGATGCAGATTGGGGATCTGACCCTGATGATAGGCGCTCCACATCAGGTGCATGTGTGTTTCTTGGTTCTAGCCTTATCTCTTGGTGGGCTAAGAAGCAACCAGTCATTTCCAGGTCTTCCACAGAAGCAGAATACCGCAGCCTTGCAATTGCAACATCAGAATTATTATGGGTTCAGTCCCTGTTAACTGAATTGGGTGTTCCCTACACTACTCCTACTGTCCTTTGTGACAATCAAAGCACCATTGCTCTAGCACATAACCCGGTTCTTCATGCGAGAACAAAGCATATGGAACTAGACTTATTTTTCTTGAGAGAAAAGGTCCTGCAGAAACAGCTCCATGTCAATTATGTTCCTGGTTCAGCTCAATGTGCTGATATTCTGACCAAGGCTCTTCCACCTTCCAAATTTGAAGATTTTCGAGTCAAGCTCACAGTGTGTGACTCCCTCAATCCAAAGCTCACCCACTGCTGACTTTGCGGGGAAGTATTAGATGTATTAAATGAATAAGCTCATGTTATGATTTGGTAGTCTTGGTAACAGAGGATCATTATTCCTCCAGCTATTGTAACTAACATAACTGACTTGGTCAGTTTGTTAGAGCTAGCTAGTGTAGTATAAATATGTGGTAGTTCCACAGTTGTAAACGATGATTTTCTCATTCAATGAAATTCAAGAATTAGTTCTCTCTTCTCTGAAATTAGGTTCAGATTCAATGCATTCTTAGAAGTTTTACAAGAATTGATGTATTGTGCGTGTTTTTGAAAATTAATAAACTATTTATCATAATAAAAGTAAAATATTTTGCAGCTAAACATTATTTGGTGATGATTTGGTTCAATCTTGTGCTTACGGCCTGAAGTTAAATTTGGTGTGTTAGCCCAATCTATTTTACCCACAAAACATACTTTCAACTTGGACGAAGACATTTTCAATTTGGAGGTTTGTTTTCACACCCCTGATACACACCCTCTCCTTTTTCCCACTTCCAAGACCATTTTCTAGAAACTTAACTATGGACCCCTTACCTCCCCTCTCCCTCTCTCCTCACTCTCATTTTGGCCCGCTCCTCGTGCTTTCCAGAATTTTTGCAGTAGCAATATGAAACCCACCACCACCCCGTCCTTCATGCCATAAAACCATCTTCACTTGTGACCAACATAAAAGCAAGCAAATGATGCACATACCATACAAATTTGGATCCCTTCATGTGGAGATTTCATATGAGGGGATCAAGTGGAGCGATCTCACCATTAAAACCCACTTGCATATTTTTAAGTGGGGGATTCAATTGATTTTAATGATGAGATCCCCCACTTAACCCCCTTATATGAAATCCTCCTATTAGGGGATCCACATCTCATACCCATGTCTTCTCTCATGACTCTCTTGCCGGAAACGTCAACCACTGCTCGCAAAAACCACTGCACGAGACCTTCCATTCCAATCACGCCTTCAAAGACCCATGTTGCTATCGCAACACGCGCACACACACACACACGAACCCACACCACTATCACACGATTTTGAAGCCACGATGACACTACAGTCAAATCGTTGCAAGCATAACGGTAGTTATCGAATATCATAGTTCTCTCACCAAGAAAGCATATTCACCGATCCATAATGTGTTTTCGTAAAAAAAAAGGGAAGGATCATTAACAAAGAGGAAGATAGAGGGAAAGCAGAAGGACCAGTAGAGGAAGAATATAGAGAAGAGGTTCAAGAGCACCTTTCAGAATTTGATTTTTGGAAGTAATCGTAACATTCAAAAAATTAAATGTGTTTTTGGAATTAATTTCCAAAACACAAAATTTTGGTTTTGAAATTTAGATTCAAGAAAGTGGAAAAAAACTAAATTATCGAATTTAATTATCGGAACACAAATTTATATATTCCATAATCAGATTTTTGGAATGCATATACTGTGTTCACAAAATTAAGTTCAATAAAATAAAATAAATATAAACTTTTGGATTTCAAATTTTTGGAAGTCATCGTATATGAGTTATGGAATTAAGTTTTTCGAAAAGAGGTATTTTGGGGGAAAAAAATTAAAAAAGGCAAGGAGTGTATAGGTAAAAGGGGGTGTGTATAGCAAATCTCTTCAAATTGAGGCTATAATTTAATGGCCCGTTTGGATCAACAAAATTAGGCCCGGCCAATAATAGTTGATAGCCCAAATAGGTTAGTCCAATTCTTTTAATTTAATAATTTTTTTTATCTGATTTAATTTAAGCCACTTTTTTATATTGAATTTTCCTACGGTTTCCCAGAGTATATTGTTTCAAAAGTAAAAACTAGTGCCGAATAAAAGGCCTATTTGTATTAGATTATTCTCAACATAACAGTATCCAAACAGTGCGCACTAGTGTCCAAATTTAGCTTTACGATGTACATTTTTTGTTGTTGAAAGGAGCTCTATTGCTCGCTCTTTCTACTAGAACTAGAATTGATTTTTAACCTTGAAAATTTAATACACACAGACTATAAATTGTTTACTTTTAATGGTTGAGACTTTAAATTTCAGTACAATATTTAAAATTTAGTATAATAATATACATGAATACACTGTAATAAGTTTCATTTTCATTTAAATGAAAATAAAACATATTTCACCAAAAAAAACCCACTTTTCACCTAAAAAAAAATGAAAATAAAACATGTAAGATATTTTCATACATTAAATTTTTTTCTTATCTATTCTACTTCCGAAATATATATTTTTCAAAAGTATTTTCTATTTTCAGTCAAAAAATGTCGTTTCTGTTTAAATTTTATGTATCTTTTTTTATATTTCATAGAAATACATATGTTTTTAGATTTTAATTTAGTAAGAGTAAAAACACATGAATTCTTTTTAATATAAAATATAAAAATTTAAAATAGATACTAAAATTTAAATGAAAAATATAACAAAATATTGTATTCGTAAAAAAGAAGAATATACTTAAACCCTGAAAACGCGTGTGCGTAAAAGGGAGAGAGAGAGAGAAAAAAAAAAAAAAACCAAGGGCGTAAATATAATAAGGTAACACTGGGCGAGGGAACGAGGAACGACCACAAGAGAAAGTGAACATCGTTGTTGTTGGCGTTAGCACAATACTTCGCTACGAATCGTCATCTTCGCCTTAAACATATATTTCTCCTTCTACAATGCTCTACAGAGGGTAACGCTCTTTTCTTCTTTTGCTTTTTTTTTTCTTTCTGTTTTTTGGCTTCTCTTTTTGTTTTCCCTAATCGAGATTTGGGGTTTTTCTTTTTCTGTTTCTCACTCGATGTAAATCCTTGGGGGTTTAATTCACAGTCTCATCTAATAATGGATTTTTCTTTTTCTTTTGTTTTATGTTCTGTTTAATTCTGTGTTTGACTGCATGAAGCTTCTTCTTCTTCTTGAATTTACCAATTTTTTCGAGACCCATTAACATGTTCATTCTCCTTTTTCTTTATGGCTTAGTTCCTTTTACGAAATTCGAACTGTCTACCCTCCAATTTTTCAATTTGAAATATAAATCTGGAAAATTAGGAGTAGAAGTGTAGAACCAAAATAAAAAAAAGAAGTCAAAAATCATATTTTTTGGGTTAATTCGAGTGCCCCAGTGATAGGTGGTGATTTACTAAGTACTATCTCAATAGAGTTAATAAGTATATGACAGGGAATGCTCATGTTATATATATAGTTTTTCTGATAAATCAGTTGCTGTGTAAAACAATGCTGGAAAGGGATACACACTTTGTTTTTCCAAATCATTTGATTTAGAATGGTTTTTTGTTCAACCAGCTGAGAGAACCCGTACTGAGTACAGGTGGCGAAGAAAAATAAAACCTACAGTATTGTTAAGTTTTTTTTTTTTTTTTTGGGAAAATAGTTTTTGGCTTGAAAACAGATGAATGAGCTTTTGCCATGCATCCTTAGTGTAATAAAGTTTTTTAAATAGATAATAGATTTGCTATTAACAAGGATAGAACTTCAAAATCATAGCTGTCTTCTTAAGACATGTGCTGTTTACGGAGTTGTTTGCAGCATGTGTAGTAACTTTGTTATCCCATTTTGGTGTTCTTTTATACTTATTTGATCTAGTTACTAACTAGTTTTCTGTTTCTATGTTTTTCCTAAAGTATGTAAGTCTTGACTTTTTGTCATCATCTCATGTTGTCTGATGGATGGAATCACTGGCATTATAGTGCACTGTGCAAGTCATCTTATTTAATACCATAACAACATTTACCCAATGTTAATTTTGTTTCTTAAATTCAGGATTTTCCACCTGTTCCAAATGTTCAGGTAGAAATTTGATTTTGATCATCATGCTCGATGCGTTTAGAACACTGTCCTAAGCAAGTCTTGTTTGTTGTGTTAACCATGTCTTGGTCCCTCATGTTGTCTTTCTGGTTTTTGTAAAGGCATATTTATCTATACTGTGCCTATTTGATTTCAAATTTGCTCTTCCTGACACTAGTCATTTACTAAAGGAATTATGATTCATTACCTTCTCTATTGCTCAAGCTTTATTGGTTTTATGCAGTTTTTGAGTACATCCTCTCAAAACTCGACTTCGTCGCATAGATGATTATATTTGCTTGATGAAAATATTTTCAAGACGTATGAAAATGAATGCAACATCAGTGTCATCATCTTCATTTCCCATTTCCAAAATGCATACTTAACACTGTTGTCAATTCATGATTAAGCTATGTTTCATCAAACTGCTGCAACTCTTCCACCATAAATTACTTTATTGAAATCACTGAGGATAAAAGTCATTCAGTATTTAAAACATTTTATATGCATCCAAATGTAAGTTTTGTTATACTTAAACAACCTGTGTAGCATTGGGTCTGTTTTAGTTATGTTATACTTAAACAACCCTGCATTCTCTATCGCTGTCATAAGGAAACCTGCACTGCCACTGGGAACCCTTGGTTGCCATTGTGTGGCACCCTCCATCATCATCAATACCCTTTGTTGCCATCGATGAAAGATGAGATGGATGTTTAAAACTAAATCCTGTAATTACAAATCTTTTTTTTGAAAACTGAAGGCAAAACTGTTTTAAAATTGCCTTAAAAATTAACTTAACCCCATTATATGCATTTGAAAACCACAAGCCAAAAACTCACAACCACACCAAAGGCCCATGGGTGAGATTTACTTAGAAAATAATGTGCTTATGAAATAATGTTTTCTTAATTTTCATAAAGGGTTTTGGATAGATGATCTCTATCTTGATTGTTTGTCATAGGATCAGTTGCCTTTTGTTGCTTTATGATATATTTTGCTTAAATGGATAGAAATGTTAGATGGTCTCAGCCCACCTGCTAGAGAAGAGTTTGTAAGAGCACATTCATATATGAAAGTTCAGAGGATGGGATCAGTTGACTTCATGCTAGTCATGATTACATTTTGAGTTGTCGTCTATAGGTATCATTGAAAGAGTTTTAGCTGATGAATGCTGATAAACATTATACAGTGTTCTAATTTTGGGGACATTATGCATGCTTTTATATTAATCTATCTATCACAGTTTCAGAAAATTAAATGTAATTAACGGCTGTTTGTTTAAAGCATTGGGTGACTTTGGTACTAATCTGTGGATAGCTTCATATTCAATGATAAGTGCATTATATATTAAGTTTGTGCTAGGTTTGGTGTTAATCTTTGTGTTTGTTGATACTTTCAGTATTGTTATGCAAGATGTTTAGTGAATGATCAAGTTTATCTTCTAATTTAGATTGGTTAAGTAGTAGATAGAAGTTACCATTAGAATAAAATGAGACCCAAATTTGAGTTGATGACTATTGTTATGGGCTTATGGCCAACGTTGAATTAAATGAGGAGTTACATGTGCACTTTGCTATGTCATATTAAGTAGCATATGAGTCATATGCTACTTAATTGTTTATAACAGAGATGATTTATGTCATCTATTTAAATGCAATATATTTTGATTTCATTGTCTTCTTTAGAAGAATCCTTTTCTCATCCTTTTTTACTCATTCTTTGTCTGAAAGTAGTATGCTAGTGTAACAAATATTTATTCACGCAGATTTATTGTGTACTTCTTTAAATGTTATTTTTTAGTAGGTCTAGTAACTTATTTGTAGCCAAATCCTTCTTGAACTTTTATTATTTCCATGAGTTAGTTTCATTCATTGAGATTTATTCAGGGATTACATCTCATATTGGGTCCTATCATTCTGTTTGAGGATAGGAGGTTTCACTGGTCCTTTTGTAATTGCAACTTTTAGTTGTTGGATTGGACTTCTTTATTGATTCCCTCTGTCCATTAAGTTTGATAGGCTGTTGTCTGTTTATCTAGTTGTTGATGAAATTACAGAATGAGGATAAAATAATTGATTTACTGTTACCCATAGTTTATATTTTGAAGGCAGCTAATTGTTTGTCTGGTGACTTGTGAGCATACATGTTTCTGCAGTGTGAATGGCAGAAGAAAAGATAACTCTAAATGTGTCATTATTAACGTTGTCAATAAATCTATCTGTGCATGTTAACATTGTCAATTTTGTCCAACATATGTTAACATTGCCTTTGATGCAATGAATGTCCAGTTTCAAATTTGTTTTGCTATTAGTTTCATCTGTGCACAGCTTGTAGAAGGTCTCTTTACATACGTATCTTTACATCTAATTGTCAGTCATAATTCAAATTTCCAGCCTGATTATTTTTGCAACGGGATTCTTTTCCTGTCTCAGTTAATATAAATTTTATATATTTTATCAGTCTCATAGATGTCGATACTGTAATGATTTGACTGAAATTTAAAAAGTTGATATTGAGCACTGAAACTTGCATGTTTGTTGACCATAATAACAAGCTTCTTTATTTCTGTTTTGGTTATTGATGAAAATTGCAGTAAATTTGTTGATGGTGGTGATGGCCGTGAAATGGCTGCAAAACGTCAGCGGACTGTTGATCCAGGCTCTTCATTCTATGGTTCCTCCCCGGGTTCCAGTTTTATGTACAATCCATCTCCATATGGATACGTCAGCCAACCTCCTCCTCCTCCACCTTTCCCCGTTGTTCGACTGCGTGGTCTTCCCTTTGATTGTACTGAAACTGATGTGGCTGAGTTCTTCCATGGTCTAGACATAGTTGATGTTCTTTTTGTTCACAAAGGTGGCAAGTTCACTGGGGAAGGTTTCTGTGTTCTGGGGTATCCTCTTCAAGTGGACTTCGCACTTCAAAGAAACAGGCAGAACATTGGTAGAAGATATGTTGAAGTTTTCAGAAGTAAGAGGCAGGAATACTACAAGGCAATTGCAAATGAGGTTTCAGATGCTCGAGGTGGTTCACCTCGTCGAAGTGCTCCTCGGGCTAAATCATATGATGAAGGGAAAGATTCAGCTGAACACACAGGGGTGTTGCGGTTGAGGGGATTGCCATTTTCTGCCAGTAAGGATGACATAATGGAGTTCTTCAAGGATTATGTGCTGTCAGAGGATTCTATTCATATTATACTGAATTCAGAGGGAAGACCTTCTGGGGAGGCTTATGTGGAATTTGCAGATGCTGAAGATTCAAAAGCAGCAATGGCGAAGGATAGAATGACACTTGGGAGTCGCTACATAGAGCTATTTCCTTCATCACACAGCGAGATGGAAGATGCGATTTCAAGAGGACGATGATTGCTTGGTGGAGTTTTTCATGTGCTCTTTTGTAGTTATATTTGTTAGCTTGATCTTATAATCAAGTCAAGATTTTGCTAAAGGAGATATTTTGTTGCTGTATTTGTTTTAGGATCAATATGTTTTTTAAGTATTTATGCCGATAAAAAAAATGACTTTGTTTCAAGTTTTGGATAAAAAAATATGATAAAAAATGTGGATCTTTTTTTTCTTTTTTCTTTTGGTCATCCAGTATCAAGTTTTTTTTCTTTGTTTAGGATGAAAGTCCCCCCCCCCCCAAAAAAAAAAACCAAAAAAATAATGTTATCTTTGCCTTGAGTGCAATTAGATCTGGCCCCATGAAAAATTGTTTAGGTCTGCCTTTGGTTTCTTTAGTAAGGATCTACTATCTAAGAATGGGTATGTAAATTTTTGTTGATTAGGAAAAATGTTGTAGTTTACTTTTGAGCTTTGTGGAACAAATTATCATGTGTTCTAGCTAGCTAGCTGTGGAATGTGGAAGGCATAAACCAGCCATAAATCAAGTGCAGCGAATATTTTTTTGCTCTCCATAGATCTTAAGCCAAGCCTTAGAATAATAAGGTCAAGAATTACTTCCATTGGAGCTTTATTTGCTGGTTGCAGATTCATGAGGCTTAATTTGAAAAGAATTTAGCAAGTGATAATAGGCAGTGGTAGGTCCGTCTCTAACATCTAATGTTGTTTTTGGGTATGTTTGGTTATGAAAGAAAGATAGGGGAAAAGAAAAGAAAGGAAAAGGAGGGAGAAGAAGAGAAAATGAGTAGAAAATGAGATGATTGTTTAGTGGTTTGGTTTGAGGAAAAATGAAAGGAAAGGGTGAGAGGAAAGAAAAAAGTATATTTATTAAATTACATAAATACCCTTCAAATAAAAAATAAAATAAAAATAACAAACTTTGGGTTTTGTTGTAATTTTAACGTTGATCTGTCAGTAAAAAAAAAAAAAAACGTTGATCAGCAGCTTTTTTTGAGTTTTCCGTCCAAATTGGAGAGAAGCCATCTGCGTGTGGGTCCCACTGGTTTTTTTTTCTTTTTCTTCTATTTTCATTGCTAAACCAAAGGAGGGATCTACAGTTCCCAAGAAACTTTCTCGCATGATTTTTTTTTCCTCTACTTTTCTTTCGTTTCCAAACATACGCTTCAAGAAAATCTGTCGGTTAATGAGTTATTACGTCAAAAGGAAGGGGTGCATTATAGTTAGGATCTTGGTTATCAACATGCTGCATTTACAAAGATGATCAATTAACCGCTATAGTGTTTTTTTTTTATTACAGAAAAACCTTAATTCATTTCCCTAGAAATCAAAATGCCAATACAATGAGAAATGTGATAAAAACTTGGGGCTAGTCATGAATGAGGTTGTTCCAGCTAAACTTTGAGTCACTTTATTTGTTTGTCTTTCTTAATGAACCTTACATTAAAGTTCGAAAAAGAAGATAATAATGTTTTACACTGTCTTAAAATAGCACCTAGTTCAGAATTATCATCTGGTGCAAGTTACTTCTTTCGCTCCATTATAAGTGTCATATTTACAAAAAAAATTAGTTCCAAAATAAGTATTATTTAGGTTTTTTAATATAATATTAATTACTTTTTCCAGTTTTACCTTCAAGTTAATAATGAGTACATCACTCCCAAGTCATTATATTCTACTATGTATGACAATTGTTAATACCTAATGGTTAATAAGGATAATTTCGTAAAATTGTTACACTTTTTTCATTCATTTTATAACTTCTTCTTAATATATGTGAAACTTCCTAATGTGACACTTATAATGGGACGGAGGGAGTAACCACTATTGTGTTGAATAATGTGATGTAGTGATCAATCATTAATCACTTCATAACATGATTGAGTAGAGATCCTCTCCATTTCTTAAAAGAAATGGAGAACTCAATTACTATAGTTTTGGGTGAATAAGTAGTATACAAATTGCTAAAATATGTGATATATATTTGATATTTATGTGCATTTATACACATAAAACTATAGTAATGAACCCTCCATTTATTTTGAGAAATAGAGAGGATCTCAACTCATTAGCCATTTAAATGAGTACTCTTTATGGTTTTGAATATAAACAACAAAAAGAAAATCAAGCTAATTAAAAATAAAAAATATTAGTTAATTCCGTTTAATTTTTTTGGTGTGATAAAAAAAATTGTATTTTCCAAAATATCCTTCATGAAAACTTGTTTCATAGGAAAATAAAATCTAAATTAATTGAATGGTATTTAAGGATTGATATTATTAAATAGGGTATAATTAGTGGAGATTTGTTTATATTTTGTACTAATAAAATTGATTTTTTTTATTATATTTAAAATCGGAAGGAGTAATTAGTTCTATGTTATTTTTTGTTGTTAATATCACTTCATAACATGATTAGCCATTCCTCAGTCAAAAAAAAAAAAACATGATTAGCCATTCATTACGACAAATTGTGCTGGTCATTCCAAACTGGTCTGATCAAAACTGAAATTTATGGGACAGCTTATATGTTTTTGTCATATTCCTTGAACTGAAATTCATGGGACAGCTTATATGTTTTTGTCATATTCCTTGGCCAGAGTGTTCGCTACCATATTTCTTTGTTTGCAACTTTGAAAGGTGGTTATAGATCTTTTGTTAAGATTTTGATTGTGGAGGGTAAAATACTTATTAATTGTGATATAAAATATTTAAAAAGATATTTATGTTTTTACTTCAAAGATAAATTTATTTTATTTAAATTATTATATCCTCATTAAATACAAATTAATTCTTTCAATATTGTTTTTTTTTATGAAATTAATTTTTTTTCAATGTCATTTCTTTCAAAATCAATTACATTGAAATTTAAACCAAACGATAGGCTCCCTGGAGTAATTATTATCTCTGTAATTTCCATAAGAAAAAATTTAACTCTTATGCTATTAGTTGTCATTTTTAAAAATTGCATAAATGGAAAAACAACCTTCTTGTCATCATAGAAATCACCACAAGTTACACATAATCCCTTCAAACATTATAATAACATACTATATGCCTCCCATTCCTCACTGTTATTCATCACACTAATCTTGTCCATTTCCTCCCAATTTCGTCATATGTACCCGAAGAAGGGTCATGAACAATATTGGAGATCTTTGGATCGTTGGATGGGTTATTCGTTGGTGGACTTTGTGGTCCAAATGCAATGTGGACTGACCGGCAGCATGGAGTGGTTGGTGTGAGAATAATGTGGCTAGAAATATCTTGCGGGGTCTACTTTGCGACCTTATCTAATGTTCACTTAAAGGCATTTGAATACTCATCAATTGTGTATAATTACATTTTGAGAATCCCAATATTAGTACTAGGGGTGAGAATAGGCTGGACGAACAAAACTTTGTTTAAAAAACTCTATTTGTCTAAAATATTCAAGGCCCAAATCTGGCCTGTTAATCTATTTAAAACCTATTTCATATCAAAGCCTTTGAGTGAGCCATGCGATTTATCTCTAAATAGGTAAATAACCACTACTCAGAGGTATGAGACAAAGAGATAAAAATAGGTAAGTCAAGCAAAGTTTTATAAGGTGAGTCAGATTTGTTTATTTGATATAATTCTTTTTTAATATCTAACCTGACCTTGATGTAGCAAAAAAAAAAAAACCTTTTAGAAAGACTTGATATAACTTGATAGCCTATTTAAAGTCTATTTTTTAATAAGATCTTTAAATAGATCATAAATGTATCCTTAAATAAGCTTATAGGTTTTTAGTCTTTATGTAAGTCAACATGCTTTAGTTATTGAAAATATCAATAAACAAATAATTTAATGGAATATATAAATTCCAATATAATAATAACAACAATAGAATTATTATTTATATTTACTTAGATAGACCGGTTTGTTAGACCTAAAAAGCTTTTTGAATGACCTAAATCCCAGCCTTTTTAGTCAATAGGCTTTTAAGAAAGTTTTGGCCTGGTTTATTTTGTCAATAAGTCTGTCTTACCCTGATCCTGATTTAGGCTAAACCATAGGTCCCTATCGGGCGAAGCGACCTATTCTCACCTCTAATTAGTACCCCTGTATAAAGTGTTTTTGACCAATTATTTCAATTCGTTTATAACTTATTTGATTAATTTATAAACTTATTAATTAATAGAGGTGTTTGATAAACAGGCTTATTTCATTAGTTTATAGCGTTTTTTTGGATGTTAATTCAAGTAATATTTTAACTTATAATTTATAGTTTATTATTTTTTCTCACTTTTATTCTTATTATTTTATTAGATTTTCCCTTTTCTCTTAAGGGTTATTTTGTCTCATTAAACTATTTAGAAGAGTGCTATTAACACATTCTTTATAACACTCTTCACAACACTCACTCTCTTATTGGTTGAAATTCAAATGAGTCCCACAAAATTATGTGGGTCCCATATAAATATGGTGGGACCCATATAAATTTTAACCAATTATAAGAAGGTGTATGTTGAAAAGAGAGTGTTAAAGAGTGTTTGCTAGCATTTTTCAACTATTTATTTTAATTAGTGCATTAGTGCACTTTCTTTATTATTTATTTTAATCATGCAAACAATTCTATTTTTGTCATTTTATATTTATTAACTAGTTCAAAGGTAATTTACCAAACATTTATAATTTAGTAAGATAGCTTCAGCTAACAATTTTTAGTTTAAAAATCAACTTTTGAGCTTTTGTTTTTTTTATCAATTTTTTTTTACTATACATAAAAGTTTTCATTTGGATTTAGAACTTATTTTATATATAAAATTTTACTTATTTTATTTTATTCTAGAGTATCAAGATATGATCCTATTACAAATAGAATTAAAAGTCACAATTATTTTTTTAATGTAACTTCTGGATCATACAACCAATTATGGTATATTCTTGTATGTAAAAGTTATGAGTGTCTCTTTATCTCACTACTATCTCAAAATAGGGGATATTAATTCAGATCCATTTCTTTCGTATGCACATATTTTGACTTATGCACATTTACATTATGAACCTCTTTGCTTGGAGTTTGGATCCTCTCCAATGCTGCACTTTTTACGGCACTAAAAATAAGTGCAAGAGAAGAAAGAAGATGACGTGATAATGGGTAGTTAATAATGAGAGAGAAAAATTAAGATAGAGATGGAAAAAGATATGATTGCTACACAAGCTATAGAGAGTATTTGCAGGAGATGATCAAAATCCTTTTGCTTGCCGGGACTCCGAGAAAATGGATCCTACGTGAAAATTAATATAAAGGCTTGTTTGTGAAATTATTTTGTTATAATTTCTTAATTAATTTTACCTTTAATTATGTAAATCACTTTTTTATGTTGTTTTTCGCTTTTAAAGATTTGTACAGGAAACATAAAAACATCTTTCATTATTTTTTATACAAAGATTTGAAAACAGAAAACAAAACAAAATAAGTTGTTGATCTTTAAAAGTAAAAATAGAAAATAAAAACAAAAAAAATGTTTTTGATTTTTATACATTCATTATGTTTAGTGTTATCTAATTTATCATATCTCTCCCTTATACATTCTTTTATATTCTCTCTATTTCTCTATTACTTTTATCATCACATCACCCATCTTATCTCTCTTCTTATCTTTCTCTAGATGTAGAAAATTAATGAATGTAAGACAGGGACGGACCAGAAAGTTTACATTGTGGGGGCTTTATATATTTATATATATATATATATATATATATATATATATATATATATATAAATGTACATCACAATATATTATCTTTAAAGTAAAAAAGATATAATATATTATCTTTAAAAATATAAATGTACATCACAGTAGATATTACATATCCTGGTTGCATGGATGAGAACTTTTATATACGTATTAAGGATATATATTTTTAATTTGTCATCTATATGTCTCCATGGATGCCTAGTTTAGTGGCAAGGCTACTTAAACATTATGACGGACAAGGCAGATGCTTTGCAAAGTAATTGCATGAAGTGGGTGTGTGTCACATGATGGGTGAATGCTTGACAGACGAGTGACCAAATAGCAGTGACCAAAATAGCAAAGTGGCATCACAGTAGATTGGAAAAGTGACATCGACTGAGAAGAGCTGATATCACTACAAGAAAAACTGTTATTATCATGGGTTGAAAGCCCCCTCTAATATCTAAAAGCCATGTGTAATGCATATATTACCGTGGGCCCACCGAGGGCCACATTCCGTAAGTTATTTGCTCGACAGTAACTTTTACCGTGGACATTTTTTATAGGTCGCGGGTAATTAATGTGGGCAATGGCCCCAGGTAATTATCGTCGACCTGATCCCCAAGTAACTTCCTGTCCATTACCATGGGAATAGGCCCTAGGTAAACTGAAAAGGAATTTTTTTTAAAAATAACTATTAAATTTAATCAGTTTTTAAACTGATTAAAAACTGATTAAATTTAATTAATTAAAAACTAAAATAATCAATTTTTAAAATCTAAGAAAAACTTAAAAAAAACTCTCATTGTAATAAAATTAGCCTTCCCTTTTTATTTGAGACAATTAAATATAAAAAATTTATAAAAACTAAAAAAAACTAAAAGAAAATATTTTTAATTTTATCTGAGCCTATTTTTAATTGCCATTAAGTGGTTATTACTAAAAGCCATTAACCCTAATTTGAAATTTGAAATCAAATTAAAACCAAACATTAAATTGATCAGCAATAAAATGCAGAGGCACTGGATCAACAATAAAAAATACACATAAACCAAATAAAAATTCACAAAAATAAAATAAAAAATAAATAAATAAAATAAAAATAACAAAGAATCAGTTATACAGCAAGCCCAAAACGACAGGAAAAAAATAAAAATGGGAGCTGAACGAGAAAGAGAGGAGAAGAAATAGGGAAAGTGGTTACAGAAAAGATAAAAGAAATATGCGAAGAAGAAAAAGGTTACAGAGAAGAAAAAATAAAAACGAAAAAAAACCTAAGAACTAAATCTATTTTTGGTTCTTTGTTGGTGTCTCACTCGTTTTGTTCCAAACGCTTCTACTTCTTCTGGTTCGAATCTCAGATCTCTAGAACTCTCTTTTGCGTGTGGTTCTCCATATCTCCATGCCTGGAAAAAAATAACATATTCAAAAAAAAATTTAAAAACGAAATTCCAGAAGAATGGGGGATGAAGACATAGAGGGAGAGATTAATGGAGGAGGAAGAAGAACCCTCTTGAACACATAATTAGTGAAAGGATCGAAAGCCAGAGAAGCCAATGGAGACAACAAATCCAGAAGCTGAAGCTCAATAAACTCCTTCTCCTCACACATGGATCTTCTTTCTGGATCCATTTGTCCTTCCGGATCACCATGTGTGCGAGACCATGGGAGGGGATCTTCTGTTTCCATGAAATGTTGCTTGAGGTGGAGCAGAAGAGTCATGGCCTCGTCGTCAATAGCTTCCGTTTCTACTCTTTCCACCATGGAACAGAGAGCTTCGTCCTTCACATCGCGTTGACAACAGAGAGGAGGAAGACGAAGAGAGGGTTTGTGCGGCGTGGTTGAGACAGAGAGGGAGAGATGAAGGAGGAAGATGAGATCAGGGAGAGAGAGTGAGGGTTTGTGCGGCGTGGTTGAGGGAGTGAGATCTGAGAGTGAGGGAGTGAGATCTGAGAGTGTTTTAAAATTAGGGTTAGGGCGTTTGGGCCATACTGTGGGCTGAGGCCCATGTTAATGTTCCGTATTCATTACCGTCGGACGCAGCCCACGATAAGTGGTCAAAGTGTGTCAGATTTCAACGGTCCACTCCTCTGATCGTTTTTAGCGTGGGAGAAGACCGTTGGAAACAATGTTTTCGCATACCGTGGGTCAGGCCCCACGAAAACAAGTCACCGAATTCAAATCTGTCATTTCTTGGGACTTAGGCCCACGAAAATTTTCTGCCGTCTTGGCCCACGAAAAAAGGTGGTAGGTAGGACTGCTTATTCTTGTAGTGTATATACACTATACACACACACACAAATATATATATATATATATATATATATATATATATATATATATATATATATATATATTTCAGAAATATGGAAATTTAGTGGAGGCATTTGTTTTAAGAGTCTATAACGTAGGTCCGTCCTTGATGTAAGGTATGGATAATGGGGTAGAATTTCCCAAACTTTGTCCCCAAGGAACTTGATATATAATAGTACTAGTGAAATTCACTTGCGCGAAGTAGGACATTTTTCTTTTTGCTCTTTCTAGGAAATGAAGTAGTACTAGAAATTTGCATGAGTTTTTGGACTGTGCATGGTTATCAAGTCAACCTTGTGAAGTTGTGATCAAAATTCAATTGTCGATCCCAAGCTCAAACATGCAAGAATGGCACACCTTAAGACCAACGTTGTTACTTATTATTGCAGTTAAGATTTACATCGAGTTAACATACATCAGTGGCATATCCAAGACTCTAGGTGAGCGGGGTCAAAATATTTTACTTCAATTAATAATAATTATATTTTCCTTTTTGTAAGTATGTTTTTTTCGTATCTTATCTCAATATAATATGTCGCCATTTTAATTCGCTTTCCTGGATCTATTGACAACTCTTCTAAACTAATTTTAAGTATTGTAATTAGGAACTTGATTTCACAGACTTGTTGCTCATTTGAAGATATCTCCTCATCAAAAACTTGTTCATTATCACCTACAATGAATCTCCTAAAATTTAAATGCAAAGTTAATGGCAAAAAATAAAATTAACAATAAATTAGGTACCGCAAAAACTCCATATTTTAGGTACTCCTAGTGGTTCTTGTTTCTAATTTTTAAAATAACAATTAAATGAGTTTTACGTTTCTTGTTTAAAAATAAAAGGAGTAAAGAACCAAATTAGTCATTTACAATAAACACAGAGACCTATTTGGTCCCTAAGAAATGAGAAAAAATCAATTTAGTCCTTAAAAGTCTCAAATGACAGTCAAATTTGTCTCTGCTATGGACTAAAATATCCCTAAAAATATTCTACAAAAGACTAATTTGACCAAAATTTGAGATTTTTGATGAACAGATTGATATTTTTCACTTCTTAGGAACTAAATAGGTCTCTATGTTTTTGTCAGAGACCAATTTGGGCAAGTGAGACGAGAGAGATGGTGCAATTGTGGCAGTAGGTGCAAAACTATAATATCAGAGAGTTAAAATAAAAAATTTAAAATGAACTAAGTGAGATTTTAAAAAACTCAGTGGGTACAAGTGCACACCCTAGAGTGGGTATAGATCCGCCCCTGACATACATGGATTATGGAAGTACTAAGTAATATTTAAAAAATTTATAATAACTAGCGGAAAGACGGGACTTTCAGATTTTTTATTTTGTTTGTTGTCCGTATTTATCTTATTTCGTAGTCAAGTAAACTATTATTTTATTATTTTGAAAACCAGTTCCCTTTTTTAGTAGATATGATTGATTGATTGATTGATAATTGATATGTAAATATTTAAATTTAAGTTTAAATTTTCATGGGATAAAAATGAGAAGAAAATGTGGATAACAAAAGGTTAATATGATGTCATTCTCTCTATATATAGGTATGGATTATGACTTTTTAAATGAATAATTTTTTATATAAGTTGTAATTAACTTCTTCTACATCTCAATTTTTTAAAAAGTTTTAGTATTATTTAACTTTTCCATGAAGATCTTATAAGCTTGTAAGAATTTGTTCTAAGTTTTAAGTGAGAAGTTAAATTAGAAATTAATCAGAATTTCAATTAAGTCTCTCGCTTTCTTTTTTTTTTCTTCGATAAAAGTCTTTCGCTTTCTCTCTCTCCTTTTCTTTTCTTTTCATAATTTTTTTTCCACATAGTTTTTAGGTTTTGATTATTTAAGACGGCTGAACAAGAGCAATATTTTATTTGTGTAATTATTTTTCTAGTAGTCATAATAAATCATCACTATTGTATGTGTTGTAGGGACAGGCCCATCGGATTCTTCCGAGGTTCAAATAAAAAAGTGAAAGGACGCAAAGAATTGTATAATCGCTTGTTTTGTGCCCTTTGTCTTCTTTTAATATATTTTTTTTGATAAGTAAATTTTATTAGATGGCTCCAGCTTAAGCATCACTGCAAGTGTCTCCCCACCTTCTAGGAAGGGTTGAAGACATACACAGTATCATTTGCTGGAAGCTAGGGCAAGGAAAACAATACATGTTCCAAAACCAAACAGAGTACAACCCAAATTCACAGACATCCATGACATCACCACAGTAACTCCTAACATAATTGACAAGAGATGCTACCACCTATCAGACAAAGATAAAAACTAGAATCTGCATCTCTATATAGATACAATCCCCCAAAATTCAAAAAAGACAAGAACACCAATGATTCATGCTAACATCACTGGTCTGCATAGAGGCATAAAATCACAACTCTACACAATGCACCTTTGCAACCAGGTTCTGCCCGCAATGCTTTTGCTTCCTTGTTAGCCACATTGGGCTAACTCAACAACAAGATAAGTCTATAAAGTGCAACAGTATCTCCTCCTTGTTGTGACCTTGCAATCCCTCGAAGCCAAAGTCACACCTTAGCAAAATTTGAACCCCCTGTCAAGAAACATCACCATTGCAACAAAACTTACATCAGAAAACAGTCAAAACAGTAAATTGTTAATTTATGATCCGTCACAGATCACATCATACCCTGACCCCATATACAAACCACATACTGAAACCGACCACTGGTACCACTTACTGACACATATCACTGAATATTGCGGGCTGATCACCGGCCCTACTCCCTAGACCGATCACCAGTCTCAGGGTACAGAGGAATGATAAGTTGGTTTGTCCTGGAGATATATCCTGATACGCTACTATCTCCGATTACTGGATTAAGGCATTCTCCCTTGTTCAGGGAATTACCATCTCCGATTACCGAAGTAAGGTACCGTCCACGTGCACAAAGGACGACATTCCCGATACTGGGAATGGCTAGGATTAGCCCCTCGTCAGACGTGGAGTCCTGGAGCCTCATCGGATGACCACTCCACCCTTAGGTTCCACGAGTCAGCAACTAGATCCAAACCACTCCGTACCTTCAGATCCCACGGGTCAATGACCACTCCACCCTTAGGTTTCACGGGTCAATGACCACTCCACCCTCAGGTACACCAACCTCGGGTACACTGACCCGACTATCACCACTGACAACAGAGTATCGACGGTAATGCTTGCTATTACCATCTAGGGATTCACAATCCTCTAACTAGAGGGCGTCACCCTTGACTCTAAGACCACACATTAATCACACTCACAAATATTATATCAAATCAATCAACACATAGACATTAGCATAACAATCATAATGTCAATAGATCACAATTAAGCAACACATAAATCATACCAGGCATAAACCTATATTGGTTGATAGGTCTACGACGACTATCCTTAGCCACCGCATACCACAACTCATCTCCTGAGGTGTTGCTGATATCAACCCCTAGTAGGGTTTGAGGTCCCCTACGCATGCTATCAGTACTACTCTACTATCTATTTTCCCTAGTGATTAAGGTATCTTCCCCCTCACCTGGAACTCCTGGCTAAGCTCCTACACTTTGACCCTCGACCACTATCCGCGCTTCTGCCTGAGAATACTCCTCTGAACCTTACCTTTCTCTTAAACTTAGGGTTCCCAACTAAGAGTTTTCTGACGCACAGGATCCTCACTTGAGGCAAGTGCAGAGCATACTTACTTCTTACAGGAAGCTCCAAGAGAGAGAAGAACCTTTGGGGCGAGGGAAATGAGGGGTGGAAAGGGGTATTTATATGTGAGTTTCGGCCTCCATCGCGTCGCGACACAACCATCGCGTCGCGATTTGAAGATTCTGGGTCCTTCTAGATGCACACGTGGCGAAAACCCATTGGTGTGACAAAGTATACCATCGCGTCGCGATGGATAATAAGCCAACACGGTCGCATCGCGACCAAGCTTAAGGAGAAATGTTTATTTTTTTCCTTCTTCTGAAAACTTCTGGGGTGATCCGCACCTTCCCTAGGGGTATTTTCGTCCTCTTAAGTGTTTCTATAACTCATCTAAGCCCATTTTATCCCAAATTAAGGTTTTTAATGCCCGTTCATCACCCAATCACAAATCTAATTATACTTTAAATATTATCTGAAAAATGGGATGTTACAGACATCACATAGGGCAGAGACCGGTGCTGCGTTACACAGAAGGCTGCAACACCACGTCAAGGAAGAAAATGAAGGCGCGTCAAAGCTAATTGGGGTATGGAGCGAACTTCAATGGGAGGTAGAGGTGCATCATAGTGGCTTGCGTAGGTGGTTCTCGGCTCTTGACGACGAGGGATTGAGATGTTGGGCCGAGGTTGAGGGCTTCAGACTCGTACACGATGGCATCTTGTGGAGACACGCTCACGTCGAACCAAATGCTATTGTGGGAGGTTGACGCAGTTTCGCTCATCGACATTGGGGTTGGTCGATGAGTGAAGACACTACTGGAATTACGATGAACAGATGAAACCAGGAAAATTTGGTTTAGTGATGTTGAGCTCACACGAAGAAGAAGATTGAGAGGGGGAGGAAGCGGACACAGTGGGGGTCGGGGGAGGAAGGCGGTCATCACCGTGGGCGAAGGGGCAATGGAGCCATGGGGGGAGGGGAAAGGGGTGGGGGTGGAGGTGGTGGTGCCTAAGGGTAGGGAACGATTTTGAGAGGGATGAGGATGTCTTTACGCTTTTACCACTGGATCCATCCTTGCTCTCCTCCACAAAGGTCCATGGAAATCGCCACCTAAAAAGTAAGCTCAATATTACATAGATGAAAATGTTATAATTAATTAATTAATATGTAAATAACTGGAGTACAAATGGATGCATTAGTTATAGAAAAAATTGGGTTAGCACATATTATGAACAAGATGACATAATATTAATTACTTTAGGTCGTTTTGGCATATTGAACGCCATGTCAATATGTATTGCCTCTTTTTTGGCTTCTAATTGTTTGCCAAGCTTTATATCGTAATGAAATTCATATTCCACATTAAAAAAAAAAAAGAACACCACAATGAACCTCATTAAAGAAAGTGAGTCATGAAATTGGATATTTTTTTAAAGGCTGAAATTGGATTGGTAGACATAGAGGAATACCTAAAAATAACATGGATCAAATCATTTAAAAGTATTTAGATTTAGTTTTTGTTTTTTATTATTTACAATAGGACATTATAGTGTCATTTAATTCATATAACATATTTTATTTAATTGCAAAAGTTTTATGTTGTCTTTTGTTAAAATTATGGGATTTGCGCAGAGAAGGAGATAAGAGTGACTAAAGGCTCTAAAATATTATTGTGATTGATTATATGATAATTAATGCAATTCACCACTAATCCTTGTTTATAGGATACAAGGCATGAGACTTCTAATTCAAATAAATGATAAGAACATAATCTTATAAGAAAGTTCAAGATACTCTAAGGTAAGATAAGACATACTCTAAAACATAGAAGATAAGAGAAACTATAGAAGATAAGAGAAACTATTTTCAAATATTCTAATACTCCCCTCAAGCTACAGCTTACTAAGCTTTAAGCTTGTTATAAATATACATCGACCCAAACATTGCTCAACTATGGATATCTGCGCTGCAATCGAATAACACTACTGAGGTATGGACATCTGAAGCGTAGACTAATCTGGATGGAATAACAAGGATGTCAACACCCCCCTTCATGCTCAAGTATGGACATCTGAAGCGTAGAACAATGTAGGTGAAATAATAAGGATCTCGACACACCTCTTCATGCCCAAGTATGGACATCTGAAGCATAGACTAATGTGGGTAGAATAATAAAGATCTCGACACACCCCTTCGTGCTCAAGTATGGGCATCTAAAGCGTAGACTAATGTGGACAAAATAATAGGGATCTCAACACTCCCCATCATGCTTAGGTACGTATGGACATCTGAGGTGTAGACAAATGCTCAGGTATGGACATTTGAACAATCAACTGTTATTGATGGGCCAATACTCACTCGTTAATGTTGAATCCCTAAATGAATTATATTTGTAACGGGTGGAATGAAAAATAAAGAATAAAAACAAGGAAGAGAATGGTAAGATCTGAATTTATTAGAAGAATAGAGCTCCAAATTTTGTAAAGTTTCATACTTTGTGAAACTCGACAGTAGAAGAGTGACGAAATAGGTCACGGAGGATGAAATCACTCTGATACTATGTTAAAATTAAAGCTAGCTTTTAGGGTTGAGCCTCAAATTCTAATATGGTATCAAAGCCTATCGAGATCCGTTGGGTCACCCGCATATGTCAAGTCCTGCAAACTTCACGCTGCAGATATCCAGTTTTGGGCATGAGGTGATGTGTTGGAATCTCACGTAAGATAGTGACATGACATTAATAATAGTTAACCCCAAGCTAGCTTTTGAGGTTGAGTTAGACCCAAACTCAAATTCTAATATCTGTATTATATTTAAAGCCACAATTTTCATTCTCTCTCTAAATACATGCATGTTTGAATTAATTTATTTTAAAAATAAAAAATCATGATACATTTTTAAGAGAATTTTGTAACAAAAATAAGTATATATGTTATAAAAACCCGAAACCAACGTACACTAAATCATGGTGCATGAATGCATCTAATAATTTGAATAATTAATTTTATAGATCAAGAAGACATAAATGAGCTGAAGCTGTTGATCATGGTAAATATGACAATTTTTTTTTTGAACCCGTAAATATGACAAATATATAAATAAATGATCCCGAAAAAGAAAATAAATGCATAGTCCCATTTTTTTGATCTCTACACCTCAATCTAGCACAGTTTCAAATATACTTGCGTCTAAACCATTAAAATTGAGTTTTTTTGGTGAGTTTATAATCAATATTTTTTTGGTGAGTCCATTAAAATTGATTTAACATAAATGATTTAAATTTATACAAAATAATAAATTCAAAGCCATTGTCATTATTAAAAAAAATTATACAAAAAATTGTGTGTCTTAATTATGCGATGGTGTACATGTTGGAATCTGGTTTGATGGAGGGCATCACGTCTAATGATAAATTCGTCTGAATGACTGAAAGACAATAGATAAAATCGATACGAATTAATTAGAATACTGTCATTACGTGCGACTATCTCCACTATAGAAAGAAAAAAGAAAAGAACGAGCAAATCCGCTAATACTTATAAATACTAGAAAAAAATGGGCTTTCTACATATATATCGTTCGAAACAATGATCTTTATCAGCTGTAGCAAAGAAACAAACTTCATACGAAATCAAAATATGAAGAAATACATATGCCTAAATACATTTTTTCTATGGATAAAAGATCTAATTGATAGAGGAAGCACCGTAAAGATCAATTAACAAGGTTTTTAAGAATATATATTATAATATATATATTGTAATATAAATTACTGTTTCCTGTAATCTAATTATTCATTATTTCAAATTCTAAAAAAATTAGAATACTTTTCATTTTTTTAGAATAGTAAATAGTATTCTATATACTATTATTCTATATATAGTAAATATACTATTCTACATATTTTCTATTATACTATTATTACATATATTATATTCTAATATATATAGCTATAATGTATTCTATAAATAATATTAAAGAATATCAAAGCATATAGAAAAAATATTTCTATAGAATATTAATATATAAAAAGAATATTAATATTTCATATATAATTATATTATATAAAATATAATAACATATAGAATATAATAATATGTATTTAATTAATATAATAATTTAATTATATAATAATAAGCAAAAAATGTAAAATATTATTAAAATATTTAAACATATATTGTTATATAGCTAACAATATATATTAATATAGATGGTAAATATGAATTTAATTTTTTTTGTCTTTTAATATAAAGAAGAATTATATATTTAAAGAAAATGTATTCTATTAAAATAAAATAATAGAAATAAAGAATCGAAAATATTCAAAAGAATAAAAAGAAATGGTATTTTAATTCAAAACTAAAAAAACAAGATAATCTTACTATTTTAATTAATTCCTATTACTATACCAATTAAAATGAAGAATATTAATTATTAGTAAGAATATTAATATAATTTAAGAAGAAGATTCTATAATTATAATATTAGAGAATATAGAATATATTTTTTAATAAATATATTCTATATTTTGAATTGGTTAGTCAATTGAAAGATTCCCCATAAGAATGATACTTATTAGAATTCGATACTAGTTCTTATGTCAATTGCAAGATTTCTATTTTCAACACTTTCTAAAAACTTTCTAAATAAAAAAAAGGGGGAAGGTTTATTGGACTAAAAAATGGAAGGAAGAAGGCGAATCAGTATGTTAATCCCTCTCCCCATAAATCTGTCCTCCCCCGTGTTCTTGTCCGAATGAAGAAAAAATTATAGGAGTGAAATCTTAATATGATTTCAAAAAAAAAGCAAGAGCAGAAAAATCAATTGTAGTTCCAAAAACTCCATACGTTTTATTTATTTCAAAAAACTCAGAAACAAATATGTACGGAATAGAGATATTTGAACCGCCCAAGTAAAGAATGTTACAAATAATGAAGAAATTAATAGGTTTCAATAGGAAGCAACATAAAATAAACCAAATTTGATTCCCGAATATTCTGTTTGATAACCTGCTACTAATTCTTCTTCCGCTTCTGGTAAATCAAAAGGTAATCTTTCACATTCTGCTAGCGAAGAAATTAGAAAAACGATGAAACCCATAGGTTGACGCCACAAATTCCATCCCCAAAAACCATATTTTGATTGTGCATCAAGTATATCAACTGTACTTAAACTGTTAGATAATCCTAGTCGGTGATAACATTACTGTTCCCATCTCTATTACAGAACCGTACATGAGATAAATCCATTTTGACAGGGAACTCAAAAAGTTTTTTTTAACAAATAAAGATGTTGGAATAATCTGAATTAGCTCGATTCAAAGAGTATTCTTTAATACTCATTTTATACTAATAAAGAGAAAGAATATTTACTAATATAGAATATTGACCATATATTTAGAATATATTATATAGAAGATATATAATATATTCTAAATATATAATCTAACTAAGATTTTAGGAATGTATTGTTAAATTATAGATATATTAATTAACTATTTCATTGAAAAAATGGAAATGCATTTCTTTAGAGTAAGAAAATGAAATAACTAAAAAATGAGTCATAAACAACTACAAAAAAATCTTCTTTTTCATTCCTGTATTGAAGTCAGAACTATCTAGTTCCAGTTTCAACAGTGCTGTTTTTGAATTTGAAAAAGTGTAAACTACGAAAAAATGGTTACAAATTACTCCATCCGTAACAAAATATAAGCAAAAAGTATACATACACACACACACACACACACACACACACACACACATATATATATATATATATATATATATATATATATATATATATATATATATTGTTATGGAGGGAGTACAAGTCTTTCTAATAATCTCGGGTAATTTACATATTGTGCATGTGTATACCCTAACAACCTAACACATATGGTTCTTCGTAACTCAGGAGGACAGCCCAACCCCTATCCCTCTCTTTAGTGGACAAATGGACCATTTGTCTTTCACGGTAGCCATCAGTCAACAAATCAGTAAGGCTAAAAAGCCTCAATATAAATAATATTAATATATATATATATATAATATTATTTGTTTGAAAGCTCCCTGATCTAATGACTAAGAAGACATGTAAAGAATGTTTAATTTTCAAGATTGGTTTTTAAGAGGCAAATGACTCAATGAACTGAGCTTTTCTGGACTACAAGATGGGGAGATTTGGCTTTAATGCCGGGTTTAGAGCTTGGATTCATGCTTGTGTATTCCCGGGAATCTCTTTGTACTGGTCAATGGTTGCCCTACAAAGGAAGTTAATATTCAGTGGGGGTTGAAGCAAGGGGATCCGCTTTCCCCTTTGCTCTTCTTGTTCGTGGAAGATGGTTTGGGAGGGCTTATGCAGGAGGCCATGTCCTTGGGGAAGTTTAGGGGGTTAAAAGTGAGTAACTCTGATTTAATGGTCTCTTATCTCCAATATGAGGATGGCACTTCATTTATTAGGGAGGTGAGTGTTTAAAACCTATGGATCATGAAGCCAATTCTGAGGGGGTTTGAGCTTGCTTCGGGTTTGGGGTGTTAACTTCTCAAAAGGTTGTCTTTTGGGGGATAATGTGGATGAAACCTTCCTTTCTATGATGACAAGTTCTCTAAATTGTAAGTTAAAAGTGGTACCCTTTCGTTATCTTGGCCTCTCGACTGGTGCTAATCTCGAAAGGTGTTGACCTGATAGCCGATGTTGGATGTTCTTCGGTTGAGATTTGGCTCATGGCATAACAAGTATGTCAGTCTTGGGGGAAATTGTCCTTTTTAATTCACTACTAGAAAAATCAATTTTAGAGAGGGATTTTAGAGAGGGATACTTATCCGTCGCTAATAGCGACAGATTTAGTGACGGATATCAAAGTTTTAGGAAAACTTAATTTGGGTCACGTTTGTGACGGATTTAGCGACGAAAAAATTCCGTCGCTAATTTTTTCGTCACTAAATCTGTCACAAATTGACTAAAATACGTTTAGTGAAATCCTCCTCTTAAATTTTCGTCACTAAATCCGTCACAATTAGTGACGGATTTAGAAATCCTTCTCTGATCTTTTAATTTAGTAATCCTTCCCTCGCCTATCCCAAAACTTGGCAAATCAACGCTGCGGTATGCGCAACTTAGACATCCCTCTGTCTCTGCAACTTTCATCTCTCTCACTCGCAACTCCAAACGAAGGAACATGGCATTTCCAAACGAAGGAGCTTGAAAGAGAGGAACATGGAAGATCCTTCGTGAATGGCGCCTCTTCGCACGCCGATCTCTGTCTCACTCGTAACTCTCGTCTCATCCAGTCTCAGGATTCGCCGAGCCTCGTCCTTCTCTGCTCGAGCCTCGTCTCCACCGGACCGCTCCTCTCTGCCTGAGCCTCGTCTCCACCGGACCGCTCCTCTCCTCTCTCTGCTCCGACCGGTGACCGCAAATCAGGAATTGGTGAGCCTAGATCCCCTTTCCCCTTTTATCGAAACCCTTATAGCTTTGCTATTTGTTGTGCTGCATCGATGCTTTGCTTCTTTGCTGTTGTTTTTTTTTTTTTTGCTGCTTTGCTGCATCTTTGCTTCTGTGAGACTGTGGTCTCTTATTCGATTTGCTTCTGCTTCTGCTTTGCTGCTGCTAATTTTTTTTAAAATTGATTTGCTTCGTTGGTGCAGCAATTTTTCAGTATCCCCTTCTGGTTTTCTTTGTCTTATTTATAAATATTCTGATTACCCTATTGTTCTTGAAGTTATCTTTCTTTCAACACTTCTATTTTATATATCAAATGCATTGATTGTTTTTTCAATCTGTTTGTAAATTGAGGACTGCTTTTATTCTAAACTTACCTATAAAATTTATGTACATAAATACCTAATTTAATAATTGAATTGGAAGATAAGGTTGTGATGAATTTAAAACTGAACTAGATATAGACCTGCGCAATGCACGGTAGGGAAATGATATTGACATAATATTTATGTTTACATTGAGTGGTGTATGAAAAAGTTAAGTTGATAATGAGTTAAAAGTTATTTTTTAAAATATATTTTCTACAAACAATGAAATTAGTTCCTCATACCAGTGGATTGCTCCATAAAACTCACACATATTCACACACACATACACACGTAGGTCTTCCAAAATTGCATGGTTCGGTAACAAAATCAATCAAAACATAAATACGATATGTCAGAGTGTAAACTATTTAAGAAAATAAAATTCCAATAAGCATATTATTAAACATTACGGAATGGAAATTAATTTCAGAAAAATAATTTGTATTTCCATTGTAAAGAAAATTGGTAAAACAACTTTAAAAGTGATTTGTTTTGTGCTGCGTCTATTAGGAGCACTTGTAGACCAAAGAAGCATATGCACTTTGAGAAGTTGAGACTAAAAAGGAAAAAAAATATGATATTAGAAAATGTGTTTTAAGATTTAATAGATATGCAGTAGAATGCTTTGTGCAACTTTTGAAACACTAATTTGAGTGAATAGGGAGTGAAAGCCATGTTTTCTTTACAATTGCTATAATTTCTTCCCTTTACACCTTGCTTCTTGAAATTGAGAAAATCCGTGCGGGACAATAATTTTGTACATCCTGTTTCTCCTCTCATTGCCATGCCATTCCCTTTTCCCTTCTTTTTCCTCTGCTACACATATAATAAAGGCCCATCACATGATATTAAATAGTAAAGATATATTGACATTCTGCTTGGGTTGGCTACCTAGCAAAGCCCTCTCTTAAAGGTTCCCCTCATTTATAGTTTTATGTCTTTCATTTCCTTTAAAAGAAGACTAATGAAGAATTACCTGTTTCAAAATATCTACTGATAGTTTAACTGAAAAGTACCACTTTTATGTTAAGATAAAAGAAAAAAATTGAAAGCACTGCAGAACTGGAATTGAGGTATGAGAATGTCCAATATATCTATGACTCTCCTAAGTTCAACAAATTGGTGTTCACCACATATTGTCAAATGTCTTTTACCAGTGTAGTTCTGAATTTCACCTAACAGGAATACAAAAAAAAAACACTCTTTCTTGTATGTGTGCAATTGTACATGGTTATAGGAGGTTGTGAATTTCATGGATTATATACTTTCAAGTGTTCTCAGTTAAAAATTACATGTTCTCTTTTCTTTGTGTTTGTTACCGATTAGCCTTCTCTAATATACACAAGACTATTTTGATATGATGAGAAGCTTTCAGACCCATTCTGATATCATGTATGCAGGTGGTCAGATTTTAGCTGTATAAATTTGACTTGGAGCATCTTGGGAGCTGAAATACCTTCTTTTCAAAAAGAATGCGATGGAGGTATCGTGGTGTTCGTGACTTTCAGGTACCTCATTTTATGGCCACCATTTCAAAATAGTTACATTATTCTGTATGTACCATCTATCATATTTTGTTTGCTAATAAGGAAGTCCAGTTTTTTCTGTCTAGTCTTCTTCTATAAGTACCATTTAGTCATGTATTTTTGTTTTTTAAGAAGCTATTGCAAGAGATTAAGCATTATTCGCATGGTCTATTAATGTATGGCAGTATGAATGTAAGAAGAAGAATCCGTATTAGTTGTCACAATCACCTCACTCACAAAAAAAGGAAAAAAAAATTCTTCTAGGTTATTTTTTTGAATTACACTAAATTCTCTTCTATTACAAGTCTAGCAGGTTACTACTAAATATGTTTTAACTCAAACTTAACAACTCCTTCTATCTTCTGGCTTTCACTGCAGCTGATCTAACTGAACAGTGTTTCAGTTAATGATCTTGAAGAAAAGGCAGTCAATTTTTTTCTCCTTCATTTCTTACATTCACTAACTTACAATGTCAAATTTCTCTCATTCATATTTTCCACACAAAGTAAGCGAAAATAATCGTAAACAAATACACAACTCGAGCTTCTCTGTGTCTCATAAGGAGGCGATGAATAGAAAATATATACCTTTATTTGGAGGAAAGGTATAATTCCTTCTCAAATTATGCAATTGCCTCCTTCTAAACCTTGCTTGTTGGATTTCAGCCAGATTTTGCATACATTGTTTCATTAGCCTGCGATTAAGTATGACAATTTGACAAACATGTAACTAAATAAATAACAACTAACAAATTAGTGACAAAATCAATAACGGTAAGAGCATATTTAAAAATCTCACCAAGCCAATACAATGGAAAACAACAATTTTTGGGTCAATATTAGGCACTTGCTAGGTCTGAAATTCAAAACAACCAAATAAAAATGTAGGCACACAAAAATAAAAAAATAATAAAAAATAAAAAATTAAACTAGCTAATTTTACAATAAACTTACCATGAAGGAAGGAACCCTTTAGCGTAATTAGAACAACAATTGGTCAACCGAATGATAATAGCTGAATATTTGGCAGAAAAAGATGATAAATTTTGAAGGATTAGCACGGAAAGGTACAATTTGATGGAAGGTGAGAATGTGGGGAGAGGACGATTGGGTTGGGTGTTGACCATTTTCCGTGCAAGAGCGACCAGACTGGTTGTGCAATTTCGTTGTTGAAAATATAATGAATCAAACATTTTGGCTCCTTAACGTGTGATGTGTGATGCGATGTCACCATAGGATATCAATGTTTCGAAATTACATTAGTCAATTTAATCTATGAATGTGTCTTTTGTTAGTTAGTTTGATTTTTAAATGTGTCTTCTGTTAGTCAGTTTAAACTCTAAAATTACTAACATAATACACACTTGAGGATGTTTTTGTAATTTTGATAAATTTAACGACTATAGTGACAATATCTCACACATTTAGGAACCAAAATGATTGATTACTCAAAATATAATAGTAGACATTATAATTGGTGATGTGGAATACACATAATTTTTGTATTTTTTATTTACTATTTATGAATATCCTTGGAAGTTTTTCATATTCTATATATGCTCATACATATAATTCCAACCAGTAAAATGTTTTTACTCATTCTTATTGTCTTAGAATTTAAGTTTTTGTTCATTGCATTTTCTAATAATTGAATTTGTAAATCCTTGATTGAATTATTTTCATTTTAATCCATTTTCAAATTGTACGGCTAATTCAAGTCTTTTGAATCCATTTGTTCCTCTTCATGCCCCACCTGAGCAAGTGTTTGATAACACTTGGGTTCACAACTTTGCAAGAGATGGAAACGATGAGATAACCGCTAATAGTGCTTACCACGTTCTGCAACAAACATGGTGTACACAAGAGTTGCTTGATAATGTAGTTCTTATTTTTACAAGGACTCATACTTCATTATATAGTGTTAGATCATGCTTCATTATATATTGTTCATTTATCATATTCAATGCATTTTTCTGGTATCATTAATTATTGTGAAGAGTTGGAAAGGATATTACTATATCGGTCTATGTTGTTTCATAGTGGCATGTTAATAAGATTTGATTAATTAAAAAAATCATATGATTAATCTAGCTAATTTAGTTTTCCTAAAAGACAGAAATGTGGAAGAATAGAGGAGCAAATTGAATTGTTGAAATTAAAGCTAGACTAGTATAGCAAGCCGAGACCTTTTAATGAAACTGTTGTAACAATACTGGAATATATAGAAAGCAACAACACACAGAAACGAGTGGACTGAATTTGTTAACCAACTTCACAAGTGTGCATACCTTTAGCGTATGTTTGGTTGGTTGTAAAACAAGTGGAAAAGAAAAGTAGGGATGGAAAACACGTTTTACGAGGATTTTTCCCTCCTTTGGTTGCTATATGAAAAGGGGTGGAATGATTGAAAAGTAGTGGACCCCACTTCAAAGTCAATCACCCCAAAACCAGGTGAAAGCGAATTGAGCCACTTGTTACGATGAAAAAGACATATAAACCCCTTTTAATTGCTATCTCACCTCTTAATATCTATTACAAAATTATAGAAGTTTTTGTTATTGTTTTCTCAAAAATATATTAATGCTGATATAATTAATTTAAAACGGCATAGGTTATTATTTTAAATTTATATTAATTTTTATGGAACACTTTTTTTTATATTTCGCTTCTTTTTATTACATCTCATTTTTATTAGGGATAATAATGTCATTTCACAAATATAATTTTTTCTTTCCTCTCACATTTTGAGTACATAGCTATTTAGTGCAATTTAATTTAATCATCATACAAATGAAGGCTGCTGCTATTTAACGAAGGTTTGCTTCATTTTGTCTCAGTGTGTGTAGAGGTGGTTCGGTTCGGAAGCTTCTGGTACAAGAGGCGAAAGCGTTTGGCGTGGGTTGCCTAGTATTGCGCGAAGTTGCTTTCCACAGGGAAGCTAGTCAGCAAGGTTTTGCTCTACACCTTGATCTTCTGCATTTTTTTCTGATTAGCAATTTTTTTGTGTAAGAATCATTGCTATTTTTAGTTTTGGTTGGGATATAATGATTATCTGTGATGTGAGGTTCATTTGTCATGGACTTACTTGCAATATTGATAGATGTTTTTGTTAACTGGTTTTGATTTATGGTTCTGAGTTTCTATATATGCATATATATACATATTTAGTTACGAATGTATAAGTCTTGCTATCTCTGCAATTGCAAGAAAAACAAGTGTCTTATGGCTTCATAATGCAACATCTAAAGCTTACTTATTAATGCACTAGTGACGACTTTGACTATATTAAGCACTCTTTCATGTATTATTTTTCCCATGGCATTTTTCACCTTTATGAATATCCTCTTCAAGTAAGGGCTACTCTGGTCATGACTCATGAGCTGCAATTTATGAAATTAATGTAGCTAGGTGTAAGAATTGTACTTAGTTTAATGAAAATATAAAAACCAGAACTTAACTCTTAGTATTCCTGTTAGTTTTCCTCTGGGTCTTGCTAACCATAGGAAAACCCTTCCATAGAGATATTCAATACTTACAGGCATTCGCAATCTTTTCATTCGAGTTACAATTACTTATCTTCTTCAAGATTATGTCACTCAGCTGCATGGTATTAGCTCTGTTATGTCTAACCAGTCAGTTACGGATCTTAATGAATTGATCTATTGCATGTTATTAGGCTTTACATATATACACACAATACAACCATTATAAGTAGAAAGTTGAACTTGATAGGCAAACCATAACATGTTTGTGTTGTCAAGTCCTTTTAGAGATCATGACCTTCTTGAGTTTTTACGATCGATCATAAAGATTGATATCTATCAATGTGAGTTGGTGGAAGAGGGAGTTCGTGCTTGAAAAGGTAATTGTTCCAACTAGAAAATAGACCAATAAAATTCTGTTTATCTACCAGATTCTTAGAATTTAATATGAAAGTCGGTTTCGAGTGCAATACATGGACCCATTTCAGATATAATAATAATATAATATTTTGGTTTCTCGAAAGGAAAAAATATGTATATACTGTGGGAGTTTAGTGGCCTCACAACTTAGCATAAATAGTTTGTAGCATAATACAAAAATAGTAAATAAGTTTTATCATGTATGTTTATTTATTAGTACACTATCTTGTAAATTTTACATTGTTTTAGTTTGAGCATATATATATATTTTTTATAATATTTGTATAGAGATTGTTTCAATATTTGTGCAAATATGTAAGTAGTCAATCATTCATTTTACAAATTTTAGTATAAGAACAAGCTTAGACAAAAAAAAAAAAATCTAGTATTCTCAAGGGTTGTTTTGATCACTTTGTGTTGGGGTTTTTTTTATCTGGTACAACTCATTGGGAGTCCATCTTTTTCCCTTTTGTATTATTGAGGTTGTTTGATGTACAATTAGTATCATTTAGTGATTTGTAATGGGTCGAAGTACTCTTTGTACTCTATTACAAATGTTTTTACAGTTCAAAAAAAAAACCCTAGTATGTAGTTTCCCTTATATAAATCAAGACACGATCTGGGTTTCAATATGACTTCAGTTTCATTTTAATTTCCAGTTTTCTAAGGAAATGTAATATGAATAGTGTATAGATCCTATGGAATGTTTATCTAGGACGTAGTAATTGGTTTGTACCTTTGTGGAAGGAGGGGTAGGCTTTGCCTTGTGTACTCATCCTCCATTCTTCTCTCTATTCTCTCTGTAAAAGGGTTGGATTACCCCTTATGTTCTATTGCTTATAATAATTCATTTTGCTCTTTCAAAAACAAATAGTTTGCTAAGAAAAGTTCAGTCATTACATGCTTAACAAGAGATACATTTTATGATAAATATGATGAAGATCACTTATTCACAATAACTCACAATATATTTATTCAAATACCATTTGAAACCACAAAATACAAATATATGTATGTATGTAGGTACATATAGATAGATATATACAGACTCATCTCCTTATTAAATGCTATATAATAAGAACCCTAAGGGGATATATAACTTTTAAATTAATAGGTATTTCATAATATAAAGGTTGAAAATCACATATTATTGTCACCTCCTCTGTGATAACCATCTCCCAATACGCATAATTGGGGAAGACAGATTGTATCACAATCACACATGCCCAATAATTTCTAGACCCATCTACGTCTACACCTACACTTGCACACATTGGAAATGCTCTTTCTTGATCTGGTCTTGGTAAGCGAGCTATAAATGTTTCTTCTTCCAAAATCTATATACTCCCAATCAAACAAAGGTTATATGTTATCTAATTTTGTGTATCACAGAAATATAAACAGTTGATTAGTGATTACTAAACTGAATGTCTGTATTTTCTTTGCCCATAAAATGTTCAATGCATGTGGCGGAAAATGGTGTCCCGGGAAGAGAGGAAGGGTGTTTGGTGATGATGTAGAAATAAGAATGCAATAATCCATCTATATGCACCTCACGCATATTAATACATTTGTCTTTTTTTATTTTATTTCCCTAGTAGTTGGATTATCTTCTTTATTGTTTCATAAATTACAATTATGCATATCATAATCATGTAAGCTGGTCCAGGCTGCCATGGATTAAAAGAAAAAACAAAAGATTTTCATCTGTTCAGGAAAGAACAACCATGGATGAAAAAATATCTATCTGAACCAATCCAAATTTAATCAGATTAATTTAATTGAATTATTCAAAAATTATTAAATATGAATAATTTTTTAATAAATTTAAATTCGTTTCCCCCTCCAACCTCACCAACTAGTAGGCGAAGTGGGCGAAGCATTTTGTTTTTTTTGGGTCTAACGTGTCCTAAAATAGATGGACCCTAGTTAACGCCCAAATACTACTATATGATTCAGTTTATGGTCTTTTTTCACATAATATTACTATATGTTCCCTTTGATGAGGTTGCAGTTTATGGTCTTTTAATAGGTTGCACTTCTTTTGAACTATTTGTTTGACAGGGAATTAGAAAGGAGGAAAAGGAACTTTTACTATCCCCATGATTACTGTCATGTTTTGTTTAGATTTGCTTCAGATCTAGTGATGAATTATTGGCTTTAAGTCTTTTACTGCTTGTCTAATTTTGTAATTGCAAAGTTAGTTATCGAAGAACTCTATTGATTTGTTATATGTACTGTTAAGAATTGCAATGTTCGGAAATAATAGACTACACCGGTTATGTGTCTAAATTGTGTTTCATAGTAATTGTGTTTGAATATGCAAGTTTGGCTCCTCATGTAATTGTTTATCATGCTCTATGAACTACAAGTAGTGAAAATTAGAGCAAACTGTCCTTTGTAATTATATTTAAAGTTTTGTTGCCCAATGATGAACAATAAATGATTGAGTGGCTACGTGGTTTTGTTCATAGTCCGACCTGTTCAGATTCTTAGGGAAAGAATACTGAGTGGATTGTTGTCTTTGATTATATAATTTGGCTGTATAAACTCTTGAGGTTTGCCCTGGTTCTCATGCTTACACTTGGGCAAAGGAATCAAGTAATGTGCACTTTATGTTCATGGCAATTGATGCCTTCATTCACAAGTAGGTATTAGAGGTGTTTTCAATTCTTTAGATCATGTTGTGCTCCTTGTTGAAGCTCACTCCAATGATGAAATTTTCTGAGCATCTTTCTAATTCTGGTTTTTTATTGTCAGTCAAGTAGTTTCAGTTTCACAATGCAGATCACGTACAAAGCATTACTACATATGTCTTACCTATTTATTATTTTTCTTATTTGTAGAATATCTACTGAACGTTATTTGAGATGACTTTGGACGACGATTCTCTTGTTATTATGGTGAAGGTTGAGCTGCTAACGATATTTATTTTGGTGATTATTTTGGTGATTATGAAAATCATTCTTTCTCGTTGACCTCCTAAAACCGCAGGCTCTTGGAGGATTTTTAGGTGATTACTTTAGTTCTTTTGCTTTCAATTCTTGTGTTGTTGAAGATGATCTTGTTGATGATTATTTAGTAGTAAAAGTTTGAAAGGTTCTACTTTTTTGTTGTATGTAAAAAAATGATTTCAAGTTTTCTTATTGAATATGGCTATGACGAACTTGGATGCCGATAATTATGTTTTGTGTTTTGTTTGAAACTTTGGAATTGGATGTGAACTTTTGAATTACTATATGGACTTGTTTGTTTGGCCTTGTGAAAATGAACTTTCTGTTGCATGATATATATTTTTGCTAGTGACATAACTTGATATGCATGAGTGATATAATGACATTTACTTGATAGCCCATTTATTTGTTGAGTAAAATGTCAACTGCATATGCTAATATTATTGTAAGATACTTGGTAAATGTATTTTTTAAATTGCAATTCTCAATGATGATTCGAGTTCTTTTGATTGTTTCTTCATGTACTGTCAATGATTAATGCTATCTTGTGTAAACAATGCATCAGCAATGGAAGTAGGGCTGGAAATGAGTTGAGCTGCTCGAACCAAGTCCGAGACTCGACTCGATAATTAGCTCTATGCACTTGGTTCATGAACCAAATGAGCTGAACTTGAGCTGAAAATTGAGCTCGTTAAATAAATGAGCTGAACTTGAGCTAGGCATAGCTCGACTCGTTTGGTTCATGAGCCGGCTCGATATATATATAGTAATAAATAAATAGTAATAGCAATAGATAAAAAATAAAATAAAAAAATAATAATATTTTGGTTTCAAAATGGGATGCAAATAGTGAAATGGGGGGGTGCCACTTACAATCTGATAGTGGATAACCAAGCCCACCAGCTCCTTTTCTCTCGGATCCACACTACCACCTAAACCCCAAATGAAAAACCTTCCTTCTCTCTTGCCCTCATTTGCGATTTGCCCCAAAACCTGCGCCTCCTTCTACCCTCTCTTCTCTCTCGACTCTCATTCTCTTTTCTCTCAGCGATGATGATCTCATTACCGATCTCGTTCGCTCTCCCTGCTTCTCTTTTCTCTCTTTCCTTCATCTTCTTCCATTACCTCCAACCCTAACCCTAAAATTGCCTCTCCTTCTCTCTCGGCCCCAAACCCGCGCCATACCCTCATCCTCTCATCTTACCTCATCTTTTCTCCACCAACAGCCATGTGAAGGAGGAAGAAAGAGGCTTCATGGCCAGCGGTTGAGGTCCGTGGAGGCCAAGGGACCACCTATTGTGGCGGTGAAGAGTCGAATCGGCTACAGAACAACTGTTGTTCCCAGCACCACCAACCCTCATCGTTTAACACTTCCAACACCACCCCTCCACTCCATTCATCATCGTTCAGCCTCTAGCCGCCTACTGTTGCAGCATCGTCGTAAAATCCACCACAACCTAAGCCGCAAAGTGAGACTGCAACTAGGAGCAAAATGGAACCAGCGGAAGACCCAGTGAAACCAGATCTGTGACTATTTTAGTCAAAAAGGGCAAGATCTTACCATAGATTTGTAGTTGTAGGGGCTATCCCAAAAAGCCCCAATTTTTCTGTCAATGTCTTTACCAACTTCTAATGTTTCTAGTTATTTTTCGGTTTTATTGTTAAATTTATGGATTGATGGAGTTGTTTGATTGAATGGTACTTCTATGGTTTCAATAGAAACCCTATATTTTGTTGGGTTGTTCTGTTCTGTAACAATTGTTTTTTTTAGATTTGTTGTCTTTTATCTAGCACGTATCCCTTTTAGCAG
Organism: Calophaca sinica; assembly: GCA_037113605.1. NCBI lineage: Eukaryota > Viridiplantae > Streptophyta > Magnoliopsida > Fabales > Fabaceae > Calophaca > Calophaca sinica. Next base: position 60,205,547 of record CM073735.1, read on the forward strand.
CTGCTGCTTCATGTTCACCGACCAGTGGGTTGTTATTTTTTAGCTTGCAAATTTAGGGAATTGGTTCGAAGTGATGATACTGGAATGGTTTTGTTTTGTTGATTTTTGTGATTCGAGCTCACGAGCTGAACCGAGCTGTTGGCGAGCTCGAATCGAGTCGAGTTCGAGCTAAAAAAAATGGTTCATATCGAGTCGAGTCGAGCTACGAGCTGAACTAAATTTTATCGAGTCGAGTCGAGCTGAGCCAAGTTCGACTCAGCTCGACTCATTTCCAGCCCTAAATGGAAGTACCTGAAAATAGAAAGTGGATGGACAACAGAGTGGATTGTGACAAGAATATCACGGCTGAATTTCAAGTTGGGATTCATGAATTTGTTAAGTTTGCATTGGAACAAGATACAGATAACATTGGCAGAGGTAAGATCAGATGTCCTTGCAAGAAATGCAAGTGTTTGCGTCATGAAACACCGGCCACAGTTAAGGTGCATCTATGTAAGAATGGATTCATGAGTGATTATTATCGTTGGACAAATCATGGTGAACCTAGTCCCCCGATTCCCCCAGTAGTTGTTGATCAATCATATTATGGTGGAAGTGGCCAAAGGGAAATGTTCGATAATTATGAGCAGTTGGTAATGGATGCTGCGGGACCATCAATTGGCAACTATCTTGAGCGAGAGGGTGATTATGAAGAAGACACAATGACAGAAGATCCTAACCCAGAAGCACAACAATTCTTTGAAATGTTGAAGGCTGCACAATCTCCTTTATGGAATGGTTGTGACAAACATTCTGTGTTGTCAGCTTCTTTAATGGCATTAAGTTTGAAAACAGAATATAATTTATCCGAGGGTTGCTTTAATGGATGGATGCAGTTATTGGGAGATGTAATGCCAGATGGTAATAAGATGCCTAAAAATCTTTACCAGGCAAAAAAATCAATTTCTGAACTAGAATTAGGAAGTGTGAAGATTGACTGTTGCCCGAAAGGATGTATGTTGTATTATAAGGAATATGAGATGCTCCAAAACTGTAATTTTTGTGGAGAGGAGCGGTATAGACGTGTTACGAGACGGGGTAAAGTGAAATTAGTGCCACTAAAAAGTATGTGGTACTTCCCGCTTGTTCCAAGACTACGCCGATTGTATTCCTCAATACAAACGGCTCGTGAAATGAGATGGCATCGGGAAAATGAAAGGGTGGGTGTTCTTTATCTCATCCATCGATCTGAAGCTTGGAAACACTTTGATGAAACATGACCTGCATTTTCTCAGGATCCTCGAAATGTTAGATTAGGCCTGTGTTCTGATGGCTTTGCTCCATTTGATAAAACTGGTAGGAAATATTCTTCCTGGCCCGTGATTATCACTCCTTACAATTTGCCACCATGGATGTGTATGAGAAGGGAGTTTATGTTCTTAACTATTTTAATTCCTGGCCCTTCCAATCCTAAGAGGAAAATTGATGTGTATTTGCACCCCTTAATCGATGAATTAAAAAAGTTGTGGGAGGAGGGATATATGACTTATGATGTGTCCTTAAAGCAAATTTTTTTGATGAAGGCCGCTTTAATGTGGACCATCAATAACTTTTCGGCCTACAGGATGTTAAGTGGGTGGATGACAATGGGTAAACTAGCTTGTCCAATTTGTATGGACCGTTCCAAGGCATTTAGCCTCGCATATAGCCGAAAGATCTCATGGTTTGATTGTCATCGCAAATTCTTACCACAAAATCACCCATATAGGAGGAATAAGACTGCATTTACAAAAGTCAGGGTTGAAACCTCTACTCCTCCACAAAGGTTGAGTGGTCAAGAATTCTGGGAAAGGGTAAAACATTTACAAAGTGTGGAGGAATCCCCAGAACAAAATAATACACCAGGCTATGGGGTAGAGCACCATTGGACAAAGCGAAGTATATTTTGGGAATTGCCATATTGGAAAACTCATCTTCTCCCGCATAATCTTGACTTGATGCACATTGAAAGAAATGTGTTTCTCAATATTTTGTACACAGTGATGGACACCAAAGGGCTGACAAAGGATAGTTGCAAATCTAGAAAGGACTTGGAAATACATTGTAATCGGAGTGGATTGGAACTACAACCTAGTAGGGGTGGAAACTTTGTAAAACCGAAGGCAAACTATACACTAACCAAACAACAAAGACTTCTTTGCTTGCAAATGGGTTAACAATCTCAAACTTCCAGATGGTTATGTTTCCAATTTGAGCAGATGTGTTGACTTGAGGGAAGCGAAGTTGAGTGGCATGAAGAGTCATGATTGCCATGTGTTCATGCAACTATTGCTTCCAACGGCATTCAAAGCCTTGCCCAAACCTATATTGAACATGCTTACTGAATTTAGTCATTTCTTCAGAGAAATTACTTCATCATTGTTGAGAGAAGATAAGTTGCGTATGTTGGAGGAAAACATCCCCGTCATTATGTGCAAATTGGAACAAATATTTTCACCAAGTTTTTTTGATTCAATGGAACATCTTCCAATTCATTTAGCATATGAAGCTAGAGTTGGCGGACCTGTTCAATACAGATGGATGTATCCATTCAAAAGGTTAGATCCTCATAATATTACTTTATATCTTGTTCATGTGTCCTTATTTATTTTCTTTTCCTTTAAGCTTAATCTTGATTTACTCAATAGGTTTATACGATCTTTAAAACAAAAGGTGACAAACCCGGCTTTTGTGGAAGGCTCAATTTGTAAAGCATATTTCTTGGAGGAGATGTCTACATTTGCTTACGTATTATTATCCTCGATGTTCTATCAAGGAGAACAAGAGTGCCACTAAACGATGACGGAGGAGAAGGTTCTTCCGTGAATCCTCCATTGTCAATCTTTAATTATCCTGGCCGCTCTATTGGAAAATGTGTCAATTCTACCTTGGATGATAGGGAAATGAAAGCTGCACATTTGTATATTCTTTTAAATTGTTCTGAGGTGGTGCTTTACTTGAAGTAAGTACTTCCAATAGACAATATGATACATTTATCTTATGTAGGGTCATGTTTAACTGTTATCTTGTGTGTGTAGTATGTACTCAGATTTGTTACGAGAACTAAATCCTGAAACAAATGAAGCAGACCTAGACAAAGAAATTTCTGCAAAGTTTACCTCATGGTTTAAAACATATGTATGTGATTTTAATCAATTTAAAAATTAGAGTACTGTAGTTTGTTAGGTTGAAATTAAAAATTGTTGTCTAATGTAGGTGCTTCACTCAACAAATGCGATTGATGATGTGCTTTTAACGAGTTTGGCATGGGGTCCTATTAGGAAAGCTACCAAGTGGCCAAATTATGTTATCAATGGCTACAAGTTTATGACAAAATCTCAAAATGAAGGGATGAGTACGACAAATCATGGTGTATGTGTTCGAGGTGGGCAAGGTGATACAATGGAAAATGATTACTTTGGGGTGTTGATTGATATTGTTGAATTGGAGTACACTGGTCACCCTACCAAGAAGGTGATTTTATTCAAATGTGAGTGGTTTGATCCTAGTCCTCAGGGGACAAGGATAGATAATTATGGCAATGTTGAAATAAAAAATTCACGGAGATATCAGAATTATGATCCTTTCATATTAGCTCAACAAGCAGAGCAAGTCTATTTCACATCCTTTCCTGAAGGGCAACAAGGTTGGTTGAATGTCATAAGAACAAAGGCACGCAATATAATTCAAACTTTGGAAAATAACATACTTGAAACAAATGATGCATACCAAGATGATGATGCAGAACAAGTACCTATAATTGTTTCAAATGAAGATTTTCTGCAAAGTCTTGTTGACACTGATGGTGTAGCAGAGGAAGTACCGAGCTCCATGTTGAACCTTGATTTAGAAGAAGTGGAAGAAGAAGAAGAAGAAGAAGAAGAAGAAGAAGATATAGAGCTTATATCAGATAGTGAAGAAGAGGGAGATGATTATGATTATGAATAAGCTTATGAAGAGACAGATGCAAACTAAGTTATTGAGTCAACAAGTGTTATTCTTGTGTATTACTTTTGAGCATTTTGTGTGCTACTCCAATGTATATTAAATAAAAATGTTTAATTTTATGTGACTTTAGATTTTTTTAATGTGCCTTTTTGAGTTTTTATCTATAATAGTTGGTTGTTACTTTTGAATATTTTTATCCATAATATTTGCTTTTTTTATAGATGGCATAATGATAATACAAGGGGCAGAGGAAGAGGTACTGGTAGAGGTATCAGTAGAGGCAGGGGAAGAGTGAGAGGTAGGGGTACAACCACTTTGCCACAACCTTTTGTTGTGCAACCCACCCATCATTCTACCGGGCAATCCACACATCCTTCCACTTCTCACACACATGTGGCTCTCCAACCTCCCCAATCTACACCTAGCCCTCATCCTTCCTTCTCAGAGATGTTGCATTCCTCAGCCAACCCTTCTACACCTAGCACACATTCCCCAACTGATGTTGTATCTGGTGATGACCCCCGTGTATCATCAACTTCTCGTGTCGATTCATCTCCACAAATTGGGAGTATAGACACTGATGGACGTATGTGGATTCGCCCAAGTCCAGGGAACACGTAAGTAATTATAACTTTTTTTCTTTAAGCTCTAAAATAACTTATATGCTTGTCACTTACAACTTGTTTAATATTATTGGCATAGGTTCGACCCTTCCATCCAACCTACGCGTGAAATTACAAAGATAATTAAAACTAAGTTTGAAGGGTCTTTGGGAAACATATGGAGAAGTGAAGAGCAAAGACAAACCATTAAAAACTATGGTGGAAAGAGTTTCAGGTATGAACTGGAAGTATTAATATTTGCATAACTTGATATTTTTATTTTCTTTTCATCACATTGCACTCTTATAATATTATTCTAACTTTAGTTAAATTTCTTTGTGTTGTAGAGGAAGTTTAAGTGGCTACCGGAACATAAGGCCCAAATTAAAAAGACATATCATCATAAGGCCTCAGATGGGTACTCTAACGCAATGTATAGGGTACGCCGTAAGATTGATTCAGGGAGTTGGATTCCTGCTGAATTGCGTGAGCAATTGGAACAAAAGTGGAACACGGATGATTGGAAAGGAAAGGCAATAGTTAACACTAACAATAGAAGCTTATCTGATGGTTCCCTACATACAGGAGGGTCAATCCCAACAACTGAACATTATAAGAGAATGGTAAGCAATTGAGTTATATATAGTTTTGTATTTTCTGATAACACATTTTAATTGACACTAATCTATATTTTTTTATAGAAAAAATCCTCAGATATGACTCCAAGTTGTTGGGATCTATTTTGCAAGACTCACAAAATAAAAGGCGATACAGTAAAGTGGGTCTCCTCCAAGTCAGAGAGTATCGCTGTAAGTAATTTCTTAGGCATGGTTTAGAAGTTATTGGAAAGATTAATTGACATAGAAGATAAATGTTTGAAGTAAAAGCAAGAATTGGTATATCAGATGCATGAATTGTTCTTCTAGAGGCATTTACTTTACCTGAGATTGATCCTTTGCTATTTCCTTTCATTTTTTAAGCAACCTCTTTTATTAAGTTGTGCTATTTAGTCTGACATGAAATGAATTAATTGCCTGAATGTATGAGAAGAAAGAAGGTTCATTTATGCATGCTTAATTAATTTGTTGTTCTGGTCTATGAATCAACTGATGAGAACACACACAGTTTTTCTTTTGGTATCCACTTCTTGCATTCCTGTTTTTGAGTATATGACTCTTCTCTTCATGTATAATTCTTCATCGAGAGAAACAAGATAAATTAGGTGGCCAAAGTTTGGATTTTTCCCCTTAAATCACACATGGTTCAAAAGAAGCAAGATAAATTAGATGTTCAAAACAAATGAGTGTTTTTAGACAGTTCTGATTCTTTGTGCAACAATTCTCTTTTGTAGTTATGTAACAATTCTCTTTATTGTTACATAATCTTTATTTTAGAATGAATATGAAAAGCGGATTCTTGAAAGGGATTCCCAAGAGGCATTAGGAGATGATGTGTCTAGCCACTCACCCGACAACAACATCTTCTTAGAGTGGTTGGTGGTGTTGACAAAAAGGGAAGAATTTATGGTTTAGGTCCCGAGGCTGCAAAATACAAACCTTCTACTTCTTCCACATCTATTGGCATCTCACCATCTGAATATGAGGAGATGAAGACTCAAGTTTTTAACCCGACAAATTGAAAACAAGGCTCTTAAGGATAAGTTGGACACGATTCTTTGCAACACAAGAGCAAATGCGTCGATTTATAGCAAGTTTTTCATTGACTCATCCTTCTCCGTTGGTTGCGCCACCACCACCACCTCCACTGCACCGCAAATGAAGATGATCAACACGATGTGAAGCACTTTGTGATGACTTCGATGCAAATCTTTGATGCGTCTTTATGTCGTTGAAGTTTTTTATGAATTTACATTGCGTATGGTTTGTATGGATTATGTTTTGGTTTGTATGGATTGTGTGATGGACATATTTTGGTTTGTATGGATCGTGTGATGTATATGTTTAAGTTTATATGGATTATGTTTATGTTTTCATGTTATTTAAAAACTTTCTATTATTTATTTTTAAAGACCAAGTTTATATGGATTATGTTTATGGATTGTGTGATGGATATGTTTTAGTTTATATGGATTATGTTTAGCTTGGATTTAAGACCAAGTTTCGTTCCCAAGACCATCGCTGATTTCCTCTTCGACCTCTCCACCATCCCAACTACCTCCGATAAGCTCTCCAGGCTCCATGATTTCCTCTCCCGATTGGGACCAATAACCCTAACCTTAGGGTTTCAAATCTGAAAATTAGAGCAAGGTAAGGAAGATTTATCATCAAGCTCCTTGAGTTGTTCTTCCAATGCTGTTTTTAACTTGAGTGCATTTATTTCCATTTCTCCTTTGGTTAGATTTCTTGGTTATTATTCCTTTTTTTGCTTCTATTTTCTTCTATATTTAGCTTCTTCGTTTTTTTTCCTTCACAGGTTTGCTGGAAGTTGAGAAGTCCTTCCTTGAATTGCTTTGTTTTGACTTGAAAAAGGCCAAATCATGATCATGAAGAAGCACAACACAAACCCACTTTGTTTTGAGTTTTGACACCCTCTTAACTTCGTAGAGTGTGTTTGCTTTGGTTGCTTCATGTTTCTTCACTTATCGTGCTTCTTTGCTTGTTCACTAATCCGTTTTCAATTGAAAACATGTTAGTTTTAGGCGGATCTTTGAAGCCGATTCTGTGATAGGAAGAACTATTATAAACGCCAAATATCTCAAATGAATATTCCTTTCAAAAAGAGGAAGCTTTTTAGCTATGACTCGCTTCAAATTCTAATGGATATATCGTAATGGTCACACTTATTATTCACCCGAGAATGGCATGAATCAAGGCGTTTCTTGTTCATCTTCTCGGGATGCGCAAAGGTCACACTTTTATTGTTTCTTTTTATGCTCTCTGTTCTATGCCCTCTGTGTGAAGTAATGGATGGGATTTGTGGAACACTGTGGAGTCCATAGATTTTTTGGATTTGTGTGATTAGCTTCTTTGTTTTGGTTATTGTACACAAGATAGGAGTTCTGCTAGAGGCATCTCAGGCAGAGAATTTGCCTTTGGTAAATAATATGGTCAAATAATTTACACTGGCAGTATTCTTACCAGTTGCTAATTGCTAAGTATTTGTTCTGCTGCCAAGATATTTTCTTTGCCTATTTCATTTTTTGGTTTGCTTCAGCATAGCTACTAGCAGGAAAAGCAACCAACCTAAGGCCAAAAACAAGTGATTTTAATATTTTGTCTTTGAAAGAATAATCCATGTTTTTCCTTTTATGAATTAGTAGTTCATAGGTTCTTTAAAACTTGATGTTGTTTCACAATTCTAGGCTGATCATAGATTCTTTACTTCTAGAGAAACTGAGTAACAATTATCATTTACTTGTAGTTTACAGATTACTGTGACTGTTTGTACATGAACTTGTGAGGCCTTGTCATGGAGTGGAATGTGAAGTCTATCGGGCAATGGGACTGGGAACACTTGTTCTTCTTGAATGTAAAAGCAACAGAAAATCTCAGGTTATATCCATGGAATGGTGAGGAAGATCGAGAAATCAATATTGGGGTGTTATATCCATCAGCTTCCAACAATTCATCATCAAATGGGGATAGTAAGACATCTATGTTAACTCAGGTAGGTTCTCAAGATGATTCTTCTTGTTGCTGCTGTTTTGTTGATGTCTTGCTGCTGTTTTGTTGATGCCTTGCTGCTGTTTTGTCTGTTGTTTGCTGCCTCTGCTGCGTGCTATTCATATGCGATCAGATTTTAAAATTTTTTTCGTTGAGAATTTAACTTTGCTGGCTTCACAACCCGCGAGCCCATCCAACCCAACCCGTTCAACACCGGTTCGATTCGGTTCGGGCCATTTAGAAAAACTGGATTTTTTTTGAAATTCAAACCATTCAAGTTGATCGGATCGGGCATTGGATTTGGCAAAAATCTATCCAAACCGGCCCATGTTCACCCCTAATGGAATCCATCAACAAGAACTACGTCGACATGGACGAATATCTTGCCACCACCGATCTTCACGTACTTTAATTTTCTCCTTTTCATCTCTTTCTCATAGCTAAAATGAAGAAGAATTTTCCTTTTGGAATATTGAAAGTGATCAATCATATATCTAACCTTGCTTTTGTTTTTGCTGGTTTGCAAATTAACAGAATCGGTGCGTGAACATGATAGTGCGTTTGTTTCATGCTGAAATTGGAGAAAGTGAGAGCGCAATTGGTGCAGGAACCGTTGGATCATCTGAGGCCATAATGCTGGCAGGACTTGCATTCAAGAAGAAGTGGCAGAACAAGCGCAAAGCTGAGGGAAAGCCTTATGATAAGCCTAACATGGTCACTGGTGCCAATGTGCAGGTATTAATTTGATTATAGTTCCCATTAACAAATTAATAGTTCAGATGGATTGCCTAAAAATGATTCCTTGACTTTGTGATTGTAGTTGATGCTCAAAATTAATTATGTCAGTGGATTGAATTAAAGATATAGAATTACTGATATGAGTTTTGCATGCGTGTATTATAAATTTATAGGTATGTTGGGAGAAATTCGGGAGGTATTTTGAGGTGGAGTTAAGGGAAGTGAAGGTGAGAGAAGGCTACTAAATGACTTGCTGCTAAAAGGCTACTAAATTTATAATGGAGAATTTGAAGATGTCAAACTCTTAAATGACTTGCTGCTAGAAAAAAACAAGCAAACTGGGTAAGTAATAATAAGCCAGTAATCATTAGTTTTTTCACCTATTCAAACATTTATACATATGTACTTCACATACTTTTTTTGATACCTTTGCAAACCTCTTAATTTATTCCTTTTTCTGTGAGTTAATTGATCAGATCAACACTTGGTTTTTAAGTGCTTAGCTAGAATGAAATTCTTCTTTTGTCAAGGCTCTATCTTATGCTCAATTTGATCAAGTCCAACTTGTGAGTGGCAGAGTTTAGCATTTGCTATCCTTTTGTTTTGCTCATTCTTATTTGATTGAAACATTATACCTACTGAGTATTTATAAGTTCTTGCTGCTGCCATTGAAGGAAAAAAAGATCAAAATATGGCTCTGCTTTTACATTTCCTTTTTTTTTATTTCAAGTTGTTGCTGATATTTGGTATGATGATGATAGACAAAAGCTAAAGGTTAAAGGGAATCAAATGAGTCATGGCTGAGTATCTATGCACAACAACCAAGTATAGTGGGATGGGGAAAAACTTGCATAGGATTGTATCAGCAAATGTGTTTACCTCAAATATGATTGACTTGATTTAGGGTCTCCCTAGGGGTAAAATATATATGTTTCCACTTTGGTTTCAAAGAAGTTCAAGTAATTAGTGTCTTGATTTTATCCACCGTCTGGCTAGTCTTGACTAAAATGATAGAAACAATTAGAGAATTAAAATAACAAAAGATTTCATTACTCTTGATTTGGTCCTCTTTCACTTTCTACATGTATCTTGATTTTAGTGAATGTTTTGTTGCTTTATAGTTTGCTGAAAATCTTTTTCACAATCTCACGGTAAAATGCTTTTGAACAATCTTACAACTTTCATTTGTTGTTTTATTGTTTGTTACCTTAACACATATTCACAACATGCTACTGTTAGTAAATGGATGGATGTGATAGAAGTGCATGCTAGTGTTAAAAATTCAGGGATTTGGTGTTGGAATTGTGTTGATTGAAATTAAGTGGTTGTTCTGTTTAGTTCATTAGTAAAGTTGTGGATTGCTTAAAGTTGGATCAACTAGGAAACAAATAGGAGTGTTATGATTAAGTCAAAGTGGTTCCTCTTTGCATCTATTGATTTGGTAGGTTGTAATAATATTTTACATCTTGTTTAGTTCATTTATCTAATTAACTTGTGTGTCTTCTATATAAACTGCAAAGAAGAACTTCAAGAAAAATTAGAGAACTCATGCAGGTTGATGGCCTGACCAATGATGAAGTGAAGAGCCATTTGCAAGTGAGTTCTTTGTATTCTTTTTTCCCCCTCTCTTCATTGCATACTTGGTTGTGTGGTGTCTGGTGATGAGGCATTTAGGACTCATGAGATTTGCATGTCTTATCAAGTTTGGATTGTAAATTTGATGTATGGTTCTTTATTATTGCAGAAATACCGACTTCATACACGACGAGTTGTTGGAGGCATTCTTTGCTGAAGTGGAGCTTGAGTTGTCAGAAACGTGATGGAGATGATAAGGTTTAACTCTTATCAATAAGGAAATATAAGTTGCTATGTATATTAATTACCACACGCCCAATAAGGCTGTTAGGATCCCATATGAGAGTGTGGGCCCAAGTGGGCTTAGGTAATGATAGGGCCTTAGGTGAGGAAATGGGCTGTGATGACTTACCTAGTTATCAGCTGAATAGGCTCAAGAATTGGAGGGTGTATGTGAGGAGTAGGAAAGCGGGAGAGAATGATGAGGTGGCAGAGAGAGAGGATGGAGTGAGTGAAGCTTGGCTCTGTGGGCATTAGGGATATTATCTCTTTTGCATTTACTTTCAATTTCATCAATAAAAGTTTTATCTTCATTGCCCCATTCTTTCTCTATTTTTGCTATTCTGTGATTTATATCTCAATGTTTAATTGCACTTTTTATCTTCTTTCATAACCATTCAGTCAAGCCTATAGGGACTAAATTCGTTAAATGCCTAATGGAATATGAAAGCACCTTTTGAAATGCCTAATTTTTATTTGGAAAACACTCTTGAAATGCCTTATGAATCCTACAATAGAATCAATGTTAGTCTTATGCATGTTGGTTATGCATATGACAAGTTGCAAATTGCAAATAGCTAGGTTAATGAATTATTAATTGTTCCTGCTCCTTTAGTATCTGATATACCAAATCAAGTTGCTACTGTTGTTTTTTCCTCGATTAGCTTAATAATTGAGTTCTTTTCATAAGTCTCTGCCTTTGATTTTGAATATAAAAGGATCATTGTTCAAATATTTTGCTTTTCCGAAAAACAAAACAATTAATATTCATTTTTAGTTTTAGAAATATTCGTAGTAACCAACCTGACGCGTCCCTTGCGTATGCACGCCCATGAGATTAGTTTATTTTTAAAGATTTTGTAGTAGGTATTTTATTTTAAAAAATAAATTTTTTAATTAGAAAAAGAATGTTAAAAAAAATGGTAATTTTGAACCCAAAAAAAAAAAGAATAAATTGGTAATTTAGAGAAGGAATTTGTCCCTCACAAATTAGGAAAGGTTTATTTTCACAAATCCCTCACTAATAGCTAGGGAAAATACTCCTCACAAATCCCTCGCAATTAGCGACGGAAAACATCCCTCATAAAGGGGAAAATCCCTCGCAAATAGTGACGGAAAAATTCCCTCACTTCTCACAAATAGTGAGGGAAATAATCCCTCACAAATAGCTAGGAAAAATACGAATTTTTTTCTAATCTGTTCCTATTTTTAGCGACGGAAAATATATATCCCTCACAAATAGTGATGGAAAAAATCCCTCACAAATAGCGAGGGAAAAAATCCCTCACAAATAGCGACGGAAACATATTTTTTGCTCTAATCTGTTCCTATTTTTTGCGACGGATACAATAAATTTGTGAGGGACAAATTCTGTCGCAATTTGCGACGGATTTAACTTTCCCTCTCTAATTTTTTTGAGACGCCAAAATCAGATACGAATCTGTCTCCGTCACAAAATTCTGTCACTAACAGTTTTGTGACGGATTTTTAATAATTTAGTGAGGGATTTATTCCCTCGCTAAAACTGATTTTTCTAGTAGTGATTTGGTCCTTGATAGTATTCCCATTTTATATTTCTCCTTCCTCAAAATATCAGTAAGGGTTTGGAAATTGGTGGTGCGGATTTAAAAGGAGTTTTTATAGGGGATCCAAGGAGGAAAAGATGGCTTAGGTTAGGTGGTCTGAGGCGTGTAAACCATAATGTAGAGAGGGTTAGGGGTGAAAGACCTTAAATTGTTTAATCTTAGCTTGCTTGCAAAGTGGAGATAACGACTTTTGGTTGACACAATTGCTTTGTGGAAAGAGGTGTCTGTGGATAAATACGAGGTTGCTAGTGGGTCGAATCTAGGCCGACATAGGCATTTCTACCTCTCTTCCACGTGGTGGAAGGATATTTGTAGGGTGGGTCGTCAATCGCATGGGGGTGGATGTGAATTGGTTTTCTCAATGTATGAGTCAAAAGATGGGTAACAGATCCTCGATCGGTTTCCTTTTGGCATGATGTGTGGCTGGGCCCTATGTTAAGAAGTTCATGTTGTTGTCTATGTTAATTTCGGTACCTAAACAACCAGAAAATGATATAGATGTATATTTGACTCTTTTGATTGAAGTTTTGGAATAAAAGTTTCAACTTGAGGCAATGTTATTCAACATAATTCATGACTTTTTAGCATATTAAGATACAATATCAAAGGGAAGTGTGTATTCCCTATATGTAAGGAGAGTACACATTAAATGTTGGAACATGGTGAGAAAATTGTTCTTGTTTCCGACCATTAACACATGGAGAAAAGTACTTAATGGGAGACAAGAAGAAGATTGACCAGGAGCCATTAACATGATTAGGTATTTGAGAAGGTAAATGATATATGTAATAAATTTGGTAAACATTTTGCGGGAGAGTAGCCATAAACAAGTGGAAAATTGTTAATTTTCTTTGAAAGCATTGTATTTAAGATATTTTTTTGATGGGATGCATGTCAAAAAAAATATTTATTGATAGTGTTATTGGTGCATTGCTTAACGTGGTAGAAAAGTCTAAGGATGACATTGATGGTAGGTTAGAGTTAGGCAATTTGAGAATAAGAATAGAATTGGGACCAATAAATAAAAGTAAATATCAATAACTACATTCAGTGGCTCACAATCTCTATTTAGAAAGGAGAAAATTCATTTTCGTAGTTTCTCCATGGAGTTAAAGTTTCACGGGGATACTCTTCAAACATAAAAAACCTAATATCTATAAAAGACCTAAAGTTAAAGGGTTTGAAATCTCATGATTGTCATGTTCTAATGGATAAATTACTACCAATAAGTATATGTTTCGACCTCAAGTCCCGACATCGTTTTCCGAGGTATTGTCCACTTTGGGCATATGTGATGTGGGCCCTCATAGTTTTGTCTTTAAAAGGCACCTCAGTAGGTTAAGACATGTGGGTGTTTATAAACTCCCATTGGCTTTTGATTCCCAAGCAATGTGGGACTTTTTGGTGTATCCAGAATAGTAGCCCCCAGTCAAGGCCAAGGGGCTAAAGGGCCGTGGGCCCCCTACCTGGCGCGCCATTGTTCCGACCTCAAGTCTCGACATCGTTTTATTGTCCACTTTGGGCCACTTGTGATGTGGGCCCTCATGGTTTTATCCTTAAAAGGCGCCTCGGTAGGTTAAGATATGTGGGTGTTTATAAACTCCCATTGGCCTTGATTCCCAAGCAATGTGAGACTTTTTGGTGTATCCGGAACAATATATACTCCATTTTACTTGAAAAAAGTGTGACATAATGGTTCATCTAGTCGTTCACCTGGTTAAGGAGACATAATCTTGTCGGCCAACTTATATGAGATGGATATACCTGGTTGAGCGTAATAACATGAAGATATTAGAAGGGTGTGTGAGTAATCGAAGTCGACAAGGGGATTGTGTTGTTGAACAATACATAATCGAAAAAGATATTGAATTTTGTACTGAATATCTCGCAATGTATCAATAGTGTTTCTAAATTCCCGACACTACAGAAGAATGATCGGGGAAGGGATTATTGGAAATGAAATAATGGTCATACCAAAAATAGAATGTAAAGCAGATAAACTTGTATGTTCTACACAATGTCAATTATATGTTGAAGTAAAGGGATTATTGGAAATGAAATCATATGTTGAAGTAAACAAGGACATACTTAAGAGTTTGTACCCAAAATAAGAATAAAAATTGAATAACAAGAGAACACAATCAAAGTTTTCTACTATGGATAAAAGAAAAACGATAATGAGTCTAATCCTCCTTTTTTTTTTTACAAAATAGAAGTTAAGTCATTCCATTAATAATCAAGAAAGCAGTACTACATCTTGTAACTTCATCACAATTTTTGAGGATAGTAATGTATGTAGCCACCCCTAACAAAGTGAGAGCAACTACACGGACTTTCCTCCTAGCAAACTCTACCAAAAAGTTAGAAATATTAGAACATAAAAGACTCCTGCAATGTGAAGTGATAACCCTACATTCAGTCTCTTGAATATTTTTTATGCTATCCATTACATACTTTGAATCCAACTCGAACAACACCTTGGTTGAAACAAGCACAATTTCCCATTGAATTGCATGTAAGAGGCCATGGGCTTTCCGTCCTCGCACATGGAGTCTGAGAGAGTGACTATAAGATTTAGCTTTGAAGAAATGTCTTCTCTCGTGACATAAATTGAGGCAAGGATCGATTGTCAGTTCACCGAACATTCGTGCAACCTGCAAAAAGAGCTCAATGCAATGTCAATAGATTTCTTTTGCTTGAACTAAAAAGTTCAAAAAGAAGACAGAAAAAACGAAAAAAACACGTCTCGGCAATAACACCGAAAGAGGAATTTAAGAGTAGGAACTGCATGACTCAAAGTCTCACAAAGGAACACAATATCCGATTTATGACTCCGGACTAGGTCTCGCAACGAAGGAACTGCACTCGGGTGACCCAATCCCCAGCAGTTCCAGCTCAACACAATCATTGGTCCTGGTGGGCCTGGTTGACGGGACCCACCTCTAAAAAAATACTTCAAAATAGACTTGCCTTTATCCACAATAATTTGTTGACCGGCACCTGCCATGGTTTGAACGCCTTCTACTTTACTAGTCACACCCCTCTTTCTTTTCTTTTCAAGCCCTGCGTCTTCCAACTCTTCATCCGGTTCTACTGTATTTAATTCCAATAAATGTGGCTTGGTATTTATTGCTGACCCCCCATTTTGTCTCCCTCTGTTTTGTACCGTTTGACTTGCAAATAATGGGCCTTCAATACCAATAATTTGTCGTGAATTTATTGTGTCCGATTGACCGTTTCCTGGGATTGATTGGCCATGAATGTCGCTAGCTATGTTACCATTCTGGGTTTCCACCTCGCCGGCTTGCTCCCCTCAACCATCTGCACCGCCCGGAGCCACCAGATTTCCGGCGATCCACCTTTAATTCTGGTCCCCACCCTCTAGTACCATCATCTTCATCCTTCTGGAACAACTCTTCACAAGATGAATCAGCATGGCCTAGTCTTCCACACCACAATAGAAACAAAACACTCCCAACCTTTCGTATTTAAATCGCACCATTTGCACCTCTCCACCATTTCTTCTGATCTTCTTCCCCCTCTTCAGCGGTTTGCGCACATCAACACAGACTCTAATTCGCATAAATGATCGCCAGAATCCTGAGGTATTCTTGACATCATATTCAAGAAATTTTCCAATGTAGTTTCCCAGACTTTGACCAATTCCAATTGACATGAATCCCACTGGTAAGTCGTGAAAAAAAAAAGAACATTATATGGGGTAATCTAATGTTTAAGATAAGTGGGTAGGATGCAAAAATTTGAGAATTCATACAAACATGAAACATCCATATTAGGAAAAATGAGTAGGATGCTTGTGTCTTTCTAGATATTTCAGAAAAAATGTGATTTAAGAATTTTTATGTAAATAAAATGAAGAAACCCTGAGACTTTTATCATCACTAATCCTCCTTGAGACATAAAGATCACTAAAGTGAGCTTTGCCTCTCCCAAAAAAACCTTTTCCATACACACGACAAGATCAAACCCTGTATAACATGCTCAAAATTAGAAACAAAAAAAAAGCGTATCTGGTTGGTTTTGTTTTGTTTTTTTTTTTGTGTGCCTAGATTGGTTTTATTAGTGTACTTAATTAATTAATGTGCTTTTTTAATAAATAATTTTTATTTCTTAGACTCTAATTAACTTCAATTACAAATTTAGCCAAGCTTTATCGGTGATAACTCATTATCACTTTAGGGATTAAGTGGTAGTATGTCTTAAAATAAGTGATATTCATATTTTAAAGACATGAAAAGTAGTTGTTCTCATAATTAAATGAACGCAATAATTGGAAATACTATTTTTTAATCTATAATGCTAAATTTTATTTATTCGGACTATACATTTTTTGTATTTAAATTAACATCTTATATACTCTTCTTATTCGATTATGGATAAGGTTTAGAGTTTAGACCTAAGCTCAAGCAATTTGTGTTTTTTAAACAAGACCCAAACCATCTTGATTCCCAGTAAATTTCTTATTTTACACCCAGACTCGAGTAATTATAAATTATCCTAGAACTCTGTGCATGAAATTCCAATTACGTGCCGACCTTATTTTTCAATTATCAACTCCTTGGGCCTGTATATGCTCTCTGATCTTACATCGTTATCTTCAAATTCTTACTCGTAATACATGTACATTTTATAAGTGTGCGCGTATATATAGCTCCAATGACAAGTAAGGCTTAAAGCAACTGAAAATATTTTTTAATGCAAGAGAGTTTTAGGTTGATTCTATTTGCCAACATGTGTGGCTGTTTTATTTTTATAGAACTAATAGTAACAAATAATTTTTTCTTGGTAGGTCTAAAACTAGGACTTTAATAGTCTCACCCTTAGACCAGCCATGTGTGCATTTAGATAAATAGTTTAAATAAAAATACATTTGACCTAGCAAAAGCGAAACCCAAAAACACTCGTAGAACCTAGCGGTGCCCTAGGGGGCTTCCTCCTTCCATGGGAGAGCCTTCTATCCTTATGGGAGGTCTTTAATTCTCTCCACTTTAGGTGGGTTTTTCTCTCTTTATAGCGAGATTTCTCTCTCTCTTTCACCTCATTTTCCTTCTTCCCACCACCTCTCTCTGCCTCTTCTAGCCACCACTTTCCTCTCCCTTTGGGCCACCACTTTTATCCCCTTCTTTTTTCCAACCTCATCTCTCTAACTCTACCCCTCTTACATATTACATTTTCCCCTTCCAATTGAACTTATTAGATCCACTTCTTTCAACTATATTCTGACCAATAGAGGTATTTATTTAGGACTGCACTACTCATATATGCTATCTTTTTGGGAACTCTATTACACAGCACTGCTCTACTCAGATTTGATGTGAGTTGTTTTTGGGTCGTCTCATGAGTTGCTGTTGGGCATGTGTCAACCGGAACGAGTAAAAAAAGGAAAGAAAAAAAGAGAAGAAAGCCCATGACTCTATCAAAGTTTCTTTCTAATAGGAGGATGTGATTACTATGATTTGTTGTTGCCATGTGTATTGTTGTTTCAGGATTGCTAATTTGTTTAATCTTGAGTATAGGTGTCTGGTTGTTATTGTTAATATGTTGTGCATTGCTGTGATACTCTCATTGTGGCATCACAAGAATGATCCTTTGACCAAAAAATAAAATAAGAAAAATAAAATTATAATTACATCTAGGTAAAATGATACTTATTGTGAGACTTTTTTTTAACACGACATTTATTATTGGACGGAGAGAGTAAAAAACTAATTGAAATTGAAAATAAATTATAAACATATCATAAATTATTTTTATAAAACATATTTGAATGTTAATATAAATATAAAACAATGAGATAAATTCTAAATAAATTATGGTGGCTTGTGCCCTTGGCTAGCAGCCTAATAATAATGTGCTCATGTTCCTCACTTATTTTTTTCCTTCTCCGATTTATCGATTGTTGCAAACCTAAATAATCGCCATTAGCAGCTCTTATAAAACTCTTTTGACTTGTATGCTTATCCAAATAATAATGCAGTTCCAACTTCGAAAAATTCTTTTATGGTAAATGTGTCATGAAATTTGTCTATTGCATTCACATGAATGAATCTGGGTGAAAAACGAAGCAAGCGAATCATGCAGGTGCAGCAAGCACCCTCCTAGGATCCTATGAGGGAACAATTGAAAAACAATTATAGGAGTCTGATTCTGATAAGGCGAAGCTATGATTTAGGGCTAAAAGACAAAAAAGTGGGACTAGTAGAAGACAACACTCTGTGACCCTCCTATTTTTCAACTCCCTAAATTAAATAAATATTAACCAAACAAACATATCAATTAGTGGCTGCACAAATAAAATATTCCCTCTGGTCCCATATATAATAGACAAATACACTTTCTAGATTCATTGAATAACTGATATATCTGGTCTATGTTATTCAATGAACTTAAAAAGTGCATTTGTCTCTTATATATGGGACCGGAAAGAGTATTTATGAAGGATCAACGTACAAAGTGTAACTCTTTTTTTTTTTGTACATAAAGTGTAAATCTTTATTAACTACTCCCTCCGTTACTTTTTATAAGCCCATTTTAGAATTTTTTTTTAAACTAATTATAAGCCTATTTTCAAAATACAAGATACATAAATTATTTTTTTCCAAAAGTATTCATAATTAATTGCATAGTGTTTAAAAATCCAAGACATGTATTAATTAATTAAAAGTATGATTGAAAGATAAATTTGAAAAAGCATGTATATATATATATATATATATTATAGACAATTTAATTATACTAACTACTTTTTTAATATGCGTTTTTTTGTCTAAAGGGGTTTATAAAAAGTAATGGAGGGAGTATTAAAATTAAAACTATTCTTCGGGCAGCGGGCACCTTCTCCTCCACGTTAAAGCTTCGTTCGGGGTGGTTTTTAGTTTTTAGTTTTTGTTTTTAGTTTTGAGTTTCAGTTTTTTGTGGTTTTTAGTTTTAAAAAGTTTTTATCGACATTATAATTTCTCCTTTAAAAATTATTAACAACAACAATTCTTCTAAAATAATAATAATAATAATAATAATAATAATAATAATAATAATAGATAAATTGTGATGTCGCGTCCAGTGCCTCTGTCTGTCGAGAAGAATGATGATAGAATCCTTCAATCCTTCTGGTTGATGACGAAGACTTGAGAGGGAGAGAGTGAGGTTAGAGTGAGAAGTCACGATGGAGGAGAAGGATGGGCACGACCCGATTGACTCGATATAAAGCATGGGCAAAATGGGTCAGCTCGGCCCAACCAGTGACACCTAAATCCAATAAGCAAAAAATAAGAAAAATTTTAAACTTTAATCAAACACATGAAAGCATACAAGAATTTCATACCAAGTATTCACATTAGAGTGCGTACAATAATAGAAACAACAGACTCTCCACTGGTCGTGGTGCAAAACTACAAGAGACTCAACAGTCTCTCCTAGACATCAGCAACCTCGCCGAGAGTATCTTCCACCTCAATCAATATCAATCTTCTCAACGCTCTCGCCAACAGCTACGGACTCACCGTCTTCTAATCTCAAAATAACAATACAACGATACACATGAATATAGAGAGGAGGTAAGAAACTCATAAAACACCATAAAGTGGAAAACAAGGTAATATACAACACAATAACATGTTCATCACAATCTGTACACATGTCGGCAAATCCACAAGAATTTACAATTGGAGAGTATGCTAGGCTACCGTACTCAACAATTTTCGCACCTAGCATGTCGTACTCAACTATTTCCGACACTGACCCCCAACTTAAGGTCAACACTCTTTCAACTGTGAAGACTTGTGCATAGGCTCATATGGTTCATAACAACTACAAATATGCAACTGAATCTATCTACTTTTAGGCCAATAGATCTTAATCGAGGAGTATTGTTCCCCAATAGTGGGAATAACACTCGACACTGATCCCCAACTGTGGAATCAACACTCACTCGACCATGAGCTATTCTAATTTAAAAAACTAACTAACACCACTACAACATATGCAACTGAATCTACCAACATTTAGGCTAATAGATCATAATCGAGAAGTATTGTTCCCTAACAGTGGGAACAACACTCGACACTGATCCCCAACTGTGGAATCAGCATTCACTCGACCATGAACTATTCCCCTTTAAACAATTAAACACAACTACAACATATGCAACTGAATCTACTAACATATAGGCCAATAGATCATAATCGAGGAGTACTGTTCCCCAATAATGGGAACACCATTCATCTGGCTATGAGCTATTCTCCCTGAAACAATTAAGCAACACAACTACAACGTATGCAACTTAAACAACAGAGTACCTCTCCTAACAGTAGAAAGGTTTCCCTCCAACTACGAGGGTCTACACAACAAACAATATGTTACAACACACAACAAGTCATCATACATTAACAGATGCTACAGCACACCAGAGCATAGCATTAAGCACATCATGATATCACACAATAGCACATGAACAACATGTTATAGTATCATAATACACCCAAGCATTTTATAAGGCATCATATGTTATCACACTCTCTTGATCAATATACAAGTCTGCACTAGTGTCATGAAGGCGACCAACTCTCATGTTATCAATTAAGTACACAGGTTGTCACACATAATCAATTCATCATGCATATACGAATCCATTGTCATACCATCAAGTCATCTATCCTAATATCACATGCTATCAATCATCCATAAACATCGTACATATATCCTATGTTGGTCGATGAGTATATGACGCCTATCCTTAATCACTGTAGACCTTAACCCCTATCCTTAGGTGTTACTGACATCAACTGCTAGTAGGGTTTGAGGTACCCTACACATGTTAAAGATTATATAATACACTTGAAATCCCGGTGATTGAGGTTTCATCCTCCTCACCTGGTAAAACTCCGGTTTTGCTCCACTAGACGCTAAGCCTTACTCACGAACTCCCAAATGCACGAACTTTGGAAATGAAAGTCACGAACATACTTCCACATCACACATATATGGTTCTATCCCTTAATGGTAAAATCACCTATACTTGTCCACAAATTCTACCAAGCACGCCCATGGGATCCACATTTCACCGGAAACACAAAAACACTGCTAGATTAGAATATGGGCAACGATCGGACGAAGAATAATTCATGGAAAGAATGAACATGGTTCTGGTATTATCACCCCAAGGATGGTAGCCAGGAAACTACAAGCCTTGAAGTGGTTTCTAGCACTTACAACAGCTGAAATTACACACCGGACTCCAAACTGCGAAGGATACACTGTTGGGGATCAAAACCAAAACGAACGGTGAATTGGAATCAAAAGTATAGACTTTGGAACAAAACCATACCACATGACTATATACTCACCAATAGAAATATTTGAACCTCTGGATCAAATCCTAACTCATTCGGTAGCCAAACTTGCATTAAAACCCTGAAACACGAAGAACAACACTTGAGGGACTAGAATCACCAACCAAGGGTCACAAGTTTACCATGAGAGAGTCAAGATATAGAGGTTTCCTCCTCTATTTCGTGACTCACAGAGTCACCTCCAGAAGGTTCGGCAGAATCCAAGCTCGTTTGGTAACCGTTCGGTCAAATAGGGCCTAAAACAACACCGAATTAAGGCTAGGAATAAAAACCATACAAGGCATCATGAAATCAGATTAGAGAATAGTACAAGACTACCAAGGAACATAGCTTTTTCTCCACCAAGTGGCGTTTGGAGATAAGCCTTAGAAAGCACGAACAGAAACAGATGAATCGGTACAATCAGATTGATGAACTGGCTCTTGGAATGGCTTGGGATCATACTTCAAACTTAAGAGAACTCATTCATGATGTTTTAAGACCTGTTTACAAGCTTCAGGTTGTTAGGGAAGAAGAAGGAAGTGAAAGAAATGGAAGGAGCTAAAAAATGGCCTTATATAGAAATTTTGCCACTCTGCGCGCGTCACATGCTCTTGCGCGCTCTCCAAGCGCGTTTCTTCAGCGTGAAGTTCTCTCCTGCATGCCCGCTATGTGTCATCTCCTCATGGGGTCACGTTGTTCCAATCACAACGCTTCATGTGTCACAGAAGGATCTGGAAATTCTAGTGCACCGTAGTCTAGCGCGCTTACGCGCTCCCCAAGTGCATCCCACGTGCTTTTGCGCAGTTTTGTCCGATTTCGCACGATTTTTTCGATTCCGATGCTAGTACGATCCAAAACTCGATACCCTAACACTTAGACATGATTCTAAACACAAAAGGCCATATCATAGACAAAAGAAAAAAGATTCAAAGGCTTATCTACTCGTTCGAAAACTCACATTCGCTCTAGGTTACGAATACACCAAAACCCTAATCCTAACTCCGATTGCTCTCAAATTCTACGAGTCTTCTAAGACTAATACTAAATCCCTATCAAGCACTTCTCTACTTCTCTATAATCTTAACAACTTCACTAGTCTGATACTTACACTTACACCAAGGCACAGAAAGCGAATACACCACTGAATACCCTAATACACTGCCAAACTCCACATAACACATCTAGGCACACACAAATACACTTAACTCCACATAATCACATACTAAGCAAGATTTAGAAAATTGAGGATGTTACGCAACCCAGTTGGCCTGACGTGAGCCCACATAAAAACGGGTTGGCCTGTCTCGACCCATCAAAGGGATATGGGTTGAGATGTTGAACCCGGCCCGGCCCTCCACGGGTTAGGCGGGCTAGCGGGTTGTCCCGTCAAAAAACAAAAATAACAAAAATAAAACAAAAAATAAATGAATAAAACGAGTCAAAATAGGCCAACCCGCCCAAAACAGGCTAAAATGGGCCACAATAGCGGGTTGACGGGCTGACCCACAAAAAATGTGTAAAAAACAAAAGAAAGATTTGTTTAAAAATAGAAAAAATAAAAAATTATATGTGTTGGCCCAGCCCGACCCACTCATGGCTTGTAGCCCAACGGGTTGGTGGGTTGATAAAACTTAACCCAGCCCGCCCATTTTAAAAGGGCTGGCGGGCTAGCCCAACGGGCCTCGCCCAGTTTGCCACCCCTTTGGTGGTGGTGGCTGCGGCGACAATGTCAGTGGTGGTGGCAGTGGCGGTGGCGATGTTAATGGTGGTGGTGGCGGCGGCAGTGTCAGTGTTGTTGGTGGTGGCAACATTGCCGATGGTGATGGCGATTTCAGTGGTGGTGGTGGTGTTAAGTGATGGTGGCAATGATGGTATTGGTGGTGGTGGTCGTTGTGCCGATGACGGTGGTGGTGGTAGTAGCAACAACAACAGTTGTGGTGATGGTAGGTTGGTGGCGATGTCAATGGTGGTGATGATGATGACGGAAAGAGCTATTGTCAAATGTAGTGAGAATGTATTTTTTTAAAACAAAAACCGAATTTACAAATCCTTATTTCTTTATTTTGAAAATGAATGTAAAAGTGTTTTGAAATTGAGTAAAAAACCATTTCAACTCTATTTTAGCCGAACGTGTTTTGTTTTGAAAATTGCATTTGAAAACCAAAAACAAAACTCACAACCACCCCGAACGGGACCTCAGGTTTTGACACACAGATTAAGAAACACATCAATTGAGATAAATTTAGTCTAAAATACCCTTAATAAAGATATTACTTTTCAATACAACAATCCATCAGAAGTTGCTAACACTCTACTATAACTACTTAGCTAGTAAAAATAAAATATAAATTTAATTAAGACAATTGCGACTCCCCTTTTCCCCTTTGCCAGGGTTAAAACCCCAGTGTCGTCTGGGTCTTCTCCTCCCTTGTGGAAGTTGTTCCCCCATCTTTTAGGGCTTTCCCTCCCTTCCCTTAGCTCCATGCCTCTCACCCTTCCCTTAGCTTTATAGCATCTGTGACACCCTCTATCCTGCATGTTATCGTTAAAGAAATAAACGAAATAAATACAAATGGCTGAAAAATATAGTCAAATAAAAATTTCATAAACACAAGGTAGAGTCATCACACTATTACAACTTGTGGAAAATAACAAATTGACAATTACGATCAAGTTTCAAAATAAATAAAACACCCCGATGTCACAACGTCTCAGAGCTGACCCTAAGCATTTACATCGGAAACAATAACAACGATAACAACAAAAAGCTAGAAATCCTAACTACGGTGACCGCATCCACGGATCACTCCTTAGCCACGTCGTCGTCCTCACCTACTATCTCATCGTCTAAACATACACAATGGTGTATGAGTAGCCACAGCAAAGAGGGTTAGACATCATATACAAGAATAGTACAAAACGACAAAGGACATAACTTAAGCAACGCACATATATCAACATCAACTTATTCAACACTTAACATGAATGCATGACTCTATGAGTACTTATGCAACCTAGACCAACGTCTACTTCACTGAACATGTGGATCCAAACCAACTCAAATGAGCGAGTGAGGAAACACCATCACTCTTGAGTACGAACAGTGTCTAGTCATGGTAAGCCGGTGTATATTGGTCACGCCTCAACTGTGGTAGCTATTCACGGCCTTTATATAAGACGCACCAAGCCAATTGAAAGATAAGAGATAAGGCTACAACTTTCTTGAAGGAGCTTAAATCCAATTAAGTTGTTAGAAGGTTCGAAAATGAGGAATACGGTGACTGAAATGGCTAAACGTAGGAATAGAGGTATATCTAGATACTTAATCGGCTAAAGGAATGGTAAAACATATGAAACCAATCCCAAACAACTCTAAACATATTCTAATCCTATATGACATGTCATAGTCTAGGAGGATAAAAATTCGGACTGTTACAGCCTCTCTCCCAGTGGCGGACCTAGGACCCTGGGCCAGAGGGTGCAAATAAATTTAAAATTATACGTCGTTAATGTTAAAAAAAATTCTAATAACAAAATATTGCAAAAAAATTAAGGGATTATCGGCAGCGGTAACAAAAAGTAAAAGCATAAGAACATTCCCAAACGATTAAGCTATGCAAAATTGTATTAAATTACAACTTTGTGTTGCGTGTTTTGAAAAATAAATCCATCATTTATATTACTTATATATCCTTATAATCATTTATCTTTCATGTTATATAAGGTTGTTTAAGTCATGTATTTTATTTTAAATTATTTAAGCTCCACTCTTATCCCCTCCAAAAAACTCCAATATTGGATGAGAGCAAAAATTGAGTTAGGAGAGATTTTGTTCCCCTTCCATCACCTCCTAAAAACTGAACCAAACATAAAAATTTTAAAATAACCCCTCCCCTCCTCTCCATTCACCTCCAACCAAACACTATTTGAATAAGAGGGTTGAAAGATGAAAGTGTATGGGTCAGGGTGTGCAAAATCTTAAATTGAGTGAGCTCAAAAAAAAATTATATAGGTGTTCAAGTGAAATTTTTAAAATTTGAGGGTGTGACTAAACTCTGAATGGGTCTGCCACTATCTCTCCCTCTCGTCACTACCAACATCTACCACTACTGCTCTTCCATCCGCCAACAACCACCACGGCTTCCCCGTTCGAACCAAGTCTCTCGTTGCGGTCTTGGATTTTACCCCGCATCCATAAGAAACGTCCTCCATCGGAACCACTACCGACGAGAAAAAAAAAAAGAAAGAAATTTTTGAAGGTACCCACTACTGCTCACCCACCTTTAGATCTGGTCCCTACCCACCCTCCACAAAAGCCATAAGATGTAGGTAAAAAAAAATTATTTATGTAGTGTTGTTATTGGTGTTGCTGCGGGCTCTCTTTTGTACTTGGTGTTTTTATGGGTTGCTTGTTTTGACTATGCACTTTATGTGTTTGATGAAATGCCCCTTAAGAGTCTAGCAGTTTGCAATAACATAAGGCGTGAAGATCCAAATGTGGCTGATACCAATGTCAACATCCTCTCCACCTTTCATTTGGACTCCGGACAAGTGGGTTTTGTAGACAATCTCGAGACCATCTATAGTCGAATCGAGAATGCAGAGGTCAAATAAATGAACCGTAACTGGTTAGGGGTAAAAACTATGACTTCTCAATTTCATGTTGTCATGGACCTTGTGTGAAAAATTTGACAGGTTGTCTTTTAGGCTCTGATTTCTGGTTTGGAATTGTCCATTTGGTTTCTGATCAATCTATGTGTAAAGCTGTTTAGTTTAATTAATGAAATCTATGTTTTACCGTAAAAACATAATAATTAATGTATGCTCTTAATCTAATGGTATAATGGGAAAAGAATGGTTAATTATTCATTGAATTTCTAAAACAACAAAAGTTTTGGGACAAAAATCAAAAGCTAAAACACCCAAAGTTTTGAGATGGAGGGAATACTTTTTTTTTCATGAGAGAAAATTTTGGGCGAATGGATGCCACCTTAGTTCAAGGCAAGGAAAACCTTCAGGATCGTTGACACTTATGAAATGAATTATATTTACCTCATTCAAAAAAGATTAGTAGAAATTTAAACCCACAATATGTCAGATACAAGACCTATCATGCTCTACTGGACCAACTCATTCTGGTTCAAATAACTATACTTTGATAAATGCAATTTACCATTTAAAAATAGTTAGTGCTTATCATCGTACCTGCTAATTAAAAAATGAAATATTATTTACACACCGCTCTATATATTGAAAATCCATACAATCAATTAACACACAGTTTTTCGTGATATGAATAAGAAAAATACACAAAATAGCTTAAGTCACGGATGGGATATGTCGCTTGTGCATAATTGTGGCTAATTGTGCTATTGTGCATATGACATTTTTCATCAACGATGAATGAGAAATGATATTTAAACAATTAAATTTAGACAACTTTTTTGCGACAATTTCATATTTGAACTGTATTAACTACTCCAAAAGTTATCGCAAAAGTTATCCCATTTTTTGTTTTTCAAAATATCATTCCTCATTAATTATGAATATCCAGTCCTAATTAACTAGCAACGAAATTTGAATGTAAGGTAAGGGTAACGCTTTTGAATGTTAGGTAGCCCATACATTGATACAATACTCTCTGATTAAAACTCAAAGGAAAAGAAGATTCTGAATGGTTTAATTACTAACTCGTTAAAATGCTTTTGGTAATTGATGAAATCCCAGAAATTAATAAAGTTCAACAGGGTCCCCAATATTTGAATGAGCTTCTCTCCCTCTCTCTCTTTGACTGCTAGGGGCAGCTCTGCCCGCTGCCCGTGATCAATTATAATTATAATTATAATTATAATATAGCCCCAAAAGAAAGTGCTCACAAGTGTAAAATTTTCTGTCTCTCACTGTTGGTTGTTTTGACAATTTTAGCGATATGAGGATGTTGGGATCGGGATTCGAACCCGGGTATTACCGTTTAGATGTGTGTGTTTTTGTTGTTTATCATTTCTACTGATTGACAAAAAAAAAAAAGTGTAAAATTCCTTACCCGCCTCCAATTTGGGGTTAAATTGAGGCTATAAATCCCACCACTTCACTTGCTCATTCTCTTCTCATGAACTGCTAACTCTGCACCTTTCCTATCATGAGTTTGTTTTCAATTGTTAATGTCATTATCATTAACAATTCTTCTCCTTAGGTAATTGTGATTAGGTCAGGTACTTAGGTTTATTTAAAATTTTGTAGCACACCTCTTCAAAAACTCAAAGAGGTGCATAAAAAGCACCCATACATGACTATGAGTTTGATGTCTTTTTTCAGAAACCTTGTCTAAGAGATTCCTTGTTCCACTCTCTTGAGTTTAGCTCTTTTAGTGTGTGTGTTAGGTGGGGAAGTGTTACTTTGTGAGGCCTTCTTTGGTTATTGTCAGTTATATATATACACACACAAAGAGTGACTGAAGGGGATAGCTTCCAGTGGAAAAATCATCATTACCATACTTCTTCTCTACAAACCAGCCCCTCCCTTAACTTTTGAGTCAAAATTTATTCTCCCAAAGCACTCTCCAATAGGATAAGCTTGTGTTGTGCCATCCCGGTGGTTGGTTGTTCAATCTTCTTGTTACCAGCTTTTGTACATGCCAGTCTATAGCAGCAACCTTTACCACTTCTTTTAACCCAAGCAAAACCCTCCACAATCTTTTGCCCCTTTCTCTCAATGGCCCCTTCTGGAAGAACAGCAGCAAACAACAACACCTCAAAGACAAAGACTCCAACATCAAAAACAAGAAGAAGAACAAGACAGCAAAGAAAAACACACTTCAAGAAGAAGCAGCAGCAACAAGAGATAACTAGTAGTAGTGTTTTGCCTACTTGCTGCTCCTCAATAAGCTCTTCACAAGACTCTACAAAGGAAAAGGAACAGGAGGACATGGAAAATATTTCTGAGGTGATTGATGTCACCAACAACAGCAGTGCTTGTTCTACTCCAAAAGGTCAGAAATTTAGGATACCAGAGATTTCAACATGCCCTCCAGCACCAAAGAAGCCAACAAGGGTACTTTCCAATTGCTCTTTGAGAAGGTCACCACTTTCTTTCTTTGCACCCCCTGACTTGGAGCACTTCTTCTTAGCCGCACTTCGCGATGTTCCCGTTTGATTTTGTTGTGTTGTGTGTTAATAGCAACTAGCTACCACCATGATACATATATAAAACAAAAATAAGAAGATCATGACACTTTAGAAGATAGACTTTTGAAGTGTTTTTTTCAGTATATTTTCTCTTCTTTCAGATTTTGGTGTGTTGATCTTAGGAAACAGTTACTTGTTGCCCCTTCTTTAGTTTCTGCTAATTTTAGTTACTTGCAGTTGTAGGGTTTGTAAGTCACTGAATTTAGATGGAGTGGCTCTCCAACTAAATTTACATTTTAAGCTTACTTTTTTTCTATTTCTTTCTTATTTTTATCTTTTATAGAAGATATGTACTGACCTTTAAATTTAAGTGTGCTGAGTGCAAATGTAATAGGTTTGGTTTGAGGTTAGTGAGTGTGTTCAAGCTTGCAATTCTACAAAGCTTAATTCAGTTGTCACTTATGAGATAAAGCAAGGTCATATAATTCCATTTTGTCTGCAAAAATCTCTCCTTTATTTTTCTCTTCTTCAACTTCTCCACGACAGTAGTACTAGTTATGGTGTCTTTGTTTATATACTATTGTATAAAGAAAACTTATGTGGGTACATTCATGGCGACAATTTGTTATGTAAGAGTAGACAATCCATATTCAGCATCAGAAAGTTTATTTCTCAGAAGCAGTGCTCTGTACTCTGCAGTTTATGTATGGAGAATGGAGTAACAAATTCAAATTAAAATCTTCAATTTGAGATGATTAGGACAAGGGTGTAATTAAGAGTTTGATTTTTAATATGTTATTTAGTAGGGCTAAACCTTGAATAATCATAATACTGTGGCACTATTGTTTGTCTACATCATTTAATTAAATTAGGCAGAACATGTGTCTACTATAGTCAAACTTAGGGTCCACCATATATGCCTTATACGCCAAATAATCCAGCCCTAGGAGACCATCTCACAAAAAAAAATGCTTAAATATATATTTCGTCGTGCGAGATTATTTAACATGGTGTGTCACGATTTATAGATAACTAGATCTCTTAAGTATGTGGTTAAAGATTCGATCTTATACTCTTGTGTGAAAGAGCGTATGTTGGGAGAAATCATCCTCTCAAATGGATCTCAGCACCTCGAGAGATTAGACTTTGATTCTTGGTCCGTAGATACTAGATACCCTGGATACACCTAAAAATTCTATAAAAAAATGCTTTCATTTTCATACAAGGCCTTCTAACTTTTGTTGTAGATACCCTGGATACACCTAAAAATTCTATAAAAAAATGCTTTCATTTTCGTACAAGGCCTTCTAACTTTTGTTGTAGATACCCTGGATACACCTAAAAATTCTATAAAAAAATGCTTTCATTTTCGTACAAGGCCTTCTAACTTTTGTTGCACATAACATGGGACACATGACATGAGGATGTAGGGATTTAATTTATTCTTCAACAAGGGGTGTGGTTAGAGGATAGTGACAGCAAATGTTTTCGTAGTGTTTTGGATTTGGGCCTGATGACAATTTTCAAGTGGATGTAGCGAAGACATGGTCACATAGATGCTGCTGTCAAAGACAGTTTTAACCTTTTGTGTCCAAGTGAGAACACAAATGTGATTAAGGAGCTGAAAGTGTGATTAAGGAGCTGAAATGATTTTGTCAGATTTGTGGTTCTCTGTGTGTCTGAGCACACCCCGGCATCTCCAAGAGAATCCAATGAAGGAACTCTTGTGCGGCTCTGTCATTGTCACGTTAGAGAATCTCAAGAAATTTCTCATCATTTTTTTCACTTACTTTAGAGACTTTTCTTGCTTCATCATGGCTAGCTCGTATTAATTTAATTTTCAGAGAAATAATTCTATACGGTGTGCATTTACGGTTTTTATTATTTGAATATAATTATAGCGTTAATTTAGGTGAGTTTTCAGAAAACTACATTGAAAAATTCTGATTTTTAAATTTAATTTTGATTAAAATTAAATTTAAAACAAAATGATCTATGATTAAATCCTTATATTTAGAATCTAAACTTAATATAAAGTTATCAGCTTAACATAAAAATTTGTATTTTATCAATTTTTTTACAAATTTGCTTTCGAGAGTAAAAGGACTTCTAATTTGTAGTAACCAAATATTTTTATTTTTTTCAAAATCAAGTTTCCTCCCTGAAATCCATTTTTAAAGTATTTCACTATTTTTTTCAAACATGCTAATAGTTGCTTTTTTTTTCAATTTTTTTTTCAGATATTTATATTCTAATCATTACGCGTATATTGATATATGTGAAATATCAAATAATGTGGAAAAGGATAATAGTTTTTTTATTTTGGAGAGAATTTACTTATTTCAAGAGTAAATCTTTTCAATCTTACTTTGTTTAATAATTTTTTATATAAAATGAATTCAACTAATTCAATCAGCAAATTAATTTTTTTATTAAATAGATTAAATATATAAAATTTCATAAAAATCCATAAGATAACATCATCTTAACAAATAATATATTTTTTAACATAGAAGTAAATACTTATTATAAGATTACATATTGTATAATGTTCACAAAATTTAACATTCGTTATCATCATGTTAATAACCATGCTTAAATTTGTTAAATTCATAATGTTGATTGAATAGTTATCGTTAATCTTGTAAATTTTTCCACACTTATGAATCACCAATTTAGTCCCAAAAATTGTAATGCGTAGTCAACTTAATCTCTTAAATTAGCGAAATTCTAAAATGTTCCATATATTTGAAAATTTTCGATCACATTAGTTGCTGCAAGACAATTTCAGGGACTAAACTAGCAAATATAAAAGGTCTAATATGATCGAAGATCAACAATTTCAGAGACTTTTTAAAATATTAATAATTTTATGAACTAAATTGATAATGTCTTACAGTTTCGGAAACTATATTGATGATTCACTCTATTTTAAATGTACCAATTACATTAATATAATAGTGATTCAGTTTTTGTGCCACTAAAATAAAATCTAATAATTATATAACAAATTTTTTTATTTTAAGAAACTATATATTAAGTGATTTTTTTGAACCATATATATTAAGTGATTAAACATGTGCTTGGATCAACATTTGATAAATGTGATTTTAAGCAGTATTGATTTTGTAAAATTGATTTGATTACAATTGAGTTTGAAGTGAAGTGATTTATATTTAAATATTTGTACTTTTTTTATGGGATTTAAATATTTTTACTTGGACAATAAGTTTGATTTTGATGTAAAATTTAGTGTAATTAATATATTTTATTTTTAGTGTAATTACTATATTTTATTTTTAATAAGTAATTTTGTATTACAAAAAAACAAAAAATAATTTTATATAAAATTAAAATAATTTTGTTAAATTATTTCTGTTTTAAAAGGCCTCATTTCATAATTCATTTCGGGCTGGTCGGCCTTGATTATCTGGTTTAGGAACATAAAAGATTGGCAATTATTTAGTATAACACATTTTGAGCTCACACTTAACACTTTGATGTAAAACTATAGTAAATTTATTTTTTTGTGCAAGAAAGGGAGTTAGAACCCCCAAAAAATCTTTTTTTATTTGTCATCTTATATATTTGGGTTCTTGTATGCACAGGGTACTAGCATGTTTGGTTCAAATTGTTTCTAACGCAAAAATCTGAAATAACGAGTTACGAGGCACAATTTTAGATTATTTTAGAAGCTGGGTGTTCATAGATTTTACCCAACAAAAATTTTAAACGCCATTTTAGGAGGTCAAAATCTCAAACAAACATAGCCTTAAGAGGGACTAGAGGTTATTACTTTGTGCTTCTTTGGTTGGGCTAAGTGCTGTCAAAAAACATATGTAATTTTTTTTACTGTCTTGTGGACTCTGTAGCTGGAACTTGCACTTCTTGTCCTAAGTTTCAGTTTTTGAGGTTTTTTCCCCTTTCTAGCGAATATCCTTTGCTTATAAAAAAAATCATGTATATTTATCACAGTGGTGGCGTTTAGCATAGTGCCGTTACAGAATATGACCGTCATGGTCCAATCATTTGCAACTGGTTAGTGGCAGTTTCACCCAGTTTTCTCTTATTTGCCATATTGCATCCCTTTTTTAATAATTGGACTTCCTTCCCAGCTAAAACTTATGCAGTCATACTCTAATGATAGAGGTGCTTTTTTTTTTCAATTACTTCTAATGTCAAAAAAATTAAATTAACAATAAATTAGGTCGTGACAAAATTTTCTCTGTTAGATGCTCCTAACGGGTCTTGTTTCCAATTTTCAAAATAACAATTAAACGAGTTTTATATTTCTTATTTATAAATAAAAGAAGTAAAGACCCAAATTAGTCCTATTTGGTCCCTAAGATATAAAAAAATATCAATTTAATCCTTAAGAATATCAAATATCGGTCAAATTAGTCTCTGGTAAAAACTAAAATGTCCCTAAAAATATCATAAAAATACTAATTTAACCAAAATTTGAGGTTTTTTAAGACCAAATTGATATTTTTCATTTCTCAAGAACTAAATAGGTCTCTGTGTTTTTGTCAACGACCAATTTGGGTGAGTGAGATGAGAGAAATGATGTAATTGTGGACAGTGGAAGCAAAATTGTAAAATCACAGGGGTCAAAATAAAAAATTTACAATGAGTTAAGTGAGATTTTAAAAACTTCAGTGGGTGTATGTGCACACCCTGAGTTGCACATAGGTCTGCCCCTGCCTACAATGTGTTGATGATGTGTCCTACATAATAATAATACATTTTTTATGGACAATAATAATAGATGTATACCGATGAAATGTATTAATTTTTTAATTAACTTTCTAATTAGCATTAGTTAATCTATTGTTTAGTTAGTCAGGCACTTCCTGTATATACAAAGGTTTAATATTAACTAACTTAGTTTTCTAGTTTCTCTCCAATAAGATTTACACACCGCTGCAACTTGTATATAAACATTTCCTCAGTTGATGAATGAATGAGAGTAGGGCTGGACACCGATCGGTTTCGGTCGGATTCGGTCCAAAAAAGGCTCAACTGAATGAAACCGCGGATGGTAATATCAAGCCTATCTCCGTTCGTTTGAGTCAACGGATAGGGCGGGTGACGGGTTTGGCGGTTTCGGAGGGCGGTTTTGCTCGGTGGCCCGTTCACAGAGTTCCAGAAAATCCCAGAATTTAACCAAAAAATATGGAAGATGAGAGTTGAGAAATCACAAACAAATATATGGGAATAAACAAAAACAATTAATCATAAAGAACATAGATGTGATCACTTACAAAACTGCACAAACAGATCTGGGTTTTTTACAAAAAAAATAAAAAAATAAACAATCCACATAAACAAACAAATAGATTTGGTAACAAATCTGAGTTTTTACAGAAAAAAAACAATAAAGGTGAGAAGAACTCCACAGAAGACGCTTGCGACCACCACAACAGATCTGGCACCTACCAACCAAAAAAACACTTGCAGAGACGCCCCCAGTTGAAGGTGAGAAGAAAATGGTTAGATCTGGTCGTGACTACCACTGTCAATCGCAATAACCACGGAACATATCTGGTGGTCGCAGTCTCACAGAAAGAAGACGCTCACGGCTCACCTCCCCAAACCAACGTGCTCCCTTATATGTGAGACCCCTGTCAAGAAAAGAAAAAAAGAATATGAGTGAAAGGAAGAGAGAACTGAAAGAGAGAAAGAGAAAGGGGAAGGAGAGATTAAGAAAGAGAATATTGGGATTAGGAATTTTTGGATCTGAAGGAGAGATGAAGAGAGAGGGGAACAAGAAGATAGGTTGAGAGAGGCGAGCATGAGGGGAGATTGAGAACGGCGCTTAGGGTTTCCAGAGAAAGAGTTAAGAGAAAATTGAGAAGAAATGAATTAGGGTTGAGTTTTAATTCCATCATTTGCGAAATGACGTCGTACAGTATAAGTTTTTTTTTCCCTCAATGGTTTCGGGTGGGCTTGGATTCCGTTGGGCTTAATTTTTGGATCTGTGACCGCCCAAATCAAACCATCCATATCCAGTATTTTAACCCGCGGACCCGCTCTATCGCCCGAATCCGCCCAATTCCATCACGGGCCGCACGGTTTGCTCGGTTACGGGCCGGGCTGGTTAATTTGTCCAGCCCTAAACGAGAGATTCATTTCAGTCTTGATAATATATACTATCGGTACGAATTTATCTTATATATAAACAAATAAACCAAATATGTCCTACGTAATAATAACACATTCAATTTTTATTATGTACGTGTCATAAAACACCGAGGGATAGCTATGAAAATATGTGCTTTTTCTTTATCCCAAATGGCATTTCCAAAATAGAATGTACCATTTGAATCTTAAAAACAGTTTAGGAGAAAGAAAGCAGGATGAAAAAGTTGTTGAAGAGAATAAAATCTTATTTATAAGATTGGAATATTTCATTTTTTCATTTCCTTAAAAGAATAATAATGAAATTAAAAGAACAAAAAATTATTTTAAATGCTAAGTCGTAGAAAGGCCTCGGCTTAGAATTTGCGTTTTAGGTTAACCAAGTATTGGGTCGGTACTCTGTATTGGTGTTGACTTTCTATTTTATTAGGGATGGCAACGGGGCGGGGCGGTACCGGAGAGTGCTTCCCCGCTCCCCGCCCCGCCCCCCAGATTCCCTCCCGTCCCCGTCCCCGTCCCCGATCCCCGCCCTGGGGAGTTTTCCTCCCCCATCCCATTCCCCACAGATCCCCGTGGGTCCCCACGGGGACCCCGAAAATTAAAAAAAAACTGAAACTCAATAAGAGACGATCAGAAGCAAGAAGAACGCAAAAAAAGGAACTTGAAGCAAGAAGAACAACAAAGAAAGTAAGAAGAACTTTGACAGAAACAATAATTTTAAAGGTACATGAACAACAACAAAGAAAGAAAAAAGAGGCAACTTGAAGCAAGAACAGAATCTGTCAGAGGAAGAAGCAAAAATCGAACCTAACAGATGCTGAGGCGCAGGAAGCAGCAGACAGTAGCGGCGGTGGGGAGGAGGAGAAGACGCAGCAGTAGCGGCCGGAACAGTGGAGCAGAATCGCAAGACAGCAAGAACAGAGCAGTATCACGAGAACGGCGACAGGAAGGAGGAGAAGGCGGAGCAGTAGCGGCGACAGGGAGGAGGAGAAGACGTAGCAAAGCAGCAGCAGCAGCGGCGACCAGCACTCCCAGCAGAATCGCGGCGGCCAGCACTCCCTCTCAGCAACGCGATGTTTCTTTTTTTAGGGTTTGTGAAATTGTGAGTTACTGAGGTAAAATGAGTCAGGGGGAAAATAGTGTAATTTAGGGGTTTTAAAAAACATGTAAAATGACCAAAAGGCCAACGCTTTATAATATGATATATGTATGTATATATATTTCTAGGGTTAATTAAGTAATATGCTCGGGGCGGGGACCCCGTGGGGGGGTATAATCCAGTCCCGTCCGAATTGATTTGCGGAGGATTTTCTCCCTGTCCCGTCCCAGGGAAAAATTCTCACTTGTGGCCCCATTCAGGCGATCCTGAGGATTCCCACACACAGGTGGAAATTGCCATCCCTATATTTTATAGGTAATATTGGGAAAAAGCTCTACATTATTAATACCCGATAATTATATTTATGTATCGATAGACATAAGTCAGAACCATTAAAAAAGTTGAATTTTTAATTTTAATAATATGACTAAATGAAATTGTACAAAAATATTATACTAATATAATAGTTTGAACACTATGCCGAAAAAGCAGTCGGGTAACATTTTTTTTATTCTTAAAACGCGTTGAAGTGTTATGCACGTCAGTATTATCTGAAGAGCATGTAACTTCAAATAACGCTTTAAAAGCGTTATTTGAGACCTACCAAAAACATGCGCACGTTTTAAAAAGCAGTCGGCTAACATTTTTTATTTCTTAAAACGCGTTGAATGCGCGTCAGTATTATCTGATGAGCGTGTAACTTCAGATAATGCTTCAAAAACGTTATCTGAGACCTACCAAAAACACGCGCATGTTTTCTGAATAGCATATCCAAATAACGCACGATCTGACAAACGTTATCTGAAGCTAACTTTGTTAACGCTTGTGTAATAATGTATTATCTGGATGGTGTTATTCCGATAAAGTTTGTTTGGGCAAGCATTATCTTATTATGTCATTATGATAGCGCATGCTAAAGCAAGCGTTATGTTGAGGTGCAAACAAAGTCCCATATTGGCTAAACAAGGAGAAAAATATGAGTTTATAAGCAAGAAAATGTTCCAATTGGTATGAGGTCTTTTGGGGAATGTTTAAAAACAAACTCATGAGCTTAAAGCCCAAAGTGGACAATATCATATCAATGTGGAGACATGTAAAACCCCTCGATGCCCTACAAGTGGTATCAGAGCTGATGGTGTCGGCTTGTGCGAGTATCAGAATAGCCGTTAGGATCTGAGTCAATGATCCTTGTGTCGAAAGTCTTCCTGGTGGTGTGGTGATCAGACGGCGTGTCCTGTTAGTCGGCGGTACAAGTATAAACTTGTTAAATACTTGAAGGCTTCCACTGGAGGGAAGGATGAACCATGGTCATTTTCTTGAGGGGATTGAGGATTGTTAAGGTGCAAACAGTCTCACATTGGCTAAACAAGGAGAAGAACATGAGTTTATAAGCAAGAAAATGTCCCAATTGGTATGAGGCCTTTTGAGAAATGTTCAAAACAAATTCATGAGGGCTTAAAGCTCAAAGTGGACAATATCATACCAATGTGGAGACATGCAAAACCCTTCGATGCCCTGCAAGTTATCAGAAAATAACTAAGATAATGCATGCTCAAGCAAATTTTATCCAAAATAGTGTTTTTTAAAATAATTGTTTTGCTTTTGTTTTTTTAGTAGCAAAAACAATATTTTATAATAGGAGAAATGCTAGGAACACACTTTTAACACTCTTTCCAATACACTCTCTTATTGGTTAAAATTCATATGAGTCATACCAAATTTATGTGGGACCCATATGACTTAGTGGGACTCACTTGAATTTCAACCAATAAGAGAGTGAGTGTTGGGAAGAGTGTTAGAGAGTGTGTTGATAGCACTGCTCTTTATAACAGAGAGCACAAGGGGTACTTAAACCCATTACAATCTCCAATCAAAATTGACGGGGTAACAAACTAGACCAAGCAATGCCTATGAAATCCAAGGAACACCCCAAAAGATAATACAAGAGGAATCAAATCAACCCAAAAGATACGAACCTCCTATCCTCTAGATAGGCACTATAAAGGATTGACTCTCCATCATAATAGAAGCAATGAGCATGGGTAGCTTTAGCTAAATACCAACGCCAAGAAATCACCTTAATATGCTCCACAACCTCTTGAGAATTAGGCTCTTTATTAAAAAATATGCATCCATTCAATTGTTTTGCTTGTTTTGCTTTTGTGATATCCCAATATACAAATAACAATTAGACAGCATAATAAAATAAAGAATTTGATAGGTACAATACAAATAACCGAAGTCAACTTCAAATCAGTAGAACTACATATAATATTTAAGTCAAACAATGCAATATACTTAAGACAGACAATGAGATACAAATAACCAGATTTGACTTCAAATTAAATGTAGCAACCAGATGATGTCATTAATTACCTATCAAAAAAATATATGTCAAACATCATGTATAAGAATAAGAAGGATATACATACAAAATAATGAATAAGAAACATCATAATGAATTTGACATAATATTCAAGTCTACCTTTCCTCTTTTTTATTGGATTTAGATTTTTCTGTGGTTTACTGACACGGAATGACGGATTGATCCAATTCCCCTTGTCGTGATCATCTTGCATATACATAATATCATTTATGGTTAGATCACTCTCAAGCGATTTAAATATGTCTCAAAGTAAGGATCATCTGTATTATCTATATCTTCGTGATCTTCATTATGATGATCAATTATTTTATTGGTTAGAAGCACAATAGACCACTTTACATCAACAAGATCAGTGGCCTAAAATACTTGTTGAACCCATGATGCTAAAATAAAGGACTCGTATTTGTACCTCGGCCTATCAAGGTCCACCAGCACGGACAGTAACAACCCGAACTGCTTTCATGATTGATGACTGTCTCCACAAACTAACACAAGTCTTTTCAACGTGTTTTGTCCTCACTCACACACTTTCTGAGAAACTTCCCAAAAGGTCACTCATCCTAGTGCTCCAAGTCAAGCGCGATTAATTATGGAGTTCTTATGCTATGGGCTACCGAAAAGACGATGCATCTAATTGGTATAGGTAGTACCAAGCAATTTTTTAAAGCCTTCCTTCAACTATACAGTTTCAAACCCGTGCAGTTTCAAGATCCCTCTCATTCTGGTGTGAATTCAGTTCATTCATGTGTCCCTTTATTGTCCGTGCCTCATATATTGTTGATAACTCTTCATCATCGTCAGCCTCATGCGTCACATGCCCACCAGCTTCTTCCTGTTTCATCCCCAAACCATATCGTACTGAGAGAGATCTGCTCAGATACCATTTGTAACGATCAAGATTGACAATTTTGCATTATGTTATTGTATGACTCTTATTATTGACCTAATAAAATTTCGACAACATTTCTCTTTGGTTCTCCAAGCACATAAGTTAATCTAAGTGGTGTTATCACTCAGATTAAGTATGTACCCCCAAGAACATTGAGAAATACAAACTGACAAAATTATTAGGTCAATAATAGAGACGAACAATATCGTCCTAAATGCAAATTTACAATCCTAGAATGTCCGCTTGATGGACAGCTCAAGAACTACTTGTATACTATGTTGAACACAATATACAAACACAAAGGCAGCTCCTCTCATGTGGGTGAGGTAACCATAGCTACCCAAAAAAATTATTAAAGTCTAGGTATATATATACACACATGGGTTATCACATATTACTGAATTGTCTATGACGGCGGTAGTGGCAACACTTCTTTTTGAAACTAACAAGACCGAGGATCGGCTCTTGTAAATAGGTATTTTGTTAATCGTGTACATTTGTCCAAAACCAAACCACTATGACACCAAATATTTGATAACAAAATGGTGACACGCGTGTATGCGTGTGTGTATTGCCCTCTGAAATAAACTTGTCACGCTCCGCCACTATACAAACAGTTCTTGAACAAGAATACTAAAGTAGATATGCATGCTTATCATTGCATAAGTTTTCAACAGATACAACTTGAAAACAAGCAACCACAACATATACTAAAGAGGGTCTCACATAAATTTTAAAATATATCTCAACATCTCTATCTCTGTTATATACAAATATGAAATAATATAAAAAAAAGGAAATTAAACAAATGTCATCACATGAAGAAAAGTTAACTGCCTTGTCATTAAAAATTGCTTACGTGGAAACCATGAGTCAGCCAATAAAAGTATTTTAAAAAAATAAATAAAAACAAAAAAGATTTCAAACAGAATTAATGTACACATTTAATTACCAGTATAATTTTGGAGTAGTGCAAATGATTGTTAGAGTTGGAGGTGCCAACATAGTTAGGATCTCCTTCTCTATAGTGATGTTTTGCACTCCAATTTGTTTATAAAAAAAGTATAAATTTGGCAACAAAAACCAAAAATGGAATTGCAACATTGTGAAATTAATTACTATGTACAAACAATAATTGTGAAAATAATGAAAAGGTATCCGTATAAACATATTAAAGCCGTTATAATATTATTAATGGAAATTCGGCATAATGACAAATTTGACACGTTTAATAATCAGCCAAAATCCTAATTCAAACAATATTCGGTCAATTTAATTAATTACAAATTTCAAATCACAACAATTAGATAATAAATCTTTTTTTACAAGCAATAACTATGACAATAACTAAAAGGGCAACCGTAATATTGACATTAATACGATTTTCTAACTGAATAAATCAGACATAATAAAATATTTGACATGTTTATTAATCATCCTATAAATAATTCAAACAATATTCGGTTAACTTAATTAATTACAAAATTTAAATCACAACAATTAAATAATAAATCCGATTTACAAACAATAACTGTGACAACACCTAAAAAAGCAACCCAATAAAAATATCACATTTATAATATAGATTAAAAGGACATTCAACACTAAATTAAAATTTTACATTCGGTCTTGAAATTAAAAATTAAATGATTTCATAATGGACCGAATATTTCCCTTCATTATAATAAGTGTTGTCTGATTCAATTTGATCACATTTATGACAATATTCTGAAATATTGATCAATCAATCCCTAATTCTCTTTCCTTAATCATTTTACAATCAACATGTACACTATTTCGGTTGTTCATTATTTATATATATGTCTAATACATTCAACATCCCACAAACACATTCTTTTAGTTTAAGCCGATTTCATCACTACAAAAATGGCACAAAAGTATGAACAAATTTTAGACATTATTACTGCTAGGCAATTAAATGTTTGTTTATTGGTTAGGGTTTTGCATAAATGGGTAGTTTCTAATACGAAGGATAAGGAAAAGGTTTTCTCCATAGATTTAGTCCTTATGGAAAACAATGTTAGTTTTTTAGTATATTATACATATTTAGCTTGATTCATTTTTGTAACAAATATTTAATCAATTTTTTTTTCATACAGGGTGATCAGATTGGTGTTTTTATTCATGAGCAACTAATTTACATATTTGAATCTAAATTTGAAGAGGGTCAGGTTTATCTTCTGTCAAAATTCAATGTCATCTCAAGTGTAGGGGATTACAGAATTACTATACACCCTTACATATTAAGTTTTCAAAAAAATAGTCAAATGGTCAAATAACCAATGAAGTGTGTACCACAACCCATTTTTAAAATCACACTCCTGGTGAGATTTTTTCTAATCAATTTGACTGCAATTATTTTTACAGTATCATTATTTTTTTTAAATGCGATATAGTGTTATATTATTGGGAAAACGAAACTATTATTTGACAATATAATGTATCTAATACAGATATAATGGGAGACCTTACAGGAGTTGGTAATGAATGTGAATACGTTAAGAACCAAAGGAAGTCTAAGCTTATTGTCATTGAGCTTGAAAATGAAGGGTAACAACAAGACACATTTTTCATACAAAATTGTTGCATTTCCCTATATTACGCAAATTATAAATATAAATATTATATGTTTTCACATCTCCACAGGTATCGTTTCAAAGTTACGTTGTTTGCTAAATTTGTTGATGAGATGAACACATTCATCTCAAGTGGTGAAGCATCTAATGCAGTGGTTGTTGTGCTATTTTCTAAAGTCAAGACATGAAATCGTAATTATTTATTTCATGTATAAATTCATTTTTTATCCCTAATGAACTTATTGTAATATAAACTAATTTGGTGATTTTTGTTTGTCCGTAAATATTAAGAGTATTAGCATTAAGCTTATGCTTAACCCTACAATACCTTATGCTTTGGCTTTTAAGCAAAAGATGGACATCACAATTGGAACCCCTAATAAGGGGTTGAGCCAATTGCAAGATGTTGTAAAGATTAGTGAGGAAGATGACTTGCTAAAGTTTACTCAAAGTGCTACACTACAAACTATTAAGACGACATACCAACCAAATGACAAAAATACGTCTACTGAGATTGATCTAATTAATTTTATGTTAATAAAGTTTTGAACTTTGAATATTTAATCCTTCAAATTTTTAATTTTTATCTTTTACAAATATACTAATTATTTGTTTTTTTAATATTGATTACTATTACTATTGTAGGATTTATCTTTTGTCGTTTTGGCTCCTATTGCTTCTTTTGAAGATGAAGTAAAATGGTATTACCTTGCAAGTAACAAGTGCACAAAAAAGGTGATGTCAAATTCTGATATGTACTATTGTGGAAAATGCAAATGACATGTCATGGATGTCACACCCAAGTAATGATCTTTGTTGTCCATATTCGCATATAATTTCCATTAAACTTTAACCAATTAACAAACTCAGAACTCATTAGTACTATTTGTGATGTAGGTTTTTTTTCGACTTTGCGTTGAAGACGCAACTGCCTCTGCCACCTTTGTGATGTTTGATTGTGATGCACATATTTTGATGAATCAGAGTTGTGTACAAA
Source organism: Calophaca sinica (assembly GCA_037113605.1). Lineage (NCBI taxonomy): Eukaryota > Viridiplantae > Streptophyta > Magnoliopsida > Fabales > Fabaceae > Calophaca > Calophaca sinica. The sequence continues at coordinate 60,248,499 of CM073735.1, forward strand.
TGCTACATACTATTGACTAGGTAATAAAAAATATTAATCGCATATTGTAAATTATATTTTTCAAAAACAATTTCTGCAATCACATTTTTATAATTTGTACTAAGTTTGTTATAAATCATCCATATTTTAGAGGGAGAATTCATATGTTATGCCTAATGAGCTGAACGATCTTCAAGGTAAGATGCATTTGTTCAAAATCGGATGTGATCGTGGTTCTAGATCAAGATTTGAAACTTCTTATATAGTGAAGAAAGTTACAAGTAGACCTGACCTGATACAAAGCTTCAAAGATTTGATTATTTCTCAAGTAAGTTACAATAATCAAAATCAATTATATCTTATGAAAATAGATAAGCAATTTGATTTTAAAAATTTATAACAACTATCTGAATGCTTCCTAGCAGGCTCCAATTATTGTAAACACACGCTCTGATGATTCAAACTCTAAAATTGTTGAAAATGTTTCCCATGTTATTGTTATATCCACCAAACACTGAATAAATTGTCTAAAAATCTTTTAAAAAAATTGCATCTATATAAATGGGCTTAATATATAATCGTATGTGTTGCTAACAGGACCTCATTGGGAAGTTTGATGAATTAGATCAACCGTCAGTCGAAGAATAAGAACAATATTATTATATACTTAAAAGGTAGACAATTATAGCAACATATATATATATATGTGTGTGTGTGTGTGTGTGTGTATGTGTGTTTCATAAAACAAGTATCGGACAAGTATTAAACCATAGGAATCACATCGATTGATAACCAACTATTCATATATTTACCACAAGTATGTTCACGCTGGATTGACAAGAAATTTTGTCAGCATGCAACAAATATGGCTATTAGTCTGTCTCACACATTATTATACTTCTAAGAAGAAAACATTGATCTAAAAACGCTTATATAGTAACAGTTTTAAACATGCCCTAGTCCATATGTGTTATTCATTTATCAACTAAAATATTTTACACTGATCATACATTCAAATAACCTAACTGAGCCGAATTTCAAACTCGGATTTTTTTCACCATACTTCGATCAGTTTTGGTATAATCGTTAAATGCAACACTCAACGGTTAATATTCAACAAATAAGTTAGAAGAAAAACTATAAAGATCTGAATCAATCCCAAAATGAAATTTTCGTCATATAGTGTGAGTAAGATCAAACAACAAGATTAATAAGTGAGAACAACGAAGACGTACCAGTATCACACCGTCGTCGTCCATCGTCGTCCTCTCCCTTCTCTTTGCTTCAATCCGTCATCGTTCTCTCCTTTCTCTACCCTTCAAATCTCCGCTTCGTGGTTTCAATAGTGAAATTAGGGTTCACCGGGTCATCTGGCTTAAACAGCATTCTTTATGTATTTTCAATATTAAATAACGATATGTATATATACATAATATTTATCATATATTAATAAAATTACAATATTTTTATTTCATAGGTATTTTAGTCTAAATTCTAATATTATATAGCAGATACAACCAATATCAATTGTCCAATTTTGGGGTTGTTGGTTTTTAAATTTAATAAATTAAGATATGTTTATTTCATAGAAAATTTATATTGATTTTAAATGAGAGTTAATTAATTTTATCCAATCAACCATAAATCTCCATCCATCCATTAAGTAACAAAAGTAGATCTTAAAGCCAAAAAATATAAGTGGACCTTAGATTTTGTTTCACAATATTTGATTTTAAACAAAAAAATTAATTTGTTTATATAACATTTTCTAAAATAGATATGTTTGCTTATATTTTTTCAATGATATAATTTTTTAACGCATATTATATCATAATATCAAAAATTGTTACTTTCCAATAATATATATTTCATATACATATTTGTTATTTAAATATACATAAAATATGTACTTAATCTATATATATATATATATATATATATATATATATAGACACACACACTATCAATTCTTTAAATTGTTTTCAATGAATGTATAATGTAGTATTAATCCATAAATTACATATTGTTATTCTTTTATTTTTATCAATTTAGTAAAATATGAAGAAGATCTAATTCAATTTGTTTGTATTCACCATCAGATTATTTGTGTCATATGCAACTAAATTATTATTAGTTTGTTTACGTATCATACGTTAGGTTTTTTTATAACAGCACTAAGATTCAATAATTATTTCCATATTATTTAGTAGATTTCATAGTTGAAACCAAAATTGGAGCTGAAGCTCATTTATAAAAATATTCCCGTACATGGCACCGGTTCATACTACTAGTTTAAAATAAAAGGAAAAAAATTACCCGAAACAAAGACCAGCAAATCTTCCTCTAAAATCAGCAATACAATATTTATGATAACATGACCTTTATGCATGTTTTCCAAAAGAGAATCCCGAAAATGAATGCAACATTTGGGTTTTAAAAATTCGGAAAGAAAGAAAATGAAAAGTTGTAGAAGATCACTTGTTTCAATGTTGTCCAAGCAAATAAGAAAAGTTTACAAAAATTTATTTTCTCAACACCATGGTCCATATGACAGTATTTTTTTTACCAAAGAACCTGGCCGCTTGTTTAAGTTAAATTCACAGTTACGTTTAAGCTAATTAATTGAACATATATAGTTAACCAAAGTTCTATATGTGAATCATTTGTGAATTTGAGGAAAATAAAAAATGTTCAAAATTGTATACATAGTAATCAATTGTTATGATACATGAAACTATGTTACACACGGCCACTGCCAAATAAAAGCTTTTTGCTATATATAAAGTAATTTCTAAAGGTGTCCCATGTGTCTCTTACAGGGTGCACAGGTTGCACAGAACTGATACATATGATGATGAGAGAACGAAGACATAAAGGAAAAGATAAGTCAGTGGCTAAAACGTCTACCTTAGAATATTACAATCTTTTGCACAATTTGGAATTATATAATTGCAGAAAGAATATGCGAAGGACGGTTTGCACTCATTAGAATCCCCCTTGTTCGATATTGGTGTTGTTCCCTTTCTTAATTTCCTGGCCATTCTTTCTTTTCTTCACACGGCTTGTGGTCCCTTATTTGTTGGGCATGTATATATATATATACTTACATGTTCATTGATATGTACATCACCATGCAAACTATATTTAGCTGCAACACGTGCATGGCCTACAAAGAAAACAAAAATTGTGCATTCATTTAATTTACTTTAAGGGTTAATTATGTTTTTTGTCCCCTTAAAATAAGCAAATTTTCCGTTTTGGTCTCTATCTTTTAAAATTAGTTTTTTTATCCTCATTTTTTGAAATGTAATTTTGTGGTCCCTATTTAAGATTTCGGTGGTGGCTTTCATTGACGGAGGTAGACTTTTGCCTTTGGAGGGCAAAATAAAATTTTACATAATTACTGACCAAAATTGCTTAAGAATTCGCTTTTTTTTAATCGGTGACACAGTGCATTATAGACCCTCCTTTGTAATTGCTTTTGCTTAACTTAAAAAAAATGGAGTTGGAAAGTCACCAGAGGCCCAAACCCTTCAAACATCAACATAAATCCGTCCCTGGTGGCTTTGTTGATGTGTTCAGTGGGGATACACTTAGCATTTGCCACGTGTACAATTAATCCCATTAGACATCCATGTGAAATATTTTTATTTTTTATTTTAATTTGATGTGTACAACTTATTATTATAGTACTAAAATTTTAAAATTTTTAATTTTTAATCTTTTAATAAAAAATTCTAACGCTCATTCTCATCCACATTAGCATTTGCAAAGAAGAATTTTAGAATAAAAATGAGAGACATAAAGTGTAGAAGAGAAAAGAAATAGTGACATCAACATGTGATTAAAAGAGAGACATCAACAATCAGGTAAATGAGTAAAATGGGGAATGAAAAATGAGAGCAAAGAATCACGTCAGCGCCATCAACATTCCCTATTTCTTTGATCCAGAATCCCACATCTGTAAAATGGAAAAAAAGGAAGAAGTATTGGAAACAAGGGAACTAAATAAGGAAGATGAATCAGAATGGTTAAAGAGAAAATTAAGAGAAAGAAACCAAAGAATAGGGAAGAAGAAAAGGGGCTAGGTTATCCCCCCATTGCTCATTGTCGCGGCGCTAATCCATTGTTGTAGGTCGCGCGGTCGACCCCTCGGCCCATCTATTAGTCTTTAAGCCTTTTTGTAGTATGCCACAATTTCATTTTCATAAACTCCATCTAACCTTTTGTAGAAGTGCATGTTTGATTGGTTGGGGTCTTTAGAGAGGAAGTATAGGGAACAGCATGAATCTCTTACTGAATCTCTCTCATACGGTGACACTCAATTTCCCTCGTCTTCTGATTAAAAAAACTCATTTTCCCTCGTCTTCAACCTTCACTCAACTCATCTTCAAAATTTCATTCTCCTTCGACACTTACTCTCTCTCAAACCCAACCCCTCATCTTCAATATCTCATTATGCATCGGTCTCTCAATCTCTCTCAAACCCTAACCCCTCATCTCTAAATGGCTCAATCATTTCTCAAAATCACTCATCATCTACCTCAATGCATGAAGCTTCCCCATTCCCCATGATCCAGATCTGTTTAAAACCCCAAACCATCAAACTCTCAAAATCTTAGACAACGCAAGCTTCCCTATTCCGATGCGGTGTGCGAAGCTTCCTTAGTGGCTCCCTTGGTCGCTGTGTAGTGGCGGAGTTGCGATCGGCGAAGTGGAAGCCGGCGACGTTAGCACAGCGAAGTGAATTTGTTTATGCATTTGACTTTTTTTTTTCAACTTCTTCCCAAGAGCAGGGATGTTAGTTTACACCCGTGAGTGGGAATCCCCGTGGGAACTGTTCCATTTGGGGCGCCGCGGGCGAGGATTTTTTCCCTATAGGGACGGGGATGGCAGAGAATGACGAGGATCATACCCCGCCTGCGCAGTGGGCATGGCAACGCGGGTGGGGCGGGTTTTGCCTCCGTCCGTCCCCCATTTCCACCGGGTTCGGGTTTTGCTTTCCCCATCCCCGTCCCGATAGGGTCGGGTTTTCCCGCGGGTCCCCAACTCAGCTCTAAATATGTAGAAAAATTGAAAAAATATAGTTATGATAATTAATAAAATAAAATCATAATTATTATACAATGATAAAATAAAATAAAAAAACATTAAAATAAAATGTTCTATTGAAAAGAGATTAAATTAAAAATAAATAAAATATATGAAACAAAATGAATGAGTATAAATGCATAAAATAAAATAAAAATTAACAATTTATATTTAATTGGACGAGTTCGGGTCGGGGGCGGGTTGGGTATCGACATCCCCAACCCCGTCCCACCCCCGGTCAAAGCGGGTTTTTCCCGTCAAAATCGGGTCGGGGTCGGGTGGGTACCCGCTGGTTCGGGTTCTGTTGCCATGCCTACCTGCAGGGTCCTTGTCCCCGAGCAGATGACAAAAATTCCTTTTATATGTGTGTAGATGTATTTCATATATTTTGTCTTTTTACTCTATTTTTGAATAATTACATAATTACTAACTCATTACTCACATCGCATATGCCTTTCTCTTATATTCAAATTGAAAGTTGGAACCTTAGTCACCTCACATGCGCAACATCTCGCTGTGGGACATACCACAATCTTTGTGCCACTATTTGTGTTCGCAGTGCTCCGTCTTTGATCCTCGACTTCATTCGCGTTGCCTAGTGCTCTGTCTCTGCTCCACAACAGATCATCTGTAAACATCTCTGTTCGCATTTGTCACAGCTCATTGTCGATCGCCCGACAACCTCCGCACTGTCTGTTGTCGTAATCCGTATCAAAGCCTCCGTTGTTGTTCATCTCAAGTCCTCCATCGTCATTCTTTTGCAATCAATGTGCTTCATTCTTCTATGTTTTTCTGCATTCGGTCACCTCAAAATCTAGTGTGAAGTTGTTCTATTAGGCAATAATACTACCTTCGTGCCTGTTTTGATTACTATTGTTTTGATTAGATGGAATATTAGGCAATATTACTATTGTTTTTATTACTGCTATTTTGAAATAGTTCTATTAGGCAATATTATTGCATTCATGCCTTTGTTCTATTACTCCTGTTACTTAGGGATTTGTTGTTATTTTGATAAAGTTTTGATATAGTTTTGACTAATGCGATTTTGATTAAAGAACAATTACAAATATAATTTTTGCAAATTTTTTATGCTAATGGGATCCCCGTGGGGACCTGGGGGATCCACGGGAATGAGGACGGGGAGAAAAACTTCCCATAATGGGGAATGGGGACGGGAACAGGGGGCAATTTGGGGGCGGGGATGGGGAATGGGTCCCACTATCGCCCCGCCCCGTTGACATCCCTACCCAATAGTGAGTTGAATATTGTGATGTTATTGTGAATCTGTTGTTATTGTGAGTTGAATATTTTTTGAATCTATATGAATATATTGTTGTATTGTGAGTTGAATCTATTGTATTTGGCTATTTTGTTCTTCTGGCTCTGATTCATTACATTTTTTCCCACTTCTTCTGGATGGGTTGGTTGGTACTGATTGGCTTAGTGCAAAAAATTATTTTTTATTCACATGCAATTGTCTCTTGTATACTGCACGCACCATATTTTTAAGCAATCTTGGCTGCGAGCTAGACCAACTCCTACGGGAGTACAAAATAAAGCACGGTTGCATAAAACTAAGTAACGCCTAAGATACGCTCATAAAAGGTGCTCTAAAAAAGTCTTATTTCAATTTTATGGGGTTTAAGCATTATTTCTAGTCTTCGTAAAAAAAATCATTATTTTTAGTCATGATGAGAGTTTATTTTTTCTCAACAATAATATCTCCTACTATATGTGGAAAGTGTAAGAAAGAAAAAGAAAAATATAATAAGTTGCGTAATAAAAAATGTGTTTTAAAATATAAAAATGTTTCAAAATCAATATTTTTCTCTAAATTTTAATGGAAAAAAAGTACTTTCTCTGTTCAATTATAAGTGTCATATTTGTAAAAAAAAATAGTCTCAAAATAAGTGTCATGTTAGGTTTTCAATATAATAATTAGTTACTTTTTTTTCAGTTTTACTCTCAAATTAATAGTGACTACATCATTCACAAGTCATGATACACTACTATGTATTTATGACAATTGTTAATATCCAATAATTAATAAAGATAATTTTGTAAAATTGTTACACTGTTTTATTCATTTATAATTTTTTTTAATATACGTAAAATTTTTTAATATGACACTTATAATAGAATGGCAAGAGTAAAGTGGTGTTTCGTATTTTTTATTATTTTTGTGCGGCGGGATTACAGTTATTCACATTTTTTATCATCATATACTTGTGCGTCTACACTGGCAGACACCTTGGAATGAGGGAAAGATATAAAAATGAAATGAATGTTGTGTATGTATATATATTTTTTATTTTTTATTGGATCCATTTAGATATATTTTTACACGTAAGAAAATAAAATGGCTAATTACATCAAGAGCCGGCGGGGGTGATTGATGCTTAGAGAGTGGGGAATTTCCAATTTCAATAATAAAATTATCTTATGAGAGGCCCGATCTGGCCATGAAACAATTTAGTGACAAAAATAAAGACGAAATTTATTTATTTTGTCTCAAATTATCATCTGTCAGTCCCCAACTGCTGGTTGTTTTGGCAATTTCAGCGATATGAGGATGTCGAAACTGGGGTTCGAACCCGGGTGTTGCCGTTTGCGTGTGTGTGTTTGTTGTTTACCATTTCTACTAACTGACAAAAAAAAATTATCATCTGCCATTTATTTTTTTAATAGTGATATCTTTATTATCACATTATTTATTTTTCTTTTTTACTACCTTTTTTATTTTTTACACCTCTCATATCTCCTTGTATATGAGACAATCTTTTTCCTAAATGCGAAACTTTACTATGATTTTTTTTTCTTTTTGATAGTCAAAAGAATTTATTAAGAAAGAAGTATAAGGGGTACTCCGAACCCGTATACACAAATGTTTTATGGAGAAAGTGCCTCGTTAAAACCTCTCAAGGCCAAAACCTAGTGGGAAAAAGACCAAGAGAGAAAAAAGAGTATAACAGCCAACCCTATTCAATGACAGTAACAACCACCAGACAGTATTACATATTCTCACATATAAGTCTGTTTCACTGATGCATGGAACCAACAGTATTTCCTGCGCTGCAGCATCCCACGAATCTCCCAACATCCCAAAAAAAAAAAGCACCACCTGAACAGCAACCCCTCCAATTCAAGTCACTGAAATATATTCTTTTCTACACCAGACTGGAAACAGAATGATGTTCCCCACATAATCATCAATCCTTGTAAGCCCCATCGTCCCCAACCAAAAATCAATCAAATGGTTAAAACTGCTCCTCCAATATTCCTGCACAAAGAAAACAAACCAGCGCCCAATCCTACTTACCATAACCCATCCTCACAAACTTGAACTGCTACTAATATTTGAGGTTGCTAATTAATCTTTCTTGATGTTAGGTTCCAATTAATAGAGTATTAAAAGTTGAAAGACATGCTACTGCTAATTAATTTTCACAACAGATATATCATCTTTTGGGTGAAACAACTATTCACCTAACTGTCAAGATTTTGGTACATCGATTTTTTTGGATAAATTATATTTTTAGTCACTTATATTTATTTTATATTTCAGTTTAATCACTTATGTATTATTTGTTTCGACCTAACTGTCAAGATTTTGGTACAACAATTTTTTTAGGTTAAATTATATTTTTAGTCCCTTATGTTTATTTTATATTTCAGTTTGGTCACTTATATATTATTTGTTTTAAACTAGTCCTTTATCCCTAAAGGTTACACCAATGTGGTCTCTCTATTTCGAAGTGGTTCTTTATGTTAGAGAAATAAAGCTAGTACTTGATTTTGGTAGCCTTTATCTCATTCTATTTTGATTTTCATTTCCTTTTGTTTTTATGCCTTATTGGTTGTTTCCCCATTCTGAATATTTTAATTGTTCTTTGATTCTATCTCATTGATTGTGCTTTATGTTCTTATTCTGATTATGAGTATTGTTTTGGTGCATTTAGTTTTTGTTCTGAACAGAACTTCAGAGGATGACCGGAGGGAAGCAATGCGGTTGTGTTCGCGACGGATGACGACGGCGTGTTGGGTGGTGTACCTGCAAACACTCCGACGCTCAAGTCAGTGTGTGTCGAGGTGAGTAAGAGGTGGTAGAAAGAAGATTACCTCGACCGTTCGACGCGGTCTTCTTTAAATATGAGTTGAGGGCCAGTTCTGTCGATGTGTAACCGTCGTGAAACCGGAAGTCGGCATTAAATTCCTTTAATGCACAAAGCGTTGGTCGGCCACGTTGAGGGAAGCGCGAGAGGCATGCGGACGGCGTGGCATCGAGGGAAGGTGGATCGGCGAGCGAAAGGGCTGTAGTCTTTGGGTCTTGGATTGGGCCTCGGCCCGATCGAACTGATTACCCCAGTCGCTAGCTCGAATGTCGAGGTGGAGACTTGTTGAAGTTCGTTGATGTCGGCGTTCGACGTCTTTGTTCGTAATGAACCGCAAACGCCGTCGGGTCGTGCTTTGTTTATCGGTTCATTTGGGACCTTCGTGTTCCACCTCCGAGGCGATTATCGACACGAGGCTTGGCGTGCACGCACGCGGTCTCGGCGCGAGGGCGATCTCTTCGAGCTCGTGCATGCGGTCTTCGGCATGAGGTCGATCTCTTTATCAGGTGCTTGTGCCAACGCACAAGGCTTTGTCACGGGCTCGTGCACGCGGTCTCGGGGCGAGGTCGACAGGGCTTTATCACGAGCTCGTGCACGCGGTCTCGACGCGAGTCGATCTCTTCATCAGTGCTTGCGCCTAACGCACAAGGCTTTATCACGGGCTCGTGCACGCGGTCTCGTGACGAGGTCGATCTCTTCATCAGTGCTTGCGCTAACGCGCGAAGGCTTTATCACGAGCTCGTGCACGCGGTCTCGGTACGAGGTCGACACAGGTGCTTGTGCCAACGCACAAGGCTTTAACATGAGCTCGTGCACGCGGTCTCGGCACGAGGTCGATCTCTACATCAGATGCTTGTGCCAATGCACAAGGCTTTGATAATAAATAAATGCTGGTTGCGTATTTCTCCAATCATACTTCATTGCTTCACATTTATGTGTTTAGGATACATTTGTTTCAACTATAATATTTCTTCATCTTTCTTTGCGTTCCAAGTTCTTGGAATTTCTTTGTCCATGCGATGTCTCGAGGGTGTAGCGCTTACTGTCTTTGCGACAATTTTGTACGGGCCTTCCCAATTGGGTGCAAGTTTCCCTTGTGTGGCGTTCTTCAGGCCAACATCAGCTCGTCGAAGAACTAAGTCTCCAGGCATGAATTCCCTAGGTACAACACTTCGGTTGTATCTTACTGTGATTTTCTGTTTATCGCGACCTCGGCCGAGTGCCGCAAGCTCCTGCGATCGTCAAGGAGGTCGAGTTCTTCTCGTATACTCGGCGATTGTCAATGCTACTCTGGGGATGCGAGGTTCTCCAACTAAGTTCCCAATCTCGACGGGAATGAGGGCCTCTGTCCCATATGTGAGGCGAAAGGAGATTCTCCCGCCGTCGAATGTGGAGTAGTTCGACACGCCCAGAGCACTCGGGAAGCTCTTACGCCCGATTTCCTTGGCCTCATCCAATCTTCGTTTGGACCTCGTAAGATAACTCGTTCGCGGCCTCGGCAGCCGCTCGTGCTGGGAGTGTTCTACCGAGGTGAAGTCTTGTTTGATGTCGAGATCTTCCAAGGTCTTTCGGAACCGCGATCTGTGAATTGCGTTCCGTTGTCGGTGACGACCACCACAGGAATCCGAACCTTGTCGAATATATCTTTGAAGAACTTAATCAAGTTCTTTGCGGTTATCTTCACCAGGGCTCGCCAACCCATTTGGTGAAGTAATCTACCGCAACGACCAGGTATTTCACCTGTCCGGGAGCCATTGGAAAAGGTCCAAGTATATCAATGCCCCACCAAGCAAAGGGCCATGGTGATGTCAGGGATGTTAACTCTGTAGGAGGAGCTAAGTGTAGATCGCCATGTCTCTGGCATTTGTCGCATTTCTTCACGAACGATATCGCGTTCGCGTTCGGGGTCGGCCAGTAGTACCCTGCGCGGAGGATTTTCTTTGCCAAGGAACGTCCTCCAAGGTGTTGCCCACATATGCCTTCATGCACTTCAGCAAGTGCATATTGCGCTCGGGTATCGTCGACGCATTTCAACAGGGGGGTGGAGAACCCTCTTCGATATAAGATACCGTCGATCATAGAATACGAAGATGCCTTTTTTCGGATTTTTGCGGCTTCCTTCTCATCATCGTAGCCGCCAAGATTGAATAAATTCTTGAATCGGTGTCATCCAACCGTCGGGCTCATCAGGCGGATCATCGACGCTTGCCTGGAAATCGCAGCGTAATTTGGAAGTTTCCTCAAGACCTCGTCATAAGTGGTATCAACCACGGCGGTAATGCTAGGCTTGGCGGTGTTTCTTGTATTACCGATCTGTTGTTTCTGAGCTTCGTCTTTGGCGAGTTTGGATAGAATGTCGACTCGACGTTTTGTTCTCTCGGGCGTGTACGATCTCCACGGAGATGAAGTCGCTCATTTTCTTCTTTACCAGCAGGTATTTTTGAAGAAGTGGATCTTTAGCCTGGTATTCTCCACTTATCCGGGACACAACTAGTGAGAATCGATTCTGAGCTTTACCTCTTGGCAGAAGTCTCGAGCGGTGTGAGGCCGGCTAAACACGCCGTGCTCTGCCTGGTTGTTGGAGGTGGGAAAGGAGAATCCCAATGAAAATTCGACGACCAGCCGTCGTCGTTCTCGAGCAACAAACCAGCGCCATCGCCGCTTGGAATTCGGCGATCCGTCGACATGGAGCGTCAATTTGGAACAACGCTACTGTAGCTCCAGGAGTCATCTCGGCAATGAAATCCGCCAAGCATCGGGCTTTGATAGTTTGTCTCGGCCGAAAGTAACTCCGGTCGGACAACTCAACCGACCACTTGATCATACGCCACGCTGCGTCAGGCTGTGTAGAATCTGTTTGATTGGCCGGTCGATTCGGACCACTATGGGATGTGCCAAGAAGTATTGTCTCAGCGTCGAGTCGCGATTATCGGTCGCGAGCGACTTTCTCGATTTTACGGTATCTCGGCTCTGGGCCCTGAAGTGCTTTGCTTATAAAATAGGCCGGTTTACGGTCCTCGCTCGCTTCGCGAATGAGGGCGGCACTCGTGAGCTTCGCTCGACACCGCCAAGTAGAGATAAAGGACCTCCTGGAGACGGCCTGCGTCAACACCGGCGGTTGGGATAGTATGCGTTTTACGTGTTAAGGCTTCTTCGCACTTTCGGGTGACCATTCGAATCAATTCCCTTCTTGAGTAAGCGGAAGAAAGGCAATGCATGTTCTTAGATTTTGAGATAAACCTCGTCAAGGAGGCTAGCATTCCGTGAGTTAGGATGTTTTTCTTTGACGATGGTTGCTGCATCTATTACTGACCCGATATTTATCGGGGTTGGCCTCGATTCCCTCTCGGTTAGGTAGAACCGAGAAATTTTCCAGTTCGAACTCCGAAAGTGCACTTTTCCGGATTGAGCCTCATATTATGTCTTCGTACTTCAGCAAAGACTTCTCTAAGATCGACGACGTGGTCGACTTCTTTCGTTGTTTTTACTATCATATCATCCATATATACCTCCAGCATTCTACCGATCTGGTTGGCGAAGACTTTGTTCATCATGCGCTGATATGTCGCTCCAGCGTTCTTAAGGCCAAAAGGCATTACGTTATAGCAGTAATTACCTTTATCCGTCATGAACGCGGTTTTTTCTTGATCAGCATGATGCATCGGAATCTGGTTGTACCCAGAGTATGCGTCCATGAAAGACAACAATTGAAAACCAGAGGAATTGTTGACGAGTTTGTCGATATTAGGGAGGGGGTAGGCGTCTTTGTGGCACGCCTTGTTAAGATCAGTGTAATCAACACACATTCGCCACTTTCCATTAGATTTCTTAACCAATACAACATTTGACAGCCAAGTAGTATATTTGACCTCCCTAATGAATTCAGCCTTAATTAAGTCTTTGTGACTTTGGCGTGACCGGCTTTTTCAGGAGCTTGCTTACGGCGCCTTTGAGCTACCAGCGAGCTTTGGGGTCGAGCGAGTTGGTGGCGAGCAATATCGGGAGAAATACGGCATGTCGTGGCCCAAGCCAAGAGGTCGGCATTGGACTTCGTGCACTCTGTTATTTGCAATTTGACTGCTCAGGAGATCGACACCAAGCTTCACTGTCTTCCCTGGGTCTTCTCCTAGTTGAACTCGGATGAATTCTCCATCAGGTACTGGTCTTGTAATCTTTTGGTGGAGCTCGCGGGCTAGGAGGTCGTCTTCCTGTATCTCATCCTCGAGCTCAATCCTGGCGTCGAAATCGGTGAGATTGACGTCTGCAGCAGCCTTTGCAGGATCAAGCTTCTTGGTCAAGGAGTTGTTTCTCTTCCTTTTGCTCTTGACCTTCAAAGACAAAATATAACATCTCCTCGCAGCTTCTTGGTCGGCCGATGGTGACGACTTTGTCTTCGTCATCATGAAAACGCATTTTCAGGTGAACTGTCGAGGTTACTGACTCCTAACTCACCCGATGTCGGGCGTCAAGCGATGCGATTGTAAGCAGACTTGCATGGTAACACGATGAATTGGACCTTCACGGTTTTGGAGATTGGTTGCTCTCCAAAAGTCACCATCAACTCCACATAGCCCAGCGGCTTTGTTTTGAACCGTTGAAACGGTCCAGGTCGGACTCTGCGATACGAGATCTTTTTCTGGTAGTTTCAAGGTTTTAAACAGCTCGTAGAACATGATATCCGCCGAGCTCCCTTGGTCTATCAAGATTCTTCCGACGTCAAAGTTAGCCATATAGGCTTTCACCAACAGGGGAATCAAATAGTTGACCTTCCATTCACCAAGTCTTCGTCGAGAAAAAGCTAGGGGCGGTCTTCCACTTATGCCGACTTGATGAAGGAAAACAAGAGAAATGGTCATCGCTTCTCTCAACTTTCGTTTCTTTGAATTGATGCTCGCCCCTCCTTATCGGAGAATCCTCAGGAAATGACCATGGCGGCGGGAGGAGGACGAGGTCTTCCTCGGATGCACGAACTGCTCCTTCGCCGCTTTGCGTCCCAGTGAGTCTCTCCTTTGAGGTCGAGGTGATCTAGATCTAGACCTTCATCTCCAAATCTCGGTTTTCCTTTCACATATTTGGTCAACCTGCCCTTCTGGATCAGTTGTTCTATGACGTCCTTCAGGTGAAAACATTCATCGGTCTCGTGCCCGACACACTTGTGAAAGTGGCAGTACCTCGACTTATCAGCATTCGGCTTCTCTTTTCCCTTCTGGGGAAATTTAATTCCAGCATCACGGAATTCGGTGTTCGCGCACTCATTCAGTATGCGCTTAGGGTAGTGTTCAAAGGAGTATAATCGGCGGATCTCTTTCTTTGGACCCCGACTTTCCTTCTCCCTACGCGACCTGTCTTCGCGTTGTCCACCAGCTTCCTCCTGGGTTTTACCTTTGGCTTTTGATGCCATCAACTTCTCTTCGTAATTCATGAATTTCTGAGCTCGCTTCAGGAACTCGGTCAGGGACCTCGGTTTGTCGACACCAATGTCGACACTGAATAGGCTTCCTTCGACCAGGCCTTGCTCTAGCAAGTATAGTTTCATCTCGTCAGAGCATTTTTTCACCAAAATGGCTTCTTTGTTGAAACGCTCGACATAGTCTCTGATAGACTCACCTTTCCTCTGCTGAATCGCGGCTAGGGCTGCTGTCGACTTGGGTTGGACTTTAGATGCGGTGAAATGTGCGGAGAACTGGTCGACGAACTCAGTCCACGATCCAATGGAATTTCTCTTAAGAGTCTGGAACCAAGACAAGGCCGACTTCTTCAGAGTGAGGGGAAAGATCCTGCACTTTACCGGCCCTTGGGCGCCCCTATAGTCCATGACAGTGTCAAAGCAGCCAACATGTTCGTCGGGGTCGGTGGTCCCGTCGTAGGAGTCCAACGAGGGCGGTTTCTGAAGATGCTTCGGAATCGGGAATCTCATAATCTTAGACGTAAAAGGACCAAAGGCCTTGCACGTGTCATCTGTGTCATCGCTCTGAGAAGGGGTTGATGAGACAGAATGAGCACGGCGGCGGTGAGAGGTGCGGCCAGGAGATTTTACTCGCCGCCTAAAGGCTGAGGCGGCTCTTCTTGGGGGAGTGTCGCTGCTCGTGGTGGAACAGTTTTTTTATTTGCTTGGCCTATGGAATTTTTTTGGGCTCACAACAAATGATTCAAAATTTTATCATTATGTTTTTTGGTCTATAATTTCTTATACAAATTAATCGTGAAGGCAGTGAAGGAAAGCTAATGCCAAAGCCACAACAATATGGTGTTCTCTATCTCCTTGTGCCTTTAACGATAGTATCGTGCATTTCCTAGCAATTTGTATTTTGTGTTTGGCATAATATATAAGTTGTTTTTGAATTATTCAAATGTGGACAGTCTGAGATTGTAAATTCACTTTAGGTATTGTATTATTGTATGCCTCAGTTATTGATCTAAGAATTATAATTTGGTTTGTATTTCTCAATGCTATTCGGGTACATACCTAATATAAGTGATTATAATACCACTTAAGTTGTGTGCTTGGAGAACTAAGGAGAAATAGTGCTGAAATTTTTCTTAAATTAATAATTAGAGTTATACAATAATAGAATGTGAATTTGACAATCTTAGATAGGATAGGAACCACACCCTGTATAGGATTAAGTAGACATTCCAAACTCAAATTAATTACTATATTTACTTGGTAAATAGGGGAGGAATGGATCAAAAATGGATGTATTTTAGTTGTATGTCAAAATAATACAAGGACAGCGTGAAATACTTTATTAAGTTTGCAGTTGACCATGGAAAAGACCAAAACAGAGTCATATGGCATTGTTGCATTGTTGTTATTCAAAACGAATAAGTGCAGCCAATATAGAAGATCATTTAATTTGTAATGGAATTGATCAAAGCTATAAATGTTGGATAATGTATGGTGAGATAAACAAACATCCAAAATGTAATGCCTCGTTGTATAAGAAGAAAGATTATTTTCTTGTGAAGGTGTTGTGGTGTTTCCCCATAATACCGAGATTTAGGCACAAGTATCGTAATGTAGAAGATGCAAAGCAATTAACGTGGCATGCAAATGAACAGAATTTGGATGGAAAAATTTGTCACCCAACAGATTCTCCTCAATGGATTAAGATTGATCGATGATTACCCCGACTCCGAGAAAGAAGCGAGAAAACTACGTCTTGTGTTTCCTACTGATAGAGTGAATTCACATAATATTCAAAGCATCTCTTGTAGTATGTCGCTAGTGATTCTTGGCATTTTTAACCCACCTCCATGGTATTACATAAAACATAAGTACATGATGTTGTATATGTTAATTTCTAGTCCTAAACAACCAGGGAACAATATAAACATATATCCATCTCCTTTAATTGGACACTTGAAGCATATGTGGGAGACTAGTGTATAAGTTTATGCAGAGTATAGGAAAGAAACCTTCATGTTATAGTGTCAAAGGCCAGTGTGCATGCCCTATATGTAAAGTTAGTACACAATGGGTGTAGTTTGGACATGGTAGGAAATATGTATTTCTTGGACATCGTAGATTTTTACCTTCAAAGCATCATTATTGGGGATGGAGAAAAGCATTTGGTGGGAATTTAGAAGAAGACAGAGCTTCAAAAATATTTCAAAAGGTAAAAGATCTAAGAAATAATTTTGGTAAACCTTTTGTGGCATAGTTAGTCAATGGCGGGTGGAAAAAAGGTTGAGTTTCAATGATTTGCTATACTAGAAGTCTTTATTGGTAAGGCATTTCCTTGATGTAATGCATGTTAAAAAAAATGTTTGTGATAGTATCACTAGGACGTTACTCAATGTTATAAGAAAGTTCAAAGATGGCATTAATGTAACGTTGGACCTAGTCAGCATGGGAATAAGAAAGGAATTGTAATTGATATTGAGGGGAAAACATCAATATCTATATTTGGCGGCTTATACCCTAAGTAGAAAGGAGAAAATTGTATTATGTAAGTTCTTTCATGAAATTAAAGTTTCAAGGGGTTACTCTTAGAATATCAAGAACCTGATTGATATGAAATACCTCAAATTAAAGGATTTGAAGTGTTATAATTGTCATGTTATAATGAAGCATTTACTACCAATTTTCATACGCTCCATTTTGTCAGTCAAAGTTTAATGGAGCACAACTAAACTATATTACTTTTTTTCAGGGCAATTTGCAACGAGGTCATTGACCATGCAAAATTGGCAACATTGCAAACACAAATTGTAGTCACTCTTTGTGAGCTTGAGATGTACTTGCCACCTTCGTTCTTTGACATAATGGTTCATCTAAACGTTTACCTGATCAAAGAGACACAATTATGTAGGTGTTCTGAACAGAACTTCAGAGGATGACCGGAGGGAAGCGGTGCGGTTGTGCTCGCGACGGATGACGACGACGTGTTGGGTGATGTACCTGCAAACACTCTGATGCTCAAGTCAGTGTGTGTCGAGGTGAGTAAGAGGTGGTAGAAAGAAGATTACCTCGACCGTTCGACGCGGTCTTCTTTAAATATGAGTTGAGGGCCAGTTCGCCGATGTGTAACCGCCGTGAAACCAAGTCGGCATTAAATTCCTTTAATGCAGAAAGCCGTTGGGTCGGGCACGTTGACGGAAGGCGGAGAGGCATGCGGACGACGTGGCATCGAGGGAAGGTGGGTCGACGGAGTGGGCCTCGGCCCGATCGAACGATTGCCCCAAGTCGCTAGCTCGAATGTCGAGGTGGTGACTTGTTGTCGAAGTTCGTTGATGTCGACGTTCGACGTCCTTGTTCGTAAGGAACTGCAAGTGTCGTCACGTCGTGCTTGTTCATTAGTTCGTTCGGGACCTTCGTGTTCCACGTCTGCTGAGGCAGTTCTCGACACGAGGCTTGATGTGCTTGTGCAAGGCACAAGGCTTTATCACGAGCTCGTGCACGCGGTCTCGGCACGAGGTCGATCTCTTCATCAGGTGCTTGTGCCAACGCACAAGGCTTTATCACGAGCTCGTGCGCGGTCTCAGACGCAGGTCGATCTCTTCATCGGTGCTTGTGCTAACGCGACAAGGCTTTATCACGAGCTTCGTGCGCGCGGTCTCGACGAGGTCGATCACAGGTGCTTGTGCCAACGCACAAGGCTTTATCACGAGCTCGTGCGCGCGGTCTCGGCACGAGGTCGATCTCTTCAATCACAAGCTCGTGCACGCGGTCTCAGCACGAGGTCGATCTCTTCATCAGGTGCTTGTGCCAACGCACAAGGCTTTATCACGAGCTCGTGCACGCGGTCTCGACGCAGGTCGATTCATCAGTGCTTGTGCTAACGCACAAGGCTTTATCATGAGCTGCGTGCGCGGTCTGCAGACGCAGGTCGATCTCTTCATCAGGTGCTTGTGCCAACGCACAAGGCTTTATCACGAGCTCATGCACGCGGTCTCGGCACGAGGTCGATCTCTTCATTCATCAGGTGCTTGTGCCAACGCACAAGGCTTTATCACGCTGTTCCTGTCAAAGTATAGACAATTTGCAGCAACTTGATGTAATTAAGTTAGCGTTAATTTTATGCTGAGTAAAGTGCTCGTAGTCGAGTTTTATACTTCCCTGTGGGAGTAATTGATCCGCTGTCAGCGGCAAGGTCGGGGTCATCAAATAATCAAGGTCCATGGCGTAGCCGAGTTTAAGGTCGTGCGAATTTTGCAATTGGCAGGTGGGCCTGGTAGGTCGCTCGAATCTTTGGTGTGTATCCACTGTTGCGAGAGGTGCTTGTGCAAGCGCAAGGCTTTATCACGCGACCTGCGTGCCGCGCGGTCTCGGCGCGAGGCTCGATCTCTTCATCAGTGCTTGTGCAAGGCACAAGGCTTTATCACGATCTCGTGCATGCGGTCTCGTGACACGAGGTTCCATCGAGGTGCAAGGTTTTGATAGTAAATAAATGCCTTGATTGTGTATTTCTTCAATTATACTTCATCGCTTCACACATATGTGTTTAGGATACATTTATTTCAACTTAATTATATTTCTTCATCTTTGCTTGTCGGTGTTACTCTGGGGATTTGTCTTTGGCTTTTGAGGCTATCAACTTCTTCGTAATTCATAAATTTCGAGCTCGCCAGGAACTTCGGTCGAGGACCTCGGTTTATCGACACCAATGTCGACCTCGAATAAACTTCCTTCGACCAGGCCTTGCTCTAGCAAATGCGGCTTCATCTCGCCGAGCATTTCTTCACCAAAATGGCTTCTTCGTTGAAGCGCTCGACGTAGTCTCCGATAGACTCATCTTTCTTCTCTGAATTGCGGCGGTGCCGCTATCGACAGGTTGGACTTTAGACGCAGTGAAATGCACGGAGAAGCGGTCGACGAGCTCGATCCACGAACCAATGGAATTTTTCTTAAGAGTGCGGAACCAAGACAACGCTGCCTTCTTTAGAGTGAGTGGGAAAGATTACGCACTTCACCGCCAGGGCGCCTCGATAGCCCATGGCGGTATCAAAGCAACCAACATGCTTGCCGGGTCGGTGGTGCAGTCGTATGAGTCCAAAGCGGGTGGTTTACGAAGATGCTTTAATCGGGAATTTCATGATCTCGGATGTAAAGGACCAAAGGTCCCGCTCGAGTCACTCGTGTCATCGCCCCGAGGAGTTGATGAAGCAGAATGAGCACCGCGGAGTGCTCTATGCACAGAGTGGCGTGGAGTCGTGCACGGTGGTGGTGATGAGCAGATCCGAGATTTTCGGACTCTTCGATCTCCGAGGAGAATGAGAGGCTCGATCTTTCGCTTTCCGATTTGGGTGGCAACGCCGAGCGAGAGTTCCTTCTGGCGATCCTCCATTCGATCGAGGCGTTGATTACGAGCATGCATCGCCGGCGTGGCCGGATGAATTCGCGGAACTCGCGAATGAGGATGGCGGTGGTCTCCGTTCGGCATCGGTTTGGCGAGCAAAGAACGATCGAACGGCGTCATCTTTGGAGAGGTGGTTCCGCCGAGCTATCGGCTGGTTTGGTTGTTCAAGATCTGCGTTCGCATGAGTGGAGCGGTAGTCGCGACCGACGCTTGATCCGATCATCGTCGAGTGAAGAAGGAGACTTCGACAAAGAAGATGGAATCGAAGCGATTCCCACAGACGGCGCCAATGTTCAACGAACTTCAGAGGATGACCGGAGGAAGCGGTGCGGTTGTGCTCGCTGACGGATGACGGCGGCGTGTTGGGTGATGTACTGCAAACACTCGGCGCTCAAGTCGATGTGTGTCGAGGTGAGTAAGAGGTGGTAGAAAGAAGATTACCTCGACCAGCTCGACGCGGTCTTCTTTAAATATGAGTTGAGGACTGCATCGCCGATGTAACCGTCCCGTGAAACCCGGAAGTCGGCATTAAATTCCTTTAATGCACAAAGCCGTTGGGTCGGCCACGTTGAGGGAAGGCGGAGAGGCATGCGGACGACGTGGCATCGAGGGAAGGTGGGTCGACGGATTGGGCCTCGGCCCAGTCCGGAACAGTAGGTAAGCTTATATGAGATGAATGTACCTGATTGAGAGTTATATGAAGATATTAAAAGGATACATTGGGAGTTAAAGTTGACTAGAGGGTTGTATTGATGAATGGTGTTGAAGAAGTTGTAGAATTTTGTACTAAGTACCTCTCCAATGTCGAATCAGTAGGGCTCCCAAATTAATCTCATCACTCGAGAGGAACATCAGTGGAAGGGATTATTGCAAGAGACATAATTACTATATTAAATACAAATTACGAGAGCAAGCATGTTCTACACAATGCTGATGAGGTTTAGCCATATGTTAAAATGCACAAGGAAATACTTAAAAGTTTAAACCCCCAATAGAAATGAAAATTGGCTAACAAGAGAGTACAACTGAAGTTTTATGCAACAGCTAGAGCAACACATTTTTTGGTGCGTTGGTTGCAAATCTAGGTTCAATTTACAAAGATTGAGATTGTTAGCAAGTGGTTCAGGCGAACTTTTTTCTTACACTGGTTACATGATTAACACGTACACATTTTATACAAAAGACTAGGATGATTATAGCACTAAGCAAAACAACGGTGTCACTCTAGTAGCTTGATCCTTACATTTTTTAGGTGTCAAAGACATAGTTAAACCTCATATTTGCAAAAAAAAAAAATAAAGGTCATATTTCGGGGCAGCTTAACACATATGGGAGTCAGATTACACAAAATTTTGGTTGTCTGTGTTTGGTTGCAAGTGGGTTGACAACAATAACAATGTTCATCATGAGTCAGGGTTCATACGAGTGGATCCTAATCGGGTAGGATACAAAGACAAGCCATTTATATTAGCAACCCATGCTAAATAAGTTTTCTATGTCATTGATTATGAGGTATGAAGTGGTCCATTGTTCTGTTGACAAACAAAATAAATGATAAAATTACGGCTAAATTACAAAATTGGTCCTTTAAGTTTATTTTAAGTTTCAATTTGGTCCTCTACGTTTTATTTGTTTCGTTTTGGTCCTCTACGTTTTATTTTAGTTTTCAATTTGGTCCTTTCCGTCACTAAAAGTCAATTGTTCGTAGCTAGAAGTCCATTTTCCAAAATGTTATTTGGCTTTTAGCTACGGACAATTGGCTTTTAGTGACGGAAAGGACCAACTTGTTGTAACTTTTAAAACGTAAGGGACCAAAACGAAACAAATAAAACATAGAGGACCAAATTGAAACCTAAAATAAACATAGAGGACCAATTTTGTAATTTAGCCTAAAATTACATATAAAGAAGAGGACAATCCTTTCTCTAGGGCATCACATTTGACTGAGCATGATCCAACTCTAAATGATATCATGTATATGAGAGAAGATCGCGATGAAGGGACTTAGATCAACCCATCATTTCATGTAAATAAGAGGCAAAAGGGGTTGAATCTGATGAGGAAAAGAAAAAAGACCGTCTTAAAAATTAACGTATGATTTTTTACATAATTTCATTTTTTATTTTGTTGTTATATCCTTTTTATTGGATAATAACGCTTTATAATTTTGATGCAGATGAACTCTATCCTACTTATGAAACTGTTTTGAAAGACTAAACATTATAAGCTTAGATTTTCAATTTTTGATTGAAGTTGTAGTGTTGTAACTAGAGTTGCTAATGATTTGTGACTATTGATGTGAATAGTTATTGTATCTCATATATGCATTATAATGCATTTGATTTCAACTATTGTTGTTGTGTTCAATTTTTGCGTTTCTTAACAGCTTCTGATTTGTATCTCACATAAAAAAAATCAAAACTTTAGATAGGACTTTCCTTATTGAGCTCTAATACAGTTTGGGGATTTTACATCGGTTAAAATGAAGCTTTTACTTCAGTTATTGAGGCGATTTAGAATCAGCTATTATTGAATGCTGGGACTTTTTACATAGGTTATACAATCGATGTAAAAAACACTTTTTACATTTGTCAAAAAGCAACTGATGTAAAAAGGGGCCAAATCCGAGGCCAATGTGAAACCCGATTTAGGTTTTTACATCGTTTACTTGAATAACCAATGTATAAAGTTCTAATTTTTTTTAAAAAAGTGATCCTTGACAGTGAACAACCCCTGAATAAATCTACAAAAAATCTACAAAAATCAATTTACAACACAATGAATTCATCAACAACAAATCTTCTATTTTTACTATATAATTTACAACAAATTAAAATCCCTAAGAATGGAAAGAGGAATGAAATCAGCCAAACCACAGCTACACCACCAAGACCTCAACATATTTCACAAAACCAAATTTACCATATTATGTGAATCAAAACACAGCACCAAAAGATAAGTTACCAAATCACAAATCACTAGTGCAGTTTGGAACTAATCTTCTATTTTGACTATATGTTTTACAACAAAGCACAAGGTTGAGACATATTGAAACAGAATTTACAAAAGGGAATGAAAGAGAAAGGAAAAAGTAGCTGACATGCAGCAGGAATTAATGTCAATATCGTCTCTTGTTCTCCTCCGCATGATACATCAACAAAAAGCTTGCAAAATGTTGCCGGATATCAGAAATATCATCATCAGAGAATGGTGATTTGTCACAGAATACCTGCAAGTTGAAACAAAATTAACTCAATGTTAAACCATATACATCTCAAGGTAATGTCAGTATGTCATGCTAGCCCAAAAGTCCAGAATAGAAAAAGGTTAAAATTTTTATTATCTCCTCCCACGAAGCAACAATATCCGCGGAAACAATGCTCAATATATTTTTCATTGCATAATTTTCACAGTCCCAGCATCCACGTTGTTGCAGCGTCTACAAATTAATGAATACCAAATTTTAATATAGTGACTAACACATTAACTACTATAAAAACCCATGTAACCTTTTTCCTCTTTCTAAAACCTTCTAGCTTCTCTAACATAGTCCTTTAGTAAAAGAGTATTCCTAAAAATTAGTAATTATTCATTTCGGAGTAATAATACATATCACAAAGTCAATGTTTGACAAAAGCTTACAATTAACTTTGCATTTGATGCCTGCATCCGGCCTTCTATTCATTGAATACCTCCAGACTACATAACACCAGGACAAATGAACATCAATTGAAAATGATTCGTACATTAGGGAACAGTTAGTGATGTACAAATGATCATCAATTCATGCACAAACAAAAGGAAACTAGAGAACTATGTACTTCCTGCTGCAATGATGGTGCTATATTACACACTCTCCTCGTGGGATTGTACTCCGGTGTCGTGGGAGTGTACTCTAGTATCTCCTCGTCATTGCTCGATATAAGAACGATGTCTGGCACGGAACAAACCTCTCTGGTAGGTAGGCTCCTCCTGAACGACGACAAATAAGTTGGCCTCCTCTAAGCCATGCGCGTATGACAGTCCTGGCCCCCACAAACAGGGGGAGGAGTCAGTGTCTCCATGATGGGGCGCAATCCTCCCTGTTAGACAGGGACCTCATAATAAAAGAGTGTGGAGATGGTGGCTGTTAAAAATTTCGGCAAGTGTACCGAATCGTACAAGTAATAAAGTGATAAGAAGAGTATCGTCTCTACGAGGATTGTGATTAATTATTTAACTCAACAAACCTGGTATCTATTTTGAACGAGAACAAATTCTTGGTGTTTGAATTTTGGATAATTGTAACAATGACAAAAAACAATAAGAAACTATTTAAATTCAAATTATTAAAAACGACTAGGGGTTGAATCCTCTTGTATCCACTCTCATGCATTTAATCTACATTCAACACAATTTATTTCATACAATTTGAAGTTCGAATCATCTAAATTAGTTTAAGGACAATCCCTTGCCTCATAAACCTTTTACTCTAACTAAAACCCCTAATCTCATAGGTGATTTATAGTTAGGTTAAGCAATAAGAATAGTGATTCATAAGAACACGTAATCACAAAGTTATATTCCTATACTCATCATGATTACGACTACCAATCTCAGTTCTAGTTCTTCACCCAATTTCCCAATCATCATAAAAACCTCAAATCGATTCAATAGCGGCCAAGTATCAAAAAACATTAAGCATGGAGATTGGAAGCTCAATTGAAATGAAATAAACTTGCATTAATATAATAGAACCAACTACATAAGAGTTTCAACAAGATTTATCTAACCCTAGCCTAAAAGAGTTTAGTTACTCATAGAGAATAAGGAACTAAACCAGAAAAATAGATAAAAGATAGAAAACCACTCCATTCAAGGCTCCAATCCTTGTTCTCAAGCTTGAATCCTCTTTGGAGATGGAGGAAAGTGAAACCCAAGCACCCCTTGACAAGCCCCACGGCGTTTTAGGTCTTTGAAATGGTAAAGAATGAGCCAACCCTTGAAAAACCCGAGTTTTAAGTGACTCCAGCATAACAGACGAGCTCCAGCGCCCCCAAAAGTGCTTGGGCGCGCCTCAAGCACGCCTCTGCACATGAATTTTTGGCTTATGCTGCCTTTTCACCTCTGTAAAGTCCGAATTAGCTCAAGGTGTTTTCATGAAAGTTGAAGGTATGGGGTCTTAGCTTTCCAAAGGCACCAGTTTCATCTCATTTGGACACCTAAAACTCCATATATGATTAAAAAATCGAACAGGTGTCAGGCTGGGACAACATCACCTTATCAACTTGTAGCACAAATTACCCCAAATTAGATACTTATTTAGGTCTCAGTTTCTTCATCAAAGTTGTAGATAATTCTTCTATCTTTCCAACAAGACCAAGATCATCTCATTCGGATTAGTGTGGCTCAAGATATAGCTTTTGGAATCTTCTTTGTCAGGAAACAGCGCTTCCAGGCATGCTTCCAAGTCATTACTTTGGCTATGCTCCCATTCCTGTGCACTTAGAGATAAAAAATCATAGAAAACACCAATGCACAAACGTTAGAATGGGATCAAGTAAATACATTAAATCATACAATTTAAGCATAAAATCACTTTCAATTCTCTTTATTCACCAAACAAATATCCAATTTAACACTATAAATCTACATGTGATGAAGATTTATCACTACCCCAAACTTAGCTCTTTGCTTGTCCTCAAGCAAACTCAGTCAAAAACATGGGCTGGATTTCCATTTAATTCTGATTCATCTAGGTGAACTTTCAATAAAAATTTTGACAATCCATGCACAATCAATTCACCCACTCTTTTGAATTCATGCTTTCCAATCATCACAACTCAAGTAACCAAAATGAATTTATTCACTCAGAGCCACAAATCAATTCCCATTACACCTTTCCAGATAATGTGTTTCACTCCACTCAAGTGTCTCAAGGGTACTATTTACACTCAATTCACACCAAATGCAATCATCTACCATAGGCTTGACAAAATTCTAGGAAAGCAACTACACACAAATGCCACACACATTATGAGCTCTCTTCAAAGGGTGAAATGAGGCTTAGGTAAAAGAGGATATTTCTTTGGATTTAGGCTAACTTAATTGGAGTCAAGAGATGCCTCTATTATTTCTTATCCATACCTTGTATCAATTCACAAACCTCCCCCAATTACCTTCAACTTTGTATACCAACAGGCCAAAAGAGAAATTTTCTTTGCTTTTCTCATTGTTTTTTTTTCCATAACAATTTGGATCTTTTTATTGTTGTTCTCTTCTGGCTTGTTCATTTTTTTTTTTTGAAATGATTACATGCACATGCTTTGTGTAGCCACCCCAAACTTAAGATTGTTGATTGCCCTCAAGTAACCAATTTTTAGAAAACAATCTCTCAGCTCCAATTTAAAGGGACAATTGATTTTTTCGGTTATTGAGCTTAATATTCAATGAAAAGGGCTTCAGGCTCAAAAGGGCTAGCAAAGGATAAATTCACAAGGGTAGGTTATCAAAGGCTCTAGCTGTTCAAATAAAAATAAAGATCTCAATCATCTGTGTTTGCGTGTTCACATGCAATGCAAAAGCAATCAAGAACTGAGTCAAGTTCTGAAGAATTCATACAAATGGTGGAGCACTCAAGAATAAATAAAATTCTGTTTAGGCTCAAACACTCACAGACTTTGCTTTTATAATGAGAAAAGATTCATGACCACTGAAGTTCTCAAAAGTTACGGTTACAAGAAGCTGCTTAAAAAGGTTCATGTCAACAAAAGTTTCAGCTCCTCAATCATACACTTCATGCACACAATAAGAGTACAGTTCACACAAGATGACATGGAATGCCATAAAGTAACAAGGAGCTCAATCAGCCATAGGGTGCATGGTATCAACTTCACACACAAAATAAAACAATAACAAAATAAAAATAAACAGCAAAAGAAAAAAAGGAAAGATGGAACCTTTGCGGTGAGCCGCCCGACACCACCACCAATGGGTTGCCTCCCATGAAGCGCTTCTTTAACGTCATTAGCTTGACGCTTCAACACCCAAGTTAGGGTGGATAATATGATAGGAAGAAGATTTCATCCTTTCACTTCCTTCTTTTGGAGAGAATTCCCATGTACTTGGCATAGGGAAGTAAGTGTTCCCATGCCTCAGCAATGATACATTTGGGATATTGTTTCCCCAACTCTTTATCTTGAAGCACATCAAATTCATCCTGTGGAGGACCATTCTCTTCAATGACCAAGGGTTGAGCTGTCACATGAATCTCTCTATGCCTCACCCTTGGGTCCTCTTCCATGTCACTATTTGTGTTTTTCAATTCTTCTTCCAATGCCACAATGAAGTTATGTCCAATCTCTATCTCCACTTTCTTCTGCTCAAATTGGGATAATTGTTTTGATAATCTCTCACACTGAACCTTAAATCTATTAAATGAAGCTTGGTTGGCTCTCATGAATTCAACCAGAACATTTTTGAGGTAAATGTCTCTGTCATGTAGTTCTTCGAATTGAGTTTGATGATGTGACTCTTCTTCTCCCATGTTACTTTCCATGCAATAATCCTCTTCTTCTTCCACCATGACTAAGAGATCCTCATCTTCTGGTGATATGACCAAGAAATCATCACAACAGTCATTTATATGCTTTCCTCCACAAAAATCACATCTAAGAGGTTGCATGCTATAGAAGCTAAGAGAATTGTGAGCAACACAACAACTTTATAAGAAGAGAAAATAAATTTTAAATTTTTGGTTTTTTTTATAAACAGAAAATAAAATTGTTCAAAATTATACTCGTTTGCCTTGTTAAAAATCAATTCAACAATCCCCAACAACAGCGCCAAAAACTTGTTAAAAATTTCGGCAAGTGTACCGAATCGTACAAGTAATAAAGTGATAAGAAGAGTATCATCTCCACGATGATTGGGATTAATTATTTAACTCAACAAATTTGGTATCTATTTTGAACGAGAACAATTTCTTGATGTTTGAAATTTGGATAATTGTAACGATGACAAAAAACAATAACAAACTATTTAAATTCAAATTATTAAAAACGACTAGGGGTTGAATTCTCTTGTATCAACTCTCATGCATTTAATCTACATTCAACACAAGTTATTCCGTACAATTTGAATTTCGAATCATCTAAATTAGTTTAAGGACAATCTCTTACCTCATAATCCCTTTACTCTAACTAAAACCCCTAATCCAATAGGTGATTTATAGTTAGGTTAAGCAATAAGAATAGTGATTCATAAGAACACGTAATCACAAAATTATATTCCTATACTCATCTGATTACGACTACCAATCTCAGTTCAAGTCCTTCACCCAATTTTCCAATCATCATGAAAAATCCCAAATCGATTCAATAGCGGCCAAGTATCAAAAAGCATTAAGCATGGAGATTGGAAGCTCAATTGAAATGAAATAAACTTGCATTAATGTAATAGAACCAACTACATAAGAGTTTCAACAAGATTCATCTAACCCTAGCCCAAAAGAGTTTAGTTACTCATAGAGAATAAGGAACTAAACCAGAAAAATAGATAAAAGATAGAAAACCACTCCATTCAAGATTTCAATCCTTGTTCCCAAGCTTGAATCCTCTTTGGAGATAGAGGAAAGTGAAACCCTAGCACCCCTTGACAAGCCCCACAGCGTTTTAGATCTTTGAAATGGTAAAGAATAAGCCAACCCCTGAAAAACCCGAGTTTTAAGTTATTCCAGCATAACAGACGCGCTCCAGCGCCCCCAAAACGTGTGCCAACGTGTCGAGACAAAAACAAAATGTGCCAAAAGCGCTTGAGCGCGCCTCTTCAAATGAATTTTTGGCTTCTGCTGCCTTTTTCACCTCTGTAAAGTCTGAATTAGCTCAAGGTGTTTTCATGAAAGTTGAAGCTATGGGTCTTAGCTTTCCAATGGCACCAGTTTTATCTAATTTGGACAAATAAAACTCCAGATATGATTAAAACATCGAACAGGTATCAAGCTGGGGCAGTATCACCTTATAAACTTGTAGCACAAATTACCTCAACTTAGAGATTGATTTAGGACTCGGTTTCTTCATCAAAGTTATAGATAATTCTTTTATCTTTCCAACAAGACCAAGATCATCTCATTCGGATTAGTGTGGCTTAAGATATAGCTTTTAGAATCTTCTTTGTCAGGAAACAGTGCTTCCAGGCGCGCTTCCAAGTCAAACCTTTGGCTATGCTCTCATTCCTGTGCATTTAGAGAGAAAAAGTCATAGAAAACACTAATGCACAAACGTTAGAATGGGATTAAGTGAATACATTAAATCATACAGTTTAAGCATAAAATCACTTTCAATTCTCTTCATTCACCAAGCAAATATCCAATTTAACACTATAAATCTACATGTGATGAAGATTTATCAGTGGCCTTCTCATAGTCATGAGCGTATGACGGCCCTGGCGGCCACGAAAGTCGTGTAACGACATCGTATGTTATCAACAGATAGGGCTGACGGTTTTGTGAGATAGGTTCTATAAAGAAGAAGAAGAAGTAGAAGAAGAAGAAAGAAGAATGGAGGGAAAGTGCGGGAACGTGAAACAAAAACCAACTTATCCTTTTTACATTGCTTGATGTAACCGATATAAAAAGTACTTTCTACATCGATTTTTCATTTAGCCGATCTAAAATATTTCCACATATTTGCAAAAATGCCACTGAGTCCACTCTTTACATCAGTTGCCTATGAACCGATGTAAAAAGCTGATGTAAAATCATATTTTTACAGTAGTGTTACATAACATTTTTATGATAATGCGCTATCTAATATAATATTTATTACATAATACTGATGTTTTCTTGTGAATGTGCTATCTAATTTTGAACTTTAAATACGCTCTGAAAGTGCTATATATATAGTATAAATAATGTTGGATTATATAGTGTTTTAAAGCGCCCATGCTTTAGAATAAGCGCTATATGTTTCCTTTTATGGCATAGTGATACAAATTGTATTAAATGAAAAGGCTCAGTTATACCATCTTTACTATAAATCCTGAAACGTCACTGAAGGCCTTTCTCCCGCCCAATCTCCTAACTCATTTGCAAAGCTGGCCATTAAATGTCAACTCTACCTACCATAATCTTTTCATTTATTATGCCAGCACATACCCTCACGCGTTTTCTTCCAATTTGAAACAATTTGAAATTTCACCTTTCTTCTTCCTTCCCTCTTCCTGCTTTCTTTTCTTCCCACAACCGTAACCTGAAATGTGAAATTTCACTCTTCTTCCCCTTTCTTCCTTCTGCTGCACTTTGGGACCTAGATTTGTTGGACTAGATCTGAATTGAAGAAGAAAGCCGGTGACGCACACATAAATGGAAGATCGCTGCGTTTGTCGTTGTCGGAAATGAAATCGTCACCGCCGCGAGCTGGGTGTGAAGTCATCTCTCTCGGTTCGACCTGTCTCTCATCTACGACAAATATTCTCCAATGACTTCCTTCACACAATGACTTCGCAGAGGCGAACAGTGGAAGAGGAAGGAAGAAAAAGAAGAGGAGAATAAGAAGGAGATGAGGCGTCGCGACAAAAAAAGAGTCACACAGAGAGAAGCCGCTACCGTGTGCGCCAAGGTAAAGCCGCCATTTTCGCTCGACGGCCGAGATCGCTGGCTCGACGGTCGATGGTCGTACATGCTTACGGAGGGAAGGGTTCCAGAAGGGGACGGTCGAGATTCGCTTTCGATTCGGCCGTACATGCTTACTGGAGGAAGGGTTCCGAGGGGACCCGGAGTAGAACTCGACGCAGAGGATTTGCCGCAAGAGAACTCGACGCAAGAGGATATGCTTTGCGATAGGATCTCGACCGCCGAATCAGAGCATGCAATGGCATGTACGACAACGACGGCCGTCGTACATGCTTACGGAGGAAGCGGTTCCGAAGGGGGACGGCCGAGAATCGCTTCGATCGACAGTCATAAACTTGCTTACGGAGGGAAGGGTTCGAAGGGACCTGGAGTATGAACTCGACGCAAAGATGATTTCTTTGATAGGATTTCTTTGTCGAGATCAAGCTTGATCTCGACAGGTTGAGCTTTATCTCGAGCTGTCGAGATCAAGCTCAAGCAGTCGAGATCAAGCTTCATCTCGACAGCTTGAGCTTGATCTCGACAGGTTGAGCTTGACGTGAAGCTATTGATCTCGACAGCTATTCACACATGGAGTATAGCAGCATTGAAACAACTTTCTAATACATAACAAGAGTCCAAGTGCATGTTAATACGGGAAAATTACCTGCAGGGTGTATTTTAGGAAAAAGCTTACCAAATTAGTGTAGGTTGGAAAGAAATTCCGAATTTGGGGTAAGTCGTATATACTATATACAACATACGACTTCACTTTTTCAATTTTTTTTTGTGAAGTCGTGCATGCCACTGCATGCTTACAGTTCGACGGTCGAGATCGCTTTCAGTTCGACGGTCGACGGTCGTACATGCTTACGGAGGGAAGGGTTCCAGAAGGGGACGGTCGAGATCCGCTTTCAGTTCGACGGTCGTACATGCTTACGGAGGGAAGGGTTCCAGAAGGGGACCTGGAGTAGGAACTCGACGCAGTATGATTTGCTGCACTAGGATTTGCTGTCGAGATCAAGCTTGATCTCGACAGGTTGAGCTTTATCTCGAGCTGTCGAGATCAAGCTCAAGCAGTCGAAATCAAGCTTCATCTCAACAGCTTGAGCTTGATCTCGACAGCTTGAGCTTGACGTGAAGCTGTTGATCTCGACAGCTATTCATTTGCTGGCGAGATCAAGCTCAACCTGTCGAGTCCTCAAGCAGTCGAAATCAAGCTTCATCTCGACAGGTTTAGCTTGATCTCGCCAGTTTTGAGCTTGACATGAAGCTGTTGATCTCGACAGCTCATGCTGTCGAAATCAAGATTGATCTCGACAGACTGAGCTTGGTCTCGACAGGTTGAGATTGACATGAGGTCGATGTCGATGTCGACGGACGTAGGTCAAGGTCGAGGTGGAGGTCGAAATGGACGGACGTAAGGTCGAGGTCGAAATGGACGTTCGTAGGTCGAGGTCGAAATGGCCGAGGAGGAGGTAGAGGCCACTTTAACTCTCAAGGAACAGGCTTCACACGGCACAAATATGAATGCTATCAGATCAGATCGAACGAGGTCGAGGTCGAGATCGAGGTCGAATGGGCGGGCGTAGGTCGAGGTCGAAATGGGCGGGCGTAGGTCGATGTCGAGGTCGAAATGGGCGGGCGTAGGTCGAGGTCGGGGTCGAAATGGACGGACGTAAGGCCGAGGTCGAAATTGACGGACGAGGTCGAGGTCGATGTCTAGGTCGAAATGGACGGGCGTAGGTCGAGGTCGAGGTCGAAATGGACGAGGAGGTAGAGGCCACTTTAACTCTCAAGGAACAGGCTTCACACGGGACAAATATTCAACCTACACGTCATTTTAGTGTTTTTCATTCCCTTTCCATCACCGTCGCTGGAGCACTCCTCCGATCACCAACTATTCCGCCTAAGTCGACCTCGAGTTCCACCCACTTCGGGTTTAATCCAACACCATCTCACAGTTCTCGAACTCCTCTACACGAACGATTTCCATAAGTTTGTTGCAAGAAATTTTGCAAGAAAAATAAGTTTGTTGCTGGCAAGAAGCTGAATTTCAAGTTTATCTACCCAACTAAGAATAATATCGTGGATGTGAAAATGGTAGACAATTGAGTTGTTGGATATTTGATGCCCGTGTAATGCATCACCAAGTTCCTATCCTTTTTGGGATTGTTATCTGTTCAGGTCATTTGTCTTTTTCGATTCCAAGTATGTACTTAAATTATATATCGAACTACTATGACTTAGTTTTCATATAACAAACAATGGGATGGAATATTAAGTTTGTATGTTGGCTTGCATATGACATATATGAGCTATATCGTTTGACTATCGGTCTGCACAAATGTTTTTTAATTGTTACACAACTTTAATTACTAACCCTACTGTTGGTTTGAGAGGTATGAAGTATAGTTAAGATTTTATTTTGGAAGTATTTCCATCGAGTATCAAATGTATAAACACAAGACAGGATCTACAGATTGTTTTGAACAAATAAATAATTTCAATCACACTATAAGTAATTGGTGATTGAAAGTATTATCATTTTGACTGATATTGCCCCGTGCATCGCACGGGTTGTCGTCTAGTTTCTTATAAGCCTTTTAAAATCTGTTCCCAAATTTTATACCAGTGATTTTTCAACACAATTAAGTAATAATAAATGCAGTTCTTCCTTTTTTATTTTTATTTTTTGATAAGCAAAAAGTATATTAAAACGGAGTACAAGAAGTACTCCAACCCGTTGCAAACTTGGGTGAAGCTATTTGAGAGCTTCGATACCCCCCAATAGATTTTGTTCCGGACTGGGCCGAGGCCCAATCCGTCGACCCACCTTCCCTCGATGCCACGTCGTCCGCATGCCTCTCCGCCTTCCCTCAACGTGGCCGACCCAACGGCTTTGTGCATTAAAGGAATTTAATGCCGACTTCCGGGTTTCACGGGACGATTACACATCGACAGTAACCGTCCTCAACTCATATTAAAAGAAGACCGCGTCGAACGGTCGAGGTAATGATTTTTCTACCACTTCTTTACTCACCTCGACACACACTGACTTGAGCGTCGGAGTGTTTGCAGGTACACCACCCGACGCGCCGTCGTCATCCGTCGCGAGCACAACCGCACTGCTTCCCTCCGGTCATCATCTGAAGTTCTGTTCAGAACAGATTTATACACCAATCTGAATAACTTTTATCTAGGTGCCTACCTTCTCTTGAAATAAACCATCCCCAAGAAATTGTCTTGACCTGTGAAAAAATAGCGATATGTTCTGCAACCCCTCCCTAAAAAATAATTCTGTTTCGCAGCATCCAAAGGGACCATGTTAATACGCACCAAATGAGATACCACACCTTTTTTCTTTTTTTCCCGTTGAGTTAAAGTGCGTGCTGTAAAAAATTATCGACACAGCTTCCATGCCCAACACCATCCAATCCAAACCAGCCATATAAGTTCTTCCTTTTTTATGGTCTTACTCCTTACTCCTTAACCAACCAAAGAGAAGTAAAAATTTCTACATGTATTACCCATAACAAATATTGATATAATAATCAATGTTATGGTACCAGTTCAATAGTGCACGGGGGATTTGTATGCATATTCTTAGGGTATATTAGTAAAGATAGGATCTAAATGCTTTTTCATTTAAATAAAAAAAATAAAAAGGAAAACAGACATGAAGAATCCATCGTGTACATATATCATTTATTTTAGACCAAAGCTAAAGGATCACCCGAAAGATTGTGCCAACCTTTATCTAAACTTTTCTTAGGATATAAGAGCAAAATTATATGTGTGCATAGGAAAACCACTGATCTATCAAGAAAGTGTTGATAACCAAGGAACTTTAAGACTGGAGCAGCATTAAATTTAGAGCTCAACTTTAGTTGACTCCAACAGCTACACCCATAATCATAGTAGAAGAATCTCTGCAAATTGTATGCATAAACCCCACCCAAAAACCTAATATGCTTCCTCTTTAGCTAACGGCAATCTTTAAAGTGTTCATAGATTTAATCTCAACAAATCTTGCACGCATTTCAATCATCATATATAGGTCTTAATTTTGCTACTAAATCCATGGTTTTTTTTAATAGCAAATATATACTCCTTTCGTCTCTTAATATAAGACCCTTTTGGTAAAATTTTCTTGTCTTTTAATATAAGACTCTTTTTAAATACCAATGTGCATTAATTCTCTCACTCTTAATAGTCTTGAAAGATGAGAAGGGTAACTTGGAAAAAAAAACACATATTTTGTACAAATTTAATGCTAATAACTAACAAAATTCACTTTCTCAAGGGATGTGAAATGGTCAAAGAGAGTCATATATTAAAGGACGAAGGGAGTATATAGATAAAGGAACAGAATATTGGAGGTATTCCAACCCATATATAAAGGGGAGAAGGGGAAGGAGCTAATCACCCACTATCAGGCAACCAACAAAAGGACAAAGAAATCAATACTAAGCCTATCGCCTCACCATACAGCTAACTAGTTAGACATATCACTCATAATATAAGTAAGGTGAGGATTTCCCCCTAGCTAAAAACCATTTCCATGATAATGATATGATGTGACTAACTGTATGGTTAATTTTGTGCTCAACACAAATTCAGTTGTTTAAAAAAAAACACAATACACTAATTATTCCAAACATAGAAGTTCTAACAAATGATCAGCTGTATATTTAGTCATTTAGTTTTAGCCATAAACTAATTAATTACATGTCTCTGTATTATGATAAAATTGGTTGGTTCAGAGAAAAACTTTACAAGACATAAATAAACTATAGCTAGGTTAGTAACTTAGTACTGATCGAGTAACTTCTTTTGATGTAGGAAACATCAATTCAATCATATGTATATGTCATCAATTAGCTTTTCTGCTTTTATGGTTGAGAAGAAAAAGAGCATGCATGCACGAACTCATATGAATCAAAAGAGATAATTGTAGAAATAAGTGCCATGCATGCATATATAGCTGCTTTCAATATTAAACCATGTTATAGTTTAAGCCAGGTGTGTATGTATTTCTAAAGCAAAGTAAGTTGGTCAGTAGATTCCTGTTCCCTACTTATTTAGAAAAAGAAGGCTTTAATAAGTACTTTAGACAAGAGCATCATACTGAAGCATTGCACGAAAGATTCGCTTACACAGATATTAAGCTTTCAAAAATTCAACTACTTCATCTTTTCTAATTATATATGCAATATGCTTATAAATGGACTTCATAAGTATAATTTATTTTCCTTCTAGTTTGACTATGTTATAGATGAAAAAGAAGCAAGAAAACCGAAAGGAATAAGCCAAGATAAATTTGGAGATGTACTAAAACGAAGAGAATAACAATAAAAAAATGTTTGCACGTGTTAGGATTCAATCAAGCTGTTTCTCCGTTTAATTAAATTCTATGACTACATAGAATATGCTTACACAAAGAATCCACACAAATTAAAAGATCGACAACTCATACCATAAATGCAATAAAATGTTTTTTCATTATTGTTTGGAAAATTCTTAAAAAAAAATGAAACAAAAAGGTAATATTTTGACAATTATCGACATAAACATATCCACTAAATTACATAAAACAAACTAAACACATCCTTAAGAATAAGGATAGTGTCAGATATACATTAATCATTTCATGTCACGTTATGTTCTGTTACTTATATAGAGTAATGGAATCGTCAGGAAAACTACATTGGTTAACGATTCTCAACGTAATAAACTGCAAATTAACAACAACAAAAAAACTAAATTAAAAAATAAAGAGCCATTTTTCCTTAACAATGCACACATATTGCTTTCTTTGTTTCATCAATAAAGAAAAGACGTCCTATTAGACCTTCTTTTTCTTTAGGCAAAAACACTACGCCGTAGGGGTGTACACGGGTCGGGTTGGTTTTAACAAAATCCGATGCCCGAACCATTCGGATTTTCTCAGTTTGGGTTGGGTCGAAAATTCGTAGTTTTTATGTCAAACTCGAACCAAAGCACTATAGTGATAAGAGGGTTGGTTAGGGTTGGGTTCGCAGGTCATGAGACAAAAAAACTTTTAAATTTCCAAAAATATTGTCATTCAACACTTAAAATTCTATAAAATTTTTAGCAGCACCTAAACTAAATTCCATAATTTTTAAAATGGCATTTTATTTTACAAAATAGAAAGAAACCCAAATTTCTAAGTGAGCAAGTAGTGTCTCGTCTCTAATCTACACCAAAAAAAAAGTGTCTCGTCTCTAATGCGTCATGATCGTGTGATAATAAAATATATAAAAAAGTAAAAAAGTAAATTTCATGTCATCAGGTTGGGCTCTCGGGTTCGCGAATTTGAAATCATAAATCCGTTACCCGATCCAAATCACTTCGGGTTTTTGAACCTGTTGGTTCAAGTTTGATCAAAACTACGAAAAAAAAACCGAACCAAACGATTTGGGTTGGGTTAGATTGTCATATTGATCGGGTCGACTCGGACCCGTGTACATCCCCTCGGTTCATGATGCGTAGCTGCTTCAGTTGCTTAATTCTTTCTCTTTTTGGAGAAGGGGGGATTCATTTCTTTTTCTGTCAAAGGGAGAGGACCTGTTGATGTATAAATCATATTAATCCAACGTTTTTTCCCCTTACTGGGCCTATATCTAGTAATTAGGGGCCAACTGCTATAGTGGATATTAGCCTAGGATGTTTGGGGTTGTTTTTAATTAGCACCTCATTTTTTTAATACACCCCACCACGTAAAATAATTTTTTTCCTAAAATATCTCTTTCTAGAAGTATGATTCTAGAATGCATAAATATGTTTTTGAAAATTAACCTTCAAAATACATGAATTTGTGTTTCGGAAGTTAATTTTTGAACTATTTTTGGAAGTATGATTTCATAATGTATAAATATGTGTATGAAAATTAACTTCCAAATTACATAAATTTGTGTTCTATAAGTTAACTTCTGGACTATTTACACATTCTGGAATGCATAACTATGCATACGAAAATTAACTTCAAGAATACATAAATTTGTGTTGCGAAAGTTAATTTCCAAACTGTTTATACATTCCAAAAGTATAATTCTGAAACATTTATAAAAAAAATTACTTATTGGAATTAAATTTTTGGAATGTACAATTTCTTTTCGAAAATTGAATTCCGAACTAAAGTTGAATTAAATTGTATAAGATTCACTATTTAATTTTATCACAATAGAGAGGATGATTCAACTACGTGAAACGTAGTGACTTGTAGCACAAGCGGCTTCCTCTTGAGTAACTCAAATACGCAAGTACCTCCCTCTGACATATCATTGTCCCTCACAAATTTATCGAATTCCCTCATTATTCACATTGATAATGCTCTGGAATCATGACATATGCAATAAACTTCCCACATGCTCTCCATTACAATTCTAGAGCTTCACAAAAGCATTTGGCATCAAAAACTTGTTGAGGCAAATTCTCTCTAACAATGTTTTATTGAAAACAAATTTTATGAATGATGCTTAGGTTATCTAACTTCTTGGTATCTAATCACTTTATTTGACTTTATACTAAGTGAGCAGGTTTCAATTACTTTATTATAAAGATGAGAAGGTTTGTATGAATAGAATGAACAATCACACAAAAGAAAGCTTCCAACTACAGTGGCAACTCATATCATGATTCACAAAAGGAAATGACCTAGAGTAGACATGTCATGTACTAAGAAGTGGCATATATTAGAAGGAAATGTCAAATTTTAACAAGTCAAGAAAACTAACTCTGAGTGTGTAGGTACATATCACTAACCTACTCCAACTAGGAAGCATCATCTCAAAGAAAAGCAAACAGCATTAATAACGGATATTAAATGTTGCCAAGTCAATGGAACATTCAAGACAAGTGTTAAATGAAGATCCTACACCTGAAATCTATGTTGAGATGATTTAGAGTCAATCAAGAGAAGATACTCTGCACAAAGGAATTAAGAGAAGGTTCGTGTCTGCAGAAAGTGACTTGACAAAACAGTACTACAGGAAAGTACAAAAGTAGGTGACACTTTCTCTACCACACATCAAATCATCTCTGTTGGAAAGGGAAAATGGTAAAAAAGGATCCCAACCTATATAACTGCACCAGTAGACCCAAGGATTCGATGTGAGAGTGCATCTGAACTGTTCTATTGAGAATTAAAGCATCAACCAACCTCCTCTCAACCACACTCAAGAACACTGAACAACAATTACTCTGGGATATATTCTGAGTGTGTTTAGCCTGTTTAACCCGTATATGTATTAAATCATTTCTTTATATTCAAGCCATAGATATCCCCTCAAACACTTACATTTATCTTGTAAATCAGTTCTCTCCTATCAAACTACCAATTGGTGAGTTTCATGAGGAAGCTATGAGTTAATCCTTTTTAGAAAGCTAAGAGAATGTTTCTAAAAATAGACAGTAGATTGATTTGTTGAAGAAAACTATCAAGAGCTTTTAGCCAAGGTGTGGCTCAAAAGTGTTGTAACTATTTAGATAATAGTGGAAATACTCACTGGAAGTGAGGAGTGGAAGTAGCCTAAGATTTGTGAACCAATATAACTCCTTTGTGTTCTTATCTCCTTTATTTGATTAGCTTTACAACATATTGCATTAACTTGTGAAAAACTATTTTTGCATAAACTAAACCTTCTCAATCCTAAGCTGCATTATAGAACATTGCTTCTATACTTACTCTTGGACAACAAAAATTTTTTTTTTTCAACACTGAACATCACACACAAGCTGGCACAGAAGATATACACTTGAGAGGAGATTCCTTTATAAAACTATTCACATATGCATATCTAGTTTATAGATTGTTCCTTTAACCTTCTCAGTCTGAATTCACTCCTGAATAGGTTTGTTATATCTTGCATAACTAACCTACTCATCTCGAAGTGTTTAGTTGAGAAGGTAAAAAAGTATTGTTTCAAGAAAAATTGAAAAGGCTCACAATTCAACTCCCTCATTATGACACCAGTTCACTTCAATTAGTACCTAAGTTCTACCTTTAAGGGTTGAGCACACTTTGTAATATGAAAGGAAAGATATTGGATGAAGTGTTGAACAATCCAAACTCTGTCATGTTTCTCCCTGAAGGAGCCTCCTCAAACAGAACACCTGGGTTCAATGGAGATCATTACTACTACTTGAATGGTCAGATGAAGTTGTTTCCGGAATTTTAGGACACTGACATATGGGACATTGTTGAGAGTGGACCATTCACTCTAGCAATAGATAGGGATGGCAAAATGGGCCGTCCGGCCCAACCCGGCCTAACCCATCGTGAGCCCGCATAAAAACGGGCTAGCCCAACTCGGCCCGCCAAGGGATTATAGGTTGAGATATTGGGCCCAGCCCGATCTATGACGGGTTGGGCGGGATTGGGTCGGCCCGTCAAAAAATAAAAATAACAAAAATAAAATATAAAATAAATAAAAATCTAAAATTTAGATTTTTATGGGTCAAAACCAGCCAACTTGTTAGGCCAGCCCTCAAGAGTCCGCCCAAAACGGGCCACAATAGTGGGTTGGCTAGCTAGCCCGCCCGAAAATGTAAAAAAAGAAAAAAATGTTGAAAAATAGGGCAAAAATAAAAAATTATATATACACTGACCCGATGGGTTGGCCCAACCCGACCCGCTCGTGGCCTGCAAGATTGACGGGCTAGATGGGTTGGGCTAAATGGGCTTGTGGGTTGATGAACCCCAACCCAACCCGGCCCATTTTATGCGCCCGGTGGGCCAAGCCCGTTTTGCCACCCCTAGCAATGGACTATGATGATGGGACAACTACGGAAAAACCAAAGGCAGATTGGAATGCTGACGAAAAACACAAAGTCTTGCTGAACTTAAAGGTAAAATACTATCTCACTTGTGCTCTGCGAAGATCAGAGTATGATAAAATTGTTGGGCTTGAAACTGTCAAAGATATATGGATTGCTCTTCAAACTACACACGAAGGGATAGATCAAGTAAAGGAAGCAAAGATAAATGTGCTTATCCATAAGTATCAATTGTTCAAAATCGATGAACAAGAATATATTGAAGAGATGTTCAGTAGATTCACAATAATCACAAATGATCTGAAATCCCTAGAAAAAACCTACTCAAACCAGGACAATATCATAAAACTACTGAGAGGCCTACCAAAGATCTGGTGGCCTAAAGTCATTGTAATACAAGAAGCCAAGGACCTAGCAACCTTAAAAATAGAAGATTTGCTTGGTTCACTAAAGGTGCATAAACAAGAAATCATGGAGAAAATTCACCCAAAGAAACTGAAATCAATTACTCTAAAGTCTTCTCACAAATCTAGTAAGATCTTCTCTCGGAAGGTCAAAGCATCTGTACTCAAATTTGCACCTGAAATTGATAAGGATGATAGTGAAGAGGACATTTCTTTAGGAGAAGATGAGTTAGAATTCATTTCCAAGAAGATCTAGAGAGTGCAAGCAAGAAGAAGGAACAAAAGACCTCCTCAGTTTATAAGGGATTCACCCTAAAGGTGAAAATAACAAAACTCCATCAGTATATTTTGAGTGTAAAAAACTTGGCCATTTCAAACAAGATTTTCCTCTACTAAAGAGAAGCTTCAAGAAGTACCCTCAAAGGAAGAAAGCCATGACTGCTACTTGGGATGACTCAGAAAAATCATCCTCTGAACCAGTGGAGGAAGCAACAATTCATCCTCTGAACCAGAAGAGGAAGCAACAATTCTATGTCTCATGGCTAACTCTAAACCAAAGGAGGTAGTTGATTATGAACCTTCTAAGTGTCATTCATGTAGAGATATGGAGTATGCTTTTGACAATCTTTTAATTGACTCAAGCACCTTAGCTAAAAAATGCATGTGTTTGAAATTTAGTTATGTAAAGCTAAGAGGCAAAATGAGGAACTTCAAAAATAGAATGAGTACCTACTTAAATCTGTGCATACCCTACATCAATCACATTTTAAAATCTCTAAACAACATAAGTTTTTAAATGAGAAATTTGTTGAGAAGTCAAATCTTTTCAATTCTGAACTTGGAAAAGAAAATGTTTTACTAAAAGAAAAAGTGAGGATTCTGACTAATGAGCTAACCAACTCTGTGCAAAACCATAAATCTCTTGAGAAACTCATAGGATCTCAAAATGAAATCCTAAACAAAACTAGTTTAAAGCATAGTGCTAGTTAGAAACCAGTATTTTACGAAAACATACATGCATTTGTTATTAAAGATAGAAGGCCTAGAATGAGATGTTCTCATTGTAGACATTTTGGACATAATGTCTTAAATTGCTACAAAAAGGAAAGAGCTTCCACGTGAAAGGATACTGACCATCAAGAACCCAAAAGATTATGGGTACCAAAATATCTATTGATTTCTGACACAGGAGTGTCTTTTAGCATCCTGGAGAAGATTGTGGTACTTAGATAGTGGATGCTCCAGACACATGACTAGAGACAAAGATAAGTTTCTCTCCTTGGAGAGAAGGGATGGAGGCCCTGTCATTTTTAGCAACAATGACAAAGTCAGGATCAAAGGTACTGGTATGGTAGGTAAAATAAATTATGCCTAGATAAAAAATGTACAATATGTAGAAGGTTTAAAACATAATCTGTTAAGTATTAGTCAATTGTGTGATAGTGGGCATGAAGTCTTATTCAAACTAGATGCATGCACTATAAAAGAAACCTCCTATGAGGAATGTCATTTTTATTGGATATAGAGATAAAAATTTATACAGCTTATATCTTGATGAATTAGCAGAAGGAACATGTCTTATGTCTGTAGAGAATGATAAGTGGGGTTGGTATAAGAGAGTTGGTCACACTAGCATGAAAATAATTTCAAAATTTTCCAAACCTGAATTGGTCAGAGGGTTACCAAAGATCAAATTCAAGTATATCGACCATAAATTATATAATCTATAAATCATATCAAGTATTTTCCTTCGTATTTCTTCTCTTTCCTTTTTTGGTAATGTGTTCGGCTAATGTGGTTGTTTCACTATTCTTTTGTAACTATTAGTTTCTGAAAATTGTACCTTTCTACATTTGTTCCACAAAGTTATAGTTATGAGTCACTGACCACATTCGAAAGGCTCCTGATTGCTTTTTTGTGTAAATTGGAGGATAGATATAGCTATATAGGGAAGATAAAACTAAAGAAATGATTTCTCATATGGTGGATGAGAACTGGAATTACGGGGCATCCTTTAGTTGACAGTGTATGCCCATACCCATCAATCCAAGACTAAAACATCTTCATGGTTAGTTTATTTTCTTAAAGTCAAATATATTTTCTTGTAAATTAATCAGTTCTTAAGTATTGTGTAATTTTTTTGAACAATGGACCAATTATAAAGAATATATGGAAAAGTGTGTTATTTTTCATCTATAAAAAATTTTAGATTTAAATATATTTTTGGTACTTATAATATACCTTTTTATCATTTTAGTCCCTTTAAAAAAAATTGAACTCACTCATGTTATATTTTTATGCATTATGTTCCCAACTGTTAGCATTTTGATGTTAACTTTTGAGGTGGCTCACATAAGGCCACCTCACTATGTAACATGGCTGATATGTCATACCAGTTCACTTCATACAGTTTTTATTTTAATCTTTTAAATGTACTAGATTTTATTTCAGATTGTCTCCCTATCTACCTCTCCCTTCCTCTTTCAATAGTCTTCGCCTTCACCTTCTCCATTCCTTTCACCCTTCCAAGCAAACTCCTTTGGACCTCCACCATCCATTTTACTTCTTTTTCCTTTCTTCTCTTCAAACCTGATAGAGATCCCGACCCATCTTTCTTGCAACTAATGTCACATGTCCCTTCCCCCACTTCCATATCAGCCACCAACATGAGTACCAGTGGAGGTTGATGCAGATTTTGTATACTAAACTAGCAGCTGAAATCTTTGCCAAATGTTTATCAACCAATGCTAGGTGCTAACTTTTAAAATATCATAAATTATTTCTTTCAATTAAAAATGAATTTTGGCACATAAGATCTGGGATTAAGGAATTTCAATGTGTTCCTGGTAGAAACCCAAGACCCACTACAGTTTCAATGTGCACCCTTGAGGAATTTCAGAGTGTACCTTACACCAATCCCATACCCAACCAACAACTTGTGCCCCTGAAACAGTCTCGACACGTGATAAGATCACTGAAACTGTGAGACAACACCAGCCACTGGTAATGGCCTTGTCGTGGCAAAGTTGTAAATGCCATGAACTTATGCCCCAAATAGTCTCTTCCATCCACTGTTACCGACACACAATGAGCCACCATTGGAAACCACCCAACTTTTCCCACATTTCCATATCCCCTCACAGACCCCCTCATTTTCCTTGTCTATCGCATATCTTTGCCCCTTATTCTTGAGGTAAATGAAAAAGTGGTTGTTAGGGTTAAGGGCCATCGCCGGGAGAGGGGAGAGAAGGGGATGGGATGAGGGGAAGGGGTAGGCTGACATGGAAAATTGTTATTGACCCGTTAGCCATGTGGCGTGCCGAGATGGTCTTTTATGAGCCACTTCAGCAGTTAACAATAGAATGCTAATGACAGGGACCAAAACGCATAAAAATACTAAACGAGAAGGACCAAAATTTAAAAAATATATATATAACAGGGACAAGTTTGGGAAAAGATTAAAAGTACTAAAATGAAAAAAATGTATATTGCAGGGACTAGAAACATATTTAAGCTAAATTTACATGTTAAGTTCACCGTGTTGCTCAAGTAGTTGCAAACTAGAACTATGTATCGTTTAGATATTCAGAGGCTCAAAACTACATTTCGACTGAAATAACAATTTAAAATTTTTGAAAAAATTACATAGCAAAAATTTGCATTGACATATCTTAAATAAAAAGATACTAAGTAGTCTTTCAAACAATTCAACAATTTAATAAAACCGAAGTGCATCAATGTGACCGAATAAACAT
This sequence comes from Calophaca sinica, assembly GCA_037113605.1. Lineage (NCBI taxonomy): Eukaryota > Viridiplantae > Streptophyta > Magnoliopsida > Fabales > Fabaceae > Calophaca > Calophaca sinica. Next base: position 60,293,034 of record CM073735.1, read on the forward strand.
AGATAATAAGGGCTAACTGTTGTGCATGGCTCGTATTTATATATGAGGAAAGGCTGACAGACGTTGGACGAAGCGAGCGAGGGCTGATGGGGGGCGAAGCGGGTTGGGGGTTGCGACAAAGGGGGTTGGGGTGCGGGGTCGAAGGCCTCTGCAGTACGGTATAGGAGTAATTTTCTAAGTTGTATCATAATAGAAATACTTAAAGTTGTAGCCCTGATTTTCATAATAAGAAACCGAGCTGCTCTGCTCTAAAGACGTAGGCACAATTGGCCGATCTCTGTTATCAAATAATGTGTTCCTTTTTGCATTTTTCCCTCTCTATTTTAGACTTCTGTGATTGTTGTTTTTCAACACTAACAATGTATTAGGAGTTGTCATTGTCATCAACTTTAACTCAATACAAGTAACATACAATTCATCAAACCCCTCACAAACTCACATATTATGGAAAGCATATTAGTTGTGGTATTATGGGCATGGTATTTTCTCACTTAGTTGATATCATCTTTATGAATGTTGGGCGATGGTAATAAAACTCAAGATTTTAAATCTTTATCAATCTCTTGTAAAGAATCTTAGCATGAACCAACATTCCAAATAAAAATAATTGAGTAGTACATGTGTGTTTTATTATTGTATTCTTTATTTGATAATCTTGCAATTTTTTCAACTTCTCTTCAATAGGTTGATAAAATATAAAAGGTAAGGATGTATTTATTCTAAGAGAAAACTATTGTCATAGTTACAACATTTACTACCCTTTTGCAATTCAATTGTTGAATATTATCATATTTTCTCAAATATCATGCACAACAAGTTGTATGTAAATTAGACATTTACAATTATGTAATCAAATAGTTGGAAGTTACTTATATTTTGACAAATATGAGAGAGGAATATAAAATTTAGTAAAATTACAAATACATCATTTTCTAGCTATGGCGTTGTGACACCGGGGTTGACGAGGGTAGGGAGTGTCGCCGATGCATGAGACATGTTTAAGGAGCGGCTCCAAGCTGGCTTATAAACAAGGGACACGTGAATGAACTTAATACACATCAAAATGAGAGAGGTCTTAAGACTGTGCAAATATGTAACCGCATAGTTGAGGATTGCTTAAAGGAATTGATTAGCATCGACTATATCAACAAGATGCATGTTCTTTTTGGGAGCCCATAACATAAGAACTCCATAGTTAAGCGTGCTTGACTTGGAGAACTTGTGGGATGAGTAACCTCTTGACAAGTTTCCTTAGAAACATGTGAGTGGGCAAGAAGTGTCATCGATACATGAGCCACAAATAAGGAGCGACTCTTGGAAGTGAATGGACACATAAATGAACTGAATACATATCGGAATAATAGGGATCCATAGACTGTGTAGGTATGAGATTGCATAGTTAAGCATGGCTTAGGGGCGGAGCTATGCGAGGGGCCTGACCCCTACCATATTTTTTTTATAGGCATGTATTTTTGTGAACTTGTGGGATTGTGCGCAAACTTCACTAACTTATTTTGACGTTGTTGGCTCAACTTCTCGCTTTCTTTTCTTGAATCTCCTACCCTACACATCTTGTTGGAATCGCATGGCCGCTAGAAGTTTCCAATTGTACTACAACAAGTCATTCATTGAGTTAGGTAGCTTTTCCTTAAGATTTGTGAATTTGGTACTATCCCACCACTCTTTGCATTAGGCTCTGAACACTCAACCCATAAATTACTACTTATTGTTTGACTTCATTATTCATTTATCAATTATGATTATCAAGTGGTGTCTAGTGTTTTACGTACAGTGGGTTTCATAAGAGGGATCCTTTAATTAATTTAAATATTGGACCCTACAGTGTTTGGAGTCTGGTTCATCCCCTGGGATGGCTTAAAACAATTGATTAGTACCACCCATATCAACAAGATGCTTCTTATTTTCAGGAGCCTACATCGTAAGAACTTTATAATTAATTGCGTTTGACTTGGAGCACTTGTAGAACGAGTGACCTCCTGGGATGTTTTCCAAGAAACATGCGAGTGAGGAAAAAACACGTTGAAAAGACTCGTGTTGGTTTATGGAGACACTCGTCAATCCTGCAAGTAGTCTCGAGAAGTTACAAATGGTATTAGAGAGGTACCTCTCTCAGTACGGTGTGGTTTAAGGATGAACTTCAAAAGCTAGTAGGCATGTGATACTTGATGCTGACGAGGTGTGATTACCGATGCATAAGGCATGTTCAAGGAGTGGCTCCTAGCAGGCTTCCAGCGAAGTGAATGAACTGAATACACATTGGAATGAGAGGGATCCAGAGACTGTGTAAGTATGGAACAATATAGCTGAGGATGGCTAAAACAAACTCTTTAGCACCACCCATATCAACACGATACATATTGTTTTTGGGAGCTCAAAACATAAGAACTCTATAGTTAAGTGCACTTGACTTGGAGCACTCTTGGAGGGTGACCTCCTGATAAGTTTTCTATGGTGTGTATGAGTGGGGCGAGTGATTGCTGATGCATGAAGCATGGACAAGGAGCGACTCCTAATAGGCTTCCAGCAAAAGGGCACGTGAATAAACTGAATGCACACCAGAATGAGAGAGATCTAGAGATTGCACGAGTATGAGACAACATAATTGAGGATGGATTAGATGGCTTAAAGAAATTGAATAAAACAACTCATATCAATAAGATGTATCTTCTTTTCGATAGCCTACAACGTAATAACTCCATAGTTAAATGTGCTTGACTTGGAGCAATTATGGGATGCATGACCTCCTGGAAAATTTCCTAATAATCATGTGAGTGAGGATAAAACAAACTGAAAAGACTTGTGTTGGCTTGTGGAGACCCTCGTCGATCCTACAAGTAGTCTCAAAACATTAGAAATGGTATCAGAGCGACACCTCTCTCTGTACGGTGTGGTTTGGAGATGAACTAGCAGAAGTTGGTGGGCATGTGATGTGACATTCGGTGTTGATGAATGTAGGGAATGGTCACTGATGCATGCACAGACAAATAGCGACTCTTAGGAAAGGAACGCATGGATGAACTCAATACACACTAGAATGAGAGAGATTCTTAGACTACACAGGTGTGAGACTACATAGTTCACGATGGCTTAAAGGAATTGATTAGCACAAACTATATCAATAACAATAATCTTCTTTTCTGTAGCCTACAACTTAAGAACTCGATAGTTAAGTCTGCTTGACTTTGAGCATTTGTGGATGAGTGACCTTCTGGGAAGTTTCATAGAGTGAGGATAAAATACGCTGAAAAGACACGTGTTTTTTTATGGGGACACTCGTTAACCTAGAAGCAATCTCGAGACATTACATGCATTCATTCTATGCTTTCTGCCTTTCCATTAACCCCCTCACTAGCCACCATAATCGCCTCCCCCATCCCTTTCACCATCACAACAACAACCAAACTTTCTTCTCCAACCTTTCAATATTGACATCACTCCTAAAGAGGATGAAACCACTTTTTGGATTTTCTCCACTCATTCCAACCCTCAAGGCACAATCTCAACTTTTTTCACTACTTCTTTCATGAATTTGACATCGTTGACCTTGACTTTATCCCCATCGAGCTAAATAGAAACCTCAAATGCGCTGATCTGAATCAAAGAGTAACAAAATTTCAAGAGGCAACTTCTTTAGTGGGATAAAGCACGCAAAAGAGAATGCAGAAGAGACACCGGGTTTGATGGGGGAAAGAGGGAGAAGAACTTGACATGATCTAGGGATTGCTCACATATCTCACCAAAGGAGACATGTGAAGGTGGTCTGAGGTGAGCTTGTTTGTGGCATTTGTGTTAGCACTGAAGGGGAGGCAGAAAAAGGTCAAGTAGGACACAGAACATGGTGGTCATTGTTAACTCGCAGAAATCATGCTTAGAAGCCATTGTTGTTTGTTAAGAGTTAAGAGCTAGTTTGATGGCTAGGACATGATGGAGATAAAATAAGATAAGAGAGCTAGATAAGCATATAATATAGACCTAATAAGTCTTATCTTATGTGTGTTTAATATGCACATGTTAACTAACTAGATAAGATTATAGTATCATATTATGTGTTTGAGATGGACCAAATAATAGTACGTTACAATATAAATCATATAAAACGGCCAAATTACTCATGTGATAAAATTACATATACTTTTTAAAAATTTAATTTAATTTTTTTAATAATTTATATTATTTTTATAATTTTCAATATGAATTTTTAAATTTTGTTTTTATTTTAAATATTTTTATACTTTAATAGATTTTAGGTTTTTTTATAACTTTTATTTTTCTTAAAATCATATAAAATGACTACATATAAATTTTTAGAATTAGTTTTACATATTTTAAATTTTTTTAACATAAATAATTATTTTAATAATTCTGGATATTATTTTTATTTTAAATATTTGTATATTTTATCATATTTTAAAATATTTTTTTATCATTTGTTAATTTTTAAAATAATATAAAATAACAAAACTACCCTTGTGACAAAAGTATATATAGTTTTTTAAAATTAATTATTAATATTTTTATTATTTTAAATTAATTTATATTTTTTAATATTACTTTTTTTAGTTTGTTTGAATATTTTTAAATTTGACTAAATTTCATATTTCTTTTTACTATGTAAAATGACAAAATTACCCCTTTTACAAAGTAAAATATAATATTTGAAAATCATTTTTTATTTTTTGATATAAATTATTTTTTATTTTTTATTTCTATACTTTATAATTTTATATATAACTTTTTTCTTTGGTTTTTACTTTAAATATTTTTATATTTTAAATTATTTATTTATAAGAGTGAATGGGAAAACATTTTTCAAACTCATGTTGTTGATTTCTAATCTAGACCTCACTATCAATAACAGACCTAAGACTTTGGGTCGTGGGTGCATAAATTTTTGAAATCACTAAAATTATAATAAGAACATCAATACATGTTTTTTTACAAAAAAATAACAAAAGGAAATGTTTACTCTTCTTGCAAAATAACAAGAGCATAATTTCTGATAGCACAAAATAAGTTTTTGGACTTAAAAACATAGAAAGGTTGCGGAATTAAAAAAATTATAAGAGAAAATAAAAAAATTAAACCGGATTAATAGAGACTGAATTACAATAGAAAAATTAATAGAGAAAATTAACAGCGGGATCAGATTAGAGTTTTAGTCTAAATTAGGAGAAATCTGAACTTAGTAATAGGGAGAATAGAGACCGAAAATGACACTCACCAACATAAGGGATAGTGGGTCGAGATGTTAGAGTGAGAGGAGTTGTGTTTTGAGTTTTGAGAGAGATGATTGAGTCTGGCTGAATGAGATGAAATAGGTGACTAGGTGAGGGCACTGAGTACAAATTATTATTTTATGGGTCAAAATATAAATTTTATAGGGGATACATAGTATTTTTAAATTTTCAGAAGATGTAAGTGTACATCCTAAATAACAAGTAGGTCCATGGTGTGAGTGCAAGTGTACCCAAACCGCCTCTTGTTGAGATGAAAGAGGTATGGTTGTGAGTGCAAAATTTTAAATTAAGAAGGGTCAAAATAAAAATTATATAAAAGCTTAGTAAATATTTTTAAATTTCAGGGTATGCAAGTGCACAACGTCAGCATCATGTAGGTGCGTCACTGCTCACGATAAGATATAATTTTAGCATAGACATAATAAGAAAGGGTGATGAGATTGATATATCTATCCTAAACAATAAATTAAGACAAAATATGACAGGTTATACTACGATAACTCCCTTATCATTAGAAACCCTAAATTCTGTTTATAGTCGTCTTCACATTGTCGTTACGGGAGACGAAGCTGGCATGGGTGTCGTTGGGATAGTATCAACATATCTGTAAGTGCTCAATCATATGTGTATTTGATTGCGATCTTGTTATAATTTTGAAAGATAAATTATCTTAGTCATTCAATTTTTAATATTATAATATAATAGTGGTATTTGAACGAGGGAGGCCTCCTCAGTCCTCACCTGATACCAAATCGTATTTAAGATATGCAAGTTGAAGTTGTTGATCTGGATACTGAGTTGTTAAGGTGCATCACATATAAATTTCAAAAAATTTCGAAAACTTCACTCAAGGACTAAATAGCAAATCTTGCAAGAACTGAATAACATGGAAAAATCTCAACCGTTTATTAATTTATAAATATATTAAACGGCTATTATCCGTGATGTACTTGTACACCATTTGATGGGCCACTTATATAATAATAAAAAATCATAAATCATAAATTAATGAGAAAAAAGAAAAGGAGAGGGATGTCTCTGTAAGGCAAGAAGGGGGGACACGTGGATAGGGTTGCTGCCGACGCTGGTACGACGTGGTCCCCACATAGAGGCCACGCGTTACGCGTATTTCTGCTGGTCAATGCGTGTCACGTGGGCCACAAATTTCTCTGTTTGGTTCCACTGGAAGGCCCTGATAACCTCACCCGCTCAAATCACTCTTCACTCGCAACCCGCTGTCGCCGGTTACACCACAGTCTCTCTCTCCCCTAAAGTAACGAGAAGACCCCGTTCCGCCACCCTAACCCCACCTTGTATCCCTTCCGGTCCACGTGTCCCAGCCTTAGAGCTTCTTGGACCCACAGGCAGGTGACGTCATCATTACCTTTGTTGCTGGAAGTGAAATAAAAATTAAATATAGCAAAATGCGCTTTTTTTTTTTTTTTTTTTTTTGCTTTTATGCGCTTTTAAGAAAGAGGAATGATAAGAAGCGGACTCAGGACTTGGAAAGACCAAGACTTTGAGAGTGTTACAAATTACAACAATTATTATTATATTTTTAATTTTTTAATATTTTTTATGTTTTATTTATATTTTCTCTATTATTATTGGTGGTGTTCTTAATTTCTGATGCTAAATTGAGAGAACTGTGTTTTCCATGTGTGTATGTGCGTGAGAGAGGGGGAGAGGGAGAAAGAGGGGATTCAGATTAGTCTCTTTGAATTTTCTGTCAGAATCTGAGGACTCAAAATATAGGGTTTTTTGGTTCTTCCCCGGGTAAGTGCGTGCCTTGATTTCGCTTCGATTTTTCTCTTGATCAATTTGGGGGATTTGTTTGATTGTGTGATTCGTTTCTTTCTGAGGCTTTTTAGGGATTAGGGTTTTGGGGTTCGTTCTTCTGTGCAGAATTTTGGGTTTTCCTTCTTTTTTTTTTTTTTTTTTTTGAATCTGGGTCGAAGAATTCTGTGACTGCATGGCTTGTGCTGTGGGAATTCTTGTTTGGAATTACGAAAAGACTCTTTTATTCAATACCGAGAAGGAGATTTTTCTCTGAGCTAGGGCTGATTGTGAATGTGGGGAAAAGGGTGAGAATTGCGTATTTAAGTAACAAATTTGGTGAAATTCTGTTAAGCAGAGCTTCGTAGGTAGTGTATGGTTGTCTGGCCGACAGTTAAGACTGCATATATTGGTGTGTCCTATGGTTTCCTGTGATTTTATTTGACCAAATATGACTTAAAATAATTGTAGCATAGCTGCATAGTGTTACAATTTTTGTTCCTCTGGTTTATATCTATAGCTGTAGCTATTAGTTGAATGATGTTTTGTGTCGAGAGTTTCAACTCCAATGTATGGTCAAGTAAATACAAAATTAACCCAAGTTTTGTCACTTTTGATCGGCTAAGAATATTTTTTTATTTCTTTTTACAGTGGTCATAATCATTACACTGTTTTTTTATGAAAATTATATAACCTTGTGAGTGTGTACTATAAATCATCTTTCTTTTAGCATAAGGGATAAGATTTGATTGTAAACTATGTTTATCATTTTTGTAGGGATCTGAAGATATGCAGTCCAAGTCTGAAACTACAAATCGACTGAGGTCTGATCCTCATTCCTTTCAACCTGGCGGTGTTTATTCTGAACCTTGGTGGCGCGGTATCGGAGGGTACAATCCCATGGCCCAAACAATACCTGGGGCAAATGCATCCAATTCATCCTCTCTTGATTGCCCCAATGGTGATTCAGAATCCAATGAAGAAGGCCAGTCTTTGTCCAATAGTGGGATGAATGAGGAAGATGATGATGCCACTAAGGATTCACAGCCTGCTGCTCCTAATAATAAATCAGGTGCTCTAGACTATCATGTAACTATTTACAAACAATGAAATTGGGGATAATAAACAGATTGGCATTTGATGAAATTTTGTTACTCCACCAAATATTAGCCTCAGAGATACTGAAGTACAGCATTTTCTTTTCTTGGTAGGAAATTATGGGCCAGAACAGCAAGGAATACAGCACACTGCAACATCTGCACCCTCCATGCGTGAAGAATGCCTCACTCAGACTCCACAGCTGGAACTTGTTGGTCATTCAATTGTTAGTCCTTGCCTAAGCCTTTATTGCTATCTCTTTGTTAACATAAACGTATTGTGCAAATGCCAAATCAATGACTTCACAAATTTTTGCTGATCTGTGCATATCATTTTGATGGAAAATCAGTTATTATAGAACATGTAGTTGTATGCATTTGGAATGGATGGGACTCCTAGTATTCTTCAAATTCTTTTGATGCAGGCATGTGCTACAAATCCTTATCAGGATCCATATTATGGGGGCATGATGGCAGCTTATGGTCCACAGCCGTTGGTATGTAACATTAATCTAATTTATGATTAAAGGTTACTGCATTTGTAGGTCATAACAGAATTGCTGATTTGCAATATTTATAAATTACTCTGATTAGAAATGTGGTTAGTGCATAATTCTGAAGGGATATGTTCTTTTAGCAGTAAATTTGTTTCTTACTGTTTTGTTCTGTTGTCTTGTTTAAAGCAATGGTGATATTTGGATAACAGTGAGATAAATAACCATATGATATTTTTACTTTTAGGGATATGCTCCTTTTATAGGAATGCCTCATGCCAGAATGCCTTTGCCCCTTGAGATGGCTCAAGAGCCTGTTTACGTGAATGCCAAACAATACCAAGGAATTCTGAGGCGAAGACAAGCTCGTGCTAAAGCAGAGCTTGAAAGAAAGCTAATAAAATCTAGGAAGGTACAAATTCACAAGAGCTAATGCTTTTTTAGGCATATTCGTTATTTTTTATTACTGTAGTTGAGTGTTGCTTTATTATTTGGACAAGTGAAGTGATATCCAACCATATTTCAGACGTGAGAAATTTTTTCTTTTATGTTGTCTCTTACAGTACTAAACCTTCTTCTCTGCCGAGCTAAAGAGATTGTTAGGACATGGATAATTATGTGTGAAGTATATCTTCAAAGGATAAAATATAAGTAAAAAGGAATCCCAGTAATCTCTGGACCTTAAAATATGTTAAAATCACTAAAAGAGCCTGGTGTAATGCTCCTTGACCTCATATATTATAGCTTGTTTGCGTCTTAAAAGATGATAAAGTCATTACAACTTACAAGAGTAAGAGCTAACTTTCAAATCCTTAAAAGATGATGAATTCTAGCAATATCTAAACCTCCAAACATGTTAAATCACTAAGAGAGCCTTACCAAATACTCCTTAACCTCAAATCTTTAAAGCTTGTTTGGATCTTAAAAGATTATAGTCTCTACAAGAGTAGCAGCTAACCTGACTAGCTCCCTTTTCATATCCCATTTCATCCCTCTGTATGAATCCATTTCAGGCAATGAAGAAATTCCTTGGTTTTATAGTTGTCTAGCAACGAAGAAACCAGGATGTACTATGCACTTAGTATCTCACCTGGATGCTACTCAATCCTTGTTCTTATATCTACTTGATGAATGTTATTCTGCATTTGAATGGGGGTATAACATGCCCCCAATATTTTGGACATCTTAGATGAAGAAATGGAACATGACATTCCTGTAGTAATAGTATACCAATGTACCAAACATGAGCATTTTGTTGGTGCCTACATCAAGAAACCTGTGCATCAAATGCATCCTCAGTTGGATTGTGGCTTTGTTGGGTATTTGGTCATATTGGAGTCCCTAACAATGCATCCTTTCTCTCATCATGCTACATTTTACCATCTCAGATTTATGAATTTGAGTTCTCCTTGCACAACAGTGTCCTGTCCCCTGGCACCCCCTCCCAAAAGAAATTAGCAGAGAATTTGTGGAGGTTATCAGCCGAAGTTGGGGTGGGAATAGATTGGGCAAGATAAGAAGAGTAATTTCCCCTTTCCTTTGGGATATTTATCCTTTTTTTATGGAGGAATTGTTCTTTCTACCTTTTACATGATATCATCTGATAGTTGTGTAGTCTTTAGTCTTGAAACCTATTTGAAAAATATATCAGTGTGTATGTAATAGGAAGTCTGTGTGTATGGCGAATTGTTACCTGTTGTCTATGACGAGAAACAAGAAATGCTGCTGATATATAAGACTCGACGATAAAGCCTTTTTGAAGCAATAATGTCCGGTGTATTTATTATTGTGCTGAATTGATGACGGGAAACGTTTGTTCACTTTTATTCCATTAGAACTTTGGAAAAACCTTCATGAACAGCTATTACCCACTACTGAAAATCATATGAAACGTAAACAAGCAACAACTTCTAATTTAATGTTTACAAGGATATGCTATTGGAGGCTCAAGGAAATCAGGATTGTATCCTTTGTCTGTAAGAATCAGGCTGTAAAAACATAAGCACTCGGATGCAGGCAGTGGAGATTATATTAGTGCACAAATGTCACCGAACTTGTTATGACCTAATAGTTTCTAAAACGATTTGGCTTCATCAATTTTTGGTGGACAGGATACCACTCCAATTTTGCCTGTATAAGCAGTCACCTTTATACAAAGAGTAGTAATTTGATAAAATGAGGAAAGCAAATAGAGTCAAATATCTTATTTTCAGTAAGTTTTTACTTGCATATATAATAAAAAAAAAATGAATGAGACAGAATATGACTCTACTAGTAGGGTTATGCTAACATCTGTTCTGTGCAGCCATATCTTCATGAATCTAGACATCAGCATGCTATGAGAAGGGCACGGAGTACCGGAGGACGATTTGCAAGGAAAAGTGATGTTGAGGCATCAAACAACTCAGGCAAGGACAAGGATAATGGCTCTGGTCCAGTCCTGTCATCGCAGTCAATTAGTTCATCTGGTTCCGAACCTTTGCCTTCAGACTCTGCCGAAACCTGGAATTCTCCCAACATGCAACAAGATGCAAGAGGATCAAAAGCGGTTGACGGAGTTGAAGCACCCAGTTATGCAAATGGTGGTGGCTCCTACCATAATAATAACAATGTTTTGCAATCTTCAAGGTATCATCAGATCTCAGGTGAAAGAATGGATGAAGGGGACTGTTCAGGCCAACTACGGGGAAGCATCTCCTCGAAGGAGGCATCGCAGAGGCGTCTTGCTATTCAGTAGACCACCCCCTGCATGGGGGATAGATGCCGAGGTTGGTTTGTATCCTAGTGATATATTTGGTAAATACCTTGGTTATCTGTGAACATTCTTGGCAATATAATATGCCAAGCGGCAAATCATTCTTGGCTTTTGTCCTTGTGTTTATGGTGTGAATGATAATGATAGGGGGAAAGGAATGATGATTGGGGTATGTGATTTCTGTTGAAGTCAATCAATCCTTCATTCTTTTTCTCATTTTTGCATTTTGTACAGAGTTTTAGTGGGTAGTACTCAACTCCAGCTGACATGGATGGAGGGTCGGGTCAGGTCAGAAGACTATGGAGAAACAAACTCTCTTGATTTACCAACTCTCGTTTGACGGGTTTATTTTGTGTAGCTCAACCGGTTGTTAATGTTAACATGGGACATTATAAGAGAATCAAATATGCATCTAGTCACATTATTTATTGGTCTTGTGATTTCAATTTACAGCACTTCGTTGGTTCTAACAAGATTAAATTTTATAGCCTTTTTTTTAGCAGCAATTTTATAGCCTTTTCTAGCAAAAACAAGAGAAAAATTAAAAAAATAATTCTCGGATATTCCTCCACAGCTTTTGATTGATTGATTGATTTATTTATTTATTTATTTGTTTTTGCCAGGTAAAAGTGGTCACCAGACGCTCATATCATAATATTCTTGTATTACGATGATATGAAAGATGGAATAAGTATAAAGGGGTTTTGTAAAGATGCCTTAAAACTTAGGATGATTTACATTTTATCCCTTTCTGATATGATTCGGAATTATTTTGTGCTTGTTGAAAGGGATGTTTTATTCCCAAATAGTTTGATCTTATAGAACATAATTATTGTTTTAGTTTTTATCCAATTTTTGCAAACAGGACACAATGTTTAAGAATTTGTTAGGGTATAATTGGATTTTCTTGTAAAATGTACGTTTTTCTCTAAAGAATTCTATAGATATTTTGAGTTTAAACACACCTTTGTGGAAAGGCAATGGCTAGGGTGGTTTAACGCAACAAATGATTTATATGGAGCAACGTTTGAAAATTGCTTGAAACTCTAACGATTTCACGGTCCTTAATAATGACCTAATCGGTGTCGGTTCGGTAAAAACAAGAAAAAAGAATTGAGCGTGTCAACGGTAACCTGATCGGTTTTCAATTTATTGGCCTCAACGTGATATGTGTCTGTTTCTTCTATACTCTGTCTTACAATTGTATTTGTTTTTCACTAACATGTTGTACATTTTGGGAATGGTAACAATTCTTTGTTGAATAATATTTTGTGAAGATAAGGTTTACAAGGGAGATTAAAATTTTACCAATTTTTAAAAAATTTAAGTGAGGAGTTTATCGAGTAAATTGCTTATTTAGTCCCTAAAAATGTTGAACATTGTTAACTTGGTTCCTGCAATTATTAATATCCAAAACTGTCCCTGAATTTGCAAGTCGTTGGTCAAGTTACTCCAATCCATATCCCCCGGTTAGCTAATGGTAATAAAGACCTTGTAGATTGGCATGTTAATTGCCTTGGTATAAACACAAAAACAAAGCTCCAAGAAAGTCATTGTTTTCCCTCTCTTCCCCTCTCTCGTCAAATACTCCCTACGAACCCTAGAAAAGGAGGAAATAGAGCTCCTAGAGAAATGGAAATGGGAGATCCTATGGGTGCGATTGATGGAAATGGAAGAGAAGATATGTGGAGGGCGGAGCTGATTTCCAAGGCTGATTGTGTGGGTGTCGAAGTTAAATTGATAAGATGTTGTGTAAGAATTCTCACCACAAAAAAAAAAAAAAAAAAATGTTGTGTAAGAATGATGTCTTTGGTGATTATTTTTGTACTCTTATTTTAGACTGGTAAGTCGAGGGCATAGGGACTAGGTAGTGATTTAGGTGAGTCTTTTTGTATTGCTATATGAATAAGTGATTGTGAATTTGTGTTGATATTATTGAAATGAAAGTAGTTCAATTGTTGTGGATTATCTATCATGGTGTAGCTCAGTCATCCATGTGTGATCAAAATGTTTGTATGCAGTAAACAATTTTGTTTGGAAAGCAATTTATAAAATCATAAATGACACTTATACCAAAAATAAGGAAATAAACTTCATTCAATGTTTCTATCCAAAAAATAAAAGTGTCCAATTGCAAAATCATAGTATCTTTGTAATGCCCAATACGTGCATATCATGTATCTTCAGTGAAAAACATATGTTCTCTAAGCACATCACACAAAAAGGACCTAAACTACGCATTTACAACAACTATTTATCAATTTACTTCATCCAAAAATATTCACTATTGATCCGAGTTTCTCTTTAGCAGCTCTTCATCATAGTCCCAAATGTAGACATGTTAAAGCCTTTCACTCACTTCCATAAGTTCTCTTACTTCCTTAACTTCTTTGAAAATGTTCGAATCCTCCACATGCACCCAAAACTCCCGCTTCAAAAAAGTCAAAAGCGTTTCATTGTAACTAAGTCTAGATTGAGATCTAATCTTGCCCCTAAGCTGCTTCACCACTCATTTTCTATTTGTTTGTTCGTTTTTGAAATGTCCATTGCAATTGTTCTTTAAGTTAAAGGTCTTGAGATTAACCACTATCACTTTAAAGTAGCCAGATCCATATTTAAGATATTTGTTTTCCAAATTAGATGAAAAATAGTTATCCCACAAATCAGACAATAAATAGTTTACAAAAGCATTTTAACACTTCATGTTGACTGTGATTAGGAACTTAATTCATCTTTCTGATTGTCAGTCCTTTGTATTCTCGAGTCTCTTTGATTCAAAAGATAGGAGGGGAGATATTTTAACGTAGAAAAGGAGAAAAAGGAAGAAAAATAAAATAAATTTAATCAGGTATTACATTTGATTAGAGAAGGAAAAGGAAGACAGGAAGAGAAAAAAAATAGCTCACTTTTATTTGGTTCACAAAAGAAAGAAAAGGATTTTAACATAAAAAATAAGCTAATTTACTTTCTAAACTCTAATATTATTTTATGTTTGTTACATTTTATATAGATTTAAATCATTGAATTTAAAATATTTTAAGCACATCTTTTCTCTCATCCAAATTCTCTCAATATTTAACGAGCCAAAATTGAGTTAGAAGTGATTTTACTCGCTCCTCTCTTCTCACTTCCAAAAAATTGAAACAACCAGAAAGATTTGAAATAATTTATCTCCTCCTCTTCCCTCTATTGCCCCCAACCAAACACTATGTTAATGTTTAGGGGAAAAGAATGTGAATGCACACATTTAAAAAGAAATTTAATCCAATAAAATTGCAGAAACTCCCACTCGTGCACCCAAAAAAACATTGCAGAAACAAGTGCACTGCACATATTTTGTGCAAACATTTGATGTTTTTTTCCTCCAAGAATAGATTTCAGCAAATTACAGCTAGAGAATCCAAAAGGCCAGTCAAGTTGAGATATTTCTTTTGCTAATTTGATACCAACGTGCCTATCAAGACGCTAATGATGTATGACAATGAAGTGCAGTTCAATTGATAAGGCGCTTCACTTACACCCAAAATGACGTGGGTTCGAGTCATATAGGGGAAAAGTGGGAACCACTATTGATCCTCTTTAAAAAGGGGGCAAAAAAAAAAAAAAAAGACGCTTATGATGTAGTATATTGGTAAGAACCATTTCAAATTATAAAGCATGAAAGTGGGAGATCAGCTTGTCAGCCGCCTTGACGAGCACACTAAGTAAGGAAAATATAATCCTTTAAAACGCATTAATTTGAAGGCGAACCACTTATAATGCTATTTCACACATTGTACTTACCCTCAAATAAAAGGAAAATTGTGATCTAGTCACTAGATATATTTAATTTAGGTATAAGATTACCCGTTAATCATACTGTTTATCTTCTTCACCTGCATCCTCTATGTTATCAAAGACTTCTTCAGTATTATACTGTTCTGAGAAAGATTTTGCATCACTACCATCAGTTGGAGCTGCATGCTCTGGTCCTGTTTTGCTCCCTTGTGAGGCAGCATCATCGGACCCTGTGGCGTTAGCCCCATTCTGTTGCTTGTCCATCATCCCAGACAAGGCTAAAGTAGGAGACCATTCGAGAACATCATCGATGATGTTAGATACCCTCTTCTGATACCTGCAGAAAGACCAAAGCAACAGGCTATAAAACCTAGAAAGACCAACTGCAAATAGTTTTCCCTTTATAGCTACGCCATAGATCCAGCCAGAAAAGAACTTAAGCTGAACGAGAAGCATGATTATTATCTGCAAAAAAGTGGAAGGCTATAAATTCATCTATTATGTTTAGGACTTACCTTGCTCTGGCAGCTTCGTCAGGCGCATGATGCCTCAGCAACAATATGAACAGCACAGCAACCACAGCATAGAAAAGCCTCGTTGTCCACTTAGGCCTTTCCTCTTCATCTTTCTTAGGCCAAAATCTGAACAACTCTCGCAGTGTTGCTTCCTCGGCAAGGATGTTAGGAAAAAACCAGATCCGCTTTCCAAGAAGAATATACAGAGCGCCAAATATTGTACCTCTTACTACAATATTAAAAATATTCATGAGGCCCACGGAACCATTGAAGCAGAATAGAGTGCATTTACCAAGCAGAATTTAACACAATTAACAACTTATAATCAAAAAGTTTTAAGTGCCAGGTGCACATAAGGTATGAGCATTTGATGATAACTGTTATGAAATATACATTCTTGAAGCATACAAGTTAAAAACAAATTACAAGATATAGGAGTCCAAAAGAACCATATATTGGGCTAACCTCCTGCCAATAGATACCGAAGTAACTAATATATGTAAAGTAGAACAAGATGCATGCAAGAACAAATTCGAAAGAGCCTTTTTTTTCCCTCTTTGAAAGAGCGATAGCTATCAGCTAATAGGACTATAAAATACCTAAAAAGCTATGATCATCAATAAACATCTAAATGGTTGAGGTCAGATAGCAAGCATGATACTAATATCAGGTGTTAATTCACCCAAAAGCACACATAATAAAAACACATGGATTCAATATGTATTTTGTAGGTTTAAGGACCAGCTTTCAAGCCAAATAATTCATGAAAGCATATAATTTTCAGTAAAAGGGTGAGAATTATTAAAAATTAAAAATTCACTGGAGCAGAGATATCTTTTGCCATAATATCTCCATTATTATTGGAAATAAAATCCTCTTTATTATTCAAAAACAGCAAACTCACTCTTCTCTTTCTTCCTTCACGAGTTTTATATTTAGGGCGAAAAGCTCCAAACAACCTTACATTTGCCTTCATTTTCACAAACAACCCACTGTTCTTCAAAACCTTTGCAAACCCCCTAAAGGCTAAAAACCTACTGGCAAAACCTGCACAAGCATCCTCAGGGGCAGGGTTTCCTGACTTTTGACAAACACCTCCAGTTCATGGGAGGTCTGTGACAAATCAGGATAATCTAGGGGAATTGTAAAGACAAGAGTCTTTTGTTATTATATTGTTCCACATGGATAACCAATCTAGAGATCAAACTAGAATTCAATTTCCACTTCCTCATCCAAGGACTATATCTCTGAAATTATTGTCACAGTAGATTGACTTTCAATCTCCTAATGTAAAGGCTTTTTTTCTCCTCCATTCATAATTACATAGTTATAAGAAAATGAATAAATATTGTAATTGTATACATGGTATAATACCACAACATATAGTGAAATAGGCTTGAGACATGAAAATTTGTAACAATAGTCCAAAAGGATAATTAGAACACAGGTATGTGAAGAAACTAGGCAAGACTAATCAAACAATATAGAAAAGAAAAACTTACTCAAAAGTAGAGAGAGGATGAGAAAAAGGATCCCAGCGCATGAGTAAAGTATCAACAGCTTGCAGCGATGAGGGTACACGGGAAATAAGCAAATAGCCAACGTTAACACAGGCCAGAAAAAAGAGAGGAGTGTCTGCCAAAGTGGATGGCGTTTTACAAATGTCCATGCAAAAAAAGCATCATTTTCAGAAAATACTTGTTCCTGACAAAGATAATCAGATTGTGTTAGTTTCAAAGACAAACCTAATCACTTAACCAACAGCAGAGAAAAAAAAAGGACAGTATGGCGATAATAATGTAGAGCATGCATGTAAACTATATGGATAGCTTAAGGTGTTCATATACATTTTCCTTTAAGTATAAAAAATGTTGTCTTCTTTATTCGTATTCAAGACTAAAAACATCATTGAATGCAAAAATACATAATGTAAATACAATTTTCTCGGTATACCATATCGATGCATCATGCACATAGATGTCACAAAAGTAGAATTAGAAAAGAGATGACTAATTTGAATTCAAGAAACAGACACCCATTGATGAAATATACCTATACAAGATAAAATAAAAAAGAATAAGATGACCACAAAGAAAAAAAAGTGGCCAATAAATTGGTTTATTAAATCATCAGGTCATCCTTTTCTCACCATAGCACAAGTAACCATGCCAGGAAGAGGCAAAACTACACAGTCCACTGATGGTGTTGGCCAATTGTTCTCATCAAATCCTTCAATCAATTTATTTAGGGGACTCTCCATAATTCAATCTTAGTTCCAACCCCATCCTGGATAGCAGTGTTAGAAATATAATATAAAGCCATCAATGTTAAGGGTGTTCACAAACCGATCCAATACAATTCAAACCGCAGCCACCGAACCGAAAATCTGCAAACCGAATTAACCGCAAACCGAAAAAACCGAAAACCGCAAAAAACCGAAATTTTGGATCGGATTGGATCGGTTTTCGGATCCTTCTAATGGAATCAATCCAATCCAAACCGATCCAAAGTATTATTACATAACATAATATTATACTTATAATTATCATATTCTTAATATATTTTTCTCACACATTTTAAAATCTATTTTTTTAAATTAATCATGTATATTTTTATATAATATAGAATATTTTACTTTTTTAATATACATTTTTTTTGTACATTTTTAAGCTTGCAAATAAATTATTTATTCTTATTTTTATAATTTTAAATATATTTTTCTTAATTTGTGGATCTACTCCTCTCTTTCCCATTTTATAATTCCCTTTCATATTAATACAATAATGCGTGATACATTAATACAGAAAAATAAAGCGTGATATGGTTGTACTGGGGCCAACGATTTCTTTTGATTATTTCATAGTTTCGTTTATAAGAGGCAAAAAAAAGCTGGGTCGTTACTACCCTACTGTTGGCTGTTGCAATACTATTAGTTTAATGTTATGAAATGTAAGTTATCGTTATTGTGGTAATTTCACCATTTGGAAAAATATAAACCAGGAGATTAGATTATAAATGAGAAACCGAAATCCATTCCAATTCAAACCAAAGTAAATCAAACCAAAGTAAATCAGATCGGATCGGATTTGATTTTAAAACCAAACCGATTGGATGATTAGATTAAAAACCGAAAGGATTGGATCGGATGGTTTTTCCCTTAAAACTGATCCAATCCAATCCGCGAACACCCTTAATTAATGTGTCTTAACGTGCTACATGTAGACTAGTGAACGGTTTTATATTATATTTCCGATACTTCCCCTCATGCAAACGCCTTTTGGGCTTAACACGAGGACAATGCATGGGTCCACATCCATTATGTAGATGTTAACATTCAACTTATTAATTAGAAGAATGGGAGCCTTTTGGGATAGCGATTCAAGACAAAAAGCAATCTGGGAACAGTAGATATAAGGCTTGCAACTTAATACTTCCTTGGGGGTGCAAGGAAGCAGAAAGTAAGAGGAGGAGGAGGAGGAATAAAGAAAGAAGAAAAGGGTCCTGTTAACAGCTGATGCGGATAAAATGAGAAAATAATATCAAACAGGTATTGCATTCATAAATATTGACAGATCCACTTGCAAGCACATATATGTTAAGCCTTCTAACACAATCATCAATTTGCAACCCAGTAATTGCAGCAAGAAAAACTACTTACAGGGAAAATTTCTAAATGTGCAGGCCAAGTAGACAGCTTTTTCTTTCCAGGACGAAGAGTTTTTACCACTCGATCACAGCGCACTAAAAGATTTTTTGCAAGTAGAATGTTGGCAATATCCTCTGTTTCTAAATTCCTATCTGATTCTAGAATATCTTTGAGCTCCGGATGATTTTTCAAGAAGTTCACGAAATCCTTCCCTCTAAAATACTCGACACGTGTCTCCTGTAGGACAGCCCATCTAGAAACCAAGTCCTTGTGATCTCTAACTTTCTCAGCAAACACCTGAAACACATCCTTCTTGGCGACTTGTTTCTGAAAACAAAAACATCCCAAACACAGTTACAAAATAACAGAAACAACTTTTACTTGTCAAATAAAAATGAAGCAACCAAAAAAACAAAAACAAAAACAGAGCGCAATTAAACATGGCCCTCAAAACGATCTAGTACAA
The DNA here is from genome assembly GCA_037113605.1 of Calophaca sinica. Taxonomy (NCBI): domain Eukaryota; kingdom Viridiplantae; phylum Streptophyta; class Magnoliopsida; order Fabales; family Fabaceae; genus Calophaca; species Calophaca sinica. The sequence continues at coordinate 60,312,818 of CM073735.1, forward strand.
AGGGGAAATAAAGGTTTCAGAAAATCAGGGATTAACATGAAGCCTAGATCATGTAAATCAAAACACACACCAGATCAAATGTCATGCCTGTAACAAGTTAACAACCACACTACCGTTTCAAGTTTCCCCAGTTTTTCTTTTCTATTAAAAAAGCAGCAGAGAAAAAGAAAATTTTCATAATACTAGCAAAAATCCTACCTAAAACAGCAAAATGGTAGGTAAAAATTAAGCTGAAAATATGATTATCACACAAAATAAAATAGCTTTTTCTTATAATTTATATAAAATATGCTTATTAGTTCTGTGGTATCAAAGTTCCAATCAGCACATTACTGAAATCCAAACTCCCTAAAAACACAGAAAAATAAAACGAAATTGAAATTTTGATCTACATGGAGTACAGAAGGCACACTTGGTCGAGGTAAGTAAACAATCAGCGCATGCAATACCGAGATATTTGTGATGGGGAATTGGGAATTGGAAGAGAATTGGAAACCCTAGAGAAAGAAACATAGTGATAGAGGGGGGAGAGGGGGAGAAAGAGAGAGAGAGAGAGAGAGAGAGAGAGACCTTAGGAGGGGCGTCGGAGGTGAGATCTGGTGCGGAGGAACGTCGCACGCGCTTCTTCTCTGCCGCGCCTCCCGATGACCTCTTCATTTTTCTGTTGCCCTACGCTCTCTCTCTCTCTTTCCTTCATTTTAGTACTTCAACTTTTTAATTTTTTAATTAATTTAATACTAACAAGTCAAGTGAGCCAAGATTCAGTACAAAAAACCAAGTTACATTATACAAATTATACAAATATTAATATTAATCCAGTCAAAAAAATTTATACAAATATTAATATTATCCCAGTCAAAAATAATAATAATTATTATTATTATTATTAGGTAGAGTTATGATGGATTTTTTATTTTTTTATCCCCTTTTTATTTATTATTATCCAAAATATCCCACTTTTTTCATTATTTCCCTAATTGCCCTACTTTTTGGGCAAGGTGAGAAATCGGTTTTGATAAACCCGATTTCTCACATGTTTTTTTTTTCTTTTTTTTTGTTTTTAAACATAAAATAATTTTAAAAACATAAAAAAAAAATTACAGTTGAGAAATCGGTGTTTGCACACCCGATTTCCCATGATTAAAAAAGGGAAATAATGAAAAAAAAAATTTCCTATGTTTATTTTTTTATTTTTTATTTTTTTAAGTTTTTAGGTGAGAAATCGGGTTTAGCAAAACCGATTTCTCACCTTGCCCAAAAAGTAGGATAATTAGGGAAATAATGAAAAAAGTGGGATATTTTGGGTAATAATTATTAAAAAAGGGATAAAAAAATAAAAAATCCGAGTTATGATTGCTATTTTACAGTGGACTATAAAATTAACTAAAAATTAATCAAAAATTAATTAGGGCCTATAATTCATAGTTAATTAATTAGTAAAATTTATAATTAATTTATCATTAAATAATTAATATATAATTTTTAACTAAATTCATAATCAACCATATACCAACCATATATTATATAAAATGGTGAAATATTAATGGATAGGTAGGCACAACGGCAGTCCACATTTTTATTTTATTTGTTATTTTTTGGGTAAATTTTATCTCTTTTTTAATAACTTCTTATTACGGATAGAACTAATTATTGTTCTTCAAAACTTGATATTCGAACAATGAGATAAGTCACACTCATTTTAAGTGCTTTATCTTTTTTGAAAAATATATATTTTAAAGTATAACTGTCTAAGAGGATCAAGGGTAATAATGGAAAATAAAATGTGGACGCCAAAATCTTGTATCGCCTCTCGTCAAAAAAAATCTTGCATCACCTTTATTAATAGTTATAAATAAATAAAAAAGTTAAAATATAACCCTCTAAGTGGTGTTTATTGATATGCAATTGAGAGAGAATCAAGGGTAATAATGAAAAGTAAAACGTGGACATCAAAATTTCGTATTGCCTTTATTAATAGTTGTAGATTATAGATATAATTATCACTATCTCATCCAAAGTTTGCAAATTTGTTGGCAACCAAGAATTAACAAAACATCTATATGTGAAGGGTGATTGGTATGCTCTCTAGCTAACATATCCAAGTGCCAAACAAAGTAAGGGTGTATTTGTTTTGATTTATAAAATTAAGTTCATGGGAATAAGGATCCTGAAAATATTATTACTGGGAATTTTATTATCAAGTATGTGTTTAGTAAGTATTTAGTATTCCTAGGAATGTATTTAGTCTTTTTTTTTAATTTAAAAATTGAAAAAATAAAAAATAAAAAATAATGTGGTAAAATGAGGTGGGAGTGAGAAGTTATAGGTAGTTGAATTTTATTCTCATGGGAATGTAGGATTCCCACCTTTTAACATGAGAATAAAATATGGGAAAGACAATTGTAAATAAAATTCCTAGGAATAATTAATACTTGGGAATATTTTTTAAAAACTTGAAACAAACATAGAAATCTAATATCTAATATTCCTGCCTCGCTTTCCTAAGAATAATTTTAGAATACTCAAAACAAACAACCCCTAAAGGTGTTCTTATGGCAGGACTGTCGTGGCGGCTTGTGTGTGTGCACAAATTTGCAAGCCAGTGGAGTTCCATGTCCGGCGTAGTGGTGGCCTTGAGGGTGTGCGGGGTGTGCTACTGCACAGGCCCCATTTTTTAGGGGGCACCAAAAAGAAATTTATTTAGGGATGCTGCTACATGTTCGGCTTGATAGATACACGTATAACTACTTTTGCTATAACTCTATTGTAATTTGCTAGTTTGGTTTGAACTTTTCAATGTTGCTGTAATCTTTAATTTTTCTTCTGCAATGTTTTATTTTCTTGAGGTTGTCTTACAATTTCTTTGAGGTTGTCTTATAAAAAAATAGAGCACAAATTTCTCAATTCGTACAGGGCACCCAAAATGTCAGGGACAACCCTGGTCTGGCGGATTGCATTGCTTGTGGTATAGCTTTGGAGCTTGGCACACTTTTATTACACGCTCTAAGTGAGTGTTCAATGTTGGGAAGAGGCGCCACTCTAGGAGCCTAAAAACATTAGTTGTATGCATTTTTGTTGTCATTTCTAACTTACCCTAACTTGGTTCTTCGTTCAGGTTTTGTGTTTCTGTTATGTTCCTTCTTTTTCTCAAACCCCCAGTTTGGTTTATGTTTTAGATTTATAAAACCCTAATTTTTTGTTAGGATTAGATAATTTGAAAATAAACAGCGACACCTAGGGTTTCAAGAACAGGTTTCCACTAGGATTGACTAGTCTTATGTGTAATTATTAGCATTTATATGTGATTATTTTCCTTGTCTCTTATCCTCAAATATAAATAAGACCACCCTCTATACTTTATCAAGACAGTGAATATAGAAACACTTTTCTCATATCCTCCTGCGTTTCTACATATAATATCTCCATCATTCACAATTTACTTCAAGTTAAAAATTAATTTCTGTTCAAATCACTAGTGCAAAATACACCTAAAAAATATATTTATAACGCCGGTTTTGGAGATAACCGGCATAATATATAATGCGGTGGCATTTTTGAAATTAACTGCGTATCTTTTAGCGCCGATTTTTTTATAAAATCGGCGTTATAAGTGACAAGGTAAAAGACGTGAAACCTATGGCGCCGGTTTTTTCAAAAACCGCAGTCGTATGTAGCACCTATGGCGTCGGTTGTTTAAATAACCGCGGCCGTACCCTACGGCGCCGGTTTTATTAAAAGGCCGTGGTCATATCTTAATACCTATGGCGCCGGTTTTTTGTAAAAAACCGCGGCCGTATCCTTGTATCTTAAAAAAACTAATTTCCTCCGACCCTAATACTCATTCACAGCCTCTGTTACCTTCAACACTTCGCCGTTCCTTCAACACTTCGCCTCGGTTTCATTCAACACTTCGTTTCTGAAACTCATTCGCCCTCCTCCGCCGTTCCTTCCTTCCTCGTCGTTCTCACAGCCTCTGTCTTCTCTTCCCGTTCCTCGTCGTTCCTTCCTCCTCGTCGTTTCTCCACTGCGGGTTTGGGGTGACCGAAGGGTTTGGGGCTTTGTGAAGCAAGCCTCTGCTGCTTCCAACGCTTCCGCACTCGCTTCCGTCATTGTCGAAGCCACTTCCCACCCTTCGCTCTTCGCTTTCTCCGAGATTCTCGCCCTCCCCAATGTTCTTCAGGTTCCTTTATCCTCATTCTCCCTCTCCCTCTGAGCTTCATTCCTTTTTTCCCCTAATTTTTTATTTTAGCTTTTCCCGATTTCTTTCTGTCTTTGTTGTTGTGGTTGTTATTATTATTATTATTATTATTATTATTATTATTATTATTCATACATAGTGTTTTTTATTCTTCATATATGTATCTCATGGGGTTCGGGTTCGTTGTGATTATGAATGAGTTTGTGTGCTGTAAAAACGATAGTGTTTTATGGTAGCCATTTTTTTAGTGACTGCCTTTTTTTAATTATATTTTATAGTGCATTATTTTGTGTAATCAAATTTTGATGTGATACTTGAGCTTTTAAGTAACATGAGAACTCTGTTTTTGCCAATTCATTTTGTGAACTAGTTCTGATATGGTTGCTGTAATTTTGTTGATTTTATGATTTTTTTGGCAGCTTGAAGCAACTGAGAATTCTGTCCACCTTGATATGCTTCGGTTGTTTGCGCATGGAACATGGAGTGATTACAAGAGTAAGCCTATCGATTAACCTTTCTGTTCGTTTTATTCTTCCTGCATTTTTGTCTGGTGGGTATTTTTCTGGCTTCATGGAGTGATATGCTTCGGTTGTTTTTTATTTTTTGAATCTTTTACTATTTATACATATGTGGAAATAATATAATGGTGTTTATTAAGAAGTTAAGTTGCTTATAGGTAATGCTGACCGTCTTCCACAATTGATTCCTGACCAGACCCTCAAGCTTAAGCAACTTACAGTTCTTACACTGGCCGAGACATACAAGGTATTACCTATTAATCCAAAGTTATTGGCTATGTTGTTTTGCTGTTTTTGCTTGACTTAGTGTTGGGGGTATTTCCTAACTATTAATCTGAGACTCACCAGGAGGTGGCCTGCTTGTCTTTTCTTGGTACAAGTTTTGTTATGAGTAAAAGTTGATTGATATTTCTTGAGCTTTATCTTAATTACTTATTTTATTAATGTGAGACTCACCTCTTTTATTGGTACAATCAAATGATTGAACAAATTTTTAATTTTGAACAGTTCTTGTTTAGCTCAACGAGTTGACATTAGTGAAGTTCTTTGAAAGCATGATGTCCTTCAATACCGATTACAAGGATACAGGTCTTTTTGGCGTGATATATGTTGTACATCAAGGGAAATGGAAGATTTTTGTACTTGATATTTTTATTGGTATCCCATTTACTTGTTGCAATTTATTATACATTTCCTCCTTTGATTTTATTGTAGCAAAGCTTATGAATAATATATTTGTTGTGCATTTCCTTCCAAACAAACCCTTGCTTTCTAAGATAGAGTTCAAAGGCACACTTCAATGTTAAATTTCATTTGGTGAATTTCTATGTTAAATAAGCTTTAATTTAAGTTTGTATTTGCAGACTTAACAAATATGAACCTCAAGCCCTTTGTAATCAATCGTATCACTGATTGAAATTGATTGATTAATCTTTAAGGTTTCAATTTCTAAAAAATACGTCCCATAATATACCCTTGTTAGTAAAAATTACAGTTCCAATGGATTATATGCTCGTTGTCATCGACTCATCGTTATTGGAATCAAATGTCTATAATACCCACAAAAGAAAGGGATATGAATGCTACAATATTGGTATCAACCAGAAACCCTGTATTTCAAAAAAAAATTAAAAAAATACTTATGGCGCCGGTTTTCCATAAAACCGCGGTAAAAACATACATATGACGCCGGTTTTTCATAAAACCGCGGTTAAAACTCACTTATGGCGCCGGTTTTTAAAAAAACCGCGGTTAAAGGTGACATACGGTGCCGATTTTTTGAAAAAAACGCGGTTAAAACATTTTTTCGTTTTTTCAATTTTTTTTGCCTTTTTTCAAAGAGACATACGGCGCCGGTTTTTTAAAAAACCGCGGTTAAAGGTAACATACGGCGCCGGTTTTTTAAAAAAATCGCGGTTAAAACTTTTTTTTTAAATTTTTTTCTTTTTACGACAGGATTTAACGCCGGTTTTGTTAAAAACCGCGATTAAAACTGACTTTTAACCGCGGTTTAAAAACCGGCGTTATAAGTTTACACTTACAACGTCGAAAACATAGACGCCAGATTGAAAGCCGACGTTAAAAGTCTAAAAAAACCGCGATTAAAGGTGGTTTTTGCACTAGTAAATTCAACTTAAAGGTTAAGATAGCTTAATGACACACCTAATCACACAAATATGATGTATTTCTTACGATCTATATTTCGATAAATATAATAGTGTTATGATTCACTAATGTCATCACAAAATTCCTAAGGTCATCCATTGCATGGAAGGTATATATGTTCAGGGGAAGAATGGTTAGAAGTGTGACCCATCGGTGACATTAGTTAGGCCTAGTTGGGGTAGCTTTGTTTTTCAAGCAGTTAGACACACGACTACAAAGGGCCACCCGTTGCTCAATTTGGCTTTAACCAAATTATATACATGCTGTGCACGTACTTATAATGGCTAAATGCACAAAAAATGTGAGAGTTTGACATCATGTCTTAATTTAAATCCTTAAGGTGATTAGTATACGAGTCTTTAGACTTATAGTATTCTCACTTAACCCATTTTTAACCAATATGCGACTTCATCACTCTGACTTGATTTTCCAACAACATCCCCTTTAAGTGTGAGTTCTTAGGGGGAGTCCACATTATTTTATCCCCTCAAGTGAAATCCTTGCTGACTAGTACGAGGTTACTGGCCAACAGGTTGAGGTCAAACCCGAACATTAATTGATCAATACTTGGCCAACAAAACCATTGACTCTGATATCAATAATTGAAAAAATTCACTATAACCTCAGACCAAAACTCATGTAGATATCAGATTACAACATATTCAATCATGATCCATGTGCATGTATTAAGCTAGAATTTGTAGGGGTCAGTATATGTCAGGTTACTCGGCAGGGGCTTATGACCTAGCTTATATTAGGTATATAGGTTCAGACCATTTTTTTTTTCCAAATAGACAAGACCAAAGTTTTTTGACAAGCTTATTTATCTAAAAAGGTTAAATTTCAGGTTACTCAAAAAACCTTTTACGCCTAACAGATTAACATATTTAAGTAAATATAAATAATAATTTTTTTATTGCTATTATTATTATATTAGATTTGTGCATTGTGTTAAATCATATATTTGCTAATCTTTTCAATAATTTAAGCATATTAGCCTACAAATTTTTTGATATATTTAAAGCTTTTATTGCAAAATAGAATTTAAATAGGCTATCATAAAAGGTCAGACTCTCTAAAAGGTCAGGTTAGACCTTAACAATGATTTATATCATGCCAATAAATCAGAATTAGATCTTATAGAACTCAATTCGTCCTATCTATTTTTACCCCTATGTCTCATGTCTTTTAGTGGTAGTGGTTTTAATTTTTATTGTTTATTATAAATAGAACTTAACTTTACTGACATATTAGCCTGTTAGTCTATTTAAAGATAAGTCAGATGACTTATTTAAAGAGACTAATATGAAATATGCATTTAAGTAGGCTTACAGGTCATATCAATTAGCTTTCAAAAAGGTCAGACCAGACAAAAAACAAGTCTATGACAAGTACCAAGTCAGACTTGGTCTTTTTGAATAGGTCATGCCTATTTATGCAAACTCTAGTTTGGCCTGGCCTAATGCGGCCCCATATGAACGATGGATCCACCTTAATATTGTGATGGTTGTGTAGGAAATTGCATCAAAGAGAGTTGGAGGATGTAAGAGAGAGAACTACCCTCTTTAATTATAAGAGCATCCACAATGGGAGGAGCTAAAATTGAGTATCTTGTCACTATTTTGTGGGTCTAAATGTCACGTAGGATATAAACACCCATAAGACATTCATCTAGTTTTTACTCCAATGGTTGTAACTTTTTTTTTGGTCCCACAATGGACCCCACATATTTATATTATTTTATTTGAACCTAATTTTGATTTAAATTTAAATATTAAATCAATTATTTTAATTAATATGCATAAAATTATTAAATATTTAAAAAATTGTAGAATTTTTATTATTATTTAACATAATAAATTAAAAAGAGTTGGGTCACCCTCATTGAATGGTAACATTGTGCTGGCCTATTGTTGGTCAAAAAAAATTGGGTCACCCTCATTTCCCAATCTCTCGTCTCTCGCTCACCCTGTATCTTGGTCAAAACACTCACCACGACGCCTCACCCACCGCCTCACCACGGTGCCACCAAGTCTCTCGCCACCAAGTCTCTCACGACCCATCTCTCTCTCGTCTCACCCTCGTTTCGCGACAGGGGCTTATCTCTCTCTCTTTCTCTCTCGTCTCAGACTAGTCTCACGGCGGCGGCTGTGGAAGAGCTTCGATTAACAGTGGCTGAGCTTCGCACCACCAAGAATCTGTTGGCTACAGCGTCACACCACCATTTGAGGGGATCAGTGCTTGCACTTGGTTTGTTAGTTTCATTTCTGTTGATTTTATTGGTTTGTTGATTTCATTTCTATTGCTGAATTTGAGATGAGGGCCAACGATTCAAGTTTGGTAATTGATTCTATACATTTATTTTTGCAATGGATGGAAGCGAAGAGAGAAAATGGATCAGCGAATTTGTGAGAAGAGAGAGACAGAAACAATGGTATTTTAATGCTAAGATATGGTGTCTAGAAATAGATACTGAGATCAAAAATTTGAGCTCCCTCACTGCCACATAGACAATCTCCAATGCTAAAAAAAATAAGATCTCCTACCAAACGACGAAGCAATTTTATTACTTATAGATAAGAATATGGATCTCTTATTAAGCATCAAAGTATTTAGCCTAATCCATCACGAGCCATCCATAACAAAAGTCCAATATATACAATAAAATTTAAATAGAGATCAAAATTTGTCAATTTCACATAGATGAAAATCGTATTTAACATATCAAATAATAATTTTTATAAATTAATATATTACTATTCAAAATACTTTCTAAATAATTGTTCAATGTCAATCCTTATAATTTAAATAAAATAATTTAACAATATGTGCAATAAAATTCTCAAAACTTGCCAAAGTTTAGTTTTACATGAATCCGTAGGAAGATGGATTATCACTTATTAGGGAAAAAGGGGAAACACAAACAAATAAATTTGATAAAATGACCAGAATGCCTATCCTGAAATTTATAAAATACCATCTTACCAAATGCACGCATTACCAAACAATGATTAAAAAAAATATCAAGGAGTGTCTCTATCATGCTGTGGCCAAAGGCATAACATTATCTTCAATTCCTTTGCTTGTGTTGTGTTTTAGATATTTGGGTGAGTGAAGAGTGAAGGTAAGTTCCACTTGTATTCAAATGTTCTTCTCTATGCAGCTTCTTTGCTTCTATAACCAGCCACCAGCACTGTTTGCATCACTTTCTAGACAATTAGTACATAGTGATGATAAAATTAAAAGCATATTCAAGGATAGGAGGCTCATTACAAACCCCTATTCTTCATATACTTCATGCTGCACAGTTCATGCTTTGAAGGAAGATTCAAAGCAATATGAGATAGACCCAGAGAAGGCCAAAGAAGCCCTCAAAGAGCTTGACCAGCAAATTCAGTCTGTCTCTAATAAACAAGTTTCCTCTCCAAAAGTCACGGGTACTCTCTCTGTCTCTAATTTCTCTTCCTTTCATTATTACTTTTCATTTGTAACTGAAACCGCTAATTCTTGTAGTGTTTTAAATTTTGGGAGATTAATATTATTTGTGTACATAGAAAATTATATATTATTATGGCTTGTCTTAATGGTTTTCATCTAAATTATGTGTCACACTCAATTCAGGCTCTGTCCAAATAGTGAATGAACATGTATTTCATTGAAACTTGGGGATTTGTATGGACTAAAAACAAGTAGTGATGTTCAATTTCATGAAAATTCTGAAGAGGTTTGTTAGAATAGCGAATTCGGATATAATGAAAGCGAATAAAAATGCACAAGAACACAAACAATTTGTTGACGAGTTTCGGCAAGTGTGCCAACATTCCCGAGAGGTAAAGTGACCGATTTCTTATTATAATCAAATAGAGTTACAAATCTATGTTTAAATACTACGATACACTTTACAATAATAACCATGTACCGCATCCCAACCCACATCTTCGTAACCCCCCGAACAGTTTGGGTCAACCCAAGAGGCAGACGCTCGAGCATCCGCCCACCTTTCTTAATTATGAACCATACTCAATAAGGTTACATGTATATAACTATATATCTTAATTTATATTTTTGTCAATACTCCAACAATAACAAGTTCTAATAATGTCGTTAGAAAGGCATTTTCATCTAAATTATTAATTGTTTCGCCTAGAATTTTTCTTGATTTCTTTTTAACATTTACTATTGGGCTTATATACTTTCAATCTTTACTGATAATTTTTTTTTTTAGAAAATACTGCAATTACTCATTAATATATGTTGCAGCACATGAATAAGCATTATAATCTATTAAGTATAAATTAAGCCTATGTCACGGTTTCCAAATTTCTCTTTGGTGATAGTTATTAACCCGAACATTTTTGGTTCAACCTTTTTGCAGTTTCAGACGTGAAGGTCACCAGAGACCAAGTGAGTGACACTGGTAAGCTAGAAATTTCAGGATCGTTTCTAGCAACTCTAGCTGCTGGACTGGTTCTCTTTACTATATTTTACAATGTACTATTTTACACTGTCATTAAGCCATCCATCGATGGTGTATCATAACCTTTCAGGAGGGCTCAGTGTGTATAATATATGAGGGAGATCGAAGCATATTTACTGCACAAGAACTTGCTACATATAAAGTGAAGATTTGGATATCATTTTTCTAATGACCATGTTCTTACTCTCACGCATGTTGCTAAATTCAGATGACAACTTTAAAATCAACTTGGGAAGAAATTATTGGTTCCGCTTAAATCTTCATCAAATCGTCTACAACAATAATTGTAGCACCATATATATGTTCAATGCCTCAAATAATATTCTTCCATTACCAAAATCGTCTACAATGATTTTGGTAAATAATTGTATTTTTAAATTCAATATGGGACAAAATAGAATCCTTTATTTAAGTGCGTGTGTTTTCACTTCGAACAGAACAATGAAACTTTCAAATGGAAGTTTAGAGTGTAAAACACAATGGTTTCGAAATGAAACACTACAAATGAAAACAAATAATTATTTCGAACACAACTTTGAACATACAGGTTAGAAAACTTAAAACATTAAGTACATTTTAATTCGAACAGAAGTAACACGTTGTACAACCACAACATCACAATTCGATTATGACAAGAGTAAATGCTACAAAACAAAGGATGAAGTGATGAACACTCCTAAACAATTTCATTTATAAGGTCGACTTTCGGGTAGGCTAAAAAATCAGATAACCTAGAAAGAAAAATATAGAAGTAAGATTGTAGGAACAGAGAGAATGAAAAAGATGTTATAGAAAAGAAAGAATTTCAAGAAAGAAGACGAACACAGTAAATTAAAAAGAAGTTTTAAGACAAAAGAAGATAGGATTGCAGAAATTAAGGGAAAAAATATAGAAGTTTCAAGAAGAAGAGAAGTGCAGATTTGCAAGTAAGATATTTGGATTGAGATTAAAAGAGAATGGTCGTCATTACGTGCTTAAGATCCTTGCTTTCGTCGTGAAATCACTTTGGGGACGTAATAGGCTTTCACAAGATGTTTTGAGTAAAGAAAAGCCGACCTTGATTACATCAAATAAACTCATATTTATAGAGTTAAAAACTTAAACAGTCTAATCCTATTGTAAAGACATGTGCTACATAAACATGTAACTGCCTACGTAAAAGCCTACCATATGTTCCATTTTAATGTTGAATTACGTTGGCAACTGCTCCAAATAAACCGTTATTAGTAACCGCCGCTAGGGCTAGCTATGAAACTTCTTTTCAAACCGATATGTATTGATCTTAGACTTTAGACTGCTTGTTGCTTCTAACAAGGCTTCACAAGCTTTCATTCGAACTGGCTTGTTTTGGAATGTAACTCCAAGCTACTTGTCTTGGGTAAGAGTTTAAAACTCCATAGCCTCATTAATTAACCCAACTTGCTCTTACAATTCTTTTCTGCCCATATGTCTCTTAGGCACCATTTTTTGGCTTGGTACAACTTAGCCAATTTTCCAATAAAGCGCCTCTTCGAACTTAGCCCGGTTCGAGTTGTATTTTCACACCAACATCACTTATGACACTCACATAATTTATATATATGCATCATTCTCATAGTGGGTCAATACAATATATATATTACACTAATATATATATATATATATATATATATATATATATATATATATATATATATATACACCTATATGACGACTTGATATCTCATATCCACGACCCGTAAGATATGTTCATCAGTCTATTACATAATAGTCTCGATGTGATATTATCATCCTTATTAATAATATTACTTGATTGCCGATATTTAAGAATATTATTATAGCGTTCAATAGAGTCTCACGATCAAATCATACTCGATGTTAGATTTAACCGAACTTACTGTCCTCATGATTTTATTACGTTTATATAAATAATAACATAATAAACTAAAATGCATCATATAATAAATAATAGCAAAACACAAATGTAAGTCTGAAAAAATTCAATGGTCTCTAGAGCTTACACCAACACATTTTTCTTCTTAGGGGAAACAATGGGGGATGGGGGTGATTAGGTATGAGTGTATGGGATGATCGCGGGGTTGGGTTTGGGGAGAAAATGGAGAAGGTGGAGAGATGGGGAGAAAGAGAGTGAAAAACATGAAATAAGAAGGAAAGAGGTGCACATTTTTTTAAAAACAAAACTTATTTCCATCCTGATATAAACTTTCGAATGAAGACAATTTTGGAAAGAAAACAAACGAGGCGTGGGGGGTGTGTTATAAAAAAGGGGGTGTCAATAGTAACACCCCTGTGAAAATACCTATTTTGCTGTGGCAGCGGGAATCAAGAGCGTTTTCCGTTGGTTCTGTCTGCATTCATAAAATTACGCTAAATTTTTCTAGGTGCATTTCCACTATCATCAGGTACTGCATACAACACTCACAGTCTCTTGTGAATCTTTCCTCTCAAGCCTCACGAAAGTGCGCCTCCAGATTCGTTTCTTCCAACCATGGACGAACAAATCCCATTTAAGAATCTCCATAGCAGAGAGTATTCTGGTCACAAGAAGAAGGTACCCTTTGCTCTCTCTCTTCCCCTTTCTCATTGATGGTAACCACGCTCAAAGTTCAAAACTTTTCTGATTGTTGCGGTTGAATACTTAGGTTTATGCGAAAAACAAACCCTCTCTCAATGTTTCTGTTTCAATTCTGATATGGGTATCTTTGTTTCGTTTCTAAAAGGTACACTCCGTGGCCTGGAATTGCATTGGCACAAAACTTGCTTCTGGCTCTGTCGATCAAACTGCTCGAATCTGGCATATTGAGCCACATGGGCATGTAAGCTCACTCCTAATTGCTCCTTCTCTCTGTGGTTTTTGCTTTAATTTTCTATTAATTTCCTATTAATGTGCTTTCTCATAAATCACAATCGCTCTCAGAAGAGCAAGAGGCCAGTTCATACCTTTTTCTTTTCCACTGTCTTTCTGTTATACTTATAATTGACTTATTTTGAAATGGAAATTATCTTACAGTTTCATTCATGGATTAGTGAAGACAAAGGCCATTTGTATTAGCCCTAGCCCTAGCCCTAGGCTAGTCCTTTTATTTGTTCTATCTGAATTCTGAAGATGGCTTCTGGGCTAATAGAGTAAGGGGCATTTGAAAAAGCTTATTTGGACTTGTCTTATGATGATATAAGCAGTTATATTAGTGTTTGGATACACTTATAAAAATGACTTATGCCATGTATATTATCTGTTTTTGGTTTATTTCAATAAGTTCCCTATAATAACTTATGAATAAACACTTAATTAAGCTCCTTAGAATAGCTTATCCAATAAGCGCTTGATTAAGTTACTTACCTAAACACACTCTAAATATGACATCTTAGCTACATTGTGATGTTCACAAAGAAATGTGGTAGGCTTGCTGATTGTAAAACATTAAATTATTCAAGTTTCCCTGAAGTATTGATATACAGTTTAAGATCTTCCCTTTTGAAATTTCAACGAATTTTAAGTAATGCCCCTTTTCACTTTTGGTGACACGACCTCTAAAGGATTTAGCTTTGGGTAAATATGTCCTTTTCACATATGATGTGGCTTTGGTTACCTTCATGATCCGAAATGACAGTAATATCAGAGAATATGTTTCTAGTAGGATAAGAACTTGTTGGATTAAATAAAGAAATATACTGTGAATTACGTATGATCATAACAGAAATTGTTCTTGAAGCTACATGGTAAACTAAGGTCAACTGTTAACTTTACTGTGAGCATCTTTTCAGAAATGGAGCATTAGGCCTTTATAAAAGGGGATTGCCTAGAGATACACTTCAGCTTTGGCTGCTATATTTGTCTTTCTAAATTATTTTATCCTACTCATAATTCTGCGGTCAGAAATTTGATTGTTCTGTTTTGCGTGTGTGTGGTGTAGGGTAAGGTTAAGGATATTGAATTGAAGGGCCACACTGATAGTGTGGATCAGCTATGCTGGGACCCCAAACATGCCGATCTGATTGCAACTGCTTCGGGTGACAAGACTGTTCGTTTGTGGGATGCTCGTAGTAAGTGATCATTCAGTTGTACAATTTTTTTAATTAATAGTACAGAAGGGAGGAGAATTATTATGATATTTTGTACGGTTATATTCGCTTAATCCCATGCAGAATTAATCATACATGAATATTGGAATAAGCAAACAATTTGTCTTTATTTGAAAATATTTCTGTAGGAGACATAATTGCTATTGTGTAATATAGTTAGTGTAAATCATTAGGAGATATTTATTTCATAATTAGGACAGATTTGACAGATTTGATTTTATTTCCTGTACCTTAATTAGGTGGTAGGTAGATGTTAGGAACCAGACTTTACGCACACGGCAGAAACGAGAGAACACAAGAATGGAATGCAAACTGAATTGAATTACTGAATTAAAACAAGGGTTTACAGAGGAAATAACCTACTGCCACAGAGCTATGCTCCTATAGAGAGCTAATGCCCTCTACTCATATCAAACAATTGATTCTACGTGACTCTCTTGAACCCTCTCCTTGCATATTTAACCTAAAGAAATCTTAACAAAATCCAAACCAAATCCTAAAGATAAATCCAAACTAAATCCTAAAGATAATCCCGCAAAATCTGCAACTAATTTCCAGCATCCTTTTTTCCTCTCCTTGCATATACTTTCCACACTTTAGGAGTCACGGACTCCTGCTGGACCAAACCCTCTCTTGGGCCTGAGACAGATTGGGCTCTATCATTGCCGGCCTCTTCAAAATCAGCCTTGTCCTCAAGGCTGAAATGAGGGAATTGGCTTTTAATTGTAGCTTCCTCTTCCCAAGTAGCTTCTCTGGCAGACTTGCCTTGCCCTTTGGATTAACAATGGCACACAGTCTCCATTTTTCTGTGCGATGCGTGTAGCTAACACAGTGGCAGGGTTCAAATTCCCTGCAGTCCCTTCCAGCTCCTGCAGCAGCTCGCTTCAACATGATAATGGCCAATAGCCTTCTTTAAAAGAGAGACATGGAACGGGGTGAATCAGAAGTGTCGTAGTTTAAGGCGATCGCCACTTTGCTCCAACACGCTCGGTGATTGGTAAGGCCCGTAATAACGAGCACACAACAGCATTTATCCTGGCTGCGACTGCAGACTTGTCTGTGAGGTCGTAACTTCAAGAAAACCCACTCCCACATTGAAACTCCTATCGGCCGGCAGGTCCGCCAGCTTTCATTCGACCTTGGCGTGTAAGTGGAATTTGAGCGTGAGGGGCCTAAATCCACGGTCATTAATTCTCTCCTGGACAGCCTCGACCTTGGTGTCTCCTTGAAGAAAAGCGGGCCTGACAGGAGGCTTCCTGCCATACCTGACCTCAAAGGGGGTGACTCCGATGCGCGTGATAAGTGGTATTGTACCAATATTACGCGAGGAAGCCACGTAGCCAAGTGCGAGGTTGGGGCCCGATGAAACAACGCAGAATGTCTCCAAACAATGGCGGTTTAACCACCTCCGTTTGCCCATCCAGTCTCCAGGTGGTAGGCGAGCTCATCTTGAGTTGAGTGCCCGCAAGCGAAACAACTCCTTCCAAAAATTACTAATGAAGGCGGGATCACGATCACTAACAATAGTCTGGGATGCTGCGCAACCCTGACAACCTCATAGCAAAAATTTCAGCCCTTTGTTTGGCATTATCACGGGTGCTTGAGGAATAAAATGACCATATTTTGAGAGCGATCAACAACCACAAAAATAGCTTCATACCCTTAGATTTGGGTAGGTTGATGAAATCCATGGAAAGCTCCTCCCAAACTACCTCGTATATTAAGAGGTCGCATGACCCACGGAAATGGCCAAATATTTCGGCGTTGAGCGGACATCCGCAAGCACGCCTGAAACTCGAACTTTACTTTTTCATTCCCCCGATGACATTGGCGCGGCCTCGTATGTATGCGATAAAACCCCGAGTGTCCTCCCCTGCGTCGTGGCATGGAACTCATGCGACAAGGTGGGAATCGAGGAGGTTGCAGAGATGACTAGGCGATTGTCATACCATAAAACACCATGTTTGTAGGTAAACCCAGGCCTGGAAGAAGCATCCACCTTCAAATCTTCAATGATTCTAACCAAGACCGGATCGTGGTGTACCTCCTCAACTATGTGAGTGCTCTCGGACCACACTGGATAGGATACCAAGGCATTGAACTCCCCCGTTTCACTCACCCGGGACAAGGCATCAGCACCACGGTTATCCACGCCCGGTTTATAGATGATATCAAAGTTGTATCCCAATAATTTGGCTACCCGGTCTGGTCGCGAGTTGAAATCTGGCTGCGGCCATTGTTTCAAGCTTTTGTGATCCGTTGAAACGATGAGCGAGCCCGATAGGTAGGGGCGTCTTCACGGGCCGACCAGACCACGCCATCAATTCTTTTCATAGGTGGATTTAGGACAGTTACTGAACCCCGAGCTTTGCTAAAGTAAGCTATGGGTCTCCCTTGCATGACGAATTGCACGCTCCCGACCACGAAGTATCACATTCAATGACAAACTCTTTGCTAAAATGGAAGAGCTAACTGTGCCGTCGTCATTCTCCTTTCAATTCATCAAAAGCATCCATTCTTTAGGACCCCATTTAAAAGCATCTTTTTTGTTAAATCTGCCGGTGGTCTTGCAATTTCAGTAATCACGGATGAACTTTCGATAATACGGTGAGTCCAAGGAAACCACGCACCCTTTAACATTTTTGGGTGGCTATGTGGTGATGCTCGCGATTTTACGGGGTCCATAGTGACACCTCACAGAAATCAAATGACCCAAGTATTCCACTGTTGATTTGCCAAAAGTACATTTTTTCTGATTTGCTACTAAGTGGTTCCCTTGAAGGACGCCTAAAACCTCACGCAAATGGCACAAATGGAGCTTCCAAGTCGGACTATACACCAAAATGTCGTCAAAGAACACCAGGACGAACTTGCGCAACATGGGTCGAAAAATGTCATTCATCAGTGATTGAAATGTGGAGGGTGCATTCATGAGTCCAAAAGGCATTACAAGAAATTCATAATGGCCTTCGTGGCGTCTGGAAAGCCGTCTTGTGAACATCCTCTGCCGGACCTCACTTGGTGGTATCTCGACTTAAGGTCTAATTTAGAGAAAAGCGAGCGCCGTGCAATTCATCCGATAAGTCAATGACCGGAATGGGGAAATTTGTCGAGGGCCGTTACCTTATTCAAAGCACGATAGTCCACACACATCCGCCAACTCGTCCTTCTTTACCAATATCAGCTGGGCTATAGAAAGCACTTTGTTGCTATCTTGAATGATTCCGACTTCCAACATCTCCTTGACTTGTTTCTCAATCTCGTTTTTGTGATGATAGGAATAACGGTAAGGCTAACATTCACCAGACCTTGTCCTCCGATAGGGTGATAGCATGCTCTTTCATCCTTTTGGGAGGCAACCGCAGGTTCCTTAAAAACATCCTTATATTGTTCCAACAACTGACTACATGCCACTCTGGGTGGGCACCATTTCGCGGTGAAATCATCTCGATGAGCCATAATAATCCTTCCAACATCTCTGGGCCTCCCAAACAAACTCGAGGCCTTGCAATTCCAAGCTTGCCGGCTTCGTTCCACTGCACACATCGCCCCTCGTAAAGGAAAGCCATGGTTTGCTTGTCCCAATTAACCAGTGTATCTCCCAATGTCTTCAACCATGCAATTCCCAGAATCAACCAGGCCCAAGAGTACTCTCCCTTGGCCCGTAATTCTTTCTCCACAGCCCTCGCCACGTTTAACAATCTCGTCCGCGACACCGGACCTAGCGCGGCCAGACTGCGCACCCTTCCTCTTACTTCCTCCCTTGACTTGATTGAGGAAATACCCGAAATCTTTGGTTTTTCGGCAGCGTGGACCTGGCCAACCTCTCAGTCTTTGGATGTAATCGTCAACCGAGTGGTGCGTTCTTGGGAGAGCCGCTGTTCAAAAACATCACCGTCCCATTGCCTCATCTGGCTCAAGAGTTCCCTTTAAACCGGTCCGTATCAACACCTCCTCGTCTTCCAGCGGGTGAAAAAAGTGGATGGTGGGTCCCTCCATGCAAAGTTCTTGAGGATTCGCTCGCGACTTAGAATCGTATCCATCACGAGTACACCCGGCTCTGAAATCCATCCATTGGATCGTCGTAGTCGAACATGGCCTTCTTAGCCGGCGTGACGAATTCTTCCGGTAGCATCACCTTGAAGCTTGCTCGATCTGACAGGTCGTCTCCGACGGTTTGCTCCGTCTTGTCTTTTGCTTACGTTTGTTTGCGCTTATTCTCGTCCTCCGATTTCTCCATCGTCAAGTCGTTATTTGGCATGGATGACTTCTCCAATGTTTTGGTGAGCATTGTCATGGCGCTTCTTGATTAGCATCGATATCCGCTAAAGCGTGCTGGTTGACGATATCTCGGCCATGCTCATGCATCTTGGCCTCGTCTCTTTTCCCGAAACCTTGATTTAGGGCATTCTTCTTCTCCTGCTTTGATCCACTTCCTCAGCGAATCGGCAGGGCTCGGACTTTGTTAGGAACGAACTTTACGCACGAAAGCGAGAACGAAGTTTCTGGAATGCAAAGCGAATTGAATTATGCGAATTAAAACAAGGGTTCTGGAGGAAATAACCTCTGCCGCAGAGTATGCTCCTATAGTAGAGCTAATGCCCTCTACTCATATCAAACAATTGATTCTACCCGGTACCTCTTCTCAACCCTCTCCTTGCATATTTAACCTAAAGAAATCTTAACAAAATCCAAACCAAATCCTAAAGATAAATCCAAACTAAATCCTAAAGATAATCCCGCAAAATCTGCAACTAATTTCCAGCATCCTTTTTTCCTCTCCTTGCATATACTTTCCACACTTTAGGAGTCACGGACTCCTGCTGGACCAAACCCTCTCTTGGGCCTGAGACAGATTGGGCTCTATCAGTAGACTATATATTTGAATTGTAATCAGCCTTTGTAATTATTAGATTCTGAATAATATTCAGATCTGCACGTCATGTCTGAAGACAAGCAAACCTCTGAAGACAAACCTCTTAGTCCCAATGACCTAAAGGTATTGCAAGGCTCGTACCGCCTTGATGGGGGCAACTATCTCCAGTGGGCCCATCTGGTTCGCACTACCCTCAAGGGACAAAAGAAGCTGAATCATATAGAAGGGGACCCTCCAGCCAAAACGGACCCAAAGTTTGAAGTTTGGGACGTTGAAGACTCCCTGATCATGACTTGGTTATGGCAGTCTATGACTCCAGAGCTCAGCCAGAATTGTTTGTTCTTCTCTACTGCTAAGGAGATTTGGGAGGATCTTAGTCAGATGTACTCTATGAAAAAAGATACCGCAACATGTTATGAGATACAAAATAGGATCTTCAATACCAAGCAAGGGAGTCTTTCAGTGACAGATTACTATGAGACGTTGAATGGTTTGTGGATCAAGTTAGACCAGTATCAGAGTTTGAAAATGACACGCACTGCTGACTCTGTCACACTGACACAGTTCATTGAAAGAGCAAGAATCTTTAAATTTCTTTCTGGACTGAACTTTGAGTTTGATCCTATTCGGGTTCAGATTTTGGGCAAAGAAAAACTTCCTTCTCTCTTAGAGGTGTTCTACACTGTACGAAGAGAAGAAACTCGGAGGTCAGTGATGCTGCACGGAGGCAGTGTTGCTGAGGGTTCGGGCTTGGGCACTGTAAAGGGTCCCATAAAAGGATCATCTTCTTCAGCTGGGAAACCGTCCACAAAGTTTACCCGTGAAGGTCACTGGTGCAGTTATTGCAGGAAGACTGGTCACACTAAGGATACATGTTATAAACTTCATGGAAAAAAGAAGGACCTTGAGCGCATTGGAGAGTCCAAGAGTGCCCAGCAGAGGCGTGCTAATCAAACAAGGACTGACTCTGAAAGTTTGGTAGAAGACCTACCTATCCCACAAGCTGAAATGGAGGTCCCAGCTTTTAGCAAAGAAGAGTTGGAACGTCTGCGAGCATTTATAGATTCTCTTAGTAAGCCATCTAGCTCTTGTTCCCTAGTCATGACTGGTAAGAGTTCTAGCTTCTTATCATTTAATACTTCTGGTACTGAGAATATCTGGATTATTAACTCCGGTGCTACTGATCATATGACCCCCCATCCCTCTTATTTGTAATCTTACACCACTTTACATGGTAACCAACACATCACTGTAGCTCGTAGCCTTGTTACCGCTTGTGGTAACATTCAACTTCAACCTTCCCTTCACTTAAAAAATGTGCTTCATGTTCCCAAACTATCCTATAACCTCTTGTCTATTCATAAACTCATCCAAGACTTAAAACTGTGCGTTAACATTTTTCAACTCCTATTGTGTTTTTCAGGATCTTGCCACAGCAAGGACGAATGGAATTGCTAACGAACTGGGCGGGTTATGTTACTTGAAGCATGAGGAAAATAAAGATAGTACCAGACAAAAGGCTCTCGCTTCCATCCATCAGACAAGTTCAGAATCTTGGTCATCCTCCCAAATATGGCTTCAGCACATGCGTCTTGGTCATCATGTTTTAGTGTCCTTTAGCCTTTATTTCCTTTCTTGTTTACGAAAGTGTCAATTGAGTCCTTTCATTATGATGTTTGTCAATTTTCTAAACACCATCGTACAAATGTTCCTCCCAGTAATAATAAAAGTTCTAAACCTTTTGATCTTGTTCATTCGGATGTGTGGGGTCCTAAATCTATTTGTAACATTTCTGGTGCAAAGTGGTTTTTTCATTGACGACTCTAATCGGATTACCTGGATATTTCTCATGAAAGATAAGTTTGAAGTTTTCCAATTATTTGTAAACTTTTACCGTATGGTTCAAACACAATTTGGGAGCCCGGTTAAAAGATTGCGTTCTCATAATGGGAGAAAGTATATGAATCAAAACCTCTCCAAATTCCTCAAAAATAATGGTATTATTCATGAGTTAACCTATGTGGACACCCCTCAACAGAATGAGGTTGCAGAAAGAAAAAACCACCATCTTCTTGAGGTTGCCAGAGCTTTTCTCTTTCAAATGTCCGCTCCTAAGTCCTACCCGGGGGAAGTTGTTCTAACTGCTACTTATTTCGATAAATAGGTTACCCTCTTGTATTCTAGATGATGTTAGTCCGGTACATTTCATGACTACTTTCTATCCTTCTATTCCCATTATGACCAGCCTTCAGAGTCGTGTCTTTGGATGTTAGCTTATGCTTTTGTCTATGTTCATAGTCCTCATCCGGGAAAGTTAGGTCCTTGGGATATCAAATGTATCTTCATGGATGTCACCTTTCATGAAATGAAAGGTGACATGAAAGGATCTATCTCTCCAAATACTCATGAAAGGAAACAATTTTTCCATAGTAGTTCTCAGCTCTAGGGGGAGAAGAGTAGTCTGGAAGCTGAGTCCCTTGTGGAGTCGTCTTTCCCATTTTTGCAAGGTTTCCCTCTTACTGAGGATGACAAAGACCCTGAATCAACATCATTTCCAGTGCAGAATAATGAGGTCAGAATTTTTTGGAAACAAATATTAGCAAAGGAATAAAGCCGACATGGTCCAACAACAACTTTAGTCATCCGAACCGGAGGTAAAAACTCATACTCTTGAAGACACCTTAAATGCCTCTTGTGAACACGACCCAAATGATTTACTAATTGTCTTAAGAAAAGGAAAAAGATCTTAAATACCCTATATCCCAATTTGTGTCTACTAAAAACGTTTATGCGCAGCACCAGAGCTTTATATTTCAGCTATTAATTCTATCAGAATCTCTACATCAGTACAAGGAAGCCTTAAAGAATGAGAACTGGGTTCGAGCCATGAATGAAGAAAGGGTGCATGGGAAAGGAACAAGACTTTGGAGATTGTAGAGAGATCGAAGGACAAGAAGGCAGTGGGTTGTAGGTGGATACATACAGTTAAATATCAGTCAGATGGTACAGAGGATCGCTACAAGGCGAGATTGGTTGCAAAGGGATACACCCGAACTTATGGGGTCGATTATGAGATGTTTGCCCCAGTGGCAAAGATAAATACAAAGTATACATGGAGATTCCACCTGGATATGGTGCCACTAATTGAGGGGATAAGGTTTGCAGACTAAAGAAGGCCTTATGTGGTCTCAAGCAGTCTCCCTGTGCTTGGTTTAGAGGGTTCACCCAGGTCATGGTGTCCTTAGGGTATAAGCAAAGCCAAGGTGACCTTACTCTCTTTATAAAACGTTCTCAGGATGGAAAACTTACTTTGCTTTTGGTCTATGTAGATGATATGATTATTGCAGGTGATGACAAGATTGAAAAACAGACTCTAAGGGAGAAGCTGGCTACTTAATTTGAGATCTTGGGACGGAGGTTGCCTGCTCTAAGCAAGGTATCTCTTTTTCTCAGAGGAAATATATCCTTGATTTCCTCAAAGAGACTGGTAAGTTGGGCTATAAGACTACTGGAGTGCCCACGCCCCACAGAGAAGAATCACGGGATTGGGAGTCATGTAGACTCAGAGCCCAAAGGTGGAGAAGGCACAGTACCAGAGCCTTGTGGGAAAACTCTTCTATTTATCTCACACCAGGCCAGACATAGCCTTTGCAGTTAGTGTGGTGAATCAGTTCATGCATGATCCAAGAGAGAGGCACCTGCAGGCAATAAATAGAATTATTCGGTACCTTAAGACCTCTCCGGTCCGGGGA
Source organism: Calophaca sinica (assembly GCA_037113605.1). Taxonomy (NCBI): domain Eukaryota; kingdom Viridiplantae; phylum Streptophyta; class Magnoliopsida; order Fabales; family Fabaceae; genus Calophaca; species Calophaca sinica. The sequence goes on from CM073735.1 coordinate 60,336,387, forward strand.
AAGGGTTGCTACTTGCTATTCAAAAAGGAGGGGAATTTCTTCCATGAAAATATATACTGATGCAGACTATTTGGGGTCAACTGTTGATAGGAGATCCACCATAGGATATTGCATGTTCTTGGGTGGAAATTTGGTGACATGGAGAAGCAAAAACCAGAATGTGGTTGCAAGATCAAGTGCAGAGGCAGGATTTAAAGCTATGGCTCAAGGGGTTTGTGAGTTATTTTGGATGAATATTATACTTGATGACCTCAAAATAAAGTATGAAGCTCATAAAACTGTTTTGTGATAACATGTCTGCCATCAGCATTGCGCACAACCCAATTCAACGTGATCAGACAAAACACAGAGATAGAGATATATCGACATTTCATTAAAGAGAAATTAGACAATGGTCTTATATCCACTGAGTACATCCCTTCAGAACTTCAGTTGGCAAATATGTTGACCAAGAGACCTCCCTCAGAGCAATTTCAAGACGATACTTGTAAGCTGAGAATAATAGATATACATTCACCAGCTTGAGGGGGAGTGTTGTGTAATATAATTAATGTAAATCCTTAGGAGGTATTTATTTCATAATTATGACATATTTGATTTTATTTGATTTATACAGATTTTATTCCCTAGTATTTCCTTAATTAGGTGGTAGGTGGTCTATATATTTGAATTGTAATCAGCCTTTGTAATTATGAGATTGTGAATAATATTCAGATCTGCTCTTTTTAAGTAATGCTTTTGTTGACAATTAGTTGGAAAAGAATGTTAATTTTTTCCACTTTTGAGTTGGCTTAGAAAGCATAAAAACATGTTGAACAGAGAATATTGTTACTTTTTGTGGCCAGAGAGGGCGTTTGAAGAAAAATTGCTCATGTTTGATTTCTGCAGGTGGAAAATGCTCACAACAGGCAGAACTTAGTGGGGAGAATATCAACATCACCTACAAACCTGATGGGACTCATGTAGCTGTAGGTAATAGGGTATGTTACCCAATCCCTTTATTTGCTTAAAGCTCTGAAGTGAAGATGTTGTGACTGGATATGTTAATATCAACTATATCTCGCATATGTTTGAACTGTTTCTTGTTCTGGAATCATTGAGCTTTGTAGTTACTGAATAGGGTGTTATGTCTATGTCTATGACTATCTTGCTGTTTTCAGCATGTGAAGTCTTACCTCGTATTTGTTTCTCATAGGATGATGAATTAACAATACTAGATGTTCGGAAGTTCAAACCAATTCATAGGCGCAAGTTCAACTATGAGGTATTACCTAGTTTATGATTCATTCTTGCAGTTTGTTCATTTTCTGACAGTTTGTTAATGCATATTTAGAGGTGTGAAATGAAACTTTTAGGAACCCAGGGAAGGGAAATTGAAATTGATAGAGACAAGTCAGACAACCAACAAAAAAAAGGAACAATTTTATTGCACGATTGAGAATAAGAGAAATAATTCTCTTCCATGGGTCTCCCCTTACAAGCATCTGCTCTGTTTACACAATGCTAACAATTGTGAATGATCCTTCTCCACATCCATCTCCCTATTTATTAGATAACTAGTTTTCTCTAACTGGCTAGCTAACTGTTCTAATTGTCCCTAACGAATTTCCCCTTCTCTTCTGTCCCAACAGAAAACTAAACTTAGAAATTATGAGCAACTTGCCTTTAATTGATAGAATTTAATCTATGTGCACTGTTATTGTAAAAATAGTTTACTCATCAGAGTTGAAATTATCGACTAATGGTGTGTGGTAAAATAACTTGTGTTAAACCATCCAGCTATATTCAGGAATCAGAGTTGAAATTTCCAGTCTGATAAAGGGCTTGTTAGTTACAAGCGTAAATTATCTATCACCTTTTTAATCGATATCAATTTGCAGTCAACTGGCAGAACTAAGTGTCCTGGTATAAAACCATCAGAATCAAACATGAATTTGCATTTTGTTTTGTTTGACTTCTATATTGTTTAAATATGAATGACTTGTAACTTCCATGCCTTGAGACCTGACTTGTCTGTTAAAAATGGAAAGAAGTCAAAGAACGGTGTTTTTACTTACAACCACATCAATGCAAGTTATAAGGATTCACGGTTAATAGAGAAGACTATGGATTACTAAATATATGCAAATTATCAGAGATTTAAGTATAGTCTTAGTTTGACTGTACGAGTCCTTTGGCGTTGTCACCTTAATGCTCCTGCTCCTGCTCCTGCTTTATAGCATTCACTGTCACTTTCTGCACCACCAATGTTTTCTGGTTCTCCGCTGCAGTTCCAACTCCTTGAACATCATTCAATACGATGCTCTTCAGGATGTCACTATTTTCCTTAACACTAAGCCTGATCTTTTGGGAGTTCATAAAATGTCCATCTATGATTACACAATTTTAATGTTAAATAATGTATAGCCTTGCAGTTTAGTTGTATGGTTGATAAACAGTTGAGAACAACAATGAATTTGATTATTTAAGTGACTATCTTGCAGTCAGCACGTATTTCACAGTGGCAGACATTTGTTTAACTCTTGTGAGAATTATTAATTCCAATTTACTCAATGATTCCTGTGTTTTTCCTTAGGTAAATGAGATTGCTTGGAACATGACTGGCGAGATGTTCTTTCTCACAACAGGAAATGGTAAGGCAATTTCACTTGTTACTGTCTAAAATATGAACCTCAACTCAGTACATTTTGTTTCAATGGGTTTGTATAAGTAGAAAAATATCTTATATTTTGTTACATGCTCACCTACTTAGGGACTGTGGAAGTATTGTCTTATCCATCTCTTCGACCTCTTGATACCCTCATGGCTCATACAGCCGGTTGTTATTGCATTGCAATTGACCCCACAGGAAGGTATGTTTCTAGTGTTTGTTATTTCTGTTCTCGTAAATTGCACTTGAATCAGCAAGGTTGCTCAACTGCATATCAGAATCTAAAAAGTAATCAATGCATTTTAATATTCTGTTTTCATTCCCTCCAATAGATTATCTTCATTTTTCATATAAAATATGTGGACATAACAAAATAGATTATCTTCATTTTTCATATAAAATATATGTGGACATAACAAAATAGATATCCTTGCATTACCGAAACAGATATTTCGCTGTTGGAAGTGCTGATTCCCTCGTCAGCCTGTGGGATATCTCGGAGATGCTTTGTGTGCGTACTTTTACAAAGCTGGAGTAAGTTTTCTTTGGCTTCCATGTTAGTGTATTCAGCTTTTGTTTTTCAGGTATATTTTGTATTTAGCTTCTTGTGACAATCTTTTCTTTTATCAGCAAATGTTAATATATTAGTTGTCAGTATATTATTTTTTCTCCTTGCTAGGGTTCGAATCCCGGTTTGTTGACTCCTTTTTCAACTCGTTATATATACCCTTAATTCAAACAAGTTGTGACAAATTTTGAATGTTATGTTTCTCAGATGGCCTGTCCGGACAATTAGTTTCAATCATACTGGGGACTTAATTGCTTCGGCAAGTGAAGACTTGTTCATTGATATTGTAAGTTTATACATGCCATTTTTTATAATTCTTTTTTTAACAAACACATCTTTGTAAGTTATTCATCTAACAAATCTACTTTGCATAAAAAAATATTTGCTTCTGTGAAACAGTCAAATGTTCATACTGGAAAAACAGTGCATCAGATTCCTTGTAGGGCTGCAATGAATAGTGTTGAGTGGAATCCTAAATGCAATTTACTTGCATATGCTGGTGATGACAAAAACAAGTATCAGGCTGACGAAGGTATAATTTTTTGGGCACCTAGGGTTATTATTGGAAACATAAGAATAATTAGAGGCTGCAATTAACTTCTGTTCATTTTGGTTGCAGGTGTTTTCCGAATTTTTGGGTTTGAAAATGCTTAGTACTATTTGGCATACACATCATTTACCTTCGTATTTAAAAATGCGAACGAAGGAGAAGAGAACTCGAGAAAAAGATGTCTGAATAGTTGCAACAACTGCGAGCCTTATGGAGATTGATTTAATACATCAGTTTATCAAATTTTCTGCTAACTCCAAAATGAATATAGGATTATAATAACAAGTTTGTACTATTTTTTATATTTTGGATAAATTACACTTTTGTGAATAACTGTATTTTCCTCATCTTTTGTTTTAATACTTACACTCCTCTCTTATAGTTATTTTAGGATAAATGAACCTTTAATAAATTAATAGTGCACGTCCTTCAACAAGTTTTTCTTACTCTACAGTTTCAACGGATGGGGTATTAATTTTGGAGAAATGATTGGTGGACAACCAAGAGTTGTCTACACCGTATTTTTATACCCTTTTTGCCATTTTTGATTGTTTTCTGACCATTCTTACTGTTTGTGGAAATGACCGGCGAGAAAGGGAGCCATACGGTGTTGTTTTTTGGTGTAGATAATTGGTTGTCAACCTATCATAACTCTTAATTTTGTAACACTTCGTTTAGGACTTTGAAAGACTGAAATAAAGTTTTAAATATTCATTTTAGTAATTTGAAGATTTTGTTCGAAATATTTTTTTTTTATCTCTTTAATATCTCGTACCCGATTGTAATGAGGTTAAGAACATTTAGAGAAAACTATCCACAAAAACTTGATTATGTTGAAGTGAATTAAATTAAACAGTATAAATTTATTTTATGGGAGAAGAGAATGATGATTTTAAAGTAAGTGTATGATCATCATTCCCAATGGACAACATTTAAGCTGTTCCTTATATGTCATCTACTTTTAATATAAGAATTTTGATACTAACTAAAATACCAAACATAACCTATTCTAAAAATTTGACACGTCGACAAAAATGGGGATAATAATGTCAATTACACTAACTTTGTCTCTGCAACAAATCTCTGCTCGGATGACAACAAATTTCTACTTTTTTAAAGTAGTTGATTTTGATACAAATCAGAGCATGGGAAAAGTAAAAGACTGAACACACTGCCAGACTGAACACACAGTGTTCTCCATTTCTTCACGCTTCCCCCGTTTTCAAATGCCTTAGAGAAGAACGACAGGTCAGAACGAACCAGAGAAGACTAGAGAGCTCATCACGAACCAAACAAGTTTGAAGGTATTTTCATGGAGTTATTTTCGATTTCCTCTGTCTGAACAACATCGAACATGAAGTCTAACAAATGATGCTCTGTTCCTTTTTTTTTCCCACCATTTTCAATCCCTTTGTTTCTTCTTTTTAGGCCATCGATTTATTTCTCAACATCAAGATATTGTCCAACCACACAACTTTGAAGGTATTTCCATGGAGACTGAACAAAAGCGAGCAGAGATAAAGGTATGGTGGTTACCGTTCTTCATTTTATTGCCATTGATATTTTTCTTGTCTGAAATCTTAGAAGGATCCATTGCATCTTTAGATTAAATTTGGTTGCTCATCCTATATGTTATGATTCGGTGTTAACAAAGGAGTCGAGAATGTAAATACATAAATATGTAGGTGTCGAGAATGTCAATCTCGACTTAGGCAAGAAAAAATAAATATATATATGTAAGAGTCGAGATTGTCAATCTCGACTTAGGTCAAAAATTTAAAAAAAAAAAATTATATAGGATGGTGTCGACAATGTCAATCTCGAATCTCGACTTAGGCAAAATATATATATATATACAGAGGTGTCGAGAATGTCAATCTTGACACTCGACTTAGGCAAAATATATATATATATATATATATATATATATATATATATATATATATATATATATATATATGTAGGTGTCGAGAATGTCAATCACGACTTAGGTAAAAAATTCAAAAAAAAAAATATATATGTAGGTGTCGAGCATGTCAATCTCCGACTTAGGGAAAAAAAATTATATATATGTAGGTGTCGAGAATGTCAATCTCTTTATTTTCTTCCATTGGATCTTTGCTTTGTTTAGAAAATATAAAAATGTTGGTGTGAAATGCAAACTCAATCACAGCAACTTGATTTGGTTCTCTGCTTTGTCAACACTGAAGTCCATTTTGACACTTGAGAGTTTTATTCTCTTTATTTAGTGCATGGTGTCTTCTATGGAGTTCTTTGTTTTCCTCTGTTTTTTATAGATAAACTGACATCAATAGGGATAACTAAAATATTTTGTGATTTGTTTAAAATTAACAGCAAGGTAAGAGGCCAATGGCACGTCGTCCAGTTTACCCAATCAAGAACATAGATGACAGCAAGGAACTGTGGAAAATTGCTGTTAGAATTGTAGATCTTTGGACTGTTGTCAACAAGTCCAAGCAAGAGCACATGGAAATGATCTTGATGGATGACAAGGTAACTTTATTATTTTCATCTTAATTCTCATCGTAATATAAGTTGTTTCTGAAGCAAATATTAGTTGTTATTCACATACTATCTATGATTTATGATTCTTTTAATGCATTAGGGTGATAAGATTCAAGGTATTATAACAAAGGATGACATGGGTACTTGGAACACAAAGCTAAAAGAGCAAAGTACTCTTGAATGTGAGAATTTTAGTGTATATAAGAATGATCTTCAATTTAAAGTCTGTGACCATCCATTCAAAATGGTATTTAATGGTGGTACAATTATTAAAGAGAAAGATCTTCCCAATATCCCTCCAAATCAGTGCAGTTTAAAGACTTTGGTGACATACTTAATGGAAATTTTCGACTGATATGTTAGTCGGTAAAATCTATATAAACCTTTACTATATTCTATATGGTTTAACTTTCTAAAAGTTGGTATATAACAACATTTTAATGGAAAGATGATCATTAAATAATGCAGATCCGATAGGGTCATTAAATAATATGGGTTCTACCCGACCTCACTGAGACCTACAAAAAGTTGCCTTTACTTTGAAAGATCTCGGGTAATTTCATTTTTTTCGTAATTCAAATACCATCACATAAATAACATTGTTTTATTTATGTGATGTAGTGGCAACGTCATTAATTGTACTCTACGGGACAAATATGCCATCAAATTTCTAACTTACTTCAACAAGAGAGATCGATGCGAACCATTTATTATTATTTTGACCCATCCAACCATCAAGGCACCCCAAGGTTATTTCAAGTTTTTTATCCTTATTCTTACTCATTTACCTAATTGCATATTGTTAATATCTTATAACATTTTAAATTTAATATATGTGTCAGAAAATGGCCTACATCGATGTCAAATGCTTGGTATGGTTCAAAGTTGTTGATTAATGAGGATATACCAGAAATACAAGACTTCAAAAAAAGGTAGAGGAATATCACTCTAATAAATCGATGCTTTGTTTCAATACACTTACATAAAACCACTTTCTTCCATTCATATATACAACATTATATTATACACTAAAGGTACTTAGGTTCAAATATTTACTCATCATTTATGATGAAATACAGGCTACCAGCAACCAAAGTATATGAATCATCAAGTCAGATTTCCACCCAAATGACTCCATACTCACAATTTTCAGATCAAGATAGGTTCCTATATAATGCACAAGTGAAGAGTATCAGAAATTAATGCTATTAAAGAGGTACATATGTTGTTCTTGTGTCACTATTAAAGTTTAAAATACTTCGTTTGATTACTAACTATTAAAAATGCAACTAGGATACAACTTTGTGTCCTTTGTGGGAACAATCGGTAAATTTATTGTGTCCAAAAATGGTTGGAGTTATGAAGGATGTTTGGCATGCACCGGAAAGACAACGTTAAGTGGGAAATCAGTTCATATGTCCAATGGTCATGTTAGTCGAGCTCAACACCAAGGTTAGATATAATTTATATTTCGCTCATGTTTTGGTATCAACTACTTTTTCCAAAGTGTTGTATTTACATATTAATGGGAATCATTTTGTGCCCGGTATAAATTGGAGATCAAAGTTTTAGATAAAGCGGATGGTGCAAAATTTGTCTTACGGGATCATGATTGTCATAAGCTTATAGGGTTCACAATTCTTGAACTTATGCAACAAATGATTGAGGTTGGATTAGCATAAACTTCTATGTTTAAGGTGTTGTTTAAATTACTCTTCTTTGATGCATTATTCATGTCTTTTAGGTAGGGAAGACAATCCCAACGCTTATCCATTGACCCTTGATAAAATGTTGGCTAGAACTTTGGCATATAGGGTCGAGTGCAACAGGTTGGAACCAGAGTTACGTGGTTAAGATTTGGGATGACCCACAAGTGGTTCAAAAATTAATGGACCAAATTCAACCTGATGAGGTATACTAAATCTATGATATACAACTTATAGTAACTTGGTATAATTCTTAATTCTTAATATATGTATTTTAATTATCAGCACACATCCAAACTGGTCATTGCCAAATCTGATGTCGATGAAGATGTTCACATTGATACTGTAAGTTAGAATCACATGTTTCTGCTTTTGACATCAATAATTTGCTGAAATGCCTGGTATTATTAAAACCTCATTCAATATTCTTCTTCTCATCTTAATGCAGCAATCTTTATCCGCACTGAGAACATGATCTGAAATGCTAAATTCTGCATTACCGCAAGAAAGAGAATATCATCGACCAAATGTTTGATGGAAAGACTACTCAAGAAATGTCATCTGCACAACTCTCTTCTACAAAAATAACAAAGCATGTCAAGACTGAATGATGCCGTAGCATCTCATCTGAATTGGAATGTTGTAGTAGTTTTTTTTTTTTGGAGGGAGGGGTTTAGTAATATATGTAACTTGCTATCTTTTGGAATGTTGCTACTTAGACTTAATTTACTGGATGAATCTTGCTTCCAGATTATGATCATGGATCATTTGGGAAGGTGTTTTGTAATATAATTAATAGAGCATTGAACAAAAAGATGCATCTGTTTGTTAGAAGGTAATTATAATATAACTTTCCTCTTAATGTTTTATATAGTCTCTTTTTTTGGATTCTTTTGGACAATACTCTTTTTTTTTATGGCATCTTAAATTCTATGTTATGATTCGGTGGGAACAAAGGAGTCGAGAATGTAAATACATATATATGTAGGAGTCGAGAATGACCTCAACCATGCCGTTTGGACATCCAGATCAATTACTCTCACAGGGAAGTATAAAACTCGACTACGAGCGCTTTACTCATAGCATAAAAATTAATGCTAACTTTATTACATCAAGTTGTTGCAAATTGTCTATACTTTGACAGAAACAGTGCCCCAAAACCAAAGGTTGAGCAATGCCGAGCTCGACTACGGTGTCGGGAGAAGCTTGCCCTCACCACGACCCCTGTGGTCCTAAACCCAAGTCACCATAAAGGCTTGGTGGGCTCATTCGCAGCTCGACCCCTGTGGTCCTAAAACCAAGTCAGCATAAAGGCTTGGTGAGCTCACTCACACCTCGACCCCTGCGGTTCCAAACCCAAGTTAGCATAAAAATTTGGCGAGCTCTAAAGCAACTCGGAAGGTGGTCGATCGACCTAAACAACCCCTGTGGTTTTGAAGACACCAGGTCAGCATAGAGGCCTGACGAGCTCAATGAGGAATACAAGGTGACGCCGAATATAAAAAAAGTGATGTCGACAATTGGGAAGAACACTTCGACTTGGAACCAAAAAATTGTCTTCAAGCTGTCGAGATCGAGCTCAACCTGGCGAGATCAGGATTGACTTCGACAGCTTGAGTTTGATCTCGACAGGTTGAGTTTGATCTCGGTTGAGTTTGATCTCGACAGGTTGAGGTTGAGTTCCCCAGTCGACCTAAGCAACCCCTCTGGTTCCGAAGACACCAGGTCAGCAGAGGCCTGTCGAGCTCTAAAGCAGCTCGAAAGGTCGCCAGTGACCTAAGCAACCCCTGTGGTTTCGAAGACACCAGGTCAGCATAGAGACCTGCAAGCTCTAAAATAGCTCGACCCCTGCTGTTCCAAACCCAAGTTAGCATAAAAATTTGGCGAGCTCTAAAGCAACTCGGAAGGTAACCAATCGAGCTAAACTTGGTTGAGCTTGATCTCGACCCATTAATTTAACGAGCTCAATGAGGACTATAAGGTGACGTCGACGAAGGTCAATGAGGAATACAAGGTGATACCGAATATAACAAAAGTGATGTCGACAATTGGGAAGAACACTTCGACTTGGAACCAAACAATTGTCTTCAAGCTGTCGACATCGAGCTCAACCTGTCGAGATCAGGCTTGACCGGCGACGAGGACCAACATCTTGAGTTTGATCTCGACAGGTTGAGTTTGATCTCGGTTGAGTTTGATCTCGACAGGTTAAGGTTGAGTTCCCCAGTCGACCTAAGCAACCCCTGTGGTTCCGAAGACACCAGGTCAGCAGGGGCCTGCCGAGCTCTAAAGCAGCTCGAAAGGTCGCCAGTATCCTAAGTAACCCCTGTGGTTCCGAAGACACCAGGTCAGCATAGAGGCCTGCAAGCTCTAAAATAGCTCGACCCCTGCTGTTCCAAACCCAAATTAGCATAAAAACTTGGCGAGCTCTAAAGAAACTCGGAAGGTAACCAATCGAGCTAAACAACCCCTGTGGTTTTGAAGACACCAGGTCAGCATAGAGGCCTGACGAGCTCCAAAGCAGCTAGGAAGGTCGCCAGTCGACCTAAGCAACCCCTGTGGTTCCGAAGACACCAGCTCAGCAGAGGCCTGCCGAGCTCTAAAGCAGCTCGAAAGGTCGCCAGTGACCTAAGCAACCCCTGTGGTTCCGAAGACACCAGGTCAGCATAGAGGCCTGCAAGCTCTAAAATAGCTCGACCCCTGCTGTTCCAAACCCAAGTTAGCATAAAAACTTGGCGAGCTCTAAAGCAACTCGGAAGGTAACCAATCGAGCTAAACAACCCCTGTGGTCAGCATAGAGGCCTGACGAGCTCCAAAGCAGCTAGGAAGGTCGCCAGTCGACCTAAGCAACCCTGTGGTTCAAGACACCAGGTCAAAGATAAAGGCTTGGTGGGCTCATTCAGACTTCGACTTAGGCAAATGTCGACTTAGGTAAAAAATTAAAAAAAATAATATATATGTAGGTGTCGACAAAGTCAATCTCGAATCTCGAATTAGGCAAAAAAAATATGTAGGTGTCGAGAATGTCAATCTCGAATCTCGCAAAAAAAAAATATTTGTAGGAGTCGAGAATGTCAATCTCGAATCTCGACTTAGGCACGTAAAAAATTAAAAAAAATATATAAGTCGAGACTACCATCTACCACTATACTAGATTGGGAATTTTTTTTTAAAATACACCAATTTGGTCATTTGTTTTTTAAACTACCCCAGCGGGGTAAATAAGCCAGCAGATCAACATATTGGCATTTACAGACTAATAATATAAAATAACCTACTTATCTAGGGAGTTGGTATGCAAACCTATGATGACACAACAAATTTATAGAACAGAGTGCATTATTGATACTGTCAACTAACACAAAATAAGGAGGTCAATGTCAAGTACACAGCTGTAAAAAAAAAATTAAACCTTTCTTTGAGAATAGAACAGTTACCAAAAAATGGGAATCCAGAACAACTCAGAAGCTATTATCATAGACTAGAGAAAAAAGTCATTGCCTATGAAATATTTGTTAGACAAAGACTTAAGTCACAGAAGCAAACTGAACCAGTCATCAAGAGCAGTGTAGGTGGTACTTTATTTTGTTAGAAGCAAACCGAACAAATTCCATCAGCAAATCAAATTTCAATTTTTTTTTAAATGCTCCCTCCAAAATATAACTCTAACTTGGAGTTGCCTTTCTCTCGATCAACCAGGTGAAACACCAAACAAAGGGAAGAAACACCAAACCTTTCTCTCCATTCAAGACATATCTGCTACTTAGTGAAAAAGGTTGAAAACAAATGGGCTGATAAAGATGAGGAAGCAAGATACTGAGCGTTAGTGATTTAAAAAGTTTCTCTTAATTTTAAGGTTTCATTTATATCCATTTGTCTCATTTGCATATTGTTCTTCAAATGCATCATCTGATATAAAGTTTGGCGACAATGAACTTTACGTAAGTAGCATGGCTCCAACGATTGTTCAATACCTATATTTTTTGTTAGTTACATAAATTGATGCTGATAAGAATTAATTTTTTTATGTTAACAAACTTATGAAGCTATTTTATGTGCCCATATCTATTGAAGTTACATGATTCTTGTTGGGCAAATCGCAAGTGTACGATTTCGTCGTTAAGTAATAAAAGATCGTATCCACAGGGATTGTGACCAATTCTTAACTATACCAACGATGTACTATTTGAACTATCAGACGAACGAGTAGTGTTTTAATTGTGTAACTCGTGTTCAACAATAAGATTATAACTAACAAAACAATTGATTTAAATATTAAGGAGAATAGAGTGACTAGGGTTCGAATCCCTTTGTCTCACCCTTTACGCTCTTGAATCCTATTCCAATGCAAGTAATGATTACGTATTTGAAGTTCGAATCCTCTAAATTAGATTAACGAAAATTCCTTTCCTCTTAATCCCTTTAATTCAACTAATAAGCCCTAATCCCTTAGGTTCCAATTAATCAAATCAAGCAATAAGGATAAGGATTCATACAAACTCATACCAAAGAGAATTATATCCCTATAACCCTATAGATATGTCAAAATATCCCAAAGCAAGTTTAAAACTTCAACTTTCCAATTGATGTTAAACCCTAGTTCAACCCCATGGTGATCAAGCATAGAATCGCATTAAGAACAGAAATAATTGATCAAATAACATACATCAAACTTGCATTGAAAACTCTGAATTCAATTACATAAAAGGATCCACAAAGTTCATCTTACCCTAGTACAAGGAATTTAGCTACTCATAGAAGACAAAAGAGAAAAACAGAAAAATTGATAAATGGAAGAAGAAGACTCCATGGTTGATTCAAAACCTTGTTCCCAAGCTTGAATCCTCCTTGGAGATGGTGGAGAATGAATCCCCCACGTGCTCCCTGGTTCCCACCGCGTTTTTAGGTTTTCTCTGCGTCCCAAAAGTGGTTCCGATTCGCAAAAACGCGATATTTAATCGACATCTGCGCGAAAGCGCGCCAAGTGCGCTCCACGCGCGTTTCACGCGCGCTGACACAGAAAGACATGAATTTTTGCTCTCCAAACGCGCTCCAAATGCTCTTCGCGCGCGGAGAGACAGCAACAATTTTAATTCCGCGCGCAGGTTGCTCTTAGGATGCTCTTCACGCGCGTTCAAACAGTAGGGACTGATTTCCTGCTCTTCAAGTGCTCTTACGGTGCTCTTCACGCTGCTCAAACAGCGAGGAATGATTTCTCGCTCTTCAAGTGCTCTTACGGTGCTCTCAGCGCACGGGAACACTTATTTTGAGCGAATCTTGTGTATTGTGAAGGGCTTTGCTCTATTGGTCTTTGCTCCTTGACCTCCTCCCTCTTGGCATTTTGCTCAACGCTCATGCTTGAATTCTGTGAAAAAGACAAAGATAGAGACCAAGCATAACTCTGCACACTATAGATTCGGGAACAAATAAGGAGAACCAATGAATTTATCAATTTAAGCACATAAATGACTTCAAATGTTCTTCATTCATCATGCAAAACTCAACTTAAGCTATATAAATATTCATGTGATGAAGATTTATCACAACCCCAAACTTAGCTCTTTGCTTGTCCTCAAGCAAACTTAATTAAAAAGGGGGTCGGGGTGAAATTAATTGATGGGTCTCCATTTTCACTATCCTCTCATGCTCAATCTATCTTTTTCTCTCACATTTTTCAGAGAGTGACCACTCAGGCATTCTTGAATCACTTTTTTTCCCAATTTAGCTCTATAAGCAACACATGCAATCATCAAATATGCTCAACTTCTCTCAGTATCCTCGCCACAAGTATTGCTCTTTCACTCAAGTGTTTGTACGGTTATTCTCTCATTCACATCACAATGCGACATCCTACCATAGGCTTGAAAAAGCTCTTGAAGAGACAAATGCAATGCAATGCTACAACACACTTTAGAGGACTTTTGGGTTGTAATGGGGCTTAGGTAAGGGTAGGAATTCATTTGGATAGTGGGCTTTCACACTTGGAGTTAGACTTAAGTCATTTTATACATGCACAATCCACTTCCCATATTGTTGAATCCATAGTTTCCCAAGACACCTTCCAACACACTTGAATTACAAACAAAAGGGTTGCTCTTTATTCACTTGAATTACGAACCAAAAGGGGTGCTCTAATCCACAATGTTTTTTTTTCTCCCTCTTGTTTGTTTTCCTTTTTCTAATATAAACCTCAAACTTAGTTCACATCCACCCCAAACTTAAAATGTTTGCTTGTCCTCAAGCAACCTTTTCCTGAAGCAACCCCAAACTTAATCAATGTGCCAAGACATGATATAAAATGACCCTTGGTTAACTCCGAGTAGATGGGGACAATTGGTTTTTCGATCTTAGGCTTGTAATGAGGTTGTATCACAAAGAATGGGTAAAACGGCTCAAAGGGGCTAGCAAAAGACAATATTATTCAGGTAGGCTATTTAGTCTCTAGCTATTAAGACATATTTGCCTCAGTGTGTAAGAACATGCAAGTAAATATCACTAAGAACCTAGTCAAGTTCTGAAGAATGTCACATGCAATGGTAACACACAAGAAGAAACTTATCTGTTTGGCCCAAAATTCTCACAGGCTATTGATGAGAGACAGTCAAGCACAAAAGAGACATGCAGCAAAGTCACAAAAACATGCTTCTAAGCGTTGTAATTTAAGGGAATTATAGATCAACAAGAAGCATGGCAAGTCACAATCCAACCGCTGGTATAACAGTTCATGAGCATGCATATGATATAGAAGATGAAAACCACACCCAAGGGAAGTCACTCACAAATTAATGAAACAATCAAGTTCTTGAGCACCAACTTTGTCATTCAAACCATTCATCAACATATAGCATGCACGTAATAAACCGTCCCTAATTTCTACTCCCTAATCCTTCACAAGCATTTTATCAAACATGCAGTGTGCATAACTTTGTTCATTCATGGGAAAATTGCAATCACAACTCTAACACACCCCAAACTTAGTGCTCAACATCAAAGGGCATAGAAAATAGCAAACCCACAATTTGAATTTCAAGAGTTCACAGTCCACATCAGTTTTTTCAAAATTTGTTTCCCCATTTGAGAGAGTCATGAATATAAGACAAGAAAGTGTGAACGTGACTTACTCGATGAATGATGCAGTAGGGATGCAAGAAAAAAATTGAAGAACTAGCCCTCCAGTGAAGAGTTTTGAGGTGTGATTGAAGTTTGTGAAGGATTAGGGGGAGTGGGGTGCCTATTCGGTTGAGAAAGAGTGAGAGTGAGAGGGGCGCAGATGGTGCGCATGTATATGAGCACGCGAGTGCGCTTGCACGTGGATGGGGCGCGGATGACGCGCAAAAAATCAGGTCCTCCTGACTTGGTGCGCTCCAATTGCGCGCTCATTGCGCTGGCGTCGTTGGGTGCTCTTGCACCGATCGATAGCGCGCGCAAGCGCTGCCAGGCGCAAAGAGACAGAGGCGTCTGATTTCATGCGCGTAGGCTGCGCGCCTTGTCCGCGCCACGCGCACCCCACCAATTTTTTTTTATCAAAGAAAAAGGATACAAGCTTGGGTTGCCTCCCAAGAAGCGCTTCTTTAACGTCACTAGCTTGACGGCTTGAAGGGGGTCGATCAAGGCTCCTTAAAGGAGGAAAAGAAGATTGAAGCACCACCTTCCTTGGGAAGATGCACACCCATAGCCCTGAGTGCTTGCATAGAAATCATTTCCCTTTTTCGCATTGGTCTCCTTTTTCTCCTCTTGAATTTATGTGGGTGGACATTGTCATCCCTCGCCTGTTTGGTGCGCTTTTCATAAGAATGAGTAGGTTCTACATGTGTCTTCTTTGGAATTTTGCAATTTGGGAATTGTTTCCCATGGCCCATATGCAGACCACTCTTTCCTTTTCTTCCTTTTTCCTGCACTAAAATTTTTTCCATCCCATCATCCAACTCTTCAGACATCTCCTCAATAGAATTCATTGTCACATTTTCTAAGGGTTTGGAAGGTCGGTCTTGATCAAGATTCTCTCCAACCGGCTGCCCAACTACATCAATTCTAGAGCACTTTTCGGTGTCATCGGGATGCCTCATAGCCTCAAACACATTGAAAGTCTCTTTCTCATCTTGGAACCTCAAAATTAATTTATCTTGTTGGACATCAATCAAGGCTCTTCCTGTAGCTAGGAAAGGTCTTCCAAGAAGAAGAGGGACCTCCTTGTCTTCCTCCATGTCAAGGATCACAAAGTCTGCCGGAAAAAGGAATTTGCTAACCCTTACCAATACATCTTCCATAACTCCATAAGGGTATTTGATTGACCTATCTCGCCACCGCGGTGTCATTTTTGTAGGCTTGACTTCACCTCCTCCCACCTCTTCAACATAGATAATCGGCATCAAATTGATGCTAGCTCCCAAATCACAAAGGGCTTTGTCAATATTTAAATTCCCAATAGTGCGAGGAATTGTGAAGCTTCCAGGATCTTTCACTTTGGAGGAGCTTTCTTTGAATGATGGCACTACACTCTTCCACAAAGCTACGCCTCATCTTCTTTGAATTTCTTCTTTTTAGTTAACAATTCCTTCATGAATTTGGCATATAAAGGCATTTGCTCAAGAGCCTGCGAAGGAATGTTGATCTGGAGGCGCTTGAAGACATCCATGAACTTAGAGAATTGTTCATCCTTCTCCTTTTTCTTGCTCACAAGAGGATATGGCGACTTCTTATATGCAGGAACAACTCTGCGCTTCTCTTGTACTTGCAGCTTGTCAGTAGCAACCTTGTCGTCCTCACCTTCTTTTTTCTCATTTTTCTCAACATTTTCACTACTCTCATTTTCTACCCCACATTTTTCATTTTCAACTTCTTTCTCTACTTCCACTCTCTCTTTTCAACTCCATCCACCTCACTTTTTCGCTCTTTTCTTTCTCTCTACTTCAGACAACAACTTTTCACTTCTCAAAGAAATAGCACTACAATTTTCATTTTTGGGGTTATCTACTGTGCTAGCAGAAAACTTACCTTTTGATTGTTCTGCAAGTTGCTTTGAGAGTTGCCCGATCTGATTTTCCAGATTCTTGATAGAAGCCTCCTGATTTTTGAAATGTGACTCATGGTTGGAAATTTGACTGAGTCATCTTCATGAATTGCAAGAGCTTCCTCCAGTTGATTTGGCTTCTCTTGCTTGGGAGGTTGTGGAGGGTTGCTCGATGATGAATTATCTTGTTGCTTCCAAGAGAAGTTGGGATGATTCTTCCACCCTGGATTATAGGTGTTAGAATATGGATTCCCTCCTTGCCTTTGGAAGTTACCCATGTAATTAGCTTGCTCCTTGGAGTCTCCCAAAGTATCACACCCTCCATTCTCATGAGGCCCTTGACAAAAGTCACATCTCAAGTTTTGATTCACCTGATTCACTTGAGCAGAGGAAGGTGTTCCCACTTTCAAGTGCTTTCAACTCTTTGCGATAGCCTCCAATTGTTGAGAGACTAATTTATTTTGAGCCAAGAGCGCATCTTGTGTTTCCAATTCTAGGACTCCTCTTTTACCCAGTGTCCCTCTATCATTCTGACATAACTGCTCATTGGAAGCCATTTGCTCCACCAAGGTTCTTGCTTCTGCAGCGGTCTTGTTGTTGATTGTACCTCCAGCTGAGGCATCCAACATCATCCTGGTGTTCGGCCTCAAACCATTCTGTAACATTTGCATCTGGTTGAAGTCATCATATCCATGTCCTGGACACCTCTTTAGGAGGAGCTTGAATCTCTCCCATGCCTCATACAAGTTCTCACTTTGGTTACATTTGGAAGCCATGAATCTCACCTCTTCTTTTGATGAACTTGGAGGGTGGAAAAATTTTGTCATGAATTTCTCCTCCAAATCGTCCCAAGTTGCAATGCTTCCAGTAGGCAAGGTGTCTAGCCAATCTCTTGCTCTTTCTCGCAGGGTCCAAGGGAAAAGCCTCAATTTCTTGCTTCCCTCAGTCACTCCAGCCAGCCCAAAGGTGTCACAGATTTCGTAGAAACTCACCAGGTGCTGATTTGGGTCATCAATCTCATTCCCCGAATTGGCTTTGCTTGAGAGTGTTCAACAATGCCGCTTGATCTCAAAATTAGCATTTGCCTCCACCTGCTGGTAGGCGTTGATGCTCTTGCATGGTTGTTCGCCTCCCAAAATCACCTAAAGTGCGTGGTTGGTCCCCCATCACTTCTTGAGTTGGGACTTGAGAAGTAGATGCAGAGGATTGTTTTTGTCATTGCTTTGCTTCCTTAGCCTTCTTCCTTAAAGCCCTTGCTGTCTTTTCGATCTCCGAGTCAAACAACAGTTCACCTGTTTGCTTGAGAGTGTTCAACAATGCCGGCTTGATCTCAAAATTAGCATTTGCCTCCACCTGTTGGTAGGCGTTGACAGCCCTTGCATGGTTGTTCCGTCTCCCAAAATCACCTAAAGTGCGTGGTTGGTCCCCCATCACTTCTTGAGTTGGGACTTGAGAAGTAGATGCAGAGGATTGTTTTTGTCATTGCTTTGCTTTCTTAGCCTTCTTCCTTAAAGCCCTTGCTGTCTTTTCGATCTCCGAGTCAAACAATACCACTGCTTTGTTTACCTCGCATGCACAAAACTAAACGGAAAGATCAGTAGCAAAGCAACAGTTAATGTAATAATATTTATATTTTTTTCCAGAAAATAAATAAAAAAAATAGTTCAAAAAGGTACTCGTTTGCCTTGTTAAAAATTAATTCAACAATCCCCGGCAACGGCGCCAAAAACTTGTTGGGCAAATCGCAAGTGTACGATTTCGTCGTTAAGTAATAAAAGATCGTATCCACAGGGATTGTGACCAATTCTTAACTATACCAACGATGTACTATTTGAACTATCGATTTAACGAGTAGTGTTTTAATTGTGTAACTCGTGTTCAACAATAAGATTATAACTAACAAAACAATTGATTTAAATATTAAGGAGAATAGAGTGACTAGGGTTCGAATCCCTTTGTCTCACCCTTTACGCTCTTGAATCCTATTCCAATGCAAGTAATGATTACGTATTTGAAGTTGAATCCTCTAAATTAGATTAACGAAAATTCCTTTCCTCTTAATCCCTTTAATTCAACTAATAAGCCCTAATCCCTTAGGTTCCAATTAATCAAATCAAGCAATAAGGATAAGGATTCATACAAACTCATACCAAAGAGAATTATATCCCTATAACCCTATAGATATGTCAAAATATCCCAAAGCAAGTTTAAAACTTCAACTTTCCAATTGATGTTAAACCCTAGTTCAACCCCATGGTGATCAAGCATAGAATCGCATTAAGAACAGAAATAATTGATCAAATAACATACATCAAACTTGCATTGAAAACTCTGAATTCAATTACATAAAAGGATCCACAAAGTTCATCTTACCCTAGTACAAGGAATTTAGCTACTCATAGAAGACAAAAGAGAAAAACAGAAAAATTGATAAATGGAAGAAGAAGACTCCATGGTTGATTCAAAACCGTGTTCCCAAGCTTGAATCCTCCTTGGAGATGGTGGAGAATGAATCCCCCACGTGCTCCCTGGTTCCCACCGCGTTTTTAAGTTTTCTCTGCGTCCAAAAGTGGTCATGATTCGCAAAAACGCGATATTTAATCGACATCAAGGCAGAAGAAAGCGCGCGCATGCGCTTCCACGCGCTGCTTTCACGCTACCGATACGTAAAAGACATGAATTTTTGCTCTCCAAACGCTCCAAATGCTCTTGGCGGAGAGACAACCACAATTTTAATTCGCCAAGCAGGTTGCTCTTAGGATGCTCTTCACGCTGCTCAAACAAGGGACTGATTTCCGCTCTTTAAGTGCTCTTACGGTGCTCTTCACGCGTTCAAACAGCCAGGAATGATTTCCGCTCTTCAAGTGCTCTTCTGGTGCTCTCAAGCGCACAGGAACACTTATTTTGAGCAGAATCTTGTGTATTGTGAAGGGCTTTGCTCTATTGGTCTTTGCTCCTTGACCTCCTCCCTCTTGGCATTTTTGCTCAACGTTCATGCTTGAATTCCTGTGAAAAAAAAGCCAAAGATAGAGACTAAGCATAACTCTGCACACTATAGATTCGGGAACAAATAAGGAGAACCAATGAATTTATCAATTTAAGCACATAAATGACTTCAAATGTTCTTCATTCATCATGCAAAACTCAACTTAAGCTATATAAATATTCATGTGATGAAGATTTATCAATTCTCTACCTACAAATTGCCTTCTACTGACCAAAAAAATCCTCAAAGCAGAGATAAGGTAAGTCATTCTTTCTTTTGCTGCTAATTACATACCACCTATGTCTTATGATGCAGGTAACAAATATCTTCGTTTTTTTTGTTGGGATTAATATACTTATTCTTATTCCAAAACCAATATTTGAATCTTTTATCTGCAGTAAGTCATGAAACAAACTTCCAGAGAAGAAGATGTTAGATGAAACCATGCTGATTCTCTACCTACAAGTTGCCTTATACTGACCAACTCCATTAGCAATCATATTTCATTTTGTTATCAACAATAGAGTAGGTTCTTATCAAGAGCAGAGTAATATTGGTCTGCTTTGTATATTTTTGATTCATAAATGTCACAGTCATATATTTTCCATTTAAAATAATTGTACATCAACCTAATTACACATACTAAATTGTATTGCATGCATGAGATATGGAGAATAATCAAAACAATATGAAGGATTTATCATCTAAGGCTCGTTTGAAGAGAAAAATTGTGCTAAGGGAAAGAAGTGGAATAAGAACCAATGATAGATCTCAAAATCAACAAGCGCATCTTCAACCAAGATCACTCAATAGCACACCATTGTCGGATATAACTTCTACCATCTTGAATCAAAGTAACCACAATGTGGATGACTTAAATGGCATCTCGACATCAAATTCTTTCATACATACTCACCAAATACTCAAAGATCAACCATCACAAAGAAAAAGGAGAGCCATCGATATTGATTCATTGGGTGTCAATCTAATGAGAAAATTCTCGGACATCACACCAAATTACGGATCTATGTTTGGTCTTTGCAATGAATCCTTCCAATATAGCACCCTCTTCATCAAACCCAACTACTTCCAATGCATATACCTCAACTCAAACTCAACCAGGAAGACATGTATATGAGTCAGAAACCGATGAAAGTGTTGTTGACCCAGATCAAGGTACTAGAATGAAAAAATTATCAAACTATCAATAATTTTATTTATATAAGTATTTTGATTTTAAGTTATCTTCTTTCACAATAAGTGTAGCTGATGAAAACAGCTCAACCTCTGAAGATGAAGAATTATATGCCAATATAAATGTCAATGGGCCAGCAATTATTAATCAAGGTAATATATTATGAGAACATACGTTCAAGCCAATTATATTAAACTATCACTTATTCATATAATGTCAACTTTATAGGATATTCTGATATTGGTGATCCCATCATAGAGTGTCAGCATTGTCATGCATATATGTGGTATCAGGAAAGGACATGCAAAAATCAACACACTGCAAATCCAAAGTATCATCTTTGTTGTGGCCAAGGAAAGATTCAAATACCACTTCTGGGAACTCCACCTGCATTACTTCAACATCTACTATTTGAGAATAGTACTGCAGATAGCAAGAATTTTCAACAACACATTCGAGCCTATAATATGATGTTTGCATTCACATCACCAGGAGCAAAACTGGATAGGTCAATTAATGATGGTAGAGGACCACCAAATATTAGAATACAAGGTCAATCATGCCACAGAATTGGCAGCCTATTACCTATGCCTGGCCAGACACCAAAGTTTGCACAACTTTATATTTATGATACTGAAAACGAAATACAAAATAGGATGCAAGGCTTAGGAAGGTACCATTGTTGTTTCTTTAAGTTCACATTGCTGATTTTTATCATATATCATATTTGCAAATTATCTAACAAGTGATTATCTGATATGTCATAACCAAACTGATTTCAATTTATTAATAGGAACCAAGAAAACATAAATCCAGAAATTGTGACCAAATTGACAGCCATGCTAGATGAATATAATTCTCATACAAAGTCATTCAGGATGGCTCGTGATAGATTGAAAGACTGCCCTGTTCGAGATATTAAGCTTAGGCTAATTTCTGAAAGATCTACCGATGGTAGATTATATAATTTGCCAACTGTTTCGAGGTATTTGCTCTAATACCTGGTGATGTTGACCTTTGGATCAGGCAAGAGATATTATTATGGAGTATCAAAGCGGTCAACTTAAGAGAATAGATGAGTTACATACAAGTTATTTGGGTTACGGTACCCACTTATATTCCCTTATGGTGAAGATGGTTACTGAGGATGATGTGCTTCATCGAGATAGAGGCAATTCGCAAATGTAAGAGGAATCGACTTACCATTAGGGAATGGCTATGTTCAATTCAAACTAGAAAAGATGAAGCACAGACTTTAATTCGGTCAAGAAGACTCTTTCAAAGAATTTGTAGTTGATGGTTATACTATGATAGAGTCCGAAAGACTGCTATTTATCGAGGAAAACCAGTCAAAGCTAAGAGTTGATAAATACAAGTCCGAATGAATCGAGAAAACAATGGGGAAACTCAAGGCTCAAATAAGGGAAAAGAATCGTTTTACCTTCCACATTTGTCAGCCATGAGATACATGGATCACCTATACTTTGATGGGATGGCAATTTGTGGTTTTGTTGGCTTTAGGATCTATTTGTCACATTTACATGCAATCCCAATTGGCCAGAAATACAAAGATTACTTCAACCCATGAATTTAAAGGCACATGATCGACCTGATATAATAGCAAGGGTGTTTAAAATCAAATTTGATGAGTTCTTTGTGAGACTTGACAAAGAAACATATGCTAGGCAGAGTACTTGCATGTAAGTACAATATTCATCATCAATATTGACATTCTCGACACCTACATTCATTTTTTTTTTGCCTAACTCGATATTCGAGATTGACATTCTCGACACCTACATATATAGATGTTTTTTTATATTTTTTACCTAAGTCGAGATTGACATTCTCGACATCTACATATATATATATATATATATTTTTTGCCTAAGTCGAGATTCGAGATTGACATTCTCGACACCTACATATATATATTTTTTTTTTAATTTTTTCCTAAGTCGAGATTGACATTCTCGACACCTACATATATATATATATTTTTTTTTCTTTTTTGCCTAAGTCGAGATTCGAGATTGACATTCTCGACACCTACATAATTATTTTTTTTTAATTTTTTATCTAAGTCGAGATTGACATTCTCGACACCTAGATATATAATTTTTTTTTGCCTAAGTCGAGATTCGAGATTGACATTCTCGCACCTACATATATATATATTTTTTTTTTATTTTTTACCTAAGTCGAGATCCACATTCTCGACTCCTACGTATAGATATATTTTGCCTAAGTCGAGATTCGAGATTGACATTCTCGACACCTACATATATACATATTTTTTTTTTTGCCTAAGTCGAGATTTACATTCTCGACTCCTACATAGATATTTTTTTTTTTGCCTAACTCGAGATTGACATTGTCGACTCCTACATATATTTTTTTTTTGCCTATGTCGAGATTCGAGATTGACATTCTCGACTCCTACATATATATATATATATTTTTGCCTAAGTCGAGATTCGAGTTGACATTTTTTTTGGCATGTAAGTACAATATTCATCATCAACACAATTTTATTACATTTAAATTTAACACATTACAATACTAAATGACTAACATGAGTTATTCTCAATGTTTACGTTCAGATATGTACACAATTGAGTTTCAAAAAACGGGATTGCCGCATGCACACATACTAATCTTCTTACATCCTTCTAACAAGTACCCTTCTCCAGATGATATTGACCAAATTATTTCAGCAGAAATTCCGAATCAGCATAATGAGAAAGAGTTGTACAACTTAGTGAAAACTCACATGCTCCATGGTCCATGTGGTTTGTCTAATAGATCATCTCCATGCATGCAAGATGGTAAGTGCTCAAAGTATTATCCTAAAAAATGGCAAACCACAACAATTGTTAACCAAGAAGGTTATCCTGTTTATAGGAGAAGAGATACTGGTAACCAAATATTAAAGAACGGTGTCTTTTTTGACAATCGCCATGTTGTCCCGTACAATCCAAAGTTGTTATTGAAGTACCAAGCACACATCAACATGGAATGGTGTAACCAAAGTACTTCAATTAAGTACTTATTCAAATACATAAATAAAGGATATGACCGTATTGCCAGCTGATTATGGTTCAATCACAAGCGAAGGATCATCGGCGAGGTAACCTGGATGAAATCAAAGCGATTACCTTGATTGCGGTATGTGTCACCAATTGAGGCATGTTGGAGAATTTATTCTTTTCCAATTCACGGTAGACAACCAGCAGTTGAAAGGTTATTTTTCCACCTCCCAGGCGAGCAAGCTGTGTACTTTAATGATCACGAAGACATTGATGATGTTCTTTCCAAACCAAGTGTTACAGAATCAATGTTATCATCATGGATGGAAGCAAACAAAACTTTTGTTGAAGGTCGAAATTTGACATATGCACAATTTGTTTCAAAGTTTGTCTATATAAAAAGTAAGAGACATTGGAAGCCACGAAAGAAATGTTATACAATTGGTAGGCTAATTTGGGTTCCTCCAAGTACTGGTGAGCTTTACTATTTAAGAATGATGCTAACTATTGTAAAAGGAGCAACAAGTTATGATGATATTAGAACCGTGGCCAACATAGTTTATCCTACATTCAGAGAAGCATGTTTTGCCTTTGGGACTACTTGGAGATGATAAAGAATATATAGAAGCTATAAGAGAAGCAAATGGCGGGGTTCAGGGTTATCATTTGATAAAGTTGTTTGTCACAATCCTCTTATCAAGTAGCATGAATAGACTTGAGCATGTATGAAAGAAACATGGCAATGGCTCTCGGATGGGATTCTTTATCATCAAAGAAGATTCCACAATAACCAAGGTATTTAAATGGCAAACAAATCGTTATTCCTACACAAAATTATTTTCCATGTATTTAACTAATAGAATACTTATAGGTTCTCAATTCCTATTTTTAGAATTCTGACTTAACCATGAAGAATTGCAAAATTTAACTCATAGAGATTGAGAAATTATTGCAAGCAAACAGGAGAAGTCTAAAGGAATTCCCGTCAATGCCATATCCAAAGGGATATATGACAAACCATCTAGGGAATAGACTCATATATGCAGAACTTGATTATGATATACATGAGTTGCAAAATCAATTCAACAGTTTATTTAATTCTCTTACAGGTGATATACTTTCCTCTCAATATTGTTGTCAACTGTATTAGATAACCAAGTCAACTGTTGAGAAATACTCCAAGAATTCTGTCGAGATCAACACCAAGAGTTCTGTCGACAACTTCAACACCAAGAGTTCTGTCGACATCAACACCGAGTTTTCTGTCGACATCAATATCAGCGATTACGTGAGACCTTCAACACCAAGAGTTCTGTCGATTTCTGTCGCTACCAACACCGGGGTGTTCTGTCGAGATCAACATCAAGAGTTCTCGACAGAACTCTTGGTGTTGAAGTTCTCGACAGAACTCTTGATGTTGATGTCGCCAGAACTCCCGGTGTTGATCTCGACAGAAATCTTGGTGTTGACGTTCTCCACAGCACTCTTGATGTTAATCTCGACAGAACACCCGGTGTTGATCTCGACATAACTCTTGGTGTTGAAGTTCTCGACATAACTCCTGCTGTTGATCTCGACATAATTCTTGAACAGTTGACTTGGTTATCTAATAAACTGTAGTTTAAATCTTCAGTACCATTACTATATTATGTAGATTCATTAATTTTTATACTGAGATGGCGAGAGACATATATTTGATACAATTATGCGTCTTGTCATCAACAAACAAGGAAGGCTTTTTCCTATATGGTTATGGTGGCACTTTGGAAAGACTTTCATGTGGAAAACATTGGCATACGCTACGTTCACAAAAACATATCGTATTAATCAGAGTAGCATCCAAAGTGGAATAAGCGTCTCTATTGTTGCCAGGAGGAGAACCGCACACTCAAAGTTCAAAATCCCAATTCCTACATTGGATAACTCCACATGTAACATTCATCAAGGCGTTGAACTTGCCGAGCTTTTGAAAGTAACAAAGCTAATAATATGGGATGAAGCCCCAATGGCAAATAGGTTTTGTTTGAGGCATTAGATAGAAGTCTAAGAGACATTATGTCCATTGACAAGCCATTTGGAGGAAAAGTTGTTGTTTTTGGGGGAGACTTAAGACAAATTCTACCGGTCATTCCAAGGGGAAGCCGTTCTGACATTGTACATACAACTATCAATGCATCATATATTTGGGATTATTGTGAGGTATTAACTCTGACAAAAAACATGCGTTTACAACATGGTGCAGCGAATACCAATCCATCGGAACTTGCTGAGTTCTCAAAGTGGATACTAGATGTGGGAGATGGGAAATTATCTGAACCAAATGATGGATATGCGGATATAGATATCCCAGAGGAATTTTTGATCACAGAGTTTGATGATCCCATTGATGCTATAGTCAGAAACACATATCCTAATCTTATGGAGCAACGCAACAATGAAGAATTTTTACGATCAAGAGCTATTCTAGCATCTACAATTGAAGTTGTTGATCAAATCAATGAGTATATAATGAGCTTCATTCCAGGTAATTATATCATATTATTGTTAATGCTTCTTAAAATCATATTGTTTTTTATTTGTTCTTACAAAATTTATATCAGTTTTCCTCATTCAACATAGGTGATCAAATAGAATATCTAAGCTCTGATTCTATAGACAACTCTGATACTTATAATGACCAACCATTTGAAGTAGTTACACTGAATTTCTAAACTCTCTCGTAACTTGAGTCTTCCTAATCATAACATCAAATTAAAGGTAGGCACTCCAATAATGCTATTAAGAAATATAGACCAAGCTGAAGGTTTATGTAATGGAACTAGACTTATTGTCACAAGGCGGCTAATCATGTAATTGAGGCAAAGATCATGGATGCAAAGAACAATGGCAACTTTGATATACATTCCTCGAATGTCTATGTCTCCATCCGAATCGCCATGGCCTTTCAAACTAATCGAGAAGACAATTTCAGATAATTGTTTCGTATGCTATGACAATTAACAAATCTCAAGGTCAATCACTTGGCTGTTGGGTTGTACTTGCCTAATCCGATTTTTAGTCATGGGCGGTTATGCGTTGCAATTTCTAGAGTTCAGAGCAAACAAGGATTGAAGATATTAATACATGATAAAGAAAAAAATCCGTTGAGCACAACCACAAATGTTGTCTTCAAAGAGGTTTTCCAAAACCTCTAGCAAGTTAGTATCTCTACATTCAACTATCAACCAAAATGAGAATGATAATAAATTCTTTACCTTTCAGTAATTTTTTTATTTAACTTGAGTTTTGTGTAGCAAAGATATAGTTTCAAATTTACTAGATTCAAGTCTTTCTACTGCCTTTTTGTGGTACCTTTCAAAATGACATGTTTCCACAATGGCTTGCTATATCCATTATTATTAAGCATGTTTACATCTTTGAAGAATTGTTACTAAGCTGTTCTAACATGAATTATGATCGTATCTACAGGATTATTTTGCAGGCCTTAAAGTTACTCCATCTATAACCTCTTTATGACTTTCCAGAGGTATGAATATTATTATTATAGTAATTTGATAATTGCAATAAAATTAATGGATTCTATCATACATACAAAATTTAATGCATTCCATATCTTTTATTTTTTTATAGGGTTGTCAGTAGGGCTATTGGCTTCAGTTACTTGGATATTTTGTTTCTATGGTCACTTTACATATATTTTGTTACTCATCGCTATTTGAAATGTATCAGAATCAGCTCTTATTGTAATACTTTTATTTTAAATATATTCATCGTTATAAATTACATTTTGTTGACCAGTGAACCAAAATTATGGTTAATTATATTAGAGCACATTGTTGGTTAACCTCCAGGTGTTTGCATTCTGATATTTTGACAAAAATTACAGTGTCGTGCGATTAACAATTATAGTGTCATTCCATAATGATTTTTGGACTAATTTTTACACACAAAATGGTCATCACCTTTAGTTAACCTACAAGTAAATTTTTATCTATCAACACCGCGAACCCGTGCGTATGCACGAGTCTTTTACTAGTATGGATTTAAAGAGACACCTAAATTCAACACAAACTTTTTTTTTTTGGTACATCAAACTTACTTTTAAATTAGGGGCATTGTTTAAGAAATCTAAAAAAGTAAGTTTTCATATAAAGTTTTGTATTTAATACATTTAGGAAGAGATATACTAACTTTTCAATGAACAATTATCTTATTTGAAATATAACAATACTCTTATAAGACACTTGTTAGCAAGACTCGTTAAATTAAGCTGAATCATAGAAAGTACAAGTAGGTGAATGCATTTGTGTTATTATTTTTATTTTATTTTTTATTGGAAAACAAGGACTTAGTGGATTGTGCTGGGATCTTCTTTCTCGAAGTTTTTAGTCTGTTTTGTTTTCTGGGGATTAAACCCTTTGTTGCTCACAAGAAAAAAAGAGTTTATAAGTAAATATACTGATATGAGTTCCAAAAATGAGTTCCAGAATAAGTAAACCCTTTTATCTCACACTGATATGAGTTCCAGAATGAATCAAAATTGACCAATGGTTGCTTGACATGAGTGGCTCGGCACTCTCATCCCTTAACAAAGGTGGTGTCTCATCCCTTAACAAAGGTGGTGGGATCATTCCCCTCTTAGGTATGGAGTCCCAACCTTTGGGAGCGCTTTACCCCTTAGTTAGCTAACCTGGTGGGAATTATACCCCAAAAAAAAAAATTGAATAAATCAAAATTGAAGCAGCTGGCAGTATTAGTAGTGCTGCATTACAACAGTTCACAAAATTGTCTCTATCAAGAGCACACAAGAGGTGTTGCTTCAGCACATAATTACGCTGTCGGTTGACCACCCAGCAAGCAAGTCCCAGCAACACATCATCAAGGGAAACCCTCCGAGTAGCAACTTGAAATGAAGCCTCATTATATGTCAAAACCAAAAATGATGGTCCTGTATAACATATGCTGCTCCAGCCCCATCCTTGCAAAATTTGCACTTTGCATTGAAAACCTTTTTTGATAGCACTATCGGACCAAAAAATGCTTCATTCCCT
Organism: Calophaca sinica; assembly: GCA_037113605.1. NCBI lineage: Eukaryota > Viridiplantae > Streptophyta > Magnoliopsida > Fabales > Fabaceae > Calophaca > Calophaca sinica. The sequence goes on from CM073735.1 coordinate 60,365,658, forward strand.
GGCAGAGCCTGAAAGAGCAAAAGACAGTAGGAACCATATAAAAAAACAAAAAACAAAACTCACAACCCAAATATAGCATAAATGAAGAGACATAAGACATTACCAATAACCAATCCCTCAGCAACAACCATCATAACAAATCAATACTCGCATGGAGAGCAAAATCCACCATCATTCATAAGCCACAAAGAACAAACTTGGAAGCAGGAAAAGCCAAACCTGTAAAGCAAACAAGACAAATAGTAAGTAAATTACGAGAACACCAAGTGAGTGGTTTCCAGTTGATCTCAACACTTGAACTTTTCATCCTCTTTCCACACTGAGGCTCCTTAGACAAATCAAAGCTGGCCCCTTTCATCCTCAACTCCTGAATACACCTCCCCACCGCCCTCCCATCATTCCTCTCTCTCAACAACTGCCCACACACCTTCCAATACCTATGCAACTTCACCTGAATTAAAAACACAAACACAAGTGAAGTGCATAGGGACACCATTGAAGGAACCCACCACCTCTTACAAACACTGTTGTTGTAATAATGGTGTTGTTGGGCTTTGGCCCATGATGTGAACAAGAGGGTTAGGAAAAGGCCATGGAAGATGAAGAAGAAAGAGGAGAGTTGGAAGAGTTCGGATTTTATGGAGTCAATTCTGGTTTCCTTGCGGGAAATTCGTTTGGCGAAGAGTTTTTCTTCTCTTTGCCAAAGCTTTAGGAGTAAGAGGTGACCGGGGCTTTCTGAGATTTCGGTTAAAGGGTGATCCTCTATGGCTTCAAACATGTTGTTGGTGGTGGTGTTCGTGGAACAACACAACAATGGTTTGGTGTTTTGATGCTCTTGGTCTACCGGGATTTCTACAATGTGGGTGTCTTTCGATTCGGCCATTGTACTAAAAAAAAATAAAATGAAATTGAACTAAACAATGAATAATGATGTGGAAAAAATGAAAATGAAATGCAGAAAGAGCAGAGAGAATTTGGCGTTGTTATTGTTGTTGTTGCAGAAAGCGCAGAGAGAAATGGAGATGTTGTTGAGAGAGAGGTGTGGGATGCAAGGGATATATCTCTTGATTCCCAACGGTCACGTTTCGGGTTTATCGATCCAACGGTAACATCATTCAATTTTTTATTCATTTACTTTACACAAGACTCCAACGGACACTTCCACCCAACACTGTTTTGTAAACCTTAAACCCGTTCTGGACCGACTCCCTCGTAACAAAATTCTATAAATTTTATGTATAAATTTTATGTTTAAAAAGAAATGGGAATTGTTAAATGTACCCATAAAATTGTTGGGTACACTCAACATTTACACAAGATGATAAAAATATCCCTGATAAAATTACGTTCCCTTGCAAATAGCATATTTACGCGTGAAAGAATTCCAAAAATTCTAATACGCGCAAATAGCATATTTGCGAGTAGCTAAAAATACTCGTAAATATGTTATTTGCGTGTAACAAAACATACACGCAAATATCTTATTTGTAAGTGTATCTTTTAAAAAAAAAAAAAAATACCCGCAAACAGCTTTACATGGTACCTTCCATTGGAATTTGCAAGTGCTATTTGCGCGTTTTGCGCTTCCATTGCTATTTGCGCTTCCATTGCTATTTGCGTGTTGACTATTTTTACACTTTGCGCGTTAGTTTTTTTCACTTCTCAGTCCCGCTCACAAATTGAAAATGTGCAAGTAATTTTTTTTCTTACACTCGTAAATAGGTTATTTGTGCAGTGTAAAAAAAATTTGTACATGCTCACAAATAGTTAATTTGGCGAGTTATTTTTTTTAATTTTGTATACGCGTAAATACCTTATTTGCACATGTTATTATGTATCAATGGGTATTTTTGTCAAATATTTGGTGTACCCAGCAATTTGCTAGATGTATTTAACAATTCCCAAAGAAATTCTTACCACATTTTTTGGGAATTGCAAGAGCACCCAGCATTTTGTTAGGTGCACCCTACATTGGACTGTGTTGACAATTATACCCCTCATTTTTTTGTATTCCTAGCAAAAATGAAATTTGCAAGTGAACAAAAGCAAAAATGAAATTTGCGATTTTTGTTCACTCACAAATTTCATTTTTGCGAATATTTTTTTTTTACTCGGAAAAAGTTTAATTTTGTTCACTCACAAATTTCATTTTTGCAAGTATTTTTTTTCTCGCAATAATGAAATTTGCGAGTAAACAAAAAATATAATCTTGTTCACCCGCAAATTTTATTTTTGTGAGTATTTTTTTTTTACTCGGAAAAATGAAATTTGCTAGTGAACAAAATTAAAATTTTTGCTCACTCGCAAATTTCATTTTTGCTTTATTTTTTGTTCACTGGCAAATTTCATTTTTGCGAGTAAACAAAAATAAAATTTTGTTCATTCGCAAATTTTATTTTTGCGAAGAATACAAAAAAACGAGGGGTATAATTGTCAACACAGTCCAATATAGGGTGCACCCAGCAAAATGCAGGGTGCCCTCAGCAATTCCCCATTTTTTTGGGTCAGAATCATCAACAAATCTATTACTAGGAAGTGACGTCCAATGGGCTAAAAGGTCCAATACAACGATCCAACTTTGCAACTACAGACCACTATAGACCATAATAACATTGTAGCACTGGATACCAAACGCATCACATGAGAGTACACGTACAAAGGGAAACTAAAAAGTCTACCTCTGAGCTCCTTCTCTTTACTAACTCGACACGCGAACTAACACTAGATCTGAAAAGCAACCACACACCGCTCTCTCCTCCAACATCGAGTTGCAGGCAGCAAAAGAAAGCTTAAAAGGCCGCCTTGTGAGTAATTATTGAAAGTCTGTTGGTTCTCGGTCGGGATTGTTCAAGGTTGATCTTACAATCCTGCTATCATCTATCAGCTCCTTTTGAACCGGAGTTGGTGGATTCATCAGCCAAGAGGCAGGGAGGGTCCGATTCGCCTGAAGTTGAGCCACCTGGTGAGCCACCTTTTTTTCTGTTCTAGTTGTCTAGGTATATATTCCCTCTGAGGTATAAAAATAACCTATGTACCCAAAAAAAAAAAACAAACGAAAATGGGCTTTGCCTCACTCAACAGTATGGTATCCATACACTGTACACATGGACTCGATCGAAACGAAGATAACATGATTATGGGACCCGACTATTGTTGGTTTTACAAATTTTTACATTTTTAAAATAGAACATCATTTATAATTGTTAGCCATTGTGGGCGTACACGAGTTGGGTCGGTTTTGACCAAACCCGATGTCCAAAACAATCATATTTTATCGATTTGGGTTTGGTCGAAAACTCATAGTTTTTCTGTTAAACCCGAACTAAATTAATTAAGTGATGAGCGGATTGGTTCGGGTTGGGTTCGCGGGTTATGAGACAAAAAAAAGTTTTTAAAATTCCAAAAATGACATCATTCAGCATTTCTACAAAATTTCCAGCAGCACGTAAACTAATTCCATAGTTTTTAAAATGACATTTTATTCCACAAAATAGAAAGAAACCCTAATTTCTAAGTGAACAAGTAGTGTCTCATCTCTCATGAGTCATGACTGTGTAATAATAAGCTATATAAAAAATAAAAAAATAAATTTCATGTCATCAAGTTGGGCTCGCAGGTTCACGAATTTGAAATCATAAATCTGTAACTCAAACCAAACCGCTTCGGGTTGGAACGGGTTGGCTCAGGTTCAACGCAAACTACAAAAATAACCGAATCAAATACTTTGGGTTGGATTGGATCATCGGGTCGACATAGACCCTTGTACACTCCTAGATAGCCATTATAAAAACACAGATAAACCCTTGATAAAATTAACAATAATTAACAAATATTTCCAATTTGACACATTTAATATATCATTTTATTTACAATCGTACAAAGATGATGTAAAGTTATACAATAAATTAACAAAATAGTATGGCTCTGGTTGAATTGACTGAGTCATTGGTTCAATCACAAAACTGATTAAGTCGAACTGGTTTTCACTTGTTCTCATGCATTTTTTTAATTTAATTAGTGACTTGGATCGGTCGAATCGATTAGTATTTTTTAACAAGGAGAAAGTATGCAATATTTCAATTTTTAACTACTCTCCCATGACAGATATGTACGGTCAAATGACACCAGGTGTCAAAAAAACAATCCCCTTATTTTTTTAATCCAAAGGCTCACAATAATTACTTAATCCTTCACGTGGCTCCTTGCAAATCTCACTCTCATGCTTTTGTTTCACTTTCTTATCACTATACTTTCTATGGATACTCTCTCCATCGTCAACTTTATCTCTCTCTATTGTAAGAGGTTGATGAGAAGATGGTTCACATGGTATTTATTCAGTGATGCTGAAAGTAACGATTTAATCTTAAAATTAAGTGATGCTGAAAGTAACAATTTAATCTTAAAATTAAGTGACCAATACTCCTCATTGTTGGAATCAAGTGGATTCGGTAACAATAATCCTTAATTGTTTTGATGATAACAAATTATGATAAGAACAATTTATCCTCTGATGTGTTTGTTAGTGTGCAGAAACTACTGAATAAGTCACTATCCATCAGATGGAACTGTCTCAGAAAGCTTTGGCTTTGTGCGCAATTTCACCATCTGGCCTATTCCTTTGAGTCCGGCATTGATCATCCGATAAGAGCTGATGACGTCAGCGTCTTATAGCTTAGCTCTGTTGACAAAGCTCTGGTAGTCAACACTCTTGTAAGATGCTCTGGTAGAACTACACTTTGTTAGAATCCTGCGTCTGGTACTACAAGACTCTGTTAGATGAAAGCCTAAGTGAGTCTATGCTCTGAAGAACTTACCTCTGGTACAAGCTGGTAAGCAAAGTACTACTGTATAAAGCATCGTCTGGTGGAAGATGCCTCTGGTGGAAGATGCCTCTGGTAGTCAACACTCTGGTAAGATGCTCTGGTAGAACTACACTTTGTTAGAATCCTGCGTCTGGTACTACAAGACTCTGTTAGATGAAAGCCTAAGTGAGTCTATGCTCTGAAGAACTTACCTCTGGTACAAGCTGGTAAGCAAAGTACTACTGTATAAAGCATCGTCTGGTGGAAGATGCCTCTGGTATACAACCAGATTGAGTGAAGCATTAAAGACCTTATGAAGCATTAAAGGATCCTCATTGATAACTCTTTTAATGTACGAGGAATCAAATGTCAAATGGAATGTCAATGGTAATAATCATCAAATTGTCTTGCTCTGAAAGGATCACAAATACAAAAAGGATCACAAAAGGACAGATATTTTATTTGACAGTAATGTCAGTGTACGAAATGTAAGGTGAAAAAGACACGACACACTAAAAGCCACAAAAAACGGATCTCAAGTTTTATCCATTGGTGAAAGACATGCCTAGGTCACAACGATACTATTTGGAACCCTAGCTATATATATCTTATTCAAATCAGTGAAGAATGTTAACGAAACTATTGTGAATGAAACTGAGAAGTGAACAACCAAGAAATATTTCAAGTTTCTGAGACCAAGTGAACAACACTCAAATCGTTTTATCCTTTCTCTAAGAAAGTTATTTTCAAGTTTGAAAGATTTCATTGTAAATCCTTTCTTTCTGAGAGTTTGATTAAACTGTTTCAAATTATTTTGAACATTTGTATTTAGCCCAGTAGTGGCTGTGTATTTTCCTTAGAGGCTTCAATGTACTAAGTTGTTCTAAGAAATTGAAAATATAGCTAGTTTGGCAGTCGTATACTCTTGAGTTGTAATCAGTTGATTATAGTGGAGAAATCCTTCAGTGTGGTGAAGGGACTAGACGTAGCTACTAGGTGGTAGTGAACTAGTATAAATCACTATGTCCTGCTCTTTCTCTTCTCTTTACTGCTTCTTATTGTTATCTTTGTTTAAAGAGTTGTTTTCAAAAGGTTTCAAACACATAAGTATTTGGAAAAGATTTCTAAAACCCAATTCAAACCCCCCATCTTGTGTTTTTGCCACGTTCAATTGGTATTAGAGCTCGACCGCTTGGTTGAGCACTTAGCTAGTGTGAGAGGAAAAGATCTTATACTTTATCTATGGCAAACAACAAAGCTGGTGGTCATGTTAATCGACGTCCTTTGTTCACTGGAACAAACTATGACTACTAGAAAGATAAAGTTAAAACCTTTTTTGAGTCACAACATCTTGAACTTTGGGATATGGTTGAAAATTCATATACCGAACCAGTTGATGCTAAGAGAATCCCCATTCCTAGGGATAAGTGAGATCCTGAGCAAAAGAAAACATATCAACTGAATCAGAAAGCAAGATATTTTCTTATTTATGTTATTTCTGAAAAAGAATATGAGAAGTGTGGCAAGAATGCCACTGCTAAAGATATTTGGGACTTATTGGCTTTGTCTTATGAGGGTACTGCCCAAGTAAGAGAAACAAAGGTTAATATTCTTGTTAGACAGTGCGAACTTTTTAAGATGAAAGAGGGAGAAGACATTGAAACATTGTTTGGGAGATTTCAAACATTGGTTTACGGTCTAAAAGTTCTCGATAAAAGCTACACTACCGCTGATCATGTGAAGAAAATATTGAGAAGTCTGCCCAAGCAATGGAGACCCAAGGTCACGACTATTCAAAAAGCCAAGGACCTAAATATCTTGCGTATGGAAGACCTACTCAATTCCTTTAGAGCTCATGAGCTAGAGTTGAATGAAGAAGAACCTCTAAAGAAATCAAAGTCTATAGCTTTGAAATCTAATAACAAAGCTTACTCCTCCAAGGCTCTGCAAGCTGAACAAGAAACAGACGAAGGATCGTCTAGTGAGAGCAGTGATGGAACAGATGATGAACTTTCTTTATCTCAAGAAAGATTCAGTGTATATGGAAGAAGAAAGGAAGATTCAAGAAACAATTCTAGAAGAAGGATACAAGGGGGAAAAAAGGATTACATAGACAAGAGCCAAGTAGTCTGCTACGAGTGCAAGAAGCCAGGATACTTCAAATCTGAATGACCATTGCTTGATAAAGAGAAATGGTTTCAAAGGCAAAAAGAAAAGTCTCATGGCAACATGGGATGACTCTGATTCATCATTGTCTGATGACGATAAAGAACATTCTAACATGGCTCTGATAGCTACTATTGGATCAGACAGTGAAGAAGAGGAAGAAGAGGTAAATTCTAACTCATCATCTGATTTACAAAAAGCTTTTGATGAACTCTTAGATGAGTCTTTCAAGCTCTCCACTGAATACAAAGCATTAAAGAAATTTTTTTCAAAACTATCAAAAGAATTTTTAACGCTCAATGAAGAGAATGAGAAGCTTAAAGCTGAAAATCATCGTCTGGCGAATGTAAGCTCTAAGACAGAGGAAAAACTTGAATGCAATTCTTCAAAATATGAAGAGGGATTTCAAAGATTTCTTACTGAATGTGTGAGACGCAGCAAACAAGCATTTATGATCTGGGGTGTTAGTCAAAATGGTAAGAAGGGTCTTGTTTATAAATCAGAGAAACCCACTTTTCAAAACACCAGTTTAAAATCTGATGATACCAATAATCATAGTGATAGTCTACTATGCACATACTGTAACAAGTATGGTCACATAAGAAACACTTGCCATGCCATAAAAAACAAGAAGGACAAGTGTCCTTCTAGAACTAACAAGAGAGGACCCAAAAAGATTTGGGTACCTAAAGATAAGATTATCGATGTTGCAGATTTGCTTAGCAACAGAGTTGAAACATCAGTCCTGGTACTTGGACAGTGGGTGCTCACGATACATGACGGGAGAAAGGCGTATATTCCAAGAGCTACAATATAAAGAAAGTGGAACAGTTGGTATTGGTGGAAACTAGAAAGGTAAAATCATTGGCACTGGAAAGGTAGGTGAGAAATTTCTACCTTCTATTGATAATGTTTTACTTGTTGATGGCCTTAAGCATAATCTACTAAGCATGTATAGTCAAAAACAAGAAAGATGGTTCTGTTTTCTTTACAGCAAAGAGGAAAAATAATATTTATAAAATCAAGCTCTCTGAGTTGGCCAATCAAAATGTCAAGTGCTTTTTGTCACTTGATCAAGAACAATAGACTTAGCATAAGAGATTGGATCATGCCAGCTTGAGGTTAATCTCAAAGCTTAACAAGAAGGAACTTGTTAAAGGCTTACCAAATCTTAAGTATCAGTCTAATGTTCTTTGTGAAGCTTGTCAAAAACGAAAACAAACAAAATCTTAGTTTCAATCAAAAAATGTTGTTTCCACTTCAAGGCCACTTGAACTTTTACATTTGGATTTATTTGGTCTAACTAGAACTGCCTCTTTATCTAGTAAGAAATATGGTCTTGTTATTGTTGATGACTATAACAGATGGACATGGGTAAAATTTCTTGCACATAAGGATGAGTCTTTTAAGTTGTTTTCTATCTTCTGCAAACAAGTGCAAAATGAAAAAGGCATTTGTGTTACAATTATTAGAAGTGATCATGGTGGAGAATTTGAAAATGAATTATTTCAAAACTTTTGTGAAGAATATGACATTTCTCACAATTTTTCTTCTCCTAAAACACCATAACAAAATGGCGTGGTAGAAAGGAAAAATAGATCTCTTCAAGAGATGGCCAGAACTATGATTCATGAAACAAAAATTGCAAAGCACTTTTGGGCAGAAGCAGTAAACACTGCATATTATATTCAAAATAGAATCTACATTAGACATATTTTAAATAAGACTCCTTATGAATTGTGGAAAGGGAGAAAACCCAACATTTCTTATTTTCATCAATTTGGGTGTGACTGCTTTGTTCTCACTACAAAGGACAATCTTGGTAAATTTGATTTTAAAGTACAAAAATGTATCTTTTTGAGATATTTTGAACGCTCTAAAGCCTATAAAGTATACAACAAAGAAACTTTAGTTGTTAATGAATCAATGCATGTAAGGTTTAATGACAAGAAGTCTGACAGTAAAATGTCAGAGCTAGATGAGCTTTTCACAGATATGCAGATCAATGTTGGAACAGATGCTGATGCATCTGGTGACAACTCTGAAGTTACCTCTTGTGACCAGACTCAAGCAGAGTCAAGAAGGGATTGGAAGTTCAAGACTCATCACCCAAAGAACCAGATTATTGGTGAACCAAGTGATAGAGTCAGAACCAGATCGTCTCTCAAAGAACACTCTGATCTTGCATTATTGTCAGAGATAGAACCAAAGACAATTGATGAAGCCCTAATAGACGATGGATGGATACTTGCTATGCAAGAGGAGATGAATCAATTCCAGAGAAATGATGTGTGGAAGCTAGTACCTCCACCAGAGGATAAGCAAGCCATTAGAACCAAGTGGGTTTTCAGAAACAAACTTGATGAAGATGGTAAAGTGGTAAGAAACAAAGCAAGGTTAGTTGCTCAAGAGTATTCGCAAGAGGAAGGTATTGACTATTCTAAAACTTTTGCACCTGTAGCTAGGTTAGAAGCAATTAGAATTCTATTATCATTTGCTGCACATCATGGAATTATTTTATATCAGATGAATGTAAATAGTTCATTTTTAAATGGCTTCATAAGTGAGGAAGTATTTATAAAACAACCACCTGGTTTTGAAGATGTTGCTTTTCAAGAACATGTCTTCAAACTTAAAAAGGCTCTATATGGTCTTAAGCAAGCTCCAAGAGCTTGGTACGATAGACTTAGTTCCTTTTTAATGTCAAATGGTTTTGAAAGAGGACAGGTGGATACAACACTCTTTAGGAAATCATCTAAAAAGCATTTCATTTTAGTACAAATATATATATATATATATATATATATATATATATATATATATATATATATATATATATATGACATTATCTTTGGCGCTACTAATGAATCTCTTTACAAGGAATTCTCTGAGCTTATGCAGAATGAATTTGAGATGAGTATGATGGGAGAATTGAAGTTCTTCCCTGGTATTCAAATCAAACAATGTCAAGATGGATTTACATCCATCAGACAAAATATGTGAAAAGAAGTTCAAGCTAGAGGAAACCAAATAAATGAGCACAACAATGCATCCTACCTGTGCTCTTAGCAAAGATGAATTCAGTAAAAAGGTAGATCAAAAGGTATATAGAGGTATGATAGGTTCACTCATTTATCTTACTGCCTCAAGACCTAATATAATGTTTAGTATATGCTTATGTGCTAGATTTCAATCTGATCCTAGATAATCTCATTTAACTGCTTTTAAGATAATCTTTAGGTATGTTAAAGGAACTATTAACCTTGGCTTGCTGTATAAGAAATCAAATGATTACAAGTTAGTAGGTTTTCGTGATGCTGACTTTACTGGAAATAGAGTTGAAAGAAAAAGCACAAATAGTGGCTGTCAATTTCTTGGAGCCAACCTTATCTCATAGTCCAGCAAGAGACAGAGCACAATAACACTTTCAACAGCAGAAGCAGAGTATATATCTGCAGCAAGCTGTAACTCACAACTCCTATGGATGAAGTATCAGCTTGAGGACTATCAAGTAAAAGAGAATAACATTTCTATCTTCTGTGATAATACATTTACTAAGTGTTTGACTAAAAATCCTATTTTACATTCAAGAGCTAAACATATTGAAATTAAACATCATTTTATTAGAGACTATATTCAGAAAGGGATTCTTGAAATTAAATTTATAGATATTGACCATTAATGGGCAGATATCTTTACAAAACCCCTTGTTGAAGATAGATTTAACTTTATAAGGAAAAACTTGAATTTTCATCTTATAAAGGAATGACTGTTTAAATTGAATATATTTGCCTCTGATATGTGTGTCTCTAATGTACCTGCATCTGATGTGCTTGCCTCTGATATCATTTGTGCGTCTGGTGATCATATTTGCCTCTGATATTGTTTGTTGCATCTGGTGATTGCATATGCCTCTGATACCATGTTGCCTCTGTTTATATATCTCTGTTGTTGCTCATGCATCTAGTACATTGTTTATATTTGCATGCGTTTAGTGCATTCATTACTTGTTCTCTCTGGGAATATTAGTGTGCACATGTCTCTGTGAGACTGGTTGATATGTTAGTGGCTGAGAATTGTTCTTCACTGAGTCATAATTATTTTTACTGCCCAATAACAGTTTTACTGCGCTCATTTAAAGTGTGTTTGACACGTTTCATTTTTGAAACGACAGTTTTAATTTTCTCTTTAATTTTATTTTAAAAACTACTAAAGGTAGTTTACCTCCTTCACACGTTTATATCCACTCACCCACTACCCACTCTAACTCTTTGAGAAGCCTTTCACTTTGAACCCTAGCTCCTTTGGCATTCTTGCTCTCTTCTTCTCTCTGCTACCTCTCTGCAAAACTGCCTACCATGGCTGAACAAAAACAACAACAAGTGGTTGCTCCCTAGAACGCCCCTATGCCTACGGTTGATATTGAACCCAAAGATCTCATAGTTATGCCCGAAGCAAGGATTGACCTCAACGAACTGGCTGATAATGATTACAACTTCAGAACTCACTTCATTGCTATGGGTTTGAGAGAGTTCTTCTACATTGAGTAAAAGGAGATCTACCCAGAGTTAGTCAAGGAATTATGGAGGTTTGCTAAGATTTCTAATGGAATCATCATTAGCTATGTTCAAGGAAGGGAGATTGTGGTGAATCAGAGTTTGATCGCTCAAGCTATCAACTGTGCAAACAAAGGAATAGAGATAACTCATAACTGGGAATAAGATTATGGTGGACCCTCTGTGATTGCTGATCATATTTATGAGAAATCTGGTGCTACGAAGGCCGTAGACATGAAGAACTACTTCAGGGTGCTCTTCAAGATTATCAAGAGCAATTTAATGCCAAAAGCAGGCTCAGTGGACATTGTGAACTTTGATCACAAATTCGTGAAGTGGCATTATGACCTACGCACTGCTGTCAACCTCCCAAGCATCATTTTCAATTTCCTGAGAAGAGCTATCACCTTCTCTAGAGGTGGGAAGAACAAAAATATACCCTATGGAAGGGTTATTTCTGCTATATTGGAAGGTCATGGTGTAATCAGGGATCTTCAAGCACAAGACACTGAAGAAGCTGGACTTCTGCTTCGTAAGTGTTCTGCCCTCATTTTTGACAGCAACAACTTGAAAAGGATGAAACTCCTAACACAGGAGCTGATTGCCCAAGTTACTAAGGAGGAAGAAGAAGCAACTAAGCCTAAGGAAAGGAAAAAAGGAAAAAGAGTTAAGTCAGTTGGTGAAGGTCCTTCTAAACCAACAAAGAGAGTCACCAGAAGCTCTGCTGGAGTCTCTATCTCAACACAAGCCCCTCCTTTGATTCCTCTAGTTTGCCCTGCCTGTATGCCTTCTCTTCTAACTCCAGAACAAGAAGAAAGCAAGGAAGACATAAAGGAGTATTTAGTAAAAGCTCAGGAGGAATGTACAAAATTCCATGAAGACCTAAGAGTGAAAAGGCTTCAAGAGGAAGCCTCTGCAAAGGCACCTCAACATGCTATCGCTGGTGTTACTACTGCCTCTGGTGCTAGGAAGAGGAAGCTTGTCACGAACAGTGAGCTACCTCCCAAGAAAACCAAGGTACTTGACAATGCTATTAAACTATTTGAATCTGTTTATGCTGATCCAATTGGTTCCTCTCGTGTAACCCAAAATCCTCAACCAATCATTGCCCCTCAAACCACATTATCCTCTATCTCATCATCTGATGAATCAGAAGATGACAAGCCTTTGAGATAGAGAATGAGAACCACTACCTCAATTCATGTACTTAAAGAACCTACTTTGTTTACCCTCCTCAACAATCAGATCTTACTCCTCCACCTCAACCAAAACCTACCTCTCTACCTCAAACATAATCTACTTCTACTTCATCACAAGTAAAAACACAACCAGAAACTCAACCTGAATCTCAACCAGACCTTAACCTTCTAACTCAACCAGAACCAATTCCTCCAGCACAAACTGAACCAGAACTTATTACCCAAGAAACCCAAACACTTGACCCTGGCTCTAACACAATACTAGAAATCCAACCTCTAAATTCTCTTAAACCAATCTCACCACCACCATCATCACCCAAACACCACACTGAACCTTCAGCCACAACAGATCCGATCCTAGAAGATGAAATTGTCATCACTTCTAAGATTGCCTCTGAGGTTATTGAAAACGTTGAATCTGAACCTACCTCACCAGATTCACACACAACCCAATCTGCTCCTTCAAGCCCCATCAATTCTTTACCCTCTGATACCTAAAACCAGACCTAACAAACCACCCAAAACCAGATCCAACCAACCATTGGGAACTAGATCCAACCAATTCCTGTAACTCAGACCCAAACACCCTCTGCCAACCAAAACCAGATCCAACCACCCTCTCTAAACCAGACCTAAACAAGTCCATTGCCTCTGGCAACTCCCTCTGTTTTCCCATCCTTTGAGAGGTATATGAACCGACAACTTGAACAGGTTGAAATAGAGCAGCAAATTGAAAAGGATTGTGCATTATCTGTTCACACCTTGCTGGCTATGGAAGAATTCTATGTTGATTGGTACTCGGTGGCTGACTTGTTTAAAAGTCATAAGCAGCAGCAACTAAAGCTCAACAGAAAATTTGTTGCGGCTTAGGCAAGTGCACCTGATCGTAACTCGTAATAAAGTGGAGTATTTTAAAGACTCCGAATGTCGAATCCATAGAAAATGCGCGAGTATTAAATTAATAGAGATCCTTATTATTTAGACGAACGAGAGTGATGGTTTTAAGAACAAAATGATTAAACTATAAATAAAGAAACAAAGCAATGTCACAAGAATGTAATAGAGATCAATTAGGAAAAGCCTAGGGGAATCGGGTTCACTAATACTAGATCCTGAATCTATTACATTGCTATTGCGAATTATATTTCCTTATCGAAAGCCAACTACTCACTCTAAATTACTAAGAACTACCTAGTTTGTAATAGCCTTCTTCCTAACTAATTACTTCGTTTGGTCCTAGAAGGTAATTAAAGGAAAGAGCATTAAGAACATGCGAGTTTGTTAATCTAATAACCGATTGGAAACAAGTAATAACCTATCTGGCATATAAAGCGAGTTCTGTTGATCCTAGAGTTCTATTAATTAATCGCAATAGTTGCCTTCTATTAATTAATTTATTAAGGATTAGCTATTTCTTATGAGATTAAGCATGCTAAGATTAACACATACATAAGGATAATAAGGAATTCAAAATAGCAATTAAATAAATATCAAGAACATCATAAAAGATCCCCCATCACCTCTAGTGATGGAGTTAGCTACTCATAACAAACATCCAAACAAGAAATCGTAAAAGAAAAGAAAAGAAGAGAGACAAGAGATAAGAGTAAAAGACCCTCACTCAAAGAGAATGAATTCTCTCCCAGAGAGTGAGTTAGATCTCAAAAGGGGTGAGAATGCCTATTTATAGGCTTTGAGGCGCACTAGGTCAATTGACTTCAAATCTGTGCATTCTGGGCTTGGGAACGGCCGTACTGCGTTTATACACTACTGCATCGGGCTTGAGTTCGACGCCGCCCGCATCGCATCTTGAACGCGGCCGATCGCAATTGTGTATGGTCAGATCGACTTTTTCTTTGGCGCGCCAGTCAGATCGACCATGAGGTATGCCCCTATGATGTGCTTGAATAGGTACAGCCGTACTGAAGAGATGTCCGGCCATATCGCTTCTCCAGAAACGCTAAAAATCTCTAAAACTCGCCATAATCTTCCCAAAATTACTTCTTTTGCTTTCCATGTTGTCTTTATTACTTTTCTGCATAAATAAGAAAATAGTGAGCATATTTTATCTAATAAGGAACAAATTTATAATATTTTATACTCAAAATACCCCAAAATAATAGACAAAACAGTGTGTTAACAAGATTCTTGGCAGCTCCTGCTTGGAAAAGGACTCCAACTACTCTTCCAGCTATTTGGGAACCTGAATCTATTGCTCAGCAAACACCTCCTCCTGCCTCTTCATCTGCTTTAGTTGCATAATCATTTGTCTCTGCTCAATCAAGTCATTTTGACCGCATTGAAGTTCCAAGGGATGTAATTGACAGGCTGGTTGAAGTCAATAGAGTGTTCAAGCAGTTCATGGTCACCTCAAGCAAGAAACAGGAAGAACTTGCTGACTTGTTGAAGCTGCTCCTTGAGAAAGTCATTACCTTCTGTTTTAGCCCTTTTTCTTTGTTTTATCTTAGTTATTTAAAACTTTTGTAGCTTGGTACAATTTTTGAGTTAATGACAAAAGTTACTTTTGGTACTTAGTGTGTTTTAACTTTTATCTTTCTATATTTCTTATATACTCTGTTTTGACAATGATGTTCTTTATCTCTTTAACCTTTTTGTCTGATGACAAAAGGGGGAGAAGAAAATAGAGAAATATATGGAGAGTAATTGATGAACTCAATGTATCAACCAAGTGTTAAAAAGAAATGAACACTATGCATCTGCATTGCATTTTACACTCTGATATGTCATATGAATGATTGAATACAAGCATGCATCTAATGTAACATTGCACTTAGAAAATATTTATATGCGCTTAATTCAGTGAGAGCCTCTGAAAATCTTTTAAATAAATATTTTTCTAATGAAAAATTGTACATCAATCCATATATTTGTCATCATCAAAAAGGGGAGATTGTTGGAATCCAGTGGATTCAGAAACAATAACTCTTAATTGTTTTGATGATAACAAATTATGATAAGAATAATCAATCCTCTGATGTGTTTGTTAGTGTGCAGAAACTAGTGAATAAACTACTATTCATCAGATGGAACTGTCTCAGAAAGCTTTGGCTATGTGGGTAATTTCACCCTCTGGCCAATTCCTTTGAGTCTGGCATTGATCATCTGGTAAGAGCTGATGACGTCGGCGTCTTATAGCTTAGCTCTATTGACAAAGTTCTGGTAGTCAACACTCTGGTAAGATGCTCTGGTAGACCAAGCTTTGGTAGAACTACACTTTGTTAGAATCCTGCGTCTGGTGTACGGAATGTAAGGTGAAAAAGACACGACACACTAAAAGCCATAAAAAGCGGATCTCAAGTTTTATCCATATGTGAAAGACCTGCCTAGGTCACAACGACACTATTTGGAACCCTAGCTATATATACCTTATTCAAATCAGTGACGAAGGTTAACGAAACTATTATGAACGAAGCTGAGAAGTGAGCAACCAAGAAATATTTCAAGTTTCTGAGACCAAGTGAACTGCACTCAAATCATTTTATCCTTTCTTTAAGAAAGTTATTTTCAAGTGCTTAAGATTTCATTGTAAATCCTCTCTTGCTGAGAGTTTGATTAAACTGTCTCAAATTATTTTGAACATTTGAATTTAGCCCAGTAGTGGCTGTGTATTTTCCTTAGAGGCTTGACTGTACTAAGTCGTTCTAAGAAGTTGAGAGTATACCCAGTTTGGTAGTAGTATACTCTTGAGTTGTAATCAGTTGATTATAGTGGAGAAATCCTTTAGTGTGATGAAGGGACTAGACGTAGCAACCAGGTGGTAATGAACTAGTATAAATCACTGTGTCCTGCTCTTTCTCTTCTCTTTACTGCTTCTTGTTATTATCTTTGTTTAAAGAGTTGTTTTTCAAAAGGTTTTCAAAAACATAAGTATTTGGAAAAGATTTCTAAAACCCAATTCAAACCCCCTTTCTTGTGTTTTTGACACGTTTACTCATGATTATGCCAAATCATAATCTCAATCCCTCATAAAAATATACATGATAACAAGAAAAGATATTCAATAATTTGTTTCCTAATTTATAGCCAATTTGCTTCCTAATTTACACAAAATCCTAACACCCCAAAAGTTGGAGCATAGAGGTTCCAAATGTCTAACTTGTTGAATAAGCATTGAAATTGTCTACTACCCAATATCTTTGTAAAGATGTCAACCCGTTATGTATAGGTTGAAACATATGATGGGTGAATACATCCATTTTAATTTTTTGTCACAAACAAAATGACAGTCTGGTTCAATATACTTCGCCATTCGTAGAACATTGACTTTGTTGCAATATGTAAGGCTTTCTGGTTGTCATAATATAGGCTTACTATATTTGGTTGTTGTATGCCAAGAGCTAGCAATAACCCTTTCACTCATTTTAATTCACATGTGGTGGTAGTCATATATCGATACTTTATCTCTACCGATGATCAAGATACCGTTGCTTCTTAGTTTTTAGTGAAATAGGTAATTTCTCGAGTGTAATGAACCACCCAAAAAGAGATCCATGAGTTAGAGGACACTTGCCCAATCTATATCACACTAAGCATACAACTAAAAGTCACAATCTGGCTGTAACATAAACCTTGGCAAGATTCCCTTTCAAGTAGCGCATCTCACGTAGTGCAACCGCCAATGTTTCTATCGTGGTTGCTACATGAATTGTTCCAGGACAAACACACTATAAGATAACTCTAGACATCTTGAGAGATAGATGTGTTTTGTGGCACCCTTTATCCCCAACACACTTTTATTATGTAAAGTAGTATTTAAGAAGATCTTTTGCAGAATAAGGATACAAATTTTCAAAAAAGGATTTTTGCAAATAGTAAAGAATATCACATTCGTAAGTCGAATGTCGAATCAAATGAAATTAAACAAAAAAAATCATGAAAAGTTTACAAGGTTTTCGCTTAAGCATTTGGAAATAACATAAGCAAAATAAACTCTTTCTTGATGTCACATTGATCAGAGCTTGACAAACCCTTTTAGTAAAACATCAAAAAGAAAACACAACTTAAAAGATCCTAGATATATATCCATAGGGCGATCTCTAGAGGGATCATTCCTCTGCCGCAGAAACAACTTCCACGACTTGTCCTCGTATACAATCATGTACTAGAAAAATAAACGTATGGATGAGAAATCATGATCAAACTATATGAAAAAAATGGAAACAAAAATTAAGATATATGGGTGCGCACACACACACATAGTCGTAGTTCACTTCCACATATGCACAATTCATTCATATCGCAACATCACAAGTAGATTATTAAGTGGAGGTGGTATCATGCTTGTGCAGGTTCTGGTTTAGTCGTGTCCCAATCATAATACCTAGTCTTTATCAATAGGTGTTTGAGGTGTTGGTGTCTTTATAATATTCTGGTGCCTTCTTATAAGGAAGTAAAAATATTGTAGGTGTTTTTGCTGTGGGTGTGCCAAATTCAATGGCTGTTAGATGAAGAGGGGTGCTATTTATTTTTATTTTAACAGATGTTTGAGTTAGAAAGCGATGTATAATAATAAGTGTGTTGCCTGTATTGGATGAGACCAACTACTATGTATTTTGTTTTCTCATCTAGCTTCAAGCAAATGATAGTGTGGGTTTCTTCAACCCATCCTAGAAGGTGGGGAGAATTTCCACTATGATGCTAATGCTAGATGCTATCAATAAAGTTTATTTACTTATCGAAAAAAAAAAATCACAAGTAGAGTCCTCACAGAACCATTCACAGTATAACACTAGCAAACAACTCCTTACGAACTTATTGCAATAAAATGATAACAATCAATGTCCTTACAGACTCATCATCACTATCTGTCGGGTCACCCACCAACATGATTCCTAAGGACAGGGTCCACCAACAGGCTCTTCAGACTAGTCCCCACTAGTAGGCTCATCGGTGTTGGGTTCACACGGCCAGCATTGGCCTGCTACTTTTGGGACCGCCATTTGGATTCTTTGGAAGGACAAGAACCTTATAATATTTGAAGGAAAATATGACCTTGGCCTAGTCTTGACTACATGATTCAGAGCCATGTCCACTGAGTGACGAATCTAAAAAAATTCTTTATGGGAGACAAGAAAATAGTCTATAATATTTTTCCAAAAAAACTATATTACAATTGAAAATTTGATTTATTTTGTGTCACCATGTGTATTTAACATTAGAGGAACCATAAAAAATAAAAGGATAAAGAAATAAAATTTGTCTTAGTGGCCGAAAGCCTCCCTATATATAAAAAAATACCAATACTCACTTTTGCATTAATATTTTTTATGAAATAAAATATATAATGAAATAAAACATCGTTGTTATAAATAAAACATCGTTTCTGTAAAAAAATAATGATGATTTTTCATTTTTGAAAAGCAGCTAAATAGTCAACCCTATGCTCTTTCTCTCATTTTAGCTTTCGTTATTTCAAAATATTGCAATATAATACTAAATATTAATACAATAACAGAATATATAATTTAATACGGTAATGTAAAAATGGACTTGTTATAAAAACTGAAGGTTCCCTAAAAAAATAAAAATAAAAAGTGAAGGTTAGAGATTCGAGCGAGAGAAATGTTTGCATTGATATTGGACGTACTCATTTATATAGGTATTTGACTAGTGTTAATATAAACAAATATTTTCTTTTTTTTTTCCCTCAGAAAAAAGAGACTTCTCTCTTGTCCATTCACAATTTTAAACAGGGCAATAATATGGCTAATACAGGTGACTCATATGGGATGCCCTCCAATAACAAATTTAAATCTAGTTTTAGTGGGAAAGTAAGGGCTAATGTCTCCTTCATTTGTGTAAATTAATGTGTGATAGATATTTAAAAACGAGGAAAATGCTCCAATCAGCACGTAAAACAATTATAAAAAGAAAAATGTGTTCCTTTCCTTCATTATCATGGACTATATATAGCAAACTATAGGAAAGCACGAACAAGCATATTATAGGGGACAGACTCAAATATTATTCTCATTGTTTTTATGTTTCATTATTATGGCTGTTAGAAGACTTCAAAATTCGCCCATGGCGATTTGGCAATAATAAGCAAACTAGTGTAATTAAGGGAAATGATGAAATAATATTCATTCTTAACCGGAAGAAAGCCTTATCCTACATGGGATTATAGTTTTCACTTAGAACTAGTTGTATTTACTCGTGCGAGCGGCGGAGGGAGGGGGTGACATAGCTATGCCATGGCACCAGGGGTAGCTCCTCATGTATATATGAGGTAGCCATGGCTACCCCCAAAATAAGAAAAAATGTTATAGAATAACAGTATATTTTTATTTTGGTCCCCCATCAGTTAATTTTATGAGTTACTCCTTCCGGCCGGTCTGAAATATAAGTAGAAAAGTCTATGTATTTTCAGACGGAGGAAGTACTGAACAAAGATAAAATCAGGGTGTTTTGTAAATATTAATAATATGGTGAATGTTGGTCTATATAAAGCATGCACAGTGTGTATTTTGATGTATCAAATCAAGTGAGTTACAAAATTATTGAGTCTCATCTTCCATATATACTTCAGTTGCCTATATTTTGTGTGAGTTTGTGAGAAATTTATAACACACTAATATCATAAATAATACTTAGTTCTTTTTTAACGAAGTTCATTTTGCTTAAAAAAATTACTCTTTATTTTTGGCTCCCTCATACAAAATAAGCTAGCTCCGCCACTGCATGGCACCTCCAATATTCTATACTTATATATTCTTTTCATACATCGTGTAAAATTTTATAATAAAAGAAATGAAATAATGTTTGAGCGAGAAAAACAATTAATGAGAGTTTGACATATGTCCACTAAGTGTAGTTAGTTTTCTTAAATAGATAATATTGTGACATAATTGTAGTTAAGGAGGAGACTAACAAGGGGGTCAGGGGTTCGAACCATACTCCCCCACTAACACTAACAAGGAGAAAATACTAACATTTGTCATTAAAAAAATTGTAGTTAAGTTTCTTAAATATATAATAGAAGTGGTAAATTATCTTCTTGCGCAAGTGGGTAAGAATTCTCAATCATTCATGTAATTGTTTTTTAATTGCCGCAAGACAAAATTATGTTCATTTTTATTTTCTTAACATTTTTATTGGCCCTACATTACTTTTAATTTTGTCCAGTACACCAATACACACCATTTAAACAGTAATTTGAATCAATGAATTATTGGTTAAACAACTTGCTCTCATATTGAGGAGAAATTGAAACTGAGGAATAAAATCACTTCTATCAGAAGGCTGAGAAGCAAGAAATAAAACTCTATCTAATTAATCGAATTGGAGATTAATCTCATAGCATGCGTTTAAATCATAGAGATACTCAGATGAATCACTAGGCTCAAAGGGGTTAAAATAACAATTTGAAGCCGTATCGATCTTTTTTTTTATTGGGGCCTAGCCGTATTGGTTTACATTCAGAATCATATAGCGCTATATGATTCTGAGTGTAAAGCAATACAAACATTACAATTTTTTTTAATATTAGTCAGCAGCAGTGATCCGCCACATAAGATGCAATTGCATTATAAGATTCGATTCTAATGCGATTGAAGTTAGACTAAATAAATAGTTTTTCTGGATAAAGAACAAAATATGCTTATGCGTATGAAACCTGGCGCAGTTACATCGCAAGCGATTTTCAATCCACAACTTTATAAGATCAGAATCAGATCCAACTGAAAAGCATCAAAGATTAGTATAATAGCTATTTAATTACTTTGGTTTGGTTTAAGATACGTAATATGATTATTTTTCAAAAAAATTGAAATTGCATATGATTATATTTTGGTGCAAAAAATTGCATATGATTTTTATTCGTAAAGTTCAAGGAAAGTGCTCACTTTTTTGTTGTGTTAGAAAATTAGAGTCTGTTTGATACACTTTGTAAAAGAAAAGGTTATTTTGACAATTTTAGAGTTGTCAGACACCACACCGTATACGGTATACGGTGTGTGTGTATTGGCCTTTTTTTTACTTTTTTCTCTTTCTATCAGTCAAATCAAAAAATTGGTGTGTGAGTGTGTGTCTACGGGGTGTGTGTGTGTGTACAGTGTCAATATTTTGGTGTCAAAATATCACTACTCTTTTAAAAACAGTTTTTTGGTTTTTAAAAATAGATAAAGAATAAATTTTGTTTTTGTTAAATTTTTTAAAAATAGGAAATTGTTTTTAAAAAAGTGTAATCAAACAGACTCTAATTAACTGTGGTGCTTAGGGGTTTGTTTAGTTCAAATGAGTGAAGGGGAGTAATTTAATTTGATTTTATGTTTAGTTGAGAGGAGGGGAAGGGAGAGGAGAGAAGCCTTTGCATGTTTTGTTCATAAGGGGAATGAAAAGATTTTAATGGAGGGGGAGATTAATTTACTTGTATATCCTCAAAGTCTTTTATATTATATTATATATAAGGATATTTAAGTAATTTTATTTTAAATGATTTAATCTCCCCTCTCTTCCCCTTAAAAAATTGAACTAAACAAATATAATTTAAAATAACTCATCTCCTCCCCTCCAAAACCCTCCAACCAAACAGTGGGAATACATGTGCACGACTTAGTAAGCGACTTATAATTAAAGAGTGTGTTGGAGAAAACTTTGCAATCTAAAAAATGGAGGATTATCTAGTGAAAAAGAGAGTGTATCAGGTGAGAACTCACGTTTATTATGATAAATGAGAACTATTAATAACCACAGTAGGATTGAAATTAATGACCAAGATTAAAACATCACAATTAAAGAGTCACGTGACCTGTTCTTTCGTCACGTAATTGCGTTCATCGTCTTTCATTCTCGCATGGCTGTCGCTTCCCTCTAGCAGATGCCTCTTTCGTACTCATTCATCAATCAACAAAGGCACATTTACATTGTGGCACTAGCACGTATCAACACACAGGTGCCGCCTCTTTGTTAAAACACCAACCGGGGGCTGCCTCGTCTTCTTTCAGCAAAACAAGAAATGATTTTTGGGGTATTGGTCACTTAAGTCCCTAGAAGTGTGACTCGGTGTCACTTTAATCCCTGAAAGCATATAAACTCCAAAATAGTCCCTGTAACTGTGCTCCGTCTGTCACTTTGGTCCCTGCCGTTACAATTTCATTGACTCAGTGAGTAATTGGTCATTTTAGTCCCTGAAAGTGTAACTCGGTGTCACTTTAGTCCCTGAAAGCATATAAACTCCAAAATAGTCATTGAAAGTGTTCTACGTTTGTCACTTTGGTCCCTATCGTTAGCCATTATTTTGGAACGAGAGACAATCAAATGACTAATGGTAGAGACCAAAGTGACAAACGTAGAACACTTTCAACTATTTTGGAGTTATTACTCTTATAGGGACCAAAGTGACACCGAGTTACACTTTCAGGGACCAATGTGACTAACTACTCACGGAGTCAATGAAATTGTTAACGACAGGGACTAAAGTGACTGACGGAACACACCTACAATGACTATTTTGGAGTTTATATGCTTTCAGGGACTAAAATGACACCGAGTCACACTTCCAAAGACTTAAGTGACCAATACCCCAATGATTTTTACTCCGACTTCGAACTAATTGCGGTGAGAAAAAAGGGGAGCTTCTTGCAGTATATTCCAATTTGTTTTAATGCCTTTTCAAACCTTCAATTGACTTTTTCAAGTACTATAGTGACATACCCTAATTTTGTCTGGTAAAAAATAACATTCAAAAAGGACAAAAATAGTAGCAGAGAAGAAAGAAGGAGAAAGAAATCTTGAAGAAAAAAGAGGTTGGAAAAATTTGTACTTTGATATAGCTTATGTATTATGGGTATAATTAAAGTTGTGAACATGGTATTAAAGTGATTTTTACCTTGTTAGAAAGCTAAAACAAAACTCTACAACTTTGATGAGGAACCCAAGAGTCAAATCTCAAGTTTACTTATAAGTCCAAATTGACTTGGAAGTAAGAATAAGTATGCTGAAAAATAGTTTTGAACAGTATGTAAAGATTAAGTCATATCTTGAGTTGTAGAAGTCATTTTTTAATGAAACCAACGCCATTTGAAATCTGACATCCTTGGCTACAAATGTTATGAAGGATTCGAGACTTGATTCTAACGATTTACTGCCCTAAAATAGCATGAAAGTTATAAAACTGCACAAAAACGGGCAACACATTATGTTGAATAACGTTCAAAGAAAATATCTTATCTTGAGCTATACTTGTCCAAATGAGGTGCTCTTTATACTGTTGGAAAGATAAGAAAAAGATCTACAACTATTATTTTGGATTACAAACCTAGATCGACCTCTATCATGGACCAAATAGAGCATGAAGTTCGAGACGTGATGTTACATGTGTTGTTCGGGACAGCCACTTGTGTTGACAATATCTTGAGCTTTTGAGATGAAACTTGTGTCATTTGAAAGCTGGAAACGATGTCTATAATTCATATGAAGATCATGAAGCCCGATAAAGTTGTTTTAAGCGTTATATTAGTGCTCAAAGTTGGCTATTTGGTTTTGTTGAATATTTAAAATCTCACACTTAAGAAGCTAGCTCCTAACTATTGAAGTCCCACATTGGAAAAACCACACTCTTTCAACTTCTCATTCTCCTATATAAGGAGTGCATCACCAAACACTAAGGGGGAAGGAAAAATGGATCAATGGGCCTAGTGCAAAGCATAGGGCCTTTGCTTTAGTCAAAAAAATTTAATGGGAGGGTTACTATCCCCCTCAACCTTCAAGATTGGAGGAGTACGTGGGGTTTGACGCATGGTGCCCAACAAAAATTTTCTCTTGAGGTAAGTGCATCAATTCCTTCTCTCTTTTTCTTTCTTCATATTTTTTTAAGTATGTTTATGTTTGTCCTTTATTTATAACGTTAGATGTCGCTTCCCGCTTTTTTTAATTCATCAGTTTTTATTATTATATGTTTCTTATTTTTTTACTTAATCATTAATTAGTATTAGTCAAATTAGGATAATAAATCTGACCCCATTTCACTCTATGGGGACAATTTTTACTCAAATAAATTTCAATTTATCATACAAATTTTGAGACCATGTTTATTGAAAAACACATAATAAAATCATGAAAATTAATTTACTAGTAATGATTACTCGAGATTGCTTCATGTTTAATCATTGCGAACATCTTAATTTTCTAAACAAAAATGGGTTATTAGTGAGAACCACTATTGATTGCGTCTTGTTTGGTCTCCATGAAAATCTATCTTCTTTATAAATATAAAGTCAAGTTATTATTTTTACTAGTAATGATCACTCGAAAATGCTTCCGGTTTGATCATTACGAACACCTTAATTTTCTAAACAAAAATGAGTTGTTGTCCCCAAGGTGTAGCTCAAGTGGTTGAGCTGGGACATTTGAAGGAGTTAGAGGAAGGAGGTCCAGGGTTCAAACCCTGGCTACTAACATAACTCATTAACAACTAACATTTACTTATCAAAAAAAAAAAACAAAAATGAGTTGTTAGTGAGGACTACTCTTGATTGCTTCTTGTTTGGTCCCTACGAAAACTCACCTTATAAAAAATGTACAATTAAAATCAACCAACACACAACCATTTTCTACCCAAGAACTACGTAGCCTTTGATTTCTCCACTGCACCCAGAGATACGTAGGTGCATGAGCCCACTCCTGTCAAGCGCAAAAATAAACAACTTTTATTAAATCTTTTTTTTATCTTTGTTAATTCTTGTCTTTTTTTAATAAAAGAGAAATAAATATTTTTTAAAAGTTAATAAATTTTGCACAATTAATTAGAGGTAACCTTTTTTTGAAAGAATGTCGTAGGGTGCTAATACCTTCCTTACACATAATCGACCCCCGAACCCAAATCTGGTTTCAAGGACCATTTTCTTCAAAAAAAAGGGTTTTTCCAATATTTTTCCCTTAATTAATAAATCATTGGTGGCGGCTCCATTAAACTCGAACAAATCCCTTCGGATTTTTCGGTCGCTACAGCTGGCGACTCCACTGGGGACATTTAGAGAGTCAAGCCTAACATGATTGATTGTGCTAAATAGTTAACTTCAATTTTTTAATTGTCTTTCTTTTATTTTATTTTTCTTTTGTAAATATTTATTTATTTATTACGTATTTGTTTATTCTTAATTTGTTGTGAATATTATGTATATGTTAAACATTAGGATAGACAACTATATTTGTGTGCTTTGTTTGTTTTGCAGCTTGGGTAGTGTTAGGGTGCTGCCCCTCTCACACACCGCACCTACATGTTTACACACACATATGAGTGAGGCCCTATATCCAGGTCAGAGCAAAGTTTAAGTTGAGTGGAGGTTCGGTGATAGTCAATCGGAATTTGCTTTCCTTCTGGCTATTGCGAGAATCTCATCTAGAGTGCGCTCCTTCTGGGTATTCTGCACCAGATAGTTATCTATCGTTGCAGTTAATATTCTGGAGGAGACTTTAGCTCTAGAGGCCTTTGGTGAGAATGTGATTAGAGCCACCCGTGAGATCTATCACTCAATACAAGACCATAGACCTTTAGGTTAGAAAATCTCCAACTTTAAGTTTAACCAACTTAAGACACAAGGGGCAGCATGTCATTTTTGTTCTTCCACCCAAAATCTATTATATCATGTTGGTACATAAAAAAGGTTTACTAAACCACATATCTTCATGCATGCTATACAGATAATAATCATCATCATCCAACATTATATCTTCATGCATTCATACTTAAAAAAAACATGTTTAAAAAAATATATCTCATTCATTCTCATTTCATTTTAGGTTGCCAGAGAATCGTAGGAACACAAAAGCTTGGCCACAAGTATTTTGTGAAATAATATGGGATCAAGTAGTGAAATAGTTTCAAAGAACTCATATGTGCCAAAGCAATGAAGCCTACAGTTCCCTAGCACAAATAAACAGATCCATGCATCCACATTCATTCATTTTTCTTTTCTTACATACTCATATCATTTTTTTTGAAATCACCAAAAAATAATTGAACAAACTGGTTCCTCGACACCCTTATCAAACTCGCTCTTAATTAAAGATCATGGATGACCAAAAGATGAAAGACGACGTCAACCAACTGAAGGAACATATGAGCAAAGTTTTAGAGCTTCTACAGTCTCTAGACAAAAACAAGGTCGTGGATGGGGTGTCTTCACTAGTGAATGATGAAAATCAAGCTACGCCTTCCCACCCACCTGGCTTCAGTCCAATGCAGTTGCAATATGGTCTCAATGCACAAGGGATGATGATACATTTTGCAATTTACTCACAAGGTCCTACACATTCACCAGCTAGCAACCCTCAGAATCAAATACCGCAATTCCCACTTTACGGACTCCCACCTGGTTATACGCCACCTATGGCCAATGATGATTCTACGAACCATAGTCCTCAAGGCCCCCAGGCATAATAGTTCCCGCTATTTGGTCTCCCACCCGGTTATACACTGTCATGTGCTAACAATAACTTTGTGAAAACTGATTCCCAAACACTTGTTGTACAAGAAGAAGCTCAGCCTCAAGGATCCGGTTCAGGCACTGAAACCATACCAGTCCAAAGCTCAAGTCCTATCTTCATGGCATACACATTTCCACCTGGTTATGGTCCAACCCATATTGGGAATACTCAAGGAGTCAGTATGCCTGTAGTGACCCATGTGGTGAATCCCCAACCATTTGTCCACCCCTATTATGTTCAAGGAACCCCATTAAATCCCCAGACTAACCGTGTTTCCTGGTCTCCAGTCGTGGGGGTATCCAATTTGAGCTCCCAGCTAGGAATTAATGGTCTGATACAAAGTTGCAAATCCTTGAAGATAAACTAAGAGCTGTAGAAGGAGTGGGTTACCTCAGTTCAAGTATTGCTTCAGATCTTTGTCTCGTACCAGATGTGGTCATACCGCCAAAGTTCAAGGTGCCAGACTTTGACAAGTTTAAAGGGACAACTTGCCCGAAAAGCCACTTGACCATGTACTGTAGAAAGATGGCGTCCTATGCACATGATGACAAACTTCTGGTTCACTTTTCCAAGATAGTTTAACAGGGGCAGCGTTGAGTTGATATACACACCTTGAACGACCTCATATTCGCTGTTGGAAAGATTTGGCGGATGCTTTCTTAAAGCAGTATAAGTATAATATTGATATGGCTCCTGATAGAATGCAGTTGCAAAATATGGCAAAAAGGGACAATGAGACTTTCAAGGAATATGGCCAATGATGGAGAGGATTGGCAGCCCAAGTGGAACCACCGCTGATCGAAAAAGACATGGTGGCCATGTTCATGGATACCCTCCAATCACCCTTCTATGATAAAATGATCGGAAGTGTATCGTCAAACTTTTCAGATATGGTCATCGTAGGGGAAAGAGTTAAAGGAGGAACGAGAAACGGAAAGATTGCCCATAATTCTGCTGGAGTAAATGATGCCAAGAACTCCCTACAGATTTCATGAAGAAGAAGGAAGGGGAAACTAATGCTGTGATGACGAGCCTGGGAGGATATACCCAAGGAAAGCCATCCCAATTCTTTACCAATTTCCCACATCCTTTTCCATACCCCTACTTTCCACCTCCATACATTGCTGCTGCTTCTCATAATCCACCCACCCATCCTAACCAAAAGCAGAAACAGCCAAATGACCGAGAGAGAAAAATAGTCCAATTTGACCTATTCCCATGACATATACAGACTTGTTTCATCACCTCATCAGCAACTCCTTGGTCTCCCCGTGCTCAATGAAACCACTTCAACCTCCCTTCCCAAGAGGGTATGACCCAAATGCCGAATGCGAGTTTCATGCCGGGGCAGTAGGTCACACAAGTGAAAACTACAAAGCCTTGAAGTACGTGGTTCAGGATCTGATCAATGCCAAGTTTTTGAGTTTTAAAGAGGATGGCCCTAATGTGGGTAATAATCCCCTTCCAGGTCATGGAGGTCCAGCAGTCAATGCCATTACTGAGGAGTTTGGGGACCAACCCCTAATAGCTAAATCGGAAGGCAGGGAACCAAATGATAAGAATGTCCCTATCTGCGACATCAGACAAAGTATTCAGAGCGCAAGAATATTGAACCCAAACCAGATAGCAACTGTCAAAGATGACCGCAGTGCTGAAGACAACATCGTCAACCTTGTTCACCCTTGCTCGTCGAGTGAAAAACTTGGAAATTTGGAAATTGTTGAGTTTCTCGTGATTTTTGATTCAAAGTAATTTTGTAATGCAAACCCTATTGCTCTGCCTAAGGCTTTAGGATCATTTATTGTCAAAAGGGCGCACATGTTTCATTTTAGTATCTTTATCAATAAAATGCACTTTTGAATTTTCTAGTCATTTCCCTTTTCTTTTTTTTCATCGTTTCCATTCCCTTTCACCTTTTTTTTTGGTTTTTCATTTCGTCAATTTTAACTAATGCAGATAAAAAAACATTGTCTTTGAAAATGATGATGCCAGTGACTCATACTATAATTTTGACTATCCCATGAGGACAATTGGGAAACCCCTTCTGAACTGATGAGATTGATGGTACAAGAGGCAAAAATGATTTAACCCCACGAGGAAGAACTTGAAATAATTGATCTAAGTACTGAAAGTGACAATAGAAAGAAAATCGTAGAGCAAAAGCATAATTTGCCAAAAATAAATTTTTGTGAAAATTTGAGCAATAAGGTTTTGAGATGAAGTTTGGCCATTTTTCTCTATCCCAAAAAACAAAAATATATATCCCTTGCTACCCCTTTTGAGGCTAAAAAAAATAATCAAATACCCTAAACAAGGATCATCCATCCATTGGAGGCTAGCACAATAGTCTACTCAATTTCGTCTATTCAAAAAAGGCAAAGCAAGCAAACAAATAGCAAATGCAACGTATCAAAGACGCTTGCAAGAATCAAAAAATCAATAAATAAAAATGCCAAAACTAGACAAGACAATTGTGCTAGCAACTATCAAAGTGCATCTTTGCACTAAAAATCTTTGTTGGAAAAAAAAAGCCCAAACACTTTTTGGGCCTGAAATATCCTTTCTTTTGTGACCCTTCAACCCCTGGCCACGTTACAACCCAAATAAAATCCATTCTAATCAAAATCAAATTGCTCGCATTTTCTCAAAACTTGATTTTTGGAAGAGGAAATCCATCCTCATTGCAGTTGCTTTACAAAAAATGTGGTTGTCAAATTCATCAAAATGGATTTGATCTGCCACCACGATTTGCCAAATAAGATCATCATTGAAAATGAGCTGGCTAGGTTGAAAACCTGAAAGGACGACCTATGCAAAAATTAGAGCAACCCGTTAGATTGAAAACTTGAAAGAGCTATCAAAGCAAAAGTTAGGGTCTGAAATTGGACATCAAAGCCGGCTGATGCATCAAGAGGTTCAAGTTACCTAATCGAGGCAGTTTTATATATTTCCATAAATTGATAATGAGTATTCAAAGTTACGGATATGGGAAGCTCCTATAAAGACACAAACTATAAAAAATCTGCTTAGTCATTTCCTTTCTTTGTTCTTTCTTCTTCCTGCACTTTTCTTGACTGAATTCTCGATGTACTTTCAAAATGTTGTTATATGATATTAGGCACTGAACGGCAATACATGTGATGATACTGAAAAGCATTTCGATTATTACATACATTCTTAAGAATCATGGGGAAACACCACATCTCAACAAATAAGTTTCAAAAGGGCAAAGGGATTACCTGTAAAAAATGACAAGCACTGCATCGGTAACTTGCGCTCCCTCCCAGTCGAAAGCATAATATGAATAAACCCGATGAACCTCAGTCTGTCCCATATCTTTAAGCACTAGAGATCATACGGGATGAGGAACCAGTGCAATAAAAATAGTAGTCATATTGCATACATGCATCACATATCATCTATTCATGCATCATCTTCATATCACCACCTTTTCAGCCGCTTTGTAACGCTTGGTCCATGCATCAAGTATCGATCCTTCAGTATTGTTTTCAAAACAATGTGCCGAACATTGGTCCTTTATTTTTCCTCCTAAAGCGACACGTCAAGTATCGCTCCCTCTTTATCGCTTTAAGATTACCGCATCAGTACCCGACCTGGCGGTAATCCCTCATTATTGCTTTTTGACCAACATATCAGTTCCGGACCAGATGTTGATCCTTCTTTATTGCTTCCCATCGACGCGTCAATACCCTACTTGGCGTCGAACCCTTATTATTGCTTTTTGATCACCGTGTCGGTACCCGACTTGGCGGAGGTCCTTCTTTATTATATTCCGATGAACGCACCGAGCGTTAATCCCTTGTTATTGCTTTTCGATCACCGCGTCAGTACCCGACCTGGTGGAGATCCTCCTTTATAGTTTTCTTTATTATTTCCCATCGACACATTAGTACCCTACCTGGCGTCGAACCTTCATTATCGCTTTTTGATTACCGCGTCAGTACTCGACCTGGCGGTAATCCTTCTTTATTGCTTTCCGATGAATGCACCGAGCGTTAATCCCTCATTATTAGTTTTGATTACTGCGTCAGTACCCAACCTGACAGTGATCCTTCATTATCACTTTTCAATTAAACGCACAAGCGTTAATCCCCCGATGTTATTCCTCACCTTATCCTTCGCCTATCCTGATTCAGGACAAAATTAGTGTCTTTATCTTTACTTATCTTTTACAATGAAAATTTGAAAACCATTGTTATTCATATTTTCTATTAAAATATAACTAAAGAGGGGCAGCTGTCGTACCCTAATTTTGTCCGGTAAAAAATAACATTCAAAAAGGACAAAAATAGTTGTAGAGAAGAAAGAAGGAGAAAGAAATCTTGAACAGAAAATAGGTTGGCAAAATTTGTACTTTGGCATAGCTTATGTATTCTGGGTGTAATTATTGTTGTGGAGATGGTATTAAAGTGATTTTTACCTTGTTAGAAAGTTAAAACAAAACTCTACAACTTTGATGAGGAACCCAAGAGTCAAATCTGAAGTTTACTAAGTCCAAACTGACTTGGAAGTAAGAACAAGTATGCTGAAAAATGGTTTTGAACAGTCTGTAAAGATTAAGTCATATCTTGAGTTGTAGAAGTCATTTTTTAATGAAACTAACCCCATTTGAAAGCTAACATCCTTGGTTACAAATGTTATGAAGGATTTGAGACTTGATTCTAACGATTTACTGCCCTAAAATAGCATGAAAGTTATAAAACTGCACAAAAACGGACAACACAATATGTTGAATAACGTTCAGAGAAAATGACGTATTTTGAGCTATACTTGTCCAAATGAGGTGTTCTTTATACTGTTGGCAAGATAAGAAAAAGATCTACAACTATTATTTTGGATTACAAACCCAGATCGCCCTCTATCATGGACCAAATAGAGCATGAAGTTCGAGACGTGATGTTACATGTGTTGTTCGGGACAACCACTTGTGTTGACAATATCTTGAGTTGTAGATATCCTTTTGAGATGAAACTTGTGCCATTTGAAAGCTGGAAACGATGTCTATAATTCATATGAAGATCATGAAGCCCAATAAAGTTGTTTTAAGTGTTATATTAGTGCTCAAAGTTGGCTATTTGGTTTTGTTGAACATTTAAAATCTCACACTTAAGAAGCTAGCTCCCAACTATTGAAGTCCCACATTGGAAAAACCACACTCTTTCAACTTCTCATTCTCCTATATAAGGAGTGCATCACCAAACACTAAGGGGGAAGAAAAAATGGATCAATGAGCCTAGTGCAAAGCATAGGGCCTTTGCTTTAGACAAAAAAAATTAATAGGAGGGTTACTATCCCCTTCAACCTTCAAGATTGGAAGAGTACGTGAGGTTTGTCGCATTGTGCCCAACAAAAATTTTTCTCTTGAGGTAAGTGCATCAATTCCTTCTCTCTTTTTCTTTCTTCGTATTTTTTTAAGTATGTTTATATTTGTCCTTTATTTATAATGTTAGATGTCGCTTCCAGCTTTTTTTAATTCATCAGTTTTTATTATTATATGTTTCTTATTTTTTTTCTTAATCATTAATTAGTATTAGTTAAATTAGGATAATAAATCTGACCCCATTTCACTCTATGGGGACAATTTTTACTCAACTAAATTTCAATTTATCATACAAATTTTGAGACCATGTTTATTGAAAAACACATAATAAAATTATAAAAATTAATTTACTAGTAATGATTACTCGAGATTGCTTCCCGTTTAATCATTGCGAACATCTTAATTTTCTAAACAAAAATATGCTATTAGTGAGGACCACTCTTGATTGCTTCTTGTTTGGTCCCCATGAAAATCTATCTTCTTTATAAATATAAAGTCAAGTTATTATTTTTACTAGTAATGATCACTCGAGATTGCTTCCCGTGTGATCATTACGAACACCTTAATTTTCTAAACAAAAATGAGTTGTTAGTGAGGACCACTCTTGATCGCTTCTTGTTTGGTCCCTACGAAAACTCACCTTATAAAAAATGTACAATTAAAATCAACTAATACACAACCATTTTTTACCCAAGAACTATATAGCCTTTGATTTCTCCACTGCATCCGGATATACGAAGGAGCAGGAGCTCACTCCTGTCAAGCGCAAAAATAAACAACTTTTATTAAGTTCTTTTTTTATCTTTATTAATTCTTGTCTTCTTTTAATAAAAGGGACATAAATATTTTTTAAAAGTTAATAAATTTTGCACAATTAATTAGAGGTAACCTTTTTTTCGAAAGGATGTCGTAGGGTGCTAATACCTTCCCTACACATAATCGACCCCCGAACCCAAATCTGGTTTCAATGACCATTTTCTTCAAAAAAAGGGTTTTTCCAATATTTGTCCCTAAATTAATAAATCATTAGTGGCAGTTCCATTAAACTCGAATAAAATCTCTCCGAATTTTTTGGTCGCTACATATAGAATCAGACATTTTTTTCCAATTTGTTTGGAATTTTTTTTTCTTTGATTCCAAGAAGAAACACTTATTGTAATTCAAGTTAGCAATCGGAATACCGACGTATCCGGCATTCGTTTCAGTACTGCCCCCAATTTTTATTTGCTTTGTTTTATCGATTTTGTGAGTTGCTACTAAATTTGATAATTCTAAAAATATCATTATTGAAATGCTCTGTTTTTTCTCTCTCAATAGTATGTTACCTTTGAAGTGGCGGAGAATGGAGTTTGTAACACCTGTATTTTCACGATGCGTTATTTAGCGTTATTATGGTATGTTTTGATGTATTTATGCTATAATAAGCAGTTTCTTGTGCTCTAAGTAAGTGATTTAAATAAATCAAGATCAAATTAAATTTGAGAGTTAATATTTAATATTAATTCATGGTTCGAATATCGTCGAAAAATTCTAACGAAGTTTCGTCGCGTTTCGAATCGCTGGAAAGTTTTACCGCAGATAAAATTTTAAATGAACCCCGATTTTGATGAAAATCGAATCGTAACTTGTCGTGATTATTTTTGAACGTTTGATATGATTTTTATTATGTATAATAAAATAGTATCACGCGGTGAATTAATTTCTCGCTAAATTAATTTTCGCGATTTTATCGGCGGGTAATTAATCGGTAACGCGATTATTCGATGCCGTGTTTTGGCAACCCTTAGACTCTAGAATGAGAGGATAATCATGAGAGATGTGAGATTAGATGGGTAGGATTAGATGATGTGATTAGCATATTTGCTTTATTGCTAGGTGTCATATTATGTGTGATTAATTTGAAATTACTTTTTTATTAAACCATTTTTAGCCTAGTTTTATTTTAAGTGATAAAACAAAAATTCCACCCCCTTATTTCAGCCCCAAGGTCGACCCCTCCCTCTCTCTCTACACTCATCATCTTCATCTTCTTCAACTTAGAAAGAGAAGCTCCAAAAATCCTCCATGGTTCCAAGCTTTTTCAAGCTCCATTTCACATCCATTCTTCCATGATTCTTGCTAGCTTATTCTTCTACTCTCCATCACCCTCTACTCCTCCATTCAAGCAAGGTTGAGATCACATTTTCTCCTCCCAAAACAGCCCTTGGCCGCGAGCTTGAGGAAGAAGAGGTGGTAGCTTCTTTCATTTTTTTTTCCTTGTTCTTATAGCTTGTTTTTGTGTTGTTTATTGTTTGATCATGATTAAATGATGGAGATGAACACATAAACCCCAATCTTGAAACCCTCGGCGCAAGAAAAAAGGGGTAAAGGAGGGTAGTGTGATCTTGATGAACAATCATGAAATTAATTGTTGTTTCTATCTTAATTGGTGATGTTCTTGTTGTTGTAGTTGAGGATTTTGTGTAAGAAGCATGATTAGGTATTTTATTTAGAAATTTGAGGCTCTTGAAATGTTGTATAGCATGTCGAAGCTTGTTGATGATTAGTTTTTGATGTTGGATTGTGATTTGATGAAGGAAAAGAATTGATTAAAATGGTGTTGTTGATGTTGGGTGAGGATTTGCAAAAAAAAATTAAAAAAAGGGGGTTGAGACCGTGAGCCTTAGGAGAGAAATAGGAGAGAAAAAATCATTTTGAAACTTTCTTTTAATTAGTATTGAAAATTTGGTCTTTCATTGAATTTGATTTGGTGAAAAGGATTAGGACTCAAGTGTTAGTTAGAAATTATTTGAAAATCTTTTGGTTACGAGAATTGAGAAAATAGTTTGTTGTTTGATATAAGTTTTCTTATGTGTACTAAATGCTATTTGATGTTATTTGAGTTTGGAAATGATGTATGGAAATGGTTACCTATTTAAAATAAGTTTTGCAAATTTTTATAAGAAAAAGGGGTGTGGCCGAGAGGCCCTTAAAGGATGTGGAAGGAAAGTTTTGTTTGTAACTTGGAAATAATGCTTACATAAAATTGTTTTAGGCTTTGGAAATGTATGAAAAAAAATGGTTAATTGAAGTATGCTTATTTTAAGGTTTTCAAAGATATGTGTTATGTTAACCTTTCAAGAAATGATTTTGATTTTAAAACCTATTTCTTTCAAGTAGCTAGTAATTAAATGCTTGTGTGAATACTTGGTTAGAAAAGTGTTAGGTTTTGAGAGCCTAAGTTTCTACTTAGTTCTTAGAATTGTGCTAAGTTTACTTGTAGTGATAGGAGTTACGAATTCAGAAATCGTGCGACGTGGACTCGAGGCGTGTGGTACCACGCTAGCAACTAACTGTGGTAAGGGCAGCTTTAGATTTTGATAGGAATTTAATTTTCAGCCTTATGCGAAGAAGTCTGAGAACCTCAGGGTTCGAAGTGAGGGTCTCGTACCCCTTCGATTTTTATTTCTTAATATTGTAATTATGATTATTTAGTGGGCTTGTCTGCAAGAGGTTGGCAGCTGTCCCCAACCCCTCACACTTGTTTGATTTCCTCTCTGTCAACTCCACTGAGTTGCAGAGGGATGAACTGAATTGTCAATTTGCATTATTTGCTGAGTTATAATTGGTTGAAATGAATTGCTTATACTGCTAAACTGTTTCGCACTATATTGAGCTTGGTATGAATATTATTTGATATGCGGTTAAATAATTATTCAATTTGCTTCGTGAATTATCGTATGCGGTGACCTATTCATTGGAGTTCGAGAATTTAGTCAAGTCATTGAGTTGTCATGATGTTTTTCAGCTTCGATCCGATTAACCTAGGGTGCTAGGATCCCCTAAACGGCTCCGACTGGTTCTTCGGCAGCTTAGCTAGACGTCGTAGCGTCAAGGAACCTGAGCTGAATGTCCTAGGGTGAGCGGAGAGCCCAAGGCTACGGCTGGTATTCAGTGGATGGATCATCATTACTTTCCGAAAATTGTCAAGTGTCGTGAGAATATGACTCTTGAGTTGAGTTTTGTGAGAGTCTTGAGTTGCGTCTTGAGTACTGTGCATATAGTTGTTTTTGCCTATTGTTATGATTGTTATTCCCTGATTTATTGAGAAGTTGACCCTTTCCCGTGGTGCCTTCAACCAATGATGGTGACCCAGGCGATGACGGAGAGCGTGCTGATACCGGCGATGAGGACATCGTCGAAGATCATCTTTGATTTCCCATACATTGAGATGCCCGTGGCGATGGAGTTCGACCCCATCTCCCGTCGCGTTGTTTATACAGGGATGTTGTACAGAGCTTTCGAGAGGGTGGTATGGTAGTGAGACAGGAGACTTCACGGCACACAGTGAGCTTTCCGATTCGGACGATGCAGGTAATGGGCGCCTGGCGTGCTATTCAGAGAGAGAGGACTATGCCAGCATCATCTTCCTCACCAGAGGGACCCCTTGAGATCCCGAGGCATACTGCTTCCCGACTTGCTTCCCGAGGACGAGGACCGAGGGTTCGATGGACCGCTTGTAAGAGCGTGATCAGACGTGGGACTACCGGAGCTTCTACTTCCAGGGCGGCTGTTACTCCGAGTTCTTTGGCAGAGGTTGAGCCAGAGCCAGCAGCAGAGTCGGCCTCCCCCATGCTTGATAGGACCCCTACTCCGCCGGTGGACCCTCCTCATGTGTGTAGTGTGTGCAGAGAGGTGGGTTGTAGCGGTGCAGGTGCTGCGGAGGATGTGCTAGTAGGAGAGGATGTGTCGGAGACGTACCAGTGGTTGTACCTTTTATTGATTTGACTGGCGTGGGTGTCTGCCGAGAGTACCCCAGGGGTATGATTGCTCTCATGAGGGTCTTCATACCATAGGTGTATTCTCTCGTACATTTTCATGCACTGCTTTATTTTGTACGTACTGTTTATGCGGACTTGGTTATGTATATATGTATGTATTTCCAGTGCTTGAGTCTTGTGTCTTAGTTTTCACCATGTTTCGAAACGTTTTGGCAACTCTATGTGTACTTTGCGGATGTGACTGCTTCAAAAAAAAAAATAGACCACATTTTGCAAAGGACACAAGAGCACTATTTTAAAAATGCATCGCATACAGGTTTAGTTCTAATTTAGTAGCGGTCCAGAAACGGGTCGTTACAGAGTTCATGGCAAGGCTCCTGGCTGCTGGAAGTTTACTGTTTCCATATTTTATTTGATTCAATGATTTAGCTTTCACTTGACTTGAATTGATTGCAGAATGAAGAAGATGAGTGTTAGTTGTCACGTGTTGAAATGAATAAATGTTCTTTTTTGTTAGTTACAGGGGTCTTGGTGGGAGGGGGAAGAACAAGTGCTTCGTTATTGTGAAGCTACCAATTATGGTGGTAGAGCACATTTAGTTTTCATAACCTTCCAGTTGGTACTCTATGGCGTTAGACATCCACGGGTGAGGGATAGAGCCATGGGAGCAGAGCTAGATAGAGGTGTCACGAATTTACTATTGGGGCTCAGGTGCGAAGAGAATACGCATCAAATACAGAGGAATGAGTCACGTGATTTGTTTTGGTGACTGTAGTATATGCTCTTAGTGTACAGTTTGTTTTGGTGACCAGTAGGGCTTAGTGAATTGTCTTTTGTATATGCAGGTTGACTGGTGGCATAATTTTGGAGCAGCCCCCTGTGTGGATGTCTGCCGGGAGTACCCCCGGGGTATGATTGCTCTCATGAGGGTCTTCATACCATAGGTGTATTCTCTCGTACATTTTCATGCACTGCTTTATTTTGTACGTACTGTTTATGCAGACTTGGTTATGTATATATGTATGTATTTCCAGTGCTTGAGTCTTGTGTCTTAGTTTGCACCATGTTTCGAAACGCTGTGGCAACTCTATGTGTACTTTACGGAGGTGACTGTTTTAAAAGAAAAAAATAGACCACATTTTGCAAAGGATACAAGAGCACTATTTTAAAAATGCATCACATACAGGTTTAGTTCTAATTTAGTAGTGGTTCGAAAACGAGTCGTTACAATAGTGGTATCAGAGCAATTCGATTCTAATCGGACTGTGCATAGGAAATTTGGAGCTGGTCATCGTGTCGGGTTATGTTTGGGGGTAATTAGTCGTGTTGTATTGTTATTGTTTGATGAGTGAAGCAAATTGTTGCTTGAAAAATGTTTGAATTGTTTCTTGATTGAAGCAGTGTGTGTTAACACATTCTTGATTTTGAGGTTCTGACAGGTTTTTGGACCTTGGAGGACCCTTATGCCACCTCGTAGAGACCCTACGATGGGATCGGATAACCCAACATGGAGCGAGCAATTCAAGCAATGACGGAGATGGCGGCGGCTATGGCTCAACAATCTGCGACTCAACAATCTAACGCTATGGCTCAACAGACTGCGGCCTTGACCCAGCTGAACCAGCAACAACAGCAGACAGCTGAGAGGAATGCGGATGCTAGAGGATTAGCTGACTTCCATAAGCACGACCCACCAAAGTTCTACGGTGAGCCGAATCCAGACAAGGCAGATCTTTGGATGCAGGAGTTAGAGAAAATCTTCGAGGCACTCCATTGCCCAGGGAATGTTAAGGTGGACTATGCAACCAATTTGCTGCTAGGAGATGCCGAGTACTGGTGGAAGGGAGTGAAGCAGACTTTGACAGCAGAGCGTCGTGAGATTACTTGGGAAGTTTTTCACAGAAAATTTATGGACAAATATTTTCCTGATACTGCACGAGGGGAGAAAGAGCAAGAGTTCCTCCGACTACGGCAAGGAAGCATGACGGTGTCGGAATATGCTGCTAAGTTCGAATCACTTGCAAGGTACTTTAGTCCGTTTCGTGACCGAGCTGACCAAGGATGGTTGAGTGAGAGATTTCAACGGGGATTAAGGTTCGACATCCAGAAGTCTGTGACGTCTTTAAGAATCAGGAATCTTCAAGAACTGATTGATAGGTGTGTTGAGGTGGAAGTTATGAGAAGCACCAAGAAGAGGAGTGGTACAGGGGGACTAGTGAGACCCCAGAGCGCAGGACAGAGGTTTGCTCAGAAGGGAAAGCAACAGAAGAAGCCATACAGTCGACCTCAAAGGAACAACAGCAAAGGCCAGTATCGCCTGATGGCTCAGAATACGAGATGCGGGAGTCAGACTAGCGCCGATGTGACTTGTTACCGTTGCGGTAAGCCAGGACACTATGCGAGCAACTGTACTATGAAGGATGATGTGTACTTCAACTGCAGGAAGCCGGGACACTTCGCTAAGGATTGTCAAGCGCCAAAGGCTGAATCAGCAGTGCACGCAACAAAGGCTAAGGGGAAACGTCTGATGGCTAAAGGCAGAGTCTTCTGCATGAGCGGTGAAGAGGCGGAGCAGGCTGAGGATCTCATCCAGGGAGACTGTGAGATTGAGGATAAATCCCTATCTGTTATTTTTTATTCCGGTGCAACCCATTCTTTTATTTCCTCGGATTGCGTAGATCGTTTAGAATTGACTGTGACTGCTTTACCATTCAAACTAGTAGTTACTACCCCAGCTGCTAAAACCTTGGTTACCAATACTGCATGCCTTAATTGTGTAGTGGCCATCCAGGGTAGAAAATTTGTGGTTAATTTGGACTGTTTGCCACTTAAGGGTCTAGATGTCATTCTCGGGATGGATTGGTTGTCTCATCACTATGTCCTTTTGGATTGTGCCCGAAAAACCGTGGTTTTTCCTGATCTTGGAATTTCCAACTATCTATCTGTTAATCATATTGGTGTTTCATTGAAAGAGGGAACTCAGGAATACATGTATTTGGCTAGTTCAGAAGTTTCTCAAGAATTCGAGTTGAAGAATGTTTCTGTGGTTTGCGACTTCTCAGATGTTTTTCCCGAAGACATGTTGGGATTACCGCCAGCTAGGGAAATCGAATTCTCCATTGATTTGCTTCCAGGAACAAGACCGATTTCGATAGCGCCCTATCGGATGTCTCCAGCTGAGATGAAAGAGTTGAAGTCGCAGATTGAGCACTTGGAGTCGAAGCAGTTCATACGACCGAGTGTGTCGCCATGGGGATCTCCAGTGTCGCTAGTGAAGAAGAAGGATGGTCGATCAAGATTGTGCGTGGATTATCGTCAACTCAACAAAGTTACTGTCAATAATCGGTATCTGTTACCGCGTATCGATGATTTGATGGATCAACTACGAGGAGCTGCGATATTTTCCAAGATTGACTTGAAGTCAGGTTATCATCAGATTCAAGTGAAGGAAGAGGATATTCCTAAGACGGCATTCAGGACAAGATATGGTCACTACGAGTATCTAGTGATGCCATTTGGAGTGACGAACGTGCCCACAGTATTCATGAACTACATGAACAGGATCATTCACACATTTTTGGATCAGTTTGTGGTGGTATTAATAGACGACATTCTGATCTATTCAAAGAGCAGGGAAGAACATGAAGAGCATTTACGCCAAGTACTACAGATACTACGAGAGAAGCAGCTTTATGGTAATCTTTCTAAGTGTGAGTTCTGGCTCGAATAGGTGAATTTTCTCGGACATGTGATAACCAAGGACGAGATAGCTGTGGATCCAGCCAAGATTGAAGCTGTGTTAGCACGGGGACAGCCGAAGACTGTAACAGATATTGTAGGATTAGCAGGCTACTACCGGAGATTTATTGAAGGTTTTTCGAAGATTGTAGCACCGCTTACACGACTTACAAGGAAGGATCAACCGTTTGCTTGGACCGAAGAGTGCGAATTCAGTTTCCAGAGGTTGAAGGAGCTTTTGACGACAGCGCCTGTGTTGATTTTGCCTCAACTGGAAGAGCCTTACGAGGTGTACTGCGATGTGTCACACCAAGGATTAGGATGCATGCTGATGCAACATAGGAAAGTTGTGGCTTATGCCTCGAGACAGCTCAAGATTCACGAGAGAAACTATCCTACGCATGATTTGAAGCTTGCTACAGTGGTTTTCGCATTGAAAATTTGGAGACACTATCTCTATGGAAGTACGTTCACTGTTTACAGTGATCACAAGAGCTTGAAATACTTGTTCGATCAGAAGGAGCTTAACATGCGACAGCGAAGATGGATAAATTTTTTGAAAGATTACGACTTCACTTTGGAATACCATCTAGGAAAGGTGAACGTGGTAGCTGATGGACTAAGTAGGAAGAGCGTTTTAGCTTCAGCAATGATGATCAAGGAGTTGGAGATGCTAGAGAAGTTTCGAGACTTGAAGTTGAACGTGGAAGTGTCACCGGGAAAACTGAAGTTTGGAATGCTCACCATTTCTAATGGATTATTGGGCGAGATTAGGAACCATCAAACTGATGACAAGCTACTACAAGAGAAGGTTGGACTGGTAGCACGAGGAAAAGCGACAGAATTCAAGATTGGAGCGGACAACATCTTGAGGTGCAACGGACGTGTGTGTGTGCCTGATGTGGCGGGACTGAGGAAGTTGATTCTCAATGAAGCGCATAAGAGTAGATTGAGTATTCATCCAGGAGTTACGAAGATGTACCAAGACTTGAAGAAGCATTTTTGGTGGCCCGAAATGAAGAAACAAGTGGCAGAGTATGTGGCTTCCTGTCTTACTTGCCAGAAAGCGAAGATAGAACATCAACGACCAGCAGGGATGCTACAGTCACTTGATGTACCTGTGTGGAAGTGGGATAGTATTTCTATGGATTTCGTCGTGGGATTGCCAAGAACGCAGAAGAAGAATGACTCGATTTGGGTAATCGTTGACCGATTGACCAAATCTGCTCATTTCTTGCCGGTGAGATCGACTTACAACGTGGAGAAGCTGACAGAGATTTACACCACGGAGATTGTGTGACTGCATGGCGTGCCATCTTTTATTGTTTCTGACCGAGATCCGAAGTTCACATCTCACTTTTGGAGGGAATTTCAAGAAGCAATGGGAACCAAGCTCAAACTTAGCTCAGCATATCACCCTCAGACCGATGGTCAGACTGAGCGGACGATTCAATCACTAGAAGACTTGCTGAGAGCGTGTACGTTGGATCACAGAGGAAGTTGGGACGATGTCTTGCCGCTAGTAGAGTTCACCTACAATAACAGTTATCACGCGAGCATCAGTATGACACCTTACGAAGCGTTGTATGGACGTAAGTGTCAGACGCCTCTTTATTGGTACCAGAATGGTGAGAGTTCTGTCGTGGGACTAGACATGATTCAGCAGACTACCGAGAAGATCCGACTGATCAGGGATAGGATACGGATGTCTCAGAGTCGACAGAAGAGTTATGCGGACCAAGGTCGTCGACCGCTAGAGTTTGAAGAGGGAGAACATGTATTCTTCTGAGTTACACCTATTACTGGAGTTAGTCGAGCGATCAAATCCAAGAAACTTACTCCTAAGTTCATTGGACCTTACCAGATTCTTCGTCGTATTAGTCCAGTGGCATATCAGATTGCTTTGCCACCCTTCTTGTCAAACGTTCATGGCATCTTTCACGTCTCACAGTTGTGAAAATATGTTTTTGACCCTTCTCATGTTATTGAACCGGATGTGATTCAACTACGGGACGACCTATCGTTTGAAGCGTCACCTACAAGGATCGTCGATCGAAAGACTAAGCAACTAAGGAATAAAGAGATCCAACTTGTCAAGGTCGTGTGCGATCAGAAGACCGGAGATGCAACGTGGGAGCTGGAAGTGAAGATGAAGAACCTATATCCAGAACTTTTTCTCGGTAAGTATCTTACCCATTGCTTCGAGGATGAAACTATTTTTAGGGGGGAGTATTGTAACACCTGTATTTTCACGATGTTTTATTTAGCGTTATTATGGTATGTTTTGACGTATTTATGCTATAACAAGCAGTTTTTTGTGCTCTAAGTAAGTGATTTAAATAAATCAAGATCAAATTAAATTTGAGAGTTAATATTTAATTTTAATTCATGGTTTGAATATCGTCGAAAAATTCTAACGAAGTTTCGTCGCGTTTCAAATCTTCGGGCAGTTTTACCGCAGATAAAATTTTAAATGAACCCCGATTTCGATGAAAATCGAATCGTAACTTGTCGTGATTATTTTTTAACGTTTGATATGATTTTTATTATGTATAATAAAATAATATCACGCGGTGAATTAATTTCTCGCTAAATTAATTTTCGCGATTTTATCGGCGAGTAATTAATCGGTAACGCGATTATTCGATGCCGTATTTTGGCAACCCTTAGACTCTAGAATTAGAGGGTAATCATGAGAGATGTGAGATTAGATGGGTAGGATTAGATGATGTGATTAGCATATTTGCTTTATTGCTAGGTGTCATACTATGTGTGATTAATTTGAAATTACTTTTTTATTAAACCATTTTTAGCCTAGTTTTGTTTTAAGCGATAAGACAAAAATCCCACCCCCTATTTCAGCCCCAAGGCCGACCCCTCCCTCTCTCTCTACACTCATCATCTTCATCTTCTTCAACTTAGAAAGAGAAGCTCAAAAATCCTCCATGGTTCCAAACTTTTCAAGCTCCATTTCACCTCCATTCTTCCATGATTCTTGCTAGCTTTTTCTTCTACTCTCCATCACCCTCTACTCCTCCATTCAAGCAAGGTTGAGATCACATTTTCTACTCCCAAAACAGCCCTTGGCCGCGAGCTTGAGGAAGAAGAGGTGGTGGCTTCTTTCATTTTTTTTCCTTATTCTTATAGTTTGTTTTTGTGTTGTTTATTGTTTGATCATGATTAAATGATGGAGATGGACACATAAACCCCAATCTTGAAACCCTAGGCGCAAGAAAAAAGGGGAAAAGGAGGGTAGTGTGACTTGATGACAATCATGAAATTAATTGTTGTTTCTATCTTAATTGGTGATGTTCTTGTTGTTGTAGTTGATAGTTTTGTGTTAGAAGCATGATTAGGTATTTTATTTAGAAATTTGAGGCTCTTGAAATGTTGTATAGCATGCCTAAGCTTGTTGATGATTAGTTTTTGATGTTAGATTGTGATTTGATGAAGGAAAAGAATTGATTAAAATGGTGTTGTTGATGTTGGGTGAGGATTTGCAAAATTTTTAAAAAAAAAGTGGGTTGAGGCCGTGAGCCTTAGGAGAGAAATAGGAGAGGAAAAATTATTTTGAAACTTCCTTTTAATTGGTATTGAAAATTTGGTCTTTCATTGAATTTGATTTGGTGAAAAGGATTAGGACTCAAGTGTTAGTTAGAAGTTATTTGAAAATCTTTTGGTTATGAGAATTGAGAAAATAGTTTGTTGTTTGATATAAGTTTTCTTATGTGTACTAAATGCCACTTGATATTATTTGAGTTTGGAAATGATGTATGGAAATGGTTACCTATTTAAAAGAAGTTTTACAAATTTTTATAAGAAAAAGGGGTGGTGGCTGAGAGGCCCTTAAAGGATGTGGAAGGAAAGTTTTGTTTGTAACTTGGAAATAATGCTTACATGAAATGTGTTTTAGGCTTTTGGAAATGTATGAAAAAAAATGGTTAATTGAAGTATGCTTATTTTAAGGTTTTCAAGGA
This sequence comes from Calophaca sinica, assembly GCA_037113605.1. NCBI lineage: Eukaryota > Viridiplantae > Streptophyta > Magnoliopsida > Fabales > Fabaceae > Calophaca > Calophaca sinica. The sequence continues at coordinate 60,410,645 of CM073735.1, forward strand.
ATTAAAGATATATGTTAAGTTAACCTTTCAAGAAATGATTTTGATTTTAAAACCTATTTCTTTCAAGTAGCTAGTAGTTAAATGCTTGAGTGAATACTTGGTTAGAAAAGGGTTAGGTTTTGAGAGCCTAAGTTTCTAGTTAGTTATTAGAATTGTGCTAAGTTTAATTGTGGTGATAGGAGTTACGAATTCGGAAATCGTGCGACGTGGACTCGAGGCGTGCGGTACCACGCTAGCTACTAACTGTGATAAGGGTAACATTAGATATTGATAGGAATTTAATTTTCAGCCTTATGCGAAGAAGTCTGAGAACTTCAGGGTTCGAAGTGAGGGTCTCGTACCCCTTCGACTTTTATTTCTTAAAATTGTAATTATGATTATTTAGTGGGCTTGTCTGCAAGTGGATGGCAGCTGTCCCCAACCCCCCACACTTATTTGATTTCCTCTCTGTCAACTCCACTGAGTTGCAGAGGGATGAACTGAATTGTCAATTTGCGTTGTTTGCTGAGTTGTGATAGGTTGAAATGAATTGCTTATACTGTTAAACTGTTTCGCACTATATTGAGCTTGGCATGAATATTATTTGATATGCGGTTAAATAATTATTCAATTTGCTTCGTGAATTATCGTATACGGCGACCTATTCATTGGAGTGCGGGAGTTTAGTCAAGTCGTTGAGTTGTCATGACGTTTTTGAGCTTCAATCCGGTTAACCTAGGGTGCTAGGATCCCCTAAACGGCTCCGGCTGGTTCTTTGGCAGCTTAGCTAGATGTCGTAGTGTCAAGGAACCTGAGCTGAATGTCCTAGGGTGAGCGGAAAGCCCAAGGCTACGGCTGGTATTCAGTGGATGGATCGGCTTTACTTTCCGAAAATTGTCAAGTGTCGTGAGAATATGACTCTTGAGTTGAGTCTTGTGAGAGTCTTGAGTTGCGTCTTGAGTACTATGCATATAGTTGTTTTTGCCTATTTTTATGATTGTTATTCCCTGATTTATTGAGAAGTTGATCCTTTCCCGTGGTGCCTTTAACCAATGATGGTGACGCAGGCGATGACGAACAGCGTGCTGATACCGGCGATGGGGACATCGTCGAAGATCATCTTTGATTTCCCAGACATTGAGATGCCCGCGACGATGGAGTTCAACCCCATCTCCCGTCGCGTTGTTTATACAGGGGATGTTGTACAGAGCTTTCGAGAGGGTGGTATGGTAGTGAGACAGGAGACTTCGCGGCTCACAGTGAGCTTTCCGATTCGAACGATGCAGATAGTGGATGCCTGGCATACTATTCAGAGAGAGATGACTATGCCAGCATCATCTTTCTCGACAGAGGGACCCCTCGAGATCCCGAGGCGTACTGCTTCCCGACTTGCTTCCCGAGGGCGAGGACCGAGGGTTCGATGGACCGCTCGTAAGAGCGTAATCAGACGTGGGACTGTCGGAGCTTCTACTTCTAGGGCGGCTGTTACTCCGAGTTCTTTGGCAGAGGTTGAGCCAGAGCCAGCAGCAGAGCCGGCCTCCCCCATGCTTGATAGGACACCTTCTCTGCCGGTGGACCCTCCTCATGTGTGTAGTGTGTGCGGAGAGGTGGGTTATAGCGGTGCAGATGCTGCGGAGGATGTGCTAGTAGGAGAGGATGTGCCGGAGGACGTACCAGCGACTGTACCATTTATTGATTTGACTGGCGAGGACCCGATGGACGAGGAGGATCCGTCTGAGGATCCGAATAGCTATATGTAGTTGTCATGATTGTCTGACTGTTTGTTATATTATTTTGGATGATTGTAGTATATGCTCTTAGTGTACAGTTTTTTTTGGTGACTAGTCAGGCCTGGTGAATTGTCTTTTGTATATTGCAGGTAGACTGGTGGCATAATTTTGGAGCAGCCCTCTGCGTGGGTGTCTGCCGAGAGTACCCCAGGGGTATGATTGCTCTCATGAGGGTCTTCATACCATAGGTGTATTCTTTCGTACATTTTCATGCACTGCTTTATTTTGTACGTACTGTTTATGCGGACTTGGTTATGTATATATGTATGTATTTCCAGTGCTTGAGTCTTGTGTCTTAGTTTTCACCATGTTTCGAAACGTTTTGGCAACTCTATGTGTACTTTATGGATGTGGATCGCTTCAAAAAAAATAGACCACATTTTGCAAAGGACACTAGAGCACTATTTTAAAAATGCATCGCATACAAGTTTAGTTCTAATTTAGTAGCGGTCCAGAAACGTGTCGTTACAGAGTTCATGGCAAGGCTCTTGGCTGCTGGAAGTTTACTGTTTCCATATTTTATTTGATTCAATGATTTAGCTTTCACTTGACTTGAATTGATTGCAGAATGAAGAAGATGAGTGTTAGTTGTCACGTGTTGAAATGAATAAATGTTCTTTTTTGTTAGTTACAGGGGTCTTGGTGGGAGGGGGAAGAACAAGTGCTTCGTTATTGTGAAGCTACCAATTATGGTGGTAGAGCACGTTTAGTTTTCATAACCTTCCAGTTGGCACTCTATGGCGTTAGACATCCACGGGTGAGGGATAGAGCCATGGGAGCAGATCTAGATAGAGGTGTCACGAATTTACTAGTGGGGCTCAAGTGCGAAGAGAATACGCATCAAATACAGAGGAATGAGTCACGTGATTTTTTAATATCAGTCGTTCATTTCGATGCAACGGTGGTTATTAATATTTCTCGTTTCTCACAATAAACACAAGTTCTCACCCGATACGCTCCCGTGAAAAAAGGGATAGATCATTTTTTAGTCCCCCAATTTATGTTTATTTTTGTTTTTTGTCCCTAAATTTTAAAAAAGTCTCTTTTTTGTTGCCCTAATGTCCTAAAATGTGCTACAATGATCTCATTGTATTACGCCTAATTTATCACGTGTCAGTTAGTTAGTTAGTTACTAGGCGGTTATCATTCTGTTACTAGGCGGTTAGTTAGTTTTAGTTTCCTAGCTTTCTTATATATACTCTTGTTTTCATTATTTGTAACTAACTTTTCATTCTGAAGTTCATTCAATGAAATTGAGCTTTCAATGCTCTCATCTACATACCGATCTCCCTCTGGATTTCTACATGGTATCAGTTTATTTTTTGAGGGTTTGATCATCGCTTCTTTGTTGCGAATCTCTTCTTCTTCTTCTTCTTCTTCTTCTTCTTCTTCTTCTTCTTCTTCTTCATGAGTCAGTCGTGAAATTCATCTTCGATCGTGTTGTTTTTCGCATTCTTTTGCTTCAATTTCTCTGTTTTTCATTGCTTCGATCGGTTTGATTCATCACACATTCACATTTCCTTTATTCATCAATGGATTCTTCTGATTCCGGGTCTGTTACTCATGATGATGCTTCTACTCATGATTTTGGGTCTATCAACAGGACATGTTGGATCCCTATTTCATGCATCCCAGCGATAATCCTGGCATTGCTTTGGTTTTTCCGCCTTTATCGAATGACAATTATCACTCTTGGTCTAGATCTATGCTAGTTGCTTTACAATCCAAAAACAAATTACATTTCATTGATGATTCATTTCCGAGACCTAATGATGATCAACGGAAATCCCTAGCTTGGGATCGATGTAATACTATGTTGATTTCTTGGATTATTCATTCACTTGACTCTAAAATTGCACAGTGTTATGTTTCTAAGCACTGCTGGTGACATATGGAAAGAACTCAAGGATCGTTATTTTCAGGGAGATATCTTTCGCATTTCTGCTCTTCTGGCTGAGATATATAGCATGAAGCAAGGCGATCTCTCCATTACATCTTACTACACAAAATTGAAGAAACTGTGGCAAGAATTGGACAATTTTCGTCTGATTCCAATGTGTACTTATGTGATTAAATGTTCTTGTGCCGTCATCACTAAATTCAAGGAATATCGTCAAGGTGACTATGTCATCCTATTTCTTCATGGCCTCAATGAGCAATATTCTCCTGTTCGCTCTCAGATAATGCTAATGGATCCTCTTCTAAATGTTACTAAGTTGTTTTCTCTCCTTATTCAACAAGAGCGTCAGTTATATATTCCTGTGGATGATTCCAAACTTGTTGATGCTGTTTCTTTTAATCCTGGTAGAGGTAATTCTATATGCGGCAACCGTGGCAGAGGAACTCGTGGTGGTTCCACTGGTTATGGCCGTGAAAGAGGAACTAGAGTCTGCTCTTATTGCAATAAAACTGGCCACATGGTTGACACCTGCTATAAAAAACATGGATATCCGCCTTATATGCAGAAATCTAATCCTGTCAATGCCTGCACCAATGAGAATTTTGAAGCTGGTGATAAGCCCCACTCTGTTGCAGTTGGGGAGGATCAGGCAGATCCTGGAAAGTTAAGTTTTATTCCCGAGCAACACTAAGCACTATTAGCCTTGCTCCAAAGTCCTTCCACTTCGCAAACTCATTCCCTCAATCATTTAACTTCCATGCCTACCTCCACTGTAGGTAAATTTTGTGCCTCTTTCTCTTCTAAACCGAACTCATGGCTCCTTTATATAGGAGCTACTGACCATATTTGTTGCTCTAGATCACATTTTCAATTTTTAAAGGCCATCAAACCTATTCCAATCCATCTCCCCAATGGTTCCTCTATTACTGCTCAATTTACTAGAACGGTTTCATTCACCCCTGAATTCTATCTGGTTGATGTGCTTTACATTCCGTCTTTTTCATTCAATATTATTTCAATTCCAAAACTCACCCTTTCCCTTTATTGTGTTTTCATGTTTAATGCTAAGAAATGTTTGATACAGGACAACCCTACCCGGAAGATGATTGGTGTAGCTGAGTTGGATAATGGACTTTACTTCTCCATCTGTTCAACCTTTATCTGTTGAATCTGCTCTTCATTTTGTAAACACCACTGTTCCTACCATTTGTAATTTAATACATTCATCTCATTGTAATATTTGACATCTTAGATTTGGCCATCCTTCCCATGATAAACTTGTTCATATCAATAAAGATTTTCCATTTGTGAAATTGTCTAAATCTGTTTTACCATGTGATGTTTGCTTTTATGCAAAACAGAAAAGACTCTCTTTCCCTGATAGCAATTCTGTTGTTTTGCACTGTTTTGATCTTGTTCATATGGATGTTTGGGGACCTTTTTCTGTCCCTTCTATGTTTGGTTTCAAATACTTCTTAACCATTGTTGATGATAAAAGTAGTTTTGCTTGGATTTTTCTTATGAAATTAAAATATGAACTTTCCAAATTGGTTTAAAATTTTGTTTCTATGGTTCATACTCAATTCGGTACCAAAATCAAATGTATAAGATCTGATAATGGGAGTGAATTTCTCTTGAAAGATTTTTACCAAAGTCAAGGTATAATCCATCAAACCTCTTGTGTTGTTACCCTCAACAAAATGGTATTGTTGAGAGAAAGCACCAACGTATCCTTGGTGTGGCTAGAGCCTTATTATTTCAAGCCAACCTACCAATTTGTTTTTGGGCACATGCTGTTAGTCATGCAATTCATATCATCAACAGATTACCCACTAAATTCTTAAATCACAATACTCCTTTCCAAGTCCTTTATCAATCTCAACCTGATTTTCAATCTCTCAAAGTCTTTGGATGTTTATGCTTTGCTCCTACTTTGAAAGCAAATAGACACAAATTTGATTCTAGATCAAGAAAGAGTATTCACTTGGTTTTTAAATCCGGTGTTAAAGGTCATATCCTCTTTGACCTACAATCTAGACATATCTTTTTTTCCAGGGATACAATTTTCTTTGAAACTGTGTTTCCCTTCTCTGCATCTGTCAATACACATTCTGTTTCAATACCCAATTCTGCATCAGCATCTCAAAATCCATCCATTTATGATTTTTTAGATATCTCAACTCCCAATTCTCCTTCTTCAGAGTCTCCACTACCTAACTCTCAGCATACTACACCTAATTCAATTCCTCATTCCTCTCATACATCATCCAATCCTTCATCTCCTTCTCACACTCTACCCGAGTCATTGCCTACCCTTGCAGATAATTCAATCATTCCTTTGAGAAAGTCCTCTCGGGTTAGCAAACCTCCAACTTATCTCAAAGATTACCATTGTTCCATCCTCACCACTTCCAATCCTGAGTGCAACTCAAGTACACCATCTTCTTCCACCTCAGGTAGTATTTATCCTTTATCAGGTTACATTTCTTATGATATTTATCTCCTTCCTATAAGCATTTATGTCTAAACATTTCCACCAATTCTAAACCTAATACCTATGAGGAGGTGATGTGTGATGACAATTGGAAAAAAGGCTATTCAGGCTGAACTGGATGCTTTGGTTAAGACTAACACATGGGAATTTACTGATCTTCCTTTGCACAAGAAGGCTATAGGCTACAAATGGGTTTTTAAACTCAAGTATCATTCTGATGGTTCAATAGAGAGACATAAAGCTAGGTTGGTTGCCAAAGGGTTTACACAAACTACTGGCATTGATTACCTAGATACATTTAGCCCTGTGGTCAAGATGACCACTATTGGATTGCTTTTATCGTTGGAAGCCGCCAATAACTAGCACATCTTTCAGCTGGATGTGAACGCAGCCTTCCTATATGGTGACTTAAATGAAGAAGTCTACATGAAAGCACCTCCAGGTCTTACCATTCCTCACAAAAACATTGTATGCCACTTAAAAGAGATCATTATATGGCCTTAAACAGGCTAGCAGGCAGTGGAATACCAAGCTGACTCATACTCTCATTGATTCTGGATATACTAAAGCTGACTATTCTCTCTTTACAAAGTCATCTTCATCTGGTTTTACTGCTATTTTGGTGTATATAGATGACTTAGTGCTTGCAGGGACTGATATCCATGAAATACATCATGTCAAGGCATTGCTTGATAAAAAAATCAGCATCAAAGATTTGGGAGCTTTGAAGTATTTCCTTGGTTTTGATGTTGCTAGGAGTAGTAAAGGTATTTCTCTATGTCAGAGAAAATATGCTCTTGATCTTCTTCAAGAGGTTGGGCTTCTAGGTTCTAAACCTTGCTCTACTCCTATGGATCCTTCTATTAAGCTTCACAAGAAATCTGGTACTCCTCTGCCAGATCCATCTAGCTATCACAGGCTTATTTGCAAGTTACTCTATTTGACACATTCTTGGCCAGAAATTTCTTACTTTGTTAGCAGACTAAGTCAATTTCTTTATGCTCCCACTGATGCACACATGCAGGCTCAAATCTAGCCCAAGCAAAGGTTTATTTTTCAGTGCTTTATCTCCCATTGTACTTAAGGGCTATTGTGATTCAGATTGGAGTTCATGTCCGGATACTAGGCGTTCTACTACTGGCTTCTATTTTTTTATTGGCTCCTTTATGATCTCTTGGAAAAGCAAGAAGCAATCCATAGTATCACGATCTTCTTCTGAAGCGGAGTACTGTGCCTTGGCTCAGGCTACTTGTGAGGCACAATGGCTTCCTTATCTTCTCCATGATTTCCATATCAAACATCCATCTCTGTTGATAATTTACTGCAACAACAAATCTGCTTTGCACATTGCTGCGAATCTAGTGTTCCATGAACGAACAAAGCATATAGAAATTGATTGTTATGTAGTTCGAGACAAAATACATGTTGGGATTATTCATTTATTGCCCATTCCCTCCAAAGACCAAGTTGCTGACATTTTTACCAAACCGCTTCATCCAAGTCCTTTTACTGGTTTTGTTCTCAAGCTTGGAATGTTGGACATCCATTCCAGCTTGCGGGGGGTGTTATGCCTAATTTATCACGTGTCAATTAGTTAGTTACTAGGTGGTTATCATTCTGTTACTAGGCGGTTAGTTAGTTTTAGTTTCCTAGCTTTCTTATATATACTCTTGTTTTCATTATTTGTAACCAATATTTGTAACCAACTTTTCATTCTGAAGTTCATTCAATGAAATTGAGCTTTCAATGCTCTCTTTTACATATCGATCTCCCTCTGTATTTCTTCACATTGTTTTGTTTTGATCCCTATAATATAAATTTTATCTCATTTTAGTCCCTATAATATTAATTTTTTTCGTTTTAGTTTCTATCTTACAAGGACTAATTGAACATAAATCAAATATCATAGGGACTAAAACGAGAAAAAATATATTATAGGAACTAAAACAAAACAACGAGGACCAATTGTAGCACATTTTAGGACATTTGGTACAAAAAATATATTTTTTAAACGTTAGGGGAACTAAAAATATAATTAGCCCTTAATAAAAGAAAACACATGTGTTCCGACAAAACCCAAAAAGATGGTCCAAATTATCTGAGGCCTATCTTAAGGTCGGATTTAGTGGAATATGTCTAAGTTTCACACTGACACACCTCATTTTATTTGAGATATTCTCGCAAACGACTCATCGCCATCTTATAGAACTGTTCAGAGCAAGTGTCACCTTTTCACAAAGGCTAACTACTCTATCTCAATTCTCCAATAGGCTTGATAGTGGATTGAGCATCTTAATGTGTGATCCACGAGTGTTTCCTCCCGTCCATCCTGGTTGAACAACAATGAGGATGAATACCCACAAAGACACTCCGACGCTCAAGTTAGTAAGTGTTTTAGCCTTAGGCAAGAAAATAGGAATAACACCATCCATTTTCATGAAGACTCAAGTCTATTTATACAAAGTTGTCCTGAGTGGGCCCTGATATGTATGTTCCATGTCCAAGGTCATACCTCAGAACTATGCCACATTCATGTTCTGGGGTTGGTATCATCGGTTTTCGGGATAACCTAGCTCTCTTAAATATTGTTTGTGGTTTCCTGAACGCTTCATCTTCGTCAGCCTTACTCATGAGGTGGTAAAGTCTTCTTCTGTTGAGGTCGCGTGTTGGCCTTCTCCTTTTGTACATAAGGTTCCTTTCCAATGATAACCATATGAGATTGTCTTGATCAGTAGCACATACTGTGGTGTGATCTCTTAGCCACCTATTCTAACACTTCTTTCGATCGGGCCATGATTCGCGACCAGATCAGTTTCCCTTCAGCTTTGTGCCAAGTCGAGGTAAGTTTACTTAGCTAAAAATATGGTGTCAAAATGTTATTTATTGCCTCGCGACCTTTTCCTTGGCAGTATCATTATCACCCAGCTTTTTATGAGTGAGCTAATCAACGCTACTTTCTAGGCGATAGTAATACAAGTCTAGGTATGCGCGATTTTAATGTCATAATTATGTGCATTAGTAATCCGCCTTCTGGTTGGTTGTGTCTGAGCGATAGTAGTTAAGGGATAATTATCTACAGATAGGCTTCTTGTGCTATTCATTTTCCTATCGCAATCTTGTACTGTTTCATCTTGAAGTTATGCAACTTCCTATTATTGCTGAGTGCTCAAATAAATTTGATGGTTTAACCCATTAGGTTTATTTGGCACTCAATGGTGAGAGTGAGTTACAGAATCTATCATTTGATGATTTACGAAATCAACATTCTTTGAGCTTATCTGTGCACCCAGCTATCCTATTCTTCTTGGATGACACGTAGCAGCCGATCTTCTCCTCATGCTTGGAGCGTGAAGTTTGTGAGTTGTGCCGCAATCTTCTAGGGACTAAGTAGATTTTTCTAGGATGCTTCCTGTGCCAGATTCCCTATTGTCATCCTGGTGGGGTTCGAATATCGTACCTATGAATTTGATAGGTTCACGCCTTCTTTGGAGGTCTTGATTTTTGTGATGGCACTTTGAATGGAGTGATCAACTTGCAGGGAGTTCCCTATCAGTCGTGACCTTTGATCAGCAACGTTCATCTTATATTTGGCACTGCTGATTGGCGTAATTTTGGGAACATCGTGGTGTATTCCCTTCTTTTATCACGCATATTCCTCATCAAAAGAATGAGAATGACTTTGTACTATGAATTTCTTGATTCATCATGATTTCCAAACTGTGGTAATTGTGCTATCTTTATAATGAATAAGTCATTTTCATGCTTATTTCTACTTTATGGCATCCATCGTTGTTTGACAGTCATGTTTTTCCTGGCCACGCATCGTTTGTTGGAAAATGAGCGAATATCAGGCGCCCTTTTTAATCCATCATCTCCTTGAAAGGAAAGGTCTGGGCGTCTCTCTTTTAACCTCTACTTTTCTTAACGCGTTTTCTTCTTGAGTTTGCGATCATCCATTATTTAGGGATTGTAGAGGCTACGTTTTTGCATCCTTTGTGTATCCTTTCTAGTAAGACATCCTTTGAGTCTCTTCTCTTCTTCATTTATTTTGAAACTACTTCGCATATATGAATCAAGGACGAGTATCACACTGTATCTTGGTTTGTTAAGGGCTGAGGCTACTAACAATGAAAGCAGAATGCTATTTCCGTTTTATTCGTGGGTGACACTGCCTTCTCCTTCAGAGGTTCTGACGACACTACAACGATTCAGGCAAACTGCGGCGGTTCTAAAAGCATACCCCTGCCGGCGGTTCGGAAACAGCCACAGTTATCAATGTCGGGATGTCATTTCGCGGCGGTTATAACCAACCGCTGGTATAACTGCCGCAGGTTACCTGAAGCTATTAGCGGTGATTTAGAACCGCCGAAAAATGCACCCAAAAATTAAAAAAAAATGTAGGGGCGGTTGAAAACCGCCACAATGAGTAAAAAAAACATTTAGCGGCAGTTTAGAACCGCCGCAATGTTCAAAAAAATTAAAAAAATTTAAGGGCGGTTTAGAACCGCCGCAATGAGTCAAAAAAAAAAATGAATATAAATAAATACACACACCGGGGTTTCTCTTCAAGTATCCTTATAAGAATACTTAGGAGAAAAAAATGAGAACTAACCCCTAGAAAATCAGATGTTTCAGTATACTGGTGACAATTCAAGATATGCAACTTCAACAACAAACAATCACTTAGTAACTGACAAACATTGGTTTTCCCTCCACCCGTTTCCCCAACAAGCAGCACAGGCTCACGTAATTCAAAACAACGTTCCACGAGAAAGTATAGCTTATGCATACTTTTGGTCGAGATTACACTGCATATGCAAAACCATCAGTAAGAGATACTGAACCAAGAATTTTGGACAACACATAAAAGGCAATAATAAACCAATACCTTCGAAGACTCTTCGAGCCTCTTAAACCAACAATTGATTTGGAAGAAGAGTTACTTCCAAACAATATTTGAAATACAGTTGAAAAAAGCTTGTTAAAGATATATTTATTGTTCATCCTTTTTAATTCTTTTAAGAAGTATTGTACAAGCAACAATTTGAACTAAATTCTAAAAGGAAAAAATTTCAATGCACTAACCAAGAACTCAATCCAGAAAAATAGAAATTATCATATATGGCCCATAATCAATACAATATATAGGTAAACACAATAGTTCGGAATTTAAATCCAAATTGTGTGATCCAGTATCAACAAAACAACAATTGTACAAGAGAAAAGAAAGAAAAATGAAAAAAATATAGAGGAGAATATTTGACAGGAATTAGGATTAGATGCTCCAACAGCCATGATAGCCTCCCTCTGTATCAGCAAGAACAGTAGGATTAGATGCTCCAACAGTCATGATAGCCCCCTGAAAATAAATGACAAAGTTTAATTCTAAAAGAAAGTTCAAATTGCTAGAAAATGAGCCAGAGAATCTCTCAAATTAATACTTAAAAATTCCTAAAGATCATCACTAACCTGGCCCGGTGGAAGTATGGCTTCAAACCTATCAAAGATGTTGATATCTGAAATATATAACCTAAAAATCAAGAAATATATAACCTGAAAATCAACAAACACAATTAAATCAGAATATATAACCTGAAAATCAAGAAATAAGGTTCGAGAATTCAGCAGAAAAACAATAGGTTTTAAAAAAAAAACTACACCGAAACAAAATAGCATCATCAATTGTTAACAAAAGAATGCATCAATGCTATAGGATAAGTTGATATTTACAGTTAATAAAACCAACTTCTACAAAGCATGTTATGTAGAATGCAACAAATGCTCTGAACGTGTTCTTTAACTGACACCATTCGATTAAAAGAGTAAGCTATAATGGTTGGTGGTGGTTGAGTACCGCTAGCAAACATGTCCTAAAATTAATCATCATTTTTATTTAGAATTTAGAAGTACCAATATAGTAAAGGATTTTGTTACTCTTCTGTTAATATCAAACAATTTATGTCAAGATGCAAGTTTGTCATTGGAAAATGAGAAAACAGAAAACATGTTGCCCACAATAATGTTTCCCCAGTGAAGGGACTTCAAAATCCTTTTTCATGCTAATCTGCAATGTTAGAGGGAAAATGAGCAAAATCTATCACCTAGATATTGAATCCCTTTATTCAATTTAAGAAAAAAGTAAGGAGTCATAAAAAGTGGGGAGTAAGAGGATACAGAAGCATGAAAAGATTTATAGGCAGAGATTCACAGCATAGCACACAGAAGCATGAAAGAAATGCCTTAAATAAATGTGATAGCAGCAACAGATTCAAAGCATTGTTCCCCAGTGTATACTATAGTGAGTGCGGGTAATCAAGATAAAAATAAAAAATATCAATGATGCTATAAACTAAACTTCCTTGTCATGTGTTGATGCTGCCAATATGTAAACTCACACAAAATATAACTCACCGTGCCATTAGATTAGATTATAAAGAATGAATGTAACTCATAACAATGTAGCTCATTTACCATCTCAAAAATCAAAAACAGGGAATCAAGTTATCCTTATCAAATAACTTGAAGGGCAGTCTGCAAAACCAAAAACCAGAAACGAAAAAACCCCATAATGTTTCTATATCAACACTTACCTTGATTGGTTGAAGAAATCCTAAACCGTCAGATGACCAACTTTAAAGCTCTTATACTAAAAGAAGAGGCAACCTCATTGAAATGGCAACTGAAACTTCTTTAAAGAGAGGGAGAGAAACCTAAACAGATCTGCAAAGCACAAAAAACCCACAACAACGACAGATCTGAGAAGAGAGTAGAGTGCTCGCGATTCTTCGAAAATTACGATTCCTGCGTTAGGGTTTTAGGATTTAGGAACCAGCGACTTCAAAACGCGATTATAGGTTTTTGCTTCTATTCTACAGTTATCACCAGCATGAATCCACTATGATGTGACTGTACACAAGTGATTGGACGCTCACCGGGACACGGCGCAACGAAGGAGGAATCTGATGCTGCTAGACGGGGGTGCTCATGGTGGATGACGGCGAGAGGCGTCGTTCGTGGCACAATAGTTTGGTGAGGTGCTCATGTGTGGGTTTGGTGTTCACCTCCTTCCTCTGACAAACACACACATAGAATGTTAGGGTTTTGATTTGAGGATTTGGGAGAAATAGAGAAAGGTGCTCTCAGTGAGGGTTCTGAGATGTGGTCCTCGTAGTGAGCTTCTCGCAGCGAGGGCGCTGCTGCTTAGAGAAGAATGGGGAATAGCAGTGGGGTTTACAAATTTGGGTAAAAGCATATTTTTCCATTTGAACCGTCGTGAATTGCCATTCAGCCGCTGCGAATTGAAATTCAGAAACGCGGTTTTTTCTTTTTTTAATTTCAACCGCCGCCGGTGTCCATCAACCACCACGAAATTCAAGTATGTAATGGCGGTTACAAGAACCGCCGCCGCTGTTCAACTGTCGGCGATTCATGCTGCAACTGTCGCAAAAAAATATTATTAAATTTGTTAATAGGTAAAGTTTTTTTTTTTTTGGACAGAATATAGGAGTTATTAAAATACTTAATTATGAATGAATAAGGTAATGTTAGATCATTGAAATTAAGATTTATTCCACAATTTATAATATGCAATTAGATTTTCAGAAGTTGCACACAGACGTTGGGTGGGGTCTATTATTTTTCCTTCCTAATAAAAAAAAGTGTTTGTGAAAAACCGGATTCTTGTTTGCGTTGAATGGTATATTGAACAATCATGCTGTATTATTCTCAACCCTTTTTGCATAGAAACGAATAATCTGGCTCAGCTAATGGTGGTGGTGACTCAAAAGAGCTTAGTGTTAAATACGAAAAGTATATTCCAAAAATACGATTTTTTTTTTTGGTACAACCAAAAATACGAAATTTTTTAGACACATGATTTGTAGGAAGCATGCGTGTATCTTGTTGTCTCTTTTTTGTTCATGTTGTGGACCGAGAGTAACCTCTCTTGCATCAAGTATCAGATACATCACGTAGCAGTCGCAGGTATCAAACGTAAGATAAGATCCTTCGCTGGGTCAATTTAATGTGACATCGGAAAGTGAATCAAAGGAAAAGTTTGAACAAAAAACACTATGCAATGCTCCTAATGGATGTCTCTGTAACAGAAAAGGTTTGTACCCCACAGCTCCCGCTTTTAATGGCTTCCACGCCTGCGTGCCTCCCACTTTTCACTTTCCACTTTTATCGTGGGTTACTTGCACCTCCCCCTTTAATTTTATTAATTAATAGTAAACAATTTACTATTTTTTTATTGAAAAAAATTTAGGTGAGTTGATTCCCAAAGGCTCATCAGGGCCGGAAAAAGTCTCGAGGCTCAAAAAACACTTACAGATTTACTTACATATTGTCCCCTAATGGGGTTCTCGCATTGGCAGTGAGATTTGAACCCATGTCCTTGTAATATATGAGTTGAATCATTACCAATTGGACCAATCGTCGTTGGTGTAAACAATTTGCTATTGATTTTAACTTTGAATTTTTGATACATTGTCGTGCTAAAGTTACTTTGTACTCCTATCATTTTTTAATTCTCCCTCCGTTATCTAATATAAGCAAAAAAAAATCTATGTATTTGGTCTAAATTCTCTTCGTTACCCAATATAAACAAAAAAGACTATGTACATGGTCTAAATTTAGACCAAATACATAGAATTTTTTGCTTATATTGAATAACAGAGGGAGTCATTTATTGTTTAATATAAATTTAACTATGTTGACAACTATCTCATGTGCTGAATTCATTAAATAATATAATAACACATTATTAGATGTAAGTGTACAACTTCTTATTGTTATAGAATTGAAATCTTATTTTAAGTGAGGTTTTAGTAAACATATATCTCACATTAAATATGGGTATAAAAGAAATCCTAACAATTAATGCATTTTGAATGAGTTTATTTTTCTTATACTCCATCCGTTCCAAAATAAGTGTCGTTTAATTAAGATTTTTCACACAAATTAAGAAAGACAATAAATGAATGAATGTAACAATTTTACAAAATTATCCTTACTAACAATTGATTGTTATAAATGCATAGTCGATTATAGTTACTTGTGAGTGATGCTATATTAATTTGGGAGTACAATTGGAAAAAATTAATTAATTTTATATTGAAAAGATAAAATAACACTTATTTTAAAATAATTTTTCTTTTCTAAAACGATACTCATTTTGGAACGGAGGGAATAATTAGGACAAAAAAATACACCAAAAAGACTCTTGTAATATGAACCGAAGGTAGTAATATATGAAAATTAATTTCTAACTTAGTTATGTACTATTGGTGCATATATGGTAAACTTGACTACTGTGAAAAAAATAATGATGAATTGGAAAATATTGCTATTGGAAGACTTTAATTAACTTTTACTTTTAACTTACTCCCTCCATTGTAACAAAAAAAAAAAAAAACTTACTCCCTCCATCCCAAAATAGTGTAGTATTAAAAGAAAAAAGTCTCAAAATAATTATTGTTTTATCTTTTTAATGTAGTATCAAATATTATTTTTTACATTTTTTTACTTTTAAGTTAATATTGTGTGTATTAATATCAAGTCAATATATAATACTCAATAGTTAATAAAGATTATTTTGTACAATTATTATACATTTTCGTTCATTTATAACTTCTCTTAATTTGTGAAAAATAACTTAGGATGACACTTATAATGAAACAAATGGAGTGCTTTTTTAATATGCGAGTAGTCATAATTTGTAGGTATAAATGTCATATGTTCTACTCCATCCGAAATGAAATACTACTCCCGTTCTTTTTTAGATGTCGTTTAAGGTTATTTTATACAAACTAAGAAAACCAATAAATTTTGTTGTTCTTGATGAAATTATTGGTCATTTTCCTGTGATACTCTTAACTATTTACTACCCTATTACACTTAATTCTCCATCTACACTAAATAGTTAAGGGTATAGTTGACAAAAAATAATTAATGTAACCTTAGAATTTGAGAACGATAGATAAATAAAAACACAATTTCTCTAAAAAATAAATAAGTAAAAAGGAACAAAGGAAGTATAAGCAAAAGAAGAACAATGTTTGGTGGTCTAAAATATAAGCAATTTCGAACAACTTTTACCTTATTTAGTGATATCATTCCCAAAATACCCTTCAATTAATCCAGATTTTATTTTCAATAATTCTGTAATTATCATTCATGTGAAACAAATTCTCATAAAAAATTAAATAAATAGAAATGACAATTTGAGAAATATAATTATTATTTTTTATTATATCAAGAAAATCAAATAAAATTAACTAATTTTTTTAATTACCGTGAATTTAATTATTTATTCTTATATTTCATTATGAAGAGAGTACTTTATTACTCCTCAATAAAATATACATTTTATTTATAATGATGCTTTATATGAATTATTAAATATCAATTGTTCATTTTGTCAATAGTTATTTATAGAGTTCATTAAATATAATTAATTGAAGGGGGCCATAAAGGGCCCTGCAAACAAGTGGAGAAAGGTAATGAGAAATGAGAAAGGGACAAGAGTAATTGTTGAAAACTGCACCCCAATAATTTTTTGTAATGTCCCACCGCTCTTTATTATGTGTATTGCGTGTCAGTGGGTTGTAAAAAACTTCTTTTACCTAAAACTCCCAAGCTACTTAGAGTAATAAAAAAATCTCATTTGAAATATAGTTGGAAACTTCAATTAGGATTTACTTATTTATTTGAGAAATAAGGATTTATTTTTAGTGTGTGACTAACAAATTTTCGGTACATTGTGTATGATTGATAATTTATTCACAAAGAGTTTATAATAAACGTCGCAATTTTTGAAAATAAACGAATTTTCAATCAGAGATAATTTTTAGCATAAATATATTTGTCTCATTAGCAATTTGCACCCGTCATCAGATTTTCTTAATCTTAATTTAAAAACGTGACAAGAGTATCTTCTTCCTTAAGTAAGTACACATCTTTTTCCTCAAGCAAGATGCGTACTTTCTAATTTACTGGTCACATTAAAATTTATAGTAAGACAATTTCAAATGCCGAAATCAGATATATCGAAGGCAAAAGGACAGGATATCAACTTTTGTTTCCTTTTATTTTATTATTAAATAAATGATGGCTAAAAAAGCCTACAAAGGAGCAGCAGGGGAACAACTTCCCATTTTTTCCACTTCAAGCAATAAATTTAGACTAGGAAAAGGAGCGTCTAAAATTTGTAAAGAGAAAGAGGCAGAGTGCCCTCTCAAAACTAAAACATCATCACACATATTAGCTTCTCTAAGAGTGTACTTAACAGAGACCACCCAATCACGAAGGTGAAAATAGTGTAGGACCTCATCTAAGAGAGGTTGAAAAGAAGTAGAAGGAGGAATTCTATTATTGATCATGTTGACCAATATGAGAGAGTCTGTCTCAAAGATCACATGCGTCAAGGACAAGTTTCTAGCCACTTGAATGCCAAACTTGAGACCCCAATATTCTGATAACAAGGCATTACTCGGTCCCAACTTACAGCAGAAAGCTTTTAAAAAATGTCCCTCAGCATCTCTAATAACACCACCACAAGAAGAGTAGCCACCCATATAAGATCCAACTGTGTTGACTTTAACACATCCATTAGGAGGTTTTTGCCACTCCAAAATAGTATTACACATAGGAGCAACTCTTGAAGCAAGAGGATTCTTCAATTCTTTTTCAATTTGGTGCACTTGGTTAGAAACCTTCGGTAGCAATTGATAGCCCATATCAGTATGTTGAAAGAAGAGCAGCGAATTTCTATCTTTTCATATGGCCCATAAAGAAACTCCAAACATAGTTGACTAACTCCAGGGGACATCTGCCCTTGGATTTGTCTTTAAATTCCATTCAATCCAAGCCTATAATCCAATGTGAAATTTTGCCCAGTTTGGATTATCCACAGAGATAAAATTGTCCCAATACTCCTTCACTTTATCACAATCTCTCAGGAGATGCATAATGGTTTCAAGATGATTCATACACCTAGGACAAGTATCATTAGTTGTCATAACCCGATGGGTCATTTCTACATAAATAGTAAATGGGTAAAAAAATAATTAATTACTGCGAACAACATTATATATCTTGCCTGTAAAAAAGTGGACGTTTCTTGCAAATAAAGGTGGCTCGAGGAGTGACTATGATATTACAATGCTTAATAATACTACTAAAAAACTGCTATAATAGGTATTTTTGATGCATCACTTGGGAAACACTTATATTGATACTTAGAATTTGTCATATTACAAAACTAATTGAGTATCCAAAACAAAATGTTAAATTTTCTAATTGAATATAAATTTTCTAGTATTCATTCACCAAGAAATTGGCATATGATTATAAACAATAAAAAACAAAAAACTCCTTATATCCACCCACATATTTTGTGTCCTAGTATTAAAGAACTGAAATATATTTTATCAACATAATATAATTAGAATGCAATGACAAGGGTAAAATTAGCCATATTCATCATGCAGATATTTTAAGAAATAATGTTATGATATGATATCATGGTGAAATATGATTTCATGTCTATATAAAACTTGCTAACAGAGTGGGTGCATATAGTTACTAAACTCCTTTATCATTACAAGCAAATGTATTTTCTTTCTTTTTATTTTCTAATCAAATAAATAAGAGGATATATGAATTTTTATTTTTATCTTTTTTAAAATAAATATTACTTTATTTATTACTTTTTTTTGAGTTTGATAAATATACACTAGCAGTGTGAAAAAATTTTACATGATCATTCAATCATATTTCAATATGGTCACACTTTGTTATATCACTTCCTAAAATATCTCAACAAATATTTACACGGTGATACATGATTGGATGACTTTGTAAAACTCTTAAATTTAATGGACATGCACTGTTAATGTAAATGAGTTTTACAATGATATCCAATAAGAGCTCACTAATCCGCCATGTCTCACCCCACTTGTATATTTGTATAACTGTATCTTAAAAATAACTGCAGAATAGTGAACTCTTATCAAATATAAGGTAAATCTATAGTTTGTACGACTGCACATATTTCTTTTTCTCAAAACTTTTTTACACATTAGTCTATATCAATTTTATTTCTATATTTTTTTCGCGTGCCAGAAAAAGAAGCACCCGTGAACCGATCGCGTAAGGTTGTCATGGTTACACGAAGACAAATTCTAAATGAAGCACTAATCTTTTCTTTTTCTTTTAATCCAAGCTAGGAATACGTACGAACGAGAAACACTATTCATATCCTTTTTTTTAATAAATAAACACTATTCATATACTTAACATTTCCTGTCAAAAAAAATATACTTAACATTTGTTTTAAATTACACATTATATATTTATATTTATACTGCAGACTGTAGTAAATCCGTTTAAAGCCGTTTATCGATTTTCTCTTGTCCAATAATATATTTGTGTCCAGTCAAAAAAATAGTAATAATTTTGTGTCCTTTTTTTTCTTTCCATATCTCAATACAAGCGACAATTTTCTGACCAATAGCAACAATTCTGTAATTTTGCCCGTTAAATATAGAGTGCCATGAATTTAGAACGTTGATTAAAAACTTACGAAATAAAAAATTATTAAAAGATATAATATTTAATATTGTTATATTAAGAGAAAGTTACACTCACTTCTAAATTGAACAATTCATTTTAAAGGATAAAATAAATAATCTTAACTATTAATGAGAAAATCAAGCATGATTTATTATTTATATTTATATAATATTAATTATTGATTTTTTTATTAATAATTGAGATTACTTATATTATACTCTCAAGTAAGCTATTAACTTTAAAAAAGTCATATCTCTTTTTATATTTTCTTTTTATTTTGTCCATAGAAGGCATACTTGATCCTTATATAGGGAGAAGCAGGAATTGGAGGCATCGTGGGATCAAACCGACAATTCACCTGATGCCCCTGCAGCTCTTTACCGCTTACCTGCTATTGCAGAACCCCTTCTTTATGTTTTCTTAAATGACACAAACATCTCTTCTATATTTTTTTCATAAATCTCACCTCTATAATACTTATATTTATTAGCTACTCCTTCCGTTTCAAAACTTTGATTGTTTAAAGTTTGACACCAGACTAAGAAATAATTAATTTAAATAAAATTTGATTAAAATACCCTTAATAAATGTGTCATTTTTCAATGTAAAATCTATTGAGAATTACTAACACTCCACTAAAGTTACCTAGTAAAAATAAAGTACAATTAATGTATACTATTAACCAAGGTAATTAAAACCGGACCGGACATTGAACCGGAGAGGGCCAGGGTTCAAGGTTTTTGGGTCGGATCGGGTTTAATAAAATATTAATAAAATATTGTTTTTTAAATATATATACCAAATATATAATATATATAATATATATTATATATTTGGTGTATATATATTAAAAAATAGATAATATTTCAATTTATACACAAAATAACATGTAGCCTAGTGGTAAGATGACTTGTTATGGTCATGAGGATAGCAGTTCAAGCCTTGTTGAGACCAAAAACTGATTTTTTTAATTAATAAAGATAATTAAAAATTTTGAAAAAAAAAGGAGCCGAACCGGTTCGACCCTGAACCGGCCAGTTTTGACCGAAACCGGCCGATTCTGGCATTGAACCGACCGGTTCTCTGCCAGCCGGTCCGGAAACCGGGCCATAGTCCGGTCCGGTTTTTGTTACCATGCTATTAACTTAAGGGTATAATAGGAAAAAAATACTAAATTATGCTTTGAATTTCTAAAACAACCAAAATTTTGGAACAACAACAAAAAGCTAAAATACTCAAAATTTTTGGACCGAGAGAGTATTACCTATTTAACTATAGCTACTAAAATTAAACAAATAAGAGTCATAGGTGTCACGAGTTTGAACAAGATGTGTGAGTGTAATTTTTTTAATATTAAATTAAATATTATACTCTTTAATAAACTTTTGGATTAAATATGTTTTAGTCTCTATTAAATTATGATTTTTCAAGTTTAGTCTTCATATAAATTTTATTCATTTAGTACATATTTTTTACAAAACTACATGTTTTTAGACTCTCTCCATGGACTAAAAGGATGCACAGGAACTAAGTGTGTGTTTGGTTCTACAGTACCGAAAATTGATTTTGAATGAATTGATTTTGTACATAAAGTGATTTATGTTTGGATATACTCATGTAATAGTGAGTTAAACAATACATTTGAGAGACAAAATCACTTTGGAAGGCAAAAGCTATATAAATCCTAACTTGAAGTTAGAATCAATTTTAGTGGCAAAATTAATTCTAATAAAAAACAACCAAATATGTCAAAATCAATTTTTTGTTTGTAGAATCACTTTTAACACTTCTAAAAATGAATCCAAACACACTAAAAAATACAGTTTTATAAAAATCGGAGACTAAAAAGTATACACGAAATAAACTTAGAAAGTTGGTAATTCAGTAAACCTAAACTTTTTTATTACCTGATCTCTAAAAACACGGTTAGCATTTGTCCATATGGCATCATCCTTGATTTCATAAACAATAACGAGTGAGACAAGAGGAAATCCGTGTGCCGTTTGATTCTTTTACCTTTACTTGCTAGTGTGTTAAGCGGGTTAGAAACAATTAAGCTCCCTTGTGAAAAATGAATCCGATGGCGGCCCCAAAGAGTAAAAGTCAATTGTAATGCAAACACCCCCAAGTCTAGTTTTCCTCCGATTTCACACTCTTCTCTCTCTCTCTGACTCTATTTACCTTTCTTGTTCAGAAAGTTGCTCTGAATCTTCAATCCTCGCCTACACACTTATATAAATTCACAGTTACACAGCAATAACCAACTACCAAAAGCCTCTGCTTATTGTTCATTTTCTCGCATTTCCTCCCGAACAAAAAAATGCATCTCTACAATGCATGGTTGCCGCCACCGGTGGCGGCTCAGACCGCCGTGGAGAGAGAGTCGTTCGCGCGCGTCATCGCCACCGTCAAGTCATCCTTCCGCCACGATGATCCCGAATCCGTCTTCTCAACTCTCAAATACATCTCCGTCCTTGACCTGTCAGTTACATTTTCAACTCTCAATTTTCAATTTCAATTATCGCCTTTTTTATTTTCTTCTTTTATTCTTCTCCCCTAAATCATCGTTAATTTTCCTTTTCTTCAATTTCGTTTTTGTTTTTCTTTCCTCTGTTGTTTAGATTTCTGGTGTTTTGTCTTTGCAGTACTAGTTAATTCAGAGAAATCTATAATTTCGTTTCAATTGGTTTTCTTTTTCTTTTGTTTTGTCTTCTCTCGTTTTTAACAAATTCAGCTAATATTGCTCTTTCAGAGGTAACTGTGTGAAGTTTTTGACTGTAAACAAGCTCGCTTCAAATTCAGCCAACACACACCTTTAGCTGTTTCAATTGATTTCATAAAAATGTGTTGTGATCAAATGTGTTGGAGATGGAAGTTACAGAAACGCAATTGACTTCGTGCTTTGATGTCTTTTAGAGTGTCACTATTCATGGTTTTGTAAGCAAGTTGCAATTATGCAGATTACCTGACTGTAAAAACACTTGAGGAGTGTGATGCGTTGGTGTCTAACATGTTTGGTTCAGCTTAATTATGATAAAAATAATGGCTTCTGTTTTTTTCAAAACCTCTCTAAGGAAGCTGTCAAAGAAACGAGATTATTTTCTTTAAATGAGAAAATCCAAACACATAATGCTTAAGAATGTTGTCAGTGTCACTTAACGGTTATATATAAACAGTTACCTTTGTTTAGCTGTTGTGTAAATTCTGTTATTACTAGTTTCAGTGTTTTTTCTCCAATTGGCGAATCTTATTAATAGTATCCACTGCACCCAAAACCGCATTATAAGTAGTGGACATAAGTTTTTCCATTCATGGATTGTATCCGGATGAAGTTGGTTGCTGGAATGAAATCTAACTTTCATGTGTTGTGCAGTTTCATGAGGGCGAAAAGTGATGTGTCTTTGGAAGATGTCTACACCCTTATTCAGATGGGCCTTGAACTATTTCACATGTCCCGTAATAAGCTTTATGCTCAGGTGCTGCATTTTGTCTCGGATGGGATGTGGAGTTTCTTGTTTTCATATGTCTCTGCATGCTCTTAAATGGCCATGTCATGTTTTGTTTATTAGGTTAGATGGGGAAATTTATTAGTCAGACTACTCAAAAAGTATAAGAAAAAGATTGCGGTGACTATTGAATGGAGGCCTCTGTATGATACGCTCGTTAGCACACATTTTACTAGGTAAGTTTTATGCTGTTACTGTTGCTGCTGCAGCCTTAATTGGTTTGAAATTATTCTGTGTTGTTCATAATTTGTGATGTCTAGCTCTGGATTTTGTGATTTCTTAGTTATGTCAATGAAAACAAAGGAGAAAGAATAGAAAATAAATTCTAATGATTCAATACTTGAATTAGCAATAAAAACAAAAGTTATATTTGTTATAAACTTAAGATTTTCTTTGAATTCCATGTTATTTTCTTAAAGTTTTCATGTAAACTTAAGCTTTTTCTGTTGATTTTGAATTATACTATTGTTGCAGAAGTACAGGTCCAGAAGGTTGGAGAGTAAGACAACGACATTTCGAAACTATAACTTCCCTTGTGCAGTCCTGCCGGAGATTCTTCCCGTCAGGTTCTGCCTTTGAGATATGGTCTGAGTTCAAGTGAGTGCTCTGGCATTGTCTCTGCCTGAATTATTATGAGAATTTTTCTTTTTATGCTTTTATTTGTTTTGTACTTTTATTGATGCTGAGCTGAATTAGAGTGAATTGTCTATGGTTCCATTTAGTGGAATAATGCTGGACCTGTATTAGGACTTCTACATTTTTCGATTTTCAGCTTTTGTTTAATTTAATTTTCTTATCAATACCTTTTCTTTGGGTCGATGGATGATTTGTAGATCTTTATTGCAAAACCCATGGCATAATTCATCCTTTGAAGGATCTGGGTTTGCTAGACTGTTTCTCCCAACAAATCTGGAAAATCAGGCCTTTTTTACACAGTAAGAAGCATAAATTTGTTAGGAAATTTATTTTGTATGATATCTGACTTGACTTCCTGTGGAATTAAGCTTTTCAATTGGATTGGCAGTGATTGGATAACAGAGTGTATAGACCTGTGGGAATCTATACCAAATTGCCAATTTTGGAACAGTCAGTGGGCAGATGTTATAGCTCGTGTCGTACAAAATTACCACAATGTTTATTGGGAGGACCTCTTGCCTTTGCTTTTTGCTAAATACTTAAATATGTTTGAGGTTAGCACATCAATTCTTCTAGTAATGTTGGTCTTATTCACATTTTGATTTACAGATTAACTGAAAATGATCAGAAGTAGATACACGCTATATCTCTCTTAATCACTTCATTCTGTGGCTAATTTATTGTTTTTTCCTTCCCTTTTTTAATTAATATTTATAAACTTGTTTGTTATTGCATCTGAGATTTCAGCTGTTGAACGTTTAAATGATATAAATTGAAAATAATCAGAAGTAGATACATGCTATATATCTCTCTTAGCCACTTCATTTGTAGCTAATTATTTTTCCCCTCCCTTTTTAATTAATATTTGTAAACTTGTTTGTTATTGCAACTGAGATTTCAGCTATTGAAAGTTTAAATGATGCTTTTAACACTTTTGTGCAGTGAAACATAATTAATTATATACAAATGCTTTTTTATATTAAAAGAATGAGGTTTATCTTAGAGGGTAATGCTGGATGTTAGGTTTTTTGACATAATTAGTCACATTGCCTTATTTCTTTCGCCTTTTGATAAAAACATTGGATGTTCCTGTTGCCAATCAATCCAGGTTTATCATGGAAGATACTGGTCAACTGCTGGATTCTAATGTTCATTTTTTTCATTTTATTTTTACCACTCCTATGGATACAAACAAATAAACATCGCCACTTCAATAGAAATTTTTCAACTCTTGGGAAGCTTCACTGTGCCAATGCTCCTGCCATGAGCTGGAAACTAACACAGTTTTATGGTAGCAGATATTATTTTACCACAAGACCAGTTTGGCTCCTTTTTTTTATCGGATGTCCCCGAAGGGACAGTTTGGCCCTTTTTAATATCCGAGATTTGTTGTTTCCCTGTCTCAACTTGCATGCATATAGCCAAACATTGAAACACAGACTCTTTGGATGCATCATTATGTAAATAGGAATTCCAATCCCGTTTCCAAACACACCTCCAACAAATGATAATCTTAGTGCCACAGCTTTATCAGTTATTTCCCTCCTCATCAACATGAGTATTATTCCACTGATGATTTATCACCACTCCGAGCCCACAAATTTTAGCTGCACGAAGTGTAGAGCTTCGGCTGTGAAGTCCTTACCATGTTAGCAAAACTTGCTAATGCATTTTTAAATTCTTGTTTGAACTTTTAAGTAAATAATGCATTCTTTGGCTAAACTATTTTGACTAGTTAATCTGTAGATACACCCACGTGCGGTCCTGCTATGTTTTGTATAAATTTTATTACATATCCAATATTTGTGCAAGCTAATTGATCTTTATTTCATAACTTACTCCTTACGAGATGCACAATTTTCTGTTTGTCATTTGGATCAAGCCTAGATTTCATGCTTGCACTCATGAATCACAGGTTCCTGTTGCGAACGGGAGTGGATCATATCCCTTTTCACTGGATGTCCCGAGAAACACAAGGTTCTTGTTCTCCAATAGAACTTCCACCCCTGCAAAGGCTATCGCCAAATCAATTGTAAGAAAATATGCTGTTGCTTACTCCTGTGGGATTCTGACATTGGAACCATGTTGTCTGTTTCTTGCTTTTAGTTAAATGATCTTCTGTGATTGCAACTGCAGGTATATTTGCTAAAACCTGGTAGTTCCGCACAACAGCACCTTGAGAAATTGGTCAACATTTTGGAACAGTTAGTTTACTCACATATCGCTTGCATTATTTAGCTTAATTAAGCCTGCCTTCTCTTCAATTCAGTTATTTCCTTTTTGTTTACTGGCATTTATTTTTTCCATAGATATTATCATCCTTCAAATGGTGGTCGATGGACTTACTCATTGGAGCGGTTTTTGTTTCATTTGGTGATTCAATTTCAGAAGCGTCTACAGAATGAACAGTTGTACGAATCAATTATCATTTATCATCCATTCTGTTTTTTTTTTTTCCATGTGTCTGTTTTATGCAACTGAAAAAGTCTGTTCTACAGGGGCATAAGTAACTGCAGACCCACTGAACAACATCTTGGGGAATCAGAGAGGGTTTTGTTTGTCAATACTGTGCTGAAGTTAATTGATCGTGGTCAATACAGCAAGAATGAGCATCTCTCCGAGACAGTTGCTGCAGCAACTTCTATATTGTCTTATGTGGAACCCTCATTGGTTCTGCCATTTGTGGCATCTCGGTTTCAAATGGCCCTTGAGACGGTTAGTAGTGCTGCATGAATTTTTTCAGGGTAGAATTTCAGAAATTATATGTGGCCGATGAAATGTCTAAAGCATAATCTTTTCTTCTTGGTAGTATGTCTAGTCAGTAGACAATGTCTACTGAGGGGTGGGATATTCTTCTCACTCTTTAAAGAGTATACTATATTATATTGTTTGTTTTTCTGACCAAATTCATTTCGCATAGCCAGATGACTGCCACCCACCAGTTGAAAATTGCAGTTATGTTAGTCGCATTTGTTGGGCGTTCACTATTTTATACATCTGTATCAGCCTCCTCCATGAAACCAGTGGATCTTGGTGGTGGTGATGAAACGTTCATTGATCTTGTGGGGGTTTCATTATCCAATGCATTACTTGGCATGGATGCTAACGACCCTCCAAAAACCTTAGCTACCATGCAATTAATTGGTTCCATATTTTCAAATGTGAGTTTCAACTTTTTGATATATTGAATAACCAGCTTCTTGCTGGTACTACTATAGAGAAAGCTTAACCTCTTTACCGTGTAAATGCAGTTGGCTTTATTGGATGATAAAATTGATGACTTATCATTTATGCCAATGATCCGCTTTTCTGAATGGCTGGATGAGTTCTTATGCCGTCTGTTTTCGTTACTTCTACACTTAGAACCCAGCAGTGTTACGTAAGTAATGGTGCCAAAGTCCCCTCTCTTGCATGTTATCTTATTTTGCAAGGATGTTGTTTAAGTGGATTTTGTGTATGTTTGCTATTATGCTTTTATAATTGGATAACTGGTTTCTGGTATATTAGAAATGAAGGTCTGCACTCATCTGCCACGTCAGGAACTTTTCTAGTTGACGATGGTCCATACTATTTCTGTGTTCTTGAAATTCTGCTTGGAAGGCTTTCAAAATCACTGTATAATCAGGTATCAATTTATAACTTGATACATACAACTATTTCTGGGCTAATATATTGTCTTACACTTCACTGACATATTAAACAGGCCTTGAAGAAAATTTCCAAGTTTGTGAGGACACATATTCTTCCTGGTGCTATTGCAGAGGTTGGACTGCTCTGTTGTGCATGTGTTCACTCGAACCCGGAAGAAGCAGTTAGTCAACTTGTTGAGCCAATATTAGATTCTGTGATATCCTCTTTGAAAGGAACACCACGCACTGGATTTGGAGGAGGAAATTTTGATGCCTCAGCTTCAACCAAGGTACCTGTATTTGGTCAGTTGTGATTATCTTTCACTACAATGTTGCCTCTGGATTCTCTTGAAAGGCGAGACTTTTCTTTTTCAGGTTAGGTCCACAATATCACCGGCTCTTGAGGCTGCAATTGATTATCAACTAAAGATATTATCAGTTGGCATTACATATGGAGGTCCAGCACTCCTCCGTTACAAGGATAAATTAAAAGAAACTATCTTCTTGGCTTTTGACACACCATCTTGGAAGGTCTTAATCTTCCTTCACTTGATCTGTTTCTTCAAATAAGCTGATTATGTTCTTTTACTAAATAACATAAATTTGGTGATCAGTAGTGGTCCATTGGGTCCATGTCTATATTTGATTATTGTTTCTTTCATTGACAGGTTAACGGTGCTGCTGATCATCTTCTTCGGTCCCTTCTTGGAAGTCAGATTCATTATTACCCAATAGACCAGTATAAGTATGTAATGTACCCCCTGATTCTGTGGTTGTATATCTTTGGTAACCTAAGCACACAATTTTTGGTTTTCTAGGTGTGTTCTTAGTCACCCTGCTGCTGTTGCTCTAGAAGAATGGATTAGCATGAAAGATTTTTCCACTGATGAAAGGTCGATCCCAAAGTGGCATATTCCTTGTGACGAAGAAATTCATTTTGCAAATGAGCTTTTAGATATTCACTTCATGTCTGCTTTGGATGATCTGTTGAAAATATGCCAAACTAAAATTCATGCTGATCAAGGTATAACGAATAAGCGTTTGTCTCAAGTAGTTGATTAGTTATTAGAAAGATTTCTTATTTAAGTTTCTTTTTGACAAAGAAGACTAGTGTTAATTATGATTTTTTATTTCTTGAAATTATCTATGTTCAGTATGTTGATACAGATTATTCTGATTTCTTGGAATTTTTCACTTTTTATGATATAATGATTTGTTGGTAATGAAGACATATTTGGATGATAGTGTTCCATGAAGGAAGTTCCTATAGGTTAGTAATGCAAATGCATGCTTTTCTAACTGTTATATTGAATGTAATTTTCCATGCAGGAGATGAGAAAGAGCACTTGAAAGTGACTCTTTTACGTATTGAATCATCATTGCAGGGACTCTTTTCTTGCTTGCCTGATTTTGTCCCAGACTCTAGGAATGGAATGGTTGAAGATTCAAACCATACATTTCTAATTGCTGGGGCAACAGGCTGTACTGTTGGTACTACAGCTCTGCGAGAAAAAGCTGCTGAGATTGTACATGCAGCCTGCAAGTATGAGTCACATTTGTTACTATTTGGAGTTTATTCCTTTAATTTATGCGCTTGTGGTTTCCTATCATAATCCGATTAATCTGTTTGTTTAACAGATATCTCCTTGAGAAAAAATCTGATGACAGCATCCTGTTGATACTCATTATTCGTATTATCGACGCTTTGGGAAACCATGGTATTGAATTCTCCATCTGAATAAGTTTTCACATATTACTCCAAATTCTGTTTGCATATGCACAGCCACAGCCTGATTAATCCTGTTCTCTTTTCGCACACAGGAAGTATGGAATATGATGAGTGGTCCAGTCACAGGCAGGCTTGGAAGTTGGAATCTGCTGCCATAATAGAACCCCCAATTAATTTTATTGTGTCATCTCACTCTAAAGGAAAGAAAAGGTATTAATACTTTGACTTCTCTTCTCTCTTAAATACAAGAACAGTGTGCAAAGAATTTTTTGAGTGCAAAGAATTTTTTGATAAAACTTGCGAAGAATTATTTGATAAAACTTAGTATTGTTGTTATTCCAGACCTAGGTGGTCTCTTATCGACAAAGCATTCATGCATAATACCTGGAGGTCTTCACAAGCATCCTATCATCTTTACCGTACGAGTGGGAATTATTATCCATCTGATCACGCGACTATTTTGATGGATGATTTGTTGAGTCTCTCTTTGCATAGCTATGAAACTGTCCGCCTGTAAGTGATTGAGAAATGCATAGCTAACTGAATTCTTGATGTTTTATATTATTTAATTTTTATGTATAATTTATTGATCTAATATATAGCACATTTATATTTTTCATGTTCGACCTTAGCTAGGTATTTTAGCTATATTCAATGAACAAACAAAGATTCTAGAATTCTTTTGCCAGAGTGATAAATAGCAGAATGAAATCAGTACTAAGACATTGCCTTTATATAGCATTTAGAGAGTAATAGATCTTACAATGGTCTAAAATGGCATTGATTTTGATTTCTAAATTGTGTACAATAAATGTGCAATAGTTTATACGGAACAGAAAGGAAAAGAAAAAAGGGCATAAAAGTATTGTCTGTCATTGCTGAAGTGTTTAAGAATCAAGTTGTGGTATGGTTCCTTATGTCAAATTTTATTCCTGATGTTACAATCCAAGAATAGATGCTTCATATTTAGGTAGAACTGCTTACATTGCCTGTTAAGTCGACCACTAACTTTTTCAGTAAAATGAAGCTAATTTATTTTGAAAGTTGAAAACAACCAGTCAGAGTCATCTATACAGTGATTTCTTAACCGGGTGTCTTATCATCTATTCCTGCACTTGTTTCTTTCCTTCTCCAATGAAAATTATTCTCTCTCAAAAATAAAATAAAAAAGAATAATATGTACAGTGGCACATTGCATCTATTTAGAATTCAAACCGTGTAAATTGCTTCTTTGAGGTGTCGTGTTATAGAAGTTCAGTAAATTTAATTTCAGTAAATTTAATTTCTTTTCATTGGTCTGTAAATATTTATCTTGATTCTTTCCTTTTGGATGTCAGCTAATATCTCATCCAATAATCGAACACGCTTTATTTAATACCACTACTGTGCTGTTTTATGCCTGATTAAGATTTCTTTTATGATCCAGGCTTGCAGGGAAAGCTCTAGTGAAGCTGATGAAGAGATGGCCATCTACGATTTCAAAATGTGTTATCACTCTTACCAAAAACTTGCAGGACCCCAATGCCAAGGAATATGCAGTCTTGGGTTCTTGTTCAGTCCTTGCCTCACAAACAGTCCTAAAGCATTTGACAACGGTGATTGTCAAGGATGATGTTCTTAAAATAGTTTGTGTGGACAGTTAATTTTTTCATTTCTCTCACTATTTTCTTTGATTCCAGGATCCAAAGTCGTTCTCTTCATTTATCTTGTCAATTCTTTCAAGGTAATTCCATTTCCTCTGTTTACCCTTTTAGATAAAAATCGCTTTACCTTGTATAACATTAGAGAATGATAACACTTTCCTTGTTTCTTCTTTGAATTGAAGTTCTCATCATGAATCCTTGAAAGCTCAGAAAGCAATTAATGAGGTAAGCTTACCCTGCATCAGATTATTGCAATTTTTATTATGTGCTTTTTATTCTTTAACTTTTCCTTACTTTCAACAGCTTTTTGTAAAGTACAACATCCAATTTTCTGGAGTATCTAAAAGTTTTTTCAAGATATCAGACAAAGACGATCATACTGGTGGTCTGGGTTTTTCCGATTTGGTTTCTCAGATTGGCTCTCTGAGTTTTGATTCTACTGGCTTGCATTGGCGGTAAATGTTGATTCATTTGGTTTGAAAATTGTTTGACTCCCATGATTAATGAGTTGTTTTGCTGTATATTTGGGATCTATGTTTCAGATGCTTATTTTTCAATTTTCATTTACTTTAGTTTACATGCTGCCTCACAATTTGTTAACTAATTTAAAATGTTGACCTGATAGTTTCTGTTTTTTCAGGTATAATTTGATGGCTAACAGAGTTCTGCTCCTACTGGCCTTGGCATCTCGTAACCATCCAAATTCATCATCTAAAATCCTGAGTGAAACTGCTGGTTTGTATAGCTTGTTGTTTGCTTCTGGATCTTTTGTTTTCTGTTTCTATTTTTTGGCTTGCCTTTTGCACATTCAAAGTCAGTATTACTGCACCTTTTTATGCAATGTGTTTATTTATGCTATTCATGTTGTTTCTTATTTAGGACACTTCTTGAAGAATTTGAAAAGTCAACTTCCTCAGACAAGGATACTTGCTATTTCGGCGCTGAATACGTTGTTAAAGGAATCTCCTTATAAGTTGTCTTCTGGTGAGAAATCTGGCATACTTGAGGATTTGCAAGGCAATGTCAAGTCATCCCTTGAAGGAACTTTAACCCAAACTTTTCAGGAAGAGGGTTTCTTCAATGAGACACTCACTAGTCTTTCTCATGTTCATATAATAACTGATACTGAAACTGCTTCTAGAGGAAATCAAGGAGATTCCAGTTTCCAAAGCTTAGCAGACAAATCCATAACCCGGTTTTATTTTGAATTTTCGGCTTCATGGCCACGTACACCAAGTTGGATCTCCTTTTTAGGAAGTGATACATTCTACTCAAGTTTTGCTCGTATTTTCAAGCGGCTAGTACAAGAATGTGGCATGCCTGTAGTATTGGCTCTTAAAGATGCAGTAGAAGAGTTTTCAACTGCCAAGGAGAGGTCTAAGCAATGTGTAGCTGCTGAAGCATTGGCAGGTGTGTTACATTCTGATATCGATGGTCTATCAGGAGCATGGGAAAGCTGGCTGGTGCCCCAGTTGAAGAATATCATTTTAGCACAATCTGTCGAATCAGTTCCTGAGTGGGCCTCTTGCATAAGATATGCAGTCACAGGTAAAGGAAAGTATGGAACAAGAGTTCCTCTTTTGAGACAGAAAATTCTGGATTCCTTGATGACACCTTTGCCTCCAACAGTGGCTACCACCATAACAGCCAAGCGATATGCTTTTCTGGCTGCTGCACTTATAGAAATATCCCCACAGAAAATGCCAATAGCTGAAATGCAGCTCCACAATACACTTCTGAAGGAAGTTCTTGGTAATATGTGCCACTCATCAGCCCAAGTAAGTATTCCATCTGATATTATTTGTTTAATCAGCCATGTATTTCAACTTTCCTGCTATGCTCTTTTATCTATTATTTTCCACCCTCCCTGTTTCCAGCCATTTTGATTGTAGTTCAAATTCATAATGACGGTAAATAGGCTTATCTAAAATGTAGATTGTCACTTTTAATCGTTTACTGTTTATGGAAATTCAGTCTTTTATACTGCTGTTACTAATCTTCTTGTCCATGTCAAATGCAACTTCTAGCCTCAACAATAACTAAATTTGCAACATGTAATCAGAAGACCTACATTGTCAACTGAATCCTTGGCCTCCATACTTGGTTGAAAGTAGTGAAAGTAGTTCACATATCAAGTGCTAAATATTTTCCTCAACTGTTCAGAGCTCATCCGCACTGAACTGATTTGTTATGCTGTGTTCAGAGCTTATAGGAAATGACAGACTGGATTGGTTGATCCAGATTGAAGATATTAATTTCGTTTAGTTGATTTATATGCTGACCAAATTTGGATCAACAGTCTGAACTGAAACTTTATAATTGACAAAAAGCGAGGTTTGAAATTCATATTGGAGGGTTTTTCAATGGGTTAAAAGACTCCTGCATATCAGGCTGCACTAGCAAAACTATGACTGGTTGAACTTGTTAAGAATAAAGAAGAATATTGGAATGTTGTGTGTCTTATGTGACCACACAGTCTGTATTTATAATCATAGGGTACAATCGTATAATAATTATAAAGGATCAAATCAAATCCTTGATTTGTATAACTATATCCCTAATTACCAGCACGTATTAATTATATAATGAACACATGTTAAATATGCTTTCTAACACTCCCCCTCAAGCTGGATCGTATATGTTATATGAACCAAGTTTGTTACAAATATGATCAACCCGAGAGCCTTTGAGGGACTTAGTAAACATGTCAGCCAATTGGTCCTCAGATTTGACAAAGTCGGTGGTGATTTCTCCTGAAAGCATTTTTTCTCTTACATAGTGACAATCTATCTCTATGTGTTTGGTCCGTTCATGGAAGACTGAATTTGAAGCAATGTGAAGTGCAGCTTGATTGTCACAGATAAGTTTTGTATCCTGGAGGTCTCCTAATTTCAGCTGTTGGAGTAGATTTCTAAGCCATGCAAGCTCCTTTGTAGCTGACATCATAGCACGGTATTCGGCTTCTGCACTGAATAGGGCAACTGTATTTTGCTTCTTGCTCCTCCATGAGATCATGTTTCCTCCAATGAGAACACAATATCCAGAAGTGGATCTTTTATCTGATGGTGATCCTGTCCAGTCAGCATCTGAGTAACAAGTGATTTTGGCATTGCCTTTATCTTCATATAATAGTCCTCTACCTGGTGCATTTTTGATGTATCGAAGAATACGGATGACCGCATTCCAATGGCTATCACAAGGAGCATTCAGAAACTGGCTTACAATACTCACTGCAAAGGTGATATCAGGTCTGGTGACCGTGAGATAATTGAGTCGTCCTACAAGACGTCGGTATCTTCCCGAGTCTTTCAATGGCTCCTCCTGACCCGGAAGAAGCCTGACATTGGGATCCATAGGAGTATCAGCTGGGCGGCAATCAAGCATACCAGTTTTAGTAAGAATATCCAGAGCATACTTCCGTTGGTTAATTGCAATGCCTGAAGAGGACTGGGCAACTTCAATCCCTAAGAAGTATTTGAGAGAACCCAAGTCTTTTGTCTGAAAGTGTTTGAAGAGATGGGTTTTGAGCCGCTGGATACCGTCTGTGTCATCACCAGTAATGACGATGTCGTCAACATATACTACTAGAAAGATGCGCCGACCTGTAGGATAATGGATGGAGAAAACATAATGATCCGATTTACACCTGGTCATGCCAAATTGTATTAAGGCAGAGCTAAACCGACCAAACCAAGCACGAGGAGACTGTTTCAATCCATAAAGAGAACGGCAAAGCCGACAAACAAGGCGAGAATCACCAGGAATAGTGAAACCTGGGGGTTGGTCCATATAAACTTCCTCCTGCAACTCTTCATGCAAAAAGACATTTTTAATGTCTAGTTGATGCAGTGGCTAATGATGAATGACAGCCATAGCAAGAAATAGAAGAACAGAAGTTATTTTGGCCACTGGAGAAAAGGTGTCTCCATAATCGAGACCAAAAATCTGTGTGTAACCTTTAGCCACCAAACGAGCTTTGAAACGATCAATCTGACCATCTGGCCCAACCTTCACTGTATAAACCCATCGACAGCCTACTGTAGTTTTATCTGGAGGTAGCGGAACAATCTCCCAAGTGTTATTTGAGTGCAATGCTGCCATCTCTTCCAACATCGCCTGACGCCATTTTGGATCAGTCATGGCTTCACTTGTAGACTTAGGGATAGACACAGAATCCAAAGCAGAAACAAAGGAAATATAGGATGTAGACAGACGGTCATAGTTTAAAACACAAGCATATTTAGGATTAGGGTTGCGAGAGGACCGAATACCTTTCCTTAATGCTACAGGAAGTTTAGGTGCAGGCGACGTAGATGGAGGGGCAGTTGGAGCAGGAGATGAGGCTGGTGGATCAAGAGGTACCGCTGGAGGCTGTGTTCGCCGCTGGTAGACATGCAGAGGAGGTGGAGTAGAAGCTACAATAGGTACTGGAACAACAGGTGGGATATCCCAAAAGTCCTCAGTGAAGTTATCATCAGGTACTGCAGAAGAGGAGAAGAATGGGCAAGTCTCAAAAAATGTGACATCAGCAGAAACAATGTATCGTTGTAGTTGAGGGCAAAAACAACGATAACCTTTTTGTACACGTGAGTAACTCAGAAAAATACATTTGAGAGACTTAGCTGAGAGTTTATTTTTACCTGGAGTTAGAGCTGGAAATGAGTCGAGCTGAGTCGAGCTTGGCTCAGCTCGACTCGATAAAATTTAGTTCAGCTCGTAGCTCGACTCGACTCGATATGAACCATTTTTTTTAGCTCGAACTCGACTCGATTCGAGCTCGCCAACAGCTCGGTTCAGCTCGTGAGCTCGAATCACAAAAATCAACAAAACAAAACCATTCCAGTATCATCACTTCGAACCAATTCCCTAAATTTGCAAGCTAAAAAATAACAACCAGTCGGTGAACATGAAGCGGCGGAATGCTAAAAGGGATCGTGCTAGATAAAAGACAACAAATCTAAAAAAACAATTGTTCTGAGCGAAACAACCCAACAAAATATAGGGTTTCTATTGAAACCATAGAAGTACCATTCAATCAAACAACTCCATCAATCCATAAATTTAACAATAAAGCGAAAAATAACTAGAAACATTAGAAGTTGGTAAAAACATTGTGAGAAAAATTGGGGCTTTTTGGGATAGCCCTACACTACAAATCTATGGTAAGATCTTGCCCTTTTTGACTAAAATAGTCACAGATCTGGTTTCACTGGGTCTTCATTGGTTCCATTTTGCTCCTAGTTGCGATCCTCACTGCGGCTTAGGTTGTGGTGGATTTTACGGCGATCTTTGTGATGGCGGCTAGAGGTGAGCGATGATGAATGGAGTGGAGGGGTGGTGTTGGAAGTGTTAAGCGATGAGGGTTGGTGGTCTGGGAACAACGATTGTTCTCAGAGCGATTCGACTCTTCACCGCCACGATAGGTGGTCCGCCTCCACGGACCTCGGCCGCTGGCCATGAAGCCTCTTTCTTCCTCCTTCACATGGTGTTGGTGGAGAAAAAGATGAGGTAAGATGAGAGGATGAGGGTATGGCGGAGTTTGGGTAGAGAGAGAGGAGAGGCAATTTTAGGGTTAGGGTTGGAGGTAATGGAAGAAGATGAAGGAAAGAGAGAAAAGAGAAGCGGGGAGAGCGAGCGAGATCGGTAATGAGATCATCATCATTTGAGAGAAAGAGAATGAGAGTCGAGAGAGAAGAGAGGGTAGAAGGAGGCGCAGGTTTTGGGGCAAATCGCAAATGAGGGCAATAGAGAAGTTAGGTTTTCATTTAGGGTTTAGGTGGGCGTGGATCCAAGGAGCCATGGGCTTGGTTATCCACTATCAGTTGTAAGTGGCACCCCCATTTCACTATTTGCATTCCATTTGAAACCAAAATATTATTATTTTTATTTTATTTTTATCTATTGCTATTACTATTTATTTATTACTATATATATCAATGGCTCATGAACCAAACGAGTCGAGCTATGCCTAGCTCAAGTTCAGCTCATTTATTTAACGAGCTCAATTTTCAGCTCAAGTTCAGCTCATTTGGTTCATGAACCAAGTGCATAGAGCTAATTATCGAGTCGAGTCTCGGACTTGGTTCGAGCAGCTCAACTCATTTCCAGCCCTACCTGGAGTGAGGTCATGGACAAAACATGTGCAACGAAAGACACGAAGAGGAATGGGATAGAGATCCTGTTGTGAGTACATAAGAGAGTATGGAATTTGATCATGAAGAACAGAGGAAGACATGCGGTTGATAAGGTAACAGGCCGTGAGGAGCGCATCACCCAAAAACGAAGCGGAACATTATGGTGAAGGAGAATGGTACGTGCTGTTTCAACCAAATGACGATTCTTTCTTTCGGCCACACCGTTCTGTTGTGGTGTGTGGGCACATGATATTTGGTGAATAATTCCCTGGAAAGACAAAAACGATTGAAATTGGGCTGACAAATATTCACGAGCATTATCAGTGCGTAACATTTTAATGGAAGTACCAAACTGGTTTTGAACTTCTGCACAAAATACTTGAAAAATACTAAAAACATCAGAACGATTTTTCATTAAAAATAACCAAGTACACCGAGAAAAGTCGTCAATGAAAGTGACAAAGTAATAATAGCCTAGAGTTGAACAGACACGACTAGGACCCCAAATATCAGAATGAACTAAAGCAAAAGGTGACACAACACTTTTATTGACTCGCTGATTATAAGTTTGACGAGTATGCTTTCCTAACTGACACGACTGACACTCAAATGATAAAATCTTAGAAAAATTAGGAACCATAAGACGCATTTTATTGAGCCTAGGGTGACCCAGACATTGATGCGTAAGGGTTTGAGAAGCAGCAGAGACACAAGCCACCGACAGTGAAAGGTGATATATTCCTCCCGACTCATGTCCTGTTCCAATCGTCCGTCCCGTACGTCGTTCCTGCACATAAACAGAGTTATTAACAAAGAGGACCGAGTAATCAAGGGTATGAGTGAGTTTGTTAATGGATATTAAATTAAAAGGACAAACAGGAAAATAAAGTACGAAGTGTAAGGAAAGGTTGGGAAGGGGTTGGGCTTGACCAATGCCTTGAACTTTGATTTTAGAGCCATTTGCCATGGTGACAGATGGCAAACAATCAGAGTAAGACAGATGAGAGAAAAGGGATTTGTTACCAGTCATATGGTCAGAAGCACCGGAGTCAAGTACCCATGGTCCAAGAGAGGAGGATTGAGAGACAAAGGCTACAGGATTACCAGACTGAGCGACGGCAGCAGAAGGTGTTGGCTAATGGGCTGCTTTGAACTGAAGGAACTCATTGTAATCAGCGGCCGAAATAGTAACATCTTCGGTGATTGCAGTATGAGCAACATTGGCAACCTTAGACTGTTGTTGTCTCGCTTTGGTGCGACATTCTGCTTCAATATGGCCATAGCGATTGCAATAGTTGCAGCGAGCACCACGATGTGGTCCACCACGTCCTCCATTTCGTCCACCACGACCAGGATAGTGGGAGACAAGTGCGGAGGAATCAGCAGGACTGGAGGAGTGGCCAAAAGCATGAGGTGTAGCAAGATGCAACAGTTGTTTACTAACTGTGTCATAGGAAGGAACAGTGGAGCCTGATAAAATCTGGTTGCGTACCGAATCAAGCTCTGGTGGTAGGTCGGCCAGTGCAAGAATCATGAAAAACTTGCTGCGTTGCTTGGCATGAGGTGCTGCATCACTAGTAAAGGGCATGAGAGATTGAAAATCAGCAATCAAATGATCTAGCTTACCAAGGTATGTCTGCACATCCATGTTTTCCAGCTTCAGAGAGATGAGGTTGAGAACGACACTATAAAGGCGATGAACGTCATTGGAGTAGACTTTCTTGGCTTTTTCCTAAACATCGTAGCAAGTGGTGAATGCTTGATATTGCGGCTGGAGCTTGGGCGCAATGGAAAACCATAGGACAGTACATAGGGAGGCATCAACTTGCTTCCATTTTGATCGATCTTTGGTAGGAATATCCTTGGCTTGTTTGGTCAAGTAGTCTTCACGACCTTGACCTTGAAACCAAAGCTTGACAACAGCAACCCAGATGCTGTAGTTGGCTGTCCCGGTCAGTTTTTCACACGGGATAAACGGAACCTTGGTGAATGTCACGGTGTCAGAATCAGAGTCGTCACCCGTGAGTGTATGAAGGTGAGAGCTGGCTGGATAGGCGCTGGTGGTGGGAAAGCGGCGGAAGAAGCGACAGACGGTGGGCGCGGCGGCAACAAGCGAGATCTGAGTGTGCGCGCGTGGGTAACAGCGAGGAGGCTGGCCGTAGCGATGAAGCGCGTGTGGCGGCTATTGAGGGCGCTTCGGCGATTGGTCGACTTCGAAATTTGCGGTTCGACCGGTGGTGGCAGACCAGAGAGATGAGTCACGGTTGCGGAGAAAACTGGCTTCTCAGTGGCGGCGTGCACTGTTCACGCAGGAAGGTAATGGCCACTGAGACAGGGAAATAAAAGGAAATTTGGAACAAAACCTAAACTACTGATACCATGTTAAGAATAAAGAAGAATATTGGAATGTTGTGTGTCTTATGTGACCACACAGTCTGTATTTAAAATCATAGGATACAATCGTATAATAATTACAAAGGATCAAATCAAATCCTTGATTTGTATAACTATATCCCTAATTACCAGCACGTATTAATTATATAATGAGCACATGTTAAATATGCTTTCTAACATAACTAATATTGGAGAAATTTATAGATGAATAAAAGTAATGCTAAGATGGTGATTAAGTTTGAAAATCCCTTGCTTTTCAGTATGCTTGTTTTTAAAAGATCGTGTTGTCTTAAAATAACACTCAAGAGTTGGGTCCTAACACTTAATGATATTGAGCTGAACCTACATTATTAATAGGACTTAATGATATTGAGCTGAACCTACATTATTAATAGGATGATATATGATTATATTTTATTTTTTGATAGAAAATATATGATTTTACGCGATTCTATTAAATTATTTTTATTTTCTTTTTTAGGTTCGGTCTTTCTTTATATCGAGTTTTGTACTTTAATCAAGTACATTGTCTTTCTTGGTTGATATTCTTTGTCCTCATGTCACCTTGTAGTTCAGCTGATTGAATGTATGGTTTTAACCATGGTAATTAAAACCGGACCGGACCGGCCGGTCTGACCGGTTGGACTGGAAACCGGGTCATGGTCCGGTCAGAGTGACCCCCCAAAACCGTCTTGCAGGGAACCGGCCGGTCCGGTGCCAGAACCGTCCTGAACCGGGGTCGAACCGTTTCGTCTCTATTTTTTTTTTTTTTTTTGAAAATTTTTAATTGCTTTTATTAATAAAAAAAGCAGTTTTTGGTCTCAACAGGGCTTGAACCCTCGTCCTCAAGGCCACAACAAGTCATCTTACCACTAGGATACATGTTATTTGTGTATAAAATGAAATGTTATGTATATATATTATATATTTGGTATATATATATTTAAAAAAAATATTTTATTAGTTCCGGGACATGTTATTTTGTGTATAAATTGAAATATTATGTATATATATTATATATTTGGTATATATATATATATATATATATATAAATTAATATTTTATTCGAACCCGGTCCGACCCAAAAACCTTGAACCCTGGCCCTCTCCGGTTCAATGCCCGGTCCGGTTTTAATTACCTTGGTTTTAACGCAAGAGAAATGCTAGGAACACACTCTTTAACACTCTCTTTCCAGCACACTCTCTCCTATTGGTTGAAATTCATATGGGTCCCACATGATCCACATAAATTTGGTGGGACCCATTTGAATTTCAACCAATACGAGAGTGTTAGAGAGTGTGTTGATAGCCCTCCTCTTAACAAAATTCTTTGTTTCTTTTGGAATTTAATTGTACTAGTGTAATGGTGATTGCTTAGCCCTGGAAATCCAAGGGACTGTGTTCAAATCCAATCGGGGACAGTTTGTATGGCCTAAGTGCCTCCCTCTCCCCCTATTAATAAAAAAAAAAAAATTTGTTTTCCACTTTTTGTGATGCCATTAGTTGATAGATTACATTCTTAAGCTGGATCTCTTCCCATCATTTGTTCTAGGACAAGGGACGAAAGAATAGCTGATATTTTTAAGGCGTATTCAATCACTTGATTTGGTTTATTGTTTAGGCATTTACAATTTTACTAGCAAATATCCTTGACAACATAATTACTGTATCTAAAACTGTGCTCTGGTTTATCTCTTTATTAAATATAAAGGGTAAGTGCAAATCACTGGAAACAAAACAATGCATATATGATTTTAAATTTAGAAATAGTTTTGGGAGTCACAAGTAGAAAAGGGAAATCTCTGCAAAAACTGTTATTAAAATAATGAATCAATTTATTAACTAATGCACGGTTAGGTATTATGTGAACATATAAAATCCCCCCCTCTCTCAACACATCCATTTGGAGATAGTGGTTGGAATAAGTGTTGGGAATTGGAATCGATGACGCCCCCTCCCTGTTGTGCAACATGAATTTATTTGTACAATTTTTCTTTGTTGTTTATTTGTTCGCAATTCTGACCTATTTCAATTTGTCTATGCAACAGGTGAGGGAGGCTCTAGGGGTTACCCTTTCTGTATTGTGCTCTAACATTAGGCTATATCATTCAAGTCATCATGATAATGTGTGTGATGAGAGAAACAACAATGTTGATAATTTGATGAAAGATGAAAGCTGGGTTCATTTTCTTAGAGAGAGAGCAGCGGAAGCAGTTGTGAACATTCAGATTGCCTCCCAATCAGATAAAGCAGTGAATCCCATAGATACAAGTTCTCAAAATGGGCATGTAGATGGTGATTCACAAGATGATATGAAATGGATGGAAACGGTACTAATGGAAGCATATAACTTTTTGGGTTTTGCTTTTACTTGTCATATCATTTACTAATTGTTTACTGTTCCAAACATATGTAGCTACTCCACTTCATCATCTCGTCATTGAAGTCTGGGAGGTCCTCTTACCTACTTGACGTGATTGTGGGGCTTCTTTATCCTGTGATTTCCTTGCAGGTTTGGGCAATAATTTGACTGTATTTATAATAATTTGAATCTTTTTAATTCTTGTTTGACTGTATTCTTAACTATTATCTGGTTCCTTTACATATTATGTGATCTTCATTGTGTGTTTCATTTTGACAATTTGTATGGTTTGTTGTGGATGATTTTGATTCCCTTATTAGACACCTGATTCTGTTAATGGTATCAAGAGCCAGTTTGGTTCTCTTACCATTTGTCTAATTAGAGTTTCGTAAACACAGAACTCAAAATTTTGATTCTCATTCCAGGAGTTAATTATAGGATGATATATGATAGGACCCAAACCAATATGAAGAAACAGACAAGAATTTGTATTGTGAATTCAATATGGGAAGAAACAGAAAAGAAACTGAAGAAACTATGGTAATGGTTGGAGCCTAGCTCCTTACAAGATGGAGAAATAGTAAAGGATGATCAAGAAAGAAATGTCACCCCTGAACTAAGGAGGAGCAAACTCTCCTTCTCAGCCTAACCTCCCAAATACCACTTGCTAATAGCTAATACCCAGATAACTCTTTGGTTACCCCTCCCCTCCTCATAATTCTCCCTCTCTCCTCTCTGCATTCCAGAATCTTCTCCCCCTTTCCCTCTTTGCCAGGTCATTTTCTGTTATTCCCTTCCCCCTCTCCTCAACCACACCCACATGTTCCCCTCCTACCCCTCCCCTCCTCATAATTCTCCCTCTCTCCTCTCTGCATTCCAGAATCTTCTCCCCCTTTCCCTCTTTGCCA
Organism: Calophaca sinica; assembly: GCA_037113605.1. Lineage (NCBI taxonomy): Eukaryota > Viridiplantae > Streptophyta > Magnoliopsida > Fabales > Fabaceae > Calophaca > Calophaca sinica. Next base: position 60,453,323 of record CM073735.1, read on the forward strand.
GGTCATTTTCTGTTATTCCCTTCCCCCTCTCCTCAACCACACCCACATGTTCCCCTCCTACCCCTCTTGCCTCTTCAGTCTCATTGTTTGTTCCTTCTTTCATAAACTATCAGGCCATTATTCTTAGGCCCACTTTTTTCTGCTCTATATTTCCCCTCCTCTTAGACACATGCTGAATGGGCCTATATATATTTTAGCTTGGTCTTCTATTAACTTTCTTCCAAAGATTCTGGTTCCACCAAAATTGTAAAAACAGTAACAAGGTTGTCAATGAAGCATGTAATCAAATCTGAAGTGTAAGTCCTTAAATCTCGGAATCTCTTAATATTTTGGGGTTTTTAAAGTTGAAGAATACTTGTGTTGCATGTCCCCTGCTTTGTCAGCGTGCTTGTATAAAATATTAATAGGCTGTTTTTGTTGCTATAGGCAAGCCTTCATGGCTTATGCTAAATTCATATAAGGACACTTTGTTTGAGATGTAGTTTTTGCGATTGCATGAAGTTGATGATTAATGAAACAGAAGTGGAAGTGTCAAATTGTGTTGCTTATTTTTGCAAGACTTTAAATGAAGGGCACAATGCTGCTTTTGTCATCCCTATACCTTTCTAGAAGTTGTATTAAGAAATTAGAAAAAATGTTATATTCATTTGCTTTTTTCTATCATTATTCAAGCACATCTGTTATCACACTTCTGAGTAATTTTATTTTCTTTTATAGGAAACATCAAATAAGGATTTGTCAACATTAGCCAAGGCAGCATTTGAATTGCTAAAATGGATGATTGTTTGGGAACCTCACCTCCAGAAGGCCATAGCTGTAATTCTTTCTGCTGCCAATGATTCTAACTGGCGAACTAGATCTGCTACATTGACATATCTGCGTACTTTCATGTACAGGTATGATGATCTTGTAACAGGTTTGCTTTGGCATATCATACTTTAAATGGTTGAAGTCATTATACACATCTAGCTTCATGTGGTAATATTTTCTTTTTAAGTCATCTTTATTTACATCCATGTTTTGAAATATAAGCAACTACTACTTAACAGATAGTTTTTCTTTATAATTATTTTCTCATTTGTTTTCTCATAATTATTTTACATCTTTTGCTGTTATGAAGAAGCTCTAAATAAAGTGCTGTTCATTCTGTAACAGGCACACTTTCATTCTCTCAAGTTCAAAGAAACAAGAAATTTGGAGAACAGTTGAGAAGTTACTAGTAGACAACCAAGTCGAGGCAAGCTCTTGCTCTTTAAATAGAATTGCAAAATATTTTGTTTTTCTCCTTTCTTATATTTAGAAATTCGGGTAATTTAGGATGATCCTGTACTTTATAGAGAATGCTAAAGCTTGTAGAAAAGGTTTCACCTGAATCAGCTGTACTTATTTGTTAGCCGGACACCTCTTCCCCTCTTTAAAAACTGGGTTGTGAATGGGACCAAGATTATACACCAAATGGGAGCTTGTGTGACTTGCCTGTGGAAAAAAGTGTTTACTTCAAAATATTTGTCTGTAGTTTCTGGTGGCTGTTGTTCCTTGTCTGGACAAAATCTATATCAACATATATTCTAGGGAAACCATGTTCTGACTTGTGATGCGTTATTTTTCTTGTGCTTGCATCCATTGTTGATGGTTGATATTCACATTTAATCTTATGTAATTCTTATTATTGCATTTAAATTACCTCATTTTGGATGACTTAATCTTTGGTCCAGGTAAGAGAACATGCTGCAGCAGTTTTAGCAGGCTTAATGAAGGGTGGAGATGAAGATCTAGCTAAAGATTTCCGTGACAGAGCTTATGTGGAGGCAACTACTGTACAAAAGAGAAGAAAATTAAGGTAATTTTTTCATCATGTTTCTGGAAAGTTTAGTTGTTATTTTTGTTAAAAAATGGTGAGCCTCAAAGAAAGCCCAATTGCCGGTTCAATTCTTTGAAGTTAATATCATTTTTAACCCTTGTCCATGGTCGTGTGAAGTTATATCTGTAGTTTTAATTTTGGACCTTTATGAAAATGCCATTAACGCCAAAGCTTATACTTGATTTCTTTCCATGGAGAATAGTTGTTTAACTCTAGAATATCTGCTACTAATAAGAAATGAAGTCATGGTGCATGCAGGCTTGTCATAAAAATATTTTATGTAGCGTGTAGACATGAAAGCATTGTATAGAGGGTGAGATTTGCAAACATATTTTTGATTTGTCAACTGAGCTGCTGATGCCTGATATGATCATCTAGCAAACTCTCTCTCTCTCTCTCTCTCACATGTCACGCATGATAAAGTGTGGAAATTTTCTAATGCAGAAATGCAAGTTCTGGTTCGTCTGTAGCATCTATTCATGGAGCTGTACTAGCTTTGGCGGCTTCAGTATTATCAGCCCCATATGACATGCCCAGGTTTGTCCGACAATAATATCCATGCAATATGATTGTGTGTTGGTAACTTGTTATGTTAGTAATGGCTCTGTAAAATTGACTTGAGATATTGAAAAACGTTTGACACTAGGTCAATAATTTAAAACAAAATAAACTTCTTTCATGTTGATATATTATGGAATCCCTACATCTTCTGCGACATTGTTACTGCCATCTTCAAGTTATGCATCACTTGGAAATGTAAGTTCATCTGTGAGTATAGAAGGAACGATCAAAAGTCAAAATCATGTGATGCCCCTATCTCATTAGACGTAAGTATAAATGAATTAAGTGGTAGTGCTACAGCTATAATCTAATACACATGATGGTAGTTGAATTTGACTAAAGGTCAGTGAAACTGGAAGAAATCAAAAAGGTTTTCGTGAAATCATGAGCACAATTTGTTACTCTAATTGGACTTTTGATCCATAGGCTTCCGTGTGCTCAGCTCTATTCTAGATTTATAAGGATATCGCAGGCATAATTTTGTTTTTTTAGTTTGGAGACATTTGAAGGCTTTGATTATGCATCTATTGATTCTTTTTACACTATTTTTTCTGGTCATTATCTGACTGCATTAACTACTTACCTTCAGTTGGTTGCCTGAGCATGTTACACTACTAGCTCGCTTTAGTGGGGAGCCATCCCCTGTGAAATCTACCGTTACAAAAGCTGTTGCAGAGTTCCGGCGTACCCATGCTGATACATGGAATGTTCAGAAAGAGTTTTTTACTGAAGAGCAACTTGAGGTAGCCTACCAAAACATATTGTGCCGTGATTTAGAAAATGTGATTATTGCTTCTGTTTTTGTTTCTTTCAATATATTCTCTGATTTTTTTTAATTGTTTCCCATATTCACAGATTCTGGCAGATACATCCTCTTCATCGTCGTATTTTGCTTGATCTAATAATCTGAAGATATTGCTGGGAGAGTACGGAGAACATTGGTTAGGAGAAGTATGCTTTTCATTTTGTGTATTAATAATTTGTAAAAATAGCTCTTATTTACATTTTGTACCATTGATAATCATTGTATGAAATTTATTCCTTAATTCAGTCTCACGAGTTGAGCTCCTAAGTTCTAACCTTCCTCTATTCTGTAATCTTTCTTATAACATGGGGTTAATTAAATCCTCTGCTGGTAAATCCCACACGACACCGCCTGAGTTGAATATATTGGATAGGTTTCTAATTTCTTTTATAGCCTCAGAATCATCCCCATTTTCCTCAGAATCATGTAACTGGCTTTGCTGATCCATGGTCGTGCATGTGCTTCCAGTACATACACTTTGGTTCCATGGTGATGCATCCCCTTTACTGCCAAAACATGCTGGACTGAATTGAAACCCAGGCATTGTAGGGAAAACACTGTATGGCATTGCAAAATTTGCAGATGTAGCTGCAGTGGAGTCCCAAGGTTTATTTGAGGGTATCATTTCAGGTTCTTGTTGTATGGCCTTCGATAGGTCAAACTTCATCTTCTCGACAGTGTCCTCCTTTTCTTCTGGCTTACTGTTAAAGTAATCGGTAATGTTATTCCCAAATGTTGCATTGGAATTTTGGCCCTGGTAGTTAATTGGCTTCCTGGTAAGAAGGTGGAGCACCTCATCTTTGAAGCAGCCAAGGGCTGCTTCAGCTAGGTGAGCTGCCTGTGGGGGTGCCAATGTTGTAGCAATTTCCGCCATTAGATGGGAGAATGGCTTGTGGGTGACAGGGTCTATACCCATGCCTGACAGTTTCTTTTTCAGCTTGGTGTTCCAGTGATTTTTGACATCATTGTCAGTGCGTCCTGGCAGCTGGGCTGCTATCAGTGACCATCTGAACATCCATTTAAGCAAACATTTAAGGTAACAATGTGATAAACAGAACCCTTTACACTACAAGTCACTACAAATAACAACCTCAATGTATGGTTAACATTTTGTGGTACCTGTTACCGAAAACTGAATGAAGCTTCACAATGGTTTGCTCTTCTGCATCCGAGAATTGACCATGTTTAAGATCAGGACGAAGGTAATTAGTCCACCGTAGCCTGCAGCTCTTTCCACATCTCTGGAGGCCTATTTCATCAGCGGTATTAAGTATAAAAGTTTGTTTCATTGACGTTGATATGAATGATATAGTGATTTAGAGGGAGAGGGAGTAGAGAGCGACTAACCAGCATTCTTGGGAATGAGGCGCCAGTTGCGAGTGCCATGTTGAGCAATGTAGGAGGAGAGCTTGTTATCTTCCTCAGGTGTCCACTGACCTCTCTTCACGTTGTCCTTCTCACAGCATGGAATACGACCCATTTCTCTATTCTTTTTTCAGTATGTTAAATTTCCTATCCGAAAGAAATGAAAATTTTGAGAGCCGGTGAGGACTAGAATAATGGAGGGAATTGTCAAGTATAAGAATTGTCTGTCTTTCTTCCACAACTTGTGAACTCTCTCTACCAGTCTTTCAATTCTTCGAGGCAAAAAGGGAAGACGTGGAATATTTCTGTGTTGATTTTTGTTTTTTTATCCCCTTCTCTGATATTTTTTTGGTTGTAACTCACTATTCTTTATATATAAGGAGTGCCAATTGGAATTGCATGGGGGTTCATGGTTAAGGCCCAAAGGCATCAAAGGCGCATGATTTTATTAAAGAATTCAACGCCATCGAGCGTGTGAGAGGGGCAGGTAGCTCACCCACAAGATGCTTGGTCAACATCTTTCTCTTTCTCTCTTTCTTTGTTGACTACGTTACGCATAGTTTGTGTGCTTAATGCATATTTTGGGTAGGTTTCTGCTTTGTTCACACAAAACCTCCTCACCTTACTTCAGAGGAAGAGTGGAAGGGTTAGATCCTATCTAACATTGCATTGCAGATGTCAATGTTGTTTCACGTGCGGGGGTTCAGTCTTGAGCAAAATTTTTAGTTATGGATTTCAGTATTACCAGAGAACTTGTGAAGAGAAAAGTGAGGTGGATCCCACACGTTGTAGGGTATGATGCCCTTTGCTATGGAACTAGACAACATTTCTCGAGTGTATACATATAAGTGAAAAAAAAAAAACTATCTAAGAAAATCAATTAATCTCATTTAATTTTTTTAATATAATAAAAAATGTAATTACATTTCTCAAACTACCTTTTATGGGGAAATTGATTCTATGTAGTCTAACTAGTCAGTCTCTCTCCAACCACAATTTTTCTTTATTTTTTTTGATAAAATAAATGGACAGCTAGAATCTCTCCACTCATTAATCCAATGGTTGCTAAGTGTGTGAATGTAGTGATTGCAGTCAATCTCGACTGCAGTCGATCGTGATCCCTTTTATGGGAACTTGTTCCATGGTAAAAAAGGGTTACTAGAAACCAAAATATAAATTAATTGAAAGGTATTTTAGGATAATGTCATTAAATGTAGTGAAATTAGTTAAAATTTGCTTATATTTTAGACCGTCAAACATGAGTTTTTTGTTGCTTAACTGACCCACATTTCTCTAGTGTATACACGTATTGTCACTAGCAAAATTATTATGACCGAACACAAAATCCATAGTATGTCAGGGCGTCATGATATTTTTAGGCCATTATTAAATGCACCCCCACCTATTGAGTACACCCCCCAAATTAAAGAATTTCCAAAAATACTCCTATCCAAAATCTTAGTACCGAAAATTCATAATTTTCGAAATGTAAAAAAATTTCTTCATACCGAAAATTCGAATTTTCGGTATGCAATATTTGTATACCGGAAATTATGAATTTCCGGTACTAAGATTTTTTTTTTGGTTACCGGAAATTCATAATTTTCGGTACACAGATTTTTTATTTGGTACCGGAAATTATGAATTTCCGGTACTAAGATTTTTTTTTATTTGTTGACAACCACGCCCCTTTTTTTCCCTTCTCAATTTCAACATCAATATTCTCCCCCTTCTCCTGAGATTTTCCCATCAAGTTAAACCGAAACTTCAATGGAGCTTCAAGACCCAATAGATGCCGTTGATGAATTTCAGGCATCAAGCTGCAAGCGATTTAAGACCCAATAGTTGTTTTGAAATAGATTTTGATGAAGGAACTGGCTGTAAGTTGTGGTTTTCTCTGTGATGATGAAATAACGATGACGAGTCCGATCTATTTTCCATTCTACCCAATACTGACGATTAATTGAGGCATTTGTCTGAGAGGATTCCACTCTTCCTTCCATCCTCCCCTTTTGTTGTTGTTGTTGTTGTTGTTGTTATTTTAATAGATTTGGAATGCAAACTAAAGAACAGATTAAAAAAAAGGAGAAAAGAATCATAGCACCAGCAGAAAAATAGAAGGAAGAAACAGAGTGATAAGAAAAAGGAAGAAGAAGCAAACGGGGAGTGATAATTGCTGGTCACCGTAGCGCTTCACAGATTATCTTTTGCTAGAAACCACACTATCACCTTTGGCGTGAAAAGGGCAAAAAATTAGTGTACCGAAAATTCGATTTTTTGGTATACAATTTTTTTTTTATATTAGAAATTCGAATTTTCGTTACACAATTTTTTTTTTGGTTACCAGAAATTCTGGAAATTTTCGATACACAAAATTACCAATTTACAGTTTTTTTTTTACAAAATTTTTTTTTACCAGAAATTCGAATTTCTGGTATACAACGAATTTTTGGTAAAGAATTTTTTTTTTATTACCGGAAATTTGAATTTTCGGGAGCTTCGGGGGTTTTATGATTTTTTTAGGGATATTTTGGTCAAATAACATAATTGGGGGTGTATTCCACTGGTTGGGTGGCCTATTTTTACCACCACATCTCTTTATGGAAATTTCGCAAACTCTATCTTCCTTGTTGAGATGCACGACTATAGGGCCCTGATTCATCATATGCACACAACTCATAAGTTCATGAACCCACTAAACTCTTTAATTATCTTAGTTTTACGAACTCATCAAATCTGTTTAGGCAGTTAGTGTCCTAGTGTTACGGTCTCACCAAATTATATAAAATTTGGCTTTTTTTACCTGTATAGTGCAGTTTAGAAAAGAAATTACCAAACTAGTGTAGGTTAAAAAGTAATTACAAAATTGGGATAAGTCGTATATACTATATAAAACTTCACTTTTCTATTACACTAAAGTCGTATGTACAGTATACGATTTCACTTTTCTATTTTTTTTTAAAATACTGAAGTCGTACATGGGGTTGGAGAATTCTGAATTTTTTTTTTGTTGGGAAAAGTCGTATACCTCATGTATGACTTTGCATGGAGGAATTTTTTTTTAATACGTAAAGTGGAAGCTGTATATGTGGTGTACGACTTTGGTTTAAAAAACCAGGGTTTCATAGAAGTCGTAGACCATATATACGACTCTGCATAGGAAGTCTCACATGGTGTGTCCGACTCCACCTTCAATAATTGGAGTTGCATAAAAGTCATATATCTAGTGTACGACTTCTTTGCAAAGTCTCACATGGTATGTACGATTTCATCGCTATATAATCTGAAGTTTCCAATAACCAATGCAATGCCAACCGAAGAAGTTTCTAACCAACGCACTATCATCGGTACACGTTTTCAACAGAAGAAGTTCGTCTCTATAGGAGGTATATTTAAGCATAGTTAATCATGATGATCATGGTGATGATGATGACCAAGAGAACGAACCCACACCACTACCATCTAGACAAAGGAACGTATATGGCTATGTTAAGAGAAAAGGTGCCCAACCACATGTACGACTTCCACTTTACGTATAAAAAAAAATTCTCCCATGCAAAGTCATACATACGACTTTGTTTTAAACAATAAAAAATTAAGAAGTCTCCAATCTCATGTACGACTTCAGTATTTTGAAAAAAAAATAGAAAAGTGAAGCCGTATACTGTATGTACGACTTTAGTGTAATGAAAAAGCGAAGTCGTATATACTATATACGACTTACCCCAATTTGGTAATTACTTTTCAACCTACACTAGTTTGGTAATTTCTTTTCTAAATTGCACTATGCAGGTAAAAAAGCCATAAAATTCCCTTGGTCATCTTTTTTTTTTTTTTATAGGAAAAGATAACTTATTTCATTTCATCATGAACCAAATGGACAAGAAACATAGGACACCAAAGAAAGAGTGGGGGCTAGCTGACAATACAGATGTTCTATTAAGCTATGAACAACTCCGTTTACTTGTCTCCTAGCAAATGCTACCCTATAACTAGCACGTCGAGATAAAAGGTCCATATATTGTGCTGATATGCTTCCAAGTTCATTATTCAAATCATTGGAGTAGTGAACGACACCTATTAACATTTTACACTCAAACTAAAAAATAACATCGGAATAACCCAAATGACTAATCCAACGAAAACCTTCTAATAATGCATTAGCCTCTCCTTCTAACACATTCACTCTGAAATTATGCCATTGAGTGCGAGCTACTATGAAAGATCCATTGTGATCTTTAAGACAAGCATACACCATAACGGGAAATGTCATCAAAGAAGGCAGCATCAAGATTGTACTTAAAAACACCATCCAGAGGAGAAGCCCATGTATCAGACTGAATAATGGAAGTTGGAGCGAGAGAAGGTGTCATTCGTTTGATACGCATTAGCAACCAATCATTCAATGTATCCTTTGCACGAATGACAACCTGTTGGATAGCAATTAGGCGATCATCCCAAAGCTTCTCATTGCGACATTTCCAAAGGCATCAAAAGATCATTATAAAGAGGTCTATCTGATCCTTCTCTAGCGAGTTGAGAAGACCGAAGAACAAATTGGTGCAACCACCATCTGAGAGTGACATTTTTAGCTGAATAAAATTCCAAAGCTTCGATATCTCGGAAATTTTATTAAACCTCAGAAATTTTAATGATGTGCTAGTCAATTAATCCCATTTAATGATACTGTATTATACTTTTATTTCCCGTTAACTTAGCTTAATCTTATGTCAAAAAAAAACTTTCAAAAAGATAAAAAGAACACATATTCAATGTCTCAAGTCAAATTGAACTCAAGGCGTGGTTTCAGCTTCAAAAAACTGAACATGCTCAACTCAACTTAGTGCTTCCATGACAACAATTTGCATTTTAACAACTACTACAGTACTGTATTACAGATAAAACTAACTAGTTTCTCAATATCATTCCAAGAAACAAATGCGATTTTAAGCTTCTGCAATTCAATCATACATCTTACTCTTACTGCTACAGTCTAAGAAAACCTGAACTGGCAGAACAGCAAAACCTTGAATTCATCAATGTTCCATGCACATGTTTGCTATCAAAAAGGGAGTAACCAATAATCCACTGTCCAATGTTTAATGTTGGTTTCAAAGTAAGCATGAAAAATTTCTACCACAATCTGATTCCTCAGTTTCAATTCAACTTCCAATTCTAGGAGATGTCTTAAAAGCTTCTCAGCTTAGTTTTGCACTTATTATTCCTTCAATTGATCCAATGAGAGTGAACAATCCCACCACAAAGCCAACAATGCTAAAAGTCCTAAGCATGACCCACTTGGTTGTCCATGCTTCAATATTGCACTGACTCAAATACATTTCCACTGGGAAATATATGGTTAATGGATAGAATATTATGCCAGCCAAAACTCCCAAAATCTGATTGAAGTAGGGAAAGAGCATTGCAATCACAGTCGTAGATGCGACATATGCAGTTCGGAAAGAAAGCCTGAGAGGATTTAGTTGGAAATCTGGCAGCAATGGGAGTTTCAAGTTGTATATGTGATTCACAAATCCATTGTCTGGGTACTTGAAACGAAGCCAATTCTCAACATTTGCATAAAGTGGCTGGCTATACACCTACATCAGGACAAGATAAATGACACATTACTTTGTAAGAAAAGTTGTGGAGAATGTAAGGATTAAGCATAGCAGTGGAACCAAATGGAAGCACCAGAATAAAATTTGAGTGTGAATCATCAATTTAGTCTTCGAAATTGTAGGGATCACACAATTTAGTCATTTAAATAAACTAAATTCCAAAATAATCATTGAAATTGAAAATTCTCGATCACATTAGTTCCTATCAGACAATTTTAGGGACTAAATTGACTGATGAAAAAGGATTACTTAATTTGATCGAGTATTTTCAATTTCAGGGGCTATTTTGGAATACTAATAATTTGACAATGTCCTACAATTTCAGGGACGGTTTTAGTGATTCACTCTAAAATTTGATGATGATATATAAATATTATACGTACCTGATATGCACCAACTAGGTGGATCACTATACAAGCATTGGCAAAGTCTAGAAGCCACTGAAGCCTACTGGCTCCAAACCCTGCTAATAGGTTTCCTGGTGCATCACTACCAAAGGCTGCATATCCAGCACACCCACAACAGAGGTAGAAAAATGTTGTGACAAAGACTGATATTGTTGAGGCCTTCCTCATGGTTATGTTTTCTGGTGGAGGCGATTTCAGAGTGTCCTTTAAGAATTGCAGCAAGTCATATTAGCCTTTATAATCATTAAGCTTTTCCTCAAGGCTGTGATAAAAGTGCGCCCGAGTGCGCGGGACTGTTTTCAGGATTTGAACCCGTGACCTCCAGGTCACAAGGCAGCAACCTTATTGTTGCGCCAAGGCTCAACCTCAGTTCCACAAGGCTGTGGTGAAGTTATATTATTTCTATCTAAGATCAAATGATACATACCTGTATTTCTATAAGAATTACTGCAAATGGATAGGAGAATGCTATGTCACCAAGTGCTTGAGCAACCAGCCATAGTTTTTCAGTTCTAGTGGTAGTTTCGATTCCTTTAATGCTACCCTCAAAGTGTCCATTTTCTGAGCACATGATTACCAGAAATTTGTATACATGTGTTGCAGTGTTGGTTCACAATAATTAGTTAGTCTAATATTATATGCAACAATGCCAGAGGGAAGACACCAATAATCAGATATTTGGGAGCAACTGAGCATACCTATGATTTTCATAATTGCAAGTGCCATTCCTATGAAAGCATAAGCAAAGGACATAATTGCTGCTACAATTGACAGCCATTGAATGTTATGAAAGTTGGGTATCTGTGAGAGAACAACTTGGATAACCCCAAAAATAAGCATGTAATATGCATCCTCAAATTCACATGTTGCTTCAGTCCCATTGTTTTGGTAACAGATTGATTGTTGGATTGCTCTGCAGCGACAAACACACATGGGCAATCCAAATTAATAAAACTATTATTTAGCAACATTAGTATAGTGACATTTTGGGAAAAGCCTCATGTTCTCATGGTAAAGTACAACTGAGAAATCTAGAGTCCGTTTACTTTCTAAAAACATTTTTAATTTTCATTTTCTAAGATCTGTATTCATTTTAAGTTGCTAACAATTTTTTGGCATTCTCTAATGTTTCTTAGTTTTAGTGGAAATGAAGATAGAGAGAAACCAAGTAAAAGAACATACCTCATGCTGATGGATGCAGTAACTATGTAGGCAATTCCAAAACCATATAAGCTTATATTCACAAATAAACCACAGAAGCGTCCACTCCCAGTTCCTGCAATCACCAAATGAGGATCATGTAATGACAGTCATGCATATAGAAACATATTGAGATGCTGTTCCATATAATCAAGCATGTTGCACAAACTCACTTGATGGAATTTTAACACTTGATTAACTGTCTTTAGCACATTGTTAAGTTTAATGATATGAAAGGAATGAAGCCAAAAGACATTTGTTCACTAATTAAATAGAACATACAACCTACATAACTCCACTATCAATATTATTGCTTTCATCATCGTCATCATCATCACCATCAACAATTCACCGTCATGTGTTTCACCAAACCTCTCACTAATCATAACCATAAAGTTAACTAAAAGTAATGATATTTCTCAGTATTAAACTAGCAAAATGATGATTCTCAGACTTGTTCTTTTACTTAGTATCAACACAATTGATTAAGAATCTTATTTAAGAAGTAATATCTTTCTATTCCTTCGGTTTTTTACTTTTGTTTTTTCAGTTTTCATTCGTTTTAGTTTTTTGTTGTTATGCTTTACATTAAATTGAATCGTTCATGAACACACTAGAGAAAAAAATTTATCAATAAGATTAGATGTTACACTGAGATATATTATTGGGAGAACCAACTAAATTTTTTGAATATTTTCTAGGTTTAATTGTAATTTTGGTTCCCCAACTTTTTCAATTTGGCGTTTTTGGTCCCTCTATTTTATTTTTGGCGATTTTGGTCCCAACTTTATCAATTTGGCAATTTTGGTCCCCATACTTTTTAATTGCACTTTTAGTCCCTTAAAATCATTATTTTTTGCACTTTTGATCCCAAAAAATATTAGATTTTGGGAAAATTGGGGACTAAAAGTGCACAATCCACATTTTTTAGGGGACCAAAAGTGCAATTAAAAAAATATAGGGACCAAAATTGCCAAATTGAGAAAATTAGGGGACCAAAATCACAAAAAATAAGGGACTAAAATCACTAAATTAAGAAAATTAGGACCAAAAGTGCATTTAAACCTATTTTCTATTATAAACTGAATATCACTTTTAAATAATTAAGCTTAAGAACTTGATGATAAAGCATCAAACAAAAAAAGAACTTTATGATAAAAAAAATTGTAAGGAGAATTATTTATTCACAAACTAAGATATTGATTACGACAAATAAATCAGGCCAACTAGTCAGTGAATGATTCACTAATTACACGAATTAATTAATTAAGAACACGTAATTAAAAAAAAATCCTAGTTAAACATTTAAAGTCAGTTTGATTTTTTTTAAAAAGTTCTCTGACTTTTTTTATGTGGTTTCCTATAGACGCTGGAGAAAGCTACGGGTGAAGATGTAATGAGCAAGATCCATGTGGAAACATTAAAAAGAGGAGTAAGGGGTCTGCACGCAACAGAAGCGGCGGATATAGTTGCCGTGCCACAACTGAACTAGTTTGGGATGTTACACATCACACGTGTCACATTCAGAGTTGCTCTCTCTCCCCTCACATTTTAATTTGTCCAAGTCAAAACCCACTTTGCCGCTTACTTTATCACTATTACTTTATTACTTTTTTTTTTTTAATAACATATTACTTTATTACTTTACTCTATAGGAGTAGTATTTTGTTGAATTTTTTTTTTAAAAAAAATAAATTCATCAATGATTGCGTTTTGTTTTACATTTACATTGAAATGATTCGCTAGAATTAATGTTAAAAAAATGTACAAAAAAAAGAATTAATATTAAAAAAATTGATTTTGAAAAAATTGAGCGTAAAAAAAATTAATTTGTATTTAATAATAATATTTTAAAAATGGGTTTAAAAGAATTGAATTTGTATCGATGCTAATTGTAAAATTAATTTCAACGTGTAAATGTAAAAAAAAATAAAAAATTTGTGAATCCCACATCCACGTAAAGTTAAAAATTGTAATTTCCATCGGAACGCACCATAAAATCAATTTTATCCACTATGATTTTGTGATCTAAACACTTGTTTATTCTATCAGAGTTGATTCTCACCCGTAACCAACTCTACTTTATCTTATGAGATCACGAATCACTAAAATGAAATTGATAAACGAACCAAAACAATTTGACAAAAGAGAATTAATTGATAGAAACAAAACAAGGAATTGAACAATTGAGAGGGATCATATTATTGAGAATGAAATGAATATACATACCCTTATGCAAATTAACAGCATCCAGGTAGGAGGAGCTTCTATGAGGACCAAATTCAGGGTCAGGAGAACGATAGGTATTACTGAGAAGAAAAGCAGAGAGAAGAGTAATAGAAGCAAAGAGAATAATAGCCAATGGCCCTGCAATCCATCCAACCTGTGCAATGCTCCATGCCAGAGACAACACACCTGACCCTATCACTCCTGTCACTATGTGTGCCACTGCCGTCCATACTGTTCCTGTTTTCATCATTCACCACACAATACAATACAATACAATCCCATTTCTCAATTCAATTTTTCAACATAAAAATAAAAATAATAATAATAATTAAGATCAGAACATCAATACAAACCAGTTCTTTTGACATGATCGGTATTTGCATATTGGGCTTGCAAAAATGGGGTGCTGTCACCTGCTGCACAAGATTCTTCACTCATGGCTTGAATTTTTTGATCTCAGATTGTTGTTTTTATTATCTAAACGCTAACACTGGATCCAGCTGATTCCGTGCTTTTCATTCTCCATTCATTGTAAAGGTGAAAACAGAAGAAACTAACAGTGGCAAAAAAAGAGTTTAGTTTCTTCTTCTTTTTCTTTCCTCCCGGGAAAAAGAGATCGGAATTTGGCTTTTGTTTGATTGGTTTGTGTTTCCGTGGGATCAGTGTTAGGTTTGCCAGATAGAAATCAAATACTGAATGGCATGTGGAAAGTCCTGACTCGCCAGCCCCAACGCTTATATATTAGTGAGAAATGATACATGTGATCAGTGATGTGACGCTTTTTCTTTTTTCTCCACATTTTTTATTATTGAATAAAATTAACATGAGACTAAAGGGTAATCAAACACGGAGTAAAGACCACATAATTTTGCTGCATTTATGCAAATTTCACTTAAAAGATAATAGATAACATGTTAAAAGGATGTGTTTTTTTTTTTTACAAAAGTATGATAATTTTGTTTGCGGTGCGAAGGTGCCCAAACCCAACCACTATAGGGATCTGGATTCACTGCAGTGGACTTACCACGCAGTCCCTGCAGTCAAAGAAATAGAAGCCATTAGATTTGTTATGGAACAAATCATGGCCCTTCATGTATTTTTTTCAAAAAAATAAACAAAAATTGAAGGGTGGAGAGAGAGGGACTGCTGCTACTGCAGCAAATCCGTTTCCCAATAAATAGCCCTTCTCATTCCGATTTCAACACACCTCTCACTTCTTTCTCTATCTCTCTAAATTCATAATTTCTTCTATCTAAAAGGCTGGTATTGTTAATCTTGAGCTAGGCTATACCGAAATCTTGTCCAAATCCCTAGTTTTGGCTCAACCAAGGTGTTTTGGTTCGTGGTGAACGTGGTTCGAGGGTCAAGGTTGTTCGTGGTTCGAGGGTCGAGGCTGTTCGTGGATCGTGAAGGAGCATATGGCTAAGGAGTTATCAGGTGGGAGAAAGGTTCCACAATCGTCGGGGAGGCAAGCATAATATATATTACATAATAATATGCGCAGAGAACCTAAACCTCACTAGTGGTTAATTGTCCACAATACCTAAGGATAGGTGTTTTGTAACCAACAATGTGTAAGGATAGGTGTTGTAGGTTCGTCAACCATAAGATTGATCTATATGCTTTGAGGTTGTCTACTTAGATATATGCGCTTATATGTCTAAACTGTTATGATATGGTTGTTAGTACTGTTGCATGATGACTGTTATGCTTATTGGATTGCCTAGTATTAGGTATTGATCTAGAGGATTCGAAGGATGGTTATTGGTATAGTGAGGACTAGGGGTAGGACCGATATTATCCAACCTTAAGCAAATATAAGATTGAGTAGATGATTTGATGGTGTACTGAGACACTTCACTGAGAGTGCGAGTTAGGATAAGATTAAAATTTGGAGAAAGAAGAAGCTATGTAATGATAAGCTGATGGATTTGAGGAGATTGAGTATGCCGGGTATGCGGAGAGAGTGATTGTTACACAAGGTTATTGTACCCGAGTACAAGGTACAAAACATGATGGGGAAGGCCGAGAAGCCTTAAGGATCAATTGGGTTTGATAAATGCCACAAGCTTTTGATTCCTTAATAATTTTTAGGATGATTGTGAGGTTGACTCGGGAGATGTTTGAATGTGTGTGTGATTGTGTGCTATTAATATGTTATATGCTATGTTCTTTTCCCTTTTTATGATGATTTGTGTAGAATCCCTTTTCTTGTTTTTCTTGTTATATTGTTTTGGATCATGAGAGGAGGAACATGTTGTTGAGGACAAGAGAGTACTTGCTTTAGCTGACCCCGAAGGTGATACAGATGCTCGTTTAGGGCAAGTCTAGGATGACTCCGATTATTCCTATATGTTTCTATGGCCAGATAGGCAGTCTTTTGATGTTTGTTTATACTCTTGCTACCCTGACTTTGTAAAAATGTGGCCCTCAAGATGGGTTTATTTGTATATATGTGCATAGTCTTTGTATGTCTCTCGTGTATTTTTAATTCCCTCATACTTAATTAATACGATAATAAATAGTTAATTAAGATTTTATTAACGGGATGACAGGGCGTCTCAAATGCCATGTGGCCGCCACGCTTGATGTCATGCGGCTAGTTACCACATGGTAGGTGTTATCTATGTCATTTTAAATATATTTTTTGTCTCTACAAAATTTTTAAATTTTGGTTTTAGTTCCTATAAAATTCAAATTTTGGTTTCTTGATTTACTTTCAAATAAAGGCCCAAATTAGTCCCTGACAATTTTCACGCGACCCATTTTGGTTCCTGAAAAAAATAAAATCCTTCAGTAGTCCCTGAAGATTTCAAACGTGGGACACGTTAGTCCCTCCATCCATTTTCATCTAAAAACGTTAGTCCCTGAAGATGACGTGGCCAATTAAATGCTGAGGTGTGTCGTTAAGTAGTGTCAGTATGTCATTTAATAACAATGTGTAAAACATTTGGGCGATTTTAGTCCCCGAGTAAAAACATAATAATTAGAATTAAAAAAAGAGACAAATTAGTCCCTGTATCAAATTAGGCTAAAATAGTCCCTATTGCTTCAACCATGTTTCTTCAACCACTACAACATAAAACGACATAAACAGCGTTTATTTTTTGTCTTCGCCAGCGCTTAAAATCGCTGCCTAATCACCCGCTGGTGATTGTGATTTGAAAAGACAATATTTGGCAAGCGCTGGGGATTTTGGAAATAGACAACACATCTTTGAAAAAGCATTCTCTATCTTTGATAATAGACAACGCTTTTTCAAGAAGCGCTGTCTATTATCAAAAATAGACAACGCTTTTTCAAAGAAGCGCTGACTATTTGGCTTTTTTTTAGCTGTTTCAGTATTATTATGTTGCCGCATTCCATTGGACATGTGATCCAATTCCTGCATCAAAGATTCACAAGAAAGGAAACAATCACACATACAGAAAATACCATCACACATACACATACAGAAAATACCAACAAACATCACACACACACATACAAAAAATACCATCACACACACATACAGAAAATATCAACCAATTAATCATTGACTTGTATATTTTTATACTTCAGTTTGAATTTCTAACAAAATTTTGGCAGAGTCTCCCCTAAAATATGGACATTTCAAAATTTATCTAATACCTGTAACAACAAAAAATACCATATACCAGCCAGCACAAGTCACTATATAAGTCTACCTAGTATGCAATTCACAAATACTTAATCTACCAAACAAGTCTTTGAAGTAACCAACCAATTCACAAATACTTAATCTCCCAAACAAGACTTTGAAGTAATTTGATTTTACCTTTGTGACTTAAGAGTGCAACTATCTCTGGCTCGGAAGATATTCTTCTTCACAGTCGGTCCGGAAGAAGCCATCTAGCTATCTGCAAAAAAAATTAGATACACAAGTAATTAGACACAAGTAAAATTCATAGTCATTTTACAAGTAATTATTAGACAAATTTAACTAAAAAACACAATCTACATACATGTTTAAGTCAACTTCGATCTTTTCCTTTTTCTTTTCCTTCGATTGATCCAAAGTCCCTCTATATGATCATGTCTAAATAATGAACCAATTCATATTAAATGGATCGGTGACATAAAACACTTGTCGAGCTTGCGATGCTAAAATAAAATGCTCATCTTTATATCTCAACTTACTAAAATTCACCTTTATGAACCCCAACTCATCCATTTCTACACTGTAATTATTGTCAACCCACATACATTGGAACACAGGCACACGAAACATAGCATAATCCAACTCCCATATGTGTTCAACGACCCCGAAGTATGACATTTTCGCATATATGAGATTTCTGTCTTTGGCACTTGAGATATGCATAGCTTAAGCAACAAGAGAGACCCCACTATTTTGCATTTTACTCTGATCATCATGTTTTATTGTATAGAATATGTACCCGTTCATCAAATAACCGGTGTAAGAGACAACGTGTATACTTGAACCCCTTGCTAACCATCTGAGTCTTTCTAAAACTGAGGTAGGATTTATAGCAAACTATGCAGAAATGTGTTCTCTTAGCCACGTTATAAAACACCGATTGTGTTCTTTTGTTAACCAATTTTGATTCTTATTTGGGTGCATACTCTTGGGCATTTCTTTGTGTTTTACAACATATGACTCAACCTCATCGGCATTGTGTAAAACATATAAGTGTGCTTGCTCCATCTGTTGCCTTGATATAGTCAATATTTTACATCCAGTAATCCCTTTCCCTTCGCTTCCTCCTGTGTGATGAGACTTTGGCAACCCTGTGGAATATCCACCTTTAGATAGGTAGTTGGAACAGAATTCAACAGTTTCTTCGACTGTGTACCGCTCAACAATACAACCCTCTGGCCGTGATTGGTTTTTCACATACCTTTTTAATATCTTCATGTAACGCTCAAACGGGTACGTCCATCTCATGTAAGTTGGTCCACACAATTGTGTCTCCATATCCAGATGAACTGTCAGATGAATCATTATGTCAAAGAATTAAGGTGGGAAATACATCTCAAGCTCACATAAAATCAAAACAATTTCTGTTTGCAATGCTGGCAACTTTCCAGGGTCAATCACTCTGCTGCAGATTGCCTTAAAGAAGAAACAAAGTTTAATTAAGGCCTTCCACACTTTGATGGGAAAAATGGATTGTATACCAAGGGTAGCAAATTGTCCATGAGAACATGGAAATCATGGGACTTTAGACCATTTAACTTGAGATCTCTCATTGATACGAGGTTCATAATGTTTGAAGAGTACCCCTCTGGAAACTTAACTCTGTGAAGAAATTTACAAAGAACCATTTTCTCTTTTCTAGACAAAGTATGAGCGGCTGGAGGTAGATATGTACGTTGTTTTCCCTTCTTTACTGGTCCCAATTTCTATCTCAATCTCATACTAACCAAGTCCCGCCTTGCATTGATATCATCTTTAGTCTTCCCGGGCACATTGAGTAAGGTACCAATGACACTATCAAAGACATTTTTTTCAACATGTATCGCATCAATGGAATGTCTCACGTATAATGAACTCCAATATGGCAGCTCAAAGAAAATCGATCTTTTCTTCGACCCTCATGTGACAAGCTCTCCCGCAAAAGGCTTCTCGAATTCAATACTCAAATATTTTACCTTTTCAAACAGTTGCGCACTCGTTAAAGGCAAAGGAGCTCTACTTTTTTCAGTATTCCCATTAAAAGCTTTCCTCCACGAACCGATAATGATGCTTTTGAGGCAAAAACCTACGATGCCCAAGGAAGACATTCTTCTTACCATGTTCCAACCGCATCCAATCTGTACCATCTTCACATATAGGGTATGCACACTGGCCTTTGGTACTGTATCCAGACAAATTACTGTATGCCGAAAAATCATTAATTGTACCGAAAATCATAGTCCTCAAGGTGAAACTTTATTCTCTATACCCATCGTACACCTCTACACCTGTCTCCCACATTTGCTTCAAGTCTTCAATTAAAGGAGCCAAGAATATGTCTATATCATTTCCTAATTGTTTGGGGCCAGAAATTAACATAAACAACATCATATATTTGCGCTTCATGCATAGCCATGGAGGTAGGTTATAAATCACCAAAATCACAGGCCATGTACTATGAGAGCTACTCTGAACACCATGCGGGTTAAATCCATCAGTAGACAATGCAAGTCTTAGGTTTCTTGGTTCTTTCCCAAAATCAGGACACTCAATATCAATTTTTTTCCATTGAGGAGAGTCTGCCGGGTGCCGCAGCATGCCATCCTTAATCCTTTCATCCTCATGCCATGTCAAGTGTTTTGCATCTTCTGAACTACAGTACATGTGCCTGAATCTGGGAATTATGGGGAAATACAACATAACCTTCTCTGAAGCCGATTCTTTCTTCTTATAACGTGATGCATTACATTTAGGACATGACTTTAACGATGCATATTCATTTCGAAATAAAATACAATCGTTAGGACAAGCGTGTATCCTCTCATAACCCATGCCAATAGAGCATAACATTTGTTTAGCCCCGTATGTCCGACTAGGAAGCACATTATCAACCAACAACATATCCTTCAATAAGGTGAGTAATTTCGTAAAGTTTTTATCAGTCCATTCATTGCCCGATTTCAAGTTATACAGCTTTAACATCACCGATAATCTCGTGAATTTCGTACAACCCTCATACAATAGCTTCTCCGCATCACTTATCAACTTCTCAAACATTTGAGGACAATCACGAAGATCTTCTTCAAATGCATTTGTCATCTCTTCAAAACGGTTGCCATCATATGTATTTGTACTGGTATCATCTGACGCATCTCTCCCACTATTCCCCATATTAGAAGATTTACATCTTGTCTCACCGTGCTTTGTTCAAAAGGTATAAGTTTGATCAATACCATTGCTCACTAAATGCCATTCCAATTCCTTAACACTAACTTTGTCTACATAACAACAACTTAAACAATGACATACAATTCTACTATGGTCTGTTGTATGCCCAACTACAAACTTAATAAAATCTTGCACTCCATCCTTATATTCCTTTGATAAATGATTGGCAGACATCCACTTTCGATGCATTCTAACTTCAACCTTTAAAAAAACTAAGTTAGTCCTTGAGTAATATAACATCATATTAGTTAGTCTTGTTAAGTAATACAACATCACAACAAAACATATTCAAAACTTTGTACATATTTTCTCAAAATTTTGACATGACCTATTTGTATTCTCAATAATTTCCCACTTCCAATTGTGATATAAACATATATAGTCAAAATTTGATTATCTAACGCATCAGGCTATAGCTAATGCTATGCCATCAAACAACTTTTCACAGTTCGTATTCAATAACATATGCAATTTGCATTTGCATCACCTATACAACATCCCTATTGTACACCACCCTTCATCATACAAATAAAATAAACTAATGCAACACAACCAGAAAGGAATTGTGGAAACCCTCTAGTTACAAAATTCTTCAGATTACCAATTTCTCACCATGGAAAAGATAATCAAAACCCATGTTTCGTTTCAAATAAATTACCCCTTTTCTTTGTAAAAAAAGAAAAAGAAAAAGTTATTTGATGTATTTCAGGCAGACTCTCTATATGTAAGATAAGCTTGGAAGAGTATTATTTGTTACCTTGTTACCCTAAAGCAAGGTTTTCTTTTCTTCTGTGAACTAACGTGAATGATTCAGTTGCTGGTCTGGTGAATGTTGTTTGAGGGAGTCTGTCACTGAATCAAACTTGCTCAATCTCTGAATGAAACAAATATATATGAGAAAATGAGAAAAAAACTGAGATAGTGGGCGGTGAAACAAAACTGAGATCTATACCTTGCGACCGTAGAGCTGCGCGGTGAGTAGAGGATGCAAAACGGAACGGTGAGCAGAAACGTGACAACGGCAGCGTGAGAAAGAGAGAGCAGAAACAACAGAGTGAGAAAGAGAGAACAGAAACGACATGCAAGAGCTGCGTGGCGGAACGGCGAGCAGAAACGACTGCGTGGGAAACGGCGAGCAGGAACAACGCAGACAACGAGATGAACGCGTGAGAGAAAGAGTAAACGAGAGTGATGAAACAGAGGTATACTGCTTAGGGCGCACGTTTTGTCATTTACTTTTTGGAATAGACAACGCTTTCTTAGGAAAACGCTGGCGAATTATGATAAAAGACATCGCTTTCTTAAGAAAATGCTGGCAAAAGTGGAATAAAAGACAACGCTTATTGTAGCAAGCGCTGTCTATTCTCGAACCAGATATTTAGCAGTGCTTATTCAAAGAAGCGCTGTTTAAAGTCAATCAACTTTTCTTTTAGTCAGCGCTTTACTGGCAAGCGCTGTTTAAAGTGGCACCATTTTTCAAACATTCTGTTGTAGTGAACCCAGTTTTATTTTCTTCCAAGAACCCTAACCTACTGAATCATTCTAGAGAATATCACAAGCATAACTAGAAGCATAATCACAGTAATTTATAGTAAATTCGGTCATTTTATTCTTGCTATTTCTAAGTTGTATGACAACAATTCAGCTTTGGTGAGCATTAAGCAAAAAATTGTGTAGAGCAGAAGCAGAAAATTATGCAGAATCTGAGGGTGAGCTTATGCAGAAAATTATCAGAGACTAAATAGGTTGAGCATTATGCAGAAAATCTAAGGGTCACAAAGCATGGACCACTAACCATGGAACACTAACC
This sequence comes from Calophaca sinica, assembly GCA_037113605.1. NCBI lineage: Eukaryota > Viridiplantae > Streptophyta > Magnoliopsida > Fabales > Fabaceae > Calophaca > Calophaca sinica. The sequence goes on from CM073735.1 coordinate 60,476,068, forward strand.
AGAGAGGGACCACAGGACACATTATTCAACATAATATAGAACAGAAATGGGGAACATGTAGAGCCACAATAGTTAAAAAATGGGGAACATGCAGGACCACAATAGGGAAGAAACTCAAACCCGAAATCGCAAAACAATGGGGAACCTCAAAACCAAACCTAAAAAATGGGGAACCTCAAAACCCAAACCTGAAATCGCAAAACAACCTCAAATCGCAAACTAAATCACAAAATAGGGAAGAAACAAAAATAGAAACCCTAAAAGTCGCAAAAAAAAAATCGAAGAAGAATCGCAAAAGAATATAGCAACAAGGACTCACCTTGATTGATTCACCTTTTCCTCAATGCATTTCTCTTGATTGATTAACCAATTTCCAATGTTATATGATGTTTGGTTCTCTTGAATGATTCAGTAGGTTATGGTTCTTGGAAGAAAATGAAACTGGGTTGAAGAACAGGTTTGAAGCAACAGGGACTATTTTGGCCTAATTTGATACAAGGACTAATTTGTCCCTTTTTTATTCTAATTATCACGTTTTTACTCGGGGACTAAAATCGCCCAAATGTTTTTGGATGGAAATGGATGGAGGGACTAACGTGTCCCACGTTTGAAATCTTTAGGGACTATTGAAGGATTTTATTTTTCTCAAGGACCAAAATGGGTCGCGTGAAAATTGTCAGGGACCAATTTTGGCCTTTATTCAAAAGTAAATGAAGAAACCAAAATTTGAATTTTATACATCTCACCAACATCACCATACAATATGGTTCAAAACACTATCAGGGAATAAGGTGGAAGTGGAATCAAATGGCCTACTCTGATGATAAACAGATGATTCACATTTAAATCAGACATTAAAATCCTTAAGGCTCCCTCTCCGAGACTGTTTAATAACTAACCTTTAGCTAACATAAGTGTCATACAAAATGAACTTTCATACTTTTTTTTTAAAAAAGGGGATGGGGTTTTTTTAAAAATTGTAATGGTTCGCATTTGAACCTTGACCCAAACGGTCACAATTCCAACGTCCAACCACTGCACCAATGCAATGAACTTTCATACTAATTTAGCTAACAAAAAATTTTAAGCGTGTGTTTGGATCAAAGGAAAAGATTGGAGAAGGAAAGAAAACACATATATCAAAAACTTTTCCATTACTTGGTTCAACGGTGAAAAGAGAAGGAAGGAACACTACAAGAAATAAGTGTATTACCCACGACCAATTTGCGTAGGCCAATAACGCGTGTAAATTACCCACGGCCTTTTTGCTTTTACCCGCGGCCATGGCCCACAGTAAATACGGTCAAAAGGAACAGTCTCCAAAATCTGACAATTTGACCATAAATCGTGGGACAGTCCCACGCTAGTCATGTTTTACCCGCGGCCAGGATATTACCCGCGACCTTACACACGGCCTGGCCTCCGATACGTCGCATAATAATCTCCGCCTGGCCCTTTCCTTTCTTCCTTTCCCTTTCTCTTCTTCTTTCCTTCATTTCTCCATTTTTCTTCACCTTCCCTGGTGCTCGGCGGCCATATCCTCTCCATATTTTCTCCATTTCAATCTCAGGTAGTTTATTTATCGGTATATTTATTTATCTCTTTCTATGTTTATCTTTATTTCATACGAAAAAATTATCTATCTCACCTTTAATTTTTTTCTATTAGTAAATCCGGAGCCATTTCACCGACTCACGCCATTGGACTCCCCACCACCGGACCACTTTGTCACAGGTTGGTATTATTTAATATTTTTGACACAATATTTATTATATATTTTTTTAGTAATTTTTTAATTATATAAATATGTTTATTGACTGTTAATATGATTTTTAACATTGAAAAAAATATATTATTTTGTTAATATATAATCTGAATATTTGTTTTTATTAGTATGTATAATATACTTGTTATAAAAAAAATATATGTGTAATATTCTGAAATTGTGACAAGAAATTGTTTATAATAATAGATTTATGTTAGTAAAAATGTAGGCTATTTGTATTTAATATATATGTGTTAATTTTAGATAATACATTTAGGATTAGAGATCAAATATTTAGTTTTAATATTTATGTGTTTAATATATATGTTAGTAAAAATGTAGGTTATTTGTATTTAATATATATGTGTTAATTTTAGATAATACATTTAGGATTAGAGATCAAATATTTAGTTTTAATATTTATGTGTTTAATATATATGTTAGTAAAAATGTAGGTTATTTGTATTTAATATATATGTGTTAATTTTAGATAATACAATTAGGATTATTAGAGATCAAGTATTTAGTTTTAATATATATGTGTTTAATATATATGTTAGTAAAAATGTAGGTTATTTGTATTTAATATATGTGTTTAATATATATGTTAGTAATAGATTTGTGTTAGTAAAAATGTAGGTTATTTGTATTTAATATATATGTGTTAATTTTAGAAAATATATTTAAGATTAGAGATCAAATATTAAATTTTTGGCAATGTACGGCCAAAAAAATTAGTTTATTGCTATGTTAATTGTTAATTTTTAGGGTTTATGATGGTAAGTTAATTTATATCGGGGGAAATGTAGGTTAGGGGAAATATATATTAAGTTATAATGTTAAATTTCTTAATTATAACAATATTTGTTATTGTTATAATTGATAGCATTGTATAATTAGCGTCTATGTAATAATATGCAGAAAATGGATCGTAGTTGGATGTATGACAGGCTTCATCTTGGAAGAGGGGGTTTGAAACAAGCTTTTGTAAAAGGGGTTAAACAATTTGTCCATCACGCAAAAAGGCAGGATAGTTACCGCATTGAGGGGGGATTCGATGTCCGTGTGTAATATGCAAGTGTCAAAGTGTTAAGACCAAAAGTGAAGTCAAGTATGACTTATATCACTGGGGGTTCATGCCTAATTATTGGATTTGGACTGCTCATGGCGAAGTTGTTCCCAGTGTTAATTTACGGGTTGAAGAGAATTGCACAGGTGCTTCAAGTAGTGGCCCACCGGATATGGGAGATCAATATTATGAGCAATTTGATGCGATGCAGGGGATGATTTCAGATGCTCTTGGGGTGAATGTGTCGTTCGAAGAGCAGCAACATGATGAGACTGATGAACTTCCAAATGAGGAAGCACAAAGATTTTATACTCTTCTGATGGAGACAAATAAACCATTGTATGAAGGGTCTGAAGAATCTAAATTATCAATGTGTGTGAGGCTTTTAGGTCTCAAGTCGAGCTTTAATGTTCCCGAGCAGTGCATGGATTATATGACCAGAATTATGTTGGATGCAACACCTATTAGAGCAAGTTTGCCGCAAAGTTATTATGATGCTAAAAGGTTGGTGTCCAAGCTGGGATTAGGTGTTAAGAGGATCGATTGTTGTGTGAAAGGTTGCATGTTGTATTACGACAATGAATTTGGCATAAATGACGGTGCTTTGACTGAATGTAAATTTTGTAAAGAGCCAAGATATCATCTTCGCAAAACAGGGACTAGTCGGAGCAAATCAGTTCCAAGGAAGGCAATGTTTTATTTGCCTATCGTATCAAGGCTGCAGAGAATGTTTGCATCAATGCAAACTGCAAGTAAGATGACGTGGCACTATGAGAATAGAAGAAGTTCGGGTGAGTTGCGCCACCCGTCTGACGGTGAGGCGTGGAAGCACTTTGATCGGGTACATCCTGATTTTGCACCATATATCCAGTCAACAGCTAAAGCTTATTCTTGTTGGCCAGTTATTGTCACCCCGTACAATTTTCCTCCTGATATGTGTATGACTAAACCTTACATGTTCTTATCATGTGTAATCCCTGGGCCAGATTCACCAACAGCTGGTATTGATATCTATTTACAGCCTTTAATCGATGATTTGAAGAGGTTGTGGAATGGTGTTTTGACGTATGATATTGCCAGGAAGCAAAATTTTATGATGAGAGCAGTCTTGATGTGGACCATTAATGACTTCCCTGCTTATGGCATGTTATCAGGATGGGGGACTCATGGTAAATTAGCATGTCCGATTTGCATGGAGGACACGAAGGCATTTACCTTGCACCACGGAGGGAAGACTTCTTGGTTTGATTCGCACCGCAGGTTCTTACCGAACGATCATCCATTTAGGAGAGATAAAAATGCCTTCATAAGGGGTTTAGCTGAAATTTTGGTCCCACCCCGTAGGCTAACATCGGAAGAGGTATGGAATAGAGTCAAAGATGTGCCAAAAGTACAAGTTATAGGTGGTGTTGTTCAACGACCGGAAAATTATGGCACGTGGCATAATTGGACAAAAAGAAGTATTTTTTGGGATCTCCCGTATTGGAAAGACAATTTATTGAGACACAATCTCGATGTCATGCACATTGAGAAGAATTTTTTTGACAACATATTCAACACTGTGATGAACGTGAAAGGCAAAACAAAGGACAATGACAAAGCCCGGAGGGACTTGGCTATTTACTGTAGGCGAAAGGACTTGTTGTTGATAGATGATCAGGCTACTGGGAAGACCTTAAAACCGATGGCCAATTACACATTGTCACCCGAGGATATAAAATCAGTTTATCAGTGGGTTACAGAGCTCAAAATGCCAGATGGTTATTCTTCCAATTTAGCAAGATGCGCCAATGTGAACAGGGGGAAGATGCAAGGAATGAAGAGCCATGATTGTCATGTATTCATGGAGTGTTTACTGCCTATTGCCTTTAGTAAGTTGCCTGCACATGTGTTGAACCCACTAATTGAAATTAGTCAATTTTTTAAAAATTTGTGTTCTGCAACCTTGGGAAAGGACGATCTTATTAAGATGGAGCAAAACATTGCATTGATTCTATGCAAGTTGGAGAGGATATTCCCACCTGGTTTCTTTGATTCTATGGAGCATCTCCCAGTGCATCTTGCATATGAAGCTAGACTTGGTGGACCTGTTCAATATAGGTGGATGTATCCATTTGAAAGGTATATTTGCAACATGTTTCCTATATAAATACGAAATCTATACTTCCGTTTTCGTCAAAGATACCAAATGTGTTAACCTTGTTATGTAGGTTCATGGGTGATTCTAAACGATCGGTGAAAAATAAGGCTCGGGTTGAAGGATCAATCTGTTCGTCTTACTTACATCGTGAGACAACCTACTTTTGTTCATATTATTTCAACAGATCATTGTTATCCCCACGGAATAGAAGGAATGAAGTTGTGGCTGATTGTGAAAGACATCCGTTAGCCTTATCAGTTTTTTGCCTGCCTGGTCGTTATGCTGGTGGACAATCTGTTCGTTGGTTAACGGATGAAGAGTTCAATTCAGCACATGTTCATGTACTGATTAATTGCACCGAAGTGAAACCCTATCTAGAGTACGTATATCGACATGTATTATTAATTTTTTATCCTGCCACTCTACCTTGTTTATTAATTATCCAATTTTATCAGGGCATTCTTAGCAGAACAAGGATCTTCTCCGGATATACATGCAAACTTTCCTGGATGGTTTAGGCAATGTGTACATACCTATAGACAAAATATCCGAGGTGTATCACACTTTCACTACCTCCTCTTAACCAATTTCATCATTTGCATGCGTAGGTGTATTACAGTCAACTAACTCCTCTTAACCAACACTTGAGAAACTTATCTGATCGTCCTCGTAGATGTGTTAATGAATGGCATACATACTTTGTGAACGGGTACAAATTTCACACCCACTCATGGACACAGGGCAAGGAAACAATAAAGAGTGGAGTTTACATCAAAGGTGACACGGAGGAGGTGAAGATGACTTTACGGTGTCATTGAGCATATATACTAACTAGCTTACACCGATCTAGACTATAGTAAAAGGGTGGTGCTATTTTATTGCACGTGGTTTGATCCATCTGATAGAGGCACAAAGAGGAATCCAAAATCTAACACGGTGGACATTAGAATGAGCAGAAAGATACCAACATTATGATCCATTTGTGATGGCACACCATGTGAGACAGGTGTATTATGTCCCTTATCCATCAACACGAACGGACAAACGAGGTTGGAGTGTTGCAATTAAAACAAAACCAAGGTCTCGTATTGAAGCAGAAGGCGATCTAGAGGAAGAAGTGCCTTATCAGGTTGATGAAGTGTCCAATGTGGATGATGTGATCCTAGTCGAAGGCTTTAACCGCCTATGTGTGCCAAATGCTGGGGAGGAAGTGGACGATGTTGACACAGGGGATGCAGAAAACGAAGAACAATTCATTGAGGACGGGATTGAATCAGAAGGGTCGTTCGAGGAAGAATGGGACGAATGATCCATATCGTGTAACTATTATTTGTATCATTTAGCATGTGTTTTATTTGTTATATGTCATATTAATTAGTACTGAATACTGTATTTGTAATTTTTATGAATTAGTACTGAAATGTTCTTATGATCCAAAGGCTAATTTGTCTACAATTTAAATAATTAATTAACTTGCATGCATATATATATATATATATATATATATATATATAGATGGCTTCAGGAGGACATGATCCAACACATCCCTCTGGTGGAAAAGGAAAGGGGAAGGTTCCTATTCATCGCCCTCGCGGGCAGAGGCCGCGTCGCATTGCTGATGATGCAAGTATTTATTGCCCTATGCCCACCACCAGCACAAGTGCTCATTCTACCTATGAGCATGGAGGTTCTTCTACAGTCCCTACTGCTTCACACCACACTGGCGATGATGTCAACCTTACTAATTCATCCTCGTTCTCCTCCCCGAGCGATGGTGATGATCAGCAGGACACCCATGGTTCTAACTTACACAGTGGCGTTGATGATGGGGTGTTGTATACGCCAGATAATCGAGTCGTTATTAGACCTACAGGGAGCGCGTAAGTATTTATTATTATTATTTTTTGTTATATATGTCTTATTGATTATTTTGGTTTTATTATTGAATAATTTCATTTTATTGTTAAGGTTTCTTCCCTCTAAACCATCTTCAATAGCAATCACACAAGTTATTAAGGAGAAGTGTCACCATCCGTGGACCTCATGGGGTCAGATTATGGACAAGGAAGAAGATGCAGACATGATGTTTGGCCATTTTCAGGTATGTTGTCATTTAAAATTTCATGCATAAGTAGTTTTATGTGATATATTATGTTTTATATTTTAATATCCTATATATATTGCAGACAAAGTGTGCTTGGGAATCCCAAAGACACAGAGAAAATCAAAGAAAACTTTCACCACAGAGCCTCACGCCGCTACTCTGATATGCTTAGGAGCGTGCGCAACAAGGGAAAGAAACCAAAGTGGATGGGACGTAATATTTTCAAAGCCTTGGAAGCATATTGGAGAAGCGACGAGTACAAAAAAATTCAGGAACGGAACAAGATTAACAGGGCATCAGACAAGGGTGGTAGCTTATACACCGGAGGTTCCATCAACACTGCAGAGTGGCAGGAACGCATGGTACAAGCATATCTACTTGTTGTTATTATATACTTAATTAATTAATATTATTTAATTATTATTGTTCACTGTTGTGTATTTTTTATGTGGGGTTACTTATAGGTGGCAGAATTAGGGAGACCTGTGGGGGTGCATGAGCTGCATCGCAGGGTCCACACTAGGAAGGCAGATGGCGAATTTGTTGATGAGCGGGCGAGGAAAGTTCAGGTAATTTCAATTTCTATTATTTTTTAAAATTTTAATGTTTATATATGGTTGTTAATTTCAGACTGATTGTTTTTAAATTTAATAATCATCAGGAGGACTTTGCAGCAGCGATGGATCGGTATCAGGGTACTGTTGACTCAGGCACACCTACTAACCCAGATGACGTGAGTCATTATCAGCTAATGAAATGAGTGGAGGTTATTGGTGGGAAAAAGAAGGGACGGTTGTACGGCGTTGGGGTACTATCCTCATGTTACAAAAAAGGGGTTTCGCACCTCAACATTAATGCAGCTGATTCTTCTTCTTCTTCTTCTTTCGCCAGTACTGGACGATCTCGCAGGGATGATCCCTATGTCAGGGAGCTTGAGCAGAGACTAGATGCAACGCAGCGGACGGGCGATCGAGGGTCGTTTCCAGAACAAAACATTATCAGAAAGGTTTGAAGAGATGGCACAAAGAACAGAGACGATTGATTGACATCGCCGCAGCAGGAGGCCATCACCATCGCCACCGCCACCAACAGGTCAACAACAATACTCCCACCCACATGCATACCTTCACAACTCTTGGCAACCACCACAACCACAGCCACATCAGCAACCACGGTCACAAACAGCGCCATCTACCGTCTACATACCACAACCGCCGCAGCAACAAACCAATTTCGATTTTCAGGTGCCACTAACTCAGCCACTACCCAATTTCAATATGGAGGAGTTCATTTCAGCTTTCCTCAGCCCGTCCAATAATGAGCCACGAGATGGTGGGAATGATGGTGGGAACGGTGGTGGGAACGATAGGGGTGATTATTATGACCGCCAACAAGAGGACTAGACTTGTGTGTATGCATGGTGTTTAATTTGTGGATTTAATTTTTGTGACATGTATGGTGTTTAATTTGTGACTTTGCGTATGTGTGCGAACCATGAGGATTTTCAGTGTGTTTGTGTATGACGTTAGTGCCTTTTCGTTAGTTAGAACTATGAGGACTTTGCGTATGTTAGTGCCTTTTTGTTAAATCTATGCATGTTGAATGATTTATTTTGTCCGACCTTGTTTTAAATTTATTTTTTCTTAAAACTATAAGCAATGATATTAAATAAAATAGTGATACTAGCGTTAGTGCTTTTGCATATGTTAATGCCTTTTATAATGATTCTAATAATTAAATTTTAATACATATAATCAAAGTCATTAATAATTAAATTTTTGCTTATTCTATATATATATATATAATATTTCCGCCAATAAAAAACTATTTTTGGTCTTGGAATTAAAAGAGAAGAAGGCAATAATGAATAAACAGGAAACTGAAAGAAAAAAAGAAAAAAAATGAAAAGAAAAAGGAAAGAAAAAAGGGAAAAAAAGGAGAAAACTGGCCGTTGCAAAAAAAAAAAAAAGAAAAATGGGTTGTAACTAGTAATATAAGGGTGCTAATAGCAGCCCAGCTGCAAAGAGCCCTCTTCCTATGCGCGCACTTGTAATCAAGCAAAATCGCCTTTCTCATAATGTGGTTCGATTCAAGCATTAAAAGCAGAATATCAGAAGAGAAGCAAGGAAAACGTGGTCCAAAATTGTTGCCTCCAAAAATTGCAAAATTGTATTTTAAAATTTTTATTTTCGAACTATTAAAAAAAAACTAATAATTAAATTTAATCAGTTTAAAAACTAGTTAAATTTAGTTATTTTTTTTAAATTATGTTTTAGGTTACCGTGGGCCAAAGTAAGTATCGTAGGCCATTTCCCACGGTAATTACAACATTTACCCGTGGCCTTAACTGTTACACGCGGTTATAGCCCACGGTAAATTAGATTTTACACGCGACCTTAACTGTGACCCACGGTTAACTTCGAATTTACCCGCGGTTTTAACTGTTACCCACGGCTATGGCCCACGGTAAAATCTTTCTTATTAATAAAAACGTGACCCTGCCACTTTTCTTCCATTTCCATGCATTCTCATTTTTTTTTGGTGGAGACCAACAGGCTGCTCCTCCCCCCACACCTTCGCCATTCTCTGTTTTTTGGTAGAGACCAACACAGGCTGTCTTCCCTCCTCCATCACTCAGATCGCCTCATCACCTCCTCCCTACTCTCCTCGGGCCGACCACAGTCGCCTCCCTTTCTCCGCTCCTCCTCCTCCTTACTCGACCTCCCATTCCTCATCTCATATGGATCTGACTTCCAACTCAAATCGTGGGCGATTTCAAGAACGGTTGAAGATTTGGGCTTCGTTGAAGATCCGATTTTTCCGATTTGAGGGTGAAGATCCGATTTTTCCGGAACGCGTTGAAGACAAAGCGAGGGTGAATATCTAATTTCTAGATTTTTATTATTTTTATCTGTACATCCGCTTTTTTTTACCATCGATTTTTATATTTTTTGAACAACAGAATGGACACGTTCTTGGGTCTCAAGAACAAACAGAAGAACAACCATTGATATGCTCTAAAAGCCTCAAGGGACATGGACAAATGGGGGCGAGTTACGAACGAAGATGGAATATTAGAGCATTTGAAACCATTTTCATCTTTTTCTTTTTAACACTGTTAGGTTTTTTGGTTTTTGGTGTTAGGTTTCCATTTGTGTTTCGAACCCAAGATTCTCGATTGCTTCTCTGCATAATTTTTACTCTATTTTATTGTTGATCTCGATTTCATGATTATTTCGCTTTCTTATTCGCAATTCGCTTATTTCATTTAAGTCATTGTTAATTCCTTCATTGGCAAATTCAGTTTCTTGATTATTACGCACAATTTGATGAACTAGTCGCGTAACCAAAATTGTTGCCTCCAAAATTGCAAAATTGTATTTTAAAATTTTTTATTTTGAAATATTAAAAAAATTAACCAAATTTAACCAAAGATATTAAAAAAATTAATAATTAATAATTAAATTTAATCAGTTTAAAACTGGTTAAATTTAGTTATTTTTTTAAAATTATGTTGTAGTTATCAGTGGGCCAAAGTTAGTACCGTGAGGTCATATCCCACAGTAATGACAAAATTTACCCGCGGCCTTTACTATTATCGTGGGTCGCTTCCCACGGTAAAATACAAATTTACCCGCGCTCATCCCACGCTAATTTACCCTTCAAGACAGCTACTCCGCGCCATGCCTCTAACATCTACCGTCGAGCATTTAACCTGCAGACTTGGCCCACGGTTGGCCCATGGTAATCGTCACATTACCCACGGCCTTTTAGCGTTACCCACGGCTTTTGGCCCACGGTAACAACTGTTTTTCTTGCAGTGGAAGCCTATCACGGAAACCGATGCAAAATCTCTTTCTCCCCAAAACGGGAAGAAAAGCAGAGACATCATGAAATGGAAACCAAATTACAACAATGCCCTTATTTATAAAATTCCTTCAACGTGTTTTTCTTTCTTATGATTTTGTAATTTTTTTTAATATGAAAATAATAACTAAAACATGTTAAATATATAAAAAACTTGAAAAAGACTGTAATCATCACAGTTTTCTATTTATATTAGTAGTTATATTTTTATTTATTTAAATATTGTTTATAGTATTAAACTTTAATAGATAAAATAAATATTTATATCAACAGACTTTAATAATCATAGTTATATTATGTTCACACATTTTTTTAATTTAATAGATACAATAAATATTTTAAATATATATATTGAATTTTGATGAATTATTTTTTAATATTTTGATTCTTTTTATTATATCTCATTTTAATTTAGGGATATTTACGTCATTTTGCAAATATGTTCTTTTCTTTCCTCTCACTTTTTCCTTCTCTTTTTCCTCCAACCAAATCACTAAACAATCATCTCATTTTCTATTCTTTTTTTCTTCTTCTCACTTTCATTCATTTTATTTTCTTTCCTCTATTTTTCTTTTATAAACCAAACATAGTGTAACGTTTAATACACTTTCAGGGTATACAAATGTTTACACTTTCTTGCCATCGCTTTCATACAAATTATTGCATAATCATCTTCTATAATTATAAAAAGTCAAATATCAAAAACTTAGTTAATAATGTAAAATTTCAAAATCAAAATTTGAATTTTATCAAGACTAAAACCAAAATTTTAGAATTTTATAGAAACAAAAAACATACTTAAAATGACACAAGTAATACCTACCACATGGCATATGATATTACAACCATGAGTTAGCTCATTTGTCTACGTAAGTGGACATGTTGTCACTTAACGGATCTTATTTCACAATAGGGACTAAACATGCTTTCGAAAATTTAATAAGGAATTAAAAGTGGGTGAAAAATTTATCTGAGACTAAAAACAAATTTTTTATTTTTTAGGGATCAAAAATATATTTAAACCTTTTTTATTTATCTTTTTATTTATTATGATTTAGTTTTAATATTAAAAAAATTCAAGCCATTCTATTGACTTCTTCTAATTGAATATACATTAAACTTAAAAATGAAACTAAATATGCTAACTCAAGAAAATAATATCTAATGTAATATCAGTTTTTTATTTGATTAGTTATTCAATTAAATGAGTTTTTTACTCAACTTTTTAATTAATACGTAAATTTCTTCAACTAATATTAAAATAAACAATGATGAGATATATGAATGAGTATTAACATGATTTTCTATATATTATAACAACTTTTGATATTTTTAAAAATAAAACTTTTAAACATACTTTTATATTTCATTTTATTTCATAAAAGAGTTTAAGAACATAAAAGAGTTTAAGTACTCTTTTTTTGGTTACAAGAGTTTAAGTACTCTATACCGACGATATACTGATAATAGAATTTAGGTTGCATGTGATAAATATTAATAAGCAAATTTATAAATTTGACGGAGTCAGAAAGAGATGGAAAAAAATAATTAACCATTCATATTTACAAAAAATTGGTTGAGTGGAATTCATTTGTCCACTCCGATTAGTTGTTCGGGATTTATGCTAGCAATTTTAATTATAACTCTGGTCCCACTCCCAGTAAAAAAAAAAATTATAACGCTGGTCTGAGTAAAATACAATTTATTAAAGTCTTAGTTAGATACAGTTTATTTAATTTATAATTTAAAATAAATTGAAATATTCTAGTCACTCTGTAAAATCTAGCATTGCCAAATCGTCCAGAACGTTCAGGAGTCATCATTTATTTTGGATGCTCTGGGGAAAGATATAGAAGCATCTTTGTACCGTCATTGTGTCTGAAATTTGGAACATAGTTATTGGATGGAAGATCCTTATCAAAGAGAATTCATACCCTGCCACGTGACTCTAGTAAGCATTCAGATCATCATCAACCAAGTACTAATTTTTAAGACAGACACCACTTTCAAGTTTCAATCATAAACATTCAAATTATAGCATGTTTATTTTAGCGTTTTCACGATAAACGAAGTTTCATTTTTTGTCCCTTTCACGTGCCGTCACATATTCAAACACTATCAGTTGTTGGCAAACATAAAATTGTAGAAATTATAAGAATGCACTTTGTTTTTGAAATTTAAGATTATAAGCAAAGTTTATTAAGTAATCTAATCTAATTCAATTATCAAACATCAAATTACATGTATAACACTATGTAGAAATATATTGGCTAAATTATATATTTGGTTCTCTATGTTTATTTTAGTTTTTAATTTGATCCTCTATGTTTTATTTGTTTCATTTTGATCCCTTACGTTTCAAATGTTACAACATGGTCATTTCCATCACCAATTGTCCGTAGGTAAAAAGTCTATTTTTAAACGTACAAGAAGACCTATACTAACGGACAATTGGCTTTTAGTGATGGAAAGGACCAACTTGTCGTAACGTTTGAAACATAAGGGACCAAAACGAAACAAATAAAACATAAAAAGACTAAATTGAAAACTAAAATAAATACTGAGGACCAAATATATAATTTAGCCAAATATATTCTATAGGACTCATAAATCAGTTAGTAAAATGACCGCAAAAACCTTCCTTTTTTTTTTCTTTACACAAATAAAGTTATCTAATTTTATTGGCAACAATATGAGCAATACAATCAAGCATAACATAAAAAAACATGAGGACAAAATAATATATGTAGCCGTCCTAGTTAAAATATGAGCAACACCATTGGATTTCCTTGTAGAAAACTCTACAATAGAATGTAAAATTTTAGTGATAAAATAGAATAGCATTCTGAAATGATACGTCAAATTCAGAGTGGTCCTCTTTTGTATTATGAAAACTATTCACTACTATCTTAAAATCCAGCTAAAAAATAATATGATATAAACCAAGTTTATCCAACCACTTCACAGCTTGTAATAGCCCAAAATGTTCACCCTCGTGCACCTTTAACATTGGAGTATGTCTCAATATTTTAACCTTCCTTCTTGATCTTTAGCAAAACCAAGATCTAATTACGCAGCCAAAATGACAGGTTTGTAATAACTCTTACGGAAGTAATAATAAATGAAATCACTTAAAAAGAAAATAAATGAAAGAATAAATGAATTTTTTTACAGGATTTCAGCGTTTTCAATAATGCTTGTTCTTCTTCATTGTTCTTCTTCCTTCAATATTTATAGCAAATGATTGATAATTATCCGTTAGAGTAGAAAATAATGCCATTGTGAAATACTATGAATTAAATGCATGGTACTATATGTCTTGTCCTTGTAGTTCTCCTCGGTAGTGGAAACATTTTGTACAGAGAGTGACTACTGTAACACTCCGTTCCTGGAGCGCTATTAAATGAAAATTTCTAACAAAAGTTAACATATTTCTGAAAAACGAAATACTCTGCTTGTAGGGTTTCTGAAAATGTGGTTCTATTTTTTTTCTTTTAAAAACTTCTTTTAAAAGAGCAGTCATAGTAATACATCGATTTTAGAAACATGATGGTGAACAAATAAAGATACCCAAAATAAAATCACAAGAACCATACTCATAAATTTATTCAAGCATTGCACACATGACAATTCAAGTCTTGAAAACATAATACATTTATTACAACATTGTAATCAGGATAATACATCCTATAGCTGGTCGACACGCTACAACACTTACTAAACCTGTATAAGTTTCAAACAAATTCACAAGGTAGAGAGCCGGACAAGGCTATCCTCAACTACGCTTGTCAGCTACCTCGAATACTCTGCAGTCTTCATTATCTGGGTTACAATCATTGATTGAAAGAACTACAGGCAAGGGTCTGTTGGAACCTAAACGATTGAGAAGTTTAGACCCTCAATAATTTTGATGATAACAAAGTATCATCTGATAAGTCCTTGAGTGTGCAGGTATTAAAATCTCTTATGTTTTATCTCACTCAAGCAAGAAGAAGAAAATCACAAGTATTGAATACATTCCATGTGTGTCAGCATCCGATTCACTCCAGCGTCTTGTGTATAGTGAGCGTCCGGTAGTGTTATTCTTTGACACGTGGATTACTCAATTGCTGCGAGCGTCCGTCTCCTGTTCTGAGCGAGCATCTGGTCTTTTAATGAATCACGTGATGGTCACATTTGTGCTCTTCTACCTCAACTGTTTTGGAACGAAATTCGAATTTGATTTTGTGCGCTCATTTTTATGTACGAGGTATCAAAGGTGACACCTTTGGTATAAGATAAAATTCGTACAAAGCAATTGTGAAAAGCAGATAGTACAAAAACGGTAATATGTACTACTCTGATATTCTCTGGAAAGGAAGAAAATGACAGCATTTCAAAATACCTCACTTAATGACATGGAGCTGAAATTTATTGCAACGGTAATACCCCTCAGAGACTCCTATAAATACCCCAAGGTATTCATTGAAGAAGGTTGTCAAAAACTGCTAGAAACTATATTCTGAAAGAGCTATTACTCAAGTGAGCAATCAAGTTTCGTGCCAAGTTTCTGGACACCAAGAACTGAACCTCATCGGCTGATATTCTTTCTTTTAGAAAGTTATTTGTTTTTGTGCTTAATCTTTTCATCCTCTCTGTGAAAGTTATTTGATTGTATTCAAAAGAATATTACTTTGTAAAAGTTGTTCTACCTAGTTAAGGCTTTGTTCCTCAAAGGCTCAAACGTATTGAGTCGTTTTGAGAAGTTAAGAGTATTGTCAAGTTTGTGACAGTAGAATACTCTTAAGGAAATTTGTAATCAGTTGATTATAGTGGAAAATCTTCCAGGAACGAAGGGACTAGATGTGGCTACCAGGTTGGTGGTGAACTAGTATAAATCTCTGTGTCTCTTGCTTTACTGCTTTACATTTACTTTTATCCTATGCATAAAAAAACAAGTTTTCATAAACTTTATTTCCAGCGTCTAGTCATACTCCAGCATCTGATTTCAAACAGATTCACAATCCAGTGTTCTAAAGTGCTTTTAACTTAAAGTTTGCGAAAAGTTTTCAACACAATTCAACCCCTTTCTTGTGTTCATGTTCAGTTGGTACCAGAGCTCGGCCTCTTGGTTGAGCACTTAACAGTGTTAAGAGAAAAGATCCTATACTGTGAACATGTCTGTAGAAAGTGGTCACCTGAATCGTCCTCCTCTACTTACTGGAGAAAAATTTGACTACTGAAAAGATAAGATGAATGCTTTCTACACAACAACTTGAGCTGTGGGATATTGTTGAAAATGGTTACCTTATTCCCACTAATGCTGTTGGTGTTGCTATTGCCAGAGAAAATTGGAATGATGAGCAGAAAAAGAGATATCAAATTAATCAAAAAGCTAGATTCATTCTTATCTGTGCTATGTCAGAAAAAGTATATGATAAATGTGGAAAATTCGATACTGCCAAAGAGATATGAGATTCTCTTATTTTGTCTTATGAGGGCTCTGCCCGAGTAAGAGAAACTAAAGCTAGCATGTTGGTTCGCCAATATGAATTGTTTAAAATGGAAGATGGTGAAAACATTGAATCTATGTTTGGAAGGTTCCAAACACTTGTTCATGGGTTATAGGCCCTTCGAAAAAGTTATACCACACCTGACCATGTGAGAAAGATCCTAAGAAGTTTGACCAAGCAGTGGAGATCCAAAATCACTGCTATTCAAGAAGCAAAAGATTTAAATGTCTTGAGACTTGAAGATCTTTTGAGTTCTCTGAAAGCTCATGAACTTGAGTTGAATGAGGAAGAACCTGTAAAGAAAAGCAAGTCTATTGCTTTGAAAGTCAACAAACATAAAGCCAGTACTTCTAAAGCTCTTCAAGCTGAAGAAGAATCAGAAAATGAAGCTTCAGAAGGAGACGTTGATGGGTCGGATGATGAGCTCATGTTCATATCCAGAAAGATCCAAAGGATGTGAAAGAAAAGAAACTTCAAGAAGAAATTCCACAAGAAAAATGTCGAGGACAAGAAGGAAAGCAAAGACAAAAGCCAAGTTGTCTGCTATTAATGTAAAAAGCCTAGCCACTTCAAATCTGAATGTCCTAGTCTTAGGAAGAAGCCCATGAGATGTTCCTTCAAGGGAAAGAAAAAGAGTCTCATGGCTACATGGGAAGATCTGGATTCATTATCCTCTGAGGAAGATAATGATGAAGAAGCCAATCTTGCCCTCATGGCAAATACCGACTTAGACTCTGAAGAAGAAGTTGAAGAGGTAATAATATATGATTCTTATTCTGAACTTCAACTTGCATTTGATGATCTTCTTAAGGACTCTGCCACTCTCTCCACTGAGTACAAAGCTTTGAAAAAAAATTCTCAAAATTATCACAAGATTTTCAAGTTTTGAAAAATGAAAACTCAAAGCTCAGTGAAGAGAACCAGAAGTTGAAAACTGAAAATCAGCATCTGGTGGATAGTTAGCGCGGTGACATGTCAAAGAACTGTAGTCGAGAGCTCTCAAACTGAAAGCTCTGAAACTAAAGGCAATCCTAAGTGTAAATCAAATGATTATGAATATGCCTTTCAAAAGTTTCTTGCAGAGAGTGTAACTCGAAGCAAGCAAGCTTCAATGATTCGGGGTGTCAGTAAAACGATAACTCAAGGTCTTGGCTACATATCAGATGAACCCTCTTTAGAAAATAAAAATCTTGTATATGATAAATCCAATGATCACAGTGAATGCTTGCATTGTACTTACTGCAATAAACCTGGTCATTTGAAAAGTACATGTACTGCTTTTAAGACTAAGAAGGACAGGCATCCTTCAAGAACTAACCTGAAAGGACCCAAAAAGATATGGGTACCTAAAGATAAAATAGTCTATGTTGCAGACATGCTTAGCAACAAAGTCAACACACCTATCTTGGTACTTAGACAGTGGATGCTCGCGTCACATGACGGGAGAAAAACATATGTTCCAAGTGCTAAGGCCTAGAGAAGAAGGATTTGTTGGTTTCGGAGGAAACCAGAAAGGTAAAGTAGTTAGAATTGGTCGCATTGGTAAAGGCTCTCTTCCCTCTATTGATAATGTAATTTATGTTGAAGGACTAAAGCATAATTTATTTAGCATAAGTCAATTATGTGACAATGGTTATGATGTCATTTTTATAGAAACTGGATGTTTAGTAAAAAGCAAGAAAGATGGCTCTATTTTCTTTACAGCTAAGAGGAAACAAAATATTTGTAAAATTGATCTTTCTAAACTTGCAAAACAAGATGTCAAGTGTCTCATGTCTGTTGAAGATGAACAATGGATTTGGCATAAAAGATTGGGTCATGCCAGTTTGAGATTAATCTCAAAACTAAACAAGCACAGTCTTGTTAGAGGCTTACCAATCTTAAATTCCAATCTGATGCTCCCTGTGAGGTATGTCAAAGAGGAAAACAAGTTAAAACTTCTTTTCATTCGAAAAATGCTGTTTCAACCTCTAGACCACTTGAGCTTTTGCATCTTGATCTATTTGGTCCAACAAGGATAACCTTTTTAACTGGAATAGAATATGGGTTAGTCATTGTTGATGATTTTACTAGATGGACATGGGTTAGATTCCTTGCCCACAAGGATGAGTCATTCAAAGTATTTACTATTTTCTGCAAATCAGTTCAAAATGAAAAAGGAATTTGTATTTCTTCAATTAGGAAGTGATCATGAGGGAGAATTTGAAAATGAAAGCTTTCAAAATTTTTGTGAAGAAAATGGCATCTCCCACAATTTCTCCTCTCCTAGAACACCACAACAAAATTATGTTGTAGAAAGGAAAAATAGATCCCTCCAAGAAATGGCCAGGACAAACATATCTTATTTTTATCCCTTTGGTTGCATATGTTATATTCTGAATACTAAAGATCAAATTGGTAAGTCTGATTCCAAAGCTGACAAAAGTATCTTTTTGGGATACTCTGAAAGATCTAAAGCTTTTAGAATATATAATAAATAAATTTTGATAGTGGAAGAATCCATTCATGTCAAGTTTGATGACAAGAAACCTGAAACTGCCATGTCAGAGCTAGATGGATTATTTTCAGATTTAAATATTAGTGGTACAACAAACAGTGAACCTGCATCTTCAGCATCTGGTGGAAACCAGACACAAGATTCTACTCAAGCGGAAGCTGAAACCAAAAATTGTTAGAGATACAAAACCAATCATCCTAAGGATCAAATCATAGGAGAACCTGGAGATAGAGTAAGAACCAGATCCTCTTTCAAAGAGCATGCAGATATTGCACTTCTCTCTGAAATGGAACCTAAGGCGATTGATCAAGCATTGGAAGATGAAGGTTGGATTCTGGCTATGCAAGAAGAGTTGAATCAATTTCAAAGAAATGATGTGTGGAAATTAGTCACTCTACCATAAGATAAGCAAGCTATTGGTACTAAATGAGTATTTAGAAACAAACTTGATGAAGATGATAAGGTAGTGAGAAACAAAGCAAGATTAGTTGCTCAAGGTTACTCACAAGAAGAAGGCATTGATTTTACAGAAACTTTTGCACCTGTTGCAAGGTCAGAAGCTATTCGCATCTTACTTTCATTTGCTGCACACCATGAGATAATTCTTTATCAAATGGATGTGAAAAGTGCTTTCTTAAATGGTTTTATAATTGAGGAAGTCTATGCAAAACAACCTCCTGGTTTTGAAGACATTGAATTTCCAGAACATATTTTTAAGCTTAAAAAGGCTCTGTATTGTCTTAAGCAAGCTCCTCAAGCTCGGTATGATTGATTGAGTTCCTTTTTAATGAAAAATGGTTTTACCAGAGGTCAAGTAGACACTACTCTATTTAGAAAATCATCAAATAAGCATTTTATACTTGTTCAAATTTACGTTGATGATATTATATTTGGAGCTACTAATAAAAGCCTTTGTAAAGAATTTTCAAAGCTAATGCAAGCTGAATTTGAAATGAGCATGATGGGAGAATTAACGTTTTTCCTTGGAATTCAAATCAAGCAATGTAGTTATGGTATTTACATACATCAAAGCAAATACATCAAGGAATTGTTAAAGAAATTCAAGATGGTGGATTGCAAGCCAATGTGCACTCCTATGCATCCTACTTACATTCTTGGTAAAGATGAAACTGGTAAGAAGGTAGATCAGAAAATATATAGAGGTATGATTGGATCTCTACTTTATCTTACTGCTTCATGACCTGATATTATGTTCAGCGTCTGCCTGTGTGCTAGATTTCAATCTGATCATAGAGAATCACACTTGAGTGCTGTTAAAAGAATATTTAGATACTTACAAGGATTTACTAATGTTGGTTTGCTTTATAAGAATTCAAAAGATTACAAGTTACTAGGTTTCTGCGATGCTGACTTTGCTGGAGACCGAATTGAAAGAAAGAGCACAAGTGGAGGCTACCAATTCGTTGGAGCAAATCTTGTGTCTTGGTCAAGCAAAAGACAAAGCACTATTGTACTCTCAACAGCAAAAGCTGAATACATCTCAGCAGCAAGTTGCAGCTCTCAACTTTTATGGATGGAATATCAACTTGAAGACTACTTGATAAAAGAGAGTAACATTCCAATCTTTTGTGATAGTACATCTGCAATTTGTCTTACTAAGAATCCAATATTACATTCTGGTGCAAAGCACATTGAGATTAAACATCACTTCATAAGAGACTATGTTCAGAAGGGTATTATTGAAATAAAATTTGTAGACACTGATCATCAGTGGGCTGACATCTTTACAAAACCCCTTGCTGAGGATAGATTTAATTTTATAAGAAAAAACTTAAATTTTCATCTTATAGAAGAATGATTAATCTCAGCGTGTTATGATATGCATCATTCAACATTTGGTATGACATAAGCATTCACACGTGTACTCATATGATATATCATTCACATCACATAACTCAGCGTTTGGTGAATTCGTTTGCGTGCGTTCGAGCACACACGTGTCACGCGCGTGTGGGACTTAAGCGTCTCATCACACCTAATCTGAGTCATGATTATTTAGGTTTTCAATAAAATCTTCTTCTTGATTTCATCTTCAATTTGACAACTGCATTTAATGAAAAAGGGAATCTTTATTTTATTTTTTTAAATTATTTTTATTCAGAGGAAATGTGAAAAGTTTTTCAAAAAGTAACTGTACCATTTATAAAAACTTTCCCACTACTCCTTCACTTTTGCTCCACACTCTGTTTTTGTCTGCGAAAACTGCTTTCTCTCTCTCTCTCTCTGTGAGTGATTTCTCTGAAACCTTAAACCTCCATCACCTACTCTCCTACTGCAACCATGACTGATGTTAAGGTCGGACAATACACTGCTATCTACGACACCATGATAGAAGCAAAAGTCCTAAATGAGAACAGAATCGACTTGAAAAGTTTCAAGCTTTATGGGTTTGATTTAGATGAAGGTTTGACAAATCTGGGCTGGAAAAACTACTTCCTTTGGGAATCTGTTGATGTTATGATTAAATGCTATCAAGGAAGTCTGGGGAAACGTTCATATGCTTTCGGGTGGAATAGTTGAAGGTCATGTCAGATGTTTCAAGTTGGTGTTCACCATAAACACCATCACTGATACCATTAAGTGCCCCTGTGAAGGCATTAGTTACTATGCTGGTTGGGAAGATGCTTTTAGAGGAATGGAAAACGTCAACGAGGCTCTATTCGAGAACTATCACCAGTTGAAGGAAAATGATGTAACTCCTACTGCTAAGAATCTGAAAAGTCATTACAGAGTTCTACACAAAGTTATTGCTAAGAGCGTTATTCTGAAGACTGGGTCAAATGACATAGTGAACTATGAGCAGAAGTTTATTATGAGGACTTACTTGGCAAGACAGAAGGTGAACTTGCCTAGATTGGTCTACAACAATCTGGTTCAAGCTATTATGAGTTCGAGGAAAGGCACTGTAGAAAAGAAAAACATCTACAAGAAGATACCCTATGGTGTTCGTCTTACCGCCCTTTTGATTAAAGCTGGTATTCCTAAAAAGCTTGGAGCTTTGGAAGGAAAAGAAAGGGAAAAGTAATTTAGTGTTGGTGCTCTTGTGCATTCTGATGTATTTAGTAGATACAGTTTGGTAAGAATGCAGCTGGTAACTGGTGAAAGAATGAAGGAAGTAAAACAGGAGCAACAAGAAGAAGAAGCTGATGCTTCAGTTGGTGAAGTAGCTGAAACAAAACCCACCAGAAGCTCAACATCTGGTGTGAAGAGAATTGCTGAGTCTGCAGCTAGGGAGACAAGAAGCAAGAAGCAGAAGGTGCCTACTGCCCCTCAAGAGAATGTTGAAGCAGAAGGTGATGAGGATCTGGTCCCCATCAAGAAAATAATGGAGAAGAAGAAGAAGAAGACAGAAGCTGAAAAACCTGTTTCAGTGTCTGGTCTCAGGAAGCAAGCTCCTCCTCCTCCTACTGTTGCCACTCAAGGCAAAAGAAAAAGACTTGTTAAGCATTCTGATCTTAACCCAAAGGTACTTGATTTTACAGTTGATGATTTTGTAACTACCTTTGAGTCTGATGATACTATTCCTGCACACCATTGTCTGTTGCAAAACCATAAACAAAACCACAACCACAAACATAAACTCACTCCATACAACCTTCACCCACCAAACCTCAACCTAAAAGAATCAGAAAAACCAAACAACAAACCACTGCCCTAATACCTACAGAAACTCCCCAAGTAACCAAATTAACCACAAGACCTAGAACAATCATTTTTCCCTCACCATAAGCCTCTACCTCCTCATACACATCCCTCTTCACATACATTTCATCACTTCGCTCTCACCCTTTCAACCTACTCTTCAAAATCCCTCCAAACCAAACCAAAACATACAAAGTCATGGTGACTTCCCCTCTCCCACTTTCTCTCACTCTCAAACCTACCAACTACTATGGTGCCAAGAAATCTGTGTCATCTATAAACAGACCAAGGTTTGTTAGAGAAGACGTGTACCATTCCATTTACGATCGCCCTTCTCTATGGCATTTGAAAACATTCACCTCTGGGGTTGCAAGACTGGAAGTTGCCTCTCCATTAAGAGTTGTATTCAAAGAAGGAGATGAGAAAATTGATATATCCTTCAAAGGAAGATTGAGACCTCAATCAAACAGCAGAACAATTCCTTTCTCTATTGATCTTCCTAGGTTCTTACCACAGAATGAACCTCTTACTCTTGAGGAATGCGGAAGGTGTATAACAGATGAAGAAGTGGCCCTTATGACTCATTGCTTGGAGATGAAAAGGCTTGAGCTTATTCGTCAATATAGAAACCCTGCTTCAGTGTCTGTCAAGATTGTACCTGATAGGCAAAGGTGGTTGCCTTGGTATATTCCTGGAAAAGGAAGGAACTAGCTCCTGGGAAAATGCCGTTCAGTAAAATTAGACTGAAGGAATATGAGAAGGCTCCTCAGAGATATGATCTTAAAGGATTCTCTGAGCTTAAGGAGTTGTGTGAAGACCATGCTAGGAGATTCTACCTGAATTCTCTAAAGATAGATGAATGGAGAACTGCCTCCTCTAGCTGCTGTGATGTAGAAAAATCAACCATTCCTACAGTCAGCTCTGAAGATTTATGTCCAATGGGCTGCTGTTTGCAAACATTTTGATATTGGTTTCACTTGGAGTCAAATGACTGCGTCTTGGAAAGACAAAGCCATTTTGCCTCATTTTGTGCCTCTGGATATTGAAGATGATGATAAGGAGAATCTGCGAAGATTGTATCTTGCTGAAAATGAAGGACTCAACTTAATTTTTGATGCAATGGGAATCTTTGTTAAAAGAATTTTTGGAGAAGCTGCTGCTATGAAATTTGATGCTTTTGTTGAAGATCTGATCAAGCATAGGGAAATTATCTTCATGAGTCTGTTGTATCCTGAAGAGAATATGCAGAAATGGGAAGTGGCTATGGAAGTTGAGAAACGGAAGCTGGGAAGTTTTATCAAATGGTTCTTACTAAATGATAACTTCTTCCAGAAGGAAAAGGAAAAGAAAGAGCTAAGATTGAAGTTGTCCAACTGGGTGCTAGCAGAGCACCAGAAGATAGAATGTCGACGAGTTGCTATTGTTGAACCTGTTCCAGAAGCTGAACCTTCTTCTGCTCCTCCTGCTGCAGATGATGATTTTGTCATCTTGCCTAGAGCTGAGTTTGAAGCTGTCATGGCTACAAATCAGAAGGTGTACCAGCTGGAAAACACTGTAAACCTCCTATTGGAACGTTTTAATCATCTCCTACCTCCTCCTCCACCAAATCCTTAAACATTTTGTTTTTATTTTTTTGGTACTGTGTGATAAATATTTTTTTGGTACAAGTATATTTTGCACTTAGTATCATTTTGGAACAATTATTCTGCTTACTTGATACTATTATATTTCTATGGTCTGACCTTTTATCTTCAAATTTTTCTCGTATTATATCCTACTGTTTTGACTATGATGTGGTTTATTCTCTTTTTGTCTGATGACAAAAGAGGGAGTAAAAGAAAGGTCTGATGAACACATTGAAAGTCTGATGGACACGTTGAAGTATCATACATTTCATGCATAAATCATACATATCACATCTCTAAATTGCTTTGATACTCTATAAGATTTACTGCTCTAATAATTATTAATATCTATTAGTTTATTATATTGGTACAATGAATTTCAACATCTGATTGCTGAGTATACTCATCATTGGTACAATGATTTCAGCATTCGATCCCCACGTCTAATTGAATATATGCTCCGATGTTATTAAGTATTTTTACGATCACAATAAATGATATGATTATTAAAAATGCTCTAATATCTGAATTATTTAATTTTATCTGAGTTGTTGAACTCAGGATGAGACCCTTGAAATTATTTTTCGAAATTAAATTGTTCATCAATCTTGGATATTTGTCATCATCAAAAAGGGGGAGATTGTTGGAACCTAAACGATTGAGAAGTTTAGACCCTCATTAATTTTGATGATAACAAAGTATCTTCTGATAAGTCATTGAGTGCGCAGGTATTAAAATCTCTTATGTTTTATCTCACTCAAGCAAGAAGAAAAAAATCACAAGTATTAAATCAGCATCCGATTCACTCCAGCATCTTGTGTATAGCGAGCGTCCAGTAGTGTTATTCTTTGACACATGGATTACTCAATTGCTGCGAGCGTCTGTCTCCTGTTCTGAGCGAGCAACTGGACTTTTAATGAATCACGTGATGGTCACGTTTGTGCTCTTCTACCTCAGCTGTTTTGGAACGGAATTTGAATTCGATTTTGTGCGCTAATTTTGATGTACGAGAAGGTGACACCTTTGATATAAGACAAAATTCATACAAGGAAATTGTGAAAAGCAGATAGTACAAAAATGGTAATATATACTACTCTAATATTCTCTGGAAAGGAAGAAAAGGATAGCATTTCAAAATACCTCACTCAATGATATGGAGCTGAAATTTACTGCAACGGTAATACCCCTCAGAGACTCCTATAAATACCCCAAGGTATTCATTGAAGAAGGTTACCAAAAACTGCTAGAAACTATATTCTGGAAGAGCTATTACTCTAGTGAGCAATCAAGTTTCGTGCCAAGTTTCTGGATACCAAGAACTGAACCTCATCGTCTGATATTCTTTCTCTTAGAAAGTTATTTGTTTTTTGTGCTTAATCTTTTCATCCTCTCTATAAGAGTTATTTGATTGTATTTAAAAGAATATTACTTTATAAAAGTTGTTCTGCCTAGTTAAGGCTTTGTTCCTCAAAGGCTCGAACGTACTGAGTCGTTTTGAGAAGTTAAGAGTATTGTCAAGTTTGTGACAGTAGAATATTTTTAAGGAAATTTGTAATCAGTTGATTATAATAGAAAATCCCTCAGGAACGAAGGGACTAGACGTACCTACCAGGTTGGTGGTGAACTAGTATAAATCTCTGTATCTATTGCTTTACTGCTTTACATTTACTTTTATCCTGCACATAAAAGAACAAGTTTTCATAACTTTATTTCCAGCGTCTGGTCATACTCCAGCATCCGATTTCAAACAGATTCAAAATCCAGTGTTCTAAAGTGTTTTTAACTTAAAGTTTGCGAAAAGTTTTCAACACAATTCAACCCCCTTCTTGTGTTCACGTTCAGGGTCAACTTCTTACACAAACAAATATAATAACAACAGATATAAAAAAAACACAGCATAATATACCACTCAATAATGACGCATAAGATACTCTATTGATGCAACTATATGACAATGCATATGATTCCGGAATATTGCAAAATACCCATATACAGGGCTATCGGCTAGTTCACGTATAGAATACAACAGACCGACCCGGTTGGTCCACGCATAGGATACAATAGTTCGATAATGTCCTCGCTTAGGACTAATGACAACACTGAACTCCCCGCATAGGATTATCCATTTTAGAATTTTAATTCAGGTCGAAGTCTCTATGTATGCATGTCAATGCACCTCTACATACTCAATGAACATATCCATGCATGTGATATTTCAGATATGGCATAATTAAACAGACAGTTAATTATCCAACACAACTTCAACCACATATATCTCACACATAGTGACATATACAAGTAAGCACATTGCATTAACAATTTCAGAATCACGAAGTTCAGCAATTCACAGTAATCCACATTCATCAAGCATAAGCATATAAAATCTCATACAATTTCCTAAACAATTTCAAAGACTGAATGTGAAGTGCGCTTACTCAAGCATACATTAACAGATATACATAACTAAACAATATCTAGAAGTAGCCCTTACAGATTGGAGTTCCACGTCCACGCTAATGTCAAAGACATGTTATGAACTCACGATCTCAGGAATCCTAAATAGCACACACTAAAACTTGGAACAATTTCTAGTTCACCCAAAGGAATCCCTAGGTTACTCACCCAAAATCCTTTTAGTAATACTTTACACCTAAATGATACTAAAACAAAAATAATATTTTTAAACACTTACAATTTACTCAAAATCTTTACAACTAAACTTTTAACTTTAAACAATAGAAAATTGTTTTCTTTCAAAAACTAAAACAAATACTAAGCTTCTAAAATAACTAATTAACAAGCACCAACATATTAATCATGTAAAACTTAGATTAACAATTAAAATTACTAATTACCCTCACGGGTTTAATAAATTTAATTGCACTAAAATAAAAGGTTTTGCATACTAATTTTCAAGACTCCACCTTGTTCAAGAAACACAAGACTTTTTTGAACATTAGGTGTTTCATAGCCTTTTCCAATTCAATCAACACTTAACACAATTATACTAAAACCTTTTCTTACACTTTAAATAAATTAACCCCAAAACTTCAAATCCCTAAAAATTATTTTCCAATTGTTATCACCAGAAAATACCAGCCATAGCCGATGAAAGGAATAGCCGATGCGTGAGATAAGCCGATCAGATTTGTAGCCGAAAACTGGTCCCATTGAACCAAGGCTAGAAAGGAAAAGGTTGGAAGTTCAGGGAGCATCGTGAGGCCAGCCGATTACTAAAGAGTTTAGCCGGTGTGGATAAAGGAAATATCCGATTATTATGGCCTCATCGGCTGAGCTATTGTTGATTAACATGGAGCTTTGAAGCTCGACCAAGGGTTAAATATGTGAAAGTCATGGACTTTGGCGCCAAAATGATTAAAGCTAGCTCTTGAAGGCCTTCAATGCATTTAACACGTGATAAATCGTTTGCCCAGCCGATGGGAGAGCGGTTAACCCATGATACGCATAAGGAAGCAGTTGAGGGACACCCACGACCGCTTGTTGTCAGCCATAAACGTGCAGAACGCATAATGGCCAATAGGGGGCGGTTACATTTTTGTTTTCTTTTGTATATATATATATATATATATATATATATATATATATATATATACCTTCGCTGAGAAATGTAAAGACACGACCAATCAATCAAACAACTATTTCTTTTGTAATTTATCAGCTTTTTACAGCATTTATCTTAGCCGATTCCATGTATCTTAGTCTTAGCCTTAGCATAGCGTAGATTCGCCACACTCAACGCTTTCTGGAGCAGTTGGGAAACCCATAATCGAGAATCAGAGTTCCGTTCTCGGTGTAATAGCTTAAATAGGAATCAATTTGTCGGCTGGACGTTAGCCGAATCCCTCGGCTGATATTTCCACGCAAACAAGTTTGGCACGCCCGGTGGGACCATAGGTGAATTGAAGGACAGGTTTGATTCTCCAGGGCAGGATCACGCTTGGCATATGAACCTGAGGTCCGGAAAGAAACTCAACAACAACAGGGAGTCGAGTTCAAATCCCAAAAGAACCCCACCACGCAAGAACAACGAGTCAGCATACACCTTGGGTATGCCCATAGTGGTTGAAGACATTCCAGTCTCCGCACCAGCCTCTGCAGAAATGAATAACCCAGAGAATCCCGATGCCCCAGTGGTCATGACCACTTCTTTCATCAGGCAGCAGATTGATATGGGGATACATGACATTATGAACCAAGTGTCAAGGCAGTTGGCAGATATTGTCAGGCCCATGGTGCATAACGAGGTTCAGCAGGCGAGAGACATGGAGACCAGCCGAGGACAGCAAGGTGAACACTCGGCTAGTTCTGTGTTGGCAGGGGGAACGGGCAAACCCAAAGATGCACAAGGCGGTCGGTCTGGCAAATTTCACCGAATGTGGTTCAACTGGGCCTTTTCAGGCACAACTAATCCCACTACTGGTAGGGCCACCAACCCAGGCGTGCAGTGATTAGCAGAATACATGGGTACCACCCTACGTCTTTGGGGGCAAGTGATACCACACGATCAGCGAATGCAGATATGGCAGATCAACATGGCCCGGAGGCCAGTTAACACGGTTGGACACATTGGTCTGCCGCCAGTAATGTCGTATGCTCCAACGCATGGCCCTACTGTGCAGGCAAACACATATGGACAGCCAAATTGGCAGCCGATGGCCCCTGGTTATGGTTCAGGGAAGCTATCTGGTGATTAGAACCCCAACAATCCACCATTCTGCCAACCGCAACCAGTCCCCCACGCCATACCCTCCAGTAAGTTCAAATATACTACGAACGGCTGGCAACTATGGGGGAGAGCAGGCATGGAACACTGTTCCACCTTTACCCCAGAATGCATCGGCTGTTCCAGGAACTCAGGTCGGAGGTTTTGGGGAATATGGTCCAGAGCAGCAATGGAATACTAATCATCCTCTAGGCAATGTTCCACCAAATACCTTCAACCTTTAGAATTCGTTCCAACAGGCTTCACCTGGAGACCAGTGGGTCAGAGTGCACCCCAGCTGAATCCACAAGATAATCGGCAGGGAGCCTCCCATTTGATAGACCCAGAAATGATTGCAAGTACCATCAAGAAGTACTTCGGGATACAATTAAAGCCGTTGGACCGTCCTGTTTACAGGAAACCGTACCCTGAATGGGTGGATCGGATGGTTCCTCTCCCTAGGGGATTCAAAACTCCAGATTTCACCATATTCTCAGGGGAAGATGGCAAGTCTACCATGGAGCACATAGGGCGTTTCACAACCCAGTGTGGTGAAAGCAGCCAGAATGAGTATCACAAACTTCAACTTTTCCCATTATCACTCACTGGGACATCGTTTACCTGTTATTCCTCCCTGCCTCCAAACTCAGTACATAATTGGGCCGACATGGAGAGGTGCTTCCATGATAGATTTTACTGGCCTCAACCTCAAGTTACGGTAACCGATCTAACTAGTCTCGGGCAGCAAGTTGATGAGTCGGTTGCTGATTATATTGAAAGGTTCAGAAAGAAAGCAGGGAAATGTTCTGTGCAATTCCCTGAAACAACATATACCTCCATGGTGATTAACAACATGCACCCGCAGTTGAAGGAGAAGTTAGTAGGACAAGCCTACACCGATTTGAATCAACTGGAAGAAAGGGCTATCCGAGTTGAGCAATATATCCAGGAAAAGGAAAAGCGAAGGGCTAGCCGAGGAAAGGGTCCCCATTAGTCTCTATCATAGAGGCAGAGGAATCTGACTCCGAAGCGGTTGATCTCACTGCTGATATGATGGTACCCGAGATAGTCAAAGGGAAGAGTTATTCCTGCCCAGCATTGAAGGCCGCCAAGGCCAAAGAAACTGAGTCAACAGAGGATAGGGCAGGGTACTCCTTTGACATAACCAAGGCAGACCAGATTTTCGATTACTTGCTTAAGGACAAGCAAATTCGGCTGCTAGAGGGGCATCGGATTCCACCTCCTGAAGAATTGATGAACAAGAAATACTGTAAGTGGCACAACTCTTATAACCATTCTACAGCTAACTGTGTAGTTTTCAGGAAGGCCATACAAAAGGCTATCAAGGAAGGTAGGTTCAAGCTAGCCGATAAGAGCATAGCTGAGATGTCAGTAGACACCAATCCATTCCCATTTGTAACCATGGCCATGGTGTCTTTCTCAAGGCCTGATCAGCCCAGGCCAATAAGAGGGGAACAATCCATCAGGAGTGTTTGGATGCCCAAAGAAGAATCCAAAAGAGACCAAGAGGTCACCAGGGGATCTGTGTTTGACAGATTGGGAAACCCACCAGTGTCATCAAAAACCGCTGTGGGCCAACCATCTTCGAGCCGATTCCATGGTAAACCTCCCAGACCCGGATGTTTGACTAACGAGTTGATCAGCCAATACCGCAACATGCACTCAAAGACTAAGAGAACGCAGCATGCTCAGGAGACTGGGGGGCAAAATCAACTGGGAACCTTAGCTGAAGCCCAGCCGATTATGCCCAGGATCACTGAGGACCCTCTCCCAAAGTCTAAGAGAAGGGTGGCGGAGTTCAATGTCGAAGGGGAAATGTCCTCTATTCGCATAACAGTAAGGAATGATGATGAACTCAAACCACAGAGGATGATCAAGCCAGCTGCAAATGTCAAAGAAGGGAAGTGGGTGGTTAATAAACCTCCGAAGAAGAAAGAGTTCAAGCCACCACACCGACTAGAAACCTTGAGAAGAGAAGGCTGCAGAGGGCTAGATCCTTGCAAAGAATGAAACAAACCCTGCAGATGATAGCCGATGCCAAGGCAGCCGATAAGAAGGAGATCCCAGAAGCTAAAGTGGCAGAAGCCATTGACAAGGCTTTTGGACCTTGCGGTTTGGAGCCTGACAAAGTTGAAACTGATCAAGCCAAGGAGGCCCCAATGACAATCACGGTTGCCGAGGTGGACATAGGGCAGCTTGAAGAAGGAAAAGGGAAACCTGATAAAGAGGAAGGGCATATTCACACATACACAAACTGCTTGAATGGTAATGACGAGCCGATCTCAGAGTCTGGTTACCGAGAAGATTCAATTCTGGACTATCTCTCAGATGAGAGTGAAGCCAGATTGATGGCCGCCATTGAGGTCGTTAGCCTGATCCCAAGCAAGTTCTGGGCTGATTATCCCCTGATTGAACACTTAGAAGGAGACGTATGCGTGGAGGAGGCAGAATGGGCAACTTTAGCCGATGACACGGCAAAAGATGCTTTGAGTACTGTATTGGGTAGGCCAACTGAAGACATGATGAAGCACTTGAAGCCCTTGTATGTGAGAGCCTACATCAATGGCAAGGCCTTCAGCCGAGTGTTCGTTGATAATGGGGCGGTATTGAACGTGATGCCGGTGGCCACCTTGAGGAGTCTGAACAAGTCTGAAGAAGACCTGATCCCAACTAACATGAAAATGGCTAGCTTCATGGGAGAGGCTTCGTCTGCCTTGGGAATCCTGATAGCCGAGATCACTGTTGGCCCCAAGAGCATCAAGTCAGCTTTCTTCGTGATTGATGGCAAATCGTCTTATGCAGTCCTGCTAGGGAGAGATTGGATTCACACCAGCCAATGCTTACCTTCCACCATGCATCAGAAGCTCATTTTTTGGGAAGGGGATAAAATTGAAATAGTCCCAGCCGATGACAATCCATTCCCAGCTGAGGTACAAAATCTAGAAGCTTTGTTCTACTCCCCCTCTGTGGCTCCCATAGCTGTTACTGAGGAATACGAGGAAGGATCCTGGGAATCTTGTAACTTGACACCTCAGGGATTCAAGATCGAGCAATTAGCCGAACCACGGCTAGCCACAGAGTTTTGTTATGTTTAAAGACACCCAAGTGGTACAGGACTTATGGGACCGGCTAGAAGCTTTCAGGATTGAATCTCACGTAGCTGAGTCCTTGCTGATAGACAAACAACAAGGCGATGGCCTCACATCGGCAGACGAGATCACGGAGTTGCCGATGGAGTTTGAATCACCCATTCGGAGGACGTTACCAACCTTTGAATCTCAAGACCCCTTGGAGGACCTCAATTTGGGAACTCCAGAAGAGCCTCGGCTAACGTAAATCAGCGGATTGCTGGGGGAAGAGGATAAGAAAGAGGTGGTAGCCCTGCTGAAAAAATATAAAGACTGCTTTGCATGGGACTATCATGAGATGCCTGGGCTAGCACGAGAGTTGGTGGAACATAGGCGACCGATCAAGGAGGGATTCAAGCCACATAAGCAGCCACCTTGAAGGTACCATCCTCAGCTGATACCACAAATTAAAGCAGAAATCGAGCGTTTGCTCAATGCTGGGTTCATCAGAACAGCCAGGTACGTAGAGTGGTTAGCTAACATAGTACCCGTCAAGAAGAAGAATGGCAAGATTCGAGTTTGCATCGATTATAGAGACTTGAATTTAGCCACTCCAAAGGATGAATATGTGATGCCTGTGGCAGACATGTTAGTCGATGCAGCTGCCACACATGGTATTTTAACCTTCATGGACAGGTACTCGGGCTATAATCAAATACTTGTAGCTGAGGAAGACACTCACAAGACTGCGTTCAGGTGCCCAGGGGCACTGGGAATTTATGAATGGTTGGTGATGCCATTCGGCTTGAAGAATGCTGGGGCCACCTACCAGAGAGTAATGGATGCTATCTTCCATGATCTAATCGGCAAGACTATGGAAGTATACATAGACGATGTGGTGGTAAAATCCAAAGACTTCAAAGCCCACTTGGCCGATTTGGAACAGGCTTTGCAGAGGATGAGAGTCCAAAACTTGAAGATGAATCCTGCAAAGTGCATGTTTGGTGTATCGGCTGGCAACTTCCTTGGTTTCTTGGTGCATCAAAAGGGCATTGAAATAGACCAAAACAAAGCCAAGGCAGTGATGGAGGCTAGACCACCCAGGAACAAAAAGGAATTACAGAGCTTGTTGGGCAAGATCAACTTCTTGAGAAGGTTCATAGCTAATTCGGCTGGTAAGATGAAGGCTTTTTCCCCTTTGCTGAAGCTCAAGGACGCTGAGGAGATGGTGTGGGGTCCTGAATAGCAAGAGGCCTTTGGACAAATAAAGAAGGCTTTAGCTAGTCCACCAGTTTTGGTGCCCCCCATGCCAGGGAAGCCTTTGAAACTTTACATTGCAGCTGCTAAAGAGTCTATCGGTTGCCTGTTAGCACAGGATGCTGAAGATGGAACTGAAAGAGCGGTGTACTACCTTAGCCGAAGCCTCAATGATGCTGAAACCAGATATACTCCCTTGGAGAAGTTGTGCCTGTCTTTGTTCTACGCTTGTACAAAACTTGAGTATTATTTAATGCCACATGAAATACTAGTTTTATGCAAAATTGACATTGTTAGGTACTTGCTTAATAGGCCTGTCTTACAAGGTCGCTTGATGAAGTGGGCCATTAAGCTCACTGCCTTCGCGTTGAAATACGTCCCATTAAGGGCTGTCAAGGGTCAGGCCCTAGCCGATTTCTTGGCAGAACATCCCTGCGTGGAAGTGGAGGACCCTTGGGTATCTCCAATTACTTGCATAAACCTATTGCCTTGGGTCCTAACTTTTGATGGGTCCAAAACCCAGAAAAGAGTTGGAGCCGGAGTGACAATTACCAACCCAGATGGGAAAATGTGGAGGTTTGCGTATCGGCTAAACCCAGGTTTAACTAATAACCAAGCCGAGTATGATGCCATGATCATATGGTTAAAGCTGTTAGCCATGATGGGCGCTGATTACATTCATGTAAAGGGCGACTCCCAGTTGGTGGTCAGACAGCTAACCAAAGAATATGGGTGCAACAACCCAAATCTGTTCGCACGTTATGCAACGGCTGACAGATTGATTCACCAATTTATTGATGCAAATGTGTCATACATCCTCAGAGGAGCTAATATGGAGGCCAACGATCTGGCCCAAGAGGCCTCCGGATATAGGAACTCTTTGTTGACTTTGGAGTACGACGAATTACCAGCCGAGGTAATGGTCGCAGACCAAATCGATTCATGGAGGAATGAGTTGATCGAGTACTTACAGGATCCTTCTAAGTGCACTGACCCCAAAGTTAAGAGACGGGCTCTAAGGTATGTGCTTCTTGATGATGAATTGTATAAGAGAAGCATGAATGGGGTATTGCTAAAGTGCATAGATAAGAACGAAGCCCTAAGGGTTATGGATGAAGTTCACGAAGGCATATGCGGCTCGCATAGGGCTGGGCCTGTTATGAAATGGCTGATTTATCGCCATGGGTATTATTGGCCTACCATCACAGCCGATTGCTTTCAATACGCCAAAGGATGCGAAGAATGGCAGCTGCATGGTCCCATTCAAAGGGTACCAGCTGAATTGATGCATCCAGTGGTGAAACCATGGCCATTTAGAGGCTGGGCCATGGATTTGATCGGAAAAAATCCATCCACCATCTTCCAAAGGACACAATTTCATTATTGTGGCAACCGATTACTTTACTAAGTGGGTGGAGGCTCAGCCGATGGTCAAGGTACAACAAGATGACGTTATCCGATTCATTCAACACCAGATCATATACAGGTTTGGGATTCCAGAGACCATCACCATGGACCAGGGAACTATGTTCACTGGAGATAAGGTGGTTGCCTTTGCTCAGCAGTTTGGGATTAAATTGATACATTCATCCCCATATTATGCACAGGCTAATGGGCAAGCCGAGGCAACCAACAAGATTATTGTGGACCTGATCAAAAAGAATTTGGAAAACAAGTCCAGAAAATGGCATTTAACTCTGGATGAGGCTTTATGGGCCATAAGGAATTTCAAGTCAACGGCCACTGGCACAACTCCATATCGGCTGACTTACGGCCAAGATGCGGTTTTGCCTTTGGAAATCAATATCACTTCTCTAAGAGTGGCGAGACAGAATTTCTTAAGCTTAGAAGAGTATCAGCAAGCCATGCTTATGGAGCTGGATCAGTTGGATGAGGATCGGTTAATGGCCTTAGAAAGAATTGAGGCAAGCAAACGCAAAATGGCTAGTGCCTACAACAAACATGTTAAGTTGAAGAAGTTTGTTGAGGGTGACCTAGTTTGGAAAACTATTTTACCAATAGGAGTCAAGGACCCTAAATTCGGTAAGTGGTCACCAAATTGGGAAGGTCCATTCACGGTTAGTCAAGTGTTCACAGGAAACGCGTATCGGCTAGTTAACATGCAAGGCGAAGAAATGAACAGAAGCATACATGGCAAATATCTGAAGAAATACTACCCCACATTTTGGCAAAGCATACTAGAACAATAAAAGAGCTATTTATAGACAAAAAGGAAATTGTTCTGGTGACCACAGGCCGGCCACCTAGCCAACAAAAATACTTAAAGACAACCGGAAAGAACTAGTCTGTTGGGTCAAGAGTGGCTGCAACTGGGGGATCGACAACCATAGCAGGATTGGCTGCTTCAACCTGGTCAGGGGTATCGGTGGGCTCGGCTGCCTCTTGGGGATCAGCTTTTTCAATAGGATCGGCTACGTCTTGTTGGTTGGAGACTTCAACTGGTGCAGTCTGCACTTCTGCAGCTACTACCCTTGCAATCTCAGCTGCATCCACAGCCATGTCTTTCGGCCCAGAAGGAAGAATGACAGTAGGCCCACTGGTAGCCAGTGCCTCAGTGGCCTCCACATCGGCAGGGGCGCTTTCCAAAGCAGCACTAGCCGATTCCTCAGCCTGAACCGTACCCGCTTCGGCTGACGGTGTCGAAGATTGTTCCTTCGCTTGATTCAGGAGGAGCCACAGTTCATCCCACTGATGGTTCGCCGAGTCTATGCCTTCTCTGCCCCTCTGCATATCCTGTTCCAAGCCATCTTTTTGGGTGGTAAGTCGTAAAATGTCAGGGTCCAGAGAGGAAGCCTGAACATATAAACTGAAACGCCTCTCCGTGTGGGTTTCCAGTCTCGCGTCAAGTTGCTCAAGTTGGGGTGTTAGCTCTTTGATTTCGTTTTGGATCCGAGTCAACTCCGAATTCAGCTGAGCTAACCGGTCTTTGAGTTCACCTTTCCTAGCTAGGTCTGCCTGCCGCTCTCTGTCGACTGCCTGATAAGAGGACAAGAAGGAGGACCTTTGAGCTTGGAGATCCCAGAGGCATTGCAGGTCTTGAGTGGCGTGATAATAATTCTCCTTGCACAGCCGATATACCGCAGAGATGTCATTCACTTGTAGTGCCATTTGACGATACCGTTTTCGGCTGGTAGAGGAAACATCAGGAGAGTCGGATAGCTTGAAGAGGGAAGCCCTCAAATCGGCCACCTTACCCTTATCTATGGGGATCTCTCCCATCAAGGCCTTGTCCACCTTTTCCAGGTGACTAGAGGAGGGTGAGGAGACCTTTTGCAACGGGTTAGCCGAAGCAAAATACTGCTGCAATTCTTCCTCTGAAACCTGGATAGATGAAGTCGACTGACGAGGAGGAGTCTTATGGGCAATAGAGGATTCATCCCTAGCCGACTGCAGTGCAAAGCACAAAGAAGTTAGGGACAAACCAACATAGATGAGCAATCACAATGAAAGAGATAAAAGGAGATACCTGTGTTGGGCTGTGAGCCTCGGCTATTGGAGAAGCAGGAGCTTGCCGACGGGCTGCCTCGGATTAAGGACCAGCCGAGGAAACCCCTCGTGCCCTTGGAGATTGGGAGGGGGTAACCTTGTGGGGAGTCGACCATGGAGCCAAAGTACGTTGTTTCTAAAGTCAAAACGAGCCGAGGGTCAAAATTATGACAAAGCTTTGAAGAAACAGTAAAAAACAGAGGTACTTACCTTTATCTGTTTACCCTTGCCAGCGGATACCGTCTTGGTTTTCTTGGGGATAGGAGTTGCAGAAGAGGGTTCATCAAGACGAATTCCCCCAGATCTTGTTCTTTTCTTCTTATTCTGAGGAGGAGAGTCGTCTATAATGACAACTCTAGGAGATGGATTGGCTGCCAAGAATGCAGTTAGTTTGCCGATACGTTTGCACAATAGAAGGAAGGATAAGCAAAATGAGACAAGGATACTTACCCTTCATGGCAGCAGAAACCCTAGTCTAGTGCGTCGGCTCCGGCCTTACCATTTTCAGAGGGGGAACAGTCACCGCCTCATCTTCATCATCATCCTCATCACTTTCGTCATCAGGACTGCTGTCGAGAGGCAGGGTGAGCCTTATGAAATAATTAGACAAAGAACCTTGGAACATCTTATCCTTAGCCGAAGGCCACCAATTAGCAAAGGCAGAAGTTTCCCCGGCCGACGGGTTAAACGAGGCCCATTGGAAGCTGTTCAGTTTTTCCAAGTTGAAGGCTGCCAAGGTCTTCACCTCTTTAGCCGATAGGCTAGTTCTCCCTATTGCTGGTACTTTGCTGAGGTATGGCCAAGGGACGTGCTGTAATAACCCGAACTGGCGAGCCACGCAGTTAGGGTGATAAAATTCGGTTGTGGTCTTGTTATTTCTGGAATTCGGCTTTAGCCCACCAAGAATGTCTCTAGCGGTCAAAACACGGCTCCAATTGAAAACCATAGTTCCATGCGCTTCTCGAGAAATGCTTTGGTCAACCGTGGTGAATATCCAATCTAGGCCGATTCGTCTTTCAAAGATCGGCTGCCAATCTTGAGAAATTCTCGTCAAGACATGTACTTTCTCTACCACGTCAAAGGGAGTCACTTGCTTAAGTGGAGTCAGCCGCAAATGCTCGGCTAACGTCTGTGCCCCGGCCGGAAGAGAGTGAATGATGAAAGAAGGTTCAACAAACTCTGGGAAATAAAGGGTAATCCATAGTTACAGGAACCATAAAGGACCTGAAGTGTTCTTCAAGTCGACACCTTGGTACAATCGATCCAGCATATTGAACAAAGCCCTATAAAGGTAGCAGAGGAAGAGTGATCCCCAAGCAACCTGCCGACCCGATATAGCTTGGGCCACGTACACTTGGAGTTCTTGGACGACTGCGACAGAGCCGATACAAACGAAGTACTTACTAAACCAATACAAGAGGAAGGCACAGTGCTCAGCATCAGAAACCGCGGTGCCTCTTCCCTTTTGATTGGCTAGAACGAAGGCAGAATAGCTGGAGTTGTTCCAATCATGGACAATCTTGATATTGGAGGTTGAAATGTCATACAGATTCGGGGCTTCTTGACCAGCCAGAGGTAAACCTGTAATGGCCGCCACGTCAAGAAGAGTAGGGGTGGCCATTCCCCAAGGAAACACAAAGGTATTGGTGGTAACAGACCAATAGCCGAGAAAGCCGAATATCAGACCGATGTTGAGATGAAGGTCTTTAGCCGACAGCATGATGGCGTCATAAAGACCCATTCTTTTCCACTCCTCGCCCTTTGCCTCAGCCATCCTAGAGTGCGGCTCGGTGTCGGCAGTGGTGCGGGGCCAGGGCCTTATGTCGGCTGGGCACCGTTTAATGGTAAACCAATCGCAAACGATTGGTAGACCATATGTGTTCGGGGAGAGGTATTCTCTAAGGTACATTTCGCCACCCTGCAGGTCGGTGGACGGTCGCAAGGTGAGAGAACCTTGAATCGGATAGAGAGGAGGTATGATGCCTTCGGCTGACCCGGCCGTTTCCTAAGTTGAGGAGTGAGAGTCGGTTGAATGAGAAGACTCGTCCAAGGAGTCATGGTCGCCGTAGCTATGTTCACGATTTTGAGAATCGGACGCTGAAAACATTGTCGCAAGAAGAGAATGTGCAGAAAGGAAGCTAGGGTTTAAGGGTTCAAAGGAGTTCAAACTGCCTGAGTAATAAGAAGAACGAATGGAGCCAGCTATTTAAAGAGGAGTTATGCGCATGGTCAACGATAAAAGTTGTTGAGATATTATCGGATAGCAGCGCAGTCATCGGGTATGGAAAAGTAGCCGTTCAGGTCATAATGGATGACATTAAATGCACATAAAGTGACTAGCGATTGACGTTTCAGAGATCCGAATCTTATCCGATACATCAATCCAGCATTTACAGCTGAAATGATGTAGGGGGCAATTGTTATCACCAGAAAATACCAGCCATAGCCGATGAAAGGAATAGCCGATGCGTGAGATAAGCCGATCAGATTTGTAGCCGAAAACTGGTCCCATTGAACCAAGGCTAGAAAGGAAAAGGTTGGAAGTTCAGGGAGCATCGTGAGGCCAGCCGATTACTAAAGAGTTTAGCCGGTGTGGATAAAGGAAATATCCGATTATTATGGCCTCATCGGCTGAGCTATTGTTGATTAACATGGAGCTTTGAAGCTCGACCAAGGGTTAAATATGTGAAAGTCATGGACTTTGGCGCCAAAATGATTAAAGCTAGCTCTTGAAGGCCTTCAATGCATTTAACACGTGATAAATCGTTTGCCCAGCCGATGGGAGAGCGGTTAACCCACGATACGCATAAGGAAGCAGTTGAGGGACACCCACGACCGCTTGTTGTCAGCCATAAATGTGCGGAACGCATAATGGCCAATAGGGGGCGGTTACATTTTTGTTTTCTTTTGTATATATATATATATACCTTCGCTGAGAAATGTAAAGACACGACCAATCAATCAAACAACTATTTCTTTTGCAATTTATCAGCTTTTTACAGCATTTATCTTAGCCGATTCCATGTATCTTAGTCTTAGCCTTAGCATAGCGTAGATTCGCCACACTCAACGCTTTCTGGAGCAGTTGGGGAACCCATAATCGAGAATCAGAGTTCTGTTCTCGGTGTAATCGCTTAAACAGGAATCAATTTGTCGGCTGGACGTTAGCCGAATCCCTCGGCTGATATTTCCACGCAAACACCAATCATAACTTGATTCAAGTTCAAGGATTACAAAATCAACTCTTTTTCTTAATCAAACATAAGACAACAATACTAAATCAAATACTTATTAATACAAAATAGTCAAGACCCTACTTTGGTTTAGGAATACAAAGATTCCATTTTACCTAAGTGTTTAATTGTCTTAAAATACCTATTCAACTACTAAAACTCAATTAAACTTTTCCCAAAATTTCTAAAACTTTGACAATAATTAAATACACATAATTCAAGTCCATGAACACAAAAATTTCCTTTCCTTTTCTTCCTAGGGCCCTCGGCCACCACTCCCAAATTAGGGAAAGGTTGCAAAACTCTCAAATCAATAAAACTTACACACACAACACCTAAATTCTTTTCTAAACAATCAAGATTTCAAATCAAAACCATTACACTAATTACTTTGCTCCTATCATAGCCTTTCAATAAGAATGACAATGGGTACCCTCTGGACAGGGTACCCGCACCCGTTACCCGCACTTTAACTATGAAAAATCAATAAACAACGAAAATAACATCATTACTTAATTAAAATACGATCCAAAAATTTTTCAAATCAATTCTAAAATATTACAAATCATAGTATTTAGCCAAATATTGGACCATCCTACATTTAGTCTATGCTTCTTACTATTGCTTCTTTGGGTTGTTCAATACAGATCAAAATAAAAAATTCAAATTCAACTAGCAATAGTCAATTGATGAAAAACCCCAATAATAGAAGACAATATATATACCATCCAGAAAAATATTACTACAAAAATTGCAACAAGAATTTTGTGGTTCTGTTATTGAAGGTTTTATGTCCGCTAAAGTATCCTTAAAATAAAGATAATATTACAGGTCATGAGATTCACAAAAAAAGGACAAAAAAAAAACACTTCCATAAAAAGCCAAACAGATCCTGAGATTCACAAATGTAGGCTTGCAGAACATGGATATACCTGAAAGTGAGAAAAAGAGAGTGATAATCAAAGAAGCAGAAGAAGCGCGATCAGAAGAAACTCGTCAGAGGAACTCGCGACCAATGTGTAAGAACAGAAGAAGCAGCGCGATCAAAAGAAGCGGCGGCATGCAGTGCAGAGCAGAAGAAGCAACGACGCAGTAAGGGTCGATGGGGAAGGAACAAAGAAGCAACAGCGCAGTGAGGGTTAGATTTTAGTAAATTTTTAGTTCTAGGTTTAGAAATATTGGTTTGGTTTTGGAATTGGAAGTAGCCCTAGGTTTAGAAATATATTAATTACTTAATATGACTATATATATATATGTGTGTGTGTGGCGGGGGGGGCCGCAGGGCGGGCTGGGCACTAGAGTATCCGTACCCGCACCCATACTCACTCAAAATTACGGGTAATTGCCCAGGCCCAGGCCCAGACCCATAATGCGGGTAATTACCCTACCCATTGCGGGTTTTTTTTGCGGGTACCCAGTGGGCCTGGGTCTAATTGCCATCCCTACCTTTCAAGCATCAAGGAGTCTCAAAACACAATTTTTCTTTGATCAAACTTAAATTAACAACAACAACAACAACTTCAAGTACCAAATAGCAATAACCCCAAATTAATTTTAGGTTTCACACGAGCAATCACATTTCCCCCTTTCCATAGGGCAATTTGAACTAAGGTTCCAAAAATTTGGGGAAAAATTGATTCTCTTGCTTCATGATCATAATCAAGATATAATAAAAGCATTAAACAAGAAATTAATCAAAGAAATCAACTCCTAATCCTACAAAAAGGGGCACGGTTCAGCTATGAAAAACAAAGGGGAAAGTTTGGTTTCAATCTTACTTACAAAGTCAAGATGAAGATGATAATTAGGAGAAAAAATTAGAAGCAATTTGGGTTGAAGAAGTAGGAAGGAATCTCGCAAGGAAGAAGAAGAAGGGAAGCCATGGAAGTAGCTTAGGTTCTTGGTGTTTTCTCTCCACACTTGGAAAAGAAGAAAAGAAAGGAAATGAGAGTGAAATAGAAGGGGGTGCTCTCGGCCAGCTGAGAAAGAAGGGAGGAAGTAGTATTTTGGGTAGGAATTGAGTGATTTTAAGTGAATGATGGTCCATCATGGTCTAAGAAAAAGAAAGGATAGTCAAGCTGGAAGAGAAATGAGAGGAAAGTGGGATTTGGGTGGGAATTGGGTGCTTTTAAATAAATGCTAGTGCACCATAAGTCATGATTTAAAAGATGTGATTAAAAGAAGAATGGCATAAGAAATCATAGAATAAGAATACAATTATACTCTAAATAAAATAAAAATACCTATATTTAACCACATAATACCGCTTCTTGAAGAAAATTAATTTCTTTCAAACACTCAAATAATATCGCAACAAGTTACGATTCGATTCTCATCGAAATCGGAATTCGTTTTAAATTTTTATTGCGGATAAGAATTACCCAGCAATTCAAAATATGACGAATATTCATAAGAATTATTCAACGATTTTTGAACCATGAATTAATACTAAATATTAATTTTTAAATTTAATTCCATCTTGATTTAATTCAATCACTTTCCTAGTCAACAAGAATATGCGTTACCGCG
The DNA here is from genome assembly GCA_037113605.1 of Calophaca sinica. Classification (NCBI taxonomy): domain Eukaryota; kingdom Viridiplantae; phylum Streptophyta; class Magnoliopsida; order Fabales; family Fabaceae; genus Calophaca; species Calophaca sinica. The sequence continues at coordinate 60,518,628 of CM073735.1, forward strand.
TCAAACAGAAAACTTATATGAAGTTTAATTGATGAATTCTCCTTAAAAGCAGCATACGCCTACGCTGTCTATTAATTTGAATTGACATCGTAAATAATAATTATTTATAATAAATATTTATTTAAAATAAATCCAAATAATTCCTCGTACTCTCAGTAAATCATTGAGGTGATCAATCTCTACGACTTACCTTCAAGTATTCAGAATTTTATTTGCTAAAACAATTTTTTTTAAAAATTGGGGTGTTACAACTACTTTTCAAAAAAGTTGTACAAAACTGTATTACCTATGCTCCGCATTCTTCTATCCTTTCCTCATCTGCATTGGACAAATATTGGATGTTCAAATTAGTCCTTTTGTCTTTTATTTCATACTAAGCAGCGTATTTCTTCACAATAAGTTGACTTAATTTAAATTAATGATTATTGTCCTCTGAGAAGAAATGTTTATCCCTTGATAACTGTAGATACCACTAGCGGTTGTAGTAGACTTCTCTTGTAAGTTTTGTATTCAAGCGACTCCAAGTGATGTCATTTTGAATATATCATCAGATGCTTTTTCTAGTATCTTCAATAAGACATACCATGTTCAGTAAAAAAAAGACTGACCATGTTTCAGACACAACTTGAGATATGCATTGAATACATTGATTTCTGACTTAGTGTCCTGGGCACATATCTTTTTTTTTTTACACAATAAAATCAATTCATTTCATTAATAATATGAAGGATTCAATACATGTAGGAATATCATAATAAAATTGAGGGTTGATATTGTCTAAGGCCGCCCTTACTAAAGAATGAGCAACCATATTTGTCGTCCTCCTGGAGAACTCTACATGAGAGTTTTTATAGTAAGTTGAGAGATTCCTATAACATTCTATAACTATGTCTCCAAATTCAGTTGTGTCCCGTGTGTGGCTTAAAAATGAATCCACAACTAATTTAGAATCCATTTCAAAAATTACATTCTTAAATCCCAACTCTCTGACCCATTCAGCAGCTGCTTGTAGACCAAAAGCCTCGCCTATTTTAACATCAACAATAGGTTGGAACCATTGTGTTTTTGCAGCAATAAACAATCCAACTCAACCCTCAAACAAATTTGAATACCAACATGATCCTGCTCTTGCGAGAAAGACGCATCTGCATTACACTTGAGAAATCATGGTGGTGGCTTTTTCCAACTTTCTGAAACAAATGCCTTCTGCGGCGATGCTAAATGCATCTTATTTTGTGATCGAGCCGGAAGCCACTCATCCAATAAGACCTTTCCCCTGTGAATTATAGTTGCCATACTCTCATCAGTTTGCTCCCAATTTTTTTGATTTTCGCTTCTCCATATAGTCCACAATGTCATCACCCACTTACTTTTCTCTTCTTCAGAAAATCGATCCATCAGTTGGAAAAAAATTTGAGCAAAGCTAAATATACCATCCAGGATTGGTTCTATTTTGTCCCACAATCCTAAACATCGCCACATTTCCATCGTTTTAGGACAAACCAACAAAACATGCCATGATGATTCTGTCTCTGTCTCACACCAAGCGCAGTAGCTTTCAACATCACTTCCTCTCCTCTGTAAATTAGAACGGGTTGGGAGACATTCTTTGCAAGCATGCCACAAGAAATTTTGCACCCTCGATGGCACTTTCAGTTTCCAGATCTGTGACCAATCTCCAGGGATAGTGAGATGATCCGTATCCAACATTGTTTCAATGCAATACTTATATGCTGAACGAACCAAGTATCTACCCTGCTTGTCCGACCACTAGATTTGTTCGTTTTGTTTGATTGCTTCAAAGAGAGGAGTATTGTCAAGCTAATATCTTACTTTGGTCTCATCCTATTTCTTGATGCCCAGTTGTAATAGATCACTGACCTGTAGGTCATTGTTAAAAGGGACAGAATTAGACGGCCCAACAAACTTCCCATCCTGGTTCCACAAATCTTCAAAGGCCTGTATGTTTTTGCCTTCCCCTATTTTCCATCGAATGTTATGCCTTAAAATTTGGCTTGCCTCATGGATACTACGCCACACAAAACTAGAAGTTTGATCCCTTCTTAGCATCCAAGAAGTCACACTTAGGAAAATACTTAGCTTTAAAAATTCTAGCAACAAGAGTATCAGGTTGAGTTAGGAATTTCCATCCTTGTTTTCCTAGAAGAGCTATGTTAAATACATATAATTACGGAATCCCGTACATCCCTTAGATTTTCTCACAGCCAATTTGTCCCAAGATATCCACTTTATCCCTTTATTACGATCTCCACGAATTCCCCACCAGAAAGAATTCATAATATTTTGAATATTCTTGTCCCTAAGAGAAGAATGGATAAGAAATATACTTATAAAGTAAGTGGGAATCGCCTGTAAAACAGATTTTATCATGATTTCTTTTCCTGCCCTTGATAGATATCGACCACCCCATGAGTATATTTTACGCCGCACATGGTCTTTGATAAATTTGAATAAATCTTTTTTGCTCCTACCAATCAAGGACAGGAGTCCCAAGTACTTTCCGGTGCCCAAAGCAATCCTCACTTGTAAGAGTTTTGCTACATTTTCTTTTTCCTCTGGTTCCACATTTGTATTGTAGAATATTTCTGACTTTTGAAAATTAATTTATTGACCTGAAGCAGCTTCATAGACAGAAAGTATGTCCTTCATAACATCTGCTTCTCTTGTATCTTTCTTAATCATCACTGCTATTATGTTCATAGTTCCTCCATACTTCACACACATGTTAAATACTCATAAGAAACTTTGTTCAGTCAATCTTGTTTTGTTATCATCAAAACTCTTTAAGGGTTACATGCAAAATTGTTTGATTCCAACACAATTCACACTGGATAATCAATATTTAACAATATATAATACTCCCTCCGGTCCTAAATATAAGAGACAAAACCCTAATTCATCAAAACCAAGAAAAACACTCTTTTTTCCAATGAAAAACACCTTTTTATCTCACATATCTCTTATATTTTGAAACCCTAAAAAACACTTTTTTTTTCTCTTACATTGAGAACCGGAGGGAGTATCATTTTTTATATTTAAACTAATGATATTTAAATTAATGATCAATAATTAATATTGTCATTTATTAATTTCAATACTTAATACTTCATTACATATAAAAGATATATCCAATAAATTATAGATTTATTTAATTGTTTTTTCAAACATGTAAGTATTAATAATTGACACTATCGTCATGTGGTTTTAGTGTTTTAATTACGTACATAAAATATCTTATATTTAATAATCAATATTCAATACTACATAATGTCATTTAAGTAGTTTCAAATATTTTTTCTGAAATTATGATTAGTAACTAATATTTTGATAAAGAAATATTAATGAGTTAATGACCAATTTGGTCCCTGTATTTTGAAAAAAAGAAAGTTTGGTCCCCTGCTTTATCAATATTCCAAATTAGTCTCCGTGTTTTGAAAACGTGTATCAGTTAGGTCCCTTCGTCAGTCTCTGTCTGTTAATAGAGTTAGGATGCTGATGTATCACGTTATTCATTCTCGCTGCCTTTTCATTTCTCTTCCCCCACCACCACTATTGCCAGTTCTGCTTCTTCTTCATACGCGACATTTCAAGTTGTGGCGATCATCAACTCCGGTCGCATCTTCGTCTCCATCATCAAAGGTTAGCTCTTCGTCTTCGTACGCGACTTTTCATTTCTTGTTGTTTGTGAATGTTGAGTTTTTTTTCCTTCTCGTTTTCTTCCATTATCGTGAAAGAGAAAGAGAACGTGAATGTGTTAGCGGTTTTGTTGTTGCCTTCTTCCCTTTTTTCGTATTGGTACTGGTACTATGATGTTGAATGGGTTAGAGTTAGGGTTTGTTGTGTGTTGGTGTTGTTTAAGCCTATTTCCTGTTTTTGCATGCAAAGTAGAGGTTGAATATGGATAAAAATTGTGTTACAAAATTTTTAATAATGTTGGTTAATTTGATGTTTGTTTGTTTCTGTAACCACTAGTTCCTATTTGCTGTTTTTTTGTATTTTTTTGTGTGATTTTGGAATGTGCAGGATGAGTGCTGTTATTACGTTAATAGTACACCATGGAGGCAGATTTATAAGGAATGAGGAAGGTATTATGGAGTATGTGATTGATGAAATGGATTTTTGGGAAGATTTGGATTCAGACACTCTTAAGGTGTTTGATCTTCACGAGATTGTCAAAGTGTGTAAAAGCTATTACAAAATTCAACAATTGCTATGGAGGGTACCAAACTTAGACATTGAGTTTGGATTCAGAGAACTAAGATAAGGATGTAATGGAAATGGCGAAGAATACAATGTGCAATGGAAATGTGGTTGAACTTTGTTATGAGCACCCTATATTGAAGGCTGACCCTATGCCATGTAGTCAAGAGGATCAAGTGGCTGCTGAAGATAATGTGGCTACTGAAGAGCAAGTGGCTGCTGAAGAGGATGAAGGGGCTGATGGGGATGATGAAGGGGCTGATGAAGATAAAGGGGCTAGTGAAAAGGATGAAGGGGCTGATGAAGATAAAGGAAGTTATAAAGATAAAAGGGGTTGATGAGGACATCCATTCATCCGCTGATGAAAGTGCATAAGATAGCCATTACAGGCCTCCACCAATAATTAATTCAGATGATGACGAGGAAGTGGCACAAAGGAAGAGGAAAGTTAAAACTCCAACTAAGCCAAAGAAGACTAGGACTCCTAAGAGAAAGAAGGCCGTGAATTCATCTAAAGGAAAGAAGGTTGGAACATCTGCTAAGGGTAAGAAGGCCGTGAATTCATCTAAAGGAAAGAAGGTGCAAGTGAAAGGAAAGGGTAAGAGATCACCATCACCCATTTGTATGCAGTTTGAGGTTCAAAATCCTCCTGCCAAGGTGGATGTGGATATGAGTACACATACCCGCACCTGCAGATTCTGGCAATTAACAGGTATTACACTAAATACACACATATTTGTCTTAGCTAAACATACAACCTCTTACTTTTAAATTAATCATTTTTTGTTAGGGATACCATGTCAACATGCTTGTGCTGTAATAGCATACAGGGCCCTTTAGCCAGAAGACTACTACCATGGTTAGTTAACCATAAGAGCATATAAAGCAAGCTACAATTACTTTGTTCAGCCTATACAATCAGAGCATTACTGGACACCTACTGAGCATGAGAAGCCTCTTCCACCTAAGGTTAAGAGGAGTGCAGGAAGGCCAAAAAAGCAAAAAAGGAAGAATGGCAATGAAGAACCAGTTAGTGGTACCAAGCTAAAGAGAACATGTCCTATTTTGACATGCCAAAGATGTGACTTGGAGGGTCATAACAGTAGGGGTGCATGAACCAAGGTGTAGCTAGGAAACATAAGACAAACAAATCATTGGAGAGTCATAACAATAGGGGGCATGAACTAGGAATGTGTACTTTGACACCTTTTTGGCTGTTTCATTAATTTAAATTAAGTCTATTGAGTTATCTTTGGATATGCTACTGCATGTATTTATTATCATTGAATTGTAAATGAAGCTGAACTTGAAACAGAAATTTAACACAATCATTAAAATTAAACAACTTCAACCTTACAAGATATCCATTGCATTAAGGTAAAAAACTACATGAATACTTACAATTACATTAAATATAAAATCTAATACTTAGGCAGTGACCCTACCAATCCATAATGCAATAAACAAAATTATAAGGAAACACATCACAACAAGACATAGTTTTTGCTGTTTTTGTTCTATCACAATTGCATCAATTTTTCCCATAAGCTTGACTATTGACACTACTTTCTGATTTTCTTCTATCATTATGGCATTAATGTTGGCCATAAGCTTGACCATAATTTCTTCCTTCTTCTTTTGTTCTGCCATCATAGCATCAACCTTGGCCATGAGCTCTAACTTCCATACTTGATCAGCATTCCTAGCAGCAAAAACACCACCTCCCATCACACTAGAACCATACCCACCAACTCCATTAGGCACAAATATACCAGGGGGATTCATCACACCAGAGAAAATAGTTGCAATTTTCTTCTTCTAGCAAGAAATCAAGTGCAAATCAAACCTAAATCAATTCCTACATGAAAGACGCATATATCAACAATATATACCTTCAAAATCGGACATGTAAAGAAAGGGCGATTTGGGTTGACACCAGTTCTAGAAATCCGGATGACACACTTCTTCTCACAGCTGCAAAGGGAAACTGGGCTATTCTGATTTCTCCCACAAAAGAAGAGGTTGCAAATGAACAAAATTTGGTGCATTTCTTAAGTTGCCTTGATGGAGTAAAAGAGCCACCACCCATCTTCTTCATCCTAATGTTACTCCTAATGTCCTTAAATGAAATATTTTTGGAGGACAAAATTTTGTCTCGACCTGCAGATCGAACAATTAGCTAATTGAATTTTTGTCTAGCAAGTTATAAAGAACTAGTTCTTAAATGACTCATGATAAATTATATCTATTGAATACATGAGTTGTGTGTCAAGATAATAACAGATATCTTGGTCCCAAAGACCATAACTTAGTGCTATAAAAGCATACGCGCATATTATTAAATGTTACATGCTTGATAGAATAATATTTTTGTGATACTTATTAGTAATATATACTTCATCACCATCCAAATGGCTTTGTAACAAAGTGAAATATATATTTTCTATACTTTCACAACACAATTGATGTACTTATTTTATGAGCATACGTTCAGCTGATTGACTATCCAGATGCAAAGTATTTTTCTGATCCAGATAAAGCCAAATCTAAACCTGTTGTTATTTACATGTGATGGTATTGATACATCGTTACGATCAACAAGACAATCTATAGTTATCAGTTCTTCATATCATGCTCAAATAATAACGAACTCCAGGAAGAAGTCATGAAGATAATACTACTTGTATTAGAGAAAAACATAAGTCCCACATAGACTAGGGGTAAGGCCTCAAAAGAGTTTATAAGCAAAAGGCAACCCTCACCTTACAAGCTGGTTTTGTAAGGATGAGTTAGGTCCAAAAATCCTAATATGGTATCAAAGCCTATCCTAGATCCGTTGGGCTACCCACCGTATTATACACCACCAAGCCCAATAGTGATGGGAGTGAGGGGGTGTATTAGGGAAAAACCCAAGTCTCACATAGACTAGAGGTAAGGCCTCAAAAGAGTTTATAAGCAAAAAACATCCCTCACCTTACAAGCCGGTTTTGTAAGGATGAGTTAGGCCCAAAAATCCTAATAGCTTGTGAAGCTCAATTGAAAGGAGGATAAATCACAAGTGGCGGGGCAAAATATATTGCTTCAAATGCTTCACAGGGAGAAAATCAGAAAGCTAGAATTCATATTCTTAAGTAATGCTTCTAATATGGGGAGAAAACTGTAATATTTTTTCTTCGTCATGGTTTTGTCCCATTGAGTTTTCTTGGAAAGGTTTTTAACGAGACAGTCCCCACACACAGGATATTGTGCTCTTTTTCCTGCACTAGGATTTTTTCCCAATGGGTTTTTCCCTAGTAAGGTTTTAATCAGGCCAGGGCCGGTGTAGGCCTAAAACGAACTTCAAGATGAGGCCTTTTTAAAGTTAATAACAATATTTTATTAATTATTATATTTTTATTAAAATATTATTAATAAATAGTTTTGAATTATATCATTTTGCTAATTAACTAATTCAATCAGACTATAGGTGATTTTTTTTTCAAAGGGAACTTTTTAATGAAGTGTAACAAATTGGTTCCCTGCTTCTTTTCTTTCTGTTTTTATTTTATCGTGAAATGAAAGAAACAACTAGAATTAAAAAAAATTTGAAAGCAAATGGTATTCTAAATCCCGGATAACTTCTCTCGAAACGTGGCTAACAAACGTAAAAAAGACATGATATGGGCCCAAACAACAATTATGGTTGGCCTATAATTGTGTAATAGATTCCTCAGGCGAGCAAACTGTAAAGTCACAAAGAGGCCTATTTTTTGGTTCAAATAAATATGTTTTTGGGTGAGGCCCAAAGCAAGGGCTTTAGGGGCCTCACCCTTGTGCCAGGCCTAAATGAGGCATATCCTTATTGGACATCCAAGGGGGAGCATTATGAATAATATATGTGTGGATGTCCATTTCCATTGTCTCTCCATATTCTCTAACTCCTATAACTCCCATGAGTAAAAAACTTTCACTTATTTCTCTTAATTTTATATGTTAATGACACATTATGTTTGGTCCACAATCTGGTTGTAAGTTACACGACTTATGTCCTATAAATAGGACTCATATAGCAATGTAAAGATTGCAACTTGAATAACATAATAAAAAGACACTCTTCTTCTCTCTTATCTCGTTCTTTCTTATCTCTATTCTTCTATAGTTTATAATATGTTGCTCTTGTTTAGCTTTATTTCATAACATAAATAAATTAATATTATTTTTATTCTTATATTTTATTTATATTTATATTTTTAAAACCAAAAATTTATTAACGTAAAAAAATATGAATGAGAGACAATATATTAATTTACACATGCTTTTAAATGGTAACATTTCCTAAAATATAGTTATAATCTCATGTAAATTGTTAGTGTAAAGTAATTCTTTTTATTAAACAGGACTATTAACTCTGTTTGTAAGATGCTATTAGGGGTGGCAAAATGAATGGATTTTCTTATGGATCCTAATAGATGGATTGGAAAAATCCATTTATCCATTTACCATCCACTAAAATTTCATCAAAAAAAAATCCAATCCATTCATCATCCATTTAAAAAAAATCATCCAATCCATCCATTAACAAATTTTTTATGGATGCATATCCAATCCATCAACAAAAAATATTTTTAATCACAAAAAATTATTTTTAATCATAAAATTATTTGTATTCATAAAAAATATTTTAATTACAAAAAAAATATTTTTAATCATAAAAAAATATTTTTAATCATAAAATATATTTTAATTACAAAAAATCTCTCCCTCTCTCTCCCCTCTCTCTCTCCCCTCTCCCCCCTTTCTCTCTCTCTTTCACAAGAATCACACTTCTGAAACAAAATTTTTCACAAGAATCACACTACCTTATATGATGAAATCCCAATAAAAGCTTGAACAGAGTCAATTTTGTGTGCATCTGCATCTTTTTTATTCATACGTCTCATCCTTTCTAGCTCCTGAGGTGGAGCATCTAACCCATGTAAAAACGCAAATGGTACATTAAAATACTAATGAAAAGAAACAATACAAGTTTTTTGCTTGCTGACCAAAATCCAAACGGTACAAATGAGATGCAGCTAACTTTGCTACTTTGCAAAGACCAATGACTCAATGCACCAATATATAAAAAAACCATACTAACATTTATGGATCTCAATTTAAATTTTCTAGAATCTTATAAAAGAGATTGTAGAGCTGGAATGTCAATACATAAAATCCCCATCATCCTCAAAGTATGACACAAATACAACTAATAAGAAAACAGGGTATAACACCATGCCCTGCACCTAATGAACCCCTTACCCATCCAAATAAATAAATACATTCCAACAACCGTAACTGAATACATAACACAACCACAATGATCCATGCGAAAATAAAAAATAAAAATAAAAATAAAAATCAAATTGGAAGTCAGCCTGCAACATAGACATGGTCAGCCTTCAACATCTTGATCAGCCAAATCCCAAAGACTCCATATGTAGTCCTTATGCAGAAGGGCAACAAAACAATTGGAAGTTGGTCTTGAAAACCAAATACATATCCTACAATACAGGATACCATCTCAGGTCTTAAAAAATAATCAACATTCTAAGTGATTAAATCAGAAACAACCTCATTTATTAAAAAATAATCAAAATTCGAAGTATCCAAAAAACTTACAATCGTCAAGTTTTGGATTTAGATAAGGCTGAAAGGTCCTCAACAAGTTCTTTATCTTCAAGATCTAACACAGTTACAAAAGTGAATCGAAATAAAAAGTTATTAAACAGAAAATAATTAAGAAAGACTCAAATTAAATAAAAAAGGATTAAAAATTGTAAGTTGGTGGATTACTAACCTAGAGTTCCTCAAAGCCAATCATTTGTACACAATAATGCTTCAACATTTTCAGGCAAGAGAGAACTTCGATACTTGTTAAGTATACGTCCACCAATGCTAAATGTTGATTCCGATGCAACTGTAGTAATCGGATACTCAAGACATCTCGTGCCATCAAAGAAAGTTCCGGATACTTACCTTCATTTGATTTCCAGTACTCCAGAACATCCAAGTTAGCATACTTCTTATAATCGAGTTTATCTTCATGCAGATAAGCTTGCAAATCAGATTCTTTCCTTGACGATCCACACAACTTACTTTCAAACGCTCCAAAATCTTTTAAATCACTCGAAGAGGGAATGCTTGGGCTACCTTTAACAGATCTTTGTGAACAAGAAAAATTTGCCTCCTTTGGAGAGGAACTAATATATTCTTGAAAAATAACATGGAGCTTATTGTGAATTTCCTTAGCCAATCTCACACCATCATCACTACCATACAACTTCACATAACAATATTCCACAAGTTGTAACTTATATCTAGGATCCAAGATGACAACAAATGATAAAATAACATTGTAGAAGTCCCAATATTTTTCAAATTTCCCCTTCATTTTCTTAGCCATGCAACATATTTGATTCTCATTTTCAAACTCATCATTGAAAAAGCATGCAACTTCGTTAATCTTAAAATGAATTCTCGATACCCCATAAAAGTAGAGGTTTGCCGTTGGATAAGTGCTGCCTGAGAATAGAGTCATAATGTCATAAAATGGCTTCAAAAACTTTGTTATTTTTTCTACCTCAACCCACTCCTCTTCTGATAAACTAATAAAATAGGGATCCATATTTTGTAGGAAGGTAAAGGCTTCCCTAAAGCCTATAGCACTCTCAAGCATGAGATAGGTAGAATCCATCTTGTGGACACATCTTGACGAACTTGCTTTGATGTCAAGTTTGATAATTGTCCCAAACATGATACAAATTTAGATTTTCGTGCATCTAAACCCTTGATGTATTTAACACTATCTCGGATTTTAACTAAGGAACTATCTATCACCTTCAAGCTCTCATGACCAATTAAATTTAGAATATGTGCACCACACCTAATATGGAAATTTTCTCCATTAGCTACTGATCCTAATTCAAATTATGGATGTCTTTTCAATATATTCACCATTGTGTCATTGTAGATGCATTACTAAAGTAATGGTGAATAATTTTTTATCCATGCCCCACTCTTTTAGCAAACTCAACAACTTCTCGGCCAAATTAGCACCGGTATGAGGTGGTGGACAGTGAAAGAATGCTAACACTTTTTTCTCTAATGCCCACTCCTTAGTAGTATAGTGCGCAGTCAACACCATATACTGATTAGTGGTGATTGCTGACCATAGATCAGAAGTTAAACAAATTTTCCCAGGAATGGACCGCAGGCAACATTTGGGATTTTCTTTTTCTTTTCTATACAATTTCACAACATCTGACTTGGCAGTGTTTCTAGACATTGTTTTTGCATGTGGGTGTAAAAAACATAACAAATCTTTCACTCCCTCGTGTTCAACAAAAGAAAAAGGATAATCGTGTTTGATAATTATCTTAGAAATCTTCTCCCTAAATTTTTCTTGATCTAGAGGCAGATAAGAAGATACTTCCAAACCTACACAACATTCTTTCGCATGCCGTCTAATATTTGAAGTTCTGCTATTATCTCTAGCCGTATAGACTTTACCACAATTTTTACATTTTGCTTTTGGAAGCCCCTTATCGTCAATAAACTCTTCAAAGTAATCCCATGCTATAGATGTTCTAGTTCTTTTTGAACTAGGGGTTGAACTTTCTTCAATTTTGTCCCCCCCAATTTGATACTCTTCACTAGACATATTACCTAGCACAGAGAACACATAACTCAAACACACACCAAAAACTCAACAAAGCATGATAAAACAAGTCTGAAACACATTAAAACATGTATAGAAAAAGAGGTGATTAGGGGAAGAGTCATGTGTATACCAAGAGGTGCTGATGAATTCATAGAGCTAGTTGATGAGGGAATCTAAACAATTCTTCTGTTGAATCAGCACACATGCACACAACAAAACAAATAACAAGATTAGAAATCAAAGATTTGCAAAAACCCTTTCATACTCTTCCTTGTTATGAAGTTGTTAACTTTTGAACACAGAAAAGAGGTAAAAACTAAAAAGTGATGCTACACCATTGAAAATATTTCCATGTCATAAGTCCTTCAAAAAACATCAACATTAAATTCATATCATTTATGATGAATGTCCACCCAGTTATGATGATTTGTTTGCAATTAATTTGCTTGATTTCTATGGCAAAGAAGAGGAAGCAGCAATCATAAAATGAGCCAATATTAGGACCTTGAATCACAGAAAAATGTCTAGAATAATTGTCAAACCTAAATACTCCACATTAAATTAAAAAGATAACAAGCCCCACGAGAGCACAAATCTCTCACTGCTTTATTATGATCTGCATAGGTATCTCCTCATGAAATTTAGAGATACGAGAATGCGATTTGAACCTTTTTGCTTTTTTTTTTTCAAAAATAAAAGAGATACGAGAGGTGAACATACCATTGACCCGGTTGAAAGCCCCACCGTTTTTCGGCACCAACATCGTCGCCCACTCTCTTGTTTCTCGTTCTCGAAGCGTCCTCCACTCCCTTCATTCTCAGAGACAGAGAAAGAGAAACGCGAAATCATTGGAGAGAGGGAGAGAGAAACGTGAAATTGTCGGAGAGAGGGAGAGAGAAACACGAATCTGATTTTCTCCTTGATTCAAGCCCTGAACGTCCCAGACATTAGGTTTCCATCGTGTTTGGCTCCTGAGAAAGTTTAGGAAACTAAGAGAAAATGGAAACTAGGGTTCAGTTTTTTGATGAAATTCTCGAAAGGAATTTTTGATAAAATTTTGTTTTTTGAAAAATCAGAAACAAATTTAGTTTTATTTTTAGTTTTTATCCGAGGATTTGTCAAAAAAAAAGTTTTTATCCAATGGATTTTATTTTTTTATTTAGTATAATCCAATGGATTTAAAAAAATAGTAGATGGATTACTAACCATCCATAAAACTTAATGGATGGATTGGATCCAATCCATTAATTTTTTTTTGTCATGGATGGATGATGGATAAATAGATCATTTTGCCACCCCTAGATGCTATAAAGCACATAACCATCCTAACAAAAGAGTCACTAATATCAGGATTTAGGGAGACTTGTTGGCTGCTTTTTACTTGCTTTTTCCATCGGCAAAACTAAAGAAGTCTACAAGTGAAGACTTCATACGATGGGTGTTTCTCAATCTCTCAAAAAATCTTCCTTTTGGACGTCCTTTTTCTTCCATTGTATTTCTTCCAATCTGGTATTATTTCTAAGTGTGAAGCTCACTTTTTCTCCTCTTCTTTCATCTGCAATTCTGCCCGTTTTGGTTCAGCACTCTATTTTCTACTTAGATCTATGCCTCATTCTCAGTCAATGTTGTGTGTTCAACCCCTTTTTAAAAATGATTTTTGATAGAACCGGTTCAAACAGCAAAGCGGCCGGTTATGGCCGGTTTCAGCGGTTATTGACTGGTTTGGACGGTTGTTGACTAGCTCTAGTGCAATCTGGTTACCTAGCTCTAATGGACTAGACACTAGACCGGTTCTGGTTCAACTGGACTGTCTTGTCCGATTTCCAAAACCTAGGTTATCATTCCCGTTGAGTCAATCACCGCAATTTTTCTGCGAACTACACTTGGTGAGTAACAAGCTGTGGATTAATCACTTTTGGTTTACCTTTTCTTGTAGTGTGTTTTTAAATAAGACAAACCAAATTCACATATACCATATGTTTTATTAAAAAAAAAAGTAAATACCCAAAATAGTTTCTGAATTTTTAAAACATTAATCAGTTATGTCTCTCCATTAGTATCTATCAGTTGACAAAGTTAATAGTGCTGATTTGACACGTTAAGTGATTGTGTGGCACTTACGTAACGTGTCCTCCACATCACCCAATGCGATTTCAGGGAAACAAATCTAACAATTGTTGATACAAATCTAACAAAACAAGGAAACATTGGGGGGAGTAATCAGCAAGAAATATCAGAAACTTTCGTGGGAGTAATGTTGACCCGGAAGAGAAAAACTGATCCAAGATAAAAATTACAATCACAAAATCGTGTGCCATCCAGATTCAAGAGAAAGACAAAGAGAAGAGAGAGCGCAACTTGAATCCCTTTTTCCTTCCTTATTACAGGCATTGGCGATATGAGATAAAGGACTCTCACGATAATTCAACCAACAAATGTAAAAATCAACAGAATCGTCATTCAAATACTTAATTTAATCAATGAAATATTCAAATTTAAGTTGAAAACAGAAATGAAATTGAGATTAGGGGTTACGGTTTGGTTCTTCTGGAAGAAATTGGGGTTTTTAAGCTTGAAGAAGAGAAATATTGATGAGGAATCACTTGTAGAAACGCGAAGAGGGTGACCAGAATGGATAGTCTGCAGTGGAGAATATGCGGTCTAAGCATGAGAAAAATGGCGACAAGATCCTTGAGAGACATAATGAGTGGACCGTGCGAGGGAAAGAAGGGGTGGACAGGGATTCAACCTTTATCTTAATGATGGTCTATCGCTCCTCCCTCGTATGTTGTCGCTCTCCCTGCAATTGATGCACCTCCGCTATTGCGAGCTCCAACTTCTAACCGCCACCATAAAACATCACCACTGACACGTCTTTGCCACAAAACCACCAAACTTGCAACTGTTGTTCATCGTCCTCGTGATCAAAGCATTCATTGAAACACGATCAGAATGAACCAAGTATTGCCATGATTTTCTTAGCGTGATAAGAAGTAATACAGAAGCAACAATGGCAATCTTTGAAGTGGGAGAGAGGAAGGGAAGGAGGGGTCGACAAGAGAGGAGGAGGAGAAGAAGGGCAGACTGAACTCTAATTGATTTAATATCAAATTGGTTCCTGAAATTGTCTTAGATGCACCTTCATGATGTGGAGGACATATGGATGCTTACATGGGTGCCACCAAATCACTAAACGTGCCAAATCATCACCCCTAGCTCTGTTAACTGACAAACACTAATAGAGGGACCTAATTGAGACTATTTTAGAATACTGCTAAAGTAGGAGACTAGATTGAAACAAGTACCCAATTTTAGGGACAAAATTTGGTATTTACACAAAAAATTCGGGGCACCTGTGCAAAGCATTGGTCTATATCTATAGTTAGTCTAAGGAGGAATACTAATGTTGCTGCAAATAAAGGTAATTAATCTAAAAAATCAAAAAATCATTTTTTCGTCACGCAACATGCAAGTCTGGAAATAATTTATGATTATTTCTAGACCAAGGAGGAAGTACTTGAAACTAACAATGAAAATTACAACAATAAAGAAGATACCATTGTCAGTGTCTCATCACATGCATGACTCCCTTTCAAATATATGAATCGAAGGCCAACCACTACCAAAGTCTTAAATGTGAGAAATTCATAAATACAATTCCATTTTAACTTGAAATAAATAGCATATTTTACACATCTAGGATGATGTTGTTCTGTATTTTCTCCATCCATGAGCTAAGATATAAAGAGGTTGTTCCACTTTTCAATCTCCTCTTCCTTATCAGGTTTTCTGATTCCACCGAACAAGAATAACTCACTCTGTTCCTCGTGCACATTTCTATTCAGCACTAATCTTCTGAATGGAGACCCATGGGGGAATTGCTTGAACTCCACTATCAAAGTGTCTGTCAATAAATATAAAGATCTATAAATATTATAGTAGCCTCCTCCCTCCAAAAGTAAAAAGAAAATAAAAACTACAACAACTAAACAAGAATCTATTCAGTGAATCTCACCACCATATTGGCAACGACAATGATTCACATCCTCGTCACATGATTCCAAATGACCAACTACACCAAACCTCCAATCTATATATCATTCAAGATAAAAGTAACAAAATTATTAAGGAAAGAAAAACTTTAATTACAGTGCCAAATTATAGACATAAATAAATAAGAGGATATGATACTTTCATAATCGTTTTTTTTAATATCCAGTTTTCAATTTTATTTGCAAAAAAAACCCTTGTTTTACAAGATTTGTACCAGAAATAATGAAAATAAAAAAAAGGTTATTTTCACTATTTCCTATAACAAGTTTTCAAAATAGGAAACAAAACGAAAACAAAGGGCGATTTTACGGTTAAAAGTGGAAATTGGAAATAAAAACAGAAAACGTTTTCGCAAAGTAAACATGTCATAGATATTTAAGTGAAAGGTACACTAAAAGTTTATTAGTTACCATAATGGTCGTCTTTCTCTATTCTGCACTGAATCTCGATATGATCTCCAGGTTTCAAATCATTTAGACAATTAGAGTTATAATAACCACTTAGAAAGGTCTCAGGTAGTGGTAATCTCAACCTATCCCACTGAATATCACCTTCAATCATTTCAATCATTTCCCACCGACCAATTGGAGACCTGTAAAATAGAAAATATATTATTTATAGTTATAACAACACTACAATGTCATGTATTTGCTTAGCCTTTTTTTCATAGTCATACCAGTTAAGCGGTGCGTTGATGAACTATGATTTTATAAACTTTATGCTCCAAATTAAACCAACAACAAACAAAATTCAAAATAATAGGATTTTATTCATTGTTCCATAGGAGCGGATTGTACCTTGATCGAAAGGCATTGGTTCTAGAATCATAGCTGACAAGAGCATCATAATAGCAAAACCTTATCGGCGCAATCTGCAGCCAAATTTATGCATGATCAAACTAATGGTAAAAGCATGGGATAAAAATATTTGGAAGTATAATAGTGAAATCTTAGGACTTTAATTTTTAACACCTATATAGTGGCAAAATTACATACTAGCAATTAAGAATTAATTAGTCTTACCTCAAAAACTTGAGCAGGTAACCTGAAGCAACCGGTCTCAAGACAGATAAACAAAGCCATTTTTGAACAATTTTTAATCAAATTAAACAAAGCACCATAGCATTCCAAATAAGAATGAAGGCCTAGAAATGGCCAAACACCACTATAAGTTCCACATGATCCACTCAAATTATGTCTTAACAAGATATTTTGTGCGTTTATCATCTTTGTTGTATGCCACTGTCACTCACGGAGAGAAACTTCACTAACCAACCTACTCCACTTCTGTTGGACATGTTTCTCCCACAAATAATCGCTTCTGCTTCTAGTCCTCAAATGAGTACAAACATGTGCTACCCTGCACAAATCCAGTGGTGAATGGCGCTTGAGAATGCAATCCAATGTCACATCAGGCAAATCTAAGAGAGAAGTCTTGCAATCTTTTTGCTTATCCAATTTTGGTAATTGGTTCTTCTTTTGTGGCATTGTCATCTACAGGGCTCTCACTACAAAAAAACGGCTAAATAGCGGCGGTTATTTTGCGGGGGTTTTTAAAACCTCCCCAAATTAGTTTAAAAAAAGACACTTTCATAATTGGCTTTGTAAAAGACCCGGTTAAATTGGGGGGGTTAAAAACCCCCTCTAATTAAACATCAAAACCCCCTCTAATTAAACATCTCCCTCTCCCATTTTACCCTTTATTTTTTCGATGGTCCCCCTTCTCAAAATTGAAATCCCGCCCCTTCTCCAATTCCCACCCCCCAACAAAAAAACCCTATTTCGCATGCGAGAAGAGACAATCTGGAACCCAGGAGCTGGAAAGCGCATGCGAGAGGTTCTCTGTCGTTGGCTCTTTCTTTTGCATTCCTCGCCGTTCAGTGCACCTCGTTTGGAAGAGAAGAGAGCTCAAAACAAGGCATCCCCGTTTGGAAGAGAAGAGAACTCGCAGTCTCTGCCGTTCCCGTTTCTTTCTCCGCCGTCGGCGTCTCTTCCCTCACCTCTTCCTTCGGCGTCTCTGCTCCTCACGCAGTCACCACCTTCTGCAAGCCTCAACCACCATTGTCAGTACTCGCTCTCTTTGCACCCCCCAACGAAGCCAGAGCCGCTGCCAGCATCTCCAAGGACCAGATTGTCTCTTCTCTCACCCAAGTAACTTCTCGCAAATAACTGGAATTGAATTTTTTATGTTTATTTCTGAATTTATTTATTTTATTTATAGCTGGATTATAAGTTTATTTTGGTTTCATTTTTTGATTGCTGGGTATGGTGGAAGTTTGTGGATCTAATAATGGGGTCTTATAAGGTTTGTTCCTTTTCTTTCGTATGATTCTATGGGTTGTTGAAATAGAGGATTTTTTTTTTCAAATGTGTTATGTATTGTATATGAGAAATTGTTTATACTAGTGACAAGTCTACCTAAACTGAAATATGGAAATCGATCTTAAAGGCCTCAGTATTAGGTCACGACATTGTGATTGCTTATGAAATAAATGTCTCTGTTTGATTGATATGTAAATTGGTGCAATGGAGTAAATTCATAATGTTAAGACTTGGGATCAAAATTTTTTATGAAGATTTCTTGTGATATGGAGTTGCTATGATTGTATTTTGGGTAATTTAGTAGTGAATAGAGAATGCTATGGTTTTAAAGCAACAGAATTTAATTAGTTCCTCTAGATGAGGCGCTGAGCATATCATAATTGCGAAGGGATGTTTGCTTGAATGGTTTCTTGTTTCTTCTGATTGAAATTTGTTGCGCTTGAAAAGGAAGTAACTTGTCACTACAAAAAATAATTGCAAATTTTCTGATTTTGTTTCCTTTCTTGTGCCATATATAATCTAAGATCTGATTTGTGATTGCAGAATTGAGGGAAGGATTGGAATCACATTCAACGAAATCATATCATTCTTGTTTCCAAAGGTAAATTTATCTTAATGACCAAGCTATATATAAATATATAATGGAAGTTGTGCTGAATTATATATTTTGCAAATTTATTCAA
The DNA here is from genome assembly GCA_037113605.1 of Calophaca sinica. NCBI lineage: Eukaryota > Viridiplantae > Streptophyta > Magnoliopsida > Fabales > Fabaceae > Calophaca > Calophaca sinica. The sequence continues at coordinate 60,537,584 of CM073735.1, forward strand.
TGGTCGTATGCACCAAACTAATTGGCCTTGCCTGCAGTAGACATATTTTTGGGATGTGCCCTCCTTTTAGCTCCTTGAATTTCCAGATCCTAACAAGTGTGTCCGGTTAAGGCTGATTTGTTGTTGTAGCTTCTAATAATAATGCTTTTCTACATCATTAACTGATTGTCTTAAGCTTATTTTATGGTACAGCGTAAATAATCATGCTTTTTTCCCCTCTTTTTTGCATCAGTTGTATTTTCTTTTATAATATCTAAAGTATTGGAATATTATGAAGTTTGGTTTTATGAACTCTCATTGCTAATTTGTTTAGGTATCTTGACTATGGATAAGTCATGGATTGGTAAGCCACACAATAGTGATGAATACTTAATTGGCTTAGCTAAATTCTTAGATTTTGCTTTTGATAAGGAGAGGGCTGTTGGAGAAACGATACGATGTCCATGTCCCTTATGTGGGTTTACGAAATGGAAAACAAGAGATATAGTTAAGGATCACCTAGAGTGCAAACCATTCCCTAAAAACTATGTGATATGGAATCTTCATGGTGAGAGACAAGTACCACAATCTTCTAGAAATGAAGATCCTGTGCAAGAGGTATTTCATTCTGAAAATCTGATGGAAACAATGGTCAATGATGCATTTGGCCATTATAGGCAACAAGCCACTACTATAGACGAATCAGCCCCATTAGGTGCAAATGAAGGGCCAAGGGTGGATTGTAGTGATTTTCAAGAGTTTCTCAATGATGGAAATCAGACATTGCATGAAGGGAGCAAATACACAAAACTAGAATTTATAATCAAATTATACCATATAAAGGTTTTGTGTGGATTAAGTGACAAGGCAGTGACTATGATACTAGATTTGTTGAGAGACGCATTTCAACATGCAAATTTACCTCCTTCTTTTTACGAGGCAAAGAAAATCATCAACAAACTTGGTCTTAATTATACAAAGATAGATGCGTGTCCAAATAATTGTATGTTGTATTTGGAAGATGATGAAAAAGATTTACAAGCATGCAAGAATTGTGGTACATCTCGATGGAACCCCAAGAAGAAGAAAAAGCAAGCTGCAAAGGTTCTACGTTACTTTCCGTTAAAACCAAGATTGCAAAGATTGTTCATATGTTGTAAGACTGCAGAGCATATGAGATGGCATGCTTCAGAGATTAATAAGGATGGTTTGATAAGGCATCCAAGGGATGGTGAGGCATGGAAGACATTTGATTTGATGCATCCAGAATTTGTTTCGGATCCTCGAAATGTTCGGTTGGGCATTGCCAGTGATGGTTTTAATCCTTTTGGGACCATGAGTACTGCATATAGCATTTGGCCAGTGTTCTTGGTTCCATATAATTTTCCTCCTTGGATGTGTATGAAACACACTTCATTCATTTTATCGATGGTAATTCCAGGAAAGCATGCGCCGGGAAATAATATAGATGTTTACTTAAAGCCGCTTGTAAATGAGTTAAATGAGCTATGGAATGATGGTGTGATCACCTTTGATGCATCAATTAATGAAGCTTTTAGAATGCGAGCAGCTCTTATGTGGACAATTAGTGATTTTCCTGGCCTAGGTAATCTATCTGGTTGGAACACGCATACAGGTTTGGCTTGCCCAACTTGTAATTTTGATGCAGAGCCTTGTCGTCTCCCTCATAGTAAAAAGTGGTGTTTTATGGGTCATCGTCGTTTTTTGAGCAGAAACCATAGATTTAGACTGAGCCGTGTTCGCTTTGATGGAAGCATAGAGGAACGAAATCCACCATCAAAAATATCAGGATCTGACATTTTGAGGCAAGTGGAAAATCTAAATGTTACATTTGGGAGACAAACTATGTTGGGTGGTAGGGGAAAAAGATCCAGACAAGCAACTAAGCAATGGAATAAAAGAAGTATATTCTTTGAACTTCCATATTGGGAGTCCAATTTGTTGCGTCATAATCTGGATTTTATGCATATTGAGAAAAATGTATGTGATAATGTGTTGTATACTTTGCTACATGAGAAGTTTAAATCAAAAGACAATCTCAATGCTCGAAAAGATTTGCAAGATATGGGTATAAGGCGTGATCTCTGGCCTGATGAAAAGGGGGCATATCACCTTGCTTTGTTTACACTAACTCGTGAAACCAAAAAATTGTTTCTTAAAACTTTGAAGAATGTTAGAGTACCGGATGGTTACTCAAGTAACATTTCTAGATGTGTTGATGAGGCACAACAAAAGATATTGGGGTTGAAAAGTCATGATTGCCATATTATAATGGAACAATTGCTACCATTAGCCATTCGCAATTTATTGCAAAACCATGTTACAGCAGTCTTGGTAGAGTTTTGTTCATTTTTCAGAGTTCTTTGTGGTAAAAGTTTGAATCTTTCGGACCTTCAAATTCTTCAAGATCACGTCGTGGTTACCCTTTGTCACTTGGAAATGTTATTCCCTCCATCATTCTTTACAGTTATGGTTCATTTAACTGTCCATCTAATAGAGGAGGCAAAACTTGGAGGTCCAGTGCATTATAGATATATGTATCCCGTAGAAAGGTAAATCACGTCTTCAACTTAAAGTATCTTGTTCTATATATCCCACTCATATACGCTAATTCTCCGTCATTTTTGTAGGGAATTGGGTCATCTAAAGTCCTTTGTGCGTAACAAGGCTCAACCAGAAGGTTCTATATCTGAGGGTTACTTAGCTGAAGAGTCTCTTACTTTTTGTTCTCGATACCTTCAAGATATAGAGACAAGATTCAATAGACCTAGACGTGTTTGTGATGACCCAAATGAGAATGAGTCTTCCTGTGCATCCTTCATATTCCCTCAACTTGGTAAACCAGTAGGAGCTTCCTCAATGTTCAGGTTAACTCAAATGCAAAAACTACAAGCTCATCGATATGTGCTTCTAAATTGTGCAACAGTTGCACCATTTGTTGAGTGAGTAATTGGAATAAACTTTGTGTCATTCGTTATTAGAATATTTTTAATATACTAGTCACATGCATTGATTGCAATATGATTACTTCATGTAGTCAATTTAGAGAATTCATAAAAAGAGGTTCAAGGTCAAGAAGACCTTCAACTACAGAGATAGAAAAGAGAGTATATAAAGAGTTTGCCAATTGGTTCCAAAAGTTGGTAAGCGATCATTCATTAGTTGTACACTTATTTGTCACATTTTCTTTAAAAAATGACTAACAAATTTTTCTTATATAGATTTTGAAACCAGAAACAATAAATACTATGTCTGCTGATCTAAAATTTCTAGCGCGTGGTCCATTGGACAATGCAAGAAGGTTCACTGCTTACAACATTAATGGGTTCAAATTTCGAACTTTGGCTCGAGAAGAGGGGTTAAGCACACAAAATAGTGGGGTTTTTTTAACATCCCACACGTCTTGTGTTTCAAGTAGTGTTGATAGGAACTTGAGACAAGCAGAGTTGCCTTATTATGGGAAGTTGGAAGATATCATTGAGATTAACTACTACGGTCAATTCAAGGTTATTCTTTTCAAATGCAAATGGGCAGATACTACACGAGATAGAGGGTATAAAAAGGATAGTTGGAATTTTAATTGTGTAAATTTTGATAGATTGATTCATAATGGTAATCGTGAAGAACATGATCCTTTCATTGAGGCATCTCAAGCACAAATGGTATATTATGTTGATGATGTGGTTAATAAGGGATGGAGTGTTGCCGTGCATTTAAAGCCAAGAGATTTGTATGAAATGGGAGAAGAAATAGAAGGTGAAATTTATGAAAACGAGTCGTACCAAGAGCAACAACTTGAGCAATTTTGTAACATCAATGATGAGTATGTGCAATTGGCCACAAACCATTTAAATGATGATGTAGTTGACTCAAATACTGTTGCCGACTTAGAAACAAATACACACATGTCTGAGTAGAAAAGTATGGTTAATAGTGTATTTTATGTAAAGGTAATTGTTTCAATTAAATTAAAGTTGTGGTCATTTTTTATTTTCATTTAGTTGTTTTACAGTCATGCTAATATATTGATTTGCATTTCACATCTGAGGTTTCTCCTTTTTTTATTTTATGCAGTCATGCCAAAGTCCAAGCGTTTCCAAAATCCACTAAAGTCCGCACATCCTCCAAGTCAAACTCATTCTTCACCTCAAACACAATGTCCAACACATCCTACTACTCAAGCTCCAGTTCGTTCTTTACCCCAAACTCAGTGTGCAGGACATCCTCCCACTCAAGCTCCACCTCGGTCTTCACCTCAAACACAATCTGCAACACATCCTCCAAAAACTCATTTTTCACCTCAAACACAATGTGCAACACATCCTCCTACTGAAGCTCCAGTTCATTCTTTACCTCAAACTTGGTGTGCAGGACATACTCCCACTCAAGCTCCACCTCGGTCTTTACCTCAAACACAATCTGCAAGTCAAGCTCCTACTCACCCTTCACCAGTGCCAAATCCTAGAGTGTCTCCACCACTAGTTGAAGACTCATTAGATGATGCATTGAATGATACAACACCAGTAGATTCTCCATCAACTGAAACTTCACAACAATCTCAACCTTCTAGGCAGTACGTTGGACGCGAGTCTACACAACATTGGACTGTTGAAGCAATAGGTATATATATCTATCATATTTTCTTTCATTTGATATAATTGTTTTTATTATTTTTTTGGCTAAATGAATTCTCTTATTGTTAAAGACCCAAGAGAAGCTATTGAGAAGATCAAAGTCAAGGTTAAGGAAGTCAACAACTTACCTAAAGGGCAGCGCATAATTGTGTACTTTGATGGCCAAGGTGCTCCATATGGTGAGGCACAAGGCTTGCTCGCAGGATATTGTGGAACATTAGCAACTGATTGCAAATTGTTTCCAATAAGTTTTGATAAGTGGTCTGGACCAGCTGGCTGTGCAAGTGCTTATTTTCAAGATTGTTATGAAACAGACATTAAGGTATAAACACTATGCATGTATACTTTCCAATGCTTATCAAATTCAATATATTTATTTGGAAATGTAAAAACTGACTTTGCATGTTTGGAAGCCTCGATTTTGTTTTAGGACTACTGAAGCCATTGCACAGCGATATTGCAAACTTAGCATTGGGAAGAAGTGGGCTGCAAGTAGACAAAAATTATGGTGGGAGTTTTATGATCCAACCAAAACCAGAGATGAAATCACAAGTAATGTGCCAATCGGTATAGAAAAAGATCAATGGATACAATTTGTTAACTATCGTCTAAAACCTCAAACATTGGTAGGTGCAATTATGATTACTTTGATTGATCTATTGTTGTAGTCAATTATTTGATTAATACATGAATTTATATTTGTTTGTTCGTAGGAGATTTGTCAAAAAAATAAACAAATACGGAGCAAGCAATTGATTCCTCATACCGGTGGTTCTAAACCTCTCTCTCGAAAACGGCGTGAAATGGTAGTTATATAAAGTCGACAGATTTCCATATTTAGTTTGCAATTTTGCATCATTTTTAGTTTTGTCATATTGTAACTTTTTTTTTCTGTTATAGTTTTTGGAAACCGGAAAACAACCTAGTCGTGGTCAATTGTATATTGAAACACATAAAAAAAGGATGGATCAGTTGTAAATGATGCAGCAAATGCTATAATGGTAAGTTTAAATTGAAAAATATTGTTTTTAGGTTTCATTCTTTGAATTTAATTATAATAGTTTTAAACTTGACAACCTTGTATGCTTATAGGAACAAATTGAAGTGGGTTTGACTCAAAGCGGTAATGATGAATCAGAGGTTTCTCCTAATGATGTGGTTGGTAGAGTGTTGGGGCCTGAGCACCATGGGAGAGTGCGATCCATGGGTATGGGAGCAGCTCCTACTAATACATTTAGGAATACTAGACTCCGACTTTCGGATTTGAGTCTTTCTTCATCCGATGTTGCTACATCATCTTCTAACTTTTGGCAAGAGAAGTACACCGACTTGCAATCCCAAGTTCAAAGCGCCATGGGAGCACTTAAAGCTTACATGATAATGAAAGAAGGAAGCATCCCTGAAGAATTACTTGGCTTCTTCAGTTCATCAAATGTAAGTACTTTTATGAATCTTTTGGGATGTCACTCTTTTCTTCATTTTTCAATTTGGTTTTAGTTCTATGTTTTGTTCTCTTTGCATGAGATGATCATTGAGTGACAAAGTAGCTTCATTATTCAATAGTTCCTTCCTGCTGCAGTCCTTGATATCTCATAATAATTGAATAGGTTTATTAGTATTAGATTAAGATTCAGAGTATTTTTAAAGCTTCCTGCAGTTTGTTAACTTGTGTTAATTTTTTATTAAGGTATTGATTCTTATCATAGGTATAACAAATTTGTAACAATGAAGTTTACTCAAGCAGAATTGTAGCAATTTTTATTTTGTCTTGTTGGTCCTGTGGCATCTCGAATTATAAAATGCAAATAAAACAGGCATGTGCTAGTTGTAGCAATTTTTATTTTGTCTTGTTGGTCCTGTGGCATCTCGAATTATAAATTTTTGTACTATAAATTTGATGAAGTAGGAGGAGTGATTAAATCAGTAACTTTTTCTTCTGTGCTTTTCTTCTTCTGATCATGATGACCCTTTGTTGCAATTTTTTTTTCTTGTCACTTGGCTTTGAAGTTGTGATCTTAATTGTGGTCATGGTTTTTGGGTAACTTTATTTGTCAATTGTGCACAAAGTTTGTTCATTTTGAATATTTTAATTGTGATTTTAGGTATTTTAACTAAGTATTCTTTTTGTTGTTATTTCAGCCAACAGATGCTGCAAGTGAGCCTAATTCCCCTTTGGATGTAAGAGGATCGTCTGGTGCTAGCAATGTTTGAAGATCTTTAAGTTGTTTTAGTATTAGACTTTTTTGGAGATCTACATAAGACTTGTTTTAGGTTATTTTAGTACTATTTTTGGGTTGTATTAATACGTTTGATGTTCGGCCGGAGTACATTTATGTTACTATGGTTATATTTTGAATGGATTTTTTGAGTACTATTATAAAATTTATTTCATGTTTTATGGTTGCAACAAATTATTTCTTTTTTGTTGGAACAAACTACAAGAAAATAAATATAATTTGTTTTTATTAAAATAGCAAGAAATATAATATAGGAAAGGTAATAATAAAATCCTCGATCAACTCAAAAATTTGATTACAAATGAAAATATAGAAGGGGAGTTTTAGAACTTATGACTGACAATTAGAGGAGGTTAAAAACCCCCACAAAATAACTGCAAAAAGTGTGGAATCATCGTCGCAGATTGTGGAGGTTTTCAACCTCCGCAATAAAACCGCCGCAATATTATACGCATACCAGCGGTTTTCAAAAACCTCCGCAAATAGATTGCGGCGAACGTAACTGAGGCGGTTTTCGAAACCCCCGCAAATCATTTAGCGGAGGTTGAAAACCCCCTCAAATTGCAAAAAAAACCGCCGCAAAATAGCTTGTTTTTTGTAGTGTCTCTCTGTTGTGTATGGCATAAAAAATAGAATTAACTATCAAAATTTTACCTTTACATTGATTGATAATTTTATGTTTAAAAAAAATTAATTAATATAATTGTTGAATTAGGCAATGTTATCTTGATAACCATGCATATTGAATTACAGATAATTTGGACATTCATAATTATATTATCTAATAGTAAACATTTATTTTAAAATAATTATGATAACATATCAATTAGTTTTGCTTTATATGAAGTTTTAAAAAGTTGATCTACTTCATAAAAATTTGCAAACTAAAACATGAATTGGTTAATTTTGCATTCTATAAAGAGTTATTAAGTGATATAAGTTAACACTCATTCTAATGGCCCGTTTGATTTGCTAAAACTTAAGGGACTAAAAGGGGAATGAGGGACAACACAAAACCCAAATTATTATTACCCGACAAAACCATGAGACAACTTTTTGTCTTACTGACAAACTACTTAAAAAGATAAAAGTATCATTTCCTTTTTAATAAATGTATTCTCTCTATTAATTATACATCTCATCACTCCCCCATGTCCCTCTATCTCTATCTCTTTCTCTCTCCCAAGGGCGGGGGCAGGGGTGACCTGTGTGGGCCATGGCTTCCCCCAATTTTTTTTATCTCCATTTAAAATGCTATGGAAAATCATTTTGTAACACTCCCATTTTAGAAGTCTTACACATTGCATCGTTTTAAGATGTGTTTGTATCTTTTTTATCTTTGCATCGTTGTGCTTATCAATTAGCCCCCGCGGAGGAAATTTTCTGTCTCCTCCCTTGCTGTCTCTATCTCTACACAGAGAGAGAGAGAGAGAAAGAGATTTTTTGGGATTTTGAGCGCCAGGCCCAATCCGCTTATCTTAAACCCGAAGGTGGGATAAAACTATCAAAATTTTACCTTTACATTGATTGATAATTTTATGTTTAAAAAAAATTAATTAATATAATTGTTGAATTAGGCAATGTTATCTTGATAACCATGCACATTGAATTACAGATAATTTGGACATTCATAATTATATTATCTGATAGTAAATATTTATTAGAAAATAATTATGATAACATATCAATTAGTTTTGCTTTATATAAAGTTTTAAAAAGTTGATCCACTTCATAAAAATTTGCAAACTAAAACATGAATTGGTTAATTTTGTATTCTATAAAAAGTTATTAAGTGATATAAGTTAACACTCATTCTAATGGCCCGCTTGATTTGCTAAAACTTAAGGGACTAAAAGGGGAATGAGGGACAACACAAAACCCAAATTATTATTACCCAACAAAACCATGGGTCAACTTTTTGTCTTACTGACAAACTACTTAAAAAGATAAAAGTACCATTTTCTTTTTAATAAATGTATTCTCTCTATTAATTATACGTCTCATCTCTCCCCCATGTCTCTCTATCTCTATCTCTTTCTCTCTCTCAGGGGCAGGGATGACCTGTGTTGGCCAGGGCTTCCCCTAATTTTTTTTTATCTTCATTTAAAATGTTATGGATAATCATTTTGTAACACCCCCATTTTAGAAGGCTTACACATTGCATTGTTTTAAGATGTGTTTGTATCTTTTTTATCTTTGCATCATTGTGCTTATCAATTACCCCCCGCACGGAGGAAATTTTCTGTCTCTTCCCTTGCTGTCTCTATCTCTACACAGAGAGAAAGAGAAAGAGATTTTTGGGGATTTTGAGCGCTAGGCCCAATCCGCTTATCTTAAACCCAAAGGTGGGATAAAACTATCAAAATTTTACCTTTACATTGATTGATAATTTTATGTTTAAAAAAAATTAATTAATATAATTGTTGAATTAGGCAATGTTATCTTGATAACCATGCACATTGAATTACAGATAATTTGGACATTCATAATTATATTATCTGATAGTAAATATTTATTATAAAATAATTATGATAACATATCAATTAGTTTTGCTTTATATAAAGTTTTAAAAAGTTGATCCACTTCATAAAAATTTGCAAACTAAAACATGAATTGGTTAATTTTGTATTCTATAAAAAGTTATTAAGTGATATAAGTTAACACTCATTCTAATGGCCCGTTTGATTTGCTAAAACTTAAGGGACTAAAAGGGGAATGAGGGACAACACAAAACCCAAATTATTATTACCCAACAAAACCATGGGTCAACTTTTTGTCTTACTGACAAACTACTTAAAAAGATAAAAGTACCATTTTCTTTTTAATAAATGTATTCTCTCTATTAATTATACGTCTCATCTCTCCCCCATGTCTCTCTATCTCTATCTCTTTCTCTCTCTCAGGGGCAGGGATGACCTGTGTTGGCCAGGGCTTCCCCTAATTTTTTTTTATCTTCATTTAAAATGTTATGGATAATCATTTTGTAACACCCCCATTTTAGAAGGCTTACACATTGCATTGTTTTAAGATGTGTTTGTATCTTTTTTATCTTTGCATCATTGTGCTTATCAATTACCCCCCGCGCGGAGGAAATTTTCTGTCTCTTCCCTTGCTGTCTCTATCTCTACACAGAGAGAAAGAGAAAGAGATTTTTGGGGATTTTGAGCGCTAGGCCCAATCCGCTTATCTTAAACCCAAAGGTGGGATAATAATGAACCAGTCTAAAAGGCACAATGTTACGGACAAGATGAGAGTTACTTAGAAGAGTCACACCTTCCACAACAAGGAGGTTTCTAATCTTTCCTCCATTAGGATTCCAACCCACTTGTAACAAACCACTTAGAGAATATCCCTACAGTAACTTGGTTGTAACATAAGCACACAAGCACTTTATAAATAACCGCACGTCACACAGGAAGAGGTATGCCTAGCCATCCCTAAAATAGTGTTACCTTGCTAAAATAACTTTTGACTTGAATGTCAAAGCGTTTTCATAGGTATCTCCTCATACTCACAACTATAGAGTAATCTTTTCCATCTTCTTTAATTAGAAGCATCCACCGTCAAGTCGAGTAGCTGAACTTTATCCTAAACATTTTGGCTACGTCTATGGAAAATTCGGTATAATGATTCCCCATTCTCACTATGGAAATTATTAGCATTCTATATCTACCATCTCTCTCACAGCCCATCCTCAAAGAACAGTAGTAGATGGGTCTTCTTAGGAAGACCCAACGTCAAATAAATATCCCCTCAATGAGCAACTAGCCTTACCCTCATATGCAGCAGGCCAAGGCAAAGCTCACGACCTTCACATTGACTATATGAACAAGCCTCCACCATACAAAAATTAAATAAGAGCATTCAGGAAATAGAGAGCTTTGTTAAGAACACTGACGAGATAAAATGCTGCCAAAGCAGCTAATATCTAGGGCTGACCAAGTTAGAGCATATGATTAGGGAGGTGGAACAATCTACATCCTATGTTGGATGCAGTCAACAGGAAGCCAACTATTTGTGTGATAGTCTCAATGATGAACTTATGGAAGTGCAGAGTCACATGCACAACTGGCTCTGTGACACTGTACACCATGGTTTAAGTGTCAGGGATTTCTAGATCTCGTTCACCACAAACATAATAAGTGTCCTCATTCCAAACTATTTTATAAAATTAGTTATAACTTTAAAACTATTATAGATAAAATCCTTACCGACATTCTCAAAATGTTATAGCAAAAGTCTTCTTTATAACTCCTATGTAGAAATGTAGAAGAACATCCCATACCTTTCGTTTTAAATTATCCCTTTGTCTCCACTTGGATTTCGATTTGTCCTTATAAGTCGCATCTGGATTGATCCCCTAGACACCAAAAATTAGTCCGACTTTATGTCAATTTTAAGTAAAAGAAACATTATAGCCATGCATTTGAAATTAAAAGATAAAAATCATGTTTACATACCCCCTTTGACACACAAGAAGGTTGGCATATAATTCTCACAATTACTCTTACTTTTTTCACATAAAGGAGAAATTTCTGAGGCTCTTACTAGATGAAAATCAGAAAAAATAGAGAGATGCTTCAAATGCTTGTTTATTTCGAGATCAAAAGAAATTATACAAGTGTGTGAGAGATTTAGAGGAAAAAAATGCTGAGATAAAAAGAAGGGGGAGAGAGATCGAGATATGATGATAAAAGATCGGGAAATATGTTGAGGTTTGTGATGTCTTGGCCGACTCTGAATTTATTTTTTATGGATAACCTAAGATGTAAGAGGATGAAATTGAAAAAGAAAGAGCACAAGAGAGATTTAAGAAGGGGTTTCAAAGGGAAAATGCTTAAGAAAGAGAACTAAGATAGTTAAGCAGATTTGGTTTCTCTTTAACTAGATCAAAATGAGAGAGAAAAAATACAGAGATGCTTAATGGTTGTCTGTGTCGAGATCAAAAGAAATTATACAATTGCGTGAGAGGTTTTGATGAACAGAAAGGTCGAGATAAGAGGAAGAGGGAGAGAGATCGAGATATAGGGGTGAAAGATCTGAAAATATGTTGAGGGTCGCGATATCTTGGCCGACTCTCAAACCTAAAATGTAAGAGGGTGGAATTGAAGAAGAAATAAAACAAGAGAGATTTAAGAGCGGGTTTCAAAGAGAATGTGCTTAAGAAAGATAAGTAAGAGAAATAAGCAGATTTGGTTTCTCTCTCTTTTTAATTATAAATAAATCAAAGTATTGGCTATTATTCCCATTTAAGCTCACTAATATTATGCTTTTACTTTATTTTTATAATAAAATTAGATAGTTATCCATATCATTTAATTTTTTTCAACAATTTTTGTTTCTATAGTTACTTTACTTTTCTTAAGTTTGTAAATATTATTACATAATCATTATTTATTCCTTGGTAATATATTATTATGGTTGTTGTTGTCGTCAACGTCGTTTGTTATTATCATATCTAAGGTTAGACACTCCTATCATATTATAAACAATTATAAGTAGACCAAGTGGGAAATGTTACAGTAAGTTTAAAATTTCACACTTTGTCAATTGATCTGATATGTGCACGTACAAACATACATACATACGGGAAAGAATCCGTTGACAATAAATTAATATTAAAATTGACATATTTGCACCTTTAATAACTTTAACAGAATGCAAATTTGATAAATCCAAACATTGAATTATATTATATTATGGAATTTGAAATAATTTATACATTATAGGTATGTAAGTTAACAAATATTTACTAGTATTTTAAATATCTTATTATACATTAAAATAAAGCGACTTAGTGAAGTAATTTTTTTAGCAAAGACTTAGTGAAGTATTAAGTAATATATGAATAATATTAAATCTTGTAAACTTAATCTACTTAATGAGAATATTTTGTAGAATGCAGAATTAATTTATTCAACTATAAAGATATTTTATCTGATCATGGATGTTTTATTATCTTATAAATAAAATTGTGTTCATTAAAATAAAATAGTGCATGAAGTATCAATTAGTTTTTGAGGTGTATGGAATTTTGTAAGCATAACCTTCTTTATAAGAACTATTAATCCAATTATTGAATTAGTTAATTTCGTATTGTTCCTATTGCATACACAAGTGTAAAATACCAACCGAAGTAAATAAATGATAACACAAGAAGAGGGTTGAATTGTGTTATGTGTGATTTAAAAATCTTTTTGAAAAGTGTTAGTCCAAAATCAATTAGGAAGAACTAAATTCCCTGCACATCAATGAACCAAAACCAATAGACATATTCAACCAAGAAAACGAAGCAATGTAGACTTTCATATATGACGATAATACACACTTTAGTGCAAAATGGAAATCGCAATTATGCAGAAACTTTATTATAATTGTGCAGCAGCAACACACGTATGAAATCATGCAGAATCATAGCAACACTGAATTGCAGAAACAGAATCGAACAAAGCGCATATGAAAGCAGTAGAAACGTGACAATGGAATGGAATCAGACACAACAGACAACACAATTATTCTTGTGTTCTTCTAGATGACTCTCATTGAGAGGAGATGTATCATAAGCTCATGATGGAATGGTGAGTATATGATATGAGCGAAACTTCTACTTCTTGAAACTTTCGTACCACTTGCACCCCTTTTTCTTCAATCTTCTGAAATATATAGCCAAAGATATATCCATTGATGCTTGGCTTCTATCCGTTGCGAGATAGGTTTAGATCTTCAAAGATATTGTAGAAAATGATTTATTCGTTGGCCTTGTCTTCTTCCCATTGAGAAAGATCTTTCCATTGTACAGAGTAGAATGGTAATATTTCCATAGACTTGTCAGAGCATGGCTGTAACATCTAAATTTTTATAATCTAGAGTTCCCAATATTTGCCGTGAGCCTTGACTAATTAGGTACTTAATACACGTACTTATAGTCCTAAATTAGGTCTCAGAATAGCCTTAGAATGAACCGAAACACGAAATTAGAATTTATCCTTTTAGTCCCTTCGTAACGCAAAAGATGTAACACCCCTCATTTTCATGTTTTTATGTTTTGATGTGAATATGCATGACTTGGATGTGTTTGGCATGACTTAGAATGAATTTCTAAGGGTTTTACAACTTGATAATCGATTAGAGTCATCTGCTAATCGATTAGCAAAGTGTCCTGCAACTTGGTAGATTTTCCAGAGGCGTTATAATCAATTAACATAGAGCCTTCATCAATTAATGTGTAGTTAGGGACCTTAGTAATTTTTCCAATGATGTTCTAATTGATTATGATGGGGTCCTAATCGATTAGAAAGAGCCCTGCAAGCCTTGGTATAATTTCCAGAAAAACCTAATCGATTAATGCATCCCTTAATCGGTTAATGCGAGTTACAAAATGCCTAGTACTAAAACCAAAATTGTTTTAATCGATTAGAGCCAAGTCCTAATCGATTAATTCGCGACACTGATAAATGTTTCGCATTTTAATTACCCAAAACGGTACACTTAAGCCCTAAATCTTATAAATACTTAAAACGTTCGACTTAAACCCTTTCAAAACGTTTGGTACTCAACTCTAACCTCTCAAGATCCCTTCCAAGAGTTTTCAAAGGGTTCCAACTTCATCTTCTCCAAGGAGGCCATTCTCCATTGAAGAGTTGCAACCCCAAGCTTGGATCGATGAAGATCTAGACGATTTCTTCCGCTTTCTCACTCTAGAAAGAGTTCCCTTCAAACCAAATCCTTGGTAAGTCACCTTGATCCTTGATTCAAAATTTTCAATGTTAGAGTTTAGTCTTAGAATCAAATTCTTATGATTCCTTTGGCATCCTTTCATAGCGTAGAGGCATTCTTCCCAAAGGACTGATGCCAAACTCGAATCTCCTCGTCTAGTGTGGATGACAACTCTTAGAAACAAGAGTTATCTATGCCTTTTTAACATTAAATCTTGTAAGTCTAAAAGTAAATTAGGAACCTTTGTTATTGTGAATCAGTAAATATTGTGTTTATGATGTTAGTACTGTCCGGTGGCACTCTGGTGCCTTTGGGAGAATTTTGACTTGTTTTGGAGCTGTGCGGGATTTTTAAGGCATTGGCCAGGTACTAAATGGGTGCTATGGCACCAATCGCTGTTGAGTAGAGGAGCTGGAAAATGAGCCAAGGTTGAAGATACTGCGTGGGTGCTGAGCTGGTGTGCAGATTCCCTGCTTGTAGGCGTAAGCTGCTGTACCTTGGTGTGGTCCCAGCACGTGTGCACGTACATTTCCTGTTAGGACAGCTCATCCTTATTTGGTATGGGCCAAGGACACTCTCTCATAGTACCTCACCTTTTGGCCCCATAAGGAAAGAGAATAAAAGTGAATAACCCTAAAGGGGAGGCAGGCTGTTACTTTGCCTGATCTCTAGGTCAGAATTATCCCCTTCTCTCTGTGAAACAGCTGCCAACTTCCTTCCATATTCTATATCTCACTATAAACCTCTATACCCCTTTCGTATACCATTTTCAAGAGAAAAACAAGCTGAATATCATGGATGCTGGATCAATCCCAAGCGTAGCAAGGAAATGAAGCAGCAAGACATTGTTGGAGTGAAGTGTCCTCACATCTTGACAAAGCTGAAGGCTTTCCATATGTTGTTTTCTGCTTTTGTTTGTAAACACACTGAACTGAAATGTTTAGGTGTAGTGGATCTGTTTTGTAGCACCTGTTTTGACTGTTTAGTGTTTTTGCTCCTTATGAGATAAATACTCTCACTACAAGAAAACACACATATACCGACGGATATTACCGACGGCCTTCGACCGTCGTTAAAATCGCGGGTTTTCCGACGACTTTTACCCGTCGGTAAAGAGAGAATACGACGGGCTGGCCCGATAGACACCATGGTTCTCGCTTTTTTAAATTACTTAGCCGTCGGTATTTGAATATTTCCGTCGGTAAAACTAGAAGAAAACTTGACGCTACCGACGGCTTTTTTCCGACGGTTGTAGACCGTCGCAAAGAAACAGGGCCAGATCGTCTGTTTTTAGTATTCCCGCTTGTTTTTCAATTACCGACGGACTTTTCCATCGGTATTTGAATTAAGCCGTCGGTAATGCCAGTGTTGTTCATAAGCGGGCATATGCCCGTCGGTATTGTTAGTGAGGTCGTTGGTAATCTCCAGTTACACTCACACCCCGAGACCTTCTCCTCCTCCATTTTTCATTCTACACTCAACCCTACTCTCACTCTCTTCCCCCTTTTTCGTATTTCTGGCGCCACCACCGAGCACCCAGCCTCCACGACGGCGACCACCACCCGCTTCTCCTCCTCCATTTTTCATTTTACCCTATTCCTATTATTACGCACTCTCACTCTCTTCCCCCTTTTTCGTATTTCTGGCGCCACCACCGAGCACCCAGCCTCCGCGACGGCGACCATCACCCGGTTCTCCGTCCGCCCGCTTGATTGACATCTCTGGCGTTTAGCCCCTGCCTCCGTCTGCACGCTTGGAATTTTGGTGAGTATATCTGTAATCCTCTCTCCTCATTTGGTGTTGCGTGTACCCGACTCTCTTCTTAGCGAATCCATCTCAAGGCAATATTTATCAATAACTAGATTAATTAGTTTAATTAGTTTAGTTCAATTCGCAGGAACTGCTTTTGGTGTCATCGTAGAGAGAGAGAGAGGGCGATACCACAACATATAATCTGTGGTGAGCCTAATTGTTCTACCTTATTTTAATTCCCTCTGTGGTACGGTGCGTGTTTAGGTTTTTGGAATAACAAGTTTTCGTCAAAGCTTAAACATGCTGAATTA
Organism: Calophaca sinica; assembly: GCA_037113605.1. NCBI lineage: Eukaryota > Viridiplantae > Streptophyta > Magnoliopsida > Fabales > Fabaceae > Calophaca > Calophaca sinica. The sequence continues at coordinate 60,554,234 of CM073735.1, forward strand.
AATATTTTGAAGGTCTGTTATGAAAAAATTTGAATAAAAGAAAGGTTTGGTCATTTTATTAAAGAGGGCGATGTGTTCATAGCAAGGGGTATTTACCGGTGGAGTAAATATCTGGCAGAATCATTGTTAATTTAGGCGTTAATGTTTTCGGATTTCATATTGAAAATAATGATTCTGATAAAACTATTGAAAATAATGATTCTGATAAATCTAGGCCTCAATCCTGATAAAACTATTGAAGCATCAACTTTCTTTACAATTCGGTTGACCTTAAAAAATCTTGTCCATTGATTTAGATAACTAATATATCAATGGTAAAGTGTGCATTTGACTATGATGAGCAAAAACTTCTATTTGACCATGTTAAATGCCACTGTAGCCCGGTGGCAATTTTTAGTTTGATAAAATATTATTATAGTTATAATTTTAATTTTAATTAATTAATTAATTTATTTATTTCAACATCTGAATTTGCTTGTTTTTAGTGCTTTAGTATCACAATTTTCTAAAGTATCTAGTGCTTTACAAATCGAATCAAAGTATCACAGTTTTCTACTTAGATATAATTTTATTTTATGATAATCTCAATAATTTTTCGTATGAAAGCATTTGCAGTTTTGCACCAATGTTTACAATTACCCTATTCTGTTTGGTCATCCGGTCTGTAATTGGTCCTTGTTTTTCATAGCAATCGTTGTATAAGCTTTGTTGAAAGTTTGTTGGCTGAGGAATATAATCTTGTTTCCAACGTTCTCACTCGTTTCTCCTCTTTTCTTAATCGGTTTCATCTTCTTCCTTTTTGCAAGGAACAAATAATAGTGTCATCTGCTTATTTGCAAGGAACCATTATTTTGGTTGTGTTTTGTTGCTTGCATTGCATTGCATTTATGTAATTGAACTCTACCACTGTGATTGTTCCTTTGTGTTTTTTCTTCAATTTATTGCTTATTGTTCTGGTTTTATTTGCAAATTTCTTCAACTGGTTGTTCTGGTTTTATTTGCAAATTGCTTATTGTTGTTTATTTGGGAGATATTGTGTTAGATGATTTACTTATAGTTATGATTTCTATGAAAAGTATTGACGGCCTTTCATTTTTGTTGATTGCTATTTGGTAGCTTGTTAGTTAAAATTTTCTATGTTTTTTCAGTATTTTTAGTTCGAGGCCACCACACTGCTCCGAGACTGCCACTGACATCGAAGGACGTGGACACTCTCTTGTTCTGAGAATTAGGTATGCACTCTAACAAAATGTCGGTTGACTCATTGGGTGGAAAAGGGTTGGCTGTTGACCCCCACACCGACATATTTAGTTTGATTTGCTTCATAGTTCTCTCCAGAGAGAGAATTTTGAGGTGATGTGTGTTTTGACTAACAATGGATGTTTTATGTTGAAGTGATGTATAGTTCTCTCCACAGAGGGAATTTTGTCTGATGTATATTTTATGTTAGAGTAAGGTAGCATGTAGATTATTCATTTAGCAAGCAACACATAAACTCAATTTTTGTCGGTTTATGCATGATCATATAGAAACTCGTTTGAATCATAGAAGGGTAGAATAAAGTGAATGGCTGTGAATAGATTCAAACATGATAGGAATTGTTTCACATGGGCATAAGAATTTTTTAATGATGTTTTCCGTCTGTGATGAGATCTTCATGGAATATTGGAATTGATTCACAAGAACCCTATAACAGTTTTATGGGCTTTCCTTAATAGCTACGCTAGTTCATACCTTGCTTTCAATCTTATCTCTTAAGTAGTTTATATAAAGAATTCTAAATCATCGGGGTTTATTCATTCAAAGAAAATCATTCAGAAACATTCTCTATTAATTCTTAAACTTTATTTGGCATCTTTGAGAGATTTATTGAGCTTTCAGTTTGTAATTTTGCTCTATTTTGGAGAGTTTCTTTCTTGATTTTTGATTTTTATTTTTGTGGTGTGATCCTGTGTTGGTGATATCAAGGAATGAGTTATCTCCTTGGAAATTTTGTTGTAATTATTAGGTGGGGTATTCCTAGTTGTGTTGAAGAGGGTTATTGGTGTGGGGCATCACCAAGTATAATCTTTGATCTATGACTTTGGAATCAATGTGATTATAGTGAAAACTCTCAGGCATTGCTTGGGAGGCTGGATGTAGGTCACAGTGGTTGTGACCTAAGAAATATACACAAGAAGACAATTCATCTAAACCTATCTCTATTAATTTTGATTGTGATTTGTTATTTTTGTTTTAATGTTTATATAATATGGAATAAAATTGCATGCTTTAGGGCTTATATGTTGGTCTTGATCTTCTTTTTCACAAAACGAGTAACGCATCTGCATACGCAAATGGTATCTAAGTATTCAACTATAACCTTGTATCCCCAGCCTAAAAAGCTATAACGATTATCCAAGCTCTAAACTAAATAACGATCAGACACAAATAAAACCAATCAAAAGAACTATGACCCGTATCCCCAATCAAAAGAACTATGACCATTATCTAACCTAAAATTTAATCGGCAAAGTCAAAAAATTTCATACTTTCCAACCTTTAAGTACTTGTTGACATTGAAGATACTAATTCTTTTTAGTGAATGGATATGCAAACATAGAAGACTATAAACATAAAACTTAAAAAGAAGGAAAATACAACTATAATGAAGGGCTTATTCCTCCGCTCATATGTCCTAATATGTCACCTCATTGTAGACAACCTGAGAATATCAAATTCTGCCTACCCCCTCAACTGCAAATGAAGGCTTCATAAAGAAAGCTATTAGTATTAATGGTAACAATTTTGTCTATAATGAAATACGTTTCTATTGGGGACGAAATGAAAGAGATTCGTTGCTTAAAATCTTCAATTAGGTAATATCAAGAGAATATTTAAGCAAGGTAAGAGGAACAATTGAGGCTGATTATCGCTTGTTTTCTTTAAGTGCACATTCAAAGGTGTTATGCAGGAGGTCAAGTCATAAATAGCATGCAAAATTTATATGCAAAGTTTGGAGTATGAAAAGGTTTAATTTCCTGCATTTATTTAACATTAAAGCCTTTCTAAGTATTTGTAACAGATTTGAAATAGTTCTATCCTTTTGTCCTTATAATATGCATACATTTTTTACAGCTTTGAATAAATGAAGTTGTTAACTGCATGGATTCCTTTTGGTTCTGGCTTACGTTTATTTGTATGTTGATTCTCGGATGTACTATATCTGTTTGGTTTCTAATTGTTGTTCTTTGACATTTTTCCCTTTTCAAATGATTTGCTTCATTTTAAACACTTATGCAATGCATGATTCAATTTATTTTATCAAATAGCATATTCTAAATCTTAATCCACAAGTTTATTGAGACTCTTAACAATTGATTCTAACTAGAGTAAAATAAAACCTACAGAATACTAGCAGAACCAAAGTCTTCACGTGTTTGACATCTTCAAAACCATCTTCAATTTCGCATAGGGGATGCGTCCATCCACACTTCTGAAATTAGTATCAGTGATTTAAATTTTTTTTTATCAATCCATTAAGACATGTAGCTTTTATCCTAAAAATTTCTCCATAACTCTATTTAGGGGAGGAAAATTTAGGTTTTTCAGTGTTTTCTTATATGTGGTTTTTGGTTTTGTGGGTTAGTTTTTTGTGTACTTCTCTTTATTTTCTAATATATTTTTTTTCATTATGTTGGTTTGCTATTTGGTTATTTTTTTCATTGGTAGGTTTCCTGAAATTTGTTTTGTTTAGTTGTTCCAGCTCATACTTATGTGGGTATAGGGGGTGCATGTGGATGCCCAGATCTTGTTGTCTATGACCACTTGCCTTGCCCTTCACTAGTACTGCCTTGGTTAATGTAGTAGATGTGGCCAATTAATGGATTAGGATGTATGGAAGATGTGGCCATATAGGAGCTCTAATTGCATGGCATATACCAAGCCAAACCACTATGAAAACAAAAATTGTTAAAAGGATTTATGCTTCCCTTGCCGTCGGTATGCTTGTTTAATTCTATCCTTTAAGAGGATGTCAACTTTCAACATGTTACTTTTTAATTATTGATGAAATGGATGTTTGATTGTTGTTATTAGTATCGGAGAAAAGCCTTAGCTTCCCGTTTGAGGTTCAATATGTTATTGAGTGCGTGTACTCTTTTAGATACCACGTGTTCATTGTATATTGAATCTTGAATTGTCCAAGTCGGACAGTTTGGGAAAAAATATTTTCTTTACCTGTATAATAGTTGTTGCTTGATTCTCGTATCTTGATATTTGATGAAATTTCGGTTAGATTCATTTCCTTTTGTTCTCTGGGTGCATACTTGATTGCCTTGTTCCTAACTGCGATCATTTTGTGTACTCAGAGACCAATGAAAATGTCAAAATTTTTTCAAGTATAAGATATGAGAATTAAGGAATGACTATTATACGAGTTCTGAAAAAGTTTTTCCTCGAATGGGATAGGGTCATACCATTTAAAGAAAGAGAGCGGTTGTAAGAATGTCGTGCTGCTGAAATTGTCATTTTTTTTTGACATGCAGAAGATGGAATTTTTTCCTTTGAATCGTAGTTGGATGTACGATAGGTTGTATCCGGGAAGAGGGGGTTTGAAACAATCTTTTTGCGATGGGATTGATCACTTCATTCAAGTCGCAATAGCACACGAAGATTTCAAAATTAATGGAGGGATTAGATGTCCGTGCCTTAAATGCGATTGCAGAAAGATCAAGAGCCCAGGTGAGGTCATGCTGCACCTGCAGAGAGTTGGATTTATGCCTAATTACTGGATTTGGACTAGACATGGTGAAGAGTTACCTCGGGTTGGATTAGGGGTTGGCGATAATTGCACAGGTGCTTCAAGCAATTGAGTAGATACGGGATATGGTGAGCAGATTGAATTGATGCAAGATATGGTTTGTGATGCCTTGGGGGTCAACGTATCATTCAAGGAGCCACAATATGATGACGCAGATGAACTTCCAAATGAGACTGCACAAAGATTTTATAATCTCTTGTTAGAAACAAATAAGCCGTTGTTTGAAGGGTCTGCCGACTCTAAGTTATCAATGTGTGTGAGACTTTTAGCTCTCAAGTCCAACTGTGGTGCTACGGATGTGTGCTTGGATCTCGTAACGAAGATGATGTTGGACTCGTCACCTATCAGAGATGGTTTGCCAAAAAGTTATTACGAGGCTAAAAGCTTAGTGTCCAAATTGGGGTTGGAATCTAAAAGGATTGATTGTTGTGTGAGAGGGTGTATGTTATATTACGACAATGAATTTGGTAAAACGATAAATACTGGTTGAATGCAAATTTTGTGGTGAGCCAAGGTATATGTCACATAATCGATAATGGGAAGGGTAGACAAAAACCAGTTCCACGGAAGGCAATGTTTTATTTGCCAATTATTCTAAAGGCTGCGAGAGAATGTTTGCGTCAACACGCATCGCAGACAAAATGACTTGGCACTATGAGAATAAAAGCACTTCAGGTATGTTGCGACATCCATGTGATGGTGAAGCTTGGAAGCACTTTGATCGTGTGAATCCCGAATTTGCAGCAGATCCACGTAATGTACGACTTGGCTTATGCTCTGATGGTTTTACCCCATATGTTCAATCAACGGCGAAACCTTATTCTTGTTGGCCAGTTATTGTTACCCCATACAATCTTCCTCCTGATATGTGCATGTCTAAGCCCTATATGTTCTTGACTTGTATTATACCTGGTCCAGATAATCCAACAGATGGTATTGACATCTACTTACAGCCTCTCATTGACGATCTCAAAAGGTTGTGGAATGGCGTTGTGACTTATGATATTGCACGAAAGAAGAACTTTACAATGAGGGCAGCTCTTATGTGGACCATTAATGACTTCTCTGCATATGGCATGTTGTCTGGTTGGGGTACTCATGGTAAAATGGCATGTCCCCATTGCATGGAGCATACAAAGGCCTTTACCTTGAAATTTGGGGGGAAGAGTTCTTGGTTTGACTCACATCGCAGGTTTTTACCAGCAGATCATCCATTTAGACGGAATAAGAACGCCTTCAAGAAGGGGGAAGTTGAATTAGATGGCCCGCCCCCGAGGTTGACATCCCAACAGATTTTTACCAGAGTTATGGATCTGCCAAAAATCACAGATTTTGGTGAATTGGATCGATTTGAAGGATATGGACAATGGCACAATTGGACTAAAAGAAGTATTTTTTGGGATTTGCCGTATTGGAAAGATAATTTATTGAGACACAACCTTGATGTTATGCACATTGAGAAGAACTTTTTTGACAATGTTTTTCTCACAGTGATGAACGTTAGAGGAAGAACGAAAGACAATGATAAGGCCAGACTGGACTTACCACTTTACTGTAAGCGAAAGGACTTGCATTTGACGACTCAGTCGAATGGGAAAACCCTTAAACCCAAAGCCTGTTACTCTTTAACTGTTGAGGAAGCTAGGTCAGTCTGTCGGTGGATAAAAGAACTTCGAATGCCAGACGGTTATTCTTCTAATTTGGCAAGATGTGCTGATGTGAACAAAGGAACAATGATTAGGATGAAAAGCCATGATTGTCATGTATTCATGGAGTGTTTACTTCCTATTGCATTTAGTTCCCTGCCGTCAAATATTTTAAATCCACTTATAGAACTCAGCTAATTTTTTAAAGATTTGTGTTCTGTAACATTGAGAGATGATGATCTTATCAAGATGGAGCAGAACATACCAGTCATTCTTTGTAAGTTGGAGAGAATATTTCCCCCTGGTTTCTTTGACTCTATTGAACATCTCCCAGTGCATCTTGCACATGAAGCTAGGCTTGGTGGACCGGTTCAATACAGATGGATGTATCCATTCGAAAGGTAATATAATCAAATATTCTTTAAAATAATTATTCACTGCCCCGGGTTAAATGTTGATCACCAACCTTGTTATTCTGTAGATTTATGGGTGACTCAAAACGGTCGGTGAAAAATAAGGCCAGGGTTGAAGGATCTATTTGTGCAACTTACTTACACCGTGAGACAATTCATTTCTGTTCCCATTATTTTATGAACTTCATGCTGACACCAACAAATAATAGGAATAAAATAGAAATTGAAAGTGAAAGATACCCGCTGGCCTTATCAGTGTTTTGCCTTCCCGGTCGTCATGCTGGAAAGGAGCTGAAGTCCTGGTTAACGGGAGAAGATTGGAAGTCAGCACACGTTCACGTGTTGATCAACTGTGCCGAAGTATCACCATATCTTACGTATGTATACTTTTGACCACTTTCAATTTCTTTAGTCCACAACTATTCATGATCATTTGTTTGATAATGACTTGTTCAGGGCATTCTTGTTAACTAAGCCCACAAGCGAACAAGACTCTTCTGCCTATATTCATGAATATTTCCCAACGTGGTTTATGAGCCAGGTATGTATTTTTAGTCCTATTTCAACTATTTGTTGTTTGAAAATACAAAAGATTGTTTGCAAAAAGGAACCCTAAATCACTTGTGCATGTGTATACGCAGGTGTATAGCGAGTCAGAATCGCCCATAATAGAACACTTGAGAAATTTATCTCATGGTCCTAAATCACGTGTAAAAGAATGGCACACGTATTTCGTAAACGGTTACAAATTTCAAACTCAGTCAAAAACAGAGGGAGGTGAAGACGACTTCTACGGCGTGATTCAACATATATATGAGCTGGCGTACAATACTTTAGACTATACTAAAAGAATAGTGCTATTTTATTGTAATTGGTTTGATCCGTCAAGTAGAGGCACAAGAATGGATCGCAAATATAATACTGTTGACATATGCATGAGCAAAAGATACCAAATGTTTGATCCGTTTATCATAGCACAACATGTAAGACAGGTGTATTATGTACCTTATCCGTCAACTCGAAGGGACAAACAAGGTTGGTGTGTTGCAATAAAGACAAAACCAAGGGGTCGCATTGAAGCAGATGATCCACAGGAAGAAGTGGCTTATCAAGTGGATGAGATGTCTCATGTCAACGTGTAAACGAAGTTGAACCCATTTCTCGACTACGTGACGATCCAATCACTTATGAAGATGTAAATGGAGATGAGGAATTAAATGAAGAAGTGGCAGAACCATCAAGATCTGAAAACGATGCCGAAGTAGAGTGGGCAGAATGGGCAGAATAAATTTGTTTAACTTTTTACAATTAGAGAATTTAATGTCTAACAACATATTTTATTTTGTCAGTTATTTTCATATAACTTGTTTATTTTTTGGAATTCATTTTTAATATTGTTATGTTTAAATATAATATTTCATGATCAAGTTATTATTGAATTGCTCTATAGACATATATGGCATCGGGAGGTTCAGGCTCAGGCCCCCGACCACCCGGTAGTGGTCAACGGAAGGAAGCGGCATCATTGTCGACCCCCCTCGTCGTCAGAGGCCGAACATTATTAGGATTGATGATGCTGGCTATGCGATGTTGTCATCCACACAGCGTCCGCATACATCTACGCCTACACAGGCTCCAGCAAGTTCGGCCCCTACGCAGCCTACGTCACATTCGGCACCTACACAGCATGCAGGACCTTCTGCATCGACACCCATTTACATGATGCCCACCCTAGGGTTCCAGCAGACACTTGCCGCTTCTTCCTCTCATTTTGTGTCTGAGACGGTGCCCGACACTCATGTGTCCGATCTGGAGTATAGTGTGGGCCAGGCACCTGATCAGATCGGGGTTCAGTAGGACGAGGAGGTTGAGCAGCAGCAGGATGAGCAGGAGGTCGTTGATGATATTCAGATGCTGCATGATGGCCGAGTTGCTATCAGGCCAGCTGGTAGAGGGTGAGTATGTAGGTTGAATACACATTTTTGCCCCTTATCTTTTTTTTAGTTTTCAATTTCGTCCCTTATCTTTTTTTAGTTTTCATTTAAGTCCCTTAAACTTCAAAAATCACATCAATTTCGTCTTTTCGCTTATTTATTCATATTTTCTTAGACGAATCACCATCCGACACGTGGCGAGTAAAAATAAAATAAAACAAAGCGCCACGTGTAAGATGGTATTTCGTCTAAGACAAAAAGAATAATTAAAAAGAAAGGACGAAATTGAAGTAATTTTTGTAACTTAATGGACTTAAATGAAAACTAAAAAAAAGGATAAGGGACGAAAATTACAGTTTAACCTATATTTTTTTAACTTGTTTGGTATGTTGTTATTGTTTAGGTTCCTTCCGTCAAAGCCAGCTGCGAAGGCTATCACGGAAGTAATTGAGCAAAATTACCACACCTATTGGCCCACCTGGGGGACGCTGACGGTGGATGAGCAGAGGCACATGTTCAATTCTTTCAGAGTAAGTTGTTTATTTTTTTTTTTGCGTATTATTTTTTTATTTCATGAATTTCAATTATTTTTAATAACGTATTATATTCATACAGGAGAGGGTTTCTTGGAAGGAAGAGCAGGAGGAGCAGATCAAGAAGAACTTCCATATGAAGGCTTCCCACCGCCTATCTGATATGCTTAGAGATGCCCGCCAATGGGCAGCCCACTTGGATAGGAGATGAGATCTGGCAAGAGCTACAAGCGCACCGAACTCCCACGAGTTCAAGGCGGTAGCGAAGGCGAAGAAGAATAGAGCCTGCGAAAGGGTGGGAGCTTGCATACTTGGAGGTTCTGGCTACCAAAGCGCAAAGAAGCAACTCGACTTATGCTTTATATTATTATTATTATTATTTAGTTAAGCTTTTTTATTAAATAATTACGATCTCGTGGTTGAAAAGGAGGTTCGGTTGCACGAGCTCCATCGTGCAACTCATATTAGAAAATCTGGTGATTTTGTAGATGAGCGGTCGAGGCGGACCCAGGTAATTATAAAACATAATGAATAGTTTTTTAACAATGTTTATATTGTTTTATTACAATAAAAATTGACTAATTTGTTTATGTTTGACAGGAGGAGTTTGAGGCGAGGATGTCTCAGGTTAGATCTCAGACATCGTCATGTTCCCCGTCTCAGAGCCCAGAGGATCCAGCTGCATCACTGATGGTTTGGGGAGATGTTGTTGGCGGCAAGAAGAAGGGTCGCCTATACGGTGCTGGCGACCTTGCCAGCAACTACAAGAAAGGGGCCCGCTGCCTCTCCATTGGAGAGTCGTCCAGCAGTCGTGCTGCCGCGGATGAGCGGGAGATAGCAGAGTTGAAGCGGGCCATGGCCGAGCAAAGAAGCGCATCGAAAGCGGCGGATCGCGCCCACCAGGAGGAGGCTCGCCGACGGCCGCCATGTTGGCTCAAAGCCGCAATGGCTGTGAGGATCTGTACCATTTGCTAGCTCGCGAGCCGCCTCCTCCACCGCCTCGCCTCCGCCTCATAGTAATCGGGTGATCATGTCGATGATGCAGATGGTGATCATGATCGAGATTATCGTGACTATTAGTTATGTTTGTATCGATATTTTTATATTTTCGGATATTTTTATTATCGCTTTGTTCGTCGAATTTTTTATTTATTTGTTACGTTTTTTTAATTTGTTTTATAGTTATGTTATAGCATTGCATTTTTTAATACAGGAATAAATTAATAAATAAGTATGTTTGTATCGATATATTTTATATTTTCGGATATTTTTTATTACTTTGTTTTGTTAAATCGATTTTTTTATTTATTTGTTACGTTTCTTTTTTTTTAATTTGTTTTATAGTTATGTTATCGCATTGCATTTTTAAATACAGGAATAAATAAATAATTAAATGTGATAACTAGTAATCGTTAATTAAATGGATAAATAAATTAAATTGATTACAGAAATTAAAATTAAATAATTTAAAAAATTAAATAATTTTTTAATAAAAATTTAAACAATTTTCAATTAAAAAAATTTAAAGTTCGGCTTTACCGACGGTCATGGCCGTCGGAAAGGTCATCGGAATTACCGACGGGTTAAAACCGTCGGAGTAGTCGTCGAAAATTTACCGACGGGTTAAGCCGTCGGAGTAGCCGTCAAAAATTTACCGACGGGTTAAAGCCGTCGAAAATTACCGAACGACTGTACGACGGAGGAAAAGCCGTCGGTACGCATTTGCGACGCGCTTTTTATCGACGGATAGCAGCCCGTCGGTAATCCGTCGGAATTTTTGGATTACCGACGGCATTTGTGGATTACCCATCCCGCGATTTCTAGTAGTGTCTATGCTAGGATGATTTGAAGTTGTAATCAAACCTTGTTGGTGACAATTTGTGATGTTACTCAGTACCTATAACTCATGCGTATTTATTGTTATATGTTTAATCTGATTTTGATCACCTTAGGTTAGGCACATGTATGTTAAATGCTGAAAAGATTTAATGTGCAGAATTCATGAGTTAATATGGACAGTATTCGTGAAGGACACTTCATCTAATCTTGATTAAACTAAACATAGGCAATCAATTCAATAGAGTGGTTTGGGTCACACTTAAAAGTTAGGGGGTGAACCTAATGAGGGCTTAAACATAAGAGACTCTTAATTAAACCCTGTAGGAAGTGCCTGAAAGGCACACATATTAGCACTCTACGCTCAGGTGCTAGAGCACTCATTCACAGCACCTAGCCAACTTGGCCAAGTTACAACGGATTTGATATCCCTATTTTTACTCAACTTTTTACCACTCCATCTTGGCTGTTTTACCTTTTTATTACTTGTTGGCTTTGAATTACAGAATGAACCAAAATTTGTTAATAGCTTTCTATTATTTTTCTTATTTGCTCACTAGCTTACTTATTAGCAAAAACTTGTGAAAATTACTCAATCATTCCTCGTGAGAACGATATCACTTACTCTTTAGTAATTGTTAACTGTGTATACTTGCACAATTAATTTTCACAACAGTGGAATTCACAATTTCCTCTTCACAAGTAAGGGGAGACTATTGTAGTTGTGGGTGTATGGGTAGGTAAATGAAAGGGGTTACCCTTGGAACCCGAAGGAGTATTATTTGATCATTGTGATGCTTGTGAACTTGTGATCCCCATGAATTGACTGGAATGACTTTGTGATGCCTTGATCATACTTGTATGTAATGTTGTGAATTCACTGTTGTGAATGACTGGGGACAATGGATTAATAACTAAGGTGTTGGAAAAGATTAGTTTGTAGGATTAATACATAGGTATTATTAATTTCTCAACAATTGATTAGGTGAAATAACCTAGTTTACGAGTATGATTTATGGTAGCAAGTCTTGTAGGCTTAAACACAATTTAATAATTGTTAGGTTCAGAAACCTGACATTAAGCTTAGAACCTTAGTTTTGAGTATGACAAACCTTCATAAACAAATTACAAAGCTTTCTGATTGATTAAGCTACTGATGGTTATGCTTAAGTGTGATCTAAGGCAACCCCATCTCATTTTAATATTTATTATTCCTAAGTCGTTTACTTATGCGAGATTATTAAAACAAATATCAGAGTGCAAAGTAAATGCGGAAGAAAACTGAATAGAGAATATAATGCATCATAGTGTTTATATACAATATGGGTTCTCGCCTGAGAACCTCTAAAAATAATAATAGCAATGTATATCAGTAATAAAAAATGTGGGTGATACAAATAACATCCCACCAAAAAACTATAAAGACCTCTTCCAACTAGACACAAACACAACTGGCGATCAAAACTGGGTCTTAGAGATCACGCGAGGTCGTGGTGAAACTCGTGTGTCCCCTGTAGTGGGATGCCCTTGGCATCGAGGGTCATACACCCTCAAAGACCTGACCAATCATTTGGATGTCTCCCCACCCTTATGGCTAAACTCCAAACCACACCTACTTCCACTGTCCCGATCCACCGAATATGACGATGCTGAAGAGGGAGTGTCACCATAATAGGTGGGGTAGTTGTTATGATACCGACGCCTGGACTCTCACCACATGTGTCTGAAGGGAGGCTCTAGGTGAACCTAGTAAACAGAAGTATATATTAACTAGACCAGTGTAAATCATGACATGACATCCATGATCAATCTCCCTGCAGTCCCCGTCCATGTCGTGGTAGTAGACATCGAAGTCACCCTAAACCGGGATGCACGGCTCCGTCTGCATCAAAGGATAAAAATAATGGGTCATGGACTTCTAGGGAAATACCCGTCTCATCCACAATTGTCTCCTCAATGGATACAACAGAAGGTAAGCAAAACAATATGAAAAAGAATAGAGAGATAAGAACATACTATCCACCATAAAATAAGGGAAACAGGTAAATAGAACTCAATCACAAACAGGTCACAATCACATCCATCCTTGAATAATATTGATTGTCACCTAGCTACCCTAATCCATGCTATCGAGTTCTTAACACGTTATTGTTGAAATCAAGTGGATTCAGAAACAATGACCCTTAGTTATTTTGATGATGACAAATAATGAACAGAACAATTTATCCTCTGATGTGTTTGTTAGTGTGCAGAACTTAGTGAGTAAGTCACTATTTATCATATGGAACTATCTCAAAAAGTTGTGCCTTTGTGCACGTTTCACCCTCTGGTCCATTCTTCTGAGTCTGGTATTAATCATCTGGTAAGAGCTGATGACGTCAGCGTCTTATAGCCTCATTATAAAGATCATGCTCTGGTAGTCAATGCTCTGGTAAGAAGCTTTGGTAGTCAACCCTTTGATAGACCATGCTCTGATAAGACCCAGATCTGGTAAGACTACACTGTTGGAACCCTGTGTCTGGTACTACAAGACTCTAGTATTTGAAAAGCCAAGAAAAAACTATCTTGAAGAACTTGCCTCTGATCCAAGCTTACTCTGGTAAGAAAAATATCTCAGTAACAAGCATCATCTGGTAGAAAGATGCCTCTGGTTGGAAACCAGACTGAGTGAAGCATTAAAGGCTACTTCAAGTATTAAAGGATCCTCATTGATGAGTATTTTAATGTACGAGGAATCAAAGGCCAAAGAGAATGTCAACGGATATAATCATCATATATGTCTTGCTCTGAAAGTGTCTCAAATTCAAAAAGGATCACAAGGGACAAGATACTGCATTTGTCTGCTGTGTCAGTGTATTGGAGCAAAGTTGAAAGTGACATGACTCGCTAAAAGCCACAAAAAGCGGATCTCAAGTTTTGTCCATTGGTGAAAGAGTTGTTATGTCACAATGACACTATTTGGAACCTTAGCTATATATACCTTACTTCTTTCTCTGAAGTAGCATAACGGATTGATTTCTTTTGCGAGACAGTGAGCAACCAAGAAATTATTCCAAGTCTCTGAGACCAATAGAAGAGCACTTAATCGTTTTATTCTTTCTTCAAGAAAGTTATTTTCTGTGCTTAAGATTTCATTGTAAATCCTCTCTGCTGAGAGTAACTTATATTGTTTCAAAGTATTTTTGAACTCTTGTATTTAGCCCAGTGGTGGCTGTATTTTCTTAGAGGCTTTACTGTACTAAGTCGTTCTAAGAAGTTGAGAGTATAGCCAGTTTGGCAGTAGTATACTCTTACGTGTAATCAGGTTAATTATAGTGGAGAAATCCTTCAGTGTGTGAAGGGACTAGACGTAGCTATCAGGTGATAGTGAACTAGTATAAATCACTGTGTCATATTCTTTCTCTTCTCTTTACTCGTTCTCTTTGTTATTTTTGTTGAAGAGTTGTTTTGAAAAGGTTTTTAAAAAACATAAGTATTTCGAAAAGATTTCTAAAACCTAATTAAAACCCCCTTTCTTGTGTTTTTGTCACGTTCAATTGGTACCAGAGTTCGGCCTCTTAGTTGAGCACTTAACTAGTGTGAGCGGAAAAGATCCTATATTTTATCTATGGCAAGCAACGAAGCTGGTGGTCATGTTAACCGTCCTCCTTTATTCCCTGGAACAAACTATGACTATTGGGAAGATAAAGTTAAAACCTTTTTTGAGTCACAATAACTTGAACTTTGGGATATGGTTGAAAAACAATATACTGAACTAGTTGATGCTAAGAGAATCCCCATTCCTAGGGATACGTGGGATAGTGAGCAAAAGAAAACATATTAACTAAATCAGAAAGCAAGATATTTCTTTATCTGTGCTATTTCTGAAAAAGAATATGAGAAGTGTGGCAAGAATGCCACTTCTAAAGATATTTGGGACTTATTGGCTTTGTCTTATGAGGGTACTGCCTAAGTGGAGAAACTAAGGCTAACATTCTTGTTATACAGGACGAACTCTTCAAGATGAAAAAGGGAGAATATTTAGAAACAATGTTTGGGAGATTTCAAACATTGGTTCAAGGTCTAAATGTTCTTGATAAAAGCTACATTCTTGCTGATCACGTGAAAAAGATATTAAGAAGCCCGCCCAGGCAATGGAGACCTAAGGTCACGGCTATTCAAGAAGCCAAGGACCTAAATAGACTGCGTCTAAAAGATATTCTTAGTTCCTTGAGAGCTCATGAGCTTGAGCTAAATGAAGAAGAACCTCCAAAGAAATCAAAGTCTATAGCTTTGAAAGCCAGCAACAAAGCTTCCACTTCCAAGGCTCTGCAAGCTGAACAAGAAACAGACGAAGGATCGTGTGATGAGAGTAGTGATGTAACAGACGATGACCTTTCCTTTATTTCAAGGAAGATTCAACGTATGTGGAAGAAGAAGGGAAGGTTCAGGAAGCAATTCCAGAAGAAGGATACAAGGGAAAAGAAGGATTACAAAGACAAGAGCCAAGAGTTTTGCTACGAGTGCAAGAAGCCAAGACATTTCAAGTCTGAATGTCCACAACTCTAGAAAGAAAAACCAAAGGGAAGTGGTTTTAAAGGCAAGAAGAAGATTCTCATGACAACATGGGATGACTTTGATTCGTCATCGTCTGATAATGATGGGGAACATGCAAACATGGCTCTGATGGCCACTATTGGATCAGACAGTGAAGAAGTGAAAGAATAGGTAAATTCTAACTCATCCTTTGACGTTCAAAAAGATTTTAATGAACTCTTAGATAAGTCTTCCAAGCTCTCCATTGAGTATAAAGCGTTGAAAAGAAAATTTTCAAAACTTTCAAAAGAATTTTTAACGTTCAATGAAGAGAATGAAAAACTTAAAGTTGAGAATCATCGTCTGGTGAATACCAGCTCTAAGACTGAAGAAAAGATTGAATTCAACTCTTCAAAATATGAAGAGGAATTTCAAAGATTTCTTGCTGAGTGTGTGACATGCAGCAAACAGGCATCTATGATCTGGGATGTCAGCCAAAATGGCAAAAAGGGTCTTGGTTACAAACCAGAGGAACCCACTTTTCAAAACACCAATCTAAAGTCTAATGAGACCAACGATCATAGTGACTGTCTTCTATGTACCTATAGTAATGAGAAAGGTCACATAAGAAGTACTTGCTATGCTTTGAAAAATAAGAAGGACAAGTTTCATTCTCGAACTAACAAGAGAGGACCAAAAAAGATTTGGGTACCTAAGGATAAGATTATCTATGCTGCAGATTTCCTTAGCAATAGAGTTGAAATACTAGTCCTGGTACTTGGACAGTGGTTGCTCACGTCACATGATGGGAGAAAGGCGTATGTTCCAAGAGCTTCAATATAAAGAAAGTGGAACAGTTGGTTTTGGTGGAAATCAAAAAGGTAAAATCATTTACATTGGAAGGGTTGGTGCGAAATTTCAACCTTCTATTGATAATGTTTTACTTGTTGATGGCCTTAAGCATAGCCTACTTAGCATAAGTCAACTATGTGATAGTGGTTATGATGTTGGCTTTAGTGATAATGCCTGTATAGTCAAAAACAAGAAAGATGGTTCTATTTTCTTTACAGCAAAGAGGAAGAATAATATTTATAAAATTAAGTTATCTGAGTTGGCAAATCAAAATCTCAAGTGCTTTTTGTCACTTGATGAAGAACAATGGACCTGGCACAAGAGATTGGGTTATGCCAGCTTGAGATTAATCTCAAAGCTTAATAAGAAAGAACTTGTTAAAGGCATATCAAATCTCAAGTATCAGTCTGATGCTCTTTGTGAAGCATGTCAAAAAGGGAAATAAACAAAATCTTCATTTCAATTAAACAATGTTGTTTCCACTTTAAGGCCACTTGAGCTTTTACATTTGGATTTATTTGGCCCAACAAGAACTGCCTCTTTGTCTGGAAAGAAATATGGACTTGTTATTGTTGATCACTATACCAGATGGACATGGGTAAAATTCCTTGCCCACAAGGATGAGACTTTTAAGATGTTTTCTATCTTCCGTAAATAAGTGCAAAATGAAAAGGGTTTTTGTATTACAACCATTAGAAGTGCTCATGGTGGTGAATTTGAAAATGAACTATTTCAAAACTTTTGTGAAGAACATGACATTTCTCACAATTTTTCTTCCCTAGAACACCACAACAAAATGGTGTTGTAGAAAGGAAAAATAGATCTCTTCAAGAGATAGCCAGAACCATGATTCATGAAACTAACATTGCAAAACACTTTTGGGAAGAAGCAGTAAACACTGCATGCTATATTCAAAATAGAATCTATATTAGACCTATTTT
The DNA here is from genome assembly GCA_037113605.1 of Calophaca sinica. NCBI lineage: Eukaryota > Viridiplantae > Streptophyta > Magnoliopsida > Fabales > Fabaceae > Calophaca > Calophaca sinica. The sequence goes on from CM073735.1 coordinate 60,571,705, forward strand.
GAATAAGACTCCTTATGAATTGTGGAAAGGGAGAAAACCCAACATTTCATATTTTCATCAATTTGGGTGTGACTGTTTTGTTCTCAATACAAAGGACAGTCTTGGTAAATTTGATTCTAAAGCACAAAAAGGTATCTTTTTGGGATATTCTGAACGCTCTAAAGCTTACAGAGTATACAACAAAGAAACTTTAATTGTTGATGAACCAATGCATGTAAGGTTTGATGATAAGAAGTCTGACACTTAAATGTCAGTGCTAGATGAGATCTTTGCAAATATGCAGATAAAAAATGGAGCAGATGCTGATGCATCTGGTGGTGACTCTGATGCTGCCTCTGGTCCTGTGTCTGGTAACCAGACTCAAGCATAGTAGAGAGATTGAAAGTTCAAGACTCATCACCCAAAGGACCAGATCATTGGCGAACCAAGTGACATAGTCAAAACCAGATCATCACTTAAAGAACACTCTGATTTTGTATTATTGTCAGAGATAGAACCAAAGACAATTGATGAACCCCTAACAGATGATGGATGGATACTTGCTATGCAAGAGGAACTGAATCGGTTCCAGAGGAATGATGTGTGGAAGTTAGTACCTCCTCCATAGGATAAGCAAGCCATTGGAACCAAGTGGGTTTTCAGAAACAAACTTGATGATGATGGTAAAGTGGTAAGAAACAAAGCAAGGTTAGTTGCTCAAGGGTATTCACAAGAGGAAGGTATTGACTATACTGAAACCTTTGCACCTTTAGCTAGATTAGAAGCAATTAGAATTTTATTATCATTTACTGCACACCTGGTTTTGAAGATATTGCCTTTCCAGAGCATGCCTTCAAACTTAAAAAGGCTCTATACGGTCTTAAACAAGCTCCAAGAGCTTGGTATGATAGACTTAGCTCCTTTTTAATGTCAAATGGTTTTGAAAGAGGACGGGTGGATACTACACTCTTTAAGAAATCATCTAAAAAGCATTTCATATTAGTTCAAATTTATGTAGATGATATTATCTTTGGTGCTATTAATGAATCTCTTTGTGAGGAATTCTCTAAGTTTATGCAGAATGAGTTTGAGATGAGTATGATGGAAGAATTGAAATTCTTCCTTGGTATTTAAATCAAGCAATGTCAAGATGGAACTTATATCCATCAGACAAAATATGTGAAAGAACTTTTGAAGAAGTTCAAGCTAGAGGAAACTAAACCAATGAGCACACCAATGCATCCTAGATGTGCTCTAAGCAAAGATGAATCTAGTAAAAAAGTAGATCAAAAGGTATATAGAGGTATGATAGGTTCACTTCTTTATCATATTGCCTCAAGACCAGATATGATGTTTAGTGTATGCTTATGTATAAGATTCCAATCCGATCCTAGAGAATCTCATTTAACTGTTGTTAAGAGAATCTTTAGATATCTTAAAGGAACTACTAATCTTGGTTTGCTTTATAAGAAATCAAATGATTACAAGTTAGTCGGTTTCTGTGATGCTGACTTTGCTGGAGATAGAATTGAAAGAAAGAGCACAAGTGGTGGTTGCTAATTTCTTGGAGCAAACCTTATCTCATGGTCCAACAAAAGACAAAGCACAATCTCAACGACAATTTTAATTTTTGCTTTAATTTTATTTTGAAAACTGATGAAGGTGGTTTACCTTCTCAAACACATTTATACCCACTCACTTACTTCACTCACCCACTACCCACACTATCTCTCTGAGAAGTCTCACTCCTTCAACCCTAAGCCCCCTTCGCATTTTGTTTTCTTCTACTTTCTGTGTTATCTCTGCAACTCTCTACAATGGCCGCTCAACAATAACAACAACAAGTGGTTGCTACCCCTGCACCCACATTGGATATTGACCCTAAGGATCTCATGGTTCTGTGTGAAGCAAGGGTTGATCTTCAAGAACTGGCTAAAAATGATTACGACTTCAGAATCCCCTTCACTGATATGGGTTGGATTGACTATTTCTATGTTGAATCTAGAGACATCTACCCAGAACTTGTTAAAGAATTCTGGAGGTTCGCATGGACTGCAAACGATACCATCTATAGTCATGTTCAAGGAAGGCAGATCATGATAATAAAGGATTTGATTACCAAAATTATCAAATGCCCTAATTCTGGAACAGAGATTACTGTAAACTGGGAAAATGCTTATGGTGGAATCTTTGTGATTAATGAACACATTTTTGAGAAGCTAAATGCCACGAAGGCTGTGGATATGAAGAATTACTTTCGGGTGCTCTTCAAGATAATCAAGAGCAACATTATGCCGCCTTAGTGTAACCCCCAATTATTTTTGGAAAAAAAAAATGATTTTAGCAATAAAATCCTGAATACTTGAAAAATAAGTCAGAGAGATTGATCACCTCAATGATTTACTGAGAGTACGGGAAGTTATTTTGAGCATTTTGAACAAATTATTTATTATAAATAAATAAAATTCATGATGTTAATTCAAATTAATAGATAGCATAGACGTATGCTGCGTTAATGCGAATTCGTCAATTTAAACTCTATATAAGTTTTCTGCGTGACGCGGTAACGCGTATTTTGTGCTAACTAGAAATTGAGTGAATCAAATCAAGAGCTAATATAATTGAGAATTAATATTTCTATATTAATTCAAGGTTTGAATATCGTCGAAAAACTCTAACGAAGTTTCGTCGCGTTTTGAATCGCCGGGTAATTTTTATCCGCATAAAAATTTAAAATGAATTCCGATTTCGATGAAAATCGAATTGTAACTTGCCGTGATTATTTTTGAGTGATTATTGTTATTTTTATTATTTATTAAAAAATATTATCACGCGAAGAATTAATTCCTCGCGAATTAATTTTTCGGGATTTTTACGGCGAGAAATAAGTCGGTTTTTCGGTTTCTCGTCGCCGTATTTTTTAAATCTTAAGACTTTAGATTAGAGGGTAATCATGAGAGATGTGAGATTAGATGGGTAAGATTAGGTGATATGTTTAACATCTCATTAAATTGCTAGGTGTCATTAGTTGTGTGATTTTTTTTTTTTAAAAAATATCTTTTATTCAACTACTCCTACTAACTATGCATATTTTTATTATTATAAAAGCAAAGAGATGAAGGCTATATGCAGCCCATTCCACGCCTTCTCCCTCATCATCTCATACTTCATCTTCTTCTTCATTTCTTCCTTGAGAAGCCAAGGTTCCATGGAAGCTACCTCCACCTCCATTGAGTTTTTCAACTAGCTTTCTTCATCAAACTTGTTCCAAATCATCACCTCAACTTAGTTCTTCATTCTCATCATCATCCAAGTAATAAAAACAGAATTTTCTTCTTCTTATTGCTGCTGGAAATCGTGACCTCCTTCCCCACTTTTAGTCTTGATTTTTGCTTCCAAACTTTGTCAAAATGCTAGGTTATTCTCTCTACTATATTACCTATGTTTCTAACCATTTGAATGAGAAGAAAAATCAAGTTTTCCTCCCCCAAATCACTATTCAAATCAGCGCCCAAAACCCTCCCCTTTTGATTACTTGATTTGTTTGTTTCTAGTTTGAATTAATTGATGGTTATGTGTTGTTTTGTTGGTTGTTGATGATTAGAAAGAGATGAAACATCATGAACCCCTTTCTTGATGATTTAGGGCAAAACCCTAAGTGATAAAAGAGGGGAGAAATGTTGTGATCCTCTCCAATCATGTAATTGATGGTTTATATGAGTTAGTGGAACTTGCTTGATGTTGATTTTGGTTGTAGTTTAAATTCATTATGTGTAACATGATAGTTTTAGCATTTTTTTCAATTCTTGAACTATGTGAACTTGAGGATATGATGTTCAAATATGTGTTGGATGCTTAACAAAGTTATTAGAATTATTTTTAAGGTTATTAGAACTTGTATGCATGAATTGGCTTGAGTGAAGGTTATGTTTTAGGCAAAAATTAGCTTATGTAGGACTAGATTGATATTTAAGCATGATTATTTTAATTTGGCATGAACATGTTTTTTTAGCATGAAAATGGCAATGTATTAAATGTCTTAGGATTCTTGAAAATTGGGATTTTGGTTGGTTGAAAGGAATTTTTATGAAGAACACTTATTCTTGAAGTAGGAAAAAAATGAAGGATTTGATAGTTGAACCATGCAATTAATTGTTGAACAACATGTTTTAGTTAGTTTTATTGCTATTGGACTTGTGACATATGCTTAAGTAGGAGAGTTAGTAAGCTAGCTATGAAGAATTGTTCATGAGGGACTTAAAAAGCATGTGGGGATTGGTTTGTGTTATTCACTAATTTTTATCTTTGCCATGATCATAGTTAAGTTGGGTTAAAGCAAGGAATTGGAAAGAATTTTCGGGAAAACTTATCTTTGAAATGTTTGAAAAGGAGTTTTGAAACTTTGTAGGAGTAATTGGAAACATTTGGTTATAAGTATTGGAAAAATAGTTTGATGCATAATTTAAATTTGTCTAGGTGTATTAATTGTTATGTGAAGTTGTTTGAACTTTGTGGAATCATGTGTTAAATAGGTGAATGACATGTCTTGAGTGATTTTATTATGTTATTGGGTTTGATTATGTGTGGTTTGAAGTTATTGTTTAATTTAATTAGGTGTAACATGATAATTCTAATTGTTTTCAATTCTTGAACCATGAAGAACATGAGGATGTGATGTTTGATTTTGTGTATAAGTGTTGAATAGCATGATAAAGTTGATTTTAAAGTTGTTGGAATAGATTTGCATGAATTAGCTTAAGTGTTAGTTTGTGTTTTATGCATAGTTTGGTTTTTGGAGGTTAGAATAACATGTAAGGAAATGATCCCTTGTTCTTTAAGTTCTTGACATGATAATGGCATGATTTAATTGCTATAGGGTTTTTGGAATTGGACAAATTGATTGAACTCTTATTCTTGGAACTAATTTTGAGTAAGTGGCCTATAAAGCTTTATGAACTAGTCTTGAAAATAAATTGTTTTTGAAAGAAAAGGATTGTTGTAGTAATTGTTTTAGAAACAAAGCTTTGAAAGAGCATGAGTATGTCTTAGATATGGGTTGTTGTTTTAATACTTGTAAACATGTATGTAATGCTTGAATGTGTTATGTTTAAGCTTTAGCAACTTGGTGCAAAATGATTAATTTATTATGTGTTATGCTTAAGATTTCAAGAAAAATGATTCTTTAAAAGTTAGCATATTTTTTTTAGTTAAAGTGTTATGTATTAGTTAAATTTCAAGAAAAGTGATTTTTGGTTCAAAAATCCTTCATTGTTTTCTAGTAGTTAGAAGTAAATTTTTGTGGATGCATGGTTAGTTAGGAAAGGGTTAAGTTTGAGTGTCTAAGATTGTAGAACTAAGTTTTTAGAATTTCGCTAAGTTGTCTTATGTGTTAGGCTCGAGTAACTGAGACAGTGCGGTGTGGAAATCGAGAAGTATGTGGACGCGTGGCTTGGAGTTCGGTAAGGGCGCTTCACATTTATAATTAATTTTGTATGTTCTTGTGTAAGGATAAATTCTTGGATGCGAATTTAATTTCAAGCAATTATGCGAAGAAGTCTGAGAACCTAAGGGTTCGAATTGAGGGTCTTGTACCCCTTCGCTTTATTTCTGTATGCTGAATATTTAGTGGGCTTGTCTGCAAGTGGTTGGTAGCTGTCCCCAACCCCCCACACTTGTTTGTTCCTCTCTGTGAACTCCATTGAGTTGCAAAGGGATGGATTCTATGAGTTGATTATTGTCGGTTGTTGTTGAGCTGTGAATTGTTTATGTTGTTTGTATCGTTGAATTGCGTTTCTCCATGCAAACTGCATTTATTGCTTAAATTGTTGAATTGCGTTTCTTCATATTAAGCATGCTCTTATTATTTGATATGCGGTCGAATAATTTGGCGTATAACTCTTTGAATATCGTATGCGGCGAATAGTTCATTGAGTCTGAGAGCATTGTCGAGTCGTCGAGACGTTTTTGAGCTGTGAGCCGGACAACTGAGGGTGCTAGGTCCCCTTTGTTTATGGTGGATTAGCTAGGCGTCGCAGCGTTAAGGAACCGGGACTGCTTACCTAGGGAGAGCGAGGATCCCAAGGCTACGGCTGGTATGTCAGTTGAAGGATCGGCGTCTGCTTTCCGGAAAAATTGTCGAGTCGAGAGAAAATGAGTTGTGAGATGAGTCGTGAGGGAGTCTTGCATTGTGTCTTAAGAATTATACATATTGTTGTTTGTCTATTGTCATGATTTGCTAATTCCTGTAATATGTTGTGCTATTACATGCTTTGTTGCCGAGTGTGTTGTCGAATATGTGTACCTACCTCTTTTATATTAAGAAGTTGACCCTTGCCAGTGGTTCTGTCAATTATGTTACCAAGTGATTTCAAACACAAGAGGGGGGTGAATTGTGATAGCGGTGCTTATATAAAAAATTACAGATAAATTACTGAATTAAAAGAAACTTGAAAGAAATAAATTGCGAAAAGATAAATAACTTGAAGAATAAATTGCAGGAATTAAATTGCAATAAATAAATGACAGAAAATAAATGACCGAAAAATAAATAAAAAAATAAATAAAGTGCTTGAATGATAAAGAGACAGAGAGCAAAGAAGAGCACGCAGCAGATTATACAGGTTCGGCCACCAAACACCCCTGTGGCCTACGTCCTGTCCCCAAGGCAAAGCACTGTGGGATTTTCACTAAATCACTAGCTTTTAAATCAGGTTTAGCTAGAAACCTTTACAACTCTATACCAGAGCAATACGTTCAAGAGATATCACCTCTCTATGAACACCTTGGGATTCCTACCCAAAAAGAAATGTTTTTTACAAATAAAATGAGATGAGAAAGATACACTCAATAGTGCAGATATAACAAATTGAAGCTCAAATAATACAACTTAAATTATGTAGAATAAAAAGCTCTCAAGAAATTGTGCTCAAAATAAGTGTGAGTGATGGAGAATATTTGACAGAGTTTTGGCACAAAGAATAAGTGAGTGTAATTTGGAATGCACAGCGCTGTCCTATATATAGGCAAAAAATGAAAGAGCCGTTGGAAAGACGCGGAGAGAGAATTGGCATAAAAAAAAACGCGTTTGACAGATAAACATTTGCTGTCAATTGGTCATAAGATGACAGCTGCAATTTGTTGAAAACATGATACACGGGTGACATTTAAAAAGGGTGTAATCGATTATAAAGTGATTAAAAGACACGGAGACGGAAATGATTCTCGGACACACTTGGTGTCCGACATCGTATTTCCATACGACCTCTCCCCAGCTCGGCATGCGACCTCTCCCCAGCTCGGCATACGACCTCTCCACACAGCTCGGCATACGACCTCTCCACACAGCTCGGCATACGACCTCTCCACACAGCTCGGCATACGATCTCTCCACACAGCTCGGCATACGATCTCTCCACACAGCTCGGCATACGACCTCTCCACACAGCTCGACATACGATCTCTCCATAGCACGCGGTACGAGATTTGCATGTCAAGATATCACTGCTCGACACGGAGAAGAGGAGCACGTCATAAACGATTATGAATATCCTTATAATCGTTTAAGGGTATTCTGTTTCTTGCAACAAGCCAAAGAAAACTTGAAACATTTTTCAGAAAAATATTTTGAGCACAACTTAAGAATTTTTCGAAATACTTTGTGCCTAACAATAATTTAGGAAAAATTATCATAAAATCAGTTTTAGAATAAAAATCATTTTGTGAGTGTGTGATTTAATTAGTTGAGAGTATTTTATTACTACTTACAAATAGTCCTAAAAATAAAATAAATACTTAAAAAAAACTTTGATCCTTGGTAGGCGTCTTGGTGTAATTTTCCGCTTTTTGCACATGACTGTCGTGGAACTCCTTTTGTCAATCATCAAAACAAATCTGCCAAGGCATGAAATCACAGACTCCCTTTTTGATGATGACAAACATCTCAAAGAGGGAAGTTAGTAAAGTACATTGATAATTCGACAATGATGTATACGCATAATTATTTCAAAAGGAGATATCGAATTTAGGTGCATTTTGGCATTTTGGTGAAGAACTCCCTCACAATATGCATGAAATAAACCACTCCCCTGAATCATATAACTCTCCCCTTTTGGCAACATCAAAAAGCGGGAAGGGCATGGATAATACATAGGGTTTCACACTACAGAGCATCAAAGTACTAAGTCATATGTATATGCATTAAAGTTGCACATCCCAGCATTGAACAAAAAATTATCACATATGTCAAAGTACTAAATCAGATATGCATATGCCAAGGATGCTATGGTAAGTGATATATGTAGTGCGGCATTGGGTCAAATTATAGAATCTAAACAGAAACCACAGATTCATGACAAAAAAGAAGAGAAAAAAAAACAGAATGAGGTTTACTAATCCTCATCCGACCCATCATGATCAGCATCATTATCAAGAGCGTCCTCATCATCGTCGGATGCACTAGGAGAAGCAGAAGACGAACTCTGTGTCTGATGTTGGCGAATAGGGCGTGGCGTGATCTGATTGGCAGAGAATGCCACCCATAAACGATTATGGGATTCTCATAATCGATTATAGCTGCTGACGGGTGAGCTCCGCTCTGTAACCGTTTAGGTAATTGATTAAGTAATCGTTTACATAAACGATTATGAAGTACATGGTAATCGATTAGATAACCGTTTAAACTCTTAAATAGCGATTATCATAAGCGTTAAGAGCTCTCTGCTTTGCTCGCTTCTTTTGTCCTTGAGGCGTATGAAATTTGAGACTGCATAAAATTGTTAGCACACTCCAACGCCCAAGTTAGAATTTGTAAAAGATAAAATGCACTCACACGCAATCATTCAATGCACGATTGATCTAAAATTCCTAATTCAGTTCTTATGAAAAAGAAAATTTCTTTAGGCAAAGGGTTAGTAAAAATGTTCCGCAAGTTGCTTAGATGTTTCCACAAACTCAATCACACAATCTCCTTTTGAACATGATCTCTAATAAATTGGTGCTTAATTTCTATGTGCTTAGTCCGGGAGTGATAGATTGGGTTTTTCGTGAGGTTTATGGCACTAGTATTGTCGCACTTAATTGGAACAGTTTTATGATTAATCCCATAATCATTCAACTGTTGTTTCATCCAAATAATTTGTGCACAACAATCGCTGCTGCAACGATTCCGCTCAAAGATGGACAAAGCCACACCGGCTTGTTTCTTACTATGCCATGAGGCCAAGGCATTCCCAGTAAGTGGCATGTCCCACTAGTGCTTTTTCGGTCCATTTTGCAACCCGCAAAATCAGAATCAGTACCCGATAAGTGTGCGATCGGCACCTTTGGGGTACCATAAACCCATAGTTTGTGTGACGGTGAGATATCTCATGATGCGTTTACCGCTAAGAGATGTGATTCCTTAGGATTTGCTTGAAAACGTGCACACATACAAACACTAGACATAATATCAGGACGACTAGCGGTGAGATAGAAGAGATCCTATCATACCTCGATACTTACTTACTTGACCGACTTACAACCTTCATCTTTGTCAAGATAGCATGATGTGCTCATTGGAGTTGAGATTTCTTTGGCGTTGCTCATTCCAAATCTTTTAAGCAACTCCTTGCAATATTTGGATTGATTTATAAAAATTCCTTATGTTGTTTGTTTGATTTGAAGACCAAGGAAGTAGTTGAGCTCTCCCATCATGGACATTTCAAACTCACTTTGCATGATTTTGGAAAAATCTTCACACAAGGACTCATTAGTAGCACCAAAGATGATATCATCAACATAAATTTGAACAAGTAAAATGTCATGATTTTTGTGTTTAATGAAAAGAGTGGTATCAACTTTTCCTCTTTCAAAACCTTTTTTCAAGTAAATATTTGCTCAACCTCTCGTACCAAGCTCTCGGAGCTTGTTTTAAACCATATAAAGCCTTTTTCAATTTGAAGACATGATTTGGAAATTCAAAATTTTCAAAACCGGGAGGTTGATCAACATATACTTCTTCTTGAATAAAGCCATTAAGAAATGCACTTTTAACATCCATTTGAAAAAGTTTGAAATCCATGATGCATGCAAATGCGAGAAGCATGCGAATAGCTTCTAATCTAGCCACGGGTGCATAGGTTTCATCGAAATCTATGCCCTCTTGTTGGTTATAGCCTTTTGCAACAAGTCTAGCTTTATTTCTAACAATGATACCGTTTTCATCAAGCTTGTTGCGAAAGACCCATTTGGTCCCAATGACTAGGTGATCTTTAGGCCTAGGGACATGTTCCCAAACATCATTTCTCTCAAATTGATTTAATTCCTCTTGCATAGCAAGGGTCCAATTCTCATCAAAGATGGCTTCATTGACGTCATTTGGTTCAATTTGAGAGACAAAGGCCATATGATGACATGCATGATTAAGAGAGTTTCGAGTCGTTACCCCTTTTGAGATATCACCTATTATGTTGTCAAGAGGATGGTTCTTTGAGACTCTCCATTCCTTTGGAAGATTTGAGTGAGAGAGTTCTTGAGAGGGTTGAGGCAAGGACTCTTGATCCTCCTTTTGAACTTTTGATCTCTCTTGTTCCTCTAAATAGGTATCTCCAAACACTTCTGCAAGATCATCAACACTTTCTTCTACTAAAGATTTGGGGTAAGATTCATCAAAAGAAACATGCACAGATTCTTCAGCAGTTAAAGTACGTTTATTAAAAATTCGAAAGGCTTTACTAGAAGTGGAATATCCAAGAAATAAACCTTCATCAGCTTTAGCATCAAATTTACCAAGGTTATCTTTACCGTTATTTAGAACAAAGCACTTACATCCAAATACGTGAAGGTGGGAAATGTTGGGCTTCCTTCCCTTGTAAATTTCATAGGGCGTTTGTTTTAGAATAGGTCTTATGAGGACTCTATTCATTACATAACATGCGGTGCTTACCGCGTCTGCCCAGAAATACTTAGGAAGGTTGGTCTCATTGAGCATCGTCCTCGTAAGCTCTTCAAGAGACCGATTTTTCCTTTCCACCACTCCATTCTGTTTGTGGTGTTCTAGGTGAAAAATTAAGCTCAATTCCATTTTCAGTACAAAAGGCCTCAAATGCCTCATTTTGGAATTCCCCACCGTGATCACTTCGGATGGATACTATGTTCATTCCTTTTTCATTTTGGATAACTTTAGCAAGTTTACGAAAGGCAGCAAAAGCGTCATTTTTATGAGAAAGAAATAAAGTCCATGTATAGCGAGAATAGTCATCCACAATAACAAGGGCATAGTAATTTCCACCAAAGCTTTTAGTTCTAGATGGTCCAAATAAGTCCATGTGTAAAAGTTGTAAAGGCCGGTTTGTGGAAACAATATTTTTTGATTTGAAAGAGGCCTTTACTTGTTTTCCTTTTTGACAGGCATCACATAATTTATCTTTTCCAAACCGAAGCTTTGGTAAGCCAATTACTAAGTCCTTTTGAACCAACTTATTAAGATGATCCATGTGAATATGAGCCATTCTCCTATGCCATAGCCAAGATTCATCCTCTTTACTAATAAGACAACATGCATCATTTGAAGGTATTTTGTCTAAATCAAGCATATAGATATTTCCAATTCTAGGTCCAATAACAATAACATCTTCATTTATAGAATCCATGACCATGCATTTTGAAGAATCGAAAACCACTTTGTTTCCTTTATCACAAAGTTGACTAATGCTTAGCAAATTATGCTTCAAACCATCCACATACAAAACATTTTCAATAGTGGGATTAGGACTCTTACCAATAGAACCAATCCCAAGAATTTTACCTTTGTTGTTGTCACCTTCTGGGACATAGCCACTATTCTTAGGTACCAATGAGGAGAACTTGCTTTTGTCTCCTGTCATGTGCTTTGAACAACCGCTATCAAGATACCAATTTAAGTCCTTGGCTTTCAAGCACACCTACATCATCAAATCATATTTTAACCTTTGGTACCCAAACCATGTTGGGTCCAGATGAGTTAGTTTTTGGCAAAGTACCCTTTAGAATCCATATCTTTTTGCCAACCACATTCTTGTTCTTTCTAATATTGCAAATGGAGGCAGTGTGACCATTTCTACCACAGTGAAAGCATTTAATGAAAGGGCTGCTTGAAGTGTTGTTGTGATTAACAAGTTTAAAGGATTTTTCATGCGTTTGTGGATTATAACCCAAACCGGCTTTTCCAAAGGTACCCTTTTGTTTTCCCAATAGAATGTTTAAGTTATCCCTTCCCATGGTAAATTTGGCAAGGGTGTTTTCCAAATCTTCAATCTTGTTTTTCAAAACATTGCATTCATCACACTTGAAAGTATCAATCTTTTGGTTTTCACAAAGGTGCAAGTAGAAACTTGATCACAATAATTTGTTTTTCCTTAAAAACTTCCATCTCTTGGTTTAAGAAAATAATTTTAGATTCAAGAGAAGAGATGGTTTTCTTAGAAGAAGAAATAATTTTAGAAGTCTAGTCGTTTCATTATTTAATTCTTCACAAGCAATAAGCAGCTCATCATAAGTTAAAGGAGATTCGAGTTCAAGAGCATTTACCTCATTCTCCTCGTGTTTTACCATGAGACATAAGTTGGGCTCCTCATTTTCTGATTCATCAGGCGAGTCGATAGCATTTTCATGCCAACCAATGCAGGCTCTTCTTCCTTTTGATTCCTTTTGTGGTCTTCTATCAAATTTTTCGTTTTCTTGACCATGAGAGGCGATCGGGTTTTATATGTCCCTTTTGACCACACTTATAGCAAGTTGGATTAAAAGAAGTTCCTTCCTCATTTTTCTTTTGAGGATTTTGTACCTTGCCCGTTCTCCCCTTTTGCCTCATGAACCTTTTGAACCTTCGAACCATCAGACTTATGTCGTCCTCATTCTCATCTAGACTATCATTGTTGTCGATTCCTCTTTTTCATTTTCGCTTGCTTTGAGAGCAATTCCTTTCTTTTTCTTATCACTTTCTTCACTCTCAGTGAGTCGATTTAGTTCAAGTTCATGTTCTTGCAATTTTCCAAACAAGGTTGCCAATGATATAGTAGATAAATATTTAGATTCAGATATAAGCAAGATAACCTTGGGTTGCGATTTCTATTTAAACATCTAAGAACTTTATTAATTAAATCTTCATTCTTGAAGACTTTCCCAAGAGCTACGAGATGGTTTATTATATGGATGAACCTTTTTGCATATCTTGTATGTTTTCACTTGGTTTCATCCTAAATAACTCATACTCATGGGTTAATGTGTTCATTCGAGCCCTCTTGACCTCGGTAGTACCTTCATGGGTCAATAGAAGGGTGTCCCTCATTTCTTTAGCTTGATCTTGCAATTTGAGACCCTATAGAACTCATCGTAGCTTAAAGCGAAGTGATGATGTTCTTAGCTTTCAAATTGTATTGGACCTTTTCTTATCATCTTCGGTCCAAAGTGATCTTGGTTTGTCTACCACTTTGCATCATTAATTGATTGAGTGGGGACAAATGGACCATTTTCCACGGCATCCCAAATATCAAGATCAACACCCTCAAGAAAGATTTGCATTCTATCCTTCCAATAACCATACCCTCACCATTGAAAAATGGGGTCTGTTCATGGAAGTTCCTCGTTATTGTTTGAAGTCATTCTCTTGAGGCGGTTAAGTCCTTTATACAAGAGTCTAGCTCGATGCCACTTGTTACCAAGTGACTTCAAACACAAGGGGGTGAATTGTGATAGCGGTGCTTATATAAAAATTACAGATAAATTCTTGAATTAAAAGAAACTTGAAAGAAATAAATTGCGAAAAGATAAATAACTTGAAGAATAAATTGCGAGAATTAAATTGCAATAAATAAATGACAGAAAATAAATGACCGAAAAATAAATAAAAAAATAAATAAAGTGCTTGAATGATAAAGAGACAGAGAGCAAAGAAGAGCACGCGGCCAGATTATACGAGGTTCGCCACCAAACACCCCTGTGGCCTACGCCCCGTCCTGTCCCCAAGGCAAAGCAACGTGGGATTTTCACTAAATCACTAGCTTTTAAATCGAGTTCAGCTAGAAACCTTTACAACTCTATACGAGCAATACGTTCAAGAGATATCACCTCTCTATGAACACCTTGGGATTCCTACCCAAAAAGAAATGTTTTTTCAAATAAAATGAGATGAGAAAGATACACTCAATAGTGCGGATATAACAAATTGAAGCTCAAATAATACAACTTAAATTATGTAGAATAAAAGCTCTCAAGAAATTGTGCTCAAAATAAGTGTGAGTGATGGAGAATATTTGTGAGTTTTGGCACAAAGAATAAGTGAGTGTAATTTGGAATGCAGTAGCTGTCCTATATATAGGCAAAAACGAAAGAGCCGTTGGAAAGACGGAGAGAGAATTGGCATAAAAAAACGCGTTTGACAGATAAACATTCTTGTCAATTGGTCATAAGATAGCGGTGCAATTTGTTGAAAACATGATACACTGGATGACATTTAAAAGGGTGTAATCGATTATAAAGTGATCAAAGACACGGAGGCGGAAATGATTCGGACACACTTGGTGTCCGACATCGTATTTCCATACGACCTCTCCCGGCTCGGCATGCGACCTCTCCCGGCTCGGCATACGACCTCTCCACCTGACTCGGCATACGACCTCTCCACACGGCTCGGCATACGATCTTTCCACACATTTCGGCATACGACCTCTCCACACGGCTCGGCAAGATACGATCTCTCCACCTGACTCGGCATACGATCTCTCCACCGCATTTCGGCACGCGATGCGAGATTTGCATGTCAAGATATCAACGCTCGACACGGAGAAGAGGAGCCGCGTCATAAACGATTATAAATATCCTTATAATCGTTTAAGGGTATTCTGTTTCTTGCAACAAGCCAAAGAAAACTTGAAACATTTTTCAGAAAAATATTTTGAGCACAACTTAAGAATTTTTCGAAATACTTTGTGCCTAACAATAATTTAGGAAAAATTATCATAAAATCAGTTTTAGAATAAAAATCATTTTGTGAGTGTGTGATTTAATTAGTTGAGAGCATTTTATTACTACTTACAAATAGTCCTAAAAATAAAATAAATACTTAAAAAAAACTTTGATCATTGGTAGGCGTCTTGGTGTAATTTTCCGCTTTTTGCACATGACTATTCGTGGAACTCCTTTTGTCAATCATCAAAACAAATCCTGTCAAGGCATGAAATCACAAATTAATGATTGTAACCCAGATGGCGGAGCAAGCAGAGGATTTGGAACTGCAAGAAGGAGCAGCTGGGGATGGTTGTTTAGCTTTCCACTTGTGTTGTGGTTGCGGAACCTACTAGTAGTCTTGTGAGGAGCTTGTTGTGTCGACCAGCTATAGGATGCTTGCATTTATTTCTGTATTGTAATAATTGTCGATTATGTTTCAAGGCACATGCTATTATGTGTGAGTTGATGTAATAATTGAATGTGGTTATGTGGTGTCTCTAAATAATTCCGCCATGTTTCTGAAGTCGCCGCAATACTCTGATAGTCATTTTGAAAAAGAAGTTCAAAAAGAAAAATAGAACCACATTTTTGAAAAAGTGCAAGGCAGAGTATTTCGCCTTTCGGAAATATGTAAACTTTTGTCAAGATACTGGCTTAGTAGCGTCCTGGAAACGGGTCGTTACACTTAGCTTGCTCGGTGGACTCTGTGAGCTCAGATCACAAGTTCGTAATGTGGCATTACGACCTCAAGACTACTCTCAATTTGCCAAGCATTATCTTCAACTTCCTGAGAAGAGCCATTATCTTCTCTAGGAAAGGGCAAAACAGAAATATACCCTGTAGAAGGGTTATTTCAGCTATTCTGGAAGAACATGGCGTTATCAAGCATCTTCAAGCTTTAAACACTCAAGAAGCTGGGTTTATGCTTCAAAAGGGTTCTGGTCCTATCTTTGATAGCAAAAATCTGAAGAAGATGAAGTTGTTATCTTCTGAATTGATTGCTCAAGCTGTCAAATTAAGAAGACAAAGCTGCTACTAAACCTGAGAAAAGAAAAGGAAAAAGGGTGAAGACTTCTGATGCTGAACCCTCTGTGCCTACTAAGAGAATAACCAGGAGTGCTGCTGGAATTTCCATATCATCACAAGCACCTCCACTGGTTCCTCCAGTGAGACCTACCTGCATGCCTTCATTCCTAACTGAAGAGCAGGAAGAAAAGAAAGCTAAAATAGCAGAAATGATTCACAAGACCATGGAAGAATGCAATCAATACCATGATGAACTTAGAGCAAAAAAGCTTCTGGAGCAAGCTTCTGGAACTGCATCTGCTGCCTCTGGTGCTGCTATTCCTGCTACCTTTGGTGCTACTATTCTTGATGCCTCTGCTGCTGCTATTCCCTCTACTGTTGCCCCTCTGCCTAAGAGGAATAGAATAGTCAAGCTCAGTGATCAAGTACCAGCCAAGAAGACAAAGGTACTTGAAGATGTTGTAAGACTCTATGAGTCTATTTACGATGCTGGCTCTGTTGGTTCTGCCTTTAAGGTAACCCAACCTAAACCTGTTCAACCTTCTAAACCAACCACGTCTTCTTTACGCCCATTACCTTCTGACTCATCTTCCGATGATGCAAAAGATGATGTGCATTTAAGGTAAAGAATAAGAACTAATATCTCATTTCCTGTAATTGAACCCATTTCTGTTTGCCTTCCCCAACCGACTGATTCCATTCCTCCACCATAATCCAAACCTACACCTCCACCTCAACCTCAATCACAACCTGACCTTAACCTCCCAACACAAAAAAAACTGTCATAGAACCTTTCACCTAGGAAACCCAAACCGCTGTACCTGGCTATGATACTATTCTTGACATTTAGCCCTTGGCCACTTTTAAACCTACTTCACCACCCTCTACCCAACAAATTTCAACACCTCCACCATCACCACACCACATTGAACCCGAACATACAATAGATCTAATTCTAGAAGATGACATTGTCATTACTTCTAAAATTGCCTCTGAGGTTGTTCAAAACCTTGAATCTGAACCTCCTACTCTAGATTCACACTCTACCCCACCTATTCCTTCAAGCCCCATCATTACTTCACCTTCTGAAACTCAAACACAACCACCCTCTGCTACCCTAACCCAAACCCAAGCCATTGCTTCTTTAAGCCAACCTCAAGCTATTCCTCTGTACAGTGGCCCAAACTTATCACTACCTCTGCCAAACCATCACAGTTTTCCTACCTTTGAGAGGTGTATGTCCCCATAGCAGAAACAGCTTGCAATAGAACAAGGAATTGAAGAATATCGTGCCTTGGCTGTTAGAACTTTGCTGGCTCAGGAAGCCTTCTTTGCTAAATGGTATAATGTGACTAGCTGGTTTGAGAGTCACAAGGAGAAACAGCTTCAGCTAACAAGGAGAATTTTGGTTGCACTTGCTTGGAAAAAGCCTCCAAGTGAAACTTCAGCAGTTTGGGAACCAGAACCTGCACCTCCACTTGCACCAGAACCTATAACTCCTCCTCCTGTATCTACTGCTATGGTTGCTCAAGCCTCTTCCTCTGCTTCTTCTAGCCAGTCTGACAACATTTCCAAAGGTTGTCTTGGACAGGTTGCTTGAAGACAACAGATAATTTAGGCAGTTCATGGTCTCATCAAGCAGGAAACATGATGAAGTTGCTGACTTGCTGAACACGATTTTGGAGAAACTGAACAAGCCTTAGCTTGCCTTTAGGATTTATTTTTCACCTTTTTTATTTTAGCCTTGTACTTGTTTTTTAATTTTTGTTACAAACTTGTGTAATTTTGGTACAATTTTGATTAACGGCAAAATTGCTTTTTGGTGCCTATTCTGTTTTAAACTTTGTCTTTTATATAATCTATTTTTATTTGGCAATGATGTTCTTTCTATTCTTAACCTTTTTGTCTGATGAAAAATGGGGGAGAAGAAAATAGAGAAGTATATAGCGAGTAATTGATGAACTCAATGTATCAACCAAGTGTTAAAATGAATTAAACACCATGCATTGCATTGTATGATCTGATACATTATATTTGGTATGCTCTGATACATGATATTGGAATGAATGCTTATATCCTATGCTCTGATATACTATATTGGAATGTATGCTCTGATACACTATATGTTTAAGCATGCATCTGATGTGATTACTACACTTAGAAAATATTTATATGTGCTTAATTCAGGGGGAGCCTCTGAAATTCTCTTAAGTAAATATTTTTCTAATGGAAAATTGTTCATCAATCTATGTGTTTGTCATCATCAAAAAGGGGGAGATTGTTGGAATCAAGTGGATTCAGAAACAATGACCCTTAATTGTTTTGATGATAACAAATAATGAAAAGAACAATTTATCATCTGAAGTATTTGTTAGTGTGCAGAACTTAGTGAGTAAGTCACTATTCATCAGATGGAGCTATCTCAGAAAGCTGTGTCTTTGTGCGCATTTCACCCTCTGGTCCATTCCTCTGAGTCTGGTATTGATCATCTGGTAAGAGCTGATGACATCAGCGTCATATAGCCTTACTCTAAAGATCATGCTCTGGTAGTCACTGCTCTGGTAAGAAGCTTTGGTAGTCAACCCTCTGGTACACTATGCTCTGGTAACACTACATTGTTGGAACCCTGCGTCTGGTACTACAAGACTCTGGTATTTGAAAAGCCAAGAAAAAAATACGCTCAAGAGCTTGCCTTTGATCCAAGCTTACTCTGTTAAGCAGAGTATCTCAGTAACAACATCATCTGGTAGAAAGATGCCTCTGGGTGGAAACCAGACTGAGTGAAGCATTAAAGGCTATTTCAAGTATTAAAGGATCCTCATTGATTAGTATTATAATGTACCAGGAATCAAAGGCTAAAGAGAATGTCAATAGATATAATCATCATATATGTCTTGCTCTGAAAGTGTCTCAAATTCAAAGAGGATCACAACAGACAAGATATTGTATTTGTCTGCTGTGTCATTGTACAGGAGTAGAGTTGAAAGTGACATGAGTCGCTAAAAGTCACAAAAAGCGGATCTCAAGTTTTATCCATTGGTGAAAGAGGTGTTAGCTCACAACGGCACTATTTGGAACCCTAGCTATATATACCTTACTTCTTTCTCTGATGTAGCTTAACGAATTAATTTTTTCTTGCGAGACAGTGAGCAAACAAGAAATTATTCCAAGTCTCTAAGACTAAGTGAACAACACTTAATCATTTTATTCTTTCTTCAAGAAAGTTATTTTCTGTGCTTAAGATTTCATTGTAAATCCTCTCTGCCTAGAGTAACTTATATTGTTTCAAAGTATTTTTGAACTCTTGTATTTAGCCCAGTAGTAGCTGTATTTCCTTAGAGGCTTTTCTTAGCCCAGTAGTGGTAGTAGTATACTCTTAAGTGTAATCAGGTTTATTATAGTGGAGAAATCCTTCAATGTCTGAAGAGACTATACGTAGCTATCAGGTGATAGTGAACTAGTATAAATCACTATGTCATATTCTTTCTCTTCTCTTTACTCGTTCTCTTTGTTATTTTTGTTGAAGAGTTGTTTTGAAAAGGTTTTTCAAAAACATAAGTATTATAAGTATTTCGAAAATATTTCTAAAACCCAATTCAAACCCCCCTTTCTTGTGTTTTTGTAACGTTCAGTTATACACATAGTCTAATCGGCCCCAATTTAACCTTAATGCAACGACACAGCGACACCGACCCCCAACAGCTGTGAAGGGAGGTAAGTCATTTGTCTATCCAGATATCTCGTTCATCGTACCCCTATGAGTGCTTCCTTGTTCCCCAGTTTCAGTGATAGGAATATGTGCTGGGACGGCACTTAGGATCATCACTATAGACAGTGAGACTACAGTACCCCGTAAGGATGACTGGGCCTTCCGACACCATGACACAATAGCGGCCACACTACTGGCCCCTATGGGACATGTCAAACCCAGACTATCCCAAAGGACCAGCGTACCCTGTACTGGCAATAATCCTACCCGCACTCAAGTACCTGACCTCGTACGCCAACCTATGCATACGACAGTGGTTTTATGCATATATGCTCCTTACCGCTCAATTCCAAACCAATTCCTAGCAATGCACCTAATTGGCCATCTGTAATCCTATTCAGCTCTATTCGTCAAGACACATCTTTCTACTCAGACCATAACTCTAACTGACCCACCAGTACCAGTCTCATCCCCAATCAATCAACCATTATTCGTATATCAATAATCATAGCTCGTATGCAATCAACATCAAACATACATACAAACCATGTCAATCACAATCAACCTCAAGCACGTGCAAGATCACACCTGTCATCGCTATGAGTGACCGTCTACTACATGTTATCAAACACATTCAAATGATAAGTCTTCTATCCTAGGGTTTGAGTCACCTATCCTAGATTCATCCATCCTCATATTTAATCAAACTTGTTTCCTACGGTTGGCAGATTTACAACGACTGTCCTCAGCCATCGTAGATCACGACCCCTCTCTTAAGGTGTTGTTGGTTACGGTAACACCCCGAATTTCTTAAGCCTAAGCGTTAGAGATTATAAGGCCATTGTATGTTAATTGGGTGTTTGAATAGGTGCTTTAGGACTTAGTTGGGAAGGGAGACCCTTAGAAGGGACTACACGGCTTTAGAATGGAAGAAAAATCCATTTTTAGGCAATTTTGAGTCCGTGAATCGATTCACCCGTTGCATGAATCGATTCATTTTATTAAAAAACGTTTTTAAGAAAAAAAAACCTATGAATCGATTCACCCCGTGTATGAATGGATTCACAGTAGCTGACAATATTTTTTTATTAGCAGGTCGTTCTTTTCGGCCAGTTTCGCTTCCAGCTTGATGAGACTTCTAAACCATAATTTAAACCTAATCCTAGACCTATTAAGACTCTAAAACCTAATTTTAAACATTGGTTAAGAGCTCTCAAGAACCCTAGAATCCTAAAGGCTCTCACATTACCATTTTCGTCGTTTTTGCTGTTTCTCTCTCATTTCTCAACCAAATCGAGTCCCGTCTTCAATGCTGTGATCATAGGTAGGGATGGAAATTGGACCCAGGCCCACTGGGCACCCAAAAAAACCTGCAATGGGTAGGGTAAATATCCTCTTCATGGGCTTAGGCCTGGGTAATTACCCGCAAATCTAAATGGGTATGGGTGCGGGTACGGGCACTCTAGTGCCAAGCCTACCCCGCATATATATATATATATAACCCACGAGCATCAATAGAATAATAGCACGCCATTGGGCCTAAGGGAGACTCGTTCACCTATCCCATCAATACCCACAATTACAATATCCCCCCTTACCTGAGTAGAGATGTTCACATGACCACAAGGAGTTGAAGGATAGGGCTTTTGGTGATGCTCCATTGGAAAAAGGTCCTCTATGAAAATCAAGGATTCCAATGGAGTCATTAGAATTTGATTCTAAGACAAAAGATTAAATTGGGAAAAAAGGACTCTAGGTTCATGAAGAACTTACCATTGTATTTGAATGGAGGGGAACCCATTCTAAGATGATGAGGCAAGAAGGCAACATGATCCTTTAATTCGGAGCAGTTTGGACTTTCAAGCTTCAATGGAGGATGAGCTCCTTGAAGAAGATGAATTAAAAACCTTGGAGAACAACTTTGGAGGCTCTAGAGTGCTTAGGGTTTGTGTTTGGGTGTTTTGGGAGTGTTCTGGGCGTATGGGTTAGGTCTCATAGGGTGATTTGGTTTAAGCATACGAAATTAGTAAATTTTTACGCGTAAAAACACTTGCAGTCGTGTTCTAATCGATTAGAACTATGAGCTAATCGATTAAGAAGCATCTGGAACCTATACTGCGCAAAACAGACAACTCCTAATCGATTAGAAGGAACCTCTAATCAATTAGAGCTTCCCTGGTTTTTCTATCAGATCTGGGAAATAGTCCTAATCGATTAACACATTGACTTAATTGATTAAAACACCCCTAAAATGACTACTAGGACTGGAGGGATCATTTAATTCGATTAGAAACTTCTTCTAATCGAATAGAACACGTCTGGAATAGATACTGACTATGCAAAACCCATTCTTAAAGTATGTGTTTAGTACTCCTTAGCCTAAGAAGTCGATCATGATGAGAGTAGTAATGTGGGTCTGAGTATGTTCCTTAGTTTATCCTAGAGTTGAGTTACACCTTTTGAAGCCCTTGAGCCTTTGAGTGGATTAAGTAGAAAGTTTGAGTCACCTTCGTTACTGGAAGTTACTATAAATTTCGAGGACGAAAACTTTTTTTTTTAGGAGGGGAAAGTTGTAACACCCCAATTTTCATATTAATATGTATGTGTATGCCTTTGCATATATTAGTGATTGTTGTGATAATTTTATGAGTAATTATTTTAGTAATTAATGTATTTTAGTGATGTTTTATTATTTTATTATTTTAATTTCTATAAAATATTAGCCTTGAATTATTATAAATATTTTGGAATAATTATCTTTTTTAAAAGAGTGTTAAAATGAGTTTGTGAGATTAAAAGGGTTTAAAAATATATAAACATGAGTTTTTGCTGAATTGTTGCGTACATCTCTCTTTATGCTGAGTACAACCCTCATTTTCTGCTGTTTGCACCCCCGAATTACTGACACCCCCCACGCATTTTATTATCATTCAATATGTGACACCCTCTACCCCTCATGCATATTTAAAACGCGTCGCAAAATAAATAATATGAAAAATAGGCATCCAATTTAAAAAATTTAAACAAAAAGGATAGAGTTCACGCTCATACATCATGCGGAAACAAATTAAGTCTCAACAAAATACAATGATAAAATAATAAAACCAAAGCCCCAATGTCACATGTATCTCAGAGCTAAATAACCAGTATCAATCGTCCTTAACTAATAATCCAATGTCAACGAAATAAAATCCTAATTAAGCCAATGACTCCATCTAAGCAGTCACTCCTCGACCTTGGTGTCATCGGCACCTGCAAGCTCATTGTCTACACATACACGATGGTGTATGCATAGCCACATCAAAAAAGGTTGGAAATCACATACACGAATGGTATTAACAGTGTAGGAATCAACTAACCAATGCGCATAATCATCAACAACTATCACCAACACATATCACAAGCCACAAGTTTGCAAGACTCCATGTATACATATGCAATCCTAAGACTGACATCTACTCCAGAATACACGTGGATCCAACTAAACTCAGGTAAGCGAGTGAGGGTGCCCCCGCCACTCATGATAATGAATAGTGTCTAATCAGAGTGACCCGATATATAACTGAGATGTCCCAGTAGTGCCCCACCTTTATATAAGACCCCTCTACCGAATCGACCCGCAAGGCCGGGTACCATGCCCATCGTGGCCGTCACTAATACGTATCCACGTTGCTCCTCGCCAACAACAACAACAACAACAACAACAACAACAACAACAACGACACCCCATGATGCATGAACATATAATCAGACAAGGTGTCTATCAATTAACATCAATAACGTCAATCAACTCACCGAGTGACTGATAGTAACAACATCATATAGGTATCACTTATCAGTACGCCGACAAGCCCCTCAACTATAGAATAAACTAATTAATCATCCTATTTAACAACATCAAATTTTAAGTCATCTCTTTATTAATTTTACTTCTTAAACTTATGATTAATCCCATCTAAATCATTAGTGATCAACAATCTGAGGGGTTTGAGTCATTATCTAACTCATATGAATTTATAAAATTCAATTAGTGAGTCTTTTAACTTGGTCTCTAAAACAATATTTTCTGCACAACGGTATCCAGGAACTCCTACTTCACTTGTTGCATCATTTTCTTTTTATCTAAATCATTGCTCTAATTACAACTAATCTCACATGACTAATTAAATCTAATGCAATCCTTTTACTTAGCCATTTAATCCCCTTTTTATCATTAGAATTTTCTGCATAATTCTCACTACACACTTATAATAGCATATATATAATTACAAGATCATTATAACTATATAAACAACTTAAAGTTATTTATAACAATGTAAACACGATTATATTAATATGCACCACAATATTATATGGCTTATAATAACATAGACATCATTGTAATAATATATACATACACATATACATACATACATATATATATATATATATAGAAGGGCGTTCAAGTTACTCCAGGAGTAACTCTTGTCTGAGTTACTCCGTTTAATATCTCTCAATAGACATCAAATTTCATCAATCGGACCATCACATTGAAAGTTCTTAGTGAGTAGATCTGCTCCATAAAACTTCACAAAATTTTAAAAATATTTTATACTTCATCGGATCACTTCAAGTCAACGTATACTATACGTTTTAATTTACAAGTAAAATGTTGACCATATGATTACATAGCTATTGATGTCCAATTTATTTAAAATTTGGTATACATGATCATTAACATAATATGACGATATTAAATGGTTGGATTGATAAAATTCAATATCTACAAAGTGATATTAACCGGAATAAGAGTTACTCCTGGAGTAACTTGAACGCCCCTTATATATATATATAAACATCATGCTACTTATAATATCATAATTAATTCAACTGTGGTCCTTCAACCACACAAACCACCACAGTCATCATAGAGTAGTAACAAACAAATATAGCACATGAGAACCACACACATTCATGTCAAGTCCACAATCAAATATATTACAACATCTAATAACAGTTTAGCATCATATATCCACCATTTCACTCACGTTAAATTCATAATCATGCTTAGAGAGTGTCTTTCCCATCACAATGGCAATGATACTTATACACAACAAGCCGCGCGAAGCGTAGGGATAATGGGACATCCAAATTGCCTCAATTAATTCCAAAATACACCCCATTCATGAATCAATCTATCCCCTTACCTCAATAAGAAGATCGCGGTATCGCGAAGGCTAAGAAAATTTGCCTACAACGACAATTTGGGCACTAAAAGAGCACACAGTAAAATTTACAGGAGAGTGAAATGCGGCTGAAAAATATAACAATTAGTATAACATATTTGTATAGAATTTTTAAGGCTGAAATGAAATTAAAAGGAAGCAAAAAGAGTGACCGAAAAACGCCATATCGAGACAAAGGAGTTATAAGGGGTCCGGCGTCAACTTCACCAAAACGAGTGAAGGAGTAGTGGTTTCTGAAGGTTTTGACGCGAGAAATCAAAAAACGACATCCGTTTTTCCAACTGACAACTGTGGTGGCCGGAAAAGGGAATTTACAATCCGCCCAGCGAAGAAAAACGCGACGAACGGAGCCGCGGTTGAATGAACAGAGACTGGAAACGTGTTATGTAGTTGATTCCGAGTTGGGTGGTAAATTTTGGTGCCAAGCCGCAATCTAGAATGAGGGAACGAGAAGAAAGAAGTTGGAGCACGAGTTTTGTATTCTTTCTTCAACCATTTTGTCGAATGATGAACAGTGACCTTTTAAGGGGCCAAGAGGTGTATGTGTGAAAAGGAGAGGTGCAACAAGCAATTTTTTTTTTTTTTTTTAAAAGAAACTAGCATCAGCGCTGCACTCTTTTATGTGCATACATATATATATATATATATATATATATATATATATATATATATATATATATATATATGTATGTTTTATTTATATTTTTTTAAACAATTTTCACTTCAAAAACCTCATTTCCATACTACTTCTAAAATAGACTGTTATTCTAAAATATTCATGATAAATTCAAGGCTAATATTTAATAAAAATAAAATAAAGTAATATCAATAAAATATACTAATTATTAAGGAAAACACACATAAACTTTTTTTTGGTGAATTCAAACACACATAAGCTGTCACAGGATTACCAATTTAAGCACACAATTTATAAAATCATAAGAATTCAAATTTGAGGGTGTTACACAATGCATCTTCTTCCTCTTTTCTTTCACGGCGCAGCTGCACAAGTTTTCCCCCTTCCAACTCATTTCTTTCTCTTTGATTTCTCTCCCATTAGGGCATGAAAAATTTCAAAAAATTCATATTTCTATACAAAATCACCCACTAAATCCATTTGTGGCCTTATCTCGGCCATCCGAGACCAAAACCGCGTCTTATTTTCACTAGGGGCGGACCGTATTTTCTCGATTTTGACCACCACGGTCGTCGTTTGGGAAAACATATGTCGTTTTTAAATTCGTCACCTCAAAACCTTCGAAAACCACTACTGGTTTTTCATTACGTTAAAGTTGATAGCAGATCCGTCATGCTCGTTGCCACCACTTCCAGTGACACTCCCGGCCACCACAGTGGTCGTTTTGGGGAAAGGAGACTAGTTTTGAGATCAGCGACAAGTTCTCTACGTAACCCACCAAACAGATTCTCGTTCTGCTAAAGTTGACATCAGACCTCTTGTGACCCCGTCTTCTCGGTAAGGTGCTTTCCGATTTCTCTTTTCGCATCCTTTTGGTCCCGTTTCGTACCAAATATTCCTAATAATTATTTGACATTAGTTTTGTAATCCACACATTTTTACAGTAACGTTTCGTTTTCTCTGTGAGCCCGTTGATTAATGTTCCCGTGCTCATGAAATTGATTTATTTTATGGTCTAAGATTCGTGATTTCATCTTTACCAGGTAAGAAGAGGGTGGTTGATTCATATGGAAATTGGATAGTTTGGGATTTAAATGATATGATTTGGGCGTCCCATGACCCGTAAGTCTCGCGCGACATTGATTCTCGCATTCTCATCGTTGTAAGAGCAATGATTTACTCATGCTACTGTTGTTATGTGTTTGAAACCTTGTACGTAGGAGCAAGGGATTAAATTACTAAATTATTGATCAAGTAGTTGGAATGATATGAGTATGCCTATTGATGTTAAATTGCTTATTTTGGGACTGTTTTGTATACTACAATTCTAATGGTTAAATGATTTGTCAAAATGTGTTAATTATGTATGAATATGATATTAGAATCATGATAATAAGGACGTTTGTTTATGGTTGCTACTGTGAATTATATATTTGTGCATAAGCCCTTGGTTGTGCTAAGTGTTGGTTGTTGTAGCCATGGTTTGGCGAAGTATTGATTATTGTAGCCCATGGTTTGACTATGTTGCCTCTTGTAAGATTGTTGATTTATGATGATAAGGTTATTTAATTACTTGGTTTAAGGTTAGTTATAACTTGAATATAGGTTGGAAAAAGTTTTAGTAAGTTTTATAAGAGATAGGATCATAAAAATGGAAAATCAACTAAGTGTGGAATTCCTAAAGCTATGTGTAAGGTAACTTAGGCTTCAAGAAAAGAATTAAATAATTCATAGGGGTTAGATTTTGATGAAACGACTTTAGAACCATGATCTATAATAAATTGGAGATGTCTTGACGTGTACGCGAAGGCTTGGGGCCCACTGGGCCGAGATTTGTATTTTGGAGACAGAACCGAGGCGTCAGGTGCCTAGATTGTTGGCGCCAGGCGCCTAGCCACTGACCGTGGGTGCTAGGCTCCTAGACTGCAGGGGCCAGGCGTCCTGTAGTGTGTTCTGAACCTGAACACAAGAAGGGGGCTGAATTGTGTTGAAAACTTTTCTCAAACTTTAAGTTAAAAACAACTTGAAAACAAGTTCCTTTTTGAAAAATGTTTGTTACTGGATGTTGAAAGGAATATCAGACGCTGAAATGAAAACTGTGAAAGCTCGTTTTTCTTTGCAAGACGAAAGTAAATATAAAGCAATAGACAAAGAGACACAGAGATTTATACTAGTTCACCACCAACCTGGTAGCTACGTCTAGCCCCTTCGTTCCTGAAGGATTTTCCACTATAATCACACTGACTACAATTTTCCTTAAGAGTATTCTACTGTCACAAATTTGACAATACTCTTAACTTCTCAAAACGACTCAGTACGTTCGAGTCTTTGAGGAACAAGCCTATTACAAGGCAAAACAAGTTTTACAAAGAAGATTTGAGTACAATCAAATAATTCTTAACAATAGAGGATGAAAAACTTTAAGCACAAAGTAAATAACTTTCTAAAAGAAAGAATAAGACGTTGAGGTTCACTTTCTAGTTCGCAGAGTTCTTGGCACAGAAACTTAGGTTGCTCACTTGTATAATAACTCTGTCTATTAGTGTTGTCAACCTCCTTCAATGGAGAACTTGGAGTATTTATAAACTTCTTTAAGAATATTACCGTTGCAGTATAAATCAGCTTCAAATCATTGAGTGAGGTAATTTGAAAATATCCTTTATTCCCTTTTCAGAGAATATCAGAATAGTACACTTTATGACTGTTTGTAGTATTTGCTTTTCAATTATTTGCAGCCTGGCACAATTTGAAAGTGTACGAACTTTTGTCTTTTTCCCAAAGGTGTCACCTTTGATTCCTTGTATCTCAAATTGAGCGCACAAATCTATTTTGAATTTATTCAATGATATGCTGAGGTATTGAGCAGATAAGATAAGCGTGACTTAAACCAGAGACTCGCTCAAATGCATAGGACGCTCGCTGCGATGCTTAAGTTCCACGTGTCTCAATCTTAGATAATAAAAAGCTTGCTTGATTACCTATACCAGATGCTAAGGGCCAATTGGATGCAGGCACAACATATATGTATTCATCTTCTTACAAACATCTTCTTCTTGCTTGAGTGATGTTATAAATATGAATGATTTAATTCCTACACGCTTCAAGACTTATCAGAAGGTAAATTGTTCTCACATAGATACTTTGTTATCGTCAAAATTATTGAGGGTCTAAACTTGTCAATCGTTTAGGTTCTAACATGTTCCTGTTCATCGTTTTTCGCCGTGTCGACTCATTAGGGACCCGACCTGATAGGTACTCGATAGTTCACCTATAATTAGAGCTTCTAATGTCAATTAAGGGTTTGAACTAGTGGTTGGCTTTAGGACTAATCAAGTTAATTAGATTCCTAAGTGATCTAAGTTAAAGAATAGAAGTTAACTTGCTAATGAATAACTAGGGAACGTTCTAGTTGGATTAAAGGCATCTAGTTATGAATTATTAAGGGACAAGTCACTGTAATTAGAATGGTTAAAGAATGCTAGTTGTTAGTAATTAGTGTTAATGCTAGTTACGAGTCATTAAGCGGACTCCACATTTGGGGAAACCTTGTCTCAATATGGATAAAAACTCGTCGCAATATGGGCAAGAAGTACCTTGTTGTCATTAATGGTCACGTATTACGATCATTAGAGAGACCCAGCTCTAAGGAGCCCGTTTATGGGTACTCTTTGATGAACGTTTGTATGAGACCCAGCTCTAAGGAGCCTGTCTATGGGTACTCTTTGATGAATGTTTGTGTGAGACCCAACTCTAAGGAGCCTGTTTATACGTACTCTTTGATGAATATTTGTGTGAGATAAGCTCTACAAGGCCAGCTTATGGGACTCAGCTCTGAAAGGCCCGTTTATGGACCCAGCCGATGAATGGCCCGTTTATGGGATCCAGCTTTGAAGAGTCCATTGATGAGACCCAGCCTCTAGGGAGCCCATTCATGAGTACTCTACTGTTTGTAATGAGAAATCTGTAAGGATCTTGTCTGCTGGTATCGTATGAGGTATGCGTGATGGAGTAGTTGGTAGACGAGTCTTGTATTTATACAGTTAAGAGTTAGTAACGGATGATGCTCTGCTATTGTTGACGTAGTTGGATGTTGTTACTTGGTTGTGGTTACGCCATTAGATTATTGGTAGGACCACATGTTGGTTGTATGCGCATCATGTTTGTGATTTCCCCTACCTTGTGATTTCTATATGAACCTCTTCTTCCCTTGTGGCTATTCGTGCACCCTTGTGTACGGGTAGATGGTGAGCTTGCAGGTGATGATGATCGAGTGGACGTAGTAACACCCTCAGAAAATAAAGGTGTCACGTGGAAATAAAAATATTTAAACTAAAAACAACGGAAGACTTTAAAAACGTGCAACACACAAAATTTTATCTTATCAGAGTAATGCGAAAGAAAATACAAGTTAGTTATTACAAAATGAAATCCACTGGTCATGGTACTTGTAACACCTGAGGACGAGATCGACATCGTATTAGGACGACGTATCGAGACCTCGACCAAGACCTTGTGTCGAGATCCCGTGCCAAGATCGTTTGCCGAGGTCATTTGCCGAGCTGAGGAGACTGCGTGCACTAGGCTCTTTGGTGAGGAGGTCGGGTGTCGAGTTGATGAGATCGCATGTCGAGCTGAGGAGGCCGCGTTCACGAACTCGTGTTAGAACCTTGTGCGCTTGCACGAGCACCCTTGTCGACATCGTGTCGAGATGATACCTCGTATTCTTTCGAACGTTATTCAGCGCTATTATTATATTGTTTGTAATAATTATATTGTCGGCTTGACCGTTCTCGTCGCGTGTCTAGATCGTTGACCGACAGAGTAGAAGGTAATTATGAGAGGAACGATTAGATGGGTAGATGATTGATGGGATTGGCATCTTATAGCTGGAATTACGATTATACCCCTTCTCTCACCAGCTGTATACCACGACCGATTCCCTCAAACACTCATTCTTTCTCTTTTCTTCTTTCTTCTTCCTTCCTTCTGCTCTGAGTTTCGTTGTTTTTCTCCAAAAACTTCCGTCGAAGAAACCTTGAGTTCCATCGAGATTCTGCACAAACTTTCTTCATCAATCTTGTTCATCATCATCTTCTCGACCCATATCTCGCCTGTTCGACCATCACCATTGAGGTATGAAGAACAGATTTTTCTTTCCTCTGTGCTACTGTTTAGCGCTATTTCTTCTTCCATTTTTAGCCAGTTTTATGCTTCCAAATCATGTCAAACTGATGGGTTTTCTTCTTCACGATATTACCTATCTTTCTAACCGATTAATTGGGCTTGTAAAACAAATTTTCTTCCCCTGTTTTTTGCAATCGGCAGTGCCCAGAAACTCTTCATTTTCGGTCTATTTTGATTTCTTGTTTTTCGTTTGTTGCTTCTGGTTATTGTTGTTGTCGATCTATCTGTTGAAGCATCAGATAACCTTTTTCATGAACTTTGATCGAAATCCCTAACTTTGTGTTAGAGGAAAAATATATTTCAGTTCTTGAGTTTTTATATTTTCTGGGTTGTGGTTAAGTTTGGGAAGAGAGAGCTAAGTGTATTAGAACCCATAGATCGAACTGAGTTGTGTTTGTTTTAGGAAGTCTGATTCCCGAGATCGTGTGATTTTCGTTTCAAGGTGGACGGGAGAGCGAATCCAAGGACGGGGAAGCAATGAATCGGATCGAATCATGCGTGTCGAGTCGATCCGAGAAGCCGCACGCGTGTCGAGGTCGATTGAGGACATTACGTGTCGAAGTCGTTGTCGAGCTCGTTGAAGACAGCCGTGTCGAGATCGAGTAAGAGAAGTCGTTGTCGAGCTCATTTGAAGACAGCTGTGTCGAGGTCGTTGTCGAGCAGCATTAACTTGGAGTTCGGTAAGGGCGCTTCACATTAATACTTTCATAGTATGCTAGCGTAAGGGCAACTCTTAGACATTATTAAGACTTTATTTTTATTGTTATATTTATGTATGGACTCCTTGATTGGTGTCGAGATTGGAATGTTGTGATATGATTGGGTTTTTGCATGTATTTGATATGTGATTGAATATATGTTGTGAATGGTGTATTCTTTGTTAATTGCGTTTCTTCATGCAAAATGTTTTTTTGCTTTAATGTCGTATTGTGTTTTCTTCATGTTAAGCATGCTCTCTTTATTTGATATGTGATCAAGTAAGTTGTGTTACTCTTTGGCATGCGGTGAGCTAATCATCGAGTGAGAGAGCTAGGGAGTCGTATGACGTTTTTTAGCCGGACCCTGATAACTGAGGGTGCTAGGTCCCCTTTTTTGTTTATGGTGGATTGGCGAGGCGTCGCATTATCGGTTTGGGGTTGGACCTGTTGATTAATGCATGGTATCGGTTTGGGGTTGGACTGCCGTTTACCTATTACGTCGGTTTGGGGATGGACCACTTGGCGATATTAGGAATAAGAGTCGAGTCGAGTCTAGAGTGAGATGGTCGAGTCACGTGTGGTGATTGAGATATATTATTCTTTGTTTGCTTATATCCTTTATGTCGAGCTTATCTTGAATTGTTGAGAAGTTGACCCTTTCCGTGGTGCCTTCAATCCATGGCGGTTACCCAGCGATGTCGAGGGCGCAGGAACTTCGGCAAAGAGATGATGCCGAGGAGGAGCTCGACGAGGACCCGAGTGAGGACCTGTACTTGTCGTGATTGATTATGTTTGGTCGACGTATTTCTTTTGATGACTGTACTTGTTTTTCTTTGTGTTCGAGGTCGTGACCAGTTTGGGCAGTGTTGTTTTGTTGTTTCAGGGTAGACTGGTGGTCTTACTTTTGGGCTTGACCCTGCGTGGGAGTCTGCGGAAGTACCCCAGGTATGATTGCTCTTTTGAAGTCGTCGTACCTTAGGTGTATTTTCTTTGCACATTTGCTACTCTGTATTTTGTATACATTATTATTTAGAGTGATATATATATATATATGTATGTTATGCATGTATGTTTTATTAGAATTTAAGTCTTGTGTCTTAGTTGCACCATGTTTCGAAAAGCTGTAATTACTCTGATGTGCACGAGTTGGTTTTATAAAAAAAAATATATATCGTATTTTTAAAAGGCACAAGAGTTTCGTTTTAAAACACATCTCATATAGGTTTATGTTGAGCTTGGTGTGTTGAGCTCGGTAACTCGAGCTCGGTATATTGAGCTCGGTAGCGGTCCGGAAACGGGTCGTTACATTGTTGGTATCAGAGCAGTTCGGTTCTGACCGAGCTGTGCATAGGAGATTTGGACTGGTCACTGTGTCGGGTTATGTGTTGGGTACCTAGTTGTATATGTTGATTGCTGTTTGATTAAGTGAAGCACTTATTGCTTAAAAAAAATTGTTTGAACTGTTTCTTGATTGAAGCAGTGTGTTTTAACACATCCTTGTTCTGAGATTCTGACAGGGTTTTGAACTTTGTGGAATCTAATGCCACCTCGTAGGAATACGACAGCTGCAACCGAGAACGTCGACATGGAACGAGCAATTCAAGCTATGACCGAGATGGCGGCAGCCATGGCTCAACAATCAGCTGCTACTGACTCAGCAGGCTTAACGCGATGGCTCAACAGACGGCGGCGTTAACTCAGAGAACTTGCGGCCAGCGAACGAGCGAGCGAAATCTTTGAAGCTAGAGGATTGGCGGACTTCAGGAAGCATGATCCACGAAGTTCTACGGTGAGCCAAATCCGGATAAAGCTGATCTTTGGATGCAAGAGATCGAGAAGATCTTTGAGGCACTCCATTGCGGGACAACGTGAAGGTCGACTATGCCACCGCCATCGCTAGAGACGCCTTGAGTATTGGTGGAGAGGAGTGAAGCAAACATTTATAGCGGAACGTCGCGAGATGACCTGGGAGCTTTTTCGTGAAAGGTTCTTGGACAAGTACTTCCCAGATACTGCACGAGCCGAGAAGGAGCAGGAATTTCTTCAACTGCAGCAAGGCAACTCGACAGTGTCCGAGTATGCAGCCAAGTTCGAGTCGTTGGCGAGGTATTTCAGTCCATTTCGTGATCGAGTTGACCAAAGATGGTTAAGTGAGAGATTCCAACGGGGATTGAGATTCGACATTCAGAAGTCAGTAGCGTCGTTGAGGATCCGAAACCTCCAAGAGTTGATAGATCGCTGTGTCGAGGTAGAAGGAGTAAGGAGCCACAAGAAGAGGACTGTTGTGGGCGGACTGGTGAGACCCCAGAGTGCGGGGCAGAGATTTGCACAGAAAGGGAAACAACTGCAGAAGAAGCCGTACGACCGACCTCAGGGGAACGACAACAGGGGACAGTATCGTCCGATGACCCAGGTACCGAGAAGCGGAGGAGGACCCGATGTCGAGGTGACTTGTTTCCGTTGTGGAAAGACGGGACATTACGCCAATAACTGTACTCAGAGGGTGGAGGTGTGTTTCAACTGTAAGAAGCCAGGACATTTTGTCAAGGATTGTCCTACACCCAAAGCAGAACCGACTATGCTTGCGGCAAGAGCCAAAGGGAAGCGTCAAGTGGCTAAAGGCAGAGTTTTCTGCATGAGTGGCGAGAAGCGAGCAGTGAAGATCTTATCCAAGGTGAATGTGAGATCGAGGGTAAATCCTTATCCGTTCTTTTTGATTCGGTGCAACCCATTCCTTTATTTCTTCGATTGTGTGAACCATTTGAACTTGATGTGTGATCGCTATCAGTTTAAATTAGTAGTTACAACCTCAAATTTGCTAAAACCTTAGTTACAAACACTTGCATGTCTTAATTGTGTAGTGGTTATTGAGTAGAAAGTTTGTGGTCAATTTGGTTTGTTTGCCTCTTAAGGGCTTAGATGTCATCCTCGGGATGGATTGGTTGTCACACCACCATGTCCTTTTGGTGTGCCCGTAAAAGCGTAATTTTTCCGGACCTTGGAGTCTCCAATTATCTTTACGCCGAACGTATTGGAGTTTCTTTGAAAGAAGGAACTAGGGAATACATGTATCCGGCTAGTTCGGAAGTTTTCCATAGATCGACGTGAAGAATGTTCCAGTGGTGTGTGACTTTGAGGGCGTTTTCCGAAGACGTGCTGGGGTTACCACCGGTCGAGAGGTCGAGTTCTCCATCGACTGATTCGAGGAACAGGACCGATTTCCAAAGCGCCATACGGGATGTCTCTGCCGAGATGAAAGAGCTGAAGTCCCAGATCGAACACTTGGAGTCGAAGCAATTCATACGACCGAGCGTGTCACCGTGGGGAGCTCCAGTGTTGTTGGTTAAGAAGAAGGATGGACGATCAAGACTGTGCGTAGATTACCGCGAGCTCAACAAGGTTACCGTGAAGAACCAGATTATCCGTTACCACGTATTGGCGACTTGATGGATCAACCGTGGAGCGGCGATCTTTCCAAGATAGACTTGAAGTCGGGCTACCATCGATTCGGCGTGAAGGAGGAAGATGTTGCCAAAACAGCTTCCAGGACTAGATCACGGTCACTACGAGTACTTGGTGATGCCGTTTGGGTGACGAATCGCCCGGTGTGTTTATGGACTACATGAACAGGATTTTCCATTCGTTTTTGGATCAGTTCGTTGTAGTGTTCATCGACGACATATTGATCTACTCGAGGAACCGAGAAGAGCACGCAGAACACCTATGTCGAGTACTGCAGATATTATGAGATAAGCAACTCTATGCCAACCTGTCGAAGTGTGAATTTTGGCTTGAAGAGGTGAATTTTCTTGGTCACGTGATTTCCAGAGAAGGGATAGCTGTGGATCCAACTAAGATTGAGGCGGTGTTAGCGTGGGAACAACCGAAGACGGTTACCGAGATCAGGAGTTTTGTCGGCTTAGCAGGATACCACCAAAAATGCTTCTTCAAATCTTGATACATCTTCGTAACTCCTGGGTGAATACTAAAGTTGCTCTTATGCGCTTCGTCGAGAATCAACTTCCTCAGCTCGGATACGTTAGGTACGCACACTCGGCCATTGCACCTTAAGATGTCGCCCGCCCGACCTGAAATTGTCGCCTTCCCTTTGCGCTTATCAATGAATCTTCTCTTGCGGAAGCTCGTCATGAACTTCTTTGGTCTCGGATCTCGTCCAACAATCTGTTAGAAATGGTAAGCATACCAAATCTCGGCTTCCCGGTGAAACTTCGACACTCAACTTCAAGTCTCGGAACTTCTCGAGCATCTCCAACTCCTTGATCATCATTGCCGAGGTTAAGCGCTCTTCTGCTCAGCGCATGCGCTACTACGTTAGCCTTACCGGATGGTATTCCAACGTAAAGTCGTAGTCCTCGAGAAATTACGTCCATCTACGTTGGCGCATGTTGAGCTCTTTACGGTCGAACAAGTACTTCAAGCTCTTGTGATCGCTGAAAGCGATAAGAGTGCTCAGTAAAGGTAGTGCCTCCATATCTTCAAATAAAAACTCTGGCCGCCACCCAAGTCGTGAGTAGGGTAGTTCCTCTCGTGAATCTTAAGGTTTGTCTTGAAGCATACGCGACCACCTTTCGATGTTGCATCAGCACGCATCCCAATCCCTCGTGTGACGCATCACAATACACCTCCAAAGGCTCTTCGGGTTGAGGCAAAATCAGCCAGTCTTTGTCGTCCAAATGCTCCTTCGATCTTTGGCGGCCGCACTCCTCGGTCCAGGCAAAAGGTTGATCCTTCCTCGTCAGTCGTGTAAGAGGCGCGACAATCTTCGAGAAACCTTCAATGAATCTTCGGTAATATCCTGCTAAGCCGACAAAACTCCTGATCTCGGTAACCGTCTTCGGTTGTTCCCACGCTAACACCGCCTCAATCTTAGTTGGATCCACAGCTATCCCTTCTCTGGAAATCACGTGACCAAGAAAATTCACCTCTTCAAGCCAAAATTCACACTTCGACAGGTTGGCATAGAGTTGCTTATCTCGTAATATCTGCAGTACTCGACATAGGTGTTCTGCGTGCTCTTCTCGGTTCCTCGAGTAGATCAATATGTCGTCGATGAACACTACAACGAACTGATCCAAAAACGAATGGAAAATCCTATTCATGTAATCCATAAACACAGCTGGCACATTCGTCACTCCAAACGGCATCACCAAGTACTCGTAGTGACCGTATCTAGTCCTGAAAGCTATTTTGGGAACATCTTCCTCCTTCACGCGAATCTGATGGTAGCCCGACTTCAAGTCTATCTTGGAAAAGATCGCCGCTCCACGAAGTTGATCCATCAAGTCGTCAATACGTGGTAACGGATAACGGTTCTTCACGGTAACCTTGTTGAGCTCGCGGTAATCTACGCACAGCCTTGATCGTCCATCCTTCTTCTTAACCAACAACACTGGAGCTCCCCACGGTGACACGCTCGGTCGTATGAATTGCTTCGACTCCAAGTGTTCGATCTGGGACTTCAGCTCTTTCATCTCGGCAGGAGACATCCTGTATGGCGCTTTGGAAATCGGTCTGTTCACGGAATCAGTCGATGGAGAACTTCGACCTCAGACCGGTGGTAACCTGCACGTCTTGAAAACGCCCTCAAAGTCACACACCACCGGAACATTCTTCACGTCGATCTGCTGGAAAACTTCCGAACTAGCGGATACATGTATTCCCTAGTTCCTTCTTTCAAAGAAACTCCAATACGTTCGAGAAAGATAATTGGAGACTCAAGGTCTGGAAAAATTACGCTTTACGGGCACGATCAAAAGGACATGGTGGTGTGACAACCAATCCATCCCGAGGATGACATCTAAGCCCTTAAGAGGCAAACAAACCAAATTGACCACAAACTTTCTACTGCTGAATAACCACTACACAATTAAGACATGCGGTGTTTGTAACTAAGGTTTTAGCATTTGGGGTTGTAACTACTAATTTAAGCGGTAAAGCGATCACGATCAAGTTCAAATGGTTCACACAATCGGAAGAAATAAAGGAATGGGTTGCATGAATCAAAAAGAACGGATAAGGATTTACCCTCGATCTCACATTCACCTTGGATAAGATCTTGACTCGTTCGCTTCCTCGCCACTCATGCAGAAAACTCGCCTTTAGCCACTGACGCTTCCCTTTGGCTCTTGCCGCAAGCATAGTCGGTTACGCTTTGGGTGTAGGACAATCCTTGACAAAATGTCACGGCTTCTACGGTTGAAACACACCTCCACCCTTCCGAGTACGCTTATTGGCGTAATGTCCCGCTCTTTCCACAACGAAACAAGTCACCTCGACCTTTGATGCGTCCTCCGCTTCTCGGTACAGACTGGTCATCGGACGATCTTGTCCCCTGATGCCGTTCCCTGAGGTCGGTCGTGACGGCTTCTTCTGCAGCTTGTTTCCGCTTTGCAAATCTACGCCCGCACTGCGGGTCTCACCCGATCGCCCACTGATCCTCTTCTTGTGGCTCTTACTCCTTCTACCTCGACCACGGCCGATCTATCAACTCTTGGAGGTTTGGATCCTCAACGACGCTTACGACTTCCGAATGTCGAATCTCAATCCCCAGTTGGAATCTCTCACTTAACCATCTTTGGTCAACTCGATCACGAAATGGACTGAAATACCTCGCCAACGACTTCGAACTTGGTCGCATACTCGGACCTTTGTCGAGTTGCCTTCTTGCGATTGAAGAAATTCCTGCTCCTTCTCGGCTCGTGCGAAGATCTGGGAAGTACTTGTCCAAGAACCTTTCACGAAAAAGCTCCCGTGTCATCTCGCGACGTTACGCTATAAATGTTTGCTTCACTCCTCTCCACCAATACTCTGCGTCTCCTAGCGGTAAGTAGGTGGCATAGTCGACCTTCACGTTGTCCGCAATGGAGTGCCTCAAAGATCTTCTCGATCTCTTGCATCCAAAGATCGCCTTTATCCGGATTTGGCTCAGTAGAACTGGTGGATCATGCTTCTGAAGTCCGCCAATCCTCTAGCTTGACATTTAGATTACGCTCGTTCTTTGTTCTTTGCAAGTTCTGCTGAGTTAACGCCGCCGTCTGTTGAGCCATCGCGTTAGCTGTTGAGTTGTAGCGGTGATTGTTGAGCCACGGCGCCGCCATCTCGGTCATAGCTTGAATTGCTCGTTCCATGTCGGCGTTCTCGGTTGCGGTTGCCGTATTCCTACGAGGTGGCATTAGATTCCACAAAGTTCAAAACCTGTCCGGAATCTCGGAACAAGGATGTGTTAAAACACACCGCTTCAATCAAGAAACAGTTCAAACAATTTTTTTAAGCAATAAGTGCTTCACTTAATCAAACAAAGAATCAACATATACAACTAGGTACCCAACACATAACCCGACACGGTGATTCACCCAAATCTCCTATGCACAAATTTCTGGCCAACCGAATTGCTCGATACCAACAATGTAACGACTGCTTCGGACCGCTACCGAGCTCAATATACCGAACTCGAGTTACCGAGCTCAACACACCAAGCTCAACATAAACCTATATGAGATGTGTTTTAAACCGAAACTCTTGTGCCTTTTAAAAATACGATATATATATATTTTTTATAAAACCAACTCGTGCACATCGAGTAATTCTGACTTTTGAAACATGGTGCAACTAAGACACAAGACTTAAATTCTAATAAAACATACATGCATAACATACATATATATATATCACTCTAAATAATAATGTATACAAAATCTGAGTAGCAAATGTGCAAAGAAAATACACCTAAGGTGCGACGACTTCAAAAGAGCAATCATACTGGGGTACTTCCAGACTCCACGCAGGGTTGCTCCAAAAGTAAGACCACCTGCCTACTTCAAACAACAAAACAACACTGCCCAAACTGGTCACGACCTCGAACACAAAAGAAAAACAAGTACAGTCATCAAAAGAAATACGTCGAACAAACATAATCAATCACGACAAGTAGAGGTCGGCACTCGGGTCCTCGTCGAGCTCCTCCTCGGCATCATCTACTGTCGAGTTCCTCGCGCTCGACATCGCCTGGGTAACCGTCATGGATTGAAGGCACCACGGAAAGGTCAACTTCTCAACAATTCAAGATAAGCTCGACATAAAGGATATAAGCAAACAAAGAATAATATATCTCAATCACCACACGTGACTCGACCATCTCACTCTAGACTCGACTCGACTCTTATTCCTAATATCGCTGAGTCCATCCCCAAACCGACGTAATAGGTAAACGGCAGTCCAACCCCAAACCGATACCATGCATTAATCGGCGAGTCCAACCCCAAATCGATAATGCGACGCCCGCCAATCCACCATAAACAAAAAGGGACCTAGCACCTCGGTTATCCGGGTCCTGGCCAAAAACGTCATACGACTCCCTAGGTCTCTCACTCGATGATTAGCTCGCCGCATGTCAAAGAGTAACACAACTTACTTGATCACATATCAAATAAAGAGAGCATGCTTAACATGAAGAAGACACAAATCGACATTTAAGCAATAAAACATTCGCATGAAGAAACGCACTGGACAAAGAATACACCATTCACAACATATATTCAATCACATATCACATACATGCAAAACCCCACTCATATCACAACATTCCAATCTCGACACCAATCAAGGACTCCATACATAAATATACCAATAAAAATAAAGTCTTAATAATGTCTAAGAGTTGCCACTTACGCTAGCATACTATGAAAGTATTAATGTGAAGCGCCTCATCGAACTCCAAGTTAATCTTTGCCGACAACGACCTCGACACGGTGTCTTCAAATGAGCTCGACAATGACTTCTCTTACTCGATCTCGACACTACTGTCTTCAACGAGCTCGACAACGACTTCGACATCGTAATGTCCTCAATCGACCTCGACACGCACGCTTCTCGCCGACCTCGACACGCATAGCCTCGATCACGGATTCCGCTGCTTCCCCGTCCTTGGATTCGCTCTCCCGTACACCTTGAATCGAAAATCACACGATCTCGGGAATCAGACTTCCTAAAACAAACACAACTCAGTTCGATCTATGGGTTCTAATACACTTAGCTCTCTCTTCCCAAACTTAACCACAACCCAGAAAATATAAAAACTCAAGAACTGAAATATATTTTTCCTCTAACACAAAGTTAGGGATTTCGATCAAAGTTCATGAAAAAGGTTATCTGATGCTTCAACAGATAGATCGACAACAACAATAACCAGAAGCAACAAACGAAAAACAAGAAATCAAAATAGACCGAAAATGAAGAGTTTCGGCATCGCTGATTGCAAAAAGCAGGGAAGAAAATTTGTTTTACAAGCCCAATTAATCGGTTAGAAAGATAGGTAATATCGTGAAGAAGAAAACCCATCGCTTTGACATGATTTGGAAGCATAAAGCGGCTAAAAATGGAAGAAGAAATAGCGCTAAACAAGAGTACGAGAGGAAAGAAAAATATGTTCTTCATACCTCAATGGTGATGGTTTAACAAAGTGAGATATGGGTCGAGAAGATGATGATGAACAAGATTGATGAAGAAAGTTTGTGCAGAATCTCGATGGAACTCAAGGTTTCTTCGACGGAAGTTTTTGGAGAAAAACAACGAAACTCAGAGCAGAAGGAAGGAACAAGAAAGAAGAAAAGAGAAAGAATGAGTGTTTGAGGGAATCGGTCGTGGTATACAGCTGGTGAGAGAAGGGGTATAATCGTAATTCCAGCTATAAGATGCCAATCCCATCAATCATCTACCCATCTAATCGTTCCTCTCATAATTACCTTCTACTGCCGGTCCAATCCGCCTAGACATCGCGACGAGAACGGTCAAGCCGACAATATAATTATTACAAACAATATAATAATAGCGCTGAATAACGTTCGAAAGAATACGAGGTATCATCTCGACACGATGTCGACAAGGGTGCTCGTGCAAGCGCACAAGGTTCTAACACGAGTTCGTGAACGCGGCCTCCTCAGCTCGACATGCGATCTCATCAACTCGACACCCGACCTCCTCACCAAATAGCCTAGTGCACGCAGCTCTCTCACTTCTAAGAAATGACCTCGGCAAACGATCTTGGCACGGGATCTCAACACAAGGTCTTGGTCGAGGTCTCGATACGTCGTCCTAATACGATGTCGATCTCGTCCTCAGGTGTTACAGTACTAAGAACAAAATCCAACAGGACTAAGATCATAACCTAAGAACTCCTGACTGAGAACCTACTCCTCACAACTCGCTTACACTTGTCCATAAATAAAAACAGGACAACAACAAAACAATGCAAGGGTGAAAATCTTACTTAACGAGTTTTATCACGATACTCGCATAAGTAAAATAAAATAATAAAATATATAAACGGAAAATTAATTATAATAGTTTTAACAGAAATAATTTCATACGATAGAACGCAATACGATAACATGTTTCAAACAAGTCAACCAAACAAACGAATATCTCCCATTATGTTTAAGTCAAACTTAACTATATGTAAGTCGAATTCTTTAGATGCATGTCGGCCGTCCTATAAGAGATTAGTGCCCCCTTCATAGCAGCAGGCTACTCAACTTTTCATTTAGAAGAGCATTTGTGGACTCCGAATCCATATCTGACCAATCACTCAATCAGTTGCCCCAGGCAAAGCTGACCATCTCTTGGAGTGAGAAGACTTATTCCCACAATAAGGATAAATGCAAATTTCCATGAATGCATTACTATCTGGTGCTATGTCCTGATCTAAGAGCCTAATCACCCAACGTTGTCTCACCACACCAGTGAAAAGTATACCCATTCGGGGCATAAGTCAATTTACATTACGACTTGAGTATCAG
Organism: Calophaca sinica; assembly: GCA_037113605.1. NCBI lineage: Eukaryota > Viridiplantae > Streptophyta > Magnoliopsida > Fabales > Fabaceae > Calophaca > Calophaca sinica. The sequence continues at coordinate 60,613,938 of CM073735.1, forward strand.
CACTCATCGATCCAACAAGTCCAACCTGAATAAAATCAAAGCAAATGCAACGCATCGGGTCATAGTCTAACTCTGCCGTCAATCCAACTAACAGTTTGGAATATCAACTTAATGACTTAAACCAACAGGCAACATATTCCACTACAAAATCATATGCCAAGTGAATCACACATAATCAAACATACACTAAATCCAGTCCCAAAGTAATTGTATATTAAAGTTTAATACCCATTTCCAAAACAACAAGTGATGAAACTCTCTAGGAGTTTTCAACCAAACAATATTCCATAACAAACAAACATACAAACACACAACAACTTATGCTTTCTCAAAACTCCAAGAGAAATTTCCCCTACCTTAGGTCTTTAGAATTCCAATTCCTTACCAAAATTCCTTTTAGCTTCAAGATCAAACAAGCTTATACATCATCTTGTGGGTTTGAAGAGTTGATGATGAAATCCCTAATTTCAGGTCTTCATTCATCAACACTTTCTTCCTTCATAAAATCCCACATGAAGTGGTAGATTGGGAGATTTTAAACTTCTTTTTCTTTCTTTCTCTCTTTCTCTCCTATGCCCTCTCTCCCTTCTTCTCTTTTCCCTTCCTCAAACTTTGATGAAATGAAAATAGGAGAGAGAATGAAAAAATGATGCAAGATTTGGAATTTATAAACATTTTTGGACTTCAAAAATTAATTAAATTAAGTTTTGTAACTAAAAAATTATTAACTATGTTTATGTAACACAAAAATTTATCAAAACTAATTTTGTAATCCAAAGATAAATTAATTTTAGTTATGCAATCCAAAAATAAATTAAATATAGTTATGTAATTCAAATATATATCAAATATAATTATGTAACTCAAAATATTATACAATATACCTTTGTAACTCAAATAATAATATTATCCTAATTATACCGCTTAAAAACTCATCGTGCGATTAAAAATGCTTCGTGATTAAATTGACGTCTGTAAAATCAACAAAGCAGTAATAAAATTAATACCTTCTCACAGATCGTCATCTGTTGACGGGCAGTAAAAATTTCAAAATATGAATGTGTTGGAGTCCAAACAGACTTTTTCGTTGGTAAAAACGGTAACCGGATAGTCAAAACGATGTCCGGTTTCCATCAGAATTAAAATATGGAAATATCACCACTAGCCAAATAAAATATTTAGAATTCAACCGTGAAGTCCGTTTCCCAAAATTACGCACTTTTCAAAATGACCAAAATACCTTGTATATAAAAAATATACAGAAAACATGTTTTTGAAAAACTGAAAAATCAGGGATGTTACAGACGTGGACACCGAAGAGTAATCTTCAAGATGCTGCTTATCTTAGGACATTGTAGTTATGATTGACTGGTCGTTTGTGTCTTTCCATTTTCGAAGTATTTATAAAAAAAGGAATATTACTCTGACCATGTGACATCGAATTGGGGTGTTTTTACTCGTATTTTCTTAATTAATATTAATTGAATTGCAAACCGTTTGAGAACTATTTTATGTAGAAAATTGTACAAGGCCATTGTATGCCTAAGTCTTTCCTAATGCCGTGTTTATAGTATTTGAAATATTTAATTTAGCGACTTTTGATGTGATGTTTTTTGCTTGCAAAATGATTTTTAAAACTCATATTTTCCACAATGAACTACATTTTTCTGCATTTACTCTTAAACAACGCTTTCGGGGTAAAGGGTGTCACAGTAGGTTCATCTACTTTCAAACCAATGCCTCCTCTTTCCTTAGACATATTCTTAAAACCCCAAACAAGATGAGTCATTTTTCATATGTTAGCTCTTTCAGTTAAATACTTTGCTCTCTTTCTTCATCCAGAGGAATTCTAAATTTATTTTCTACTGTTGAGCCTTCATTCTCTAGACGGTAATTTTAAGCTTTTAGCTTCTCATTTTCTTCCTTGATTATTGAGATTAAAATATTCAAATTTTGATACTCAATTGACAGTTTAGAAAATTTCTTTTTTAAAGCTATGTTTTCAAAGAATAGACTTGAGGAGTTTTCTAGAAGCTCGTCAAAAGCATCTTATAATTATGTAAAAGAATTAGTTGTTATCTCATCCTCTGGATCTACATCAGACTCAATACTAGCCATCATACAGGGTTTGGCTTCATCATTTGTCTCTTCTTCGTCTGATGATGAGAGATCAAGATCTTCCCATGTGGCCATGAGTCCTCTCTTTATGTTCTTGAAGACATTCTTCCTTGGTTTGCTCTTTGTTAAGTGTTAGACATTTGGATTTGAAATGCCCTAACTTTTTGCATTCAAAGCATAAGACTTGACTTTTATCATTAAAGTCTTTATTCTCTTTCATTCCTTATGGAACTGCTTCTTGAATCTTTTTTATTTCTTGCGCATGCGCTGTATCTTGCGCTAGATGAAAGATAGCTCATCGTCTGATTCACCATTGTCTCTGTCAGACACATCTTCTTCTTTAGAAGTCTCTTCTACTTGGAGAGCTTTAGACGACTTCTTTGTTGACTTTTAAGGCAATTGACTTGCCTTTTCTTAGTGCTTCTTCTTCATTGAGCTCAAGCTCATGTACTCTTAAGGTTCCTAACAATTCTTCCAAACACAATTGGTTTAAGTCTTTTGTTTCTTGAATTGTTGTAACCTTTGGTCTCCACTATTTGAGTAAGCTCCGTAAAATTTTCCTGACACAATCAGGCGTGGTACAACTTCTGCCCAAAAACCTCAAACCATTAGTAAGTGTTTGGAATCTTCCAAACATTTGTTCAATGCTTTCGCCGTCTTCCATTTTGAAAAGCTCATATTGACAAACATTATGCTATCTTTTGTGTCTCTGACTTGAGACGTGCCTTCATTGGATAGAGCTAAAGTATCCCATAGCTCTTTAGCAGTAGGACAGATGTCACATTTTTCGTATTCAACTTTATTCATGGCACACATAAGATAGTTCCTACCTTTCTGATTCAACTGGTATGCCTTTTTGTGCTCATCAGTCCATTGATTTCTTGGAATAGCAGTACCATCATCAGCACTGTAAAGTGCTCAACCTAGAGACTGAACTCTGGTACTAATTGAAATGAATGGACAAAACACAAGAAGGGGATTGAATTGGGTTTTCAAAACTTTTTCTTAAAACAAAATTCTTTTCAATACGTTTTGCAGTTGTAAACATAGGGAGATGCGAAATTGCTTCTTTTAGAAAGACAAAAGATTTTTGCAGAAATGTGTTTTAGCAAATAACAGCTCTTTTGAAACTGAGTGCTTAAAGAAAGTAAAGAGAGATTGAAAAGCACACATAGCGATTTATACTACTCTCTCCGTCTCATTTTACTTGTCCTCTTAGGTTGTGCACACTTTTTAAGAAAATTATTGAGTTTACTAATTTCTGTGATAAAATAATACTCATTGACTAAAATACCCCTTATAAATTGGAGTAGTAGAGTAGTTAGGTAGAAAAGCCCATTAATTTAGTTGGTTGAGATATTAGGGGTATTTTTGAAAAAAAAAGTAATTAATACTTCTTGATTTTTTAAAGGGACAGTAATTTGAGGCAATAAAATATTCCAAAAGGACAATCAAAATGAGAGAAGGGAATAGTTCACTATCAACCTTAATAGCTACGTCTAGTACTTTCAATCATCAATGATTTACCCACTATAATCAACCCGATTACAACTTGAACGTATCTCTTAGTCAACCTAACTATATGTTCAAGTTCTTAAAATGATACCATTGTGGTGCCTTTAAGGAGATTGCCTTTACTCGGCTTTGGAAGAGTCAAAGAAGGGTTTTTTTGAGTGCAGTAACTCTCAAAGAGAGAATAGAAAATAAATGCTGTCATTTTGTTCTGCATCCATGAAAGCCCATGCTGTAGAAATTGTCGTCTCAGTAGATGTCATACCAATAAATGAGCTACATTTCTGTTTTGGGACCCCTCTAACCCCTCTTATATATATCACGTTGATTGTAAACATTATCAGTCTTGTGATTTTTCAACGTGAATAGTATGCTTCTGGGATTTACCATATTCTTAGTCAGATCATTAACTAAAGACCTCTCTTTTCCACTTAACCGACTTGCATGTGGGTGACCGACTAAAGTTTCTGCCACAAGATGGTTGTGTGTCTCATTCACTACATTAAGCTTCCAACCTTCACCAGTGTTCAAAGGCCTTCTCCGTAGTCTGAATAGGCAATCCCATTTTTGGATTCCAGTTATCTTGTGAGCCAATGTATTCTTGTATTGCCTATATTTTTCACTCCTTTCACAACCCATCACCAACATCGTCTTCCTTCTAGGTGTACCAGTTTCTGACCTCGAAATAACAATAACAAATCATAACTTTTTCCCAACATCTTAGGAGAGGGAAGATGAAAAGAAGAGGGAGGAAGGAGCGGTGGGGGACTTTCTTAAAAAGCGATCCGGAGGACGGTAAAAACCAGGGGGGAGGCGTTGGGTGTGTATGGTAACAATGCTAGAGGTGTATTTAGTAGTTTCCATCAATTTGTTTAGCAAACTACACAGGTGTCGGCACAACATAATGATGAGCCTAAAGGCAAAAGTATGGTTGTTACTAAATGGGCCTTACCAATAGGCCTTCGATTGTCTTTATAGGCCATTATTAAATGTACCCCCACCTGTTGAGTACACCCCCTAATTATGTCAATTAACCAAAATATCCCTAAAAAAATCACAAAACTCGTGAAGCTCCCGAAATTCGAATTTTCGGTAAAAAAAAAAAGTTTCTTTATTGGAAATTCGAATTTTCGGTATACATTTGTATACTGAAAATTGGAATTTCAGGTAAAGAAAATTTTTTTGTAAAAAAATACTGTAAATTTGTAATTTACGGTACACAAATAAAATTTTGTGTACCGAAAATTCGAATTTTCGGTAACAAAAAAAATTTGTGTACCGGAAATTAGAATTTTTGGTAACAAAGAAAAATTTTGTGTACCGAAAATTCCAATTTCCAGTATACAAAACACACGCGCGGTTCAGGAAGATTAAAATCAAACAAGCAATAATAAAAAAACTTTTCACTTTTTTTTTTTGCACCAGTCACCTCAACGCCGAGGCGCGCTTTAACAAACAGTGCAACTTGTGCTACATCTAAATTGAGAGCCACTAAGCCACTCTTTCCATGCTTCCCAAACAGCATGTCTGGCTTCACAACCAATTTGGTTGACGATAGCCATGGGTGTTGGTTTGTCAATTCAGTAAAGTCTGTTGATTCAGTGACCTAAGCAAAATCATAAATAGTCCAGTTAAATATAAATAGGTGATGAACGTATTGAATTCAGAGCATAGAGCATAATAAAACAAATTTCATATAAAAGGAAGGAAAGAGGTGGATGATTGAAGCGAATTTTTGAACCTGAACTGATTGGATGTCAAGGTCAATGGAGGCGAGACGTTTGAGGTGTTCTTTGAGGAGCCTCTTCGACTGGTACTCTCTGATCTTCTTCCTCACCATTTTTTAATTGTGATTGATCTCAAACGCAAACAAGGAGGAGGAGGGGGGTATGTCGATTTTAAAGTGTGGCGTTGCGACGGGTTAGGTGAGGTCGGTGCTGTAATTGATCATTACGTTGGTTGGTCGTTCGAAGAAGAGAAGAGAAAGAGAAGGCCGGTGGGTGATTGCGAAATGCCAACTGACAACTGATTTACTGATAGATTTTCTACCTGTATCTATATCTGTAAGTGTAACCAGCAATCTTTTTTTGTATACCGAAAATTCCAATTTTCAGTATACAATTTTTTTTTTTTACATACCGGAAATTCGAATTTCCAATACACAAAAAAAAAAATTGTTACCGGAAATTCGAATTTCCGGTACATAATTTTTTTTTGTTACCGATTTGTGTACCGTAAATTACAAATTTACAGTATTTTTTTACAAAAAAATTTTCTTTACCGGAAATTCGAATTTTCGGTAAAGAATTTTTTTTTTTACCGAAAATTCGAATTTCCGGGGGCTTCACGGGTTTTGTTATTTTTTTAGGGATATTTTGATCAAATCACATAATTGGGGGGTTTACTCAACAGGTGGGGGTGCATTTAATAACGGCCTCTTTATATCAGGGGACAATTCCAATACATTAACGTCATTTTTGTTGTTGACAAAAAAAAATGATTTTATTTTTTCAGTACATTAACCTAATTAGTTGACACCTCCCATTTTTGTCAGTATGCACTTATCCCTCTGTAAGTTTATTTTCGAATGACATAATTGGTCTGAAAATAAATTTTCTGACAACAAAATGATATATCTCTAGAAATAAACTTTCGGAACATGGGTACATGCTAGCAAAAATAGGGGTGTCTTTAGTTAGTACCTACTTTTTTGCCTTTGGTTGTCTTTATAATCATGGACCAATCATGTATAAAAAAGCTAGTACCAAACCTCTCCGAGTAAGTCACCAATTTAATTCTTGAATTTGTAGAGGTTTAGCAATTTGATCCCTAAAATTAACAAAATATTCAAATGATATCTGAAATTGAGAATTTTTGATCACACTAGTCCATCCCAAGCAATTTCGTGAAATTGACCGATCGAAAAAAGACTAACGTGATCGAGAATTTTCAATTTAAATATCCTTTTGGAATTTCATTAATTTTTAGGAACCAAATTGACTTATACCTATAATTTTAGAGAATAAATTAGTGATTCACTCGACTTTTTTATTTGAGACGAGACTTTTTAGGTGATGGGCCTAATACAAGGACTTGTGGAGTCTTCCCCTGGAGTCGACTTGACTACACCTTGTGGTTGTTTAAAAGAAACTATAATAATACTTTTACCAAACCATCACTTAATAATATGGCTAAATTGCAATTTTGGTCCCCTTATTTTGTTCAATTTTTTATTTTAGTCCCTCTATTTCTAATTTTGGACATTTAGTCCCCACATTTTTCAAATCTCTGAATTTGGGCCCCCTATCTCTAATTTTGGTCAAAATTAGGTGATGTGACAGGTCAAATACTGATATGGCAAGTGACTGGACTGTAAAGTCAGCCATACTTATTTAAAATAAACAAAAAAAATCATTTAATTTATTTTTTCAATTAAATAAATAAAATTGAAGAAATAAAATCATAAAAATCTTTCCCTTCCTCTCGCTCTCGTTCTGTCTCTTCCTCTCACCCAGATCTGTCTCTTCTTCTTCGCCCAGAGTCTGCAACGAGTAAATAGCAACAGAGGAAGAAAACCAACACGTTGGGGTTTTGCCACCCAGAAATATGCAAACTCATACTTCTTCTTCCTCACCCAGAAACACCATCTTCTTCAACCCAAAAACCCAGAAACATAGAAGCCCACCCCCATAAACTTAAATATGCTTTATTTTTCCTTCTCCTTTTTCTACCTTAATTATTCAAGGGTCTCCTATTAACACGTCTATGTCATTGCATATATACAAATCGATAAAACTAAGTTAAAATACATGAAGTCAGGTACATGGATTAGGAACCTTGTAGCAGCGAATACGTTCTTAAAATACAAAAAAAAAAATGAAGATTGAAAAACAAAACCACTAACTCTGGAAGATGTCTGTTAGCAAGCCCAACATAACTAAGAGCACAAGCCCAATTACTGAGCATCCACAGTCCAAGAGGGTTAGCAAAAGGCCCACATATCTGCAAGACTTTGTGTAAGGAATATACCAGGTTCTAGAAGGGTACAGCTCACCTCCCTTTGATTCCCTTCAACCGATCTGTTGCTAGTCTGTTAGCACATTTTCATTTCTGTTTGCAAATCTCTCTCTCTGGCATTCTGTTGCTAGATTCCATTTCCTGTATTCTAGGGGAGCCCTTAGATCGTCTCTTGTAATAGCCATTGGATCAGTGATTGTATTGATTATAAATATGACAAGGAATGAATGAATAAGCAGGAAGAAAGTTAATTCAATTCCCTTCTCTATATTCTTCTTAGGAGGCTCCCTTGGCCTATCAATTCAAGGAACCAAAACATAACAAATTGGTGCTGTCATTGACCACCAAATTCACCTCCTTCCTAACTCAAACCCCATTAACGTCCGTCCATACCGTTACCCCCATTTCCAGAAATGTGAAATTGAAAAACAAATCCATGATCTGCTTCCTGGTTCTCTAAATTGGACCTCCGGCAAGGCTTCCACCAGATTCGCATGTCACCGGATGACATACCAAAGACAGCCTTTCGCACTCACTTGGGACATTATGAATACCGCGTCATGCTGTAACGACCCGTTTCCAGATCGCTACGAAGCCAAAAGAAGCCTATATGTGACGTGTTTTTAAAAACGGTACTCTTGTGCCCTTTAGAAAAATGCGATATATTTTTTTTTAAATAATAGTGCTCGTCAAGCACACACAGAGTACTTACAGCGTTTCGAAACATGGTGTAACTAGGACACAAGACTCAAATGCTGATAAAGCGTACATGCATCAATACATAAGTCATATATATACAGTATGTGCAAAATGATAGAGTAGAAAATGTGCAAAGAAATACACCTATGGTATGAAGACTCTCTCGAGAGAAACCATACCCTGGGGGTACTCTCGGCAGACACCCACGCAGGGGGCTGCTCTAAAAGTGAAACCACCAGTCTACCCTGTGACAACAAAACATCACCCGGCCCAACTGGTCACCAACTCACTGTACACAAAAGACATAAGCTACAGTCATCCAAAAGTAACATACACAGTCAGATAATCACAAACGCGCATCGGTCCGTCATGACAAATAAAAGACATCACCCGGGTCCTCGAAGAAGTCCTCCTCGTCATTGTCCACCATCGGGTTCCTCGTGTCCACTCCATCGCCTGGGTAACCATCATTGGTTGAAGGCACCACGGGAAAGGGTCAACTTCTCAAATAATCATAAAAATAGCAATTCATAAAGCAAGCCACAAGATGCACAATCTCTCAAAACGCAACTCAAACACACCCGCAAGACACTCTCGACAATTCCGGAAATAACGCCGATCCATCCACTGAACGCCAGCCGTAGCTTTGGGCTCTCCGCTCACCCTAGGACATTCAGCTTAGGTTCCCTGACGCCACGAAACTCCACAATTTTCGGCTTATCAACGATGCTGAATCTCCACTCCGGCACTATTCAGATCGAGAATCGTCCCGACGACAATCGAATCTCCATTAGGCACTATTCGGATCGAGAAACACTCAGACGACACTGAATCTCCATTCCGGCACTATTCAGGTCGAGAAACACTCAGACGACACTGAATCTCCATTCCGCCACTATTCAGGTCTAAAACTCTGATGACACTGAATCTCCATTCCTAAGACTATTCAGGTCCGGGATCGTCCCACTACAGGCTAACAATGATACTGAATCCCCATTCCGGCACTATCCAGATCAGAGTTACCACAAAACGCGACAACTCCAAACGACATGACTAAGCTCTCACACCTCAACGAACAATTCACCGCACACGATAATTCAAAGAGTTATACGCAAGATTATTCGACCGCATATCAAATAATAAGAGCATGCTTAATATGAAGAAACGCAATTCAGCAATTTAAGCAATAAAAGCAGTTTGCATGAAGAAACGCAATTCAACGATACAAACAGCACAAACAATTCACAGCTCAATAACAACCGACAACAACCAACTCATAAAATTCACCCCTCTGCAACTCTATGGAGTTCACAGAGAGGAACAAACAAGTGTGGGGGGTTGGGGACAGCTACCAACCACTTGCAGACAAGCCCACTAAAATAATCAGCATATAAAAATATTAAAGCGAAGGGGTACAAGACCCTCACTTCAAACCCTTAGGTTCTCAGACTTCTTCGCGTAAACGCTTGAAATTAAATTCTAACAATATCTAAGGTAGCCCTTACAAAAGGACATACAACAATAAATATAAATGTGAAGCGCCCTTACTGCTTGTCACTGCTAACACTGCTTCTACGTCCTCGGGTCCGCTTCCACGTGCACCTCGATTTCCGCGCCGCACGATCTCAGAACTTCGATTCCTATTACATGTACAACTTAGTACAAACTAGGAATTCTAATAACACTTAGTTCTCACTTATCCCTTACTTAACCCAACACTCAAGAATCCAAAGAAAATAACATTTAAAAACAAAGGTTTCTTGCATAACAAGTAACTCAAGATAACTCTTTTAACTAGTTTGAAAAACTTTCACATAAACAAACATTTACACAACTAAGGCATAAATAATGTTTTTCACTAAAAACCCTCTAGGCCTCTCGGCTTCTAGCTGGTTTTTCTTCAAAACTTTTTATGAAAAGCTTCTTTCATACATGCAAGCATTCTAAGTACTAAATCAAGCTCAAATACAATTTCAAGCCTTATTTCAAGTAACACATACTAAGCACAATTTAATCAAAACCAAGTTTATGTTTCTTAAAAATGTTTTTCATCATGCTTCAACAATTAAAATAAGACCATATACAATCATGCTAGAATTTAAAGCATAAAAAGAAAATCAATTTCCTACATGCCCTTTTTAATCCCTCTAAACTCAATTTTATACCAAAACTTATCTAACACCAAACTAATCATGCAATTTAATCCCAAATAGTCCTAAGATCATATTAAACACATTATCACATACTTAAACACTTATTTAGACAATTAAATAACATGTTTCTCAAGACTCAAGAATAGAGAAAATTTGCAAACTAACATGTTACTCCTAGTTAAATTAAATTACACATGCAATTAGCATCTAATCAATTCCTACAACACATATAAATCATTAATTACAAGATTTAAGCAAGATTACACAATTCCCCTCTTTCTCATGCTTAGGGTTTTTCGATTAAAGCTCAAGGAAAGAGTTCTATGATGTTTCAATCATGAATCAACAACAACCAACAACAAACAAGTAACATATTAAAACATAAAACAAGCAAAGATCAAAATACTAAAAATGGGGGAAGGTGGCGTTAATTTCTGCAGAAAACAGAGGGAAAAAAATTGTTTTTAAGCTCATACAAATGGTTAGAAAGATAGGTAGTAGGATGAGGAAGAAAACCTAGCAATTAATCAAAGTTTGGAAACAAAAAAACTAGTTAAAATGGAAGGGGAAAAGCCACGCCAACAGCAGCAAGGAGGGGAGGAAAAATCTGATTTCCTTACCTCAAATGATGATCAAGAGGATGATCTAGGTAGAGGAGATAATTTGGAAGAACTTTGATGAAGGAAGTTAACTCAAAAACTCAAAGATATGTAAGTTATTGGCAATGGAAGTTGAAACCCATTTTTTTTCTCAAGAGAAAAAGAAAGAAGAAGATGAAGATGAAGATGAAGGGAGAAGGTGGGGGAGGCGTGAAATGGTGCTGAAAAATGGGAGGGGTGGTTCACCTTTTATGCATAAAAAAATGACTTAACTCATTAATAATAATAATAATAATCCACATTAGGTAAAAAGTAAAAAAAATAAATCATACATAATATGACACCTATCCCCTAACCATATCCTCTAGTCTTACCCACCTAATCTCACATCTCTCATAGTTATCCACTAATTCTAGAGTCTAGGGATTGTTTAAAACACGGTGACGAAATACCGCGTTACCGATAAACTCGTGAAAAATAATTTAACAAGAAATTAATTCATCGCGTGAAAATATTTAATTATAATTAATAAAAATCATGACAAATATTCAAAAATGGTCCCAACAAGTTACGATTCGATTTTCATCGAAATCGGAGTTCATTTATAATTTTATCTGCGGTGAAACCGCCCGGCGATCCGAAACGCGTCAAAACTTCGTTAGAATTTTTCGACGATTTTCAAACCGTGGATTAATATAAAATATTAATTTTCAAATATAGTTTGATCTTGATTTAATTAATACACTTTCTCAGAGAACAAGAAATTGCTTTATTACAGCGTAAATATGACAAATTACACTAAATAACGCTAATTAACGTATCGCGAAAATATGGGTGTTACAATACTCCCCCTCTAAAAATAGTTTCGCCTCAAACTACAGTCGCACGAAGTTTAGAAAACTAGATCGAGATCGCTCTCGCATCTTCTCTGCTAACTTCCAAGTTGCATCAGCATGCATCCCAAACCTTGGTGTGACTCATCGCAATAAACCTCGTAAGGCTCCCCAGGTTGAGGCAAAATCAACGTTGGTGCTGTTGTCAGAAGCTTCTTCAATCTCTGAAACCTGAATTCGCACTCTTCAGTCCAAGAAAAAAAAAAGATCCTTCCTCGTAAGTCGTGTAAGCGGTGCTACAATCTTTGGAAGACCCTCAATACATCTCCGGTAGTAGCCTACTAAACCGACAACTTCGGATATCTGCCACAGTCTTCGGCTGTTCCCACGCTTACACAGTACAATCTTGGCTGGATCCACAACTATTCCACTCCGAATGTTGACATGTTCGAGAAAGTTTACCTCTGCAAGCCAAAATTCACACTTCGAAAAGTTGGCATAAAGCTGCTTCTCCCGCAGCATCTGTAGTACTTGGCGTGGATGCTCTTCTCTGCTCCCCGGATAAATCAAGATGTCGTCCGTAAATACCGTCGCAACTGGTACATTCTTCAACTTGGTCGCTTGGTAACTTCTAAACTAGCGAGGGAATATGAAATCCTGAGCTCTCTCTTACAAATATCTTCGATAGAATTAACAGAAAGGTATGTAAAGACTCCAAATTAGGAAAAACTACGATTTTTGGGTACAGTCCCGAAGGATATGGTAATTCGAAAACCAATCCGACCCTAGAATAATGGTAAGACTTTTAAAGATACGCGACTCGAATTGACAGAGACTTACTACACTCAACAATCACTACACAACGAAGTCATGCAGTGTGAGAAACTAGGGTCTTAGCAGTTGAAGTAACACTACTAAGTCGAAAAATAAAACAGTCAAAAGCAATTTTAAACCAGTTCACACAATCCAAGAAAATAAATAATGTGTGACATTCGGATCGAAGATTATGGATAGAGAGTTACCCTCAATTTCGTAGTTCCTCTGAGTTAGATCTCCTGATCGCCCTGCTTCTTTGCCACCCATGCAGAAAACTCTACCCCTGGTAACCTGGCGCTTCCTCCTTGCCTCCGCGGCGTTCACTCTTGGTTCCGTCTTTGGAGCTTCGCAGTCCTTGGCTAAATGCCCAGGTTTGCCACAGTTGAAACACGTTCCATCTCTCGCAGGACAATCTCTGGCAGTATGCCCCGGTTTTCCACAGCGATAACAAATCACGTCGGCGCTAGTCTGACTCTCACCTTTCGCATCCTGAGCCATCGGGCGATACTGTCCTCTGTCGCCGTTCTCTTGAGGTCGATCGTATGGCTTCTGCGATGGTTGTTTCCCTTTCTGATTTCGATCACTCTGTCTGATCGGCCCTCCAGAGTTGTTGCCTCCCTGGTTGAGTCTTCGGTTCTTCATAGTCTCCACTTCCCTACACTTCTCGACCAGTTGTTGAAATTGTCTAATTTCCAGTGGCAGCACTGAATCCTGAATGTCATCACGGAGTCCCTCCATGAACCTATGACACATATACCCTTCATCCACCGTCTGTCGGAAGAAAACAAAGTATCGAGATAGTGACTCAAACTTCGCAGCATACTCGCCGATCGTCATGTTGCCCTGTCGTACTTTCAGAAAGTCATCTCCCAGCTTGGTCCTTGCACTAAGGGGAAAGTACTTGTCCAGGAACTTCTCCCGGAAAGATGCCCAAGTGATCTCCTGATGGTTTGCCTCCATCATCAGCCTAGTACTCCTCCACCAGTACTCCGCATCTCCTAAGAGCAGGTAAGTTGCATAGTTCACCTTAACCTCAGCTGGGCAGCGTAGTACCTCGAAAATCTTCTCTACTTCTTGTAGCCATAGGTCTGCCTTCTCCGGGTTAGCCTCTCCACGAAACTTCGGAGGATCATGTCGATGAAAATCAACCAATCCCCTTGATTCGGCAGCTCGTGCCTCTCTCTCTTGCTTCTGTAGATCCCGTTGAGTCTTAGCAGCAGTCTGTTGGGCAACCGCAGTCGCCATTTCAGTCATCGCTTGAATTGCTCGATCCATGTTAGAGTTATCGGATCCGGTTGCAGGGTCTCTACGAGGTGGCATTAGATTTCGAAAAATCCAAAACCTGCCAGAACTCACAAACAAAGGGGTGTGTTAACACACATTGCTTCAATCAAGAAACAATCTAAGCAATTGACAAACAACTACTATACTTAGCAAACAATGACAATACCAAACAGCTAATCACACCACAAGCACAACTCGACACGGTGACCAGTTCCAATTTTCCTATGCACAGTCCTGTTAGACCAAACTGCTCTGATACCACCATTGTAACGACCCGTTTCCAGATCGCTACGAAGCCAAAAGAAGCCTATATGTGACGTGTTTTTAAAAACGGTACTCTTGTGCCCTTTAGAAAAATGCGATATATTTTTTTTTAAAACAATAGTGCTCGTCAAGCACACACAGAGTACTTACAGCATTTCGAAACATGGTGTAACTAGGACACAAGACTCAAATGCTGATAAAGCGTACATGCATCAATACATAAGTCATATATATACAGTATGTGCAAAATGACAGAGTAGAAAATGTGCAAAGAAATACACCTATGGTATGAAGACTCTCGAGAGAGAAACCATACCCTGGGGGTACTCTCGGCAGACACCCACGCAGTGGGCTGCTCCAAAAGTGAAACCACCAGTCTACCCTATGACAACAAAACATCACCCGGCCCAACTGGTCACCAACTCACTGTACACAAAAGACATAAGCTACAGTCATCCAAAAGTAACATACACAGTCAGATAATCACAAACGCGCATCGGTCCATCATGACAAATAAAAGACATCACCCGGGTCCTCGTAGAAGTCCTCCTCGTCATTGTCCACCATCGGGTCCCTCGTGTCCACTCCATCGCCTGGGTAACTATCATTAGTTGAAGGCACCACGGGAAAGGGTCAACTTCTCAAATAATCATAAAAATAGCAATTCATAAAGCAAGCCACAAGATGCACAATCTCTCAACGCCAGCCGTAGCTTTGGGCTCTCCGCTCACCCTAGGACATTCAGCTTAGGTTCCCTGACGCCACGAAACTCCACAATTTTCGGCTTATCAACGATGCTGAATCTCCACTCCGGCACTATTCAGATCGAGAATCGTCCCGACGACACTGAATCTCCATTCCGGCACTATTCAGGTCGAGAAACACTCAGACGACACTGAATCTCCATTCCGGCACTATTCAGGTCGAGAAACACTCAGACGACACTGAATCTCCATTCCGGCACTATTCAGGTCTAAAACTCTGATGACACTGAATCTCCATTCCGGCACTATTCAGGTCCGGGATCGTCCCACTACAGGCTAACAATGATACTGAATCCCCATTCCGGCACTATCCAGATCAGAGTTACCACAAAACGCGACAACTCCAAACGACATGACTAAGCTCTCACACTTCAACGAACAATTCACCGCACACGATAATTCAAAGAGTTATACGCAAGATTATTCGACCGCATATCAAATAATAAGAGCATGCTTAATATGAAGAAACGCAATTCAGCAATTTAAGCAATAAAAGCAGTTTGCATGAAGAAACGCAATTCAACGATACAAACAGCACAAACAATTCACAGCTCAATAACAACCGACAACAACCAACTCATAAAATTCACCCCTCTGCAACTCTATGGAGTTCACAGAGAGGAACAAACAAGTGTGGGGGGTTGGGGACAGCTACCAACCACTTGCAGACAAGCCCACTAAAATAATCAGCATATAAAAATATTAAAGCGAAGGGGTACAAGACCCTCACTTCAAACCCTTAGGTTCTCAGACTTCTTCGCGTAAACGCTTGAAATTAAATTCTAACAATATCTAAGGTAGCCCTTACACAAGGACATACAACAATAAATATAAATGTGAAGCGCCTCATCGCTTGTCATCGCTAACATCGCTTCTACGCCCTGGTCCGCTTCCACGTGCACCTCGATTTCCGCGCCGCACGATCTCAGAACTTCGATTCCTATTACATGTACAACTTAGTACAAAATAGGAATTCTAATAACACTTAGTTCTCACTTATCCCTTACTTAACCCAACACTCAAGAATCCAAAGAAAATAACATTTAAAAACAAAGGTTTCTTGCATAACAAGTAACTCAAGATAACTCTTTTAACTAGTTTGAAAAACTTTCACATAAACAAACATTTACACAACTAAGGCATAAATAATGTTTTTCACTAAAAACCCTCTAGGCCTCTCGGCTTCTAGCTGGTTTTTCTTCAAAACTTTTTATGAAAAACTTCTTTCATACATGCAAGCATTCTAAGTACTAAATCAAGCTCAAATACAATTTCAAGCCTTATTTCAAGTAACACATACTAAGCACAATTTAATCAAAACCAAGTTTATGTTTCTTAAAAATGTTTTTCATCATGCTTCAACAATTAAAATAAGACCATAAACAATCATGCTAGAATTTAAAGCATAAAAAGAAAATCAATTTCCTACATGCCCTTTTTAATCCCTCTAAACTCAATTTTATACCAAAACTTATCTAACACCAAACTAATCATGCAATTTAATCCCAAATAGTCCTAAGATCATATTAAACACATTATCACATACTTAAACACATATTTAGACAATTAAATAACATGTTTCTCAAGACTCAAGAATAGAGAAAATTTGCAAACTAACATGTTACTCCTAGTTAAATTAAATTACACATGCAATTAGCATCTAATCAATTCCTACAACACATATAAATCATTAATTACAAGATTTAAGCAAGATTACACAATTCCCCTCTTTCTCATGCTTAGGGTTTTTCGATTAAAGCTCAAGGAAAGAGTTCTATGATGTTTCAATCATGAATCAACAACAACCAACAACAAACAAGTAACATATTAAAACATAAAACAAGCAAAGATCAAAATACTAAAAATGGGGGAAGAAAAATTTGTTTTTAAGCTCATACAAATGGTTAGAAAGATAGGTAGTAGGATGAGGAAGAAAACCTAGCAATTAATCAAAGTTTGGAAACAAAAAAACTAGTTAAAATGGAAGGGGAAAAGCCACGCCAACAGCAGCAAGGAGGGGAGGAAAAATCTGATTTCCTTACCTCAAATGATGATCAAGAGGATGATCTAGGTAGAGGAGATAATTTGGAAGAACTTTGATGAAGGAAGTTAACTCAAAAACTCAAAGATATGTAAGTTATTGGCAATGGAAGTTGAAACCCATTTTTTTTCTCAAGAGAAAAAGAAAGAAGAAGATGAAGATGAAGATGAAGGGAGAAGGTGGGGGAGGCGTGAAATGGTGCTGAAAAATGGGAGGGGTGGTTCACCTTTTATGCATAAAAAAATGACTTAACTCATTAATAATAATAATAATAATAATCCACATTAGGTAAAAAGTAAAAAAAATAAATCATACATAATATGACACCTATCCCCTAACCATATCCTCTAGTCTTACCCACCTAATCTCACATCTCTCATAGTTATCCACTAATTCTAGAGTCTAGGGATTGTTTAAAACACGGTGACGAAATACCGCGTTACCGATAAACTCGTGAAAAATAATTTAACAAGAAATTAATTCATCGCGTGAAAATATTTAATTATAATTAATAAAAATCATGACAAATATTCAAAAATGGTCCCAACAAGTTACGATTCGATTTTCATCGAAATCGGAGGTCATTTATAATTTTATCTCGGTGAAACCGCCTTGGCGATCCGAAACGCTGGCGTCAAAACTTCGTTAGAATTTTTCGACGATTTTCAAACCGTGGATTAATATAAAATATTAATTTTCAAATATAGTTTGATCTTGATTTAATTAATACACTTTCTCAGAGAACAAGAAATTGCTTTATTACAGCGTAAATATGACAAATTACACTAAATAACGCTAATTAACGTATCGCGAAAATATGGGTGTTACACATGCCGTTTGGGCTATGCAACGCGCCATCTTCATTTCAAGCCGCCATGAACGATCTTCTCCAACCCTTCCTTCGCAGGTTTGTGACAGTTTTTTTTGATGATATACTTGTTTACAGTTCATCATTGGAATCTCACATTGATCATTTGGAGCAAGTTTTCCTCAAATTAGTCGCAGGGCAATTTTTCCTGAAGCGTTCCAAGTGTTTGTTCGCCCAACGCCAGTTGGAATACCTGGGTCACATTGTATCCTCTCATGGCGTTCAACCGGAACCATCCAAAATACAGGCAATGTTGGATTGGCCAGTACCCCACTCTGTTACTGCCTTGCGTGGCTTCCTTGGTTTAACTGGGTTCTATAGGAAATTCATTCGCAACTACGCTCACATTGCTGCTCCGCTTACATCCTTGCTCCGCAAAGATGCCTTTATTTGGTCCACCGAATCCCAATTAGCTTTCGATGCTCTCAAACAAGCCATGACAGCAGCACCCATACTTGCTCTCCATGACTTCTCTATTCCATTCATCCTCGAGACTGATGCTTCAGGGTCAGCAATGGGCGTCGTATTGATGCAGAACAATCACCCCATTGCCTTCTTCAGCAAACCTTTCTGCTCACGCCTCCAACGATCTTCCACTTATGTCCGTGAATTACATGCCATTACTACTGCTGTGAAGAAATGGAGACAGTACCTCCTGGGCCATAAATTCATCATTTTTACAGACCATAAGAGCCTGAAGGAACTACTTGCGCAAATCATTCAAACTCCTGAGCAAAGAAGTGTGATCTCTCCAAACTAATGGGTATGACTACTCCATTCAATATAAACCTGGCAAGAATAATGTCGTTGCAGATGCTTTATCTCGCATTCCCGAGGCTACTCCCAACACTTGCCTCACTCTATCAATGCCTCATTTCACATTCTTAGCGCACTTACGCAAGTCCCTTGCTGCCAGCCCACACTTTGTCACCTTGCACCATGCGATTGAGCGCCTCCCTCTACTTATCCTGACCACAGATTACACCAGGGACTCATCCTATATAAGGATAAGATATGGATTGACTCATCCTCACCTTTTTGCACACTCTTACTGGAAGAATTTCACAGTTCACCACTGGGTGGTCACATGGGCATTCAGAAAACACTGGCTCGCCTCCAGGCAAACTTCTATTGGCCCACCTTGCGCCGTGATGTTCAATCTTTTATTGTTCAATGTCACACATGCCAGCAGATCAAATCAGACACACAACGCCCGGCAGGTCTACTCCAACCTCTTCCCATTCCCTCTGCAGTATGGGAGGACCTATCATTGGACTTCATTACCGGTCTGCCACCCTCTCACGGTTACAGTGTGATTCTGGTCGTCGTGGATTGCTTCTCAAAGGGAGTTCACCTGGGCGCCCTCCCACCTCACTATACTGCACACAAGGTGGCCCTTCTTTTCATAGATATTGTGTGCAAACACCATGGCATGCCAAGAAGTCTAGTAAGCGACCGCGATCCATCTTCATTAGTAAGTTTTGGCGTGAATTGTTCAATCTTTCCGGCACCAAGTTGCGAATGAGCACGGCGTACCATCCAGAGACGGATGGCCAAACTGAGGTTTTCAACCGCGGTGCTGAGCAAAGACTTCGATCATTCGTCCACCCTCGTCCTTCTCAATGGTACAAATTCCTTGCCTTGGCTGAGTGGTCTTACAACACTTCGATCCACACTTCTACTGGGTTCTCACCTTATCACATTATCTATGGGAAACCTCCCCCTACAATCCCACACTACTTGCTCGACACTTCCACAATTGAAGCTGTGGAGTCCATGCTAGACTCACGCCAGCAACTTCTTCTCCAACTACAGAAGAACCTCACAAAAGCCCAGGAACAGATGAAGCTTTATGCAGATCGCAAACGCCGTGAGGTGACTTTCACTGTGGGTGACTATGCTTATGTTCGACTTCGACCCTATAGGCAACACTCTGCTACTGGTGGCTCGTACAACAAACTCTCCAAGCGATTCTACGGCCCATATCAGATCCTGCGGCGAATTGGCCCGGTCGCTTATGAATTGGAACTTCCTCCCCAGTCCAAAATTCATCCGGTGCTCCATTGTTCATTGCTGAAAGTGCACAAAGGACCTATCAGCTGTGATACCTCTCCTCTGCCACCTACCTCTTTTGACAACAATCCAGTGGTTCAACCACTGTCCATTCTTGATTCGAAACTTGATGTTTCAGTGGACCCTCCAATCAAACTGGTTTTAGTCCAATGGGCAGGGCTTGCACCAGAAGATGCTAGCTGGGAGAAATGGGATGACTTGCGTGAAACTTACCACCTTGAGGACAAGGTGTCTTTCCCAGCCAATGGTAATGTTAGCAAGCCCAACATAACTAAGAGCACAAGCCCAATTACTGAGCATCCACAGTCCAAGAGGGTTAGCAAAAGGCCCACATATCTGCAAGACTTTGTGTAAGGAATATACCAGGTTCTAGAAGTGCACACCACCTCCCTTTGATTCCCTTCAACCGATCCGTTTGCTAGTCTGTTAGCACATTTTCATTTATGTTTGCAAATCTCTCTCGGCATTACATTTGCTAGATTCCATTTCTGTATTCTAGGGAGCCCTTAGATCGTCTCTTGTAATAGCCATTGGATCAGTGATTGTATTGATTATAAATATGACAAGGAATGAATGAATAAGCAGGAAGAAAGTTAATTCAATTCCCTTCTCTATATTCTTCTTAGGAGGCTCCCTTGGCCTATCAATTCAAGGAACCAAAACATAACAATGTCTCTTAGCGACCTCTGCTATTTTTATTTTTATTTTTGTTCTACCTCTTCTCCCACCACAATGAAAACAAAAACACCAGAAAATTGTGAAGTAGAAGTTGTTAGGATGCCGATGAAATGAAGGAAATCGTGAAACAGCATAAACCATGACCTTCATTCAACCATGACCTTCAACAGAACTTCAAATGAAGAAGAAAACAGGGAACCCAGAAACCCAATCTTCACCGGGGAAGAAAACACGGAAAAACTAATAATCTGTGAAAGGTGTGGGTGTGGGGTGGAGGCAGGAAGCCAATGGGGAGGGCGCTGGCAAAGAAGGGGGTCGTTTCTGTGTTTTCAGAAGGTGGGATGAATTTCTGGGTTGAAGGTTGAAGCTGTGGAACCCTATTAATTTTTGTTTTATTTTAAAAGTTAATTAAAGATAACGAGTCAACAAAGCCATGTGTGCTCAATAATCTGAGTCAACTCCGATTAGTGTGCCACATTAATCGCAATATACAAATCAGCGAGTCCAGTCACTTGTGATATCAGTATTTGATCTGCCACATCATCTGATTTTGACCAAAATTAGAGATAGGAGACCCAATTTCAGAGATTTAAAAAATACGGGGACTAAATGTCCGAAATTAGAAATAGAGGAACTAAAATAAAAAATTGAACAAAATAGAGGGACCAAAATTGTAATTTAGCCTAATAATATGGAAGGTTGGATGATTTTGTACGTGTGTATGTAAAATCATTAATTTGGATTGTATAAAAGAATTGTTTATTTGGATCACAATTCCCAGTTTTCTAAAGCATAAGATATTAGAGCATCTTTATCTTTATCAGTGGTATTGTGCGTTCCTTTAAAATCCACCCGGCGTTTCTCATTTCTTATTGACAGCTACGTTGCAGTGGCGTTCCTTTAAATTAAAACAACGTGAATGGCAGAAATAACGCAAACCAAATTAAAGCAATGGTTGCACAGTAAATTTGTCCTATGTGTAAAAATAGAGCCCACAAAAAAATTAAAGCAACGCAAAGTAATTCCCCACCAATAAAGTTGCTCTTAAGATGAACCGCAGAAAATAAAGCACAGGGTTGAGTATCATTGATAAAAACAAAAAAGGAAAGAAGAAACTCAATTTAGATTTTTGACAACCACAAATAACAAATTACAGATTTGTTAGAATTCGCTTTTTTTTTTTTCCTCTTATGGCTACCTCTCATCTAATTTTCAACAATATTAACATGTCATTAACATGAAACTGAATTACATGAAACATTATGCAACCAAGTTACAAACTTAAATAAACCTTTCATCCGATTTTCTCACGTATGATTCCTTTAAGGGACCCGACCATTTTCTAGTCCAAGCTCCAATTTTCTGCTCTACAAAGTACATCTCAACTGCGAAATATACAGCCAATGGCCAGAAGTTTATGCCTCCTAACACTCCTAGAACTTGGTTGAAGTATGGAAACAAAATTGCAAGTCCAGTTGTTGATATCACATAAGCTGTTCCAAAACAGAACCTGAAAAAATAGTGAAAGAATAAGTTCAGAGGTAACTTGAGCATATTGCTACTATAGCAATTTCACTGCAGGTAACTTGAACCAAGGGATGTTAATTACTTTGCTATAGGTTAATTGCCTTGCTTTCTCTTTTGGTAACATGTTGGATTGTTGGTTCTGCAAACATGTTTTAGTCATGTGACAGTAAAATTATGATATGAATATAATTTTTGGATGCATAATGTTGTTTCATCAAATTGACATGAAGCTAATCCAAAAAGCACTCCTTATAAGCATAAACAATTCATGGTCTTATTGTAAAACAAAGTTAATTTTTGATTACTGGTACCTGATATCCTCCCACCAGATGAAGAGTAATGCAAGCATTAGCAAGGTCAACAAGCCAGTAAGGCTCATAAAATCCAAACCCTGTCAAGAGATTTCCTGGTGTAGCATTTCCAAAAGCTGCATATCCAAAGCATCCATAAAAGAGGTAGAAGAATGTTGTAATGAAGATTGCAATCATGGAGACCTTTTTCATGGTTTGATTCTCCGGTGGTGGGGACTCTAGTGTGATGAAAGAGAAGAAAAGAGACAAAAGAAAAGGAATGAAAAGAAAGAAGGAAAAAAAAAAAATCTCTTGAAAAAGGAGAGTGAGGTAAAAAGAGTGTTGTTGGTAAGACTTTCTATGCTTAACCTTAACCTTGAATTCAAATTTGATTTTTTGCCTCCTTATGCTAACAATTTCTCTAGCGTTGTTGATCTCTTTTTAAGCATGCTTAGGGAAGATTATTTAAAAAATGTAACCCGCGGTTTGGTGCCTTATGCTATTACTCTCAAATTGGAAGTTTCCAAAGGATGTGCTTGAAGAAATTGATTAAAGGAAGCTTCTTCCGGTTTGGTTTCTTACGGAGGAGTCAAATAAATTAAACCTTCTAATTTCATGATAGATAACTTGTTTGTTGCTTTGCTTAAGTTTTACTTTTCCCATATGTTTGTAAATCTTGCAAATTTGATGATAGGAAGGTTTAACTTGTATCTTTTGTCAAGGTTTGAAATGAGAGAAGGAATTCAACAAAGCTTGAGGATTACAAGCCAAGCCTTTCACGATTCCTTTATCCAATGTGACATTGACTTTTTTACTCCTTTAATTAATGACAAATGTTTTGAATGGTTTAAAGGAGTTGACAAAACCTTTTCTCTTACTCCACCCACTTTTATAAATAATTTTGAGTTCATATATGATGCTCCTAATATTTTTGGAAAATTTATTTTGTGTCATAATGGACCATATTATGTGTTTGAAAATGAGATCCATAAGTGGAGTCAATTGTGTTGCCAATCTTGAAAAGGGAAAGCCACTTTGGTGTCCCAAAGTTCAAGTAAGGAAAGATAAATTTGGTTGTTGATATCTACTCCCAAAGGTATAAATTGTTTCCTATCTTTTACCTTTGGGTGATGCTTATAATTGCTACACAAATTCTTCACTTTTATGCAACATATATTATAACTTTTCTCGATTTCCATTTGATCCTGGTGGGTATTATAGTGTTGTGGTTAATTTGGGTTCTTTCTCATGTAGGGTATAGTGGTGCTTAAATTCGTGGTCGTATTTCTTCAAGAAGGAGGGGATGATGAGGACCTCAAGAATATGAAGAGAATCCAATTTAATAAATTAAAGTTAGGATGAACTTTGTCTATTTTAATTTGGTTTGTAATAATTTTTAGTTGTTTGTAATTTGTTTCCTATTTGGAGACTTAGTTTTATTTTAGGAAAATATGATGTGAGCCCACATATAGGCCTAGGGAATGGTGCCACTTATGGCTCACTTTAGGTTTAGGAAAGTCTTACCTTAAGTAGATATTTGTGACCTCATTTGAAACAACTTTGATGAATTAGTAAAAAAATTCTGAAAAGTTTGAGTGAGATTTTCTCCTCATAGGGTTCTTGAATTTTAATCTTATTTGATTGACTTCCTTACCATTGTGGCAAATTCCCCTAGACTTATCAATCATTCCATGATTGTGGCGTTTTCATATTATCTTCCTCCCTAATCCACTTGTTTATTTCTTTTAATTTTCCCACCTTTTGATTCATCCACATTTTCCCCTTTCTTAATTTTCCCTTAATTTTTCTCTTGATTTTTAATTCACGTTTTGAGTTTCAAATTTTGATTCACGGATTTGGTTTGGTAATATCATCCATGGCCAATCAAAATTAGGCTTGTATTGTTTCATGGCTTGCTGACATTTTGGTTCGGCCAATCAAAATCCATTCACTTTTTTTTTTTTTTTTGACAATTCATTCACCGATTCATGAATTTAGCTTAGCTCATGTTTAAGCTATGTGGTTTGGCGAGATTATCTAGGGATAAAATTACTTTTTTAATGTAAAAAATCATTTTTATTAATTTTAAGTGTGTTTGTTTAAAATTTTTTAAGAAAATCATTTTTTAAAAAATGATTTTTATGCTAAAAATAAGAAGCTAGTTGTATCAGCTTTTAGAGAATTGGTGCAGCCATAGAATAGAGAGAAAGCGGTGAAAAAATGCGGAACTTATGCACTTTAATATTTTTTTACAAAATTGACCTTATAATCTTTTGAAAATGGCCAGCTTTGTCCCCATTATGTTTATCTGCGTCTTCTCTTTTCCGATTTGGGACTCCAGTGTTGTTCATCTCCGCCACAACAACTTTCTTCTTTTTCTTTCTCTTGCCCCTATCAAGTATTGTTATTTGTTCTTCTTGTTATTTGTTTCTTTGATTTTTATCTGTTTTTGCTCCAAACAAGAAATCAGTTTATTCTTTACTTTATAGGCATCAATCTATTTCACGCATGAAAAGAAAGTTAGACACTAAAAATAAAACTGGGTAAGTTTATGTCTCAAATTTTGATCTTGTCATGGATATTATTGCTAGTGGGCTCTTTTTTTGTTTTATTATTTAGTGGGTGAGGGTATCAGTATTTAGCGGCTACTCCTTGTATGTGGGTCTTAAACAAGTTTTATTCTCAGCCTTACGATTTGGGATTGGGCCGAAAGTAGTGAGTGGCTATTCCTTGTAAACATTATTGATCACAGTGAAATTCTATCTGTTCTCCCTATTGATGTATGTCTTTTTAGCTATGTCTTGGTTGAACCATGTCTATTTGTCTTTTCCTTATTTTTCTGTTCACACACTTTTCTGACACAGGCATATAGCGTTCTAGTCTGAGCCTTTTTGCTCCCCTGTTCACACACTTTTTATTAGGATATAACTTCAGTTAGTTTAAGTTAGTTATCTTACTAACGTGGTTAGTTAGTCAGTTATTGGTTAGTTAGTCAGTTGTTGTTTTTGATAACTGTTTGCTTATGTAAAGCTTCCTATATAAGCTATCTTGTATTCAACATTCAATTCAATGAAAGCATTTCTTTCAGATCTCTGAGTTCAATATGGTATCTGCAGTGATTTCCTTTCTCTGCATTCTCTGATTTCCTTTTGTCGTGATTTCATCTTCGTGTTTCTCACTTCACGCGATTCTTCACGCGATTCTTCTTTGTGATTCTCGTTTCTTCGAGACTCCATTTTTACACAATTCTTCTTCGCGATTTCGTTGCTTTCTTATCAATTCTTGATTTCTTGAATTTCCCATGGCTGTGCATGTAACATCCCAATTTTTATGAAAATTATTTTGTAGTTCCAACTACTTGAAAATAAATCATAGAGAGTCATGACCTCAATGGTTTGTTAAAAGTATGAAGAACAACAAAGATTTATTGTGAACAATTTACTGTTTTAACAATTAATTGATTAAGAGCGATGTAGACGATATCTTTGTTTTTAATATGAATTAATATCGAAAAATGTGAAAGATTGTTGTTTGATTAAAGAAAATTATTTTATTGAATGAAAAATAATTTTAGGACTTAATAGTTATTTTTAAGTCATAGTTTGGATTTTTATTATTTAGTTATAGTATTAATCGTCTGTTTTATGTCATATTTAATATGACTATTATTTTAATGATTTTGTTTTGATAATTTTATTGATTGAATAATATCTATATGATAAGAGAAATTGAAATTAGTGATCCTCACTAATTTACGCTTTTATTACGCGAGAACTCATTGAATTCTATAGTAGATAGGCTATTGTGTGTGTTTCTAACTGAAACATGTCCAAACGTGATCCAAATTTTATAAAATTTGAGATCTTAGCATTTTCCAATATTTAGGATTTATTGTAATTTTTCTAGAATTTTTGGGCATCAGAAAATATTTAGTGTATTTTCTATGGCCAGAGACTGCCTAATTGCGACGTTTCGGTTCACATTTCGAGAAAACGAGATACATAGATACTTTTCTTATGCCGCGAGGAATATTTGTGATTTTTGGGTGTGGGGTTATAATTAGAATTATTTTTGGGAGTTTTTAGTATTAAATTCTAATATACGCCAGAACGTCGTGCACCCTTGGCGAGAACGCGCGAAAACGTGACGAAACGAAACCTGTGGCCAAGGGGGATGTATGGCAGCTGCACATGTGCTAGGGGAGCTGAATATGGACTTTTAGAACCTTCCATGACACGTGTTTTATTATGATTGGTTAATTAGTAATTTGTAGGTAGTTAACTTAGTTAGTTAGTAACTAATTGGTTAAGTTGGAACTAAATGAACTTTTCCTTTCCATTCTTGCCCTCAAAAATTTCGTGGCCTTCTCCCTTGCTCAAGATCAGATCCATCCATTCTTTCATTGTTGAAGGTTTGAGAAAAAAATTCTTGAGAGAGAAAGTTCAAGATCTTGGAGAAACTTGAAGTTTTAGTCCTTAATCCTTGATTCCTTCCATCCTTTCTTCTTCCTTCATGATCAATCATCATCATCTTGGTTGGTAAGAGTCCTAACCCATTTCCTTTTCTTCTTGGCTGCCATGAATGGGTTTGGTTGGTTTTAGGAATCATTTTTGCTTAAAGGTGTTAGATTTAGCTAGATATGCATGACTAGTCTTTTAGCCCTTTGTTTCCTTCAATGATTAAGCTTGTTTTTGGTAATTGAAATTTGGGAAACCCTAGGTTTTGGGGCTGAACGAAATTAGGGGCTGTTCAAGGTTGTTTTGGTTTGATTTTGTTGATTTAAAGTTAGTTCTTTGATGGGTTATACTTGATTAGTTTGGAAACTAGTCAATATGCATGTTTAACAAGTTATGTGAAAATAATTTGGGGATTTTGTAGGGGCTGGAACCGTGGCTCCTAAGCATGGTTTAGGGGATGTTTTAAATTGTTTTCAAAGTGATTAAAGTGTTTAAGAAGTTGGTTTTGGTTAG
Organism: Calophaca sinica; assembly: GCA_037113605.1. Classification (NCBI taxonomy): domain Eukaryota; kingdom Viridiplantae; phylum Streptophyta; class Magnoliopsida; order Fabales; family Fabaceae; genus Calophaca; species Calophaca sinica. The sequence continues at coordinate 60,641,444 of CM073735.1, forward strand.
AACTTTAAAGCTATAAAGATTTCTATGTGTGGAGCTTTGAAAAATTGTTTGAAACAAATGGATTTTTGGGGCTGGTTTAGGGCCATCAAAACAGTAACTTTTAGGCATGATTTGAGTGGGTTTGAACATGTTTTTAATTGTATTAAAGTGGTAAATAAGTTGGTTTTGATAAGAAGTTTTGATTGAACAAAATTTGTAATGACTTAGAAGTTAATAGCTTGAAACTTTGGAGTTGTTTTTGAAGCTTTAAACCGTGGGCCTTATGGTGTTTTGGAACATGATACTAAATTTGTTTAGGCCTAAAATATGTTGTGAAAAGTGGGTAGAGACTTGGTTTAGCAAAATCTTTCATAGAGGTTAATTTTTGGGAAAAGAATTGTGTTATGTTTTGAGAATTGTTTCACAACAATAAGGAAATTGTTTCTAGAATTTTATAACATGTTTTAATGTTTTAAAAAGTGGTTTAAGTTTGGAAAAACACTATTCATTTGGTAAAACACTATTCCAATTGGTAAGTTTTGGGTTTTGATATTTTCTAAGTGCTTAGCTTTTGAAAAAGTTTCAAAACTTGCATGGTTTGAATATGTACCTTGGCATATGGCTAGATAGCACCAATTAGGGATTAAGTCAAGTAATTCCTAGGCTTTAGGATGCCTAAGCCGTGGCTGCCCTAGGGCATTAGGACTAAGTTTTAGTTCTAATTTAGTTAAGTTTGTGTTGTTAAGGTTCGTGCTTAAGGTACGCAGTGCGACTTGAGACGATTATTTCGGATTACCTTGCTTGGATTGTTAAAGCGCCCAAGGTAAGGGAAATTCTTATATAATGAGTTTGGGCTTTTCGCCTTGTTTGTTGCTTGTTTGATTGTTTGATAGTGTGGTAGTACTTGTAGTACTTTTATGTGTTGTTGGAAATGTTGTAGCATGCTTTTGGCCCTGCGTGGCAAATTGAATTGTATTGCGTGACTTAAATCTTGTTTGAGTGATTTGATTAGACTTGAAGTTGATGAAACTGTGGAGCATGTTGTAGCCTATTGAATTGTTATATCTTTGTTGAAATGCTATAGCATGTCGTTGGCCTGTGAGGCATTATGATTGATGTTGTTTTCCATGAATCAAGTAGGATTTAAATGGAATTTGGTATTGACTTGGAATATGAAAATATTGTTGTTGATGATGGATTAATTAATAATGCGTTGATCGACTGCTAGTGGGTGACGGTTTACATCGGTTAATCGATGCGATTTCACAAGCGAATTCGATTTCGTAAGCAAATTGTTAAGGGCATTTGAGTTAAAAGTAAGCGTGAGGGTTTTAGTATAACTAGCTAAAGCTTGCAAGGAAATTTCAATGGAACGATAGTAGAAAAAAAAGAAGTTGAAATAAATAGTACGATTTATAAAACGGTTGAGTTAAATGATGCGCTGGGAAATTACGGCTAGGAAGGACTTGGTAATAAAGAGTGTACGCACCACCTCTCTTTCCTGGGAATTCTTCCAGTGTGTTATTTAACACAACTAGGGTTTCAACGACCTAGAACTAAAAAGTATTTTCAGATACATAGGAGTGATATAAGAATAGAGAAAGAGAGTTCAAAGATCGAGTTTTGAAAGATTAAAACATAGGGAACCTAGTGTTCCTATTGAGCATATGGACTATGTGTCTGTCTTTGGGATTTAATGTCTGTTTATGCATGCGCATTTTCTTGGTTTAGGATTGGACCTAGTGTTCCGTATGGCGTGCCTAGTACCTTAACCTAAAAGTTGAGCCTAGTGTTCGCATTACGTGCCTAGAGTTACGATCCGAGATTAAGACTAGCGTTCGCAATTGAGCACCGGACTTTGTGTCCTGTGTTTGCACTCTAAGTAATTGTTAAAGGTATTTTGGTTTAAAAATAAGCATGAGGGTTGTAGTATGACTAGCCTAAGCTTATAGATAAGTAGAAATGGAACCATGCTAGATAAAGAATTTGATGAAACTCGGGTTCCAATGACCCAAAGCTAAATGAGTTATTTATTTTGGTACAACCTCACCTAGGTAATATAAGAATTGGAAGCATGAAAATTCACTAAGTAGAGTGAGTGAGTTGAGGTGTCGTCGATCCGCATTGATTAATTAAAACATTACTCGCGCCTCTACGGTGAGCATGCCATGTTGTTGAATTTGTTTGGATGTATATCGACCATTGAGCATCGACACTCGAGCGTTTGATTGTCTTGAGGACTTCAAAAGGACGAGTTGTCACCGCATGCCCGTGGCGTAAAGCCTAATGTGTGGCAAGCCTTTGTGGCAATACCCTTGGTAGGGAGTTGATTTGACGTTGGGAAATAAAGTTCCTCGTCTCTGTGACCTTGTTTAAGGTGCAGTGTATACACAAACTAGCCATCTTGCATTGACATGCATAGCTAACCGCATTTATGATATGTGAGGAATTGTTGATGAATTGGATATTGTGATGACTTGATCACTTATCTGTTGATAGACTTGCCCGCCACATGCAATGGTTGATATTGTAGTGACTTGATCGTTGATCATTGGTTGTTTTGTTTGCTCACATGCCATGCTTGATATACCATGCTTGATTGTGTGCGGTCTATTAAGTATGTATATGTAAATAAAAGAATGTTGTTGTATTATATATGTATATATCGTTTGCATGCGACATAGCCTATGATAAACTTCGTGGACAAAGGATTTACCCTTACCTTTGTTGTTGGATTGGATGTCCTTATGGGCGTCACTTCCAGATGGAGTTCGGTAGTCGCATTGCACTTCGCCTTTTAGGAGCATTGAAGATTGAGCGGTGGAGGAAGATTCCTCCGAATGCTTCGTGTTTGATCTTTGCCGAGTGTTTCTCAAGAAGAGTTATAGTTGTCGACCCGACTTAGCTTAGGTTTTTGTATTGATTGTTCTGTAATTACTCTTTTCAGAGAACCTCGCCTTAGTGTGAAATGATTATGTTATGTGAAGTGTTATTTTGTGATGCACTATACTCTGATAATTGCAAAAGTTTGAATTGGCATCATTTAGAAAACTGTAGAACTCTATGTTACATTTAGAAAAAGAGTTCAAGGAAAGAAAATGAAAAGAAAAAATTACCCTATTTTTCTATTGCGAAATACATAAGAGTACTTATTAACTGAAAGCATACAAGCATTAAATGTTTTCAGCATTAGTTGGGTTGAACAGTAGCGCTCCGAAATCGGGGTGTTACAATGGTGGTATCAGAGCAGTTCGGTTCTAACCGGACCGCTTTGTCTAAGCTGGCCTAGATTGTTGGGAATTGTCGGGTATAAGTTTGTTATGCCTAGGTTATGTGAATCTTGTTTCTGATTGTCTGTGAAGTTTCCTAGTTGAAAGCAGTGTGATATTGTGTGAAATTGTGTGCGATCATCTTAGATGATTGAATTTGTTGTGGGGATTTTGGTTAGTTTACTTCGTAGAAATTCGATGCCTTCGGGACGAACAAGTCTCTCTCTAGAGCTTGTAACTTAGACGTGAATCACGTAATTCGAGTGATAGTCGAGATAGCAACTACTGTCGCACAATAGATTGCCGCAAAGAATCAACACGATTGGCTAAGACAACGAACGGAGGAGCAAGCTATTAGAGGTCTAGTTAAGCCAGATTATCAAGGCAAAGGACGAAGACGAAGACATCAACAAGGAGCACCTTATTTCTATCCTCTGGGAAATCACACAATCATAATTGTTCTGTGGCGTTGGCTATTGGGAATGGCCAGGAGTTGAAGTGGAACTGTCATCAATGTGGAAGCAAGAAATAGTTAGTGAAGAATACCCAATGAAGGACCGACTATCTTTGGATCGCAAGTAGCCAGGACATATTTTTAAGGACTATCAATTGCCAAATGTGGATCTTTGCGAAGGTTGTGTGCCCAACTCTTGAAGGATATGTCTACATGATAAGCGAAGAGGAATCACAAGTATCAATAGCCGAAGACGCACTACTTCAGCGGTGAAGATGAGGAGCACAACGTTAACAAAGAACCAACCATGGAAAGATTATGCTTTAGCGCAAGGAATTGGGATATACGTCCGAGACGCAAAGCACCACGAGCTAAGTCTATTGTTGACAATGTTGAAGCTATAAGACCAACCACTAAGGAACGTGTCTACACCCCAAGTAGATCGAGAACTCATCATCTCAAGACTTCATCTCAGAAATGCGACACAATGGAGCCGCGGGCCGACATTTACGAGAGGGAATATCGGAAGGTCACTCTATAATTATCGTATTATATGTATTATGGTGTGTGCGTGGTTCTAAATATAGAACACATAAGTGTTTTAACTCTATGACGTATTTTAGTATTATATTAGATTCCAAAATCCAATTTTTATTATATTTTGGTATTATGATATATGTTATTGTGATTATTCGTGAAATTATTAATGTGATTATTTTGTGAGCGTATTTCTTATCTGAATATTTTAGAGCGTTGAATTAAATTTCTCTTGATAATTTATTTTACGTGATTGGTCACCAACCAAGCAACCGATTACGCGATTACACTGACACTGCAAATTGGTGCGATGCAGAAACCATGAGGGCTAAGTCAAGAGAACATTTTGGAGTAGGTGAGACTTAGGGGAAGGAATATGGTGCATGATGACTATTGATTGGACATTTTAAAGAATCCTATCCCACCTTGTCTTTGTTCTTAAACACATTGAGGGCTTAATAGAATTTTGGGTAGGGGTCACTTTTCCTTCCTTTCTTTCTTGCTAGTTTCGTCTCATTAACAAGGGGGATGTGAGTCTATTATTGGTGTTGGTTTTAGTGGAGAGTAATCATAGGATTCCTTCCTTATCTTTTCTTTTGAGTTATCTTAGTTTCTTTGAGCATTGGTCAACCACACTTATATATAAGGGAGAGGAGTTTGCTTTCATTCTTAGTTTGAAGTGTGGTGAGTTTTTGTGTGACAAAACCCAAGCCTTCATCTTCTTGTTCCTCCTGCAAACCGCGACCCTTAGGATGATTTTTGTGATGGATCCTCTCACATTTCTGAATGTAATAATGTTGTTAGTGATTTTGTGGTTCTTAATCGTGGCAATCCTCCTCTGTCTTCATGATTCCAAACCGCGGGTTCTGGAAGGTTTTAGAGTTTCGTTGATGTGAGCATGTAGCCAGTAACCCAGTGTTGTCGTGGCTATGTTCGTGGATCGTGCGTGTTCGTGGTATGCACGTGTTCGTGACCGTGTTTGTGATTGTGTTCGTGATCGTAGATTGGAATAAAGCGTCATTCGCGAGAACTTCTTCAACATGGACGCAAAGATTGTGTTTTGTAAACGTTTTAAGTTGATGATGTAGTGCCTTACTTTAGTAAGGATATATGAATAAAATGTATGCTTTGTGTTTGATTATTGAGTGAAAAATTATTATGTTGTATTAAATTTCAAAGTTCATATTTATGATATGTTTAGTATTAAGTTATGACTTTTCATCATTTTGGTTTTGTTTTGGTTTATAAGTTAATTTTCGAGGACGAAAATTTTTTTAAGGAGGGTGGTAATGTAACATCCCAATTTTTATGAAAATTATTTTGTAGTTCCAACTACTTGAAAATAAATCATAGAGAGTCATGACCTCAATGGTTTGTTAAAAGTATGAAGAACAACAAAGATTTATTGTGAACAATTTACTGTTTTAACAATTAATTCAGATTAAGAGACAGTGTAGACGTATACTGTTTTTTAATATGAATTAATATCGAAAAATGTGAAAGATTGTTGTTTGATTAAAGAAAATTATTTTATTGAATGAAAAATAATTTTAGGACTTAATAGTTATTTTTAAGTCATAGTTTGGATTTTTATTATTTAGTTATAGTATTAATCGTCTGTTTTATGTCATATTTAATATGACTATTATTTTAATGATTTTGTTTTGATAATTTTATTGATTGAATAATATCTATATGATAAGAGAAAGTGAAATTAGTGATCCTCCCTAATTTACAGTTTTTTATTACTGCGAGAATTACATTTGAATTACTGCCGCAGATAGGCTATTGTGTGTGTTTCTAACTGAAACATGCCCAAACGTGATCCAAATTTTATAAAATTTGAGATCTTAGCATTTTCCAATATTTAGGATTTATTGTAATTTTTCTAGAATTTTTGGGCATCAGAAAATATTTAGTGTATTTTCTATGGCCAGAGACTGCCTAATTGCGACGTTTCGGTTCGCATTTCGAGAAAACGAGATACATAGATACTTTTCTTATGCCGCGAGGAATATTTGTGATTTTTGGGTGTGGGGTTATAATTAGAATTATTTTTGGGAGTTTTTAGTATTAAATTCCTAATATACGCGTAACGTCAGGCAATCTTTGAGCGATGGTAACGCAAAACGTGATTTAAACGAAACCTGTGGCCAAGGGGGATGTATGGCAGCTGCACATGTGCTAGGGGAGCTGAATATGGACTTTTAGAACCTTCCATGACACGTGTTTTATTATGATTGGTTAATTAGTAATTTGTAGGTAGTTAACTTAGTTAGTTAGTAACTAATTGGTTAAGTTGGAACTAAATGAACTTTTCCTTTCCATTCTTGCCCTCAAAAATTTCGTGGCCTTCTCCCTTGCTCAAGATCAGATCCATCCATTCTTTCATTGTTGAAGGTTTGAGAAAAAAATTCTTGAGAGAGAAAGTTCAAGATCTTGGAGAAACTTGAAGTTTTAGTCCTTAATCCTTGATTCCTTCCATCCTTTCTTCTTCCTTCATGATCAATCATCATCATCTTGGTTGGTAAGAGTCCTAACCCATTTCCTTTTCTTCTTGGCTGCCATGAATGGGTTTGGTTGGTTTTAGGAATCATTTTTGCTTAAAGGTGTTAGATTTAGCTAGATATGCATGACTAGTCTTTTAGCCCTTTGTTTCCTTCAATGATTAAGCTTGTTTTTGGTAATTGAAATTTGGGAAACCCTAGGTTTTGGGGCTGAACGAAATTAGGGGCTGTTCAAGGTTGTTTTGGTTTGATTTTGTTGATTTAAAGTTAGTTCTTTGATGGGTTATACTTGATTAGTTTGGAAACTAGTCAATATGCATGTTTAACAAGTTATGTGAAAATAATTTGGGGATTTTGTAGGGGCTGGAACCGTGGCTCCTAAGCATGGTTTAGGGGATGTTTTAAATTGTTTTCAAAGTGATTAAAGTGTTTAAGAAGTTGGTTTTGGTTAGAACTTTAAAGCTATAAAGATTTCTATGTGTGGAGCTTTGAAAAATTGTTTGAAACAAATGGATTTTTGGGGCTGTTTTAGGGCCATCAAAACAGTAACTTTTAGGCATGATTTGAGTGGGTTTGAACATGTTTTTAATTGTATTAAAGTGGTAAATAAGTTGGTTTTGATAAGAAGTTTTGATTGAACAAAATTTGTAATGACTTAGAAGTTAATAGCTTGAAACTTTGGAGTTGTTTTTGAAGCTTTAAACCGTGGGCCTTATGGTGTTTTGGAACATGATACTAAATTTGTTTAGGCCTAAAATATGTTGTGAAAAGTGGGTAGAGACTTGGTTTAGCAAAATCTTTCATAGAGGTTAATTTTTGGGAAAAGAATTGTGTTATGTTTTGAGAATTGTTTCACAACAATAAGGAAATTGTTTCTAGAATTTTATAACATGTTTTAATGTTTTAAAAAGTGGTTTAAGTTTGGAAAAACACTATTCATTTGGTAAAACACTATTCCAATTGGTAAGTTTTGGGTTTTGATATTTTCTAAGTGCTTAGCTTTTGAAAAAGTTTCAAAACTTGCATGGTTTGAATATGTACCTTGGCATATGGCTAGATAGCACCAATTAGGGATTAAGTCAAGTAATTCCTAGGCTTTAGGATGCCTAAGCCGTGGCTGCCCTAAAGTTTTAGTTCTAATTTAGTTAAGTTTGTGTTGTTAAGGTTCGTGCTTAAGGTACGCTACAAGTGCGACTTGACGATTATTTCGGATTACCTTGCTTGGATTGTTAAAGCGCCCAAGGTAAGGGAAATTCTTATATAATGAGTTTGGGCTTTTCGCCTTGTTTGTTGCTTGTTTGATTGTTTGATAGTGTGGTAGTACTTGTAGTACTTTTATGTGTTGTTGGAAATGTTGTAGCATGCTTTTGGCCCTGCGTGGCAAATTGAATTGTATTGCGTGACTTAAATCTTGTTTGAGTGATTTGATTAGACTTGAAGTTGATGAAACTGTGGAGCATGTTGTAGCCTATTGAATTGTTATATCTTTGTTGAAATGCTATAGCATGTCGTTGGCCCCGTGAGGCATTATGATTGATGTTGTTTTCCATGAATCAAGTAGGATTTAAATGGAATTTGGTATTGACTTGGAATATGAAAATATTGTTGTTGATGATGGATTAATTAATAATGCGTTGATCGATCGCTATTGGTTGACGATTTACATCGGTAACTGATGCGATTTCCTGTCAATTCGATTTCGTAAGCAAATTGTTAAGGGCATTTGAGTTAAAAGTAAGCGTGAGGGTTTTAGTATAACTAGCTAAAGCTTGCAAGGAAATTTCAATGGAACGATAGTAGAAAAAAGAAGTTGAAATAAATAGTACGATTTGAAAAGCGGTTGAGTTAAATGATGCGCTGGGAAATTACGGCTAGGAAAGACTTGGTAATTAAGAGTGTTCGCACCACCTCTCTTTCTGGGAATTCTTCGGTGTGTTATTTAACACAACTAGGGTTTCAACGACCTAGAACTAAAAAGTATTTTCAGATACATAGGAGTGATATAAGAATAGAGAAAGAGAGTTCAAAGATCGAGTTTTTGAAAGATTAAAACATAGGGAACCTAGTGTTCCTATTGAGCATATGGACTATGTGTCCTGTGCTGGGATTTAATGTCCTGCTTATGCGCATTTTCTTGGTTTAGGATTGGACCTAGTGTTCCGTATGGCGTGCCTAGTACCTTAACCTAAAAGTTGAGCCTAGTGTTCCGTGACACGTGCCTAGAGTTACGATCCGAGATTAAGACTAGCGTTCGCAATTGAGCACCGGACTTTGTGTCCTGTGTTTGCACTCTAAGTAATTGTTAAAGGTATTTTGGTTTAAAAATAAGCATGAGGGTTGTAGTATGACTAGCCTAAGCTTATAGATAAGTAGAAATGGAACCATGCTAGATAAAGAATTTGATGAAACTCGGGTTCCAATGACCCAAAGCTAAATGAGTTATTTATTTTGGTACAACCTCACCTAGGTAATATAAGAATTGGAAGCATGAAAATTCACTAAGTAGAGTGAGTGAGTTGAGGTGTCGTCGATCCGCATTGATTAATTAAAACATTACTCGGGCGCTCCCTACGGTGAGCATGCCATGTTGTTGAATTTGTTTGGATGTATACTGACCATTGAGCATCGACACTCGGAGCGTTTGATTGTCTTCAGGACTTCAAAAGGACGAGTTGTCACTGCATGCCCGTGTGGCAGAAAGCCTAATGTGTGGCAAGCCTTTGTGGCAATACCCTTGGTAGGGCAGTTGATTTGGACGTTGGGAAATAAAGTTCCTCGTCTCGCTGACCTTGTTTAAGGTCGCAGTGTATACACAACCAGCCATCCTGCATTGACATGCATAGCTAACCGCATTTATGATATGTGAGGAATTGTTGATGAATTGGATATTGTGATGACTTGATCACTTATCTGTTGATAGACTTGCCTGCTCACATGCAATGGTTGATATTGTAGTGACTTGATCGTTGATCTGTTGGTTGTTTTGTTTGCTCACATGCCATGCTTGATATACCATGCTGATTGTGTGCGGTCTATTAAGTATGTATATGTAAATAAAAGAATGTTGTTGTATTATATATGTATATATCGTTTGCATGCGACATAGCCTATGATAAACTTCGTGGACAAAGGATTTACCCTTACCTTTGTTGTTGGATTGGATGTCCTTATGGACGCTACTTCCAGATGGAGTTCGGTAGTCGCTGCGACTTCGCCTTTTAGGAGCATTGAAGATTGAGCGGTGGAGGAAGATTCCTCTGAATGCTTCGTGTTTGATCTTCTTGTTGTTTCTCAAGAAGAGTTATAGTTGTTACCAGCTTAGCTTAGGGTTTTGTATTGGTTGTTTTGTAATTACTCTTTTCAGAGAACCTCGCCTTAGTGTGAAATGATTATGTTATGTGAAGTGTTATTTTGTGATGCACTATACTCTGATAATTGCAAAAGTTTGAATTGGCATCATTTAGAAAACTGTAGTACTCTATGTCACATTTTGAAAAAGATTTCCAAGGAAAGAAAATGAAAAGAAAAAAATTACCCCTATTTTTCTATTGCGAAATACATAAGAGTACTTTTTAACTGAAAGCATACAAGCATTAAATGTTTTCAGCATTAGTTGGGTTGAACAGTAGCGCTCCGAAATCGGGGTGTTACAGTGCATGTGGACGATTCAAGCGCTTTCACGATCCTTCCTCAGGATAATCCAAGTCTTCAGCTTGTTTCGCATAATTTGGATGATCACAATTACAGTTCTTGGAGTAAGGCCATGACTATGGCACTGATTGGGGAGAACAAATATGCATTCGTTGATGGATCCATTCCTACACCGGCTATTGATAGCCCTAATTTCTTGGCATGGAAACCCAACAACAATATCATTGTGTCTTGGCTTCTGAATTCCCTTTCCAAGGACATGCAAATCAGTGTTTTGCATTGCACTACCGCTATGGCGATTTGGGACGATCTTCGTCAGCGAATTGAGCACAAGAATGGCCCTCGCATTTTTCAATTGAAAGCATCAATTGATGGCTCTTCAACAGGGTTCATTATCGGTTAGTTCCTATTACACAAAGCTCAAGTCACTTTAGGAATCTTTAATCGAATTGCGACCTGCTCATTTGTGCACTTGTGATGGAATCCAATCTTCGTGTGACTATTAACAAACTGAATATGTTATGCATTTTCTAATGGGACTGAATGATTCTTTTACCCCAATTCATGGTCAAATATGGATCCCATTCCTCCCATTACAAAAAGCTCAAGTCACTTTAGGAATCTTTAATCGAATTGCGACCTGCTCATTCATGCACTTGTGATGGAATCCAATCTTCGTGTGACTATCAACAAACTGAATATGTTATGCATTTACTAATGGGACTGAATGATTCTTTTTCCCTAATTCATGGTCAAATATGGATCCCATTCCTCCCATTACGAAAGTGTTTTCATTGGTCATCCAAGATGAGACTCAGAGGGAAGTTGGAGCTTGTAACGCTCTTATTTATTTATAATATTATCCCATAATTACTCGTAAATAGTAATAATTAAACACAAAAAATACAAGAAAGGAAAAGTCTCATTATATTAATATTATACTCAGTTTGTACATACAAAGGGTTCCGACCTCAGAACCTCCAAAAATAATATACAACTATGTCATCAACCCTAAGGGTACACCTGCCAAAAACCCTAAGGGTACAAAAGTGTCTCTAAAACCAAAAAGTCAACAAGTCAAAAGTCAAACCATCTACCAAGGAACCTCCTACATCTGGTCTGGTCTCGGGATCCTGATACGAAATCGTGGCGGCAGACGAGAATCCCCTGTGTGAGGATGCCACGAAACCTAGAGGATGAGGGAACGGTCGATTCCAAACAACGCATTCCTCTGACCCCAACAATATCTCTAAACACACTAAAAGACCCTGATGATGAGGGCACAAAATAGTGTCTTCTAGGCTCCAACCACATACGATAAAAAGGTAACCTCTGGACAATTCTAAAATCCCCTACGAAAGAGGCCCTCGGCGACCCTAATAAACGAAAGAAAATACAAAATAGCCAGATATAGATAACTACGTGACGATTATGGTCTATCTCCCAACTATCACCGTCCATATCATGGTAATAGACTTCAAAATCACCCCAAACCGGCACTAATGCAGAAAAGGTCTTTTAAATCGGTTAAAACAACCCTTTTAAATCGGTTTTGAATCCGATTTTAATATTGCCGTGATAGTATGTGGGAATTTTTTAAATCGTTTTTTGAACCGAGTTAAAAGACCCTTTTAAATCGGTTATTTAACCAATTTAAAAGGTCGAATACCCGATTTAAAATGTCCGTTGCCCGATTTAGAAGATGCATTGTAAACGTGGAAAAATTACCTTTTAAATCGGTTAAATAACCGATTTAAAAGGTCAGATAACCGATTTAGAAAGACAGATTTAAAAGGTCGGATAACCGATTTAAAAGGCATAAATACCCGATTTAAAAAACACTCTTTCAAATCGGTTTTAAAGTAACCGATTTAAAAGACCTTATTTTTTTTTCCCTTTTTTTTTTGTTTTCACGGTTGCTAACTGAACCATAACCATTCAAGACTTTTAAATACCATTCAATGTAATTCAGCAAAAAACCATTTAACTAGCTTGCAAAACTAACATCAAAATACCATCACTTCACATATTACATATAGTTCAACAAATCATCAAGTTAAGATGCATACACTAGTTTCCAATGCCATCACTTCACATATGACACTAGGTCAGCAATTCATCACGCTAAACAAAAACATGATAAAAGCAGGCACTCTAAGTACATTTTCATTAGTCATTTCTTATGCTTTTGCTCGAATAAATTCTTAAAAAAACTTCGCCTAAGTTTGCTTAACGTCGTCAATTTCCTTAGTATCAAATGGTGACTGATCATTGAATTTCTACAAGTTGAAACAAAATTATATTTACGTTAAACCAAAGAAAATAAACCAATATGTTAAAAAAGTGCATAATAGCAAAAGGTTAAAAATTGTATTACCTCTTTCCAATTATCAACAACAACCTCAGTGACAATGGTCAACATATGTTTCATGACATAGTACCCACAAGTATATCCATTATCTTGTTTTGGTACCTACAAATTAATGAATACCAAAGTTGAATATAATGAGTAAATTATTATACACATAGTACAGTTATAAAATGAATCTCAAATTTTAAGCTACTTACTAAAGGCACAAGCCATTCAGGTTTATTTTTTTTCAAACCACCTGTCAGCTTATGATATCCAGCCATAGCTCTGATAACAAAATATTCATGATAAGTAAATTATAAAACTAAATAATACATATCACAAAGTAAGTTAATTGTGACAAACAAAAGCTTACAAATCAAATTGGCGCCAGAATGGTTGTGCTTGGCTTATAATGCAAATGAACACATCCAGACTACAACATTTTGACTAGGCAAAATGACCAAAGAATTGCCAATGGTTGCTGCAATATTGGGCAACATTAATGGTGTATCAGAATCGATAGAAAAAAAAAAAACTAGTGAAGCAATTTAACAATACAATTAGTATCATTTACTTACTCATTCACATACGGCGCAAGGTAACAAACTTTTGGTTCTTGGACTAATTTATTCTGGATATATGCCTGAACGACCTCTTTTGAACGACCACTGGCACTACTAATGCTATATGGGTCCAAGAATCCATACACATGACTGATGGACTTTGTGTTGCATTGGCGATACAGATATCTAAAATGTTTAAACAAATGTTCATTATAATTTATAATTGATACATATTTTGGAAAAAAAAAATTGATAACACATTGATACTTACGTGCACCATAATTGCAAGTGGGATGAACCAATCCACTTATTACCCAGACACAAATCCGTAAGGTCAGTTTTATCAAGATAATAATGTGATTGATCTTCATGCTCCAATATTAACTTTGCACTTCCGCCTGGAAGATCCAATGCCATTACAATCAATTCCTTTAACCAATCATGCTTAGGCGGCTCATCCACATTATCTGGTGCACAACTGCCCTTAGTGCTCACATGCACAGAGAGTCTCTAGGGATTTAGGAGAACACTACGGATGGTCGGTTGAATTTTTTGGATGCAACCTTAAATGCCACCTGCAACAAATAACATTTGTAAAAATTTGGGTACTGTGATTTTTAGTGGGCCTAACTTAACTATGCGATATACATACCTCGATACCGCTTTATCTCATCGCCTTATTTATGGCATTCACCCAATGCTCGGGAGGTACAAATGAAGGGCCACAACGAGATGGTCCTCCATAATATTTCTTAAGGCCTACACTCGCCCAAAGAAGCATTTAACACGCCCAGGGTGCTCAGGTGTTCCAATTGCGATGAGTCAAGATATCTTGACGTCCATGCGAACAAAAAGTACTCGCGTGGACTGTTCAACCAAGGAATCCTACAACATATAACACATAATAGATGATGTAAGTCAATATGTAAGCATGTTACAATTACATTGACCAATTGAATTTTAATACTTACAATCTTCGAAGCAACTGAGGCTGAGGCCTCAGTTGTGTAAAATCCTGTTGGCTTTAGTCGGGCCATCTTCCACATCTCATGACGTGGTGGGGATGGAGGATCAAAAACTAAGGCTGCATCACCTGTCTCTTCTTGCGCTGCTTTCAAAGCATCTTCTTTCATCTTTTTCTTAAGTTTTTTATAACCGCCACGAGACAATCTGTGGTGGTAGACGTTCTTTGACACATTTTCTTTTGCCTTTCGTCTTTTATTACATATAAACATCACAAAACGAAAATCAAGAAAAATTAAACAAACAAGCGCCATGTTTCGCCATCAATGAAACTAACCTGAAACTCCTCCTCCTCTCGACTCTTAACAAACAACTGCCATGTTTCGTCATCAATGAAACCGTACTTAGCACATGGCGTTGTATTGCCGTCATTATCTCCATCCCCAAATATGTATGTCCTGGTGAGCACTGTCTTAAAGCTCTTCCAACGCTCACCCGCATAAGATTTCCAGTATTTCTTACGATTTTCATCATCAGGAGTGTCAAAGGTTTCCTTAAGTATAGAAACATAGAAGGGTAAAGGTAAATAATATATATATATATATATATATATGCTTAATTACACAATATAAAGATACAAACGTAGAAGTGTAAAGGTAAATACCAAAATATCCTCCCAAATCTTTTCTTTTACTCCATCAGGTACTTTACTCCAGCTTTCTGCCAAGATACTAGCCTTGCTTCGAGCAAGCATCCCCACATAACTCTTGAATTTTGCTGCGTAGTTACCTATAGGTTGGCCAGTAAAAGCATCAAACTCAATGGGAAACTTATGCCCAGATCGACGTCCAGCAGTCAAATCCTGTAACTTCGTGACACGTCTAGGCTTTTTTTTTGTAGAAGTGTTTTCTGATGAATCAACCATGATGCCTATTTTAACAAAAATAATAAAGGTCAGAAACAATAATATCGGATAAATAATGAATAAATAACAAACACGTATTAACAATAATACAAACCATGGATAAAAAAAAACATGCATTAACCTATAAAGTCTTTCGTGGTCAAGTTTGAATATCCTCCAAAATCCCTTCCTGATGATCATCACGAGTGGCATATACATCGTCCACTTCATCTTCATCAAGGAAAGTAGGTGTTGAGAAAGAAGGAGTGTCATATATATCTACAGCTGAATCTTGATTTTCATCACTCTCATGCATGCTTTCTCAACAGATTTCTTTTTCTTTTTTCCAAATTTAACATTGATGTCCTTCTGGCGTTGATAAACTTCTTCTCCAGTTAAGGCCTTTGGAGCAATTTCATTCTCCTGTAATCCATTAAAAGCTTTTTTCAATCTACGATACGGGTGATTACGTCTGAGAAATCTCCGATGCCCAAGGTAAACAGTTTTCCTTCCATGTTGCGCTGATGATAGTAGCACGTGCCTTCTTCACATATAGGACACGCTTTATGCCCCTTAACACTATACCCGGACAAGTTCCCATATTTGGAAAGTCACTGATGGTGCAAAATAACATGGCACACAACTTGAAATATTTACGGGAATACCCGTCAAACACATCAATGCCTTCCTCCTGCAACATTTTCAAGTTTCAACCAAGGGACTCAAATAAATATCTATGTCATTTCCTGGCTGTTGTGGTCCTAAAATCATCATAGATAACATAATGTATTTGCGCTTCATGCATAACCAATGAGATAGGTTGTAAATTACAAGAGAATAGGCCATGAACTATGTTTATTGTTTAAGCTACCATATGGATTCATTCCATCCGTAGCAAGTCCAAGCATAAGGTTTCTTGGCTTATTATCGAAATCTGGAAACAAAGAATTAACTTTCTTCCATTGCAAAGAATCAGCCGGATGGCAAATCTGTCTATCACTTTTCCTGTCATCTGCATGCCATCTAATGTTCTTTGCGTCATTTACATTGGAGAACAATCGCTTAAACCTAGGAATAATTGGAAGATACTATAACACCTTCGCAGGAGCACCCTTTGTACTGACATCACAACTATCATATCGTCCTTCTTTTTGTAGCGTGATGCCTTACACGTGGGGCATTGGTTAAGCTTTTCAGACTCGTTTCGGTATAATATGCAATCATGGGGCATGTGTGTATTTTCTTATACTCTACACCCATCAGACACTATATCTTCTTTGCCTCATAGTTACGGTTCGACAATGTGTTACCTTCTAGAAGCATGTCCTTAACAACTCAACTAATTCAGTGAAACTTTTATCAGTCCTCGCATTTATCACCTTCAGATTGAACAATCTCAACACCGCTGACAACCGTGTGAAATTTGTGTTCCCCTGATACAAAGGCTCTTCCCTATTACTGCATAGAGTATCATACACATATGCTCACTGAAAAGACTCTTGTCCAATATCACCAATCATGTCCTCTAGTTAATCGTCCATATCTACATCAACTTTATCTCTTTGTGACTCACTTGGCTTATGTAACACTTCACCGGGCCATATCCATGTCGTATAACCCTGTCAAATCCCATCAACACGAAGATGATCCCGTATTTCATCAACTTCTAGTGGATTAATATTCAAACAATTAACACAAGGACAACAAAACTTTCCATTACTATTGGAAAGATTTTTTTGAGCAAATTCTAGAAACTCTTCCACTCCATTCTCATACTCATCACTCATGCGATTTTTTTGCATCCAACTACGATCCATATCTTTGTTCTGAAGTAATTAAGAATAAATAATCAAGTTCAAAATCTATTGATTGTTAATCAAAATATTTATCTAATAACATGTCATATACTTCATCTCACATGAACTGTCAAAAGTCAAGAAAAAAAAAGAACATGGTACAGAGTAGAATAAGGAAACTAAAAGGACATGATCTATTCAAAAGTCAAGAAAAAAAAAAGAACATGTCGTATTCAAAATCTATTGCTCCTTTTGATCAAATTGAGGAAGAAAAGAGGAATAAGTGTTGATAGAAACATGATTTTACATCAACCTGACTGTTTTCAAATACCTCTCTTAGCTTTCTAATGAGATAGGTCTCGCATCAAATGGATATATAAAGTGAACCTACACTTGAAGGAATAAATATTGTCCAAACTAAGTAGATGCAGAATTCACATCGACTTTGAGCAAAGCTGGTGCTATGATCTATTCAAAATGACTCAAACAAACTTATATATAATAATTATATTAATTTAATCAAAGGATAATTTAATACCATTGTCAATTAAAGTTGACATACCAAGAACTAATGTCAGTCGATAATGAATCGAAAGAAAAGTAGGAAATTAGCATAAAAATGAAGTTATAAAAATCAGAAACTTTTTTCACTGGAAAAACCTTCAATATAGTCATGTATAATTGACAATTATTCTTTATTTTTATTACTAATAAATGCATAGACACACCAAAGTTCAAAACATTTGAAGCAAGGATGCAGATTGCAGAACCATGGTTTGTGCAATGGCCATATGGCTAAAAAATTATCTATAAAAAACTGAACTTTTAAATTGTACCTAAAAATGTAGTTATCAATACACAAAACAATTGACTGTGAAATTTGAATCAAAGTGCACCGATTTGTCTCCTATTTTATTAAATTGCTAATCATACAATTCTCACGTCTGTTCTCTTTTCTCGATAAAAAAAATAATAATGCCAAAATTTTTCGCCTTCCACATTACCAGCTTTGAGGCCACGCCTAATGTCTTTATCATTTAATCAAGCATGGGATTGGAGAGGATGAAAACATGAAGATAACATCACCTTGACATCCTAAAGACATACAACAACATCCACCAAAGTCATTTTCCATTAAGTAAGGTCGACTTCTATATCCTAAAGACATGATGCACTAAAATCAGAATTTCACTGCCAACTGTTAGCTTACCTCTTCTAAAGAAGACTGAATGATTCTTTATATGATTTTATATGCGGCAACAAGAAGTGACTTTATATGATTCTTTTTCTTCTATTGACTGTCTTTTCCAGATTCCTGTAAACATTTATAAATAAGGGTAAATTAGTAGCAAAATCTAGCTGTCTACTAAAAATTGTTCCAAATCCCAATAAATTCATCTTTCCTTCTTTCACAGGATATAGACCATGCCTAACATACACACAAAACACAGAACAACGGATTCTGCCTTAAGTGGACTACCTCAATTATAAACCCATTTAAGTCTTCTTTGTGTGATAAAATACATCTCATTTAAGATACTATACCTTGACATTAATAAATTGCAATTCCAGAAAATTAGGCAATGCATAAGGCAGAATGACGTTTCTTCAATGACTACCTTGAGAAAGGAATGTTAGATATAAGTTTTGAGATAGGATACCATTCAGGAAATCTAGATGCAAGGACTCAAGGGACTGTATAACTATCCAGGGAAGAGAGGGCTTTTAAACCAAAACTCTACCTTGGGCAATATCATTGTAAGAACTTTTTTTAACACAAAATTTGCTAATTAATTAAACACAAACTTTTCTTCTGGTGATTTTAAGTACATCCGAAGGAAAAATATAAACTTGTATTAGTATAATATCATAAGAGGGTATGATTGCATATGAGTATAGGTAAAATTATATGATGTATATACTGAAGAGAAATTTCAACAGTGCCACTAATTGATGAATAACAATATAATGCAATACTGTACTACTCATTCTTGAGAATCTTTAATTGAATAAGCACAATTGGCATGCATGCATCTCCTTAGCCTGATATAAACATAGCAAAATAAAGATTGGCTTAGTAATAAAGATTCCCGAGGCTTAAAAATAAAGAGAGACCATCAACATTATTACTCAAAAATCATGTCTCCAAGAAATAATCACCGTAGCTTCAAATCACATTTAGCATTGCAAAAATTCGGTGACAAGAAGAAAAAAATACAAAACAATTAAGCCTTGCAAAAATTCAGTGAAAAAGAAGATAAAAAAGCAAAATAGAATGAAAAAGCAAGAACCAGTAAAATAAAATACTCTCTGTTTTTCTTTCTTCAACCTCTCAGCCGACAACACCACAAAAACAAACATTAGGGGCAGCAAAGAAAGTGTAAATCCCCTTTGAAAATGGGAAGCACAAACCCCTTCAATGATAAGTCCTTCCTCAACATTAAGAGAATTCTTCACTTAACTCTCTATGTTCTCCTTCCCATATCTATATACTTCCTCCCTCTTTCCCTTACTCCATCTCCACCAACTCACCTTCTCCATTCCAACAACACCATTATCACCTACCACCCCTCTCTCTTTCCTCCCTTCTTCTCCTCCTACTTCTTCTTCTGTAGGTATATGCTTGCATAATTAACTTCATCTAGTTAAAAACTCTAGAATTGCAAGTGTGATTTGTTAAAATGGGACTCGTTTGTTTACTAATTTTTTGGGTGATCCATACCAAAAGGAATCATGAAACTCCATATATAAATCAAGCTAAATTCCAGCCAATTAAAAATAGTAAAACACACATAATCAACTATAGAATAAAATCACAAACATAGAAATATGACTCCAAGTATGATCACAACAAAAAAAAGGGGGCAGTAGTTTTGGAAAGCTCGAACTTTAACACCAAAAAGGATCAAGAGTTTTGGAAAAGAGCATTAATCTCTTGCAACGTTGAAAAACAACAAACCCAATAAGGCATTTTAGGTATATAAAAGAGTGGATACAATGAGGTTGAGCTTCCTCACTTTTGTTCAAGCTTGTAGCAGAACGATGCTTGCCTATTCAACAGAACGATGCTTGCCCTTTCTCCTTTTCAATGTCCCAAATCTCTTTTGTTGCGTTTTGTTGACGGTGGTGGTGGTCTGAAACGGCGGCACGAACAACGGCGACCGTCGCTTGCCGAAGGAGACGCACAGGGATGGAGGCACGACAACGGCGAGTAGAGATGGGGGAACAACGTCGAGCAGAGGCTGTGACGGTAGGGTTCGGCCGCCGACCTTGAAGAAGATGATGGTTCTCAAATGGCAGAAGAGCAGAATGGAGCAGAAGACCAACGGCGTTTTGGACGATGGGTTTGGTTGAAGAAACAGTATTGTAGGGTTTGCTGATGAAGAAGAGCAGGAGTCACGAATTTTAGAGGGAAGACCAAAAATAAAATAAGAAGTTTTAAATAACACCATTTTTTTTTGTTACAGAAATAACACCTATTAAATCGGTGTGTGTGATAACCGATTTAACGTGTAAAAGTTAGATCATTTTCTAAGCCCTTTTAAATCGGGTGTTTGATAACCGATTTAAAAGATAACAAAAACCGATTTAAAAAGTACTCGCCTAGACAATTATTTACAAAATTGCCACCGCGTTTATCTTTTGAATCGGTTTTTCTTAAAACCGATTTTAAACCCCTGTTTTTTATCCAATTCCTGCACTAGTGCGGGATGATGGGATCCTGCTCATCGCTGGGTGAAAGTAGTGGGACATCTTCACGTTCTTGAGAATCTTCAGAGTCTAAGTACATACAGTAAAACAAAGAAAACAATACACAAAAGATGGGAGATAAGAACACTATACACCAAACAAAAGGGAAAGTAGCAGAATAAAATATGTGAAGACTAGTCTACACATCTCCCAATCAACTATTTGGATCATAACCTAACTACCCATATCCGTTTATCTCAAATATTCTCAATTATGTGACCACTCAACTACTTTCCATAACAATGCCCCACCTCAGCATTATGTTTTCCTCCCACCGACGTGTGGATAGGTTAAGTCAGTTGTCCATCCCCCTATCCCGCTCATCTTATCCCTAAGAATGCATCCCTGTTCCCCAATTTTGACGTTAGGAACAGGTGTCGGGGCAGCACTCGGGATTGTCACTATGGACAGTGATACAATAGTACTCCGTCAGGATAACTGAGCTACTCGATCGTCCCGACACAGTGGCGGCCAAACCACTAGTCACCTAGTAGCCTCGTCGGACCCAGACTATCCCCAAGGACCGACATGTCATGTTCTCTACGTATCGTGCCTGCACTCAGGCACCTGGCCTCGTACAAAGCCTATGTGCATGGCGATGGATTTCAACTGTACAACCACACTCACTATCTTTCCTTATATTCAGCCTTCCATCTTTGACTACTCAACTCATTAATCTATCTCTCACATCAATACATAGCATTTATAATAAATTCCCACATCAACATAAACAACATATTATATTGCAAAATTAATTAAATAATTAAATACACAACAGACAATATTGTACGAATAACTCTAATGTTGCCCAGGAGACTAACTACTAACACATTATCAAACAGCACACACAACTGTCAAACAATTATAAGTTGTCTACCCTAGGGTTTTCCACACAATGCTACACCTATGGTTGATGGACTATTGACTGCTATCCTTAGCAATCATAGTCACAACACCCCTCCTAGGGTGTTGGGGCATCAACCTCTAGTAGGGCTTGGGCCACCTTACTTTCCTATTCTACACCTATCCTATTCCTACTATCCCTAGCGTATAGAGTCCAGATCTCCCCATACCTGGCTTAGTTGATCGTTGTCGCCCGTGTCTCGCTACTTCTCCTCCTTCAAGCTCCCTTCTTTGCACTTCAATTCCTCAATTGAAGGACCTGGCGGAATAGAGAGGGATGAGCTCTGTTTATAGGCAAAATTTGGCTCCATCGCATCGCGATGGTCCTAGACACAATTGCACATCACGTCGCGATATGGACACGTGTCGAGCAATCCAATGCGCTGATCACCGCCTTTCGCACCGACTCAAATCGCGTCGTGATCCCCTTCTTCTTTGTCTCCTCGCATTGCGATTGTAATAGCCCTAATTTTTCATCCTTCAAGATTAGGATATGTCTTAGGGTATTAGAACATGCTTATTATTGCTTGGGTTGGGTTTCATATGTTTTACCGTTCCTTCAGCCGATTAAGTGTCCAGATGTACCTTTATTCCTATATTTAGCTATTTCGGTCATCATATTCCCCATTTTCGAACCTCTTAACAACTCAATTGGATTTAAGTCCCTTCAATAAAGTTGTAGCATTATCTCTTATCTTTTATTTGGCTTTAGTTCGACTCGATTTTGATACCTACAACTCTAGATATGCTCTCTGGAGTCAACACAACGCAAGCGTAACACTTAGGAATATTATAGTATATTTCAACTGCATTTTTGATCCTGTTAGAGTCCGAATTTGGGTAAGCCTATTAGAGATAAAATTGTAGTAAATTCTCTTAGATTTCCAACTACACCAAGAACACCTCAATCGGACATCTTTAGCTCCAGCTACGACTAAAACAGTGGCACCGAGTGTCCAGACTCAGGCGCAGGGCGCCCAGACTGAAGCTCGGGCGCCCAGACCTCACCGAGAGCAGGCGCAGGGCGCCCAGGGAGTGCAGCGCCGGCGCCCACGGTGATAAGTGACTACGCCGCTGTTTCGCTTTTAACTGCTTTTGGACCTGCTTACGTGACCCAGTGTGACCCATTCTCGACCTGAAAGGGCAACCACGACCCCTAGACTTAACCTAGCCACTAAGCATCAGTTCTAAGACCCTAAACATGATTAGGAGCTGCTCATAAGACCAATCCAAACAGAGAAAAGCTCTTCCTTCCCTTCTTCCAATTTTGTGGTGTCAAGGGCTCTAACTCAAGACTACGCTACGGGACTCGACCGGGGAGCATCGTTATTGTAACTTGTACAGCCTCATTGGGAGGAATAGGAGGTGGTAAGTCTTCTAATGATAAGTTTTGTCTTTAAGATCAATGTAAGGGTTCTAAATCATGATTTTTCCATTCCTAAACCCTTGCTCTTGTGTTTTGCTGAGGAAAGCTTCATTAGGAAAGGAAAAGCTTGGTGTTACCTCATGCCATCCTAGGAGCACGAAATTCACTTGAGGTAAGGGGTAGTTGTTCTCTTCTAGTGAGTGTATGGAACATGTATGAACAATAGGGGTGTCCCATGACCCCAACGCCTCGCGCGGTAACGAAAAACGAGCACTATCACCACCGTGATAGGGAGACATCCGAACTCCTCAATTACTATTCTTGACTAGTGATATTTATTGTAACGTGATGTGATAATTTTATTGGTTGTTGAAATTGGCGTGATGATTGAGCTTTGGTTGTTATATGCTTGATGTCTGAAATTGGTTGTTATCAAATGACAATGTAAGGAAATTAAATAACTAAATAGTAGGCTTTAGACCCTATGAAAGTGTAGCCACTAAGTATGAATCAAAGAACTTCGAGTCCCCGCAATTATGTTGATATTGTAAAGCTTAAGTAGAATGTCTAAGGTTCATTTATGATGCCTATTGATTTATTAGTATGTTAATCTGAGAGAACTAGTCCTTCTATGCCAAAGTTTCACTTGGATGTATGTGCTTAATCAAAGTTGCTAAGATTATTAAATGTTCATGTTATTGGTAGAAGGCACTAGCTAACTTATGAATTGTGTTATGCTGTTGTTGTTGTTGTTACTCCATCGAAAATATGGCGATAGAGGATGTTATGGTTAGACACGCGTTTGGTCATGTTCATGTATCTTGGTGTCGTCATTGTTGTTGTTGTTGTTGTTATTGTTAGTAGAGGCGTATCGGGCAAGGTATCCCGTGACGGGCGAGGTTTCCGGCCTCTGGTTAAAAAGGGCGAATCGGGCAAGGTATCCGTGGCGGGCAAGGTTCCCGGTCCTTTGGTTAGTAGGCGAATCGGGCAAGGTATCCGTGACGGGCAAGGTTTCAGTCCCTACGGTTAAAAGAAAAAAAAGGGCGAATCGGGCAAGGTATCCGTGACGGGCGAGGTTTCAGATCCTTTGGTTAGTAGGGAGAATCGGGCAAGGTATCCCGTGACGGGCAAGGTTTCCTGGCCCTACGGTTAAAAGAAAAAAAGGGCGAATCGGGCAAGGTATCCGTGACGGGCGAGGTTTCTCGGTCCTTTGGTTAGTAGAGGCGAATCGGGCAAGGTATCCGTGATCGGGCGAGGTTTCCTGGCCCTACGGTTAATGGGGCGAATCGGGCAAGGTATCCGTGATCGGGTGAGGTTCGATCTGTTGTTATTGGTACACCATCGACACGGTATTCAAAGCGGGCAAGGTATCCCGCCGCTTTTAAGTGGATCCACATGCATATAGTTATGGTTCTATAAATACATTGTTTTACATGATCATGTGCCTGGTTGTTTAGTGTTGGTAATGTACCTTGTTGTTGTGGTTGATGCCGTGGCATGTGATATATAATTGTTGTGGTAATGTACCTTAATGTTGTGATTGATGTTGTAGCATGTGATATTTGGCCGTTGTGGTACCATCTTATGCCTTAACGCTAGTGATTAGATGTCCTTATTGGAATTGTTGTATATTGCGCATTGTTCATTAATTTCCTACGCTGTATGCACTATCCGAGGTTATGATGACTAACCCTCTTGTGGTTATGCATATCCCACAGGGTATGTGTAGATCTTGAGGCTGCAGTATTGAGGATATGAATGCCGGCAAGTAATCACGATAGCTTCATTGTGATAGATAGAAGACTTGTGTTTACTTGTTTAAGTTATTGTTTTCTTCCGATGTAATGATTAGGAAGAGCTCACGAATTATTGTGACATCGGGACTTGGGTTATTTTTATTAATTGTATTTCATACTCATTTTCTATTTCCGCATGTTGTGAACGTGACAACTCTATTTCGTTTCAAAGGAAAGTTTTATCCGAATGAATATTTTTTTATCTTGTGTTATTTTCTTCTTACATTGCTAAAATGCCATGACGGGTAGAGGGTGTCACAATTAGTGGTATCGAGCTTGATTCGGTTCTAACCGGCTTGTGTGTGGTCTATTGTGTTTCAAAGGCGTGAACTCGAGTTGAGTTACATGCATTACTTGTTTAATTTTGTTTGTTCTAGTACGAACAATTCTCGTGACCTAAGTTCACAGGAGTATATGATAGATAGAGCTAAGATAGTAGGTACCGAACCATTAGCTATGAATCTTGGGTTAGCAATTTCCTAAGTTGTTAATTTCTTAGTATCTTGTTTAAAATTACGCTTAGTGAATTGAGAAGGATCAACCTAATCGAGAGATGCGTTAACCCTTAGTTGTTGCACTTAAGGTGCAAGACTTTATCCATTACCTTAAAGGAATTCTAGTAAGTACAATGGGCTAGTAGCTTAACTAGAAAGGATAAGCTGACCTTATGTTAGATTTACAAAGATTGTTAGTGGGAAATATGTTATCGAGTAGCGCAATGATTCGTGGCTATGCTATAGGAAGGATCTTTTGTAGAGCTTGAGGGTAATCATGTGGCGTCGACATCTTTATGCTTAAGCCCCTATCGAGAACCTTATAGAAGAATAGGTGATTGTTGCACATGGTTATTATTGCTTGGATTACCTGGTCAACGAGTAGGAGGGACACCTAATCACTCACCACGGTGAGAAAAGCAATGATAATCAGTTTGGTGGGTAGTATTAGTTTTTTTTTTAATTACCTTAGATACTAGAATTAGTTATGGGCATAGATTATCTACATTGCAGTTAAATTCTTAAGGGCTTCGGATAGGCATAAGGCTTTGAAACCGTAGATTCTAAAGGTGGAAAGTAATTTTTCGTAGGAGTAGAGACGAGCTTAGAGTGAGGATAGAAGTAGAACGTAATGGGGGACATTAGTTAATCTTTGGGAAATATATTGTTTTGCCTTCTGATAAGACCACCAAACCGATTTTTGATGTTCTAACAGAAACCGAGTCTATTATTGTGTAGCACCCTATAGAATGTTTTCCTAGAGTAAGTTGAGCAGTAGAAATAATAAAGGTTTTGCGTAGGGTACCTTAAGATAAATACTGTAGTTAGTCATGCCTTAATTTGCGATAAACTTCTTTTGCTATATTGTGTGCTTAACTTTAATGACTATGAAACATTGCATGCAAACATGTTATTTCTTTTAGGATAAATAGGTTTCTATTTTTTTTTTACGGAATAAATAGATTAAAAATGATGAATACTTCTTTTTTTTATTCATTATATTTTAACGTTTTAGTCTAACATACTCTAGCCTATAATTTTTGTGTGTGCATATTGCTTAACTAAGTCTTGATTGCTGAATTATTTTTGATTGATATTAAAAAAAAAAATTAATTAGAATTTATTTTGTTACATTCACTGACATGCGGTTAATTGATCTTTCTATATTTTATGCTTCATTTGACTCTCTATTAAATACAAACGTGTTATCTCTTTCAAGGAGACTTCAGGTTATCTTGAATATTTATATTGAAAATGTGAAAGCACTACGTTATATCATTTGCTTAGTTTGCTTTGAAAATGTTACATGCTTGAACTGAGGTAAGTTTACGAACTCTGTTAGATAATTATATGACTGTGTTGCATTACTAAATTATTGATTTCTAGTTTAAATGTCTGATGCCTTTTGATCACCTTATATATTTAGCTCGTGATTAATCTTGTTGCAATATAAAATGCCTTTGATAAGGGAAATTGTTTTGTTTGTGTTTCATTTTTTCTATTAGTATTAATATTTATGAAAAAATGTTATTTTCTCTTTTAAATTGATGCTTTAGTCTGTCGTACTTTGGTCATTAACTTTTGTATATTATGTTTAAGTGAATATTGATTGTTGAATTGTTGTTTATGATATGTTGCTAAATGTGTGTGTATATATATATATATATATATATATATATATATATTATAGCTTTCATTATGATTTGGTTTTATAAAGGTTGTACGTCTAGCTTCGCATGATTTTACCCTAAGATAGTTAACCTCAATCTCGTTTTAGTTCCATGACCTTAGTAGACCTTATGCGATTGTGTTGTATTAAGTTTTAAAGAACGTGGTTATGCGGAATAAGGACCGGTAATCAACTTATGGAGTGGTTCTTAAGGATTTAGATGTTAGTCTTGTTGATTCGTTGTGGTTGTTGCAGTTTTGATGCCTTAAGATAGTAATTTTTAGTATTCCTTAGTTTAAGGAGTTAATCCTAGGAGGAGCCATGAAAGTCACCTGAGCATATGATTGGTTAGTACGCTAGACATTTAAGTTACAACTTTTGAAATTCTAGACCTTTAAAAGGACTAAGTTCTCCAGCTAGTGACCTTAGTTGACCCTCTTAAGAAAGAATTGTGTGGAATATATATAGCAATAGTGAAGATGGTTGCATGATGTTTTAGGGACACGAACAGGTAATGGATTTAATAGCACCTAGAGAAATTCCGAGGACGGAATTTTTTTTTAGGGGGGTAGAATTGTAATAGCCCTAATTTTTCATCCTTCAAGATTAGGATATGTCTTAGGGTATTAGAACATGCTTATTGTTGCTTGGGTTGGGTTTCATATGTTTTACCGTTCCTTCAGCCGATTAAGTGTCCAGATGTACCTTTATTCCTATATTTAGCTATTTCGGTCATCATATTCCCCATTTTCGAACCTCTTAACAACTCAATTGGATTTAAGTCCCTTCAATAAAGTTGTAGCATTATCTCTTATATTTTATTTGCCTTTAGTTCGACTTTATTTCGATACCTACAACTCTAGATATGCTCTCTGGAGTCAACACAACGCAAGCGTAACACTTAGGAATATTATAGTATATTTCAACTGCATTTTTGATCCTGTTAGATTCCGAATTTGGGTAAGCCTATTAGATATAAAATTGTAGGAAATTCTCTTAGCTTTCTAAAGACACCAAGAACACCTCAATCGGACATCTGTAGCTCCAGCTACGACCAAAACAGTGGCACCGAGTGTCCAGACTCAGGCGCAGGGCGCCCAGACTGAAGCTCGGGCGCCCAGACCTCACCGAGAGCAGCGCAGGCGCCAGGAGTGCAGGCGCCTGGCGCCCACAGCTGATAAGTGACTACGCGCTGTTTCGCGTTTTAACTCGTTTTGGGCCGGTTCTGTGACCCAGTGTGACCCATTCTCGACCTGAAAGGGCAACCACGACCCCTAGACTTAACCTAGCCACTAAGCATCAGTTCTAAGACCCTAAACATGATTAGGAGCTGCTCATAAGACCAATCCAAACAGAGAAAAGCTCTTCCTTCCCTTCTTCCAATTTTGTGGTGTCAAGGGCTCTAACTCAAGACTACGCTACGGGACTCGACCGGGGAGCATCGTTATTGTAACTTGTACAGCCTCATTGGGAGGAATAGGAGGTGGTAAGTCTTCTAATGATAAGTTTTGTCTTTAAGATCAATGTTAGGGTTCTAAACCATGATTTTTCCATTCCTAAACCCTTGCTCTTGTGTTTTGCTGAGGAAAGCTTCATTAGGAAAGGAAAAGCTTGGTGTTACCTCATGCCATCCTAGGAGCACGAAATTCACTTGAGGTAAGGGGTAGTTGTTCTCTTCTAGTGAGTGTATGGAACATGTATGAACAATAGGGGTGTCCCATGACCCATACGCCTCGCGCGGTAACGAAAAACGAGCACTATCACCACCGTGATAGGGAGACATCCGAACTCCTCAATTACTATTCTTGACTAGTGATATTTATTGTAACGTGATGTGATAATTTTATTGGTTGTTGAAATTGGCGTGATGATTGAGCTTTGGTTGTTATATGCTTGATGTACAGAAATTGGTTGTTATCAAATGACAATGTAAGGAAATTAAATAACTAAATAGTAGGCTTTAGACCCTATGAAAGTGTAGCCACTAAGTATGAATCAAAGAACTCGAGTCCCCGCAATTATGTTGATATTGTAAAGCTTAAGTACAATGTCTAAGGTTCATTTATGATGCCTATTGATTTATTAGTATGTTAATCTGAGAGAACTAGTCCTTCTATGCCAAAGTTTCACTTGGATGTATGTGCTTAATCAAAGTTGCTAAGATTATTAAATGTTCATGTTATTGGTATAAGGCACTAGCTAACTTATGAATTGTGTTATGCTGCTGTTGTTGTTGTTGTTGTTACTCCGTCGAAAATATGGCGATAGAGGATGTTATGGTTAGACACCGCGTTTGGTCATGTTCATGTATCTTGGTGTCGTCATTGTTGTTGTTGTTGTTGTTATTGTTAGTAGGGCGTATCGGGCAAGGTATCCGTGATCGCGAGGTTTCGGCCCTACTGCTAAAAAGCGGCGAATCGGGCAAGGTATCCCGTGATCGCAAGGTTCCCGCCCTTTGGTTAGTAGGCGAATCGGGCAAGGTATCCCGTGACGGGCAAGGTTTCCTGGCCCTACGGTTAAAAGAAAAAAGGGCGAATCGGGCAAGGTATCCGTGACGGCGAGGTTTCCGCCCTTTGGTTAGTAGGGCGAATCGGGCAAGGTATCCCGTGACAGGCAAGGTTTCCCGGTCCTACGGTTAAAAGAAAATAAAAAGGGCGAATCGGGCAAGGTATCCCGTGACGGGCGAGGTTTCCCGGTCCTTTGGTTAGTAGGGCGAATCGGGCAAGGTATCCCGTGACGGGCAAGGTTTCCCGGTCCTACGGTTAAAAGAAAATAAAAAGGGCGAATCGGGCAAGGTATCCCGTGACGGGCGAGGTTTCCCGGTCCTACGGTTAATGGGGCGAATCGGGCAAGGTATCCCGTGACGGGTGAGGTTCCCGGTCCTGTTGTTATTGGTACACTACTGACACGGTATTCCGAAACGGGCAAGGTATCACGGCTTCGTTTTAAGTGGATCCACATGCATATAGTTATGGTTCTATAAATACATTGTTTTACATGATCATGTGCCTGGTTGTTTAGTGTTGGTAATGTACCTTGTTGTTGTGGTTGATGTCGTGGCATGTGATATATAATTGTTGTGGTAATGTACCTTAATGTTGTGATTGATGCTGTAGCATGTGATATTTGGCCGTTGTGGTACCATCTTATGCCTTAACGCTAGTGATTAGATGTCCTTATTGGAATTGTTGTATATTGCGCATTGTTCATTAATTTCCTACTGTATGCACTATCTCGAGGTTATGATGACTAACCCTCTTGTGGCTATGCATATCCCACTGGGTATGTGTAGATCTTGAGGCTGCAGGTATTGAGGATATGAATGCCGCAAGTAATCACGATAGCTCATTGTGATAGATAGAAGACTTGTGTTTACTTGTTTAAGTTATTGTTTTCTTCCGATGTAATGATTAGGGGAAGAGCTCTGAATTATTGTGACATCGGGGACTTGGGTTATTTTTATTAATTGTATTTCATACTCATTTTCTATTTCCGCATGTTGTGAACGTGACAACTCTATTTCGTTTCAAAGGAAAGTTTTATCCGAATGAATATTTTTTTTTTATCTTGTGTTATTTTCTTCTTACATTGCTAAAATGCCATGACGGGGTAGAGGGTGTCACAGCGATCCACTTAATTTTAAAATAATCCGTTTTTCTTAATCCTTATGATTTCTTAGGATTAATCAGGCCATATTGGGCCAGTTTTTAATCCTTTTGCACTAATTAATTATTTTAGGACATTTCTAAATGTTTCTTAGTCTATTTTATTTCCTTATACTGTTACAGAGATTTTATTGTTAATCCCTCCTCTGATGTTCATTCAGATACTCATGTCTTTGCTGTCAAGAACCATTTGGTTGCTTCAGATAAAGGCAATTATATCAAAAAGGGTCACCCTCTCTGCTCTGGTTGTGGCATGATTGGTCATTCTAAAGACAAATGTTTCAAGCTGCATGGATATCGCCCGAACTACAAAAAGAAGGAGTCACAACCTACCGTAGACAATCAGGTTATCTCTGATTCAAATGATTCCTCTGCTTTTCAGCTGACTGCTCAGTAATAAAATCAATTGATGAGTCTACTTTAGAGTCAAGTTACCTCGGCATCGCACCCTAAGCCTGATTCTTCATCTGGTATGATTTTTTTTGTTAGTCCTTCTTCTGCTTCCATTCCAAAAGGTTCATGGTTAGTTGGTTATGGGGAAAATGATCATATTGCTTGTTCCTTGAATTCTTTTGCCTCTTACTAATTAGTTCATAACAGAAATATGACTCTTCCCAATGGCAATGTTGTTTATGTTATTGCCATTGGTACTGTTATTCTATCTGCCAATCTAGTTTTGGATAATGTTTTGTGCATTCCTCAATTTGGTTTTAACTTGTTGTCTATTAGTGCCTTGATAACTAACACATCTCTTTCTATTATTTTCTTTCCAAATTATTTCTTGATTCAGGAGCTGCCACACTCCAAGCAGATTGGCAGGGTTAGTCTCCTACAAGACCTATATGTTTTGTCTTTCAAAGATGAAGTTTCTGTTTCTATTTGTAATAAGACTACTCATGGGCACAGACATTATACTTACTTGAATTCTGTTTCTGATTTTATGTTTCCTTCCTTTATTGACACATGTGACACTGCCACTTTATGGCATTCTAGATGTGGCCACACTTCTGATAAGATTCTGAAAATTTTGAGCAATAAAATTCCTTTTCATAAGTCTTCTAATTCACATTCTGCACCTTGCCATATTTGTCCACTTGCAAAATTTCGTAGATTGTATTTTCTCTCTAATAATCATTTGTCTAATAATTCATTTGATTTGTTGCATTATGATATTTGGGGACCATATGGCCATTCCACCTATGATGGGAGGAGGTATTTCTTGACTCTAGTATATGATCACTCCCGGTTCACTTGGTTATATTTGCTCAAACATAAGTGAGAGGCCACAACTGCCCTCATTAATTTTTTCAGCATAGTTAAAACACAATTTGTTGCTTCTATTAAGTGCTTGAGGTCTGATAATGCTAAAGAATTGGCATTAACGAATTTCCTTCAAGGCCAAGGGACTTTGCATCAATTTTCTTGTGTAGAAAGACCTGAATAAAACTCAATTATTGAACGCAAACACCGACATCTTTTGAATGTCGCAAGGGCACTATATTTTCAGTCACGAGTTCCCATATCTTTTTGGGGTGAGTGTGTCGCCACAACAGCCTTTATAATTATTAGGGTTCCTTCTCATTTACTGGGAGATAATTCTTCTTACTTCAGGCTTTATGGTACTGAACCCGATTATGCAGCTATGAGGTCTTTTGGTTGTCTCTGCTTTGCTGCTACTTTGCCCTCATCCAGGAACAAGTTCTCCCCTAGAGCCACTTCGGCTGTTTTTGTCGGCTACCCTCAAGGCTACAAGGATTACAGACTATATGATCTTACTTCTAAGAGGTTCTTTATTTCTCGACATATGGTTTTTCATAAGACTATTTTCCCTTTTCAGACTTACCTCATGATGATAATATGATTCTAGCTTCTTTACATGATCATGTTATTCTCTCCCTTTACCTGACCAGAATTATATCCCTACACCTACAGATGCACCAGCACCTACAGATACACCTGATACACTTGCCCTTCTGGTTTACCTGCAGAACAAATTCAGCAGTCATAAGTCACTCCTGATTTGAATCCTAGCCAAACAGAAACCTCTACACCCATCATTGAGCCAACTCAACCACCTAGAAGGATCACCAGAAACGTTAAAACTCCTGCCTACCTTAATGACCATGTCCTCACTACTTCCACTCAGTCTTATCCTATCTAGAATTTTTGTTCCTATACCAAACTTTCACCCACTCACAAAACCTTCATCAATCAAATATCAAGCATTTCAGAACCTCAATTCTTTCACTAGGCAGTGAAATTGCCAGAATGGCGCCATGCAATGGATGAGGAAATGAAAGCCTTAGAATCCATACATGGAGTCTTGTGCTCTTACCTTCCAATAAGCATTCTATTGGTTGTAGATGGGTATATAAGGTGAAGTTCAAGCCAGATGGCTCTGTTGATAGATATAAAGCCCGCTTAGTTGCTAAATGGTATACTCAGTAGGCTGGGATTGATTTTTCAGACACGTTTTCATCAGTAGCCAAATTGACTTCTGTTAGAGTGTTGCTTACTGTTGCTCCAGCAAAGAATTGGCATTTGTTCCAACTTGATGTCAACAAGGCCTTCCTTTATGGGGATCTTGTAACACCCTGATTTTCAGAGCGCTACTGATCTAAACTCAACCTCTAAATGCGAAATGATTTATAAACATAATACTCGCCTTGTCTTATGAAAACACGGGTAAATTTGTTTTTCTTTTAAAACTCTTGCAAAATCACAAGTCAGAGTATTACAGCATTTTCGAAACATGGTATACAACTATAATGCAAAAGAAGGTACAACTGAATATGCATATATATACAATAGCCCAGAGGCATTACAACTTTTCAAAGTTAAGTACACGATAATCAAAATACAACACCAAAATAACAATACACCTGCAATATGAATACCATAATCTAAGAACACTCTTACTCCTGAGGTACTCCCGATAGACATCTATGCAGAGGGCTGCTCCAAAAGTCAAGCATTAGGACATACTCCAACAAAACAACACCACAAGATACTAAGCTAGTCCCAAAACACCTAAACCTTACGGTTGAAGCGGTCAGTCACACTCTACACCTAGCCTTAGAGTAGGCAAGGGCGGCAAAGCAAGATGTCAACGCGTGCAGTGTACCACACACTTCACACCTCCTCGACTCACAACTGAGCTCCTCAGAAGGGTCCTCTTCCTCCTCATCCATCATCACAACCTCCTCGTCATCCTCGTCATCGCCGATGAGGTCAATGACTGGGATGCTTGGAGGTATAACCTCGACCTTGACCTACTCAACAGGTGAATCCTCAATCCATCCACCGGAGTTGCATCCCACAGTGCCCCAGAAGATGCAAGCAGGAGGATCCATCGGAGGGGTAAGCTCGCGAGAAGGAATCGGAGAAGAAGGAGTATACTCCGATAAAGCCTCTAGTTCCATAGAAGGAACTGGTGAGTCTACAACAGTGCGGGAGGTAGATGCACCTACATCAAATCCTCCGGACCGCACGCTCTTATGAGTGGTCGTGCGCAACGAAGAGCCACTAACTCTAGGCTCATCCCGAAAAGTCGTCCCACGCAGGACATCCAATAAATCCTCAGAAGCAACAGTATCTCTATCCGTCTGGCTCCCAGCCAAGCATCTATGATACATCCAAAAGGTACAGGAAAGTCCATTACCCTGCATGTAATCTCGATCCATGCAATCTGTCCATCCACTCGAGTAGTCTCGATCACATCTCCCCTATACACAACCCTACCAATGGTGTGATCTACCACCCAGACATGGGGTATATCCAAATCTGGAAACTCAAAGGTCATCTCCGACTACAGTCTGATCGCCGGAAGATCCACAGTCTTCATCAGTTGGGGTGACATCCATGAGAATGCCCGAATAGAAAGGGTCATCTTCCCGAACAAACATATAACAGCAACAACATATATGCAAAACATATTATACTAACAAAGTATAATTTAACATAGAGCATCACGACATAAAACATTAAAAAATAATCAACATAATAAGGATGCACCACAAATCCCTATTGGTTAGTCTATATGCCAATGCACATAATTCTGGAATATCGCCACACTACCCTCGCAAGGGTATCATCGACACTGGTCTCGACAGATACTTTAGGTCGGCATCTCCTTAATTTCCCCGTAGAGATACATGTTCAGTACCACACAAGGATTTACCTGAGACATCCTGCCCGTTTGTCTCAACTGTCGATATGTACTCGTATCTAGGTATGGGCTCACCGCACAATAGCTCGACTCTAGTCTCGACAGATACTTCATGTCGGCATCGATATATGCATGCAATGCACCACCACAGTTAGTCACCACAACTGGATCACTCCCACCGAGTGTCCGAGATATTCAACTTATGTTCTAAACTTCCTCTGTCTAGAACCCCACACCTTCGTCTCGGAACCTCACTTAATATTCCTAGGTCTCTTTCTTTGGATATTCCTGCTTGTTGTAAAAATGTCGGTATTTAGAAATTCTACTAGTAGTTTGAAAATAATTATTTTTAATTATTCTAACACTCGCTTTATTCTTTTTAAGAAAAAGTGGTTAATCCATTATCAGTTTAGAGTTTTTTGAAAAATTCCACCTTATGTGTCTCATTGATTTTAACTAAAAATACTCTTAGGTTTTTGTTTCGAAAAACATTTAACAACCTCAAACAACGTAGCTCATCACACCCTTTTTCTCGGTAATCTCTGTTACCCACTGATTATTGAACATACACACACATAATATATTCAATAAACCCTAACATAGCAACAACCACTAATAGCTCAATTAGATCAATAGGAATCATCATCAAAATCACTAACTTAAAATTTTTCCAAATATACATCATCACCAAATCAAGCATACCACATCATCAACTCAAACATTCACCAAAACACAAACACACTTAAGAAAATATAATAGAATATGCCCTTACTAAAAGGCTTTTCTTCCTCGCTACAGCCACAACCACGATCTTGAGCACGGTCTCGACCACCAACTGGATCTCTACAACCTTAATCAATAAACACTAGAGTTTTAGAAATACCTCAAGGTTATTAATTTTACCATTAAGCCACGGTTTCCTAGGCCAAAATAGGACGACACCACTCTAAAATTTCTAACTTATTACCCACACTCCAACTAGTAAATCAAGGTTCAAAACTAGGGTTTTAAAAACTTAACATCTTTCTTAAAAATCTTCACAACTTTAACTCAAGAAAACTTTTAAACTTTAACAACAAAAAAAACCATCTCTTTTTCTAACAAACTCATCGATCTAATTTCTAAAACTTGTAGTTCTTTAACTACTAACATTTTGATCAAATAAAAGTTGTAAAATCATCATCAAAACCCTAATAACCTCACGATTTTGGGTAAAAAGATCAAACCAAGAATTTTCTCATCAATCAAACGTTTTAAGGACAATAGAAAGACAAAGGAAAAGACTTGATCATAAAATTTCTTAAGACTCCACCTTCTTTTCGAATACAGAGATTCCATCAACATCTAGGTGTTTCATTGTCTTAGAACATCAAAACACATTTTAAACAAAAGAACAAGGCTAGATTAAAACTAAATCAACCAAAATCACTTCCTTTTGAAAAAACTTTTGGATTAAAACTTTCTCTACAACTCCTAAACAACAACAACAATAAAATCATCAAAAGATCAAGTATGAAACTTTTGAAATCATCTCCCCATTTCACCCTAAAAGCTCACGGTTTCTCCACCAAGAATTTAGGGAGAAAAACTTCAAAACTTTGTTACTTGATTCACCAACATAATTATAAGAAACTAGAAGGAAAAGTGTGAAAAATCTCACCCTCAAATGAGCTATAATGCTCACGGTTTCAAGAGGAGAGGAAGAATGAAACAACCTTCAAATTTTCTCACAATTTGAGCTATTTTTCTCTAGAATCTCTTTG
Source organism: Calophaca sinica (assembly GCA_037113605.1). Lineage (NCBI taxonomy): Eukaryota > Viridiplantae > Streptophyta > Magnoliopsida > Fabales > Fabaceae > Calophaca > Calophaca sinica. The sequence continues at coordinate 60,677,994 of CM073735.1, forward strand.
GAACACTTACACTTGATTTTGGAAGAGATGAAGCAAAGGAATAGTGGGGAGAAATGGAAGTTTGGCCACGACTATGTAGGAGAATGAAGAAGAAGAAACTTTTGATCAAAACATAGATTCCATGACAAGGTTAGTTTAGCTTACATGAATCACTAATCTAAGTCATGAATCACCACCCTAAACCATACCTTAGGCTTAACACCTCACCATTAAGCCATACCCCCTCCAACCACTCTAAATTCACTTTTTGACTCTAGGTCAAATGGGTCTCGGCGTCGCAAAATCATGGCGTCAGGTGATCACGTTACCGATAATTCGCTCACCGATTAATCGCGTAAATTAATTTATGAAAAATTAATTCAACACGTGACTAAGAAATTATTTGTGTATGATTTCTTCACTAATAAATCATAAACTAGATCTTAAACAATCATATATAATCACATCAAGCTACGATTCGATTTTTGTCGAAATCGGAATTCGTTAGAACTTTCTCTCGGGTAAAAATTACCTGGCGGCTCAAAATACGACGAAACTTCGTTAGAATTTTTCGACGAAATTTGAACCATAAATTAATAATAAATATTAATTCTCAAATATAATTTCATCTTGATAATTTTATTCACATTATTAACAGCCAAAAATGCATATTAACTGCATAATACAGTAAAATACATATATAGTAACGTTAATAAAATACAGTAAAAATACAGATGTTACAGATTTCTTTGAATAACTATATATGGATCTGCCTTTAGGCTTCAAGACAGCTGATAAAAAGCTAGTTTGCAAGCTTAATAAGTCCCTTTAACGGACTTAGACAAGCTTCTAGACAGTAGTTCTGCAAATTTTCTACTACATTGATCAACCATGGCTTTACACAATCCAAGAATGACTATTCTTTGTTCACTTCGGGTCCAGGTCAATCTTTGGTTGTGTTATTGGTTTATGTAGATTATATTATCTTGGCTGGACCAAATTTACAAAAGGTGCATGAAACTCGAGCTTTGCTTCAATCCCTATTCAAGTTAAAAATCTTGGGCAATTTGAAATATTTTCTTGGTTTAGAGATTTCTAAGTCTTCTAAAGGCATATCTCTTTCTCAAAGGAAGTATACCTTAGCCCTTTTAGATGATACTAGTTTTTTGGCCTGCAAACCAGCTACTTTACCTATGGATCCGAATTTGAAACTTAATTCAACTAACGGTGAGTTGCTACCAGATCCTTCTGTCTATAGAAGGTTAATAGGTATACTTATATATCTCACTATTTTCAGGCCTGACATCAGTTTTCCTGTGCACAAACTCAGCCAGTTTATGCAATCTCCAAGAATTTCTCACCTTCATGCAGCTCATCATTTACTGCAGTACATAAAATATGCTCCTGGTCAGGGTCTTCTATTCCCTGCTGTTAATTCCATCAGATTAACAGCTTATGCAGATGCAGATTAGGGAAATTGTACTGATACTCGACGGTCAATTACTGGTTTTTGTGTTTTCTAGGGAGATGCTTTGGTTGCTTGGAGATCAAAGAGGCAACCTACTATCTCTAAATCCTCTACAGAAGCAAAGTATCGGGCCTTATCAGCAGTTGCTAGTGAAGTTGTATGGCTCAAAAGGCTACTCACTCACTCACTTCAATATTCATCTTGATTCTACAATGGTTTTTTGTGATAATCAATTGGCCATTCATCTTGCATCGAATCCAGTTCATCATGAGCGGACCAAACATATTGATGTTGATTATCATTTCATCTGTGAGTTAGTTCAGTCTCAGGCGGTCAAGCTGGTTCATGTCTCCAATCAACATCAAGTAGCTGATATCTTTACTAAAGCCTTATCTACCCCTTTGTTTTCTATGTTCATCTCCAAGTTGGGTATTTTAGACTTATACATTCCAACTTGACGGGGGAGTATTAGGATTTAACTTTAGTTAGTTAAACTTGGTTATTGGTTAGTTAGTCAGTTATTGTTTTTGATAACTGTTTGTTTATGTAAAGCTTCCCATATAAGCTATCTTGTATTCAACATTCAATTCAATGAAAGCATTTCTTTCACATCTCTGAGTTCAATACTTTTAGATTTTGGTGGATACGAAAGCTTCTGCTAAAGCTTCTACTATGCAAGTGATGGTGTTAGAACTTATATTCTTAATTGCAATGTATGGACAATTGATGAATTTTTTGGCCTAAATGATTTTAGTCAGAATTATAATTGTATGGAAGGATCATCAAGGGTATGTTCATAGATAGTTACTGCAGTTTATCCTTTGAAAGCTTAAAGAATATTAGTGGGTTACTAGACAAGAAGCAAAATTTTAATGACGGAGATGGTAATGATATACCTAATCATGATGAACGACAAGATTAAAAAAAAGGTACATAAAAAGTCTTGTAAAAAAAAAACCATAAAAAGTGTATTGAAAAATATTATGTATTTAGAAAGTGTTTTTCAAACAAACATGTTTTCTTGAAAATGATTTTTTATGTCCTTTATGGTAATTTTGAAGTTAAAATAAACACTTCTATATAATTGCATCCAAACAAGTTAAAAATCATTTTCTTAAAAAAAAGTGATTTTTATGGTACTAAACAAACACAAATTACCTTTTGCTTTTATTAAAAATCTCTAAAAAAATAATCGCTAAATTATTTTATAACAAAATGACTTTTTTTAATCTATAACAAATGAACCCTTAGTTTTGTGAGACTTGGGAACAACTCACGTCACTAAAATATTGAAGTCGGTCATGGACTCATGGTGGATTTGTTTTTACGTTTCGAAAATTAAGTGGGTTTTCTATTTAGCAAGGGAATTCACAAATTCATCACTATTTGGGTTGATTAATCTTTGTTGGAAGATCCTAATCACCATGTGTATAAGTTGGGGCACATCAGTTTGGAATACCACAGCTTCGGGTTCTTTGACTCTTAAAGAGCCTTATGTGCTACAGCATCCTGCTGGGCAATATGTATTTGTTGGGTAATCGCGGTACCTATTCCCTCCTCTGTGAACGCAAAATGGGCACTATGCGGAAGCGTAAAAATAAAAGGAGTAGAGAAAAAGAAGAACACCAGAATTTTTACGTGAAAAACCCTCTCGGGAAAAACCACGGGACCTAGTCCAGATAAAATACCTCCACTATAAAAGTAGGCTTACAAAGTGTTTCTCTCAATCTCTGAGGATCTCTCTATGAATCTCACCCTCTCGGATGGTATACAAATTTATCTCTATGGAACTCTCTCTTTCTCTCAAAGAGGAATACAAAAGCTCTCCAACTCTCTTAGGATTTCTTCACTTTGGATGTGATTATCCAACTCTTCACAAGTTCTCCTATTTATAGGAGAGGAATGTGGCTTCTCCAAAAAAAGTGATTAATGGAGGCTAATAAATCTCCACAATTCCAATGAGGTCTAGAAACTTCAAAATACATTCTTCAAAGTTGAATGTGCATGTCTCAAGGTCAAAGAGATAAATTCCAAGACCTTGGAATATTCATCCCCCTTTCCTATACATTGTGACTTGTGCACCACAATTGAAGGAGGGAATTCCAACAAATCTCCCCCTTCCTGACTCAATTGGGGGGCACCACTACACCAGCGCCTTGGCAACAATCTTTAACCTTCTTGATTGGCATTGACTTAGTCATCATATCAGACCAATTCAAATCTGTATGGATTTTCTCTATCTTCAATTTCTTCTCATCCAACGCTTCTCGTATCCAATGATACCGGATATCAATGTGTTTCGAGCGAGAATGGAACATGGGGTTCTTGGCCAGATGGATGGTACTTTGATTATCACAATTCACCACATAATCATCTTGATCATGTCCTAACTCTCTTAGAAAGTTCTTCATCCATAACATCTCCTTGGAGGCTTCAGTGACTGCTACATACTCTGCTTCAGTGGTAGATAATGTCGCACATTTTTGAAGTTTTGATTGCCAAGAAACAGCTCCCCCTGCAAAAGTAATCAGGTAACCTGATGTTGACTTCCTTGAATCCACATCACCTGCCATATCTGAGTCTGAATATCCAATGAGCATTAGATTCCCATTGCCAAAGCACAAGCTTCTTTTGTCAGTTCCTCTTAGATACCTTAGTATCCATTTAACCGCTTCCCAATGCTCTTTTCCTGGGTTTGATAGGAATCTGCTCATAACTCCCACGGCATATCCAATATCTGGTCTTGTACAAACCATTGCATACATAAGGCTACCCACAGCAGAAGAACAAGGCACCTTGTTCATTTCTTCTTTTTCCTCTTCATTCTTTGGACATTGAGATTTGCTGAGTTTGAAATGCCCAGCAATAGGAACACGCGCAGGTTTGGCATTGTGCATGTTGAACTTTCTGAGAATCTTCTCAATATAGTCTTCTTGAGATACCCACAACATTCTTTTGGAACGATTTCTAGAAATTTTCATTCCAAGAATCCTTTTCACTGCAACCAGATCTTTCATAGCAAAAGACTTACTCAATGCTTTCTTGAGAGCAGCTATTTTTACCTTATCATTCCCCACAATTAACATATCATCAACATACAAGAGAAGTATGATGGACTCACCATTTTCATAGTTCTTCACAAACACACAATGGTCTGCGGAGGTCTTCTTAAAATTATGTTAGGACATAAAGGAGTCAAACTTCTTGTACCATTGCCTTGGAGCTTGCTTCAGACCATAGAGACTTTTCTTCAGACGGCACACCAAGTGTTCTTTTCCTAGTTCTTCAAAACCCTCTGGCTGCTCCTTGTAAATTTCCTCCTCTAGGTCTCCATGTAAGAATGCTGTTTTGACATCCAGTTGTTCAATCTCCAAGTCTAGTTTTGCTGCCAGACCGAGAATTGCTCTAATAGATGTCATCTTTACCACTGGTGAGAATATTTCATCAAAGTCTATTCCTTTCTTTTGGTTGCACCCCTTCACGACAATTCTTGCCTTGTACCTTGGGTTTGGGTTGTTCTCTTCATTCTTCAGCTTGAACACCCATTTATTTCGTAACGCCTTTCTTCCGCTTGGCAATTCTACCAGATCATACGTTTGATTCTCCTTTAAGGACTGAATCTCTTCTTCCATGGCTTGCAACCATTTGTCCTTATCTTCCATCTCAATGGCTTCTGCAAAACTTTGAGGTTCACCTTCATCAGTAAGATTGACATATTCATCTGAGAAGTACCTTTTTGACGATTGCCTCTCCCTGGTTGATCGCCTCAATTGGGGTTCCTGTTGAACATTCTCACTAGCTTGATATTCTAGTGCCTGGTCAAGTTTTTCTGTCGGATGAGGTTCTTCAGTCATCTCATCAAGTTGTATTTGTTGATCTGGCTCTGTTTGAGGAGTCTCTCCCCCTGTATTGTTCACCACAAGAGGACTTTGATCATAACTCACCTTGAGTGTTGGTTTTTCCATTTTCTTGATGTCTTGGATTGTCTGATCTTCAAAGAACACCACATCTCTACTTCGAACAATCTTCTTGTTTGTAGGATCCCATAATCGGAAACCAAGTTCATCTCTTGGAGAACCAAGGTATACACATTCTTTCGCCTTAGCGTCAAGCTTTGCCCTTTCATCTTTTGGAATGTGAACAGATGCCTTACATCCAAATACTCTCAAGTTGTGATATGAGGCTTTCTTACCAGTCCATACTTCTTCTGGTATCTTTCCATTTAAAGGTCTTGAGGGTGATAAGTTAATCAAATCAGCTGCAGTAGCCACTGCCTCCCCCCAGAATGACTTAGGAAGTTTCGCATGAGACAACATGCTTCTAACCTTCTCGGAAATAGTTCTATTGAACCTTTCAGCTATACCATTCATTTGAGGTGTCTTTGGAGGTACCTTCTCATGTCTGATCCCGTGAGTCTTACAATAGTGCTCGAACGGACCTCTCAGATTTCCAATCGCTATCACTTCTCAAACATTTCAACTTTTACCGGTTTCGTTCTCATCAAGCGTGAAACTCCTTGAAGGCTCGAAGGACTTCATCTTTTCTCTTCAATGGATATACCCACAACTTTCTAGAGTGGTCATCAATGAAGGTAACAAAATATTGAGCACCACCAAGGGATCTTTCCGATGTTGAACAAACATCTGAATGCACAAGATCTAGAATATGTTTTCTTCTTCTTCCACTATCAGATCTATGGAAGGATACTCTGCGCTGCTTACCTGCTAAGCAATCTTCACATAATTGAAGTGGTTGTCCTTTTATGCTTTGGAGATGATCTTTCACAAGGATCTCTAAACCCTTCTCACTCATGTGGCCCAATCTTTTATGCCATAGCTCCTTACTTTCTTCTTGAGCAACATTTGTCTCCCCTTTGCATATCTTTCCCTACATGATGTACAGAGAGCCTTCCTTCTTACCTCGAGAAACAATCATGCTTCCTCGGCTAAGTTTCCATTTTCCACCACCAAACTGGTTGTTCATTCCAGCATCATCTAGCTTACTTGCTGAGAGAAGGTTTAGACGCATCTCAGGTACGTGTCTTACCTCCTTTAGCACGAGTTTGTTTCCATTTTCTGTCATCAGAGACACTTCTCCAATGCCCGCAATATTGCTTGTGACATGATTTCCCATCTTCACTGTTCCAAAATCTCCTTTTTGATAAGATGAGAAGAATCCTTCATGAGGAGTAACATGAAAAGATGCTCCGGTATCAACTATCCAAGTGCAATCATCAAAAGCAACATTTAGATAATTTACCTCACCAATAAGGAACACGTTCTCGTCGTCTAAGGCAACTGCTGTTGTGGTTTTCTCTTCCAACTTCTTTTTGGGATCTATCACATCAGGATGGACTGTTCCGGCCTTCTGATCTCTCTTCAAGAATCTGCACTCTGGCTTCTTGTGGCCATCTTTTCCACAATAGAAACATGTCAAACTTCCTCGTGACTTCCCACGGCTTCCTTTACTTCTATAATCACTCCTTCCTCTATTCTCAACAACATTAGCTTCTGAGTGACTACTCATGCCTCTTTCTTTCCTTCTGGACTCTTCATTTAGCAAACTATCTGTAATAGTATCCAGACTTAGCTTGCCGTCTGGAGTTGAGTTGCTGAGAGTGACAACCAATGTGTCCCAGCTTTCAGGAAGAGAACTAAGGAGTAGAAGAGTTTGTAATTCATCATCAATCTTCATATCTGCTTTTGTTAATTGATTCACAATACCTTTGAAGGTGTTCAGATGCTCGATCATATTCTGGTCGTCAGAGTACTCCAATTTCACCAATCTTCTGACAATATGAGCTTTGTTTCTGGGATTTTTCTTTTGAATCATAGATTCAAGCTTTGTCCACAACTCATACGCATTAGTATAAGTCGATACATGCTCAAACAAGCTTTTGTCGATGTACTTCCGAATCATGGCAACAACTTTCCAATTCAAAATCTCCCATTCTTTCTCAGTCTTCCCTGTTGGAATCTCCTTATTTGTGATTGGCTCATACAAATCCTTGCAGTAAAAATGGTCTTCCATCATCGGCTTCCAATAGGAATAGTTATCTGCAGTAAGCTTGAACATGTCTCCATCATGAGCAAATGTTCCTTCCATCTTGAGTTGCAGAGGACAATGACTTTTCGAACCAACATCTCTGATACCACTGTTGGGTAATCGCGGTACCTATTCCCTCCTCTGTGAATGCAAAATGGGCACTATGCGGAAGCGTAAAAATAAAAGGAGTAGAGAAGAAGAAGAACACCAGAATTTTTACGTGGAAAACCCTCTCGGGAAAAATCACGGGACCTAGTCCAGATAAAATACCTCCACTATAAAAGTAGGATTACAAAGTGTTTCTCTCAATCTCTGAGGATCTCTCTATGAATCTCACCCTCTCGGATGGTATACAAATTTATCTCTATGGAACTCTCTCTTTCTCTCAAAGAGGAATACAAAAGCTCTCTAACTCTCTTAGGATTTCTTCACTTTGGATGTGATTATCCAACTCTTCACAAGTTCTCCTATTTATAGGAGAGGAATGTGGCTTCTCCAAAAAAAGTGATTAATGGAGGCTAATAAATCTCCACAATTCCAATGAGGTCTAGAAACTTCAAAATACATTCTTCAAAGTTGAATGTGCATGTCTCAAGGTCAAAGAGATAAATTCCAAGACCTTGGAATATTCATCCCCATTTCCCATGCATTGTGACTTGTGCACCACAATTGAAGGAGGGAATTCCAACAGTATTCTGGACTAAAATAATATGGAATCCGATCATCCCTCCTTCAATTTTTTTTTGATATGGAGAATCCTTTATAACAGATTGCCTACAGAATACAGATGATGCTTTGTGGAAAAGAGATTCACAGTTGTCTCTATGTGCAGTTTGTGTAAAAGTTATGAAAAGAGATTCACAGTTGTCTCTATGTGCAGTTTATGTAAAAAGTTATGCAGAATCTTTGAATCATCTCTTCTTTAAGTGTGACTTTGCCAAGCGATTATGGTGTTGGTTTGCATCAATTCTACAGTGCAGTTTTACCTTCAATTCTATGCTCGATGACTTTAATATTTGTCACAGGGATTGGAGCAAACAAGTTCTTGATGTTGTTATTGCAGGATTCATCAACATTATATATATCATTTGGTTTTGCAGGAATAAATAAAAATTTGACAACCAATGCATTTCTTACTCTGCTGCTCTTAACTTGATTTTGGCTAATGTTATATTAGCTGGGAAGTTACGTAAAGGTTCTGCATCTTCAGACATCAAAGAATTTTCTATTTAAAGGCTTTTTATATAGTTGCTCATCCTGGTAAAGCTCCAGTTATTAAGTAAGTGGATTGGTTTCCTTCTGAGTGTATTTAGATCAAATACAACACTGATGGGGCTGCTAAAGGTGCTCTGGGAGTGGTAGCTTATGCTAGAATTTTTTGGGATAGCAGTGCAACCATTCTAGGGTGTTTTTCTCTATTTATTGAGAATTCTTTTGCTTATAGGGTGTTTTTCTCTGTTTATTGGGAATTCTTTTGCCTTGCAAGCTGAGTTAATGGGTGCCATGGTCGCCATTGAAATTGCATATGTGAAAGGATGACATAATCTCTGGCTGGAATGTGATTCAGCTCTTGTTGTTTTTGCCTTTACTTCTCCTTCATTAGTTGCTTGGAGGCTATGTAATAGATGGTAAAATTGTTTGGAGCTTTCTAGTGGAATGAATTTTAGATTTTCTCATATATACCGTGAAGGCAACTTCCTTGTAAGACACATTTTTGTTCTTCTCACCTATTATTTGGTAATTTGAAAAGTCTTCACTCCTTCAACCTATAAAAGGGTGTTGGTATATTCTAGTTAACATGACCGATGTTGGCAATGCTATCAAGACTGTCCCCACATTGGCCAGAAGAATTCGGGACCTGTTGCATTTGCATTCAATTGTAAAGTTTATCCACTCTTGGTGGGAAGGAAATATATGCGCCGACTGGCTGGCGAATCATTGCTTCTATGTGGCTAGCATGGACCTGTAGGTGTTGTTACAACCTCCACTACAAAAAAATGCTAAATAGTGGCGGTTTTTTTGTGGGGTTTTGCAACCCCCCCCCCAAATTAATTAAAAAAGGACACTTTCTCAGCCAACTGTGTAAAAATTTCTGTTAAATTGAAGGGGGTTAAAAACCCCTCTAATTGACCATTATTTTCCCTCACCCGGTTTTCCCTTATTTCGATGATCCCCCTGCTTTTTCCTTCCCTTTTTTGATTATTTCATTCTGAATACCCCAAAAACACAGCACGTCCTTGACCTTTCCCCAAAACTCTATCCGAGACCACAACATGCGATTTTGTTGCAAAACCACAACACGCAACATTGTGAATCGATTTCATCGTCTCTGTCCCGCGCCGTCTCCGAGAGCCGCTCGTACCCCGTGATTGTGTGTAGGTTTCCTGATTGTGGATTTTCGAAAAAACTGCTAAACATCTTTTTACCCTTGTAAGTTCTCTGTCCTTGTTTATTCTTGTGTAAAATTTTTTGCTTGATAACTGACAAATTTTTCTTTGCATTAATATGCTCACCGATTTTTCGCCTCGTCTGAAAAAAGGATCGGTAAGTGAATGGGGATTTGCGATTTGTGAGAGAAGAGATAAGTTGGTTTCGGTTTTTTTTGACGGCGTGGAAAGCAGTAGGAGAAGTGTTGAGGAAGTTTCGCTTCCTTTCTCTCTTAAAAGGTCGACGGAAATGCTAGCCACAACACCACCATCTTCCCTCTCAAGACCGGTCTCTCTCTTAAAAGTCGACAGAAGTTTTGTTCCTTTTCTCTGTTAAAAGGTCAATTTCTTATTTTCTCCTTACCCTTTTCATTTCTCTTTGTGTGTTAGAAACATAGAACAATCGCTAATAATGTCGTAGTTTCTGATTGAGTGCTATATTGGTGTTTGTTATGTATATTTTTATTATAGAACACGAAAAGGATTAAAAATATTAGAATTGTTTATTCCCCTGATAACTCTTAGAAATAAGAGTTATTTATGCTTTTATGACTATGAATCATGTGAGTTTAAGAGTAATTTAGATCCTTTTATTATTAGATTCATGTAAATAATGTGGTTTCCCTGATTTGGAGCTGTTTAAAGCACTTTGGTGCTTTTGTGAGCATTTTGATGTTTGTGTCACATTGTGCAGATTTTTATGAGAAATTGCTCAGTGCCAAGCCTGGTGCCATGCCACGGCACTGTGTTGCTAACAGCCCTGGACTTTGAAGCAGCAGCGTGTGATCTTTCAGTGAAGCTAAACAAAGGACTCTGTCCTCATGTGTGCTGCTGCAGCTCGCTTTTTGGTGGTCCCTCCTTGTCCTATTGCATTTTCTCTCAGCTCACTACAAGACAAAAAGCTCTCACTTTTGGGCTTAAAGACAGCATCTTTTTGGGGATTAGTATTGGTCAGCCCATTTTGAGGAGAGAATATAAAAGGATAATGACCTAATGAAGCAAGGAGGCTGGTTCTGAAACTTTCTTTCTGCTAGGGCAGCGTCTGTCTCCCCCTGAAAATAGAAGCAGCCGCATCTCATCTTTCTTCTTCCAAACACCATTTACTCAAGCTATCAACTTTTTCCATGGAGAGAAGTAACTTGCACAGTACAGATTGAAGCAGAGACAGCAAGGCATTGCTGATTAAAGAGTGGTTTTCGAGCTCACAAGGCTGGGAGCAACTCTGTTTTTTCTGTTTCATTCATAGCTGTAATAGTTTCTATACTCTACTCTAGTGCCATGGATTTTGTTTGCGGCACCAGTTTATGTTGTTTTGTTTTTAGGCTCATTATGAGCTAATTTTCTTAAGTTAGGATGAAGTGATTTTGTATTAAAACTTGGTTGGTGAATGTCTATATGTCCTTGCCTATGCATCTGTGTCTCATGCGCATTTATTTACAATATGCTTAACTTGAGCCTGATCAACTTTAGTTAGGTGCATGTATGTTAGGTGCTGAAAGGTGGTGACATACTGATTTCATGAGGCACTATAAGGATTATCAATTTAAAGGACACTTTAATTGAATTAGATTAAACTAGACATAGGCAATCTGACTTATAGGGTGTTCTTGGCCACATTAATTAGACAAGGGGGAACATAATGGGGGCTTAGACATAATGAACCCTTTACTTAACCCTGGTGAAAGTCTTTGAAAGGCACACACATTAGTGCTCACTGCGCCAGTGCCATATGGCACCGACTTATGGCAACTTGAAACCAACCTAGTGGAAATACGAATGAACTGAATCCTAACTGCCTTTATCCATATTTTTCTCAAATCACTTGTTTAATTCTGTCTTTTCAATTATTAAAATCACAAAAATTTGATGTTTATTTTCTGTTTTTATTATTTACTCACTAACTCATTTACTAATGGAAAAACTTGTGAATTCAATTAATCAATCCTCGTGGGAACGATCTTGATTTAATCTTTACTACTTGTTGCGATTGTGTATACTTGCACAATTGTGTTATTATTTTACACAACAAGTTTTTGGCGCCGTTGCCGGGGATTGAATTGATTAAATTTACAAAGTTTTGAATTTAGTAGGTTTGTTAGTTGAGATATTCTAATTCTTTTGGGTGTTGTGTCAGCTGTTAGTGCTCAACTCTGCACATGCGCAGGCACACGGCACCAGAATATCAGTTGGATCCTGAGATTGACAGAACTTTCAGAAGGTTGTTAAGGGAGAGACAAGCATTTGCTGCATTAGGTGCTGCTGTAAATATGGCAGCAACTGGTCCCCATACTGCAGAAACAATTCCTGATGCAGAAGACGAAAGCAGTGTTCAACAAAGTGTTCACAGTCAGTACCAAGCCTTGGTGCTGCATGCTGATATCATAGGCTTAGCCAATGATAGGGACAGGCCAATGAGGGACTATGCTGTTTTTGATCCTCAGACTATGCACACGGGCATAGTAAGGCCTGACATTACTGCAAATCATTTTGAATTTAAGCCTATGATGTTCCAAATGCTGCAAACTGTGGGACAATTTGGTGGCACACCTCAAGAAGACCCTCACTTGCACTTGAAACAATTCCTTGAAGTGTGCAGTAATTTCAAAATTCCTGGAGTTACAGATGATGCTTTCAGACTCAGGCTTTTCCCATACTCCTTGAAGGATAGAGCCAAGGCTTGGTTAAATTCCTTGGAACCCAACTCTATCACTGATTGGAATGGTATGGCAGAGAAATTCTTAACCAAGTATTTCCCTCCAATCAAGAATGCAAGGATGAGGAATGAAATTACATCTTTCAGGCAAAATGAAGAGGAATCACTTGTTTGAGGCTTGGGAGAGATTTAAAGAGCTGCTCAGAAGTGCCCTCACCATGGCATACCTATTTGCATTCAAATGGAAACATTTTATAATGGTCTTTCAGAAGAACAAGAGACATGCTTGATGCCTCTTCCGGTGGTGCCCTCTTGCGCAGTCTTACAATGATGCATATGAGAAAATTGAGACCATTCTTTGCAAGCAGATTATCGATGGCCTCTTGCTAGATTGAGTCCGCAAAGAAGGTTCTGGAGTCCATGAAGTGAGTGAAATGACGCCTTTATCTCGCACAGTGGTCGCAATCGCAAACATGTTAAAAGGTCCGAATGTCTGGTGCCAACACAAAGACCTGTGAATTCGCAGAGAGTGACAAAGTGCAAAGCAAAGCTATTTCTTGTGTGTATTGTGGAGGAGGTCATCTATATGAGGAGTGCCCTAGCAACCCTGTGTTTGTCAATTATGTAGGGAATTTCAACAAAAACAATAATCCTTACTCCAACACCTACAACCCTGGGTGGAAGAATCACCCAAATTTTTCGTGGAGTAACAATAATCCCGCAGCACCTGCTGCTGTGTCTGCAAAGCCTACACATCCCCCTGGTTTCCCTGCCCAACCAGTTCAAAAAGCTGCTGCTCCTATTGTTGACAACTCAATGGAGGCTATGCTGAAGGCCTTCATGAATGAAACAAAAGCCCAGTACCAAAGTCAGGGTGCAGCAATTAAAAACTTGGAGAATCAGTTGGGGCAGATGGCAACAGCTATGAACCAAAGACCAAGTGGTTCACTGCCTGCTACAACTGAGCCTGCCAAGCCAGCAGGGGGAGAGCAAATAAAAGCCATATATTTGAGGAGTGGTACTGAATTACCAGGTCCTTCTAGGCCTGAGGTTACCACTAGCCAGCCCTCAAAAGAAAAAAAAGACGAACCTGAAGTGCCAAAAACTACAGAGGTAACTGGTGCCGCCCCAAAGACTAATTCCGCACTGCACTCCGAGAAAATTACACCAGCAACTACAAGCAATAGATTAGTTCCTAAATTTCCACCTCCACCATTCCCTCAGAGACTTAAAAAAGCCCATCAGGACAAGCAGTTTGACAAGTTTATTGAGGTACTGAAACAGTTGCACATCAACATTCCATTAGTTGATGCCTTGCAACAGATGCCAAATTACACAAAGTTCATGAAGGATGTTCTAACCAAGAAAAGGAGGTTGGGAGAATTTGAGACAGTTGCTATGACTCAGGAGTGCAGTATGCTGATGCAAAGTAAGATCCCCTAAAAGTTAAAAGATCCTGGCTGTTTTACCATCCCTTGCACTATTGGTGACACTTATTGTGGGAGAGCTCTATGTGACTTAGGGGCCAAAGATTAATCTAATGCCTAAGTCCATCTTCCAACGACTTGGAATTGGTAAGGCCAGGCCTACAACTCGACTCTGCGGTGGCGAGCGTAACTCTAGCTTATCCAGAAGGGAAAATCGAAGATGTGCTTGTCAAAGTTGATAAATTGGTATTTCCTGCTGACTTTATTATCCTTGATTTTGAAGCTGATGCTGAGGTGCCTATTATTTTAGGTAGACCATTCCTTGCCACAGGGAAGACACTGATTGATGTGCAAAAGGGTGAACTTACTATGAGAGTCAATGATCAAGAAATCAAATTTAATGTTCTTAATGCTCTCAAGTATCCTGCAGAAAATGTGGAGGAATGTTCCTTTGTCAGAACCATTGATTCATTGGTTCAACATCAACTCATGAGGGATAAGGATGTGCTGAAATAGGAACTGAATGTCACTGATTATGAACGAGTGCAGGATGAAAACACAGCAGGGAAGGCTTCGGTAAATCAATTATGGTTCAGAAAATATGAGTCATTGGAACTCAGTGATCAAAGCTCCAAATCCAATATTCCATCTGTTGAAAGACCTCCTGAGCTGGAACTGAAAGTGCTACCTCCACACTTGAAGTACGCTTATTTCGGTGAGAACAACATTCTTCCTATTATTGTTGCTTCTGATTTGAGCTTGCAGCAGGAAAAGGAACTACTCACTGTGTTAAAGCAACATAAGAAGGCTATAGGATGGCAAATGGCTGACATAAAAGGCATAAGTCCTACTCTTTGTATGCACATAATCTTTTTGGAGGAAAATGCCAAGAATAGCATTGAAGCACAATGAAGGCTGAATCCAGTGATGAAGGAGGTAGTGAAGAAGGAAATCATTAAATGGCTGGATGCTGGAATTATTTACCCAATCTCAGACAGTTCTTGGGTTAGTCCAGTGCAATGTGTTCCGAAGAAAGGAGGAGTAGGTATAGCTAATGACAAGAATGAATTAATTCCCACCGGCTGGTGGTTGGAGAATTTGTATGGATTACAGAAAGCTCAACAAGGCAACAAGGAAAGATCATTTCCCATTGCCCTTCATTGACCAGATGATTGACAAGTTGGCAGGGAAGGAATTTTACTGTTTCCTTGATGGGTATTCAGGCTACAATCAGATTGCCATAGCACCTGAAGATCAAGACAAGACTACTTTCACATGCCCTTATGGCACCTTTGCTTTTAGAAGGATGCCATTTGGGTTGTGCAATGCACCAGCAACTTTTCAAAGGTGTATGATGGCAATATTCTCATATTTTATTGAAAAATCCATGGAAATTTTCATGGATGACTTTTCTGTTTTTGGAGAAACATTTCAAGCTTGCCTGGATAATTTGGAGCAAGTGTTGTCCAGGTGTGAGGAGACTAATCTAGTACTGAACTGGGAAAAGTGCCACTTCATGGTGCAAGAGGGCATTGTTCTGGGTCACAAAGTCTCTAAGAAAGGAATTGAAGTGGACAAGGCAAAGATTGAGGTCATTGAAAAATTACCTCCACCAACTAGTGTGAAGGGGGTACGAAGTTTTTTGGGGCATGCTGGTTTCCATAGAAGGTTCATCAAGGATTTTTCAAAAATCTCACAGCCCTTTTGCCAACTCTTACAGCATGAAACTGTATTTGATTTTGATGAACAGTGCATGTTAGCTTTCCAAACATTGAAGAAAGCCTTAACCACAACACCTATCATTGTTGCCCCAGACTGGGATAAGCCATTTGAGTTGATGTGCGATGCAAGTGATTTTGCTATAGGAGCTGTTCTCGGTCAAAGACATAACAAGGTGTTTCATTCAATTTACTATGCAAGTAAGACATTGGTGGATGCTCAGTTGAACTATACCACCACTGAGAAAGAACTACTTGCAGTAGTGTTTGCTTTTGACAAGTTCAGATCCTACCTGGTTGGCACAAAGGTGGTGGTGTACACTGACCACTCAGCAATCAAGTATTTGATTGCCAAGAAAGATGCAAAACCAAGATTGATAAGATGGGTGTTGTTACTGCAAGAGTTTGACTTAGAAATCAGAGATAAAAAAGGAGTGGAGAATCAAGTAGCTGACCACTTGTCCAGAATTGAAAATGACAGTGTTGAACAACAGGGAGGTGAAATTAAAGAAAATTTTCCTGATGAGCAACTGCTGGTAGTAACAGGTGCCAAGGTTGATGCCCTCACGGCACCTTGGTATGCTGACATAGTGAACTTTCTGGTTTGCAAAATCCTTCCAGTGGAGATGGATTACCAACAAAAGAGGAGATTCCTCCAGCAAGTGAAACAATATTATTGGGATGAACCTTTTCTATACAAGAAGGGTGTGGATCAGTTGTTCAGAAGGTGTGTAGCAGAAGAGGAAGTTGGAAGCATTTTGCAACATTGTCACTCTGCACCTTGTGGAGGACACTTTGGAGGAGCCAGAACAGCAGCCAAAGTCTTGCAATCTGGTTATTTCTGGCCCTCTTTATTTAAAGATTCTCATGAATTTGTTAAACATTGTGATAGATGCCAAAGGGTAGGAAATATTTCAAGCAAACAAGAAATGCCTCTCAATAGCATCCTTGAAATTGAACTCTTTGATGTATGGGGCATGGATTTCATGGGCCCTTTTCCTCCTTCCTTTGGAAATCTGTACATCTTAGTGGTTGTGGATTATGTGTCTAAGTGGATTGAAGCAGTAGCTCTGCCTACCAATGATGCCAAGGCAGTGAGCAAGTTTTTGCATAAGAATATCTTCACAAGGTTTGGTGTCCCTCGAGCAATTATCAGTGATGAGGGCACTCATTTTTGTAACAAACTAATAGAAAAGCTCTTGCTGAGGTATGGGGTGAAGCACAGGATAGCTACTGCATATCATCCACAAACAAGTGGCCAAGTTGAGCTCTCCAACAGGGAGATTAAGAGGATTCTTGAGAAGGTTGTCAATCCCTCTAGGAAAGATTGGTCCTTGCATCTTGAAGATGCCCTGTGGGCCTACAGAACAGCATATAAGACACCATTAGGGACATCTCCCTATAGATTGGTGTTTGGTAAGGCTTGCCACTTGCCTATTGAGTTGCAACATAAAGCTTTCTGGGCCACAAAGAAGTTGAATTTTGACTTGGAGAGTGCTGGTGCAGCAAGGTTGCTGCAGCTACATGAACTAGAAGAGCATAGGCTCTTTGCCTATGAGAATGCCGAGCTGTACAAAGCCAAAACCAAAGCTTGGCATGATAAAAGAATTCAACCCAGGGAATTAAAAGAAGGATCTCAAGTGCTGCTGTTCAATTCAAGATTGAAATTATTCCCTGGGAAGCTCAAATCAAGGTGGTCTGGTCCTTTCAAGCTAGTCAAGTTATATCCATATGGGGCAGTGGGCTTACTGGATGAGGCCACAGGTGCCACCTTTAAAGTCAATGGCCAGAGAGTGAAGCAGTATTGGGGTGACCCTGATGAAAGAACAAGGGTCACCACTGAACTCAAGGACAGCTGAAGTGAAAAATAAGTCTGGCTGAGGACTTTTATAAACCAAGCGCCACTGGGAGGCAGCCTAGAATTTTTTTAATTTAGTTTAATTTTGTTTTGCAGGAATAAATTGAATTTTGGTGCTGGAAGTGTAGTGTAGTTGGGGTGGCTGGTATGAAGTTCTGAATGCTGTGCATTTGGTGCCATGGCACCACGGGGGGCACCAATTCAGGTGTGAGTTTTTAAGAGAGAAAGGGTGATGGGGCAGTTGCGCAGTAAATAGAAAAGGCAATCCTCTGGGGCATTAAATGACTTGGCACCTCACAGGTGTACCTTTTCCTACGTGTACCAATGGCAGTATGCCACCTTGCATCCTCAAACTCCGCCGCCTCGATGAAAATCAATCTCTCCCTCCTCAAATTAAACTCCAACGGGAAGTCCCCAACCTTCATTCCGTTTCCCAAACACTCACCATTGCAGCAACACCAACCCTCCCACGACCCCCATCTTCCAAATTGCAGAAACCTTCCACTACCTCCACTCGTCCTAACCTCTACACATCGTAAAAGCCCACCTTTTTAACCCTAACCCAATTCGTCAAACCCACTCTCACATTCTCCCTCATTTCAAATCCCCCAAATTCTCAAATCTGTGAACCCTAGTTTTCTTTATTTTCCCAGAAACCATTGAGACAGCAGCTGTAGAACGTTGGAGGCAACTACTATTAGCCATGAGGACCAAGCACGCAGCACAGAGAACAAAGTCACGAGTGCCCAATTTGGCACCAGAGAAGAGATTTCATAATGAGGAATCAAGAAAAAGGTACGAGGAGTGCATGAAAAAAAGGCCTCTGCATCCTGAGAGGGGTTTCGAGTTGCAAACAGCTTCCCCTGACATAATGATGTTGATTGAGCAGAACAAATGGGAAAACTTTTGCTCTCATCCTAAGAGCCCCATCACGGCCATTGTGCGAGAGTTCTATGCTGGGATACCCCCTCAGGAAGAAGGCCAGCCTGAAGCAAACTACTCCAACATTAAAGGAGTCACTGTCCCCTTCTCCTCAGAAGGAATCAATGAATACCTTGCTCTGCCGGAGAAGGGAGATGCATTTGAAAAGAGGATGAAGGCCATAACAGAGAAGCAGATGAATGAAATAATGCACCAGCTGACAGTTGAAGGTACCAAATGGGAAAAGAGGCAGGGGGATGACTACCGGATAAGGAGAAACACCCTAATCCCTGCAGCTAAGACCTGGTACAATTTCATGGGTACTAGCTTGCTCCCTACAACTCACCATCAAACCATTGATAAGGAGAGGATTGTGTTACTGCATCATATTCTAGAGGGCAAATTGGTAGATGTTGGCAGGCTGATTCATAGGGAAATTGTTGCTTGCGCAAAGAGGACCAAGGGCAGTCTATTCTTCCCATGTTTGATCACTGCCTTGTGCAAGCTTGAAGGGGTGCCCACTCTTGACAGTGATGTCACATGGCCTGTTCCAACCCCTGGCCCTGCTGTTTCTGCTCCCCAAACTGAAGAAGGAAGAGAGGAGTTGGCTGAGATTGTGAATCAATTATTGAAGAAACAGGAGGCTTACTGGAGGTTTGCCCAAGAGCAGTACCTATGGCAGCAAAGAATTTTCAATTTTAACTTCCCCAAGAAATTGGGTAATGCCCCCCCTGAGTTTCCTGACTGGATCTTAGGAGACAAAGAGGAGGCTGCAGCTGAAGAGGAGCCTGCCTCCAGTGAAGTAACACCGAAAAAGAAGAGGGGCTCTAGAAAAGGAAAGGAGCCTGAAGGAGTTCTTTGAAGCTCCTCAGAAGCGGTGCTCGCACTGATGCTGATGAAGGCTGGCAACCACCACCTCCCCCTGCTGACACACCAAGAAAGACAGCCTCCCCTGCTGAAGGGAGTCAGACAAGAAAGAGAAAAGAAACTGCCAAAGAGGCAGTCATCACCATCACTGGTGATGAGGAGGAGGAGCCAATTGCTAATCTGATGAAGACACCCAGGAGAAGGAGCTCACGGCTCCAAGCAGGGATGTTCTAACCTTAATCTCTTACCAATAATGTTTGTTGCAGTAAATATTTTAGTAGGTTTCTTTGTGTTTGCTGAATTCTGTTGTTTGAAGATTGTTTTGTTAGTCTGTTTTGAGTCAGCCCTTTCTCTAACATAATGTAATTACATTGAGGACACTGCAATGAATTGTGTTGGGGGGAGGGATATGTTAGGAGTAAATTGTTGCAATTGCAGTAGTGTTCTCTTGCCTAAAAAAAAAATTTGGTTAACACATGGGCTGACTTAATGAGGAATGATTGCTTGGTGTTTATAGAACCTTGTTCTGATTGCTAGTTGACTGGTTGTTAATTTCTAACACTTACCCTTAGTTTAAGAAGGAATCATAGGTGACTTGAGAGCAAGGTGAGGTCAAACCCCTAGTTTAGTCTAAGCTTTGGGGGTAATCCATGTGTCAATATTCAAAAGAAAAAGGGCAGTACACAGTACCAAATAGAAAAAGCCAAAAATATATATATAAAAAAAAAGCTTCTTTGTTGAGTAACCGGGTAATTTCATTACAATTGTTGTTATTCGCGTCAAAAGACAAAGAGGCAAACATAGAAAAAGGCAAAAAGATGAAAATTGAAAAAATGTGTGCTGACCCTATGCTAGTTAAATTGTATGCATATCCTTGTATGTAGTAAAGCCCCTGAATCCTAAAGTTGTAAGCCCATTTCTCTTTGTTTGATTAGGAGGAACAGACTTAGGAGATTCTTTGGGGGGAGATTAAGGTGAGCTTGAGGGTTATACTAGTTTCTGAATTGAGCTTAAGGGTTGCACACACACACTTGAAATTGGTGACCAAGTCAACGATGCAAGAAGTACAAGGGGATTGCTTGTTTCTGAGTTTGTCTGAAAGTTAAACCCTGTGAAATACCACAATCTCTGAAAATAATTCTGGATTGGACCTGCTGCATGTGTAAACTTTGTCCTTGTCTTAATTTTGTTTGTGTCATTACTTGAGGACAAGCAATGGTTCAAGTTTGGGGGTGTGATAACTCTTAGAAATAAGAGTTATTTATGCTTTTATGACTATGAATCATGTGAGTTTAAGAGTAATTTAGATCCTTTTATTATTAGATTCATGTAAATAATGTGGTTTCCCTGATTTGGAGCTGTTTAAAGCACTTTGGTGCTTTTGTGAGCATTTTGATGTTTGTGTCACATTGTGCAGATTTTTATGAGAAATTGCTCAGTGCCAAGCCTGGTGCCATGCCACGGCACTGTGTTGCTAACAGCCCTGGACTTTGAAGCAGCAGCGTGTGATCTTTCAGTGAAGCTAAACAAAGGACTCTGTCCTCATGTGTCTTCTTTCACTCGCTTTTTGGTGGTCCCTCCTTGTCCTATTGCATTTTCTCTCAGCTCACTACAAGACAAAAAGCTCTCACTTTTGGGCTTAAAGACAGCATCTTTTTGGGGATTAGTATTGGTCAGCCCATTTTGAGGAGAGAATATAAAAGGATAATGACCTAATGAAGCAAGGAGGCTGGTTCTGAAACTTTCTTTCTGCTAGGGCAGCGTATGTCTCTCCCTGAAAATAGAAGCAGCCGCATCTCATTTTTCTTCTTCCAAACACCATTTACTCAAGCTATCAACTTTTTCCATGGAGAGAAGTAACTTGCACAGTACAGATTGAAGCAGAGACAACAAGGCATTGCTGATTAAAGAGTGGTTTTCGAGCTCACAAGGCTGGGAGCAACTCTGTTTTTTCTGTTTCATTCATAGCTGTAATAGTTTCTATACTCTACTCTAGTGCCATGGATTTTGTTTGCGGCACCAGTTTATGTTGTTTTGTTTTTAGGCTCATTATGAGCTAATTTTCTTAAGTTAGGATGAAGTGATTTTGTATTAAAACTTGGTTGGTGAATGTCTATATGTCCTTGCCTATGCATCTGTGTCTCATGCGCATTTATTTACAATATGCTTAACTTGAGCCTGATCAACTTTAGTTAGGTGCATGTATGTTAGGTGCTGAAAGGTGGTGACATACTGATTTCATGAGGCACTATAAGGATTATCAATTTAAAGGACACTTTAATTGAATTAGATTAAACTAGACATAGGCAATCTGACTTATAGGGTGTTCTTGGCCACATTAATTAGACAAGGGGGAATATAATGGGGGCTTAGACATAAGGAACCCTTTACTTAACCCTGGTGAAAGTGCTGAAAGGCACACACATTAGTGCCCTGCGCCCAGGTGCCATATGGCACTGACTTATGGCACTGAAACCAACCTAGTGGAAATACGAATGAACTGAATCCTAACTGCCTTTATCCATATTTTTCTCAAATCACTTGTTTAATTCTGTCTTTTCAATTATTAAAATCACAAAAATTTGATGTTTATTTTCTGTTTTTATTATTTACTCACTAACTCATTTACTAATGGAAAAACTTGTGAATTCAATTAATCAATCCTCGTGGGAACGATCTTGATTTAATCTTTACTACTTGTTGCGATTGTGTATACTTGCACAATTGTGTTATTATTTTACACAACATCCCCCTTCCATGAATAGATTCTCTTTCTTTCTAGAGTATTCAAGCTCTCTATCTCGCATTTTGAGTATCGGTGAGCCTTTGTTTCATTCAAGATCTGAAGTTCGTTGAGTTTTTCCTTTTCTTTGCGGTCTTCTTCAATTACCATTTTTTGTTTGTTTAATGATTTCAGAAGACGAGAGAACTGATGTCAAGGAATGGCTAAAACCTGCAAGAGGAGTAAACAGAGGGAAAAAATTGTTAGTATAACATTCAACTTGGCAAATTCTATAACTCTACTCAATGTAAAAGAATTAAGGATATTGATAAATTGCTTGATTGAGCTCATATCTTGACAAAAAATATCAAGGCATTCGACTTTTGTTTGTAATTAGTTAGGACTTGAATTATTTGTTCAAAGAGATTGAAATGAATTAGGGTCATTTGCTGAACCCCGTCTATTTTGAATGGCAGATCCCTGACAATCTTCTCCCAAGGATCGCTATTGTTGGAAGACCGAATGTTGGAAGACTGAAGACTATTGCATAGCGATATCGCTCAATCGTAATTATGGTCACAACTACGCTGGTGAAGAAAGTGAAACATCTTCTAAAGTGTTAATGTTGCTACTGGTGCATTTTTATCTGCTTTTTTATTTATGTGGAAAAGTGATGTGTTTCGTTATTTTTTATGAGGTTATTATTAATAATGTTATGTACTAATGGTTTCAATTTTTTTTTATGTGGTATAGGTGAGCTTTGTCATTGTGAAAATCATTGCAATATGTCCGATGAGTGTGTTTCTGAACTATAGCTTCTCTACCATTATGTTCTGGTTTTTTATTATTATGTTTGTAGTCTGGTTTGTGATAGAATTGTAAGTTGTTTTGTTTTATTTGATTGATGACGTATCTCAACATCCATTACTGATCCACACACTTACAGTTTGGTTTATTTTAACTAAGTATTTTTTCTTTAGTTATTTCAACCAACAAATGCTACAAGTGAGCCTAATTCGCCTTTGGAAGCCAGATGATCATCTGGTGCTAGCAACGTTTGAAGATGTTTAAGTTCCTTTGGATTAGATTTTTTTTTTTTGGAGTTCTATAAGACTTTTTTTAGGTTCCTTTAGTACTATTTTTGAGGTGTATTATCACATTTGATGTTTGAACAACAAATGTTTGGAGTACATTTATGTTACCATGGTTATATTTTTAATGCATTTTGTGAGTACTCTTATAAAATTTATTTCATGTTTTACAATTGCTATAAATTATTTCTTTTTTGTTGGAACAAAGTATTAGAAAATAGATATGTTTAGTAACAAAATTATTCAGATAGCAAGGTATATAATACAGGGATGCTAATAATAAAATCATCAATCAACTCAAAAACCTGATTACAAATGACAATATATAAGGGGAGCTTTAGAACTAAAGACTGGCAATTAGAGGAGGTTGAAAACCCCCACAAAGTAACACAGACTGTGGAGGTTATAACCTCCGCAATAAAACCAACGCAATATAAGGGTCATACCAGCGGTTCCTAAAAACCCCCGCAAATGTTTTAGAAACCCCCGCAAATAATTTAGTGAAGGTCGAAAACCCCCGCAAATTGCAAAAAAAAAGGCCACTATTTAGAGAGAGGGGAGATGCAAAATTAGCTTTTTGATTATTATTTCAGGTTGGGGTGTACACGGGTTCGGGTCGACCCAATCAACCCAGTGGCCCAACCTGACTCAAAGGCATTTTTGCCTGAACCAAAGACAATCCGGGTAGAACCCGATCTGACCCAAACAAACCCGGTGTAGTTTGATTCGGATTGTGGATTTCACATTTACAACAAGAGAACCCGGCCCAACCCAACCCGTTGATGTGGCTTTAAATATTATTTTTTTAATATTTTTGGTACACTAATAGTGCAGTGAGCTCTGGAGTCAATATTCATTTTCAAGGGTCACTGATTTCAGTTTCACACATTTCCATCTAGGGTTTTTTTTTCCTTTCCTACTGCCGCCACACCACACCAGAGTCACCCTCCTCCTTGCCTTCGTGCACCCACCTTGCCGCTGTGCGCAGAACCGCATCACCATTGCACCTCACTGCCATTTCTGTTAGAGTCAAGATTTTGCGCAGAACCGCATCACCACCGCACCGCACTGCCGTTTCGATTTCGCACCACCGCCGCGCACAGCTTCGCACCACCGCACCGTCACTTCACGTCGCACCAGTAAGTTCCATTTTCCCTTTGAATAGCTTCGCACCGTCGCACATAACTCACGTCGCACAAGTTTCGTCTTCTTCTTTTACTGAAGTTCTTTCTTCTTCTTCTTCGTTTGGCAATGGCAACATGACAATTAATGAAACCCCCAAATTGTTGCAATATGCTCTCTGTTTTTGTTCTTGTTTCATGGTTATGCTCTCTGTTTGTGCGACGTGAAGGAGGAAGCCACAAATATGACGATGGAGGAAGCAATCATAAAGATGAAGATGAAGAGGAAGATGGGATGTGGCGCGGTGGAAGAGGAATATGATTCTGGTGGTTTCTAAAACACTGGGGTTCTCAGTTATGCTTATATTTACTTTCTTTTAATCTTTTGCAGGTTTTTAGGATTAACGGTAAAACAAGGAAGATGAAAGAATTGAAGGTTTTTTCCGTTAGTACTCATACTGGCAAATAGAATACAGTTCCAATGGTATTGATTTTCCGCAACTTACATTGCCCAATCACATGATATGGATTGGAATTCATTTTCTACCTTTGATTCCTAACATGTGTGTGGTTTGTGTTTGGCTACAGGGAGGTTGAGACTGACGAATCCATGTTGGGGATTTGATTTAATTAATCGATGCCTCATGTACGTTGATTTCAATAGATGAATCTTTTCCTACTTATGTTTGAGTCATTGTCATTATATCTTACATTCTTCATTATTTTGGATTGCAGACTTCTCCTCGGGTATGTATTAAAATTTTTAGTGTTTTCTGGATTAGTTTCAATTGATATTGGTGTTGTTGTTACTGTAGACATTAGATTTAATTTTATATATGCAATAAGATTTTAACTTTTTTTTTCTTCAAAAGTTAACTTTTTCTCTTCATGAGCCGCGAGCTCAATCCAATCCAACCAATTCAACACCGAATTGGTTTGGTTCGGGCCATTTAGAAAAACTGCGAATTTTTTTTGAAATCTAAACCAATCAAATTGATCAGATCGGATATTAGATTTGGCCAAAATCTATCCAAACCGGCCCATGTACACCCCTAATTTCAGGGCCTCCTTGCCTAGGACAGTTAGTTTAGTTTGTGTTTGTTTCTTGTTGGGTGTTGCATGCTTTTTGTACCAAAAAAAGGGTGTTGGTACAGAGCTAAAAAAAAGGCGTTTGATTAAGAGAGAAAATGTCTGATATTGAATACCGAAATGAATTAATTAACTTTAAGAGTGTTTATTTTTTAACGTTACAAAGATATATTATGTCTTAATTCTCACATACTTACCAATCATCTTTGTGTAATTAAATTAAATATTTTCATATTAGGTAAAATAAATAGGTACAGAATTCATTATTTAATCAAATAATATTTCATTTTTTTAATTTTTTCATCAGCATTTATATTTGTTATTAAACATTAAATATGATAAAATCTTTATTAATTTTTCTTAAAATACCACATATTTATAATACCTATACTTTATTCAAATATTGTTATTATTATTCTTTTAATCTATTTAAATTTTTACCAGTCAAGAAAAAATCTATTTAATTATTTTAAAATATTTTTTATTTAATTTTATGGGTGCCATACATTACTTGAAAAATTAAATTATAGAGACTAAATAGAGTAATAAAATAGTGAAACTAATCAACTAGAGAAACTGAATAGTTTTCTTGAATTAACTTGTTTTATATTGATTCTCAAAAAAAAGTAAACTTGTTTTATATTGAGTATAATGTATCTTTTATTTAATAAAAAAATCAAATTCATTGAAAATAACTCTTGGGTCTACTGGTGACTTTAAACATTCGTGATATGGTTATTACTATTGCTCAATGTTTTTAAAATCGGATCGGACATCAAACTAGGAGAGGTACCAGCTCAAGGTTTGGACCGCGGTTGGATTGGTGTTAGGCCGGAAATAAATAAATAAATAAATAAATAATAATTTTTAAATTTTAAATATAACATGTTAAGTAATATTCATAAAGGGTATTAATACTTATCAAGAGATATAGTTAAATTTTTAATACAATATATTAACTTGGAGTATTTATAAAGGGATATTAATATTTACAAAGAGATATAGTTATAACTATAATTATATTATTCCATAAAAAAAACTATAATTATAATATAAAATATAACTAAGTCTAAAGAATTAAATTACAAGAACTCGATTTATAAAACAAAACTATAAGAATTTATAAAATAACTAAATATTATTTTTATTTTTATATTCTATTTTTATTTTTATTTTTATTTTTAAAACTGAAAATTTATTTACGTAAAAAATGTGAATGACAGATATTGACAACATATTAATTTACACATGCGTTTAAATGGTAACATTTCCCAAAAAAATTATAATCTCGTGTAAACCGTAAGTGTAAAGTAATTACTCCCTCTTGCCCTTATTAAGGAATCTACTATCAATAAAAGAATAGAAAGGGCTCGTAAAAAGATAAAACTAGACTATTATATTTTTGCTACCTATCATTTTAAATAGACGAATATGTCAATTTAAATAAAAATAAATAAAAATAAAAATTAAATTCACATAAAAAATTAATTTTTCTTCCTACTTTTAACTTTTTCTCTCTCACCTTTCAGTTTTTTTCTCTCTCTTCTCTTTCTTCTCTCTCTCTCTCTCTCTCTCTCATGTCACTCTCTCTTTCTCTCTTTCTCTCTGTCACTCTCTCTTTCAATTTTTTTTATATTTTTAAATTTTATCACTATATTTTATTATCTATAAATAATTATTTTTGTTTAAAGTCTCAAATATAATTTTATCGTCTTTGATCACGTATCAAAATTTATAAATATCTTTATTATATATTATTTATAGATGATTAATTTTACTTTGATTCTTAACGGGAAAAACATTACATACTATCGGTATAAATGATTATTATTTTTGGTCCAGACGGAGAAACAGAAAATGTTAACGGTATAATTTCATCGTCTTTTAGAATATATCAAATTTTATAAATATTTTTATTATATATTATTTATAGATGATTATTTTACATTTGACTCTTAACGGGGGGAAATATTACATACTAATTTTAGACCTCTTATTCTAATGACACAATGTATGTTGTCAGTATAATTACTTTTTATATTCTGTTTTTATGAATGCTATTACTTTTTATAAATGATTATTTTGTTTTTGAGTCCCGACGGGAGAAAATAACATGTTGTCGCTATAATTTCGTTATCTTTGAGCACAAATCAATTTTTATAAATGTATTATTATTTATAAATGATTATTTTACTTTTAAGTCTCGATGGGGGAAACATTACATGTTGGCGGTATAATTTTATCGTCTTTGACACAGATCAATTTTATAAATGTTTATTTTTTTTTATAAATGATTATCTATCTATCTATCTAATCAAGAAAACCCTAACCATGTTTATTTCATCTTAGGGTGCGTTTGATTTGCAAGGAAATAAGGGACTGGACAGAACAAGATTGATTGTTCCTTATTTGATTCAAAAAATGGTCAAGAGACTGGACAAAACAGGGGTACTGGACAGCACAAAAACCCAATTTTTTTGTCCCCTGCTAAATCATGGGACAAAAAGTTATCCTATGGACAAGCTGTAAAAAGACAAAAGTACTTACACTTTAATTATTTCTCACTTAATAAATACTCTCTCTCTCTCCAACGTCATTATTACATATACAACAATATACAACATATATATTATAATAGAATCAGTTGTGTTATGTTGACACCAAAATTTGACAACAAATCGACACCTGGTTAATGACGTGTAAAAGTTTGGTTAATTCAGTTGAGTAGTTGGTTAATAGTTAGTGGTTAATGACGTACAAATATTTGGTTAATGACGTGCAAAAGTTTGGTTAATTCAGTTGAGTAGTTGGTTAATGGTTAATGGTTAATGACGGGCAAAAGTTTGATTAATGTATACGATACACCATTAACCAACTACTGAACTGAATTAACCAAACTTTTGCAAGTCATTAACCAGTTGTCGATTTGTTGTCAAATTTTGTGTCAACCAAACATTTCTCCTAAATATAATATAATAAGAAGGGTATTATAGTAAAATATACATCATTTTATTTGTGTTGTCTATTGTCTACCAAACAATAAATAGGATAAAGAGTTGTCTAGTGACTCAAAAATTTGTCTTGTATTGTTCTACTATCATTTACTCCATTGCAAATCAAACGCACCATTAGCCATATATGGTGCACAAGTCACACAATTGCATAAATAGTAATATTTGATACACATTTAATATTTCTTTCACATTTAATATAAAATTATTTAATTTTTAATACATTGAATCAAAAATATCATTTACTATAAACAATCACTGTCTTAAAACATTAATTGTAACAAACAACACGCGTCCTATGCGAATGCATGCATATGGTACTAGTAAAATCATAATCACACCGACTAATAAAACGCATTGGAAATAGCATTTTTAGTTAATACTCTTAAGATTTAATTTTTCCCCCAAAATACCCCTTTTAAGAACCAACCCACTTACATAAGAAATATGTGTATCTCATTAATATGTCTGACTATAAATAAGGGTATAAATAGAAATTATATATTTAATACTTTTGAAAATTTATGATGTTTTTTATAATTAGTACCAAGAAAATAGACAATTTTTTCCTTTAAAAAGGACCAGAAGGAGTATGTACCAAAAAAAAAGGGACAAGAAGGCTTGGTAAGTAACAAGCTTTAGATTAATCAGTGTCGGATTACCTTTACTACTACTACTACTACTACTTCAATTCCCAAAAATAGCGGAAGAAGTTGAAAAACTGAATTTATAAAAATATGAGTAAAAGACTTTTGTTTGGAAAGCCATAAACTTGATAACATTCGTACGTACATTTGAATAATTAATCAACAATGTAAAACTTTAGTAAATATATAAGGACAAAAAACAGATAAAAGACTCGACTGTGATCCGACTATAATATCTGACTGACTTATGTTGCCATTGGCTAACCATGAAGCATCCCGGTAACGCTTTAGGATCTCTAATGAATACCTATCACTAAAAAAATAAAGGGAATGGGGTGAGATAAAATCTGTGACACCCTCTACCCCGCATGTTATCGTTAAAGAAATAAATGAAATAATATGCATGCGACGAAAAATACAGTCAAATAAAAATTTTATAAACACAAGGTAGAGTCATCACGCTCTTACAACTTGCAGAAAATAATAAAATAACAATTACGGTCAAGCGGTCGGCTACAATATCGTTAACAATATACTACTCGTCAGTAAACTGATAAGTTTCTCCAATCTTGGAATAAGTCCAAGTTATCAACCTACCTCACAACACTAAGTTTACACTAACTTAACTTAGTTTCCAATCACTTAACTCAAGTGGTCACCATATCTAAATTCACCTAGGCTTGATTATCACTTAGCATACCCTATCGAGCCTCGAATACCCTTAGGTTACACATTAGGATACTGCCCTAGGCCAGAATAGACGGGAAAACACAGAAACACGGTGCACCTAGGCTGCCCTCCAGGGTGCCTAGCGCCTGTAGGTCAGGGTGCCTGGCGCCCAGCTTCTGCCCGAGAAACTTTTGACGCGAATTTAGCGGTGGTCCCCACGTGTTCGGGGTCGGTCGGACGTACCGTACTACTCCTCTAAAATTATAGAACACTATTCAAAAGAGTTTTGGTCATTACCTATCATATCTTGAATTTAAAAATTCAATTAGTGAGACTTTGCTAAAAACATCCAGACTTAGTAATTTTTCTGCTAACATTTTTCTGCATTGAATTTATTCTAAGTTACCAACTACACTTAACCATGCTCCAAGACACTCAAACCTCCAACACATAAAGATCACCATCATTCCTAAGTTCTAAGGCTCTCTTGACCATAACTTAACCATAAAAACATTGCTTTTTCTTTATAAAAATTCTGCATAATTCCTACTTAGTCAATTACTCACAATTCCTACATAATCACTTCCTACGCTTACTAAACCAAGTAAGACCATTCACAAATTATAACACTCTTACACCTATCAAGATACCAATCACAAACAGTACTAGGAACAACAACACAAGTCATGAGAAGTCATTCAAATCACATAACAATCTCATAAAGGTCAAAGAAACCAAAACATCACATATAGCATAACATGGCATATAATCATGGAATCAACTAAAATAGCATAATTCATATGATAACAACCATCTTAAACATTTCAAGGACACCATGACAGTACCAAACATCGCGAATTTCCCATTGCAATGGCAATGGTACTTATTCACGCACAACCGTGCTAAGTCTAGGGACCATGGGACGTCCTTATTGCCTAATTGTATCCATGAGCACACTAATCATATATCCATCAACCCCTTACATTAGTAATTTCGTGATCCTTAGAGAAGGTGGAAGAAAAAGGTCCTTTGCTGCACAAAAATGGTGTTTGTCCTTCAAGAACACAAGATCATGACAAGAAACAAGGAAATAATGAGTTTGAAACCCTAATGATGAAGGAAAGATCAAACCTTAACCCAAGAGGCTTACCTTACAATCAACCTTCTCACAGTGAGAGAAGAATGCTATTGGAATCACACAATTTTTGAGTTCTTTTGGTTCAGTCCAAAGGGAGAACCACCAAGTGCAGAAATAGAGAATTGAGAGAAGAATGAGCAGTTTGAGACTTTGGCTTAGGGTAATGGGGAGTTATGAACATGATTAGGGACTGATAATAGGTGGGTTTAAGAGAGGTTATGACCCACTAAACGTATCTCCTTTGATTTGGTCAAAAAAGGGTCCCATAAGGTCAGAAAATGACCACAAAATGCACCGAAACGCAACAAAATGCACAGCAGCTGATGTGCAACAGGCACCTAGCGCAGCCAGATGGGCGCCTAGCGCCTTGCTTTTGTCTCTCTGGGCGCTGCACTACTGTTTTTGCCATATCTGCAGCTATGAGTGCCCGATTGAGATGTTCTGGTGGCGTTAGAAAGCTAAGAGAATTTCTTAAAATTTCCTCTCTAATAGGAATAACCAAAATCGGGCTCTAACACAATTAAAAATTCAGTTGAAGTTTACTCTAATATTTCTAAGTGCTACACTTGTGCTGCTTTGACTTCAAAAATATTATCTTGACTTCTAGACATCGAATTTGAGTCAAAATAAAGCCCAATGAAAGATAAAGGATAGGTCCACAACTTTCTTGAAGGAGCTTAAATCCAATTAAGTTGTTAGAGGGTTCAAAAATGAGGAATATAGTGACTGAAATGATTAAACATAGGAATAGAGGCACATCTAGATACTTAATCGGCTGGAGGAATTGTAAAACATATGGAACCTATCCTAACAACTCTAAACATATTCTAATCCTATACGGCACATCCTAATCTAGGAGGACAAAAATCTGGGATGTTACAATTCTACCCCCTTAAAAGAATTTCGTCCTCGAAATTCCGGCGAGTCCTAACAAACGAACGAACCTAATCCTCTATCCAAGGTTCTTAAGGTTCCTTAGGGTGACTAGTCTATCTCATGATCGACTCTTTCGGGGTCAATAGGTTCTAGACACTAGGCTCACGACCAACAGTCTCTACCAATATACTGTTAAGGTAACTATCTCCTATACATCACTAAGTCTAATCGGTCAGGGTTATCTAACTGTTAATGCTACCTGTCCATACTGGTTTCTGTTACTTTGCTTACCGGCGATAAGTGATTGGGTGGCCATCCCTCCTAATCGTTCAGCCAGGTAATCCAAGCAATAATAATTAGACATATTATCTACTGGCCCTTCTATAAGAATCCTTGATAGGGACTTGAGTGTAAAAATGTTGGCACCACACGATTACCCTCAAGCTCTATTAAAGATCTTTCTACATCATGCCTCACGTTTCCGTTGCGCACTCTGATAATCTATTTTGTAATTAGTGCTATGACTGATACCCATCACCCACTATCTACTATAACGGTGTTTTCCCGAGGCTTATTCTTGTGAAACTATCGCCTAACTTAAAATGGGAAATCTAACGCCTCCAATGTACTAGCCTAGTTCCTGCTCAGTACTAATAGTCAACTACGAGTTATCCCATACTTCTGCCCAACACAACCCAAGAACAAACATTCAAGCGCATGAGGCATGAAACAATCGCGCAACTGGAAAATCCTCTCGACACGACATGTACCTCGGACAAAATCCCCAGATTCTGACGTTTCGGCTCCTGTGACATTAAAGACCTGGCCAATGGACTTCTTCTTGTTGCTTGGGGCTTCTGAGGCTTACTTTCACTAGCTGGTTTAGGCTTAGCTCCCTTACAGTCTCTGCTGATATGGCCAGGCTTATGGCACTTGCAACCTATGACTTCAGTCTCCTGGCATTCACGAGTGTAGTGACCCTTGCTACACTTTCGACCAGAAAATACTTCTCCAAAAATCTCTCATTGACCAGATTCTAGGTGACAACAACTTTAGCATTCTTTAAGCATTGGCGGGTGTCATCCCACCAATGTTTAGCTTCGTCGGTCAATTTGAACGTGGCAAATGCCACCTTCTGAGCATCCGTGCAAGTTATCCCTTAGGAAAATTTTCTCCATCCCACGAGTCCAGTGTTGTGCTCCTTCTGGGTCAAACGTCCCCTCACATCAATCAAGCTTCCAACAACGTTGATGACAACACGGTTACTCTTGTCCTTTATCTCTTCTTACTTAGACAGTCAAGAAATGAACCGGTCACTAAGTAAAGTCCTAAAATCTCATATCATCATCTATTTTAACATAGACAATCATATAAGGGTGCATAGAGAATACATAATAGACACATACCATAGCCTGAAGAATCAAGCCGAGCTCTGATATCACTAAATGTGACACCCTTTACCCCACATGTTATTGTTAAAGAAATGAATGAAATAATATGCATGCGATGAAAAAACAAGTCAAATAAAAATTTCATAAACACAAGGTAGTGTCACCACGCTCTTACAACTTGTGAAAAATAATAAAATAACAATTACGGTCAAGTTCAAAATAATAAAACAACCTAATGTCACAATGTCTCAGAGCTGACCCTAAGCATTTACATCGGAAATAACAACAACGAAAACAACAAAACGTCAAAAATCCTAACTACCGTGATTGCGTCCACGGATCACTCCTCAGCCACGTCATCGTCCTCACCTACTCGTCTAAACATACACAATAGTGTATGAGTAGCCACAACAAAGGGGGTTATACATCATATACAAGAATAGAAAAAAACGACAAAGGATATAGCATAAGCAATGCACACATGTCAACATCAACTTACACAACAATAACATGAATGCATGACTCTACGAGTACTTATGCAATCCTAGACCAACATCTACTTTACCAAACATGTGGATCCAAACCAACTCAGATGAACGAGTGAGGAAACCCATCACTCTTGAGTACGAACAGTGTCTAGTCAGGTTAACCTGCAGTATATTGGTCGTGCCCTAGCTGTGGTAGCTATCCACTACCTTTATATAAGACGCACCTACCCGATTGATGCCCGAGGTCGGGTACCTTTCCCGTCAATGGCCAATACTATATCGCATCATCGTTGCTCACCCCCAATAATGTTAACAAACAAGACACTATATAATGCATGAACACAAACCAAGCAACTGTCTAACAACAACAACAACAATGACAACATATCATCTCACCGACCATCTCATCAAGCGGTCGGCTATAACTTATCAACTTACCAACCATCTCATCAAGCGGTCGGTTACAATATCGTTAACAAGGTACTATCATCAGTAAACTGACAAGTTTCGCCAATCTTAGAACAAGTCCAAGTTATCAACCTACCACACAACACTAAGTCTACACTAACTTAACTTAGTTTCCAATCACTTAACTCAAGTGGTTCACCATATCTAAATTCACCTAGGCTTGATCATCACTTAGGATACCCTATCGAGCCTCGAATACCCTTAGATTACACATTAGGACACTGCCCTAGGCCGGAACGAACGGGAAAACACGGAAACACGGCGCAGCTAGGCTGTCCTCCAGGGCGCCTGGCACCTGCAAGTCTGGGCGCCTGGCGCCCAGCTTCTGCCTGGGAAAATTTTGACGCAAATTTAGGGGTGGTCCCCATGTGTTCGGGGCCGACCGGACGTACTATAGTACTACTATAAAATTATAGAACACTATCCAAAAGAGTTTGGGTCAATACCTATCATATCTTGAATTTAAAAATTCAATTAGTGAGACTTTGCTAAAAACATCCAGACTTAGTAATTTTTCTGCTAACATTTTTCTGCATAGAATTTAATCTAAGTTACCAACTACACTTAACCATGCTCCACAACACTCAAAACTCCAACACATAAAGATCACCATCATTCCTAAGTTCTAATGCCTTCTTGACCATAACTTAACCATTAAAAACTTTGCTCTTTCTTGATAAAAATTCTTCATAATTCCTACTTAGTCAATTACTCACAATTCCTACATAATCACTTCCTACACTTACTAAACCAAGTAAGACCAATCATAAATCATAACACTCTTACACCTATCAAGATACCAATCATAAATAGTACTAGGAACAACAACACAAGTCATGAGAAGTCATTCAAATCACATAACAATCTCATAAAGGTCAAAGGAACCAAAACATCACATATAGCATAACATGGCATATAATCATGGACACCACGACAGTGCCAAACATCGCAAATTTCCCATTGCAATGGCAATGGTACTTATTCACGCACAACCACGCCAAGTCTAGCGACCATGGGACTTCTCTATTGCCTAGTTATATCCATGAGACCACTAATCATGTATCTATATAACCCCTTACCTTATACGTGATCCATAGAGAAGGTGGAAGAGAAAGGTCCTTTACTTCACAAAAATAGTGTTTGTCCTTCAAGAACACAAGATCATGATAAGAAACAAGGAAATAGTGAGTTTGAAACCCTAATGATGAAGGAAAGATCAAACCCTAACCCAAGAGACTTACCTTATGATCAACCCTCTCACCATGAGAGAAGAATGCTATTGGAATCACACAATTTTTGAGTTCTTTTGGTTCAGTCCAAAGGGATAATCACCAAGTGCAAAAATAGAGAATTGAGAGAAGAATGAGTAGTTTGAGACTTTGGCTTAGGGTAATGGGGAGTTATGAACGTGGTTAGGAACTGATAATGGGTGGGTTTAAGATAGGTTATGACCCACTAAATGTATCTCCTTTGATTTGGTCAAAAACGGGTCCCACAAGGTCCGAAACGCAACAAAATGCGCAGCAGGCGCTTGGCACAGGCAGATGGGCGCCCAACGCCCTGCTTCTGTCTCTCTGGGCACTGCGCTATTGTTTTCTCAATATTTGGAGCTATGTGTGTCCGATTGAGACGTTCTTGGTGGCATTATAAATCTAAGAGAATTTTCTATCCCCTATAATAGGAATAACCAAAATGTGGCTCTAACATAATTAAAAATTCAGTTGATGTTTAGTCTAATATTTCTAAATGCTACACTTGCGCTACTTTGACTCTGAAAAGATTATCTTAAGTTCTAGACATTGAATTTGGGTCAAACTGAAGCCCAATGAAAGATAAAGGATAGATCTACAACATTCTTAAAGTAGCTTACCAATTAAGTTGTTAGAGGGTTCAAAAATGAGGAATACAGTAATGGAAATGACTAAACATAGGAATAAAGGTAAATCTAGATACTCAATCGATTGGAGGAATGGTAATACATATGGAACACATCTCAAACAACTCTAAACTTATTCTAATCCTATACGACACGTCCTAATCTAGGAGGATGAAAATCTATGCTGTTACAAAATCTCAATGAGTCCTCAGTTGACCCCTAATTAAAAACTAACCACCAAGCAATAACATTATAATTCAATAAAGGAATCAATTCAGTAATTATAAACATATAATTATAAAACAATACCTTTAAGCAGTGTCGTACAAACATTCACTTAGGGTCCAATTGTAATTGAACCCGGAATCTACGTCGTCAGGTCTTATCGAACACCGGACCAACACTATTCTACGCCGTCAGGTCTTATCGAACACCGAATCAACGTTATTCTACCATTTCAATCATGACACATCCAGCCATAAGCCTTGCCCATTAAACAAATATAGGACCTAACAATACAATGATTTCATAACATTTAATTCTCTAAAATATCTCAACCAATTTTCAAGGCATAAGATGGAAATTACCATTTTACAATGCTAAGGCACCTAATCAATATCTTATTTCAGGCAGCATTTAGGATGCATATTGTAACAGTGATTACTCCTTCAATTCTAAGCCAAAATTAACAAACAATAGGTCTAAATTGAAATGAATTATGTCTAATTTCCAATGGTTCAAGAATCATGTCAATCCAATCAGTGTTCACTTAATTATCATCAAAAGAGTGCAGCAACGTCAGTGCACTTTACAGATTCGTAGCTGCAACTTGTACACCAGTTTTCTCCTTCATTTTGTTAATGAAATTTAGTCATTCCAGTGCCCATTTTTGTAAGAAAATGAGTCTAGTTTCCAATGGCACAAACAGGAACTCTAAACAGCCATTGTGGAGGAAGTAATGAGTAATATACCAGTAGGGTGTCAATACGGGTTTAAGGGACAACACCTCACCCTTTACTATTTCAACTTAATAATCCAATTTCCAGTTAACCAAACAATCAACCCGCAATCAAACACATCATACTTAATCCCATCCAAATAACAAGGGTTTTAAGAAGTCATCAACGAAACTCAGCTATATGAGGCATTTACTCAAGCACAATCTCCATTTCTTCACTAATTTGACATGCATTCATTCTAGGTTCATTTTCAGCACATCTATATTCCATTTTAAACATGCAAGACCCTTTTTACACTTATTGAATCATCATCTAACATAACTAACTCCTTTTTAGTCATTCTTTTTAGCATTACCATTACCTATTTTTACAACTTAAGAGAGGACTCACATGAATGTGTAGGAATGATGATGAAATGAAGAGTTCTATCCTCCTCTTCAAGCCATATGCCCTCCCCTCTCCTTTTTCTACTAGAACAGCTCCAAATCATCTTATCCCCACGTGTAAAGAAAGATGAAGATGAGTTTGAGTGGTTGTTTATGGTGTTTTGAAGATGAAAATGGTGGTGTATGATGGTTACGAGGGTGGCAATTTTTTTGTTGTTTTAGGAGAGGAAGAAGATGAAGTTTAGAGTGTTGAGTGTAATAAATGAAAGTAATACTCCCACTTCCTATCTTGGCTGAAACATGGCCCTATGAGGAGGGATTGGTCCTTCTAAGGTTGGATAGCATAAGTGATAGTTATTTTATTTCTGTATGAGTGTGTGTGTGTGTGGGTGTGTTTTTCCAAAAATGAGATTAGAGAGGGAGTGTGGGAATAATATCATTTCGTATGAGTGGAATTATCATAAGTTAATATGATACATGACCCTATAATTTAAGTCTAGGCTTCATTATAATTAATCCACTAACCTAACCAAATCAATTCCCCCCTCTAATTCTATACATACATAAAATTTCTAATTATTCACATAAGTATAAAATTATAGAATGTAACTAACTAAATTAACACATATAATCACAAGTATGGTAAAATAATCCACTAGCCTATCATTTTATATGCTCTCAGTTTTCTTCAACTCTCGAACAAAGTTCTGATGGTAACCAATGTGCTAATCACTGGTCTAATATGTGGAAGGTGAAGACTCAGCCTCGGCACTCTTATCTGGTTTGGCGGATACTGCATGATAGGCTGCCATCGAAAGTTGCTTTGTTCAAAAGAGGAGTTGTAAATGAGCTTATGTGTCCTTGGTGCAATGAACAAATGGAAGACATCTCTCACATTTTTATGGGCTGTGAGTGTGCTCGTCAGATTTGGTTCGCCTGCCCCTTGGGAGTTCGTTTTGATGAGCAATATTTGGGAGGCATTGAATTTAAGAAGTGGCTGGCTGATGCTATTGATGGGGCGAGCGCTGGTGCTTTAAAATTAATCTTTGCGATATGTTATGAAATGTGGTCGGCTAGAAATAAACTCTGCTTTGATCAAGTGCACTTTCCAGTCCATCGAATTATAAATAAGGCGATCCAATCATGTGAGGAATATGAAGCTCAAGAGGTAGCAGCACCCCAAAATCATGATTCTTTGGAGACAAATATTGTCCGAGCTGATGAGTCAATTAGTAAATGGACTCCCCCACCGATGAATTTCTACAAGCTGAATGTTGATGTAGCGGGTCTAGTGGACGGGAACTGGGGAATTGGCGTCATTGTTAGAGACTACACTGGATTTGTGATGGCTGCAGGGATGTGGCGAATACCTTGTTTGGATGATGCATCTATAGCGGAAGCCGTGGCTCTTAAAATAGGACTGCAATTTGCGCTTGATTTATTTTTCCTTCAAGTACAAGCTGAATCGGATTCCACCTCTGTTGTTGCAGCAATGAATTCAACCTCCACCATCAACAACTATTTGGGTTTGATCATTCAAGATTGTAAGAGACTTAAGGCTAATTTTTCCAGTTTCTCTTGTAAGCACATTAGGAGAAATGCAAATCAAGCTGCTCATGGGCTAGCCAAATCAGCTTTAATTTCTGGTGAAAACTTTTAGGTGGAAGAAATTCCCCAATGTATTTCGAACACCATCTCCTTGGATTGTAATTCATTTTCAGTTGAATGAAATTTAATAGTTCCACGTAAAAAAAAATTGTAAAATGATATAAATGACCTCAAGGGCAAAATGACCAAATTGCCCTTAATGTGGGGATTTACATAGTGTGTTTTTAAATACCACAATTCAAATTCACATATACCAAAAGAGTAAATACCCAATTTGGTCTTTGCAATTGGGTACTCGTATCAACTCAGTCTCCTACTTTAGCAATATTTCAAAATAGTCCCTGATTTTTAAAACATTAATCAGTTAGGTCTCTCCATTAGTGTCTCTCAGTTGTTTAAGTTAGAAGTGCTAATTTGGCATGTTAAGTGACTGTGTGGCACCTATGTAAGCATCCATGTGTTCTCCACGCCACACAATGCGATTTGAGGGTCTTCTTTCTTCTCTCTGCTCCCTCTCCATCCTCCCACCGACCACCTCCCTTCTTTCTCTTCTTCCTCTTTCCCTTCTTCTCACACAAGATTGTGTAACTTTTTAACAAATCTACAAACATCTGTGCAACCAAATGCACGAAAAAGTGTAACTTTCTTCTTCTACACAATTGTTGATGCAAATCTAACAAAACAAGGAAACACTGGTGGGGAGTAATTAGGAACTTTCGTGGGAGTAATGTTGGCCCTGAAGAGAAAAATTGATTCAACACAAAAATTACAATCACAAAATCGTGTGCCACCCAAATTCAAGAGAGAGACAAAGAGAAGAGGGAGCGCAACCTAAATTCCCTTTTCCTTCCTTGTTATTGGCGCTGCCAATATGAGATAAAGGCCTCCCACGACAATTCAATAAGCAAATGTAAAAATCAACATAATGCACTTTCAAATACTTAATTTAATCAATGAAATATTCAAATTTAAGTTGAGAACAGAAATGAAATTGAGATTAGGGGTTAGGGTTTGGTTCTTTTGGAAGAAATTGGGGTTTTTAAGCTTGAAGAATAGAAATGATGAGGAATCACTTGTAGAAGTGCGAAGAAGGTGACTAGAATGGATAGTGTCCAACGGAGAATGTGCGGTCTGAACATGAGAACAGTGGCGACAAGCTCCTTGAGAAGCAGAATGAGAGGACGTGTATGAGGGAAAGAAGGGGTGGAGAGGGATTCAACCATTATCTTAACGATGGTCTGTCGCTCCTCCCTTGTATGTCGTCGCCCTCCCTGCGGTTGACGCACCTCCACCACCGCGATCTCCAAGTTCTATCCGCTAACATAAAACATCACCACCGACACGTCTCAACAAAAACCACTGAACTCGCATCTATCGTTCGTCGTCCCCGTGATCAAAGCAACCATTGCAACACGATCAGAATGAACCACATATTGCCTTTTTTTTAGCGTGACAGGAAGTAATACAGAACCAACAATGGCAATCTTTGAGGGGGAAGAAAGAGAGGAAGGAGAAGGAGGGGCCGACAAGAGAGGAATGAGGAGGAGGAGGAGGAGAAGAAGGGCAGACTGAACTCTAATTGATTTAATATCAAATTGGCTCCTGAAGTTGTCTTAGATGCACCTTCATGATGTGGAAGATATATGGGTGCTTGCATGGATGCCACCCAATCACTTAACGTGTCAAATCACCACCCCTAACTCTATTAACTGACAAATACTAACAGAGGGACTTGATGGATTAACGTTTCAAAAATCCAGGAGACTATTTTAGAATATTGCCTAAGTATGGGACTAGATTGAAACAAGTACCCAATTTTAGGGACAAAATTGGGTATTTACTCAAAAAAATTCAGGGCACCTGTGCAAAGCATTGGTCTATATCTATAGCTAGTCTAAGGAGGAATACTAATTAATATTGCTGCAAACAAAGGTAATTAATCTAAAAAATCAAAAAAATATTTTTTTGCGTCACGCAACATGCAGTTTGAAAATAATTTATCATTATTTCTAAACCAAGGAAGAAGTATTTGAGACTAACAAGGAAAATTACAACAATAAACAAGTTACCATTGTTAGTGTCTCATCTCATGCAGATTCCCTTTCAAATATATGAATCGAAGACCAACCACTACCAAAGTCTTAAATGTGATAAATTCATAAATACAACTCCATTTTAATTTGAAATAAATAGCATGTTTTACACATCTAGGATGATGTTGTTATGTATTTTCTCCATCTGTGATCTTAGATATAAAGAGGTTGTTCCATTTTTCAATCTCCTCTTCCTTATCAAGTTTTCTGATTCCACCGAACAAGAAAAATGCACTCTGTTCCTCGTGCACATTTCTCTTCAGCATTGCTCTTCTCAATGGACACACATGGGGGAATTGCTTGAACTCCACTACCAAAGTGTCTGTAAATAAGTATAAAGATTTATAAACAATACAGTAGCCTCCTCCCTCCAAAAATAAAAAGAAAATAAAAACTACAACAACAAAACAAGAATCTATTCAGTGAACCTCACCACTATGTTGGCAACGACAATGATTCACATCCTTGTCACATGGTTCCAAATGGCCAACTACACCAAACCTCCAATCTATATATCATTCAAAATAAAAGTAAATAAATTAGTAAGAAAATTTTTTAATTACTATTTGTTAATAAGTGCCAAATTATAGACATAAATAAATAAGAGGGGATGATACTTTCATAAAAACGTTTTTTGTTTTCATTTCCTGTTTTCAATTTTATTTGCAAAAAAATCCCTTGTTTTTTTTTCTTTCTATATTTCCTGTTTTACAATATTTGTACTAGAAATAATGAAAATAAAAAAGGTTATTTTCACTGTTTCCTATATAAAGTTTGCAAAACAGGAAACGAAGCGAAAACGAAGGGTAGTTTTACGGTTAGAAGTGAAAATTGGAAATGAAAATAAAAAACATTTTCGCAAAGTAAACGAGTCCTGGATATTTAAGTGAAAGATAAATCGAAAGTTATTAGTTACCATAAGGGTCGTCTTTCTCTGTTCTACACTGAATCTCGATATGATCTCCAGGTTTCAAATCACTGAGACAGATAGAGTTATAATAACCACTTACAAAAGTCTCAGGTGGTTGTAATCTCAACCTATCCCACTGAATATCTCTTTCAATCATTTTGCATCGACCAATTGGAGACCTGTAAAATAGAAGATATATGATTTATAGTTATAACAACACTACCACTTAAGCTGTGTGTTGATGAACTATGATTTTATTAACTTTATGCTCCAAATTAAACCAACAACGTGCAAACTTCAAAATAATGGGATTTTATTTATTATTCCAAAGGAGCAGATTGTACCTTGCTCGAAAGGTGTCTGTTCTAGAATCGTAGCTGACAAGAGCATCATAGCAGGAAAACAATATCGGTGCAATCTGCAACCAAAGTTATACATGATTAAACTAATGGTAAAAGGGTGGGATCAAAATATTTGGAAGTATAATAATGAAATGTTAGGACTTCAATTTTTAACACCCATATATAGTAGCAAAATTACATACTAGCAATTAAGAATTAATTAGTCTTACCTCAAAAACTTGAGCAGGTAACCAGAAGCGACCAGTCTCAAGACAGATAAACAAACCCATTTTCGAACAATCTTTAATCAAATTAATCGAAGCTCCATAATATTCCAAATAGGAATGAAGGCCTAGAAACGGCAAAACACCACTAAAAGTTCCACATGATCCACTCAAATTATGTCGTAACAAGATATTTTCCGAGCTTATTATCTTTGTTGTATGCCACCGCCACTCACGGCGAGCAACTTCACCAA
Organism: Calophaca sinica; assembly: GCA_037113605.1. Lineage (NCBI taxonomy): Eukaryota > Viridiplantae > Streptophyta > Magnoliopsida > Fabales > Fabaceae > Calophaca > Calophaca sinica. The sequence goes on from CM073735.1 coordinate 60,720,718, forward strand.
CCAACCTACTCCACTTCTGCTGGACATGTTTCTCCCACAAATAATCGCTTCTGCTTCTAGTCCTCAAATGAGTACAAACATGTGCTACCCTGCACAAGTCCTGTGGTGAAAGGCGCTCGAGAATGCAATCCAAGGTCACATCAGGCAAATCTAAGAGAGAAGTCTTGCAATCTTTTTGCTTATTCAATTTTGGTAATTGGTTCTTCTTTTGTGGCATTATCGTCTACAGGGCTCTCTGTTGTGTAAGGCATAGAAAATAGAATTAACTATCAAAATTTTACCTTTACATTGATTGATAATATTATGTAGAATAAAAATTAATTAATGTATAATCGTTGAATATAATGTTAACAATCTTTCAAATGGCCAGTTTGATTTGCTAAAACTTAAGGGACTAAAAGGGGAATGAGGGACAACACAAAACCCAAATTATAATTACCCAACAAACCATAGAACAACTTTTTGTCTCACAGACAAACTACTTAAAAGATAAAATTACCATTACCTTTTTAATAAATGTATTCTCTCTATTAATTATATCTCTCATCTTTCCCCCATCTCTTTCTTTCTTTCTCAGGGGCAGGGGTAGGGGTGACCTGTGTGGGCCATGGCTACCCCAAATTCTTCATCTTCAGTTAAAATGCTATGAAAAATCCTTTTGTAGCACCCCATTTTAAAACTCTTACACATTGCACTATTTTATGATGTTTTTTGTGTTTTCTTTATCTTTGCATCGTTGTACTTATCAATTAGTCCCTGCAGAGGAAATTTTTTGTCTCCTTTCTTGCTCTCTCCGTTTCTACACACACACACACGGAGAAAGATTTTTGAGGATTTTGGGCGCCAGGCCCAGTCCGCTTATCTTAAACCTGAAGGTGGGATAGCAATAAGTCAGTCTAAAAGGCACAATGTTAAGAGCAAGATGGGAGTTACTCAGAAGAGTCACACCTTCCACAGCAAGGAGGTTTCATATCTTTCCTCCATTAGGATTCTAACACACTCCTAACAAACCACTCAAGGAATATCCCTACAATAACTTGGTTGTAACATAAGCACACAAGCTCCTTATAAATAACCACACATCACACAGGAAGAGGTATGCCTAGCCATCCCTAAAATAATGTCACCTTGCTAAAATAACTTCTGACTTAAAAATCAGAGTGTTTTCATATGTATCCCCTCATACTCACTGTAACATCCCAAATTCCCTAAGCTTAATTATTAGAAATCCTAAGTGAAAAAGGGGTTTAATCCCTAAGGATTAAATACAGTTCATAGACTTAATTTAGTAGTTTAAAACCAATTTGGAACTAAAGGGTAAAATAGTAATTTTACCCAATAAATTAGGAAATATGGGACTAATTAATTAGGAGTAGTTTTAATTGATTAAAATTACTCAAAATGTTATTAGAAACCAAAGGTTGAATTAAGAGGTTTATTAAGGGCTTGTTTGCAAGATTTTTAATTAAACCTTGACCTAAGCCCCACCGTACTCCATGTTCCACTTACTTCCACCCTAGCACCCACTCAAAACCCTTTTCTCTTCCTTTCTTTCGATCAGCAGCAGAACAAAGAGGAAAAAACAAAAGAAAAAAAAGAAAGGGAGAAGAAGAGAAAGAAGGAGAAGGAAGGAAGGGGCTCGATGGAGAAGAGGGATGAGGTGGTCGTGATGGCCACCGCGACAGCAGCTCACGGCGGCGAGGCCACCATCGCGGCGGCTGAAAGGAGGTGGCGAGGCCACTGTTCATCGTGGCCGAGCGAGAGAGAGAGAGAGAGAGAGAAAGAGAGAGAGAGAGAGGCCGAGAGCGAGAGAGAGATCGAGAGATTAAGGGAGAGAGATAGCTCAAAAATCAGAGAAGAAGATGGAGGTTTCACCTCCATTAAAGCTTGAAGGATGAAGATTGGAGCTTGAGGAACAACATCAATGGAGGTTAGGGCTTAGAACAACTAAGGAAGAGGGTTGCATGTTGGTTCTAACTGATGGAGACGAAGAATCTGGGCTCAGACTGATGGAAGAAGAGGAAAGGGGATTTTTGGAACTTAAATCCCTAATTTGGGATTATTCAGGTAACATAGACTTCCCCTAAAACCTCCCTTAGGGTGTGCTAGGAATTGTTATATAGATTCTTTAGTTCAATAATTAGTCTATTAATTATTCTGAAATGGTCTTGTATGGGGTTTTGACTGAAATAGGGTTGGATTCTGTCCCCAACCCCCCTAAACCAATGTTTGATGTTGATGTTTGTTCTGTTGTGAGTTCTTCACTCGGATTATTTATAGGATTGCTATGTTTGCTACTATGATTGGATTCAATTTTGATGTGGCTCGGCATTCGAGCTAGCCCATTTGTATGATTTTGGGGCAATAAGTTATTTGAGATTGAATTGCATGCACTAAGATATATGTATTCGCTTAGTGTAGAGGATACTTTGATAAGGGTACTAATCCTCTTTACACCTTGTAAGTTTCCTAATGATTTTGGTTTCTTAATATGTTTTGGATTCCTAGTAATACATGTGTATGTGGCTTTGAAATCCTTGTTGAAATCATCTTAGATTGGATTGAAAATTGTTTGTGTGTGTGGATGTTTGCGTTTGAAATGCAAACCCGTCATATGTGTACTTCGGTCACTTTCGTTGACGGGGACCCTTTGGTAGGACCACAAATAGGTCCTTGCTCATTTTGATCCTTGGGCTTTGCCAAGTGGGTGCAGTCATTAATGTTTGTGACATGTATTTGTATTGAGCTTGTTTCTCATTGATTGAAACTTATATATGTTCGGAATGTTCTCACTTGAACTGCAAATATTATCGATTTACGCTAGTGATATGATATGCATTATTAATTAGTGCTCCTTGATTGAATTGTATGTGAAGTCCTGTGAGTAACATATCCTTGATTAATCCGAGCCAGTCACCCCATATAGGCGGAGGTTGGGGGAGTATACTTGGGATGTTATAATATAAGGCGCTTGTATTCCTCTGATAGGAATTGTTTGGAATGTTTGAAAATTGCTCTGCAACCCCATCGTAAGTGATTAGCTACCACATTTGCCTTTGGGGGCCCCTTGACTTTATCCTTCTATATATAGGATTTTACCCATTCTGCGTTTGAGCTGGGCCTTTGGCTTTATCCTTGTATACGGGATTTTACTCATTTTGCAATTGGGCTGGGTCAAGTGGGGACGTTCATTGTGGTCCTTTGAACATTTGTTTGCAATTGCTTCTCTCTTTAAAGATGTCAACTGCATTACTATGAATTGTGATTTGATTGTAAACATTATTGAACACGTGTGTGCAATGATTATGAATTGAGGTTGGTGAAGGGTGATCGTGTTATGTTTAGGTTATGTGTTGATGTGTGTTTGGGAGTTGGAACTTAGTTGCACTATCATGTTTGAGGTTTGATTAAGGATAGTGAACAAATAAATATGCATATATTTATGGGGAGGATTTTTCCATATGTCGCACACCACGTATGGCTGGGAACAATGGTAAAAATATTTATGCTTTCAAGACTATGTTATTGAGTTTTATAAACTCACCTTTGGGGCGTTGTTTTCAGGTACAACTGTTGTTGAGGTTCAAAGCATTGGATTATGCTCAGTCTTGCCCTCTTGGCGAGACAGGGATTCTGGATCACGAGTCGAGTCTGGGTTTCTGAGTTGTGTCTTTGTGTAATTAAGAGATTTATGTATAATTTGTAATTATTTTAATTAGCTATTCTTTGAAAAGAAGTTGTAATAACTAAATTTAGGTTCCGTTTTCGAGAACTCTGGTTTACGTTTACCGTGTATGCGAGAAAAATCTTACGAGACCTATTTCCTTAAATACAGGTTTAATTAATAAGTAATCTCCTAATTAGAGTTAGGGTGTTACACTCACAACTATAGAGGAATCTTTTCCATCTTTACCATTTAGAAGCATCCACCATCCAGTCGAGTAGTTGACCTCAAATCTGAACATTTTGGCAACGTCTATGGAAAATTTGGTATAATGATTCCTCACTCTCAGTATGGAAATTATTAGCATTCTATCCCGACCATCTATCTCGCAACCCATCCTCAAAGGACATGTAGAGGATAGGTCTTCTTACGTGGACCAAGGTCTGATCAATATCCCCTCAATCAACAGATAGCCCTACCCTCATATGGAGCAGGCCAAGGCAAAGCTCACAACTTTCACATTGACTATAAACAAGGCTCTACCATACAAAAATTATATAAGAGCATTCAAGAAATAGAGAACTCTGTCATGAGCACTGGCGAGATAAAATGTTGCCAAAGCAGGTAATATCTAGGGCTGACCAAGTTAGAGCATATGATAAGGGAGGTAGAACAATCCACATCCTATGCTGGATGCAGTCAACGGGAAGCCAACTATTTGTGTGACAGTCTCAATGACGAACTCTTAAGAGTTCAGAGTCACACACACAACTGGCTCTGTGACACTGTATACTATGGTTTAAGTGTCGAGTATTTCTAGATCTCATTCACCACAAACAAAATGAGTGTCCTCATACCAAACTATTTTGTAAAATTAGTTATAACTTTAAAACTATTATAGATAAAATCCTTACCAACATTCTAAAAATGTTATAGCAAAAGTCTTCTTCTTTATATACTGATCATATGTAGAAATGTAGAAGAACATCCCATACCTTTCGTTTAAAATTTTCCCTTTGTCTCCACTTGGCACTTGGAATTCGATCTGTCCTTATAAGTCGCATCTGGATTGATCCCCTAGACACCAAAAATTAGTCCGATTGAATGTCAATTTTAAGTAAAAGAAACATTATAGTCATGCATGTGAAATTTAAAAGATAAAAATCATATTTACATACCCCTTTTGACGCACGAGAAGGTTGGCATATAATTCTGACAATTACTCTTACTTTTTTCACATGAAAGAGAAATTTTTGAGGTTCTTAACTAGATAAAAATGAGAAAAAATAGAGAGATGCTTTAAATGATTGTTTATTTCTAGATCGAAAGAAATTATACAAGTGTGTGAGAGATTGAGAGAAAGAAAAAGGTCAAGATAAGAAGAAGGGGGAAAGAGATTGAGATATGAGGGTAAAAGATCAGGAAATATGTTGAGGTTTGCGATATCTTGGCCGACTAAGAAGTTTTTTTTATGGATAACCTAAGATGTAAGAGGATGAAATTGAAGAATAAATAGCACAAGAGAGATTTAAGAAGGGGTTTGAAAGGGAAAATGCTTAAGAAAGAGAAATAAGAGAATTAAGCAGATTTGGTTTCTCTTTAACTAGATCAAAATGAGAAAAAAAATACAGAGATGATTCAAATGGTTGTCTGTTTCGAGATCAAGCAAAATTACACAATAGCATGAGAGGTTTTGATGAAGAGAAAGGTCGAGATATGAGGAAGAGGGAAAGAGATCGAGATATAAGGGTGAAAGATCAGGAAGTATGTTGAGGCCGTGATATCTTGGCCGTCTCTGAAACTTTTTTCGATGGATAACCTAAGATGTAAGAAGGCGGAATTGAAGAAGAAATAAAACAAGAGGGATTTAAGAGAGGGTTTCAAAGGGAATGTGCTTAAGAAAGATCAGGACGAGAAATAAGTAGATTTGGTTTCTCTTTCTTTTTAATTATAATTAAATCAAAGTATTGGCGATTATTCCCATTTAAGCTCACTAATATTATACTTTTACTTTATTTCTTTAGTAAAATTCTTTTTATCGTTAATTTATTGTAGGTATATTATTGGAAGTTAAAGTATTAATTAGATACTTATCCATATCCTTCAATTTCTTTCAAAAATTTTCATTTATATAGTTACTTGACTTTTCTTAAGTTTGTAAATATTATTACATAATCATTATTTATTCTTTGCTAATATATTATTATTATTATTATTATCATTATTATTATTATTATTATTATTATTATTATTTATTGTTATCCTCTCTAATGTTTGACTCTTTCTCCTATTATAGTATAAACAATTATATATTCTGAAAAGGTGTTCAAAATAAAAAAAAAAATTAAAAAAAAGGTGTTTGCATAATGGCCATAAGAAGTGATCATAGTGGTGAATTTGAAAATAAAAGCTTTTAAAAAATTTGTGGCGAAAATGACATTTCTCATAATTTCTCTTCCCCTGGAAGACTAGAACAAAATGGTATTGTAGAGAGAAAGAATAGATCTCTTCAAGAGATGACAAGAACCATGTTACATAAAACTAGTGTGGTCAGACACTTTTGGGCAGAAGTAGTGAACACTGTCTGCTTTATTCAAAACAGAATATATATAAGATCATATTGAAAAAGACTCCATATGAATTGTGGAAAGGACATAAACACAAAACTTCATATTTTCATCCTTGTGGTTGTGAATGTTTTATTTTTAAAACAAGGATCAACTTGGAAAGTTTGACGCAAAAGTTGATAAAGGTATCTTCTTGGGATACTCTCAAAGCTCTAAGGCATTTAGAGTTTACAACTCTAGATCCTTAACAATGGAGGAGTGAATCCATGTAAAGTTCAATGACAAAAAGCCTGACTTAAGCATGTTAGAGTTAGATTATTCTTTTGCAGATTTGCAGATAGGCATAATTGATCAAGCAGATAAGGCGAAACAGGAAGATGCAGCACAAGATCAATCTGACAAAGCACAGACACAAGATGAGACCAGATGGAACTGACACTTTAAGTCATATCACCCAGAAGATCAAATCATTGGGGAACAAAGAGACAAAGTAACAACGAGGTCATCATTTTGAGACCAGACGAACTTAGCTCTTCTCTCTGAAGTGGAACCCAAGACGATTGAAGAAGCTTTTAAAGATGAAGGGTGGATTCTAGTAATGCAAGAGGAACTCAATCAACTCAAGAGGAATGATCTGTGGAATCTAGTTTCTTTACCAGACGATAAGCTTGCTATAGGCACAAAATGGGTGCTCAGAAACAAGCTAGATGAATATGGTAAAGTGGTAAGAAACAAGACGCGTTTACTAGCTCAAGGTAACACATAAGAGGAAGGTATAGATTTTACTGAGACTTTTGCGTCTGTTGTAAGGCTGAAAGCAATTCGTAATTTACTTTCCTATGCAGCACATCATGATATGACTCTTTATCAAATGGATGTAAAAAGTGCTTTCTTAAATGGTTTTATAAATGAGGAATTGTATGTGAAACAACCACCTGGTTTTGAAGATGCGAAATATCCAGATCATGTCTTCAAACTTAAAAAGGCACTTTATGGTCTTAAGCGAGCTCAAAGAGCTTGGTATGACAGACTGAGTATTTTTTCAATGGAAAATGGTTTTTCAAGAGGAAAGGTAAAAACTACCCTATTTAGACAAACATCCATTAAACACTTTATTCTTGTTCAGATATATTTAGATGATATTATTTTTTTGTGCTACTAATGAGAATCTTTACAAGGAATTTTCTAAGCTTATGTAGACGGCGTTTGAAATGTGAATGATGAGAGAATTAAAATTTTTCCTTAGACTTCAAGTCAAACAATGCAATGATGGAATTTACATTCATCAAAGCAAATATAACTAGGAGCTCATTAAAAGGTTCAACATGGAGGATTGCAAACCATTGAGCACTCCTATGCATCCCACTGATGCGTTCGAAATAGCATATAGTTTAGTGTTAGTTTTGCATCGCATCTTAGTCATTTTAGTCATTTTAATCCATGTTATTTATGCATTTGGCTTGATTTGAATAATACACTTGGTTTTGGTTCAATTGTGCTTAAAGGAAGGTATTTGTCCTAGGAAAAAGGAGAAAAATCACTTGGAATAAGTTGAGGTAATTTGTGCTACAAGTTCATAATGTAATGCTGTCTCAACCTGACACCTGTTCAATGTTTTAATCATATCTGGAGTTTTAGGTGTCCAAATGAGATGAATCTAGTGCCATTGAAAAGCTAAGATCCATAGCTTCAACTTTCATGAAGACACCTTGAGCTAATTCGGACGTTAAAGAGGTGAAAAATACAAAACAACATAAAGCACAGCCTAGCCGTGTCAGGAAGTACGGCTGTGTTGTGACAGCACCTGAACATCACGAGAAACAGAATGAAGCACGACCTAGCCATGCCTCAAGCCACAGCCGTGCTATGACAATACCCTGGAAGCAGAATTTTACGTTTTCACATGTTTTGTACTTGTTTTTTACTCCTTTTCACCCTAGTTTATAAATAGACACTTTAGAGACTTGTCTAGGGTTAGAACTTTGATTCTTGGAGGCACGGTGGAGGATTGGGATCAATCTCTTCATCTGTTCTCTCTCGATTTCCTAGTTTGAATGTTTGTTTATATGGATTCTATTCTATCTATCATGTTAGAGTAGTTTCCCTTGTTCTAGGATTTGGGGCTATGCCTTTTGTTGTCTTTTGGATGATTATTTGATACTCTCTCTATTACTTTGAATGCAATTCGATTTCATTCTTATTGTTATTATTATTTCTTATGAATTCGGTGGTCACTTATTCATTTGTGTTAGATTTCTAGGGATGAACCGAGAGGTGAACCTTTGTTATCGGAACCATAAGAACGGAACTTAGGATTAAAATCATGAGAGTAATTTTTAGTCCTTCGAGGATAAAACAAGCTATCATATTTCTTAATGGGTTTAATTTGATTTCAATTACCACGAGAGTAGGAATTGTATCGCTTAAGCACGGTTTCTGTATCCTGGGAGGGAACTTTTACTAAATTAGGATAGCTTGCCTTCAATTGAATTCATTTGTTAATAAGAGAGTAGTCAATTAGGATTTCAAAGCATCATTGTGGTACCCCCAGTCCTAGAAGCTTTTCCTTATTATTAAAAGCATTCATTACATTGTTCTTAATTTATTTTATTTCTATTACAATAAAAAATTCTATTTCTCGAATTAGTTTAATTAGGATCGATATTTTATTACTTGACGACAACTCCGTGCACTTGCGGATTTGAGCCATCAAGTTTTTGGCGCCGTTGCCGGGGACTGCGTCTTATTGCCTTTTAAATTAATTCATGTTAATATTAAAAAAATATTCTATAATTGTTGTTGTGCTACTTACCTTTTCCTTTAGTGTTGTGCATGCGAGGTAAACAAACAGGTGAGCTGTTGTTTGACCCTGAAATAGAAAAGACCGCAAAGGCTAATAGGAAGAAGGCAAAGGAAGCAAAACAACAACAAAACTAAACCTCTGCTTCTACCTCTCTCGTTACAACTCAAGTAGTGATGGGGGACGCACCACCACCACCACACACCTTGGGTGATTTTGGGAGAATGAACAACCATCAGAGGACAGTCATTGCCTACCAACAGGTGGAGGCAAATGCTTTTGAGATCAGAACATCTCTGCTGAACACTCTCAAGCAAAACCAATTCGCTGGGGATGAAGTTGAAGACCCAAATCAGCACTTGGTAAATTTCTATGAAATCTGTGACACCTTCATGCTGAATAGAGTGACAGGGGGGGAGGAAGAAACTAAGACTTTTCCCTTTTACCATGCGAGATAGAGCAAGAGATTGGTTGTACACCTTGCCTACAGGAAGCATCGCTACTTCGGATGATTTGGAGGATAAATTTATGACCAAATTCTTTCCACCCTCCAAGTTCATCAAAAGAAGAGGTGAAATTCATGGGTTCCAGCAGAGTCAAAGTGAAAATTTGTATGAGGCATGGGAGAGATTCAAGCTTCTTCTAAAAAGGTGTCCTGGCCATGGGTACGATGAATTTAATCAGATGCAAATGTTTTGTAATGGGTTGAGGCCAAACACAAGAATGATGTTGGATGCCTCAGCTGGAGGTACAATTAACAAGAAGACAGCTGCAAAAGCGAGAACTTTAGTGGAGCAAATGGCTTTCAATGAGCAGTTGTGTCAAAATGATAGAGGAACACAGGGTAGAAGAGGAGTCCTTGAGCTAGAAACACAAGATGAACTCTTGGCTCAAAATAAATTGGTCTCTCAACAATTGGAAGCTATCACAAAGGAGCTTAAAGCGCTAAAAATGGGAGCCTCTATTCCCGCTCAGGTGAATCAGTTGAACAGAAACTTAAGATGTGATTTTTGTCAAGGGCCTCATGAAAATGGAGGTTGTGATGCTAAGGGAATTTTGAATGAGCAAGCCAACTACATGGGTAATTTTCAAAAGCAAGGAGGGAATCCTTATTCTAACACTTATAATCCTGGGTGGAAAAATCATCACAACTTCTCTTGGAAACAACAAGATAACTCATCATCAAGCAACCCTCCACAACCTTAAAAGCAAGAAAAGCCAAATGCATTAGAGGAAACTCTCACTCAATTCATGAAGATGACTCAATCCAATTTTCAGAACATCTACTCTAACTTTCAGACTCACGAGTCTCATTTCAAGAACCAAGAAGCTTCTATCAAAAATCTAGAGAATCAAATTGGGCAACTCTCAAAGCAACTCGCAGAGCAATCCAAAGGTAAGTTTTTTGCTAGCGCAGTAGATAATCCTAAGAGTGAAAATTGTAGTGCTATTACTTTGAGAAGTGGCAAGATGATGTCTGAAGTTGAGGGGAAGAAAAAGAGTGAAAAAAGTGAGGTGGATGGAGTTGAAAATGAGAGAAGTGAAAATAAAGAAAAAGAAGAAAAAAAGGGGTTAAGAAGAAATCCAACTCAGGAGAGGAAGGCATAGTTATAACTGAACAACTACAGGTGGGAAATAAGCCCAAAGTGGTTCCTCTATATATGAAGCTGCCATATCCTCCTGTGAGCAAGAAAAAGGAGAAGGAAGAACAGTTCTCTAAGTTCATGGATATCTTCAAGCGCCTCCAGATCAACATTCATTTCGCATAAGCTCTTGAGCAAATGCCCACATATGCCAAGTTCATGAAGGAATTGCTGACCAAGAAGAGAAGATTTAAAGAAGATGAGACAGTAGCTTTGACAGAAGAGTGCAGTGTCATCATTCAAAGAAAGCTTCCTCCAAAGATGAAGGATCCTAGAAGCTTCACAATTCCTTACACCATTGGGAATTTACACATTGGCAAAGCTCTGTGTGACTTGGGAGCTAGTATCAATTTGATGCATTTATCCATGTTGAAAAGGTTGGGAGGAGGTGAAGTCAAGCCCATTAGAATGTCACTTCAGTTAGCAGACCGATCAGTCAAATACCCATATGGGATATTGGAGGATGTTCTGGTTAGAGTTGACAAATTCCTTTTCCCAGCTGATTTTGTGATTCTTGATATGGAGGAGGACAAGGAGGTTCCTCTTCTTCTTGGAAGACCTTTCCTAGCTACAGGGAGAGCCTTGATTGATGTCCAACAAGGTAAATTAATTTTGAGATTCCAAGATGAGAAGGTGACTTTCAATGTGTTTGAGGCTATGAGGCACCCCGATGACAATGAAAAGTGCTCTAGAATTGATATGATTGGGGAGTCGGTTGGAGAATTGCTTAATCAAGACCGACCTTCCGAGCCCTTAGAGAAGGTAATCGGGAATTCCATGGAGGAGACGGATAAAGAGCAAAAAAAAGCCAAGTGCAAAGCTGAGAAGCGTGCTCGTAGGAAGCTACTTCCATCGAGACTCCATTGGCCTCCTTATGCTAAAGGAAACATTTCTGATACAAAAGGGAAGGTGAAGGGGCCAAGAATCCTTAAGATCTGGAAGGTGAAGGGGAGTGCCACTCCCAAATTGGAACCGGGCTGAGCACTTACAAGGGTCAAGCTAGTGACTTTAAACAAGCGCTTCTTGGGAGGCAACCCAAGTTTTTAGTGAGTTCTTTTCTTCTAATCCTTGCTTCAACTTAATTCCTTATATTGGGGACAATGTAAGCTTTTAAGCTTGGGGTAAAGGGTTTCACTTTCATTCTTGCATTTAGTCTTACAGCTCATTTTAATTTTTGCATTTTGTGTTAGTTTTAATTTTTGGATGCATCATTTTATCCCCCAATTTCTGTTAATGTGTGCCATATAATCATTGTGGAATATAGAGATTGCTATGATTTGGAACCCAATTATTTTTTTCTTGTCATAGGCTTAAAGGCAGTGTTCTTAATGTACATAGAGATGATCTTTTGAAAAGTTGAGAATTAGCATGTGGCACTCTAATTTGATGTTTTTCACTGATTTTAACTTCTAAATGTGAGACTTGAGCTTATATTGGGGCTTGTACTTCATCATGTTCTTATGCCCCTTCTCCTTGTATGAGTGTGTTCCTCTTGATTGTGCTCTCTAGAATTTGACTTGAAACCGTTTCAAAACTTGAAAATTTTGGATTACACACTTGAATATGATTAAGGCATTTTAGGCATGTTTTCAAGCCTCTGATTTTTGAATGAAAGCTTCCTCTAGTTGCCCCTTTTGAGCCTTAACTGAAATAAATTTTCTTGGTACCCATGCCATTGTCAAATGTTTATGGTACCTTTTAGAGCATGTTTAAGGGAGCAATTGGATGCTTAATCTGTGAATTGTTTTGATGCTTGAACTTAGGATCCCTTCTGTTGTTTAATTCCTCCCCAATAATTATTGCAAAATCTCAAAAGAAGTGAGAATAAATAATAATAAAAAAATAAAAAAATAGAAAAGGAAAAAAAAAACAACAGAAGCGGAGCAAAATAAAAAGGTTTTGAAAGCAAAAAGGGAAAATGTATTGCTCCACTTATTCTGCTTAAAAGGGTTGCTTTAATTGTTCATGTTGTTAGCTCTTGAATTTCCCCTTTTCTTGTTTTTATCCCACCTTAAAAGTTAAATCCCATGACCACGTTACAACCTTTTGAAAGACCTTTTGATTCTTGTGTGTTTTCATTAATTATTTGCTGAGATTTAGTTAATAGTCAAGCCTATGGTAGAGCACTTTCATTGATGGATATAAGCGAATTGTCTTAACCTTTAAAACACTTGGAGAGTGATAAGGAGAGTGCCCTTATCAGTGACAGACATGATTTCAGAGAGCATAAACTTCTAATTGGACTTGATTTTGATTGTCTCGATTGTGTTTGATAGTCCTTTAGCCTATTACTTGATCTTGCTTCTATCTCGGGTTTCTTATCGGTTGCATCTCGTATTTTCCATGTCGTCTTTGGCCACAGTAATTGCTTGAGGACAAGCAAAATTCTAAGCTTGGGGTAATTTGATGCGTTCGAAATAGCATATAGTTTACTGTTAGTTTTGAATCGCATCTTAGTCATTTTAGTCATTTTAATCCATGTTATTTATGCATTTGGCTTGATTTGAATAATTCACTTGGTTTTGGTTCAATTGTACTTAAAGGAAGGTATTTGTCCTAGGAAAAAGGAGAAAAATCACTTGGAATAAGTTGGGGTAATTTGTGCTACAAGTTGATAATGTAATGCTGTCTCAGCTTGACACCTGTTCAATGTTTTAATCATATCTGGAGTTTTAGGTGTCCAAATGAGATGAAACTAGTGCCATTGAAAAGCTAAGATCCATAGCTTCAACTTTCATGAAGACACCTTGAGCTAATTCGGACGCTAAAGAGGTGAAAAATACAAAACAACATAAAGCACAGCCTAGCCGTGTCAGGAAGTACGGCTGTGTTGTGACAGCACCTGAACAACACGAGAAACAGAATGAAGCACGGCCTAGCCATGCCTCAAGCCACAGCCGTGCTATGACAGCACCCTGGACGCAGAATTTTACGTTTTCACATGTTTTGTACTTGTTTTTTACAACTTTTCACCCTAGACTATAAATAGACACTTTAGAGACTTGTCTAGGGTTAGAACTTTGATTTTTGGAGGCACGGTGGAGGATTGGGATTAATCTCTTCGTCTCTTCTCTCTTATTTCCTGGTTTGAATGTTTATTTATATAGATTCTATTCTATCTATCATGTTATAGTAGTTTCCCTTATTCTAGGATTTGGGGCTATGCCTTTTGATGTCTTTTGGATGATTATTTGATACTCTCTCTATTACTTTGAATGCAATTCGATTTCGTTCTTATTGTTATTATTATTTCTTATGAATTCAGTGGCCACTTATTCATATGTGTTAGATTTCTAGGGATGAACCGAGAGGTGAACCTTTGTTATCGGAACCATAAGAAATGAACTTATGATTAAAATCACGAGAGTAATTTTTAGTCCTTCGAGGATAAAACAACCTATCATATTTCTTAATGGGTTTAATTCGATTTCAATTACCACGAGAGTAGGAATTGTATCGCTTAAGCATGGTTTCTGTATCCTGGGAAGGAACTTTTACTAAATTTGGATAGCTTGCCTTAAATTGAATTCATTTGTTTATAAGAGAGTAGTCAATTAGGATTTCAGAGCATCATTGTGGTACCCCCAGTCCTAGAAGCTTTTCCTTATTATTAAAATCATCCATTACATTGTTCTTAATTTATTTTATTTCTATTACAATAACAAATTCTATTTCTCGAATTAGTTTAATTAGCGTAAAAGCAGTCTCTGTGGGATCGATATTTTATTACTTGACGACAACTCCGTGCACTTGCGGATTTGAGCCATCACCCACATATGTACTATTTAAAGATAATTCTAGTAAAAAGGTATGCCAAAAGCTATACAGAGGTATGATAGGCTAAATCTTATATATTACTGCCTCAAGACCTGACATTATGTTTAGTGTCTGTTTATGTGTAAGGTTTCAATCTGATCCTAAAGAATCACACTTAATTGTTGTTAAGAGAATTTTTAGGTATCTACGTGGAACTACTAATCTTGGCTTATTGTATAAGAAATCAAAAGACTACAGCTTAGTAGGTTTCTGTGATGCTGAATTTGCTGGAGACCATATTGAGAGAAAGAGTACTAGTGGAGGATCCCACTTTTGTGGATCCGTCTTCTGTGCAGTCAGTGACTGCGTGCAGTGGTAGTCAGCCGATCTCGGCCGTCCGATCTCGATTGGATGGTTCAGATTCAAGCTCGGTATTTTATATTTTTAGAAAAAAAAACTTATGTTTTTGTGAGCCGTTTGATCGAGATTAGACGACCGAGATCGGCTGACTGCGTGACTGCACGCAGTCACTAACTGCACAAAAGCCGGATCCCACTTTTGTAACACCCCATTTTCCTATTTATGATTTTACCTTAAATTTATTTTATCATTCATTTAATATACATTATTGTGTTCACACGATGGAACAAAAACCAACCATAAATAAGACAACGATGTGTGACATGTGGAACTATAAAATATTGCATCAGCTATATATATTAAACTACGGCCCCGTCAGTAGGACCATCTGTATCAGAGTGCATCTGTAGAAGTACATAGCATAAGGGTACAATCATTCAATATAAATATATACAATATAAAGGCTAACATGTGCCTCATCAAAAATACTCACAAACAACTCAAACTCTTCCATAACAAAACAATAGAAAGGAAAAAATAACATGCCATGTGCCTCCGTCATCGATCAGGATACTGAGAACTCCAGCTCTAAGACCTAGAGGGTCTACGAAAAGCACGACGATATTGCCAGCCATATGTGGACGAGAGGGATCGGGCGTGTCGATCTTCCTGCACAATCTTATCCCTCTGGCTCCCGTCACGAGAATGACTCCCGGTTAGCAACACAACCGGATAAGAACAGGTGTGTGAGTGCCAAACAGAGTCATAATCGCTATGGAATAAATATTGTTAGTGTGAGAGTGAACGTACTTTTGGCCACAACAAATGTAAATCCAAACATAAAATCGTGCAAATGAAGTTCAATTTTGAGAATCATTAAAGACACCCCAGTTTTGCTAGCATATACCTTCTGTCAGGTTTTCAATTTTTCTCCAAAATTCCCTTGTCTGTAAATCTATTTTTGGACTTTATAAACCCGTACCACAAGTAAAATTAGCCTTTCAAAATGTCATTTACGGATAATTATAACTTCCAAAAATGTATTTTTGGACACACATTATTTTTAATTTCACAAAAATATTTACGAACAGAGTCGAAAACATCACGTAAATATATTTTCGAACATGGTTTGGTTGCCATCCGAAATTACATTTATGGAGGCTATCTACACGTGGAAAAAAAATAGAGTTTTTTCACAGGAGCATGGAAAAAAAAATTAATCCCTGCTTATGCAACCAAATAATCACAATTCTCAATATGCTGTATCATCTAAGTACTATTTGTATATTGAAAACAACAGTTTTATTAATACAACCCAAAAATACAAGTACAATCAGTCTTCACTTAGATCTATTGCTGTTTTTTCCAGTACAATATTTGAACTCTTCTGGGGAAGATATGTACTAAACATAGTCATCCTTGAAACACATGGATGCTGCTATGTTTGAGCTTCAGGTCTGTAGTATATGTGCCATCAATTATATGTAAGAGGTATCAAACAACCATCCTTCAACCAAATAATCACAACTCTCAATATGTTGTATCATCCAAGTACTATTTATATATTGAAAAAGAACAGTTTTAATAATACAACCCAAAAATATACAAGTACAATTAGTCTTCACTTAGGTCTATTACCGCTTTTACCGGTACAATCTGTAGTATATGTGCCATGAACTATACATAGGAGGTATCAGACAACCATCCTTCAACCAAATAACTAAATAGGACTTTTGTATTTACTGTATAGATTATAGGTGTAACACCCTCAAATTTTGTTCCTAGGAATTAGAATTTTAAGTGCATGCAAGTGTGTGGTTGGATGCTTATTATAGTTCCTTAGTGCCCATATACACAAGGAGGTGTCTAGACCCATATTTATCTTTATGTTTAGTCAATTCAGTCACTGTATTCGTCATTTTCTAACCCTCTAAGGACTAAATAAGAATTATGCGTCTTCATGAAAGTTGTAGCTTCACCTCTTATCTTTGAATTGGTTTTAGTTTGACTCGACTTCAATACCTACAACTCTAGATATGCTCTCTCAAGTCAATGCAACGCAAATGTAGAATTGGGAGCATCTGAGTCACCTTTAAATGGATTTTACACCATGTTAGAGTTCGTTCTAGGAAAGGACTGTGAAATATGATTTTGTAGGAAATTATTTTATCTTTCCAATGCCACTAGGAATGCCTCAGTCGAACACCCGTAACTCGAGTTATAGCCAAAAAAGTAGGGCGCCCACACTAAGGTGCAGGGAGCCCATAGAGACAGAAGCCAGGCGCAGGGCGCCTGCTGTAGCGTGCAGCTGTGAGCTTTTTATGTTTGGCTGCATTTTGGGTATTTTTCTGACTTCGTAGGACCAACTTTTGACCTATTCAAAGGAGATACGATTAGTGGGACTTAACTTCCACTAGACCCACCAGTTAGAGGCCTTAAACATGTTTACAAACCTCCCATTATCATAAGCCAAAATCAGAAAAACTGCTATTTCTTCCTCTTTTCTCCATTTTTTGAACTTGAGGGTTCCAACCTTGAACCATGACTGAGGAACAAGAATTTTGGGCTGTCTCTTCTAGCATTCTTATCTCCTTTTAGAGATGATTATCATAAGGTGAGTATCTTTGGTTAGGGTTTGATCCTTCTTTCCTTCCTAGGGTTCTAAACTCATCATTTTTCCATTCTATGTCATGTTTCGGTGTTCTTGAAGGAGAAAAGGCCACTTTGGGGAAACGAGTACTCTTTCTTTCCACCTTGGTTAGGAAGCACGAATTTAATTAAGGTAAGGGGATAAAATAATGCATGATTAGTGGGATTATGGAATTGATTAAGCAATAGGGATGTCCCATGGCCCCTAAGCTTGATGCAGTTGTGCATTGTTGAGTACCGTCACCATTGTGATGGCAAATTCATGAGTTTAGTTGTTGTCATATTATTAATGATAAATAGAAATGCCTTGAGTTGTGTTATTTGAGTTTATTTCATGATAATTGCCATGTTGTGAAGTATGTGATACATTGGCTGTCTTGACTCAAGTGTGATGAATATATGATTGAGATGAATGCCTTGATTATGAAGTTTGTTCTATATGCTATTCTGCATTTGATGTCTTAATTAAGTGTTAGAATGCCTTAGGGTGTGATTTGGTCTTACATGAGTTCAATAGGTGTGTAGTGTGATTATGCGGGAATTTAGAGTATGTGCAGTGAGACTTAATTTAGAGTATGTTGTGTCTAAGTGACTAAATTATGGATTCAATGGATCTTAGAGCCTAAGAATGATGATGATTTTCATATGATGATGGTTTGGGTGTGTAAGAGTAGAAATAAGAGGAGTTTGGGTAACTTAGAGAAATTTTGTGCAGAAAGACTAACGGAAAAATAACTAAGTTTTGGAAGAAAAGCCCAAAGTTTCACTAATTGAATTTTTAAATTCAAGATAACCTAGATGATGACCAAAACCATTTTGATTAGTGTTCCATAATTATTTAGGAGTAGTACAGTACGTCCGGTTGTCCCCGAAAATGCAAGGACCACAATTTAATAATTTCGCGAAGTTTGCCGGACAGAAGTAGGGCGCAAGGTGCCCACCCTGTGCTGGCGTCAGGTACCCTCTGGGCATCCTTGTGGCGCGGAGTTCTCGCGTGTTGCATCGTCGTCCGGCTTAGGGCAGTGTCTTACCTAATATATTAAGGGCATTTGGGGTAAAAAAGAGTAATTTAAGTGATGATCTAACATGATGGATTACTAGAGTTTAATCATAAGAACTATGAGTTAAGAGAAAGTTAACTTAAAAACTTAGTGTTGTAAGGTAGGATGATTACTTGGACTTGTTCCAAGGCTACGGGAAGCTTGTTGACGTACTAATGAGTAGTACTGTAACACGCGTATTTTACGATACGTTAGTTAACGTTATTTATTGTATTTTGTCGTATTTACGCTATAATAAAGCAATTTCTTATTCTCTAAGAAAGTGTATTAATTAAATCAAGATCAAATTAAATTTGAGAATTAATATTTTATATTAATTCACGGTTTGAAAATCGTCGAAAAATTCTAACGAAGTTTCGACGCGTTTCGAATCGCCGGGCGGTTTCGCCGCAGATAAAATTATAAATGAACTCCGATTTCGATGAAAATCGAATCGTAACTTATTGAGACCATTTTTGAATATTTGTCATGATTTTTATTAATTATAATTAAATATTTTCACGCGATGAATTAATTTCTCGTTAAATTAATTTTCGCGAGTTTATCGGTAACGCGGTATTTCGTCGCCGTGTTTTAAACAACCCCTAGACTCTAGATTAGAGGGTAGCATTGAGGGAAGTGAGATTAGGTGAGTTGAGGGAGTGATGGGATTGGTACCTAATAAAGTTTTTTTTTAGTCACATGTGTGTGGTTTTTAATTAAAAACTATTACTTAAAATGTTTTTATTACTTACTAGCATTTTTAATTGTTACTTAAATGAAAGAAAAGAGGTGAACCCCCCATTTCAGAAACCCAACGTGACAGCCTCACCTCTCCCACTCTCTTCATTTCTTTTTCTTTCTTCTTCAAGAGTTCCATGGGTTCCAAGCTTCCATAGCTCATAGCTTCCAATCCTTTGAGTTTTTGAGTTAACTTCCTTCATCAAAGTTCTTCCAAATCATCTCCTCTACTTAGATCTCCATTTTCATCATCATCCAAGTAAGAAAAATAATTTTTTTTCCTCTGTTTTTGAAGCTGAAATCGCAACAGCTCACCTCCCCATTTGAGCTTGATCTTTGTTTCCAAATCTTGTATAATTGCTAGGTTTTCCTCTCTATTATATTACCCATGTATCTAACCATCTAAATGAGCTTAAAATCAGAATTTTCTCACCCTTCTTGAACCCTAAAACCAGCGCTAAACAGCCCCATTGTGATGTTGATCTAGTTGTTGTTTTTAATGTTAATTAGTTGTGATTATGTGGTTGTTTGTTGGTGTTGATGATGAATATAAGGATATGAGCACTTCTAATGTCTCTTTGGTACATATGGGTGAAAACCCTAAGTATGAAGAAGAGGGTCATGGTGTGATCTTTGATGAGTCAACTAATTAAGTAGTTAAATGTGTTGTTAGGGATTGTTTGATGCTTGTCTAAGTTATAGTTTTTATTAAGCATGAATGAATTGTTGTTTTTGGAAATTTACCTATTCTTGAATCCTAAGACATAAGTGGCTTTGATGTTAAATCTTGAGCTTAAGTATTTGATAACATGTTTAGGATAGTTTTGGAGCTATTGGAATTGTTTTGATGTTAGTTGAATGTGTAGTTTAACTTAAATAGTTGTAACATGGTAGTTTAGTTATATTTTTAATTCTTGAACCATGTTAATTTGTAGCTATGATGCTTGGTTATGTATTGGATGGTTTATTAAGGGTTTAGAAGTATTTTTAAGGTTGTTAGAATTTATTTGCAGGAATTAGTATAAAATCTAGCTTATGGTTTATGAAAAATTGGGTTATGGAGGACTAGACATGGTTATTGACTTTGATGAAATGACCTTTGAATTAATAAAAATGAGTTAGCCTTGAGTCTTTAAATTTTTGGAAAAGAATGTTGGGAAAGAATTTTTAGAAACCCTTGTTTTGATTTGCTTTTAGTTTATGCCTTAACTATGTATTGTAATGAGCATGCTTAGGTTATTAAATTTGGGTTTATGTTCATTCTTGAACTAGAAAAAAAATGTGGGTTCTAGTTGTGCGTCTTTGCCTTGAATTGTTTAATTAAATTGTTGGGGTGATTTAATTGATTTTGGAAGAGTGTGATGCATATTAGAGTTAAAGTTTTTAGTGAGCATGAATAAATTGTTATTTAAGGTTTGCCTATTCTTGAAACTATAGAAAAATTGAGTTGTGATGTAAAACCTTGTGTTCAAGTGTTTAATTGATTTTGTGCTATGCTTAAGGTCTCAAGAATAGAGTTCTTGAAAAAAATTAGCATTTTCTTGAATTAGGTGTTATGTATTAACTTTGCAAGAAAATGATTTTTGAGTCAAAATCTTATTGTTTCCAAGCAAGTTAAGGTTTATAAATTGTTATGTGATAAATTCTCTTTCAAAAAGTATTTTGATTTTAAAACTTTATTTATTTTCAAGTAGCTAATAATTTAAATGCTTGTATGAGTTTGGTTGGAAAAAGGGTTAGGTTTTGAGAGCCTAAGTGTTAGAATTAAGCCTTTAAGAATTGTGCTAAGTTTCACTGTGGTATTAGGACTCGTAGATTCCGAGTTCGTGCGACGTGGAAATCGAGAAGCACGTGGACGCGTAGCTTGGAGTTCGGTAAGGGCACTTCTAGACATTCGTAGGTTTTATTTTTTTTTGTATGCCACTGCGTAATGGCAACTTGGATATTGATAGAATTTAATTTCAAGCATTTATGCGAAGAAGTCTGAGAACCTAAGGGTTCGAAGTGAGGGTCTTGTACCCCTTCGCTTTATTTTTATATATGTTGATTATTTAGTGGGCCTGTCTGCAAGTGGTTGGTAGCTGTCCCCAACCCCCCACACTTGTTTGTTCCTCTCTGTGAACTCCATAGAGTTGCAGAGGGATGAATTCTATGAGTTGGTTGTTGTCGGTTGTTATTGAGCTGTGAATTGTTTATGCTGTTTGTATTGTTGAATTGTGTTTCTTCATGCAACTGCTTTTATTGCTTAAATTGTTGAATTGCATTTCTTCATATTAAGCATGCTCTTATTATTTGATATGCGGTTGAATAATCTTGCGTATAACTCTTTGAATATCATATGCGGCGAATTGTTCATCGAGTCTGAGAGTTTGGTCGAGTCGTCGAGTGTCGTGACGCTTGGAGTTTCGATCTGAACAGCCAAGGGCGGTGTAGAAGTCCGAAGCTACGGCTGGGTGGTGAAGAAGCCCAAAGCCAAAGCTGGTGTTCAGTGGCCTGAACAACCAAGGGTGGTGTGGAAGCCCGTTGCCACGGCTGAGGTGGTGTAGAAGCCTGAAGCCACGGCTGGTGTTCAATTGCTCAGTTGGCATCTGGTGGTGTAGAAGCCCGAAGCCATGACTGGTACTCAAATTGCGCAGTGGGCGTCTGCGTTGTCAAGGAACTTAACCTGAATAACCCGGGTGGTGATGAAACCCAAGGCTACGGCTGGTATTCAGTGGATGGATCGATGTTGCTTTCCGGAATTGTCGAGAGTGTCTTAGGAGATATGAGTGGCGTTTTGAGAATTGAGCATCTTGTTATCTTTGTGTTATGATTTGCTATTTCTATGATTATTTGAGAAGTTGACCCTTTCCCGTGGTGCCTTCAATCTATGATGGTTACCCATGTTGCCAAGTGACTCCAAACACAAGAGGGGGGTGAATTGTGTGAGAGGTGCTTTTTAAAAAACTTTTGCAAATAGAAAACTCTCGAATATAAGTTGCAATAAATTAACTGCAGAAAAGTAAATGACTTGAAATATAAATTGCAGAAATTAACTTGCAATAAAGTAAATGACAGAATTTAATTTGCTGAAATGTAAATGACTGAAAGTAAAGGACAATAAAATAAATGACAGAATTTAAATTGCTGAAATGAAAATGACTGAAAGATAGAAAGCTCGAACAATAAGAAGATAGAGAGCAAAGAGAGCACACAAAGAAATTATCTGAGTGTTCGCCACCAAACACCCCTGTGGCCTACGTCCTGTCCCCAAAGCAAAGCACTATGGGATTTTCACTAAAATCACTAGCTTTTAAATCAGGTTCAGCTAGAAACCTTTACAACTCTAAAAATAGAGCAATATGTTCAAGAGATATCACCTCTCTATGAACACCTTGGGATTCCTACCCAAAAAGAAATGATTTTTACAAATAAAATGAGATGAGAAAGATACACTCAATAGTGCAGATATAACAAATTGAAGCTCAAATAATACAACTCAAATTATGTAGAATAAAAAGCTCTCAAAAAATTGTGCTCAAATAAGTGTGAGTGATGGAGAATATTTGACAGAGTTTTGGCACAAAAAATAAGTGAGTGTAGTATTTGGAATGCACAGCGCTGTTGTATATATAGGCAAAAAGAAGAAAGAGCTGTTGGAAGACGCGTGAGAGAGAATTGCATTTTTAATAGAAAACGCGTGATGCTGTCAATTGGTCGATGACAGTTGCAATTTGTCAAAAAAAAACTTTTCCACGTGATGAAAATGACATATGGAAATGGAGGAAGTTTTGTCCTGAGCAATAATGGGTAAAAGGCATAAAAGATTATATAAAAAAATGCTATAAAGGTTTGTATAAAAAATTGCATAAACGTTTAGTATTACGCACAGAGGCACAAATAGTCTAAATGCATAAACCTTTATATAAAAATAATTTAGAAAAATATCATAAAATTACTTTTAGATAAAACATTGTGAGTGTGTGATTTTATTTTAATTGAGAGCTTTTTATTACTACTTACAAATAGTCTTAATAAAAATAAATAAATACTCAAAACCCAAAGACTTGAGAAACTTTCATTCTTGATACGCGTCTTGGTATTCTTTTCCGCTTTTTGCACAGTTGACTATTTGCAAAACTCCCTTTTGTCAATCATCAAAACCATCCTGTCAAGGCATGTATTCACAGACTCCCCCTTTTTAATGATGACAAACATCTCATGGAGGGAATTTAGTAAAATATAATCATGATATAGCAATGAGATATAAGCATGGTTTTTCAGTAAAAGATATCAGAGTTTAAGCACGAATTTTAGAAAAACTCCCCCTCACAATATGCATAATATAATTTACTCCGCCTGAATCATAAAACTCTCCCCCTTTTGTCAACATCAAAAAGCGGAAAAGATAAAGGGAAAGGCATGTAAAACGTATGCATATACGTGTAACTAGATGGCGAAAAATAATTAAAATAGAGTATCAAGGGTTCAATGAAGCATAAGAAATCCTTGGTAAAAAAAAATTATTAAAGGAGATAGCAAAAATAAAGCACTAGGATAAGAGTTACTAGTCCTCGTTCAACTCATTCTCATCATCAATTGTTTCCTCATCTTCACTGATATTAAGCGCATAATTGTTTGCAGTTAACGTAACCTGCACAAACTTGTTAGCACACATTTTTTTTTCAACGATTACAGGAAGGACGGTTGCATTTCTCCACTTTTAGTCTTGGTAACGGAACCTGCATAAAAATGTTACCACACTCCAACGCCCAAGTTAGAACTTATTCATAATAAAATGCACTCACACGCAGTCATTCAATGCATGATTGATCTAAAATTCCTAACTCGGTTCTTATAAAAAAGAAGTTTTCTTTAGGCAAAGGTTTAGTAAAAATATCTGCGAGTTGTTTAGATGTTTCCACAAACTCAATCACACAATCTCCTTTTTGAACATGATCTCTAATAAAATGGTGCCTAATTTCTATGTGCTTAGTCCGGGAGTGATAGACCGGGTTTTTCGTGAGGTTTATGGCACTAGTATTGTCGCACTTAATTGGAACAGTTTTCAGATTATTCCCATAATCATTCAACTGTTGTTTCATCCAAATAATTTGTGCACAACAACTGCTTGCTGCAACGTATTCCGCCAAAGAAGGGACAAAGCCACACCGCTTGTTTCTTACTATCCCATGAGACCAAGGCATTCCCAAGTAAGTGACATGTCCCACTAGTGCTTTTTCGGACCATTTTGCAACCCGCAAAATCAGAATTCGAGTACCCAATAAGTGTGCAGTTAGCACCTTTGGGGTACTATAAACCCATAGTTTGTGTGCCAGTGAGATATCTCATGATGCGTTTTACCGCTAAGAGATGTGATTCCTTAGGATTTGCTTGAAAACGTGCACACATACAAACACTAGACATAATATCCGAACGACTAGCAGTGAGATAGAGAAGAGATCCTATCATACCTCGATACTTACTTACTTCAACCGACTTAACACCTTCATCTTTGTCAAGATAGCATGATGTGCTCATTGGAGTTGAGATTTCTTTGGCGTTGCTCATTCCAAATCTTTTAAGCAACTCCTTGCAATATTTGGATTGATTTATAAAAATTCCTTCTTTTGTTTGTTTGATTTGAAGACCAAGGAAGTAGTTGAGCTCTCCCATCATGGACATTTCAAACTCACTTTGCATGATTTTGGAAAAATCTTCACACAAAGACTCATTAGTAGCACCAAAGATGATATCGTCAACATAAATTTGAACAAGTAAAATGTCATGATTTTTGCGTTTGATGAAAAGAGTGGTATCAACTTTTCCTCTTTCAAAACCTTTTTCAAGTAAATATTTGTTCAACCTCTCGTACCAAGCTCTAGGAGCTTGTTTTAAACCATATAAAGCCTTTTTCAATTTGAAAACATGATTTGGAAATTCAAAATTTTCAAAACCGGGGGGTTGATCAACATATACTTCTTCTTGAATAAAACCATTTAGAAATGCACTCTTAACATCCATTTGAAAAAGTTTGAAATCCATGATGCATGCAAATGCAAGAAGCATACGAATAGCTTCTAATCTAGCCACGGGTGCATAGGTTTCATCGAAATCTATGCCCTCTTGTTGGTTATAGCCTTTTGCAACAAGTCTAGCTTTATTTCTAACAATAATACCATTTTCATCAAGCTTGTTGCGAAAGACCCATTTGGTCCCAATGACTAGGTGATCTTTAGGCCTAGGGATAAGTTCCCAAACATCATTTCTCTCAAATTGATTCAATTCCTCTTGCATAGCAATGGTCCAATGTTCATCAAAGATGGCTTCATTGACATCATTGGGTTCAATTTGAGAGACAAAGGCCATGTGATGACATGCATGATTAAGAGAGTTTCGAGTCGTTACCCCTTTTGAGATATCACCTATTATATTGTCAAGAGGATGGTTCTTTGAGACACTCCATTCCTTTGGAAGATCTAAGTGAGAGGATTCTTGAGAAGGTTGAGGCAACGACTCTTGATCCTCCTTTTGTACGTTTGATTTCTCTTGTTCTTCTAAATGGGTATCTCCAAGCATTTCTGTAAGATCATAAACACTTTCTTCTACTGAAGATTTGAGGTAAGATTCATCAAAAGAAACATGCACAGATTCTTCAACAGTCCAAGTTCTTTTATTAAAAATTTGAAAAGCTTTACTAGAAGTGGAATATCCAAGAAATAAACCTTCATCAGCTTTAGCATCAAATTTACCAAGGTTATATTTACCGTTATTTAGAACAAAGCACTTACATCCAAATACGTGAAGGTGGGAAATATTGGGCTTCCTTCCCTTGTAAATTTCATAGGGCGTTTGTTTTAGAATAGGTCTTATGAGGACTCTATTCATTACATAGCATGCGGTGCTTACCGCGTCTGCCCAGAAATACTTAGGAAGGTTGGTCTCATTGAGCATCGTCCTCGCAAGCTCTTCAAGAGACCAATTTTTCCTTTCCACCACTCCATTCTGCTGTGGTGTTCTAGGTGCGAAAAAATTGTGCTCAATTCCATTTTCAGTACAGAAGGCCTCAAATGCCTCGTTTTGGAATTCGCCACCATGATCACTTCGGATGGATACTATGTTCATTCCTTTTTCATTTTGAATAACCTTAGCAAGTTTTCGAAAGGCAGCAAAAGTGTCATTTTTATGAGAAATAAATAAGGTCCATGTATAGCGAGAATAGTCGTCCACAATAACAAGAGCATAGTAATTGCCACCAAAGCTTTTAGTTCTAGAAGGGCCAAATAAATCCATATGTAACAGTTGTAAAGGCCGGTTTGTTGAAACAATATTTTTAGATTTTAAAGAAGCCTTTACTTGTTTTCCCTTTTGACATGCATCGCAAAGTTTATCTTTTTCAAAGCGGAGCTTTGGTAAGCCAATTACTAAGTCCTTTCGAACCAATTTATTAAGATGATCCATGTGAATATGAGCCATTCTTCTATGCCATAGCCAAGATTCATCCTCTTTACTAATAAGACAACATGCATCATTTGAAGGTATTTTATCTAAATCAAGCATATAGATATTTCCAATTCTAGGTCCAATAACAATAACATTTTCATTTATAGAATCCATGACCATGCATTTTGAAGAATCGAAAACCACTTTGTTTCCTTTATCATAAAGTTGACTAATGCTTAGCAAATTATGCTTCAAACCATCCACATACAAAACATTTTCAATAGTGGGATTAGGACTCTTACCAATAGAACCAATCCCAAGAATTTTACCTTTGTTGTTGTCACCATACCGGACATAACCACTATTCTTAGGTACCAATGAGGAGAACTTGCTTTTGTCTCCTGTCATGTGCTTTGAACAGCCGCTATCAAGATACCAATTTAAGTCCTTGGCTTTCAAGCACACCTACATCATCAAATCATATTTTAACCTTTGGTACCCAAACCATGTTGGGTCCATATGAGTTAGTCTTGGGCAAGGTGCCCTTTGGAATCCACATCTTTTTGCCAACTACATTTTTGTTCTTTCTAATATTGCAAATAGAAGCAGTATGACCTTTCATACCACAGTGAAAACATTTAATGAATGGACCGCTTGAAGTGTTATTGTGATTGACAAATTTGAAAGATTTTTCATGTGTTTTTGGTTCATAACCCAAACCAGCTTTTCCAAAAGTGCCTTTTTGTTTTCCCAAAAGAATGTTTAAGTTATCTCTTCCCATGGTAAATTTGGCAAGGGTGTTTTGCAAATCCTCAATTTTGTTTTTCAAAACAGTGCATTCATCACACTTGAAAATGTTAGTCTTTTGGTTTTCGCAAAAAGTACAAGTGGAAATGTCAGTCACAACAAGTTGTTTTTCTTTAAGAACTTTCATCTCTTGGTTTAAAGTAATGATTTTTGATTCAAAAGAAGAAATGGTTTTCTTAGAAGAAGAAACAATTTTTCGAAGTCTAATCGTTTCATTATTTAGTTCTTCACAAGCAATGAGCAGCTCATCATAAGTTAAAGGGGATTCAAGTTCAAGAGCTTTTACCTCATCTTCCTCGTGATTTGCCATGAGACATAAGATAGCCTCTTCATTGTCTGATTCATCAGACGAGTCCATATCATTTTCGTCCCAGGCAATGTAGGCTTTTCTTCCTTTTGATTCCTTTTGTGGCCTTTTGTCAAATTTTTCATTTTTCTTCTGACCATGAGGGCAATCGGGTTTTATGTGTCCCTTTTGACCACACTTGTAGCAAGTTGGATTGAAGGAAGTTCGCTCCTCATTTTTCTTTTGAGGATTTTGTGACTTGCCTGTTCTTCCATTTTGCCTCATGAACCGTTTGAATCTTCGAACCATTAGGCTCATGTCTTCCTCATTCTCATCAACACTATCATTGTCATCAGATTCATCTTTTTCATTTACGCTTGCTTTAAGAGCAATTCCTTTCTTTTTCTTATCACTTTCCTCACTCTCAGTGAGTCGATTTAATTCGAGTTCATGTTCCTGCAGTTTACCAAACAAGGTTGCCAAAGACATAGTAGATAAATCTCTAGATTCAGATATAGCAGTAACCTTGGGTTGCCAGTTTCTATTTAAACATCTAAGAACTTTGTTAATTAAATCTTCATTATTAAAGACCTTCCCAAGAGCTCTGAGATGGTTTATTATATGGATAAACCGTTTTTGCATATCTTGTATGTTTTCACCCGGTTTCATCCTAAATAACTCATACTCATGGGTTAATGTGTTCATTCGAGCCCTTTTGACATCGGTAGTACCTTCATGAGTCAATAGAAGGGTGTCCCACATTTCTTTGGCAGTCCTGCAATTTGAGACCCTATAGAACTCAACGTAGCTTAAAGCTGAAGTGATGATGTTCCTAGCTTTCAAATTGTGTTGGACCTTTTTCTTATCATCTTCGGTCCAAAGTGCTCTTGGTTTGTCTACCACTGCATCATTGATTGATTGAGTGGGGACAAACGGACCGTTTTCCACAGCATCCCAAATATCTAAATCAACACCTTGAAGAAAAATTTACATTCTATCCTTCCAATAGCCATACCCCTCACCATTGAAAAATGGGGGTCTGTTCATGGAAGTTCCCTCGTTATTGTTTGAAGTCATTCTCTTGAGACGGTTAAGTCCTTTATACAAGAGTCTAGCTCTGATGCCACTTGTTGCCAAGTGACTCCAAACACAAGAGGGGGGTGAATTGTGTGAGAGGTGCTTTTTAAAAAACTTTTGCAAATAGAAAACACTCGAATATAAGTTGCAATAAATTAACTGCAGAAAAGTAAATGACTTGAAATATAAATTGCAGAAATTAACTTGCAATAAAGTAAATGACAGAATTTAAATTGCTGAAATGTAAATGACTGAAAGTAAAGGACAATAAAATAAATGACAGAATTTAAATTGCTGAAATGTAAATGACTGAAAGATAGAAAGCTCGAACAATAAGAAGATAGAGAGCAAAGGGTGCACACAGCAAATTATTTCGGTTCGGCGCCCAAACACCCCTGTGGCCTACGTCCTGTCCCCAAAGCAAAGCACTATGGGATTTTCACTAAAATCACTAGCTTTTAAATCAGGTTCAGCTAGAAACCTTTACAACTCTAAAAATAGAGCAATATGTTTAAGAGATATCACCTCTCTATGAACACCTTGGGATTCCTACCCAAAAAGAAATGATTTTTTACAAATAAAATGAGATGAGAAAGATACACTCAATAGTGCAGATATAACAAATTGAAGCTCAAATAATACAACTCAAATTATGTAGAATAAAAAGCTCTCAAAAAATTGTGCTCAAATAAGTGTGAGTGATGGAGAATATTTGTGAGTTTTGGCACAAAGACTAAGTGAGTGTTGTATTTGGAATGCACAGCGCTGTTGTATATATAGGCAAAAAAAGAAAGAGCTGTTGGAAGACGCGTGAGAGAGAATTGCATTTTTAATAGAAAACGCGTGATCTTTGTCAATTGGTCGATGACAGTTGCAATTTGTCAAAAAAACTTTTCCACGTGATGAAAATGACATATGGAAATGGAGGAAGTTTTGTCCTGAGCAATAATGGGTAAAAGGCATAAAAGATTATATAAAAAAATGCTATAAAGGTTTGTATAAAAAATTGCATAAACGTTTAGTATTACCCACAGAGGCACAAATAGTCTAAATGCATAAACCTTTATATAAAAATAATTTAGAAAAATATCATAAAATTATTTTTAGATAAAACATTGTGAGTGTGTGATTTTATTTTAATTGAGAGCTTTTTATTACTACTTACAAATAGTCTTAATAAAAATAAATAAATACTCATAACCCAAAGACTTGAGAAACTTTCATTCTTGATACGCGTCTTGGTATTCTTTTCCGCTTTTTGCACGGTTGACTATTTGCAAAACTCCCTTTTGTCAATCATCAAAACCATCCTGTCAAGGCATGTATTCACAACCCAGGCGATGGCGAGGATGCGGAGGACCCGATGGCGGACAATGAGGAGGAGGACCCCTCCGAGGATCCGGGCAATGACTTTTAATTATCGTGATTGGATATTGCACGCTTGTATTTCGGATGGCTGTAGGATTTTGATTAGAGTATACAGTTGTTGTGGTGACCAGTCGAGTTTTTAGTGTTGTTCTATGTGTATTGCAGGGTAGACTGGTGGTATACTTTTGGAGCAGCCCCCTGTGTGGGTGTCTGCCAGGAGTACCCCAGGGTATGATTGTCTTCACAAGGATTCTCATACTTTAGGTGTATTTTCTTGCACATAATTATGCACCGCTTTTATTTTGTATGCACTAAACATGTTTTGTATGCACTGTTAAGGTTTTCGTGCTTATATATATATATATATATATATATATATATATATATATATATATATATATATATATTGTATGTGTTCCAGTACATAGTCTTGTGTCTTTATTTCATTGTAGTAGTCATTGCATTTATAATTCCATCATGTTTCGAAAACGTTGCTCGTACTCTGAATGTGTGTTACAAAAGACGCTTGTTCATAAAAAGAAAAAAAAAATTACTGCATTTTCCAAAAGACACAAAGAGTACTATTTCGAAAACCTACTTGCATTTAGAATTGTTCTAGCTTAGTAGCGGTCCGGAAACGGGTCGTTACAAAGGTGGTATCAGAGCAGTTCGGTTCTATCCGGACTGTGAGTTGGGTATTTAAGCTGGTCACCGTGTCGGGTTATGTGCGTCGGGTAATTAGCTGTGTTGTATTGTCATTGTTTGCTGAGTGAAGCAGTTTTGCTTGCCTATTGTTTGGATTGTTTCTTAATTGAAGCAATGTGTGTTAACACAACACTTGATTGTGAGGTTTTGTCAGGTTTTGGACTTTGTGGAATCTAATGCCACCTCGCAGAGATAATACAGCCAGACCTGATAACGCCACGATGGAGAGAGCGATTCAAGCGATGACGGAGATGGCAGCGGCTATGGCTCAGCAATCGGCTGCTGCGACTCAACAGTCTAACGCTATGGCTCAGCAGACTGCAGCTTTGACCCAACAAAATCTGCAACAACAGCAGAGAGCGGAACAAAATACGGAGGCGAGAGGACTAGCAGATTTTCGCAAGCATGACCCATCGAGATTCTACGGCGAGACAGACCCTGATAAGGCGGATTTATGGATACAGGAGATAGAGAAGATCTTCGAGGCACTTCATTACCCGGAGAATGTCAAGGTGGACTATGCGACCTTCTTGTTGTTAGGAGATGCCGAGTACTGGTGGAAGGGTGTGAAGCAGACTTTGACAGCAGAGCATCGTGAGATTACTTGGAAAGTTTTCCACAGGAGATTCTTCGACAAGTATTTTCCTGATACTGCACGAGCTGAGAAAGAGCAAGAGTTCCTTCAACTAAAGCAAGGTAGCATGATGGTGTCAGAGTATGCTGCTAAGTTCGAATCACTTGCTAGGTATTTCAGTCCATTCCGTGACTAAGCCGACCAGGGATGGTTGAGCGAGAGATTCCAGCGAGGCCTAAGGTTCGACATCCAGAAGTCGGTGACATCTCTAAGAATCAGGAACCTTCAAGAACTGATTGACAGGTGTGTTGAGGTGGAAGTTATGAGAAGCGCTAAGAAGAGGAGTGGTACAGGTAGACCAGTGAGACCTCAGAGCACAAGACAGAGGGTTGCTCAGAAGGAAAAGCAGCAGGAGAAGCCGTATAATCGACCTCAAGGGAACAACGGCAGGGGACAATACCGTCCGATGGCTCAGAACGTGGGAGGCGAGAGTCAGACTAGCACCAATGTGACTTGTTACCGTTGCGGTAAGCCAGGGCACTATGCAACCAACTGCTCTGAAGAGAAGAACAATGTGTGCTTCAACTGCAGGAAACCGGGACACAGGGCTAGAGACTGCAAAGCTCCTAGGGCTGAATCAGTAATGAATGATGCGGAGGCTAAAGGGAAGCGTCAGATGGCCAGGGGTAGAGTCTTCTGCATGGGCGGCAAAGAAGCAGAGCGATCAGGAGATCTAACTCAGGGGAATTACAAGATTAAGGGTAACTCTCTATTCATATTCTTCGATTCTAATGTCGCACATTATTTGATTTCTTGGTTGTGTGAGCTGATCTAAAATTTCTTGTGACTATTTTATCTTTGGCTTAGTAGTGGTTACTTCAACTGCTAAGACTCTAGTTTCTAATACTGCATGACTTCGTTGTGTTGTGATTGTCGAGTATAGAAAATCCTTGTCAATTCGAGTAGCGTATCTTTAAAAATCTTACCATTATTCTAGGGTCGGATTGGTTTTCGAATTACCATATCCTTCGGGACTGTGCCCAAAAATCGTAGTTTTTCCTAATTTGGAGTCTTTACAAACTTTTCTGTTAATTCTATCGAAGATTTTTGTAAGAAAGAGAGCTCAGGATTTCATATTTCCTCGTTAGTATGGAAGTTACCAAGCGACCGAGTTGAAGAATGTGCCAGTTGCAACGGTATCTACGAACAACATTCTGATATATTCAAGGATCAGAAGGGAGCACGAAGGGCATTTCTGCCAAGTACTGTAGATGCTACAAGAGGATCAGCTTTATGCTCACCAGTCCAAGTGTTAATTCTAACTTGAAGAGGTGAATTTTCCCAGACATGTGATCCCCAAAGACAGTATGGCTGTGGATCTAGCCAAGATTGGAGCGGTGTTAAGATAAGAACAACCAAAGAATGAGACAGATATCAGAAGTTCTGTTGGGTTAACAGGCTACTACCGAAGGGTTATAGAAGGTTTTTCAAAGATAGTAGTACCACTTACCTGACTTACGGTGAAGAATTAACCTTTTCAGTGGATTGAAGAATGTGAATCCAATTTCCAGAGGCTGAAGGGACTCCTAACGACGACACCTGAACAGATTTTGCCTCCACCAGAAGACCTTGTGAGGTTTCGTCACATCAAGGATTGGGATGCTTGCTAATGCAGTACCAAAAAGTTGTAGCTTATGCTTTGAGACAGCTTAAGAATCCACGAGAGAAATTATCCTACACATGATTTAGGATTTACTGCAGTAGTTTTTGCAATAAAGATTTGGGGAAGACACCTTACGAAGCGCTGTATGGACGTAAGCGTCAGACACCTTTAGGTTGGTATAGGGACAATGAGGATTCTGTGGCGAGTCAAGCGTGATTTAGTGAAAGGATGACTTGTTATTGAAGTATTTCCTGCAAAGGTTGTCAATAGGAAGATCAAGTAATTGAGGAACAAGGAGATACAGTTTGTCAAGTTGTATGAGATCAGAAACCAGGGACGTAATATGGGAGTTGGAGGAGAAGCGGAAGACTTCGTATCCAGAGTTTTTCACGGTGCGTAACTCACCTGTAGTTTCGAGGACGAAACTATTTTTAGAGGGGGAGTATTGTAACACGCGTATTTTACGATATGTTAGTTAACGTTATTTATTGTATTTTGTCGTATTTACGCTATAATAAAGCAATTTCTTGTTCTCTAAGAAAGTGTATTAATTAAATCAAGATCAAATTAAATTTGAGAATTAATATTTTATATTAATTCACGGTTTGAAAATCGTCGAAAAATTCTAACGAAGTTTCGACGGCGTTTGAATCAAGGCGGTTTCGCCTTGAGATAAAATTATAAATGAACTCCGATTTCGATGAAAATCGAATCGTAACTTATTGAGACCATTTTTGAATATTTGTCATGATTTTTATTAATTATAATTAAATATTTTCACGCGATGAATTAATTTCTCGTTAAATTAATTTTCGCGAGTTTATCGGTAACGCGGTATTTCGTCGCCGTGTTTTAAACAACCCCTAGACTCTAGATTAGAGGGTAGCATTGAGGGAAGTGAGATTAGGTGAGTTGAGGGAGTGATGGGATTGGTACCTAATAAAGTTTTTTTTAGTCACATGTGTGTGGTTTTTAATTAAAAACTATTACTTAAAATGTTTTTATTACTTACTAGCATTTTTAATTGTTACTTAAATGAAAGAAAAGAGGTGAACCCCCCATTTCAGAAACCCAACGTGACAGCCTCACCTCTCCCACTCTCTTCATTTCTTTTTCTTTCTTCTTCAAGAGTTCCATGGGTTCCAAGCTTCCATAGCTCATAGCTTCCAATCCTTTGAGTTTTTGAGTTAACTTCCTTCATCAAAGTTCTTCCAAATCATCTCCTCTACTTAGATCTCCATTTTCAACATCATCCAAGTAAGAAAAATAATTTTTTTTCCTCTGTTTTTGAAGCTGAAATCGCAACAGCTCACCTCCCCATTTGAGCTTGATCTTTGTTTCCAAATCTTGTATAATTGCTAGGTTTTCCTCTCTATTATATTACCTATGTATCTAACCATCTAAATGAGCTTAAAATCAGAATTTTCTCACCCTTCTTGAACCCTAAAACCAGCGCTAAACAGCCCCATTGTGATGTTGATCTAGTTGTTGTTTTTAATGTTAATTAGTTGTGATTATGTGGTTGTTTGTTGGTGTTGATGATGAATATAAGGATATGAGCACTTCTAATGTCTCTTTGGTACATATGGGTGAAAACCCTAAGTATGAAGAAGAGGGTCATGGTGTGATCTTTGATGAGTCAACTAATTAAGTAGTTAAATGTGTTGTTAGGGATTGTTTGATGCTTGTCTAAGTTATAGTTTTCATTAAGCATGAATGAATTGTTGTTTTTGGAAATTTGCCTATTCTTGAATCCTAAGACATAAGTGGCTTTGATGTTAAATCTTGAGCTTAAGTATTTGATAACATGTTTAGGATAGTTTTGGAGCTATTGGAATTGTTTTGATGTTAGTTGAATGTGTAGTTTAACTTAAATAGTTGTAACATGGTAGTTTAGTTATATTTTTAATTCTTGAACCATGTTAATTTGTAGCTATGATGCTTGGTTATGTATTGGATGGTTTATTAAGGGTTTAGAAGTATTTTTAAGGTTGTTAGAATTTATTTGCAGGAATTAGTATAAAATCTAGCATATGGTTTATGAAAAATTGGGTTATGGAGGACTAGACATGGTTATTGACTTTGATGAAATGACCTTTGAATTAATAAAAATGAGTTAGCCTTGAGTCTTTAAATTTTTGGAAAAGAATGTTGGGAAAGAATTTTTAGAAACCCTTGTTTTGATTTGCTTTTAGTTTATGCCTTAACTATGTATTGTAATGAGCATGCTTAGGTTATTAAATTTGGGTTTATGTTCATTCTTGAACTAGAAAAAAAAATGTGGATTCTAGTTGTGGGTCTTTGCCTTGAATTGTTTAATTAAATTGTTGGGGTGATTTAATTGATTTTGGAAGAGTGTGATGCATATTAGAGTTAAAGTTTTTAGTGAGCATGAATAAATTGTTATTTAAGGTTTGCCTATTCTTGAAACTATAGAAAAATTGAGTTGTGATGTAAAACCTTGTGTTCAAGTGTTTAATTGATTTTGTGCTATGCTTAAGGTCTCAAGAATAGAGTTCTTGAAAAAAATTAGCATTTTCTTGAATTAGGTGTTATGTATTAACTTTGCAAGAAAATAATTTTTGAGTCAAAATCTTATTCTTTCCAAGCAAGTTAAGGTTTATAAATTGTTATGTGATAAATTCTCTTTCAAAAAGTATTTTGATTTTAAAACTTTATTTATTTTCAAGTAGCTAATAATTTAAATGCTTGTATGAGTTTGGTTGGAAAAAGGGTTAGGTTTTGAGAGCCTAAGTGTTAGAATTAAGCCTTTAAGAATTGTGCTAAGTTTCACTGTGGTATTAGGACTCGTAGATTCCGAGTTCGTGTGACGTGGAAATCGAGAAGCACGTGGACGCGTAGCTTGGAGTTCGGTAAGGGCACTTCTAGACATTCGTAGGTTTTATTTTTTTTTTGTATGCCACTGCGTAATGGCAACTTGGATATTGATAGAATTTAATTTCAAGCATTTATGCGAAGAAGTCTGAGAACCTAAGGGTTCGAAGTGAGGGTCTTGTACCCCTTCGCTTTATTTTTATATATGTTGATTATTTAGTGGGCCTGTCTGCAAGTGGTTGGTAGCTGTCCCCAACCCCCCACACTTGTTTGTTCCTCTTTGTGAACTCCATAGAGTTGCAGAGGGATGAATTCTATGAGTTGGTTGTTGTCGGTTGTTATTGAGCTGTGAATTGTTTATGCTGTTTGTATTGTTGAATTGCGTTTCTTCATGCAACTGCTTTTATTGCTTAAATTGTTGAATTGCGTTTCTTCATATTAAGCATGCTCTTATTATTTGATATGCGGTTGAATAATCTTGCGTATAACTCTTTGAATATCGTATGCGGCGAATTGTTCATCGAGTCTGAGAGTTTAGTCGAGTCGTCGAGTGTCGTGACGTTTGGAGTTTCGATCTGAACAGCCAAGGGCGGTGTAGAAGTTCGAAACTACGACTGGGTGGTGAAGAAGCCCAAAGCCAAAGCTGGTGTTCAGTGGCCTGAACAACCAAGGGTGGTGTGGAAGCCCGTTGCCACGGCTGAGGTGATGTAGAAGCCTGAAGCCACGGCTGGTGTTCAATTGCTCAGTTGGCATCTGGTGGTGTAGAAGCCCGAAGCCACGACTGGTACTCAAATTGCGCAGTGGGCGTCTGCGTTGTCAAGGAACTTAACCTGAATAACCCGGGTGGTGATGAAACCCAAGGCTACGGCTGGTATTTAGTGGATGGATCGATGTTGCTTTCCGGAATTGTCGAGAGTGTCTTAGGAAATATGAGTGGCGTTTTGAGTTTTTAGCATCTTGTTATCTTTGTGTTATGATTTGCTATTTCTATGATTATTTGAGAAGTTGATCCTTTCCCGTGGTGCCTTCAATCTATGATGGTTACCCAGGCGATGGCGAGTATGCGGAGGACCCGATGGCGGACGATGAGGAGGAGGACCCCTCTGAGGATCCGGGCAATGAATTTTAATTATCATGATTGGATATTGCACGCTTGTATTTCGGATGGCTGCAGGATTTTGATTAGAGTATACAGTTGTTGTGGTGACCAGTCGAGTTTTTAGTGTTGTTCTATGTGTATTGCAGGGTAGAGTGGTGGTATACTTTTTGAGCAGCCCCCTGTGTGGGTGTCTGCCAGGAGTACCCCAGGGTATGATTGTCTTCACAAGGATTCTCATACTTTAGGTGTATTTTCTTGCACATAATTATGCACCGCTTTTATTTTGTATGCACTAAACATGTTTTGTATGCACTGTTAAGGTTGTCGTGCTTATATATATATATATTGTGTATGTGTTCCAGTACATAGTCTTGTGTCTTTATTTCATTGTAGTAGTCATTGCATTTATAATTCCATCATGTTTCGAAAACGTTGCTCGTACTCTGAATGTGTGTTACAAAAGACGCTTGTTCATAAAAAGAAAAAAAAAATTTACTGCATTTTCCAAAAGACACAAAGAGTACTATTTCGAAAACCTACTTGCATTTAGAATTGTTCTAGCTTAGTAGCGGTCCGGAAACGGGTCGTTACAAGTACCATCATGATGTTAATTTTTTTTTTTGATAGGTAAATGTTAGTATGTTAGTTGTTAAATTAGTTTTTCTCCTTCGGCAGGATTTGAACCCTGCACCTTTAACTCCTTCATGCCATCATACCTTTAGCTCAAACCAGTTGAGCTACCCATCCCTCCCATCATGATGTTGTTATTACCGATAAGTTGCTAAGGCTTTATGGTTATGTTAAGTGTTATAAGTTAGCGGGCTTGCCCTCATTTAGGGGGAACTCGTCACAGCATGGGCGGAAAGTACCTTATGGTTATCGTTGGATGCGTAATGCAACTGTTGAGTGAGGCCCATCTCTACAGAGCCAACTTATGGGTACTCATTGCGAATGATTCAAGGAGACTTGGCTCTGCTAGGCTAGCTTATGGGACTCAGCTTTAGAAGGCATGTGTATGGACCCAGTCGATGAATGGCCTGTTTATGGGATCCCGCCTAAAGAGCCCGTGTACGGGACCGGCCTCTAGGGAGCCCGCAAATGAATATTCTACTGTTTACACTAATAAGTTTGAAAGGACCCAGCTGGTTAGAGTTGTAAGACCAATGCATAGGAGAGTAGATGTTAGCTCGAGTCTGGTACTGCGTCGTTGACAGAATAGCCTTATGTTGTGCGTTTGCGTAAGTTATGATGTTAGATGATTGGTAAGAATATGTATTATATGTTATGCACATTGCTTCATCTAATTCCTATGTTGTTAAGTGTTATTCTTGTATGTGATTGCTAACCCCTTTATTGTGGCTACTCATACACCATTGTGTATGTTTAGACAATAACCTTACAGGCGGAGACGATCTTACAGCTGAGAAGTGATTGGAGAGATGCGATCACCAGGTAGACTAGGATTTCCGTTTTTGTTTGTTGTTATGGAATTTTTTAGATTAGTTGTTGTTCCGATGTATTTACTTAGGGTCAGCTCTAAGATACTTGTGAAATCGGGGGTTTATTTCATTAGATTCGATTGCAATCATTTGTTTATGTTATTTCCGCATGTTTTTATAAGTGTGACGACTCTATACTTTGTTTTGAAAGATTTTTAA
The DNA here is from genome assembly GCA_037113605.1 of Calophaca sinica. NCBI lineage: Eukaryota > Viridiplantae > Streptophyta > Magnoliopsida > Fabales > Fabaceae > Calophaca > Calophaca sinica. The sequence goes on from CM073735.1 coordinate 60,759,432, forward strand.
ATTGTCAGGAATCTTTACATCATGTTATTTTTATAAATTTTCTCTAATATTAATATACGGGTTAGAGGGTGTCACAATAGGCAAATCATATCGTGTAATTAAGAATAGACTATTCTATAATTAATTGTATTGATCTCTTTTAGGCCTATATAAAGAGACTCTGTTGGGTAGTTCAAGCATACGGTTTCACAATCACATGTCTCTCTCTTTTCTCTCTTTTAGTATGGTATCTAGAGCTTAAAGAGAGGCAACCCTAAACAGTGCTTACCCGTTGGACTCATCACCCTCCAGTGAGAAAAGTTTTTCGGAAAATCGTGTTTCAACTCCAATTTGCCCCTTCTTCATTGCTATGACCACTTTCTGGCCGTTTTCGCCCCTGCCACTATCGGTCGCCTCCTTTCCCAGCAACGGTTTCGACCAACCCCAACACATCATTAGAACCACGACACCAAGACTAGCCCACCCCAAAGTCAGACCTCTGACGGCCTGCCATGCACTTCATGCACTATTTCTTTCTAGTGTGGTTTCTCTCTTTTCAGAACGTCGTCGTCGTGTGTGTCGGCATGTCCGACCACTGTTCCGGCTATCTCTTCCCCTGTTCAACTCGTAATCCTCTCCTGGTTCAAGATCTGCCCTAACTTTCCAGTTTCAAGCCACAAGTGCATGCATTCCAAGAAAAACAACCCCTATCTCTCTTCGGATTGACTCATTTTCTCCCTCTCCTAGGATTAACCCATGGCGTCCTCTAGTACTACGATCCTTCAAAGACTGAGAACATTGTTTTCACCAACTTTTTCACTTCTCCCTTCTCTACGGAGAAATTGGATGGTTCTAACTACGACATTTTCCGGCATCCAATTATGGCTTACCAGTCAAGGGTACAAGGACCATTTGACCATGAAAGTTGAAATAGTAACTGAGGATGAACGTATAAAATAAGAGAAGATTGATGCTCAGTTAGATGAACGTAATGTTCCATCACGTTATTGGGGCATGCTATTTTAACAGCCTGTTATCTGATAAATCGCATACCCTCTTCTGTCCTTAATGATTAAGTGCCCCCACTCGATCCTTTTTCCCAATACACCTCTACACTGACTTCTGCCACGTGTTTTCGAGTTCACTCAATTGTGTATTTCTTGGATATCATCAGTCCCAAAAATGCTATCATTTTTTCAATACTTTTCAACATTACCTCATATCGCTCGATGTTACCTTTTTCAAGTTTGTCCCCTTACTTTGAGTCGACCGACTTGCCTCATGTGCTTTAGTCTGTAGTCATCATTGTGCGTCTTGAAATTGTTCTTCCTGAATATGTCACACCAAGACCCTACTTATGGACCCCCTACTCATGGACCCGCCAACTGTGCGTCCACTATAGACATATAATCGTTGCCAGCCCCCATCTTTGGTGCATGTCCCTGCCTCTATTCCTGCTGGTGAGGCCATGCCAAACTCTCCACCAGTGCCACCTCCTTTACCGGATCTGGACCTACCACCTGAGTCTGACATTCCCATTGCTTTTTGTAAAAGTATACACTCTACTCGTAACTTATCCCCTCATTACATTGCTTTGAGTTATCATCGTCTTTCTCCTTTGCATTACACTTGTCTTTCCTCTTTGTCTTCAGTCTCTATTCCTAGATCTTCAGATGTGGCTTTATCTTATCCAGAGTGGAGGCAAGCAATGATTGACAAGATGTGTCCTCTTCAAAGTAGTGGTATCTGGGACCTTGTTCCTCTCTTAGGAAGTCTTTGGTTGGCTATCGTTGGCTTTATACTGTCAAGGTTGGGCCTGATCATAAGATATTTGGGCTGGATTACAGTGGCACTTTCTCACCTGTGGCCAAGATGTCATCTGTCAGACTCCTCCTCTCTATTGCAGATATCCGACACTGGCCTATTTATCAGCTTGACATTAAGGATGTCTTTTTGCATGGTAATCTTGCAGAGGCAGTGTATATGGAGCAACCACCTAGGTTTGTTGCTTAGGGGGTCCTCTACCATCGTTTGTAGGCTTCACAGGTCTTTTTATGGTCCTAAATAATTCTCACGAGCTTGGTTTAGCAGATTCAGAACTGTAGTGCAACAGTTTCGTATGACTTGTAGTAAAGCTGACCACTCTATTTTTTATCGCCATTCAGGTCAAGGATGTATTTATCTGATTGTTTTTGTGGATGATATTGTGATAACTAATAGTGATCAACAAGGCATACTCCAGTTGAAGTAACATCTCTCTCATCGATTTCAGACTAAAGACCTTGGTAAACTTCGTTATTTCTTTGGTATCGGGGTGGCCCTATCCAAGGATGGCTTAGTGAATTTAAAGAGGAATTATACTATGGATATTCTTGAGGAGACAGTTTTATTGAATGTCAAACCAGTTGACACTTCTATGGATCCAAATGTCAAACTTCTACCTAATCAGGGGAGCCCTTTTCAGATCCTGTGAGATACAGGATATTGGTTGGGAGATTGAACTACCTCACAGTCACTCGTCCAGATACTTCATTTGTAGTCTAGGTGATAAACCAATTCTTAAACTCTCCTTGCCAGGGTCATTAGGAAGTTGTTATACGGATACTGAAGTATATTAAAAGTGCTCCAGGAAAAAGTCTCATTTATGAAGATATGGTGCATACTCAGATAGTTGGCTACTCAAATGCCGATTGGGCAGGCTCGTCCATTGATACGTTATCAACTTCTGGGTATTGTGTATTGGTTGGAGGAAAGTTGATATCCTGGAAGAGTAAGAAACAAAATGTAGTCACAAGATCTAGGGACATGGTATTAGTAACACAAGTACTCATTGGGTTGAAACTGTTACTCAAAGAGCTTCAGTTTGAGGAAGCTATGCAAATGACATTAATATGTGATAATCAAGCGGCATTGCATACTGCCTATAATCCTGTTTTCATGAGAGGACGAAACATAATAAGGTAGATTGCATTTTGTCAGGGAGAATAACGAATCAGAAGACATTACCACTAGCTTTGTCAATTCCAACGATCAACTGACATATGTCTTCACTAAATCTCTAAGAGGTCCCCATATTGGTTATATAAGTAACAAGCTCAATGCATATGATTTATATGCTCCAGCTTGAGGGAGTGTGTTGAGAATAAAATTAGATCTTTGTATTTATTATATAGATTATAGGCAAATCAAATCGTGTCATTAGAATAGAATTTTCTGTAATTAATTGTATTGATCTCTTTTAGGCCTATATAAAGAGACCCCATTGTGTAGCTCAGGCGACGATTTCACAATCATATGTCTCTTTCTTTTCTAGCTTCTAACACTCAATATAATGTTTCATCCAAGTACGATTTCACCTAGGTCTATTATTGTTTCTCCGGTACAATATTTGAACTCCTATGAGGAAGATATACGCTAAACGTAGTCATCTTAGAAACATTAGTGTTGTGTATGGCTCATATGGTTGCTAGAAGTTGGGCTGATGCTAGAGCGTCTGCCTCTTGGGCTTGGGCCATCCGTTGTGTTGGGGGCCCCTTGCGGTACAGGGTTATTGATGTAAATGTATCGCTTTGTTAAGCAGTATAAATACTGCGCTTTGTAACCCTATTCAAATAATAAGAAAAACAGCCGCACGGCTCTCGAGGACGTAGGCACACTTCGCCGAACCTCGTTAAATCTTATGTCCTTTACTTCTCTGCGTGTGTTCGTGTCTCGATTTATCTTTAGATTCCTGATTGCGTGTGTACCACCAATAATTGGTATCAGATGAGTCTTAATTCTGGTGTGAAGTTCGAGGTGGGCAAGTTCGATGGAACTGGTAATTTCGGGCTATGGCAAAGGCGAGTTAAAAGATTTGTTGGCACAGTAAGGTTTGTTAAAGTCGCTGCGTGAGATAAACCTGCTACAATGGAGGAACTGGATTAGACGGAGATGAAGGAGAGGCTGCGAGGACTATTCGTCTTTGTCTGGCGGACGAGGTGATGTATCACGTCATGGATTTGACATGTCCGTTAGCAATCTAGAAGACATTGGAGGGTCAGTATATGTCCAAGACCTTGACGAACAAGTTGTATCTCAAGCAGAGGATTTACGGCCTGAAGATGCATGAGGGTTTGGATCTGCAACAACACGTCAATACCATCAATCAAATCATTAGGGATTTGGTGAATCTTGATGTGAAGATCGATGATGAGGATAAGGCGATTATTCTGTTGTGCTCTTTGTCGGGTTCTTACGAACACCTGGTGACCACTCTCACGTACGAGAAAAACACTATTAAACTGGAGGATATTGCCACTGCAATTATGTCTCATAGTCAGAGGAAACAGAACGCAAGGGAAGGATCATCTCAAGGAGAGAGTCTATAAGTGAAGGCGAGTCAGGATCGTGGGAGGCAACAAGGCAGAGATGGCTCGAAGAAGAAGAGATCAAAATCCAAGAGCAAGAAAACAGCACAGTGTTTTAGTTGCAAACAGATCAGGCATTGGTGGTGATGAGTTAGAATTTATCTAGTTTTTTACCTTGCTTTAATAGGTTTTATTAGTGGTTTATCTTTATTTATGTTTTATTTTTATTACCTTTTGGTTTATATTTTGATTTGTAGGAAAAGGAGTTGAAGAGTTGATGAATTTGATGCAAAAAGAGAGGATTACGGCCCCCAGTGTTGAAGAACATGGCCATAATTCGTGGGAAGCAGTTGGAAGGTCAAGTGAAGAAACAGAGAGGATTACGCCCCCCAGTGTTTTCCATTATGGCCATAATTCGTGGTGGATGAGCTGAAAAGTCACAGTTTGAAGATTATGGCCCCCCAGTGTTGCGCATTACGGCCATGTTTATGACAGAATTCTGTAACAACTCAATTTAAGTGTTGAATCTATTGAGCTGTTTTAGAGGGTCTTAAAGGGGATATAATGACACTTGATTGGGGTAGAATTGGGATATAAATTGAGGCTTTCAGGGCACGAAATTGGATCCTCTTCCTCTCCATTTTTCTTAGCTAAACTTGTGTTCTTTTGTGGTTTTCTTCATGTATGTTCAAGCAACTTTTCTATGGCTTTAAGCTTTGAATGAATTTCAGTTTCTATTACCTTCTAATCTTCATCTTTTACTTATTCAAGTTCTGAATGTTTAATTTACATTGTCTTATTTACATTCCTATCATGTGTGAGTAGTTTCTTTTATCTTGGGATTGATTATATTCCAATGATGAATTATCGTTAAGTCTAATTTTCTTTCCTTAGATGTTATGAGCATTGTTCCATTCTTAATTTAATCTTGAATTTTACTTTCTCTGCAATCATAACTAATATGATTGTATGAATCCTAGATATCTTATTAAGCACTGAAAAGTGAAAATTCGATATTAGAATTACAAGATTAAACAAGGGGATCAATTCATGAAAATAGAATTGGTTTTCTTGAGGCTTAGAAATAATTGTTGTTAATGAGTTTTATCATTCCTTCTACCATGAAAATAGGTAGATTCTATGTTTGAAACATTTTATTGTACTTTGAAAGAAGACAATAATCACATTTGATTATTTGGCCTTTAAGAATCCATTGCTCATACTCAAAGGAAAGTGACAATGAATTAGCTTAAAAGAAATTTTTATTGGAAGAACATCAATCCCAAGAGCCTTTTATTTTCTAAATTAAACTCATTTTATTTTCCAGAAACAACAATACCATTCTAATTTATTCCTTTAGCTAATTATCTTAGTGAGAGAAATTGGTACTCAATTCTAAGTCTTTGTGGGAACGATATTTTACTATGCAATAAAACCGTGCACTTGCGGGCTTATCAGGAGGAAGGACTGTCCAAACCAGAAGAAGGGCATAACCAGTGCTGCGAATGTGGTCCAATCAGATGACTTGGATTTCAGTGAAGGTGACATACTCTCAGTCTCCTCTACTCAGTGCACAGATGCGTGGTGTCAAAACGTTGTGTGAGGTTAGGCATATTCCGGACCTGAAAAAGAATCTAATTTCCTTGGGTACTTTGCAAGCAAATGGCTTCAGCTATAGAGCAGATGGAGATAAGGATATTCTCAGGGTGACTAAGGGTGCTATGACTGTGATGAAAGCTAAGAGGACTGTAGGGAACACATACACACTGTTGGGCAGTATAGTTGTAGGTGGAGTTGCTTCGGTTGAGTCGGATGATGATGCTACTGTTGGTGTAAGCCCTAGAGGCCAATGTTTTTCCTTTGGACTTATATTTTGTATCATGTCATTTATTTATTATATGAGGCATTTTCAGTTATTATGTTTGTTTCAACGTAATAAAGTCCTTGAGTAAAAGTTTGTTTTCAATAGAACATCGAGTAGACGACTCGGTTGTGAGATACTAAAGAACTTATTCTAAATATCTGTAGTCGAGTATTATTATTATTATTAAGGACAATAATAATGCATCAAGACTATTATGTGGGTGGACTGATAACCTCATCTCACAGGTTATAGATATGAGATATCAAGTCACCACATAGGTACACGTTAGGGTAATTGTGTACTGGATTGACCCGCCATGAGAATACTACATAGTGTGTTATGTAAGTGTCATGAGTTATTCTCATAGTGATAGTGGTGTATGCCACCCTCAGACCTGAAACCACTATGGTCCCTACATGAGGAGTTGGGTGTTTTATTGCCGTCAAACATTGTCTGTAACAGGACAATTATAAAGTCGGTTAACTGGGCACTCAACGAGTCATGCAAAGAGACATGAGTGACCTAGATGGGATTTGCCCCTCCTACATAACAGGAGTAATATCTGTGGGCCCCTTGATAGAGTATGACTGTAAAATGCATGGCCATGCTGAAATAAGTCAATATGAGATATTGATCTTATTTGTTGTTACTAAGTCTACTCGGGCATCAAGGAATATAATATTGAACTATACAAGGGTGACACATACTATGCCTTGTGTTCAATATAGATATAAGGGCAAAAGGGTAATTATACACATGATCATTATCACGGAAAGGTTACGTCACAACACTGACATTCTCGTTACTTGGGTAGCAGTGATGTGTTGCTAGACACCGCTCACTGTTTATAATATTAAATAGTGATTTAATATTATTGCCAACGCATGAACCTACAGGGTCACACACATGAGAACAGGCTAATGGGAGATTAAATAAATGAGTGAGACTCATTTTATTCGGTGGTGCATTCTTACGATGCACCAGCGCGAGTCAAGAAAGACGCAGAACACGATAAGTTATGGTGCGCTGAGAGCACACGGTAAGCTACGGTGCGCTAGGTCAGTCTTAAGTGAAGTCTATAAATAGACTCGTTAAGACTGAAGTCAAAAACACGAAATTAAAACCCTAGCCGTTTCAAAGATCGTGACTTGCATCGTGACTGGTTAAAATGCGTCGGCTAGCAGTGACGGAGACCGCTCCCATTCGAAGGCTGTTCGTGTGGACTACGTAGAGGCGTTGTTTTCTGTGCGACGCTCGTGCTCGATTCCAATTTTCGTCTGCAAACGATCTGCGTTACAAGAGGTAATTCATATAACCCTGAGTCATGACCATTCGCAAGGATCCATGAAAAGGAAAGTTTAAATTTCCGCTGCGTTTTTAATCTCTGTTATTGCGCTATTTCCCTACAGCTACTAGATTGTGGCATATGCATTTAGGTCATCTCAGTCAACGTTGGATGACAAAACTTCATAAGAGGAATCTGTTGAAGGGTGTTCGAAGCTGCACGTTGTAACACCAAACATTCAAAATACTTTGAAAGTAAGATAATTAATCATTAGGTACAGTCATCCCAAGAGAATTTAAACTCAAAATACAAATCAAGTTTAAATAATACAAGGTCTAAACCAAATTTACATAACCCTTCAAGGACCTAATACAAACCAAAAGTATTTTTTTTGGTACCAAATTCTTAAAGTGTTACATAACCAAAACTATGAAACATAATCCTAAAACTCCGGCCTCATGGCCTCTTCAGTCTTTCTCTTCAACCTGCACATCTGAAATAAATAAATAAATAAAGGACGGAGTGAGATAAAAATCTCAGTGAGCTCTCCCCTCGACTCCTCACCATCGCTCCGCTTATTATACAATTCATAATAAGAATAGATAACATATACTATGCAATGCATCTTCTTAACTATAAATATTAAATCTTTTTCTTTGCTTTGTGTTGTTGGGTTATGTCGTAGGCTTTGGTCCCTAGACCCCAATTACACGCTTTCGGTAAGGTGGTTAGACGTCTTAACCGTCCAAGTGGCATCCCACGAGGCTAACCAAACCGATCTACCCCTATAAATACAGGAGTCTTGCCATGGATTTCTTAGTGATTTCTTGCTCACATCTTTCATTCTTTAATGCATGATTACAATGCAACATAGCTTACTAGAGCATACATATAAGTATAACCCTCTTAAACATTTGACTATTCAAAAGAATATATAATCAATTCTATGAATGAACTTAACTACGAGTTTGAAAAAATAGTGTATACAAACCATACTTTATGACAATCCTTACAATCAAGACATAACAAGATCATACTAATCATCAATCATCACTTGAACTTAGCCATTCATAGACTCAACTCATCCCTATGAAGCTCCATGGAACTATCAAAGAGGCAAACATAACATACATTTGCGGGGGGTTGGGGGCAGCCACCCAACCTCTTGCAGACAAACCCACTACATAATCATAAAGAAAAGCTTTAAATCAAAGGGGTTTACAAATCAAAGTCATAATCTTTCAGGAACTCAACCCACCTCCTCTGCCTCATGTTAAGTTCCCTTTGATCAAAGAGGTATTTCAAACTCTTGTGATCACTAAACACTTCAAACTAGGCACCATACAAGTAGTGCCGCCAAATCTTTAGGGCAAAAACAATTGCTACAAGCTCTAAGTCATAGGTAGGATAGTTCTCTTCATGAGGTCTTAGCCGCCTAAAGGCATACGCCACAACTTGACGGTTTTGTATGAGAACACAACCTAGCCCTTTCTTAGAAGCATCACTATAGACTTTAAATCCTACGGATGGGTCAGGAATAATCAACACTGGTGTGAAACTCAAACGAATCTTAAGCTCCAAGAAGCTACTCTCACATCTCTTATTCCACACAAATGGCTCCCCCTTCCGGGCTAATCTCGTTAGGGGAACCACCAACTGAGAAAATCTCTTAATGAACCTTCGGTAGTAACCAGCTAACCCTAGAAAGCTTCTAACTTCTGTGACCGTGGTTGGTCGTTCCTAACTAAGGACTGCTTCTACTTTACTGGGATCGACTCATACTCCCACTTGAGAAATCACATGTCCAAAAAATTTAACCTAGCGTAGCCAAAACTCACACTTCTCAGGCTTCGTAAAGAGTCTCTTCTCTCTAAGGGTATCTAGGACGATCCTAAGATGTTCCTCATGTTCTTGACGACTTAGAATAGACTAGGATATCATCTATAAAGACCATTACAAATTTATCAAGGAAAGGTCTAAAAATTCAGTTCATATAGTCCATAAATACGGCCGGAGCATTGTTCAGCCCAAACGGCATAACCAAATACTCATAATGTCCGTACCGAGTCCTAAATGTCGTCTTTGGAACATCTCTTGCCTTAACTCTAATCTGGTGATATCCAGATCTCATATCGATCTTAGAGAAAACCGAAACTCCCCTAAGTTGTTCTGACAAGTCATCTTTCTTGGGTAAAGGATACATGTTCTTAACCGTGACCTTATTGATTTTCCTATAATCAATACATAACCTTATGCTACCATCTTTCTTCTTCACTAAAAGAACAGGTGCACCCCAAGGTGACACATTAGGTCTAATGAATTGTTTGGCTATCAAATCCTCTAATTGGGTCTTAAGTTCTCTTAACTCTATAGGTGATATCCTATAGGGAGCTATAGAGATTGGTCCCGTACCAGTAACCAATTCTATTGAGAATTCCACTTCTTTCTCGGGGGGTAAGGTCGTCACCTCGTCAGGAAACACGTCTAAGAATTCATTAACTACAGGGATAGCATTTAAATCTAGGTTAATCTCTGAAGTTGAGGAAAGTAGCATCATGTATCCTGCGTGACCCTCTACCAGACAGTGACTCAACAGAAGAACACTATTTAGTACATCATAACTTGACTCTACAACACTGGGCTGCTCTTTCTGAAACTCAATTATCTTACAAAAATAATTCAAGACAACCTGATTGGCGGAAAGCCAATCCATACTAAGAATTATGTCCATCCCCTCAAGGGGTAGACACACAAGGTTTACTAAAAACATACTCTTTTGAATTACGAGAGGACAATTCTCGCACATCAAGGAAGTAGAAATACTACCCTCTGTCGGTGTATGCACATGCAAGGGAAATTGTAAGGAAGTGAGGTACAACCCTAACCTCTGAACATATTTACAAGAAATAAAGGAATGGGTTACCCCCGAATCAAACAAAACCACTAAAGGTTCTTCTTGAAGGAAGCAAGTACCTTTCATCAGATTTTCAGCACCCTTAGCTTTCTTGGTGCCAAGAGTAAAAACTCTCCATTGGTTAGGATCATTGGGCTTAGATCCCTTTCTTTTAGTGTATTGAGGACACTCCATAGCCATGTGTCCCGGCTGATGACAAATGAAGCAAACATTATTTCCTTTCATGCACTCTCCTTGATGCACCTTTCCACAGTTTGAGTAAGAGTCGTAGTCCATGGGCTCGAAAGTCTGGACTTGCTTCCCTTTGTTCAAATTTCCTTTCGGCTTCATGCGTTGAGCATTCTTGTCCTCATTCTTCTTCTTATTCTTGTCTTGCCACCTAGTATGCCTATCATCATATACCTTCTTCAAGCTTTCTTCGGACACAAGGCTTTGATGGACCTGTGACAACCACCCTAAATTTTTAATGGAGCCACCACCTATGTTTATTAAGAAAAACGATAGGAAAAACCTTTTTCAAAATAATAAAACATAATGTTCTTCGAACCAGATTTGGGTACGGGAGTTGGTTACGCGTAGAGAAGGATTAGCACCCCTACACGCCCGTTTATAAAAACGGTACCCTAATTGTTCAAAAATGTTTGTTTGCCGTTAAATGATTTATTTCCATGAATGTATAAAAGAAATCAGAAAAAAATGGGCATCCAGATCAGTTTTAAAGATTTAGGTGAAAGAAACTGGGCTTTGGCCCAAACAGTATGTGACGAGATTTAATTTACTAAGAGAGGCCAAAACCAAATAATTTAGCAGCCCTAGCTATTGCCATTTTCACCATTTATTTTCTTCAAAGAGTAACACAAAACTCATTATTATTATTACCCTTTTTCATAATTATAAAATAATAATTCTAAGCCATAAAAATAAATGAGCCACCTTTGGTCCGATCATCACCCTGAGATTAGGGTTCACAGTGGCTGGTACAGGGACCTATGGGGGACCGAGGTCCTCCCCTGCTTCGGCCGATTGCAATGCAATTGGGTCAAACAAATCAAAAATAAATAAGATAAAACCAAACAATAGCAAAAAATGAAGCTGGAAGAGATGAAGAAAAGAGAAGTTTTATGAACAAAATCCCAGATGTCTCTATTATTGCAGTCAACGAAAATACACAATGGAAGAAACAGAATACAAAGAGGGAAAAGGAAATGGATTCGGCCACTCAAGAAGGATAACAAGAAATTACAGAGAAAAGCCAAAGAACCCTAAAATCTCTATTTTGTACTTTTGTGATCCTCTCTTTCTCACATCCAGAATGCTCCTCCCTTTCTTTCTCTTAGGTCTGAATCCCCCTTTTCTTTGCGTTTTCCCTCTATCTTTTATAGCCTCCTTGCTCCTCTTCAAGACCTGCGAATCAAAAGGGAAAAAAATCAATCACAACTTTCAAAAATAAATAATAATATAAGCAAAGAAACTTCCCTTTTTATAGCTTAATCTGAATCTTGGGGATCTTAAGGTGTGATTCGATTTTAATATGGATTTCAGATTGAGAGAGACTTGGGGAGAAAGCACCGCGGCTTGGTTTGGAGATTAGGGTTAGTTTTGGTGAAGAAGAGGAAAAAAGAAGAGAAGATAGGATGAAGGGAGGTGGCACCGTTTTTGGCCTAGGGTTAGGGGAGAAAGATGGAAGAAAGAGAGGAAGGAAGGAGAGGTGGAGGCCGCTGCGCCACTAGGGTTTTTAAGGTTGGGGTTGATGAGAAAATAGAAGGAGGAGGAGGAAAAGGACGAGTGATTGTAGGCAAGAGAGAAGGAGAAGAATGAGGGATGATGGGGAAAGGGAGAGGGCGAGAATTCAGGAGGGAGGTGCGGCTGGCTTAGGGTTTGAAGAGAATGGGGAAAGAGATGAGGTTGAGAGAGAGGAGAGAACGTGGGAAGGGTGGGTGCGCCGCGGCTGATGGAGCGAGTGAGGGAATGAGGGAAGAATTAGGTTTTTTAGGGTTAAGAAGACTTGGGTTCTGGGCTGTGTTGAATTTGGGTCGCAGGGTGTTAAAGGCTTAGGAGGGGTGCGAATGGGAAAGAGAAGGGGTGCGAGAAGCAGTGGGAAAGAGAGAGGTTGGGAGGTGCGCAGGGGAAAAAGGAGGGGGTGCACGAAGCAGCGCCTAAGGGAATGAGGCGTGGGGGCTGTGCGGGGTCAAAACGGGGGGTGCGCGCATTAAGAGAGGGTGAGAGGGTGCTGGGATAGGCTATGCGGGCTGTGGCCACCTTTTGACTGATTGCTTTTGGCACCTCCCATATTTTAATTCACACACCTCATTTCATAAAAAATAAACTCTTTTTTTTCTTTTCTTCTTTTTTTCCTCTTTTTTCATGAGACCAAAAATATTTTTATTACTACTACTACTATTACTATTATTATTATTATTATAAAATAAAATAAAATAAAATAAAAAGGCCGGACAAATTTAGGGTACTACAGGACCACCTTGGCAAAACTAGTGAACTCATTCTGTGCAAGATTGAGTTGGATGTCTGGCTTTAGACCCCATTTGAATTGGTTGATTTTCCACTTTTCATCTGGTGCAAATTTAACAGCCGCGGAATATCTAGCTAACTCCTCAAACTTGGTCACATACTCTGAAACTGAGGAACTTCCTTGCTGCAGTTGAACAAACTCCATTTCCATCTTATCCTTAGTTGTCTGTGGAAAATACTTTTCCAGGAAAACCCTTTGGAAGTGTTCCTAATCTAGTGGCATTCCCTCGCCCTCCATATAGGCTCTTGCCCCGTTCCCCCAGTTTTCGGCCTCTTCTGCCAATTGATGTGTAGCAAAGGTGACTTTTTCCTCTTCGGTACACTATACCACCCTGAAGATCTTTTCCACGACTTCAACCCAATGTTGGGCCGCAATGGCTTTAGATTTTCCATTGAAAGTTGGAGGTTTCATTTTGAGGAACTTGAAGCAGGATATCCATGACGTGTACGTGTAGGGTGAACTAAATCCTCATTAAATTTGATTTTTCCATTCGAGGGGGCTCGAACATATTCTGCAGTACCCCCTGTGAATACTCCGCCAGTATGAAAAGTTCTTAATGTTAGTTGAGTACCCGATTCTCCAATAGATTGACCAGCAATAATACCTACTGCTTCTCCTAATTCTACCAGGTCCCCATGAATAGGACTCCGGCCATAACACAATCGGCAGATCCAAGATGTATTCCTACAGGTACAGAGGGTTCGAATCAATATGGGTTGTGTTTGAAAAGTTATGAATCGAGATCCGAGTCCTCTTCATGAACCGATGGACGTGGAGGTTGTTGTTGAGCTTGCGGTTGTTGGGCAAACTGAGTCGCAAGGTTCTGGGTGGCTATGCTCTGGTTCTGGATAGCTTTTAGTATCCCTTGTAGCCAAGCATTGTCTTGTCCTGGTGGATTCTCAGGGTTCGTAGTGGCATTCCTTTGTCTTCTACCGTGTCGTCCCACACCTGATGCCATGATTCTGCATAAAATGCGCAAAGCATTGAGTTGATCAGGCTCAATATCTCATAGCATAATAAGTAGAAGGAAAACAATAGACACTAAGGACTCGTTAAGATCGTTCTAACTATTTCATAGTCCGATAAGAATCGAAATGCTCTGATACCATAATGTAACACCATACATTCAAAATACATTGAAAAAAAGATAATTAATCATTAGGTACAGTCATCCCAAGATAGTATAAACTCAAAATACAAATCAAGTTTAAATAGTACAAGGTCTTAACCAAATTTACATAACCCTTCAAGAACCTAATACAAACCAAAAGTATTTTTTTTGTACCAAATTCTTAAAGTGTTACATAAGCAAAACTACGAAACATAATCCTAAAACTTCGGCCTCATGGCCTCTTCAGTCTTTCTCTTCAACCTGCACATCTGAAATAAATAAATAAAGGACGGGGTGAGATAAAAATCTCAGTGAGCTCTCCCCTCGACTCCTCACCATCGCTCCGCTTATTATACAATTCATAATAAGAATAGATAACATATACTATGCAATGCTTCTTCTTAACAATAAATATTAAATCTTTTTCTTTGCTTTGTGTTGTTGGGTTATATCATAGGCTTTGGTCCCTAGACCCCAATTATACGCTTTCGGTAAGGTGGTTAGACGCCTTAATCATCCAAGTGGCGTCCCACGAGGCTAACCAAACCGATCTACCCCTATAAATACAGGAGTCTTGCCATGGACTTCTTAGTGATTTCTTGCTCACATCTTTCATTCTTTAATGCATGATTACAATGCAACATAGCTTACTAGAGCATACATATAAGTATAACCCTCTTAATCATTTGACTATTCAAAAGAATGTATAATCAATTCTATGAATTAACTTAACTATGAGTTTGAAACAATAGTGTATACAAACCATACTTTATGACAATGCTTACAATCAAGAAATAACAAGATCATACTAATCATCAATCATCACTTGAACTTAGCCATTCATAGACTCAACTCATCCCTTTGAAGCTCCATGGAACTATCAAAGAGGAAAACATAACATACATTTATGGGGGGTTGGGGCAGCCATCCAATCTCTTGCAGACAAACCCACTACATAATCATAAAGAAAAGCTTTAAATCAAAGGGGTTTACAAACCCTAACTTTGAACCATTTGGGGTTCAAAGACTTCTTCGAGACATTCCTAGTGTGGGACTTATGGGTGCCCATCACCTAAGAGAAGGAATAACTCGCAACTCAAGCAAAATTTCGAGCTCCAAGGACTGAGTTGCAACTCCTTCTTCTTCCTCCTTCACGAGCTCCTTCGTCCTCTAGCTAGGGCTTCAAACCAAAACTCCAAATCACAAAAAATCTCATTCTCACACTTTGATTCAAGCTAGGTTTGGGAAGAATCTAGCAAGAATCCGTAGATTTCTCATAGGATTTGAGAAACCCTAGGTTTTTCCCTCTTCTCTCTTCTCCCAAATCGCCCATCTCCTCTTTTTTCCTTTCCTTTCTCGCGTTCTGCTGAGAAATCAGCGTTTTTAGCGTTTTCAGAGTGTGTGAATCGATTCACAGTCTGCTGTGAATCGATTCATTCACTTAAAACTGTACCTGCGCCGTTCGTGAATCGAATTGGTGAATCAATTCACACTCTCAATTCGATTCACAACATCATTTTAGTGGACAGAAACATTAGTGTGAATCGATTCACGCCTAGCTGAATCAATTCACTCTGCACAAAAATGTGAAAAATCATGTTTTAACATCAAATCTTGAAACCTTCTTCATATTCCTTCCTTCTCTAACTCATAATCCATCCACAACATCACTTTAAGACTAATTTCAACTCATCTAATCACTTAGATTCATCAAGACACAATATCCTCATTTTTCAATTATGAAAATCAACATGAAATTACTTGAAATTCACCATTAACTATACTAAGCTTTATGCATATAATTCTAAACTAACAATTGAGGGATTTGGGGTGTTACACTACTACCCACCTTTTAAAAAATTTTGTCCTCAAAAATTAGATAAAATTACATACCTATTGAAAAAGGTAAGGATATTGGTCTCGCATTTCCTCTTCAAGTTCCCAAGTGGCTTCTTCGGGAGTGGATCTTTCCCAGATAACATTAACCAAAGGGATAGTCTTATTCCTGAGAGTCTTGAAATCATGATCCACTATTTGGGCCGGCTCGGGTTGATACGTCAAATCTGATTTAAGTTGTACAGACTCATGATCCAATGAATGAAATGGATCTGGAATGTACTTCTTACGTTGAGACATATGAAAGACATTATGAAGATTGGACAAGGAAGGAGTTAAAGGAAGTTGGTAAGCCACAAAACCAATTCGATTGAGGATTTGAAAAGGTCCTATGTACCGAGGAGTTAGCTTCTTGGCTCTAAGAGCTCTACCGACACCTATAGTGGGAGTAACTCTCAGGAACACATGTTCTCCTTCCTCAAACTCAAGGGGTTTACGCCTATGATCTGCATAGCTCTTCTGCCTACTCTGGGCAGCCTTTATCTTCTCCCTGATCATATGAATCTTATCTATATTTTCTTGAACAAGGTCAGGACCTAGAAACCTCTTCTCTCCTACTTCAAACCAACATAGGGGAGTCCTACACTTGCGACCGTAGAGATCCTCGTATGGTGCCATACCTATGCTAGAGTGATAGCTGTTGTTGTATGAAAACTCAATCAGTGACAAATACTTATCCCAACTTCCGCCATCCTCTAAATCACAGGCTCTAAGCATATCCTCTAGGGTTTGTATAGTTCTTTTCGACTGACCATCTGTCTGATGATGATAAGCCGTTCTCATGCTCAATCTAGTCACTATGGCTTGCTGAAGTGCCTTCCAAAACCGGGAGGTAAACTTAGGATCCCTATCAGAGACAATGTTAGTTGGAACTCCGTGAAGCCTAACAATCTCTCCGATATAAAGCTCAAGTAACATAGCGATTTTGTAAGTGGACTTAATGGGGAGGAAATGGGCAGATTTTGTCAATCTATCCACTATGACCCAAACGTAGTCATAACCTGACTGAGTGCGAGGTAAACCTCCCACAAAGTCCATCGCTATACTTTCCCACTTCCATTCTGGAATTTCTAAGGGCTGGAGAGGTCCCGAAGGCTTTTGGTGTTTTATCTTGGTCTGCTGGCAGACCAAACATTAGGCTACAAACTCTGCCACATCATTTCTCATACTGGGCCACTAGTACCTCTGTCGCAGATCTTGGTACATCTTGGTAGAACCAAGAATCAAGCTATTTCTTGATGGAATCATCCTTGGGTACACAGATTCTTTGATGGAACAACAAAGTGCCATCCTTGGCTTCAGAGAAACCCGGGCAGTGTCTGCTAGACTGTAACTCCTCGTCTAAAGTCTGGGATAGTCTAATCTAACTCCTAAATTCACAAGAAATCTCTAAGTGACATAACAAGAGGCTGTTTTCCATGGGAAACATCCCTAAGTTTAGGTCCCTAAACGATTCCAACAACTCCATCTCCTTAACCATCATTGAAGACACATGCAAGGACTTCTTACTCAAAGCATTAGCGAATACATTCGCTTTGCTAGGGTGATATTTCAAATTAAAGTCATAATCTTTCAGGAACTCAACCCACCTCCTCAGCCTCATGTTAAGTTCCCTTTGATCAAAGAGGTATTTCAAACTCTTGTGATCACTAAACACTTCAAACTGGGCACTATACAAGTAGTGCCGCCAAATCTTTAGGGCAAAAACAATTGCTACAAGCTCTAAGTCTTGGGTAGGATAGTTCTCTTCATGAGGTCTTAACTACCTAGAGGCATAAGCCACAACTTGACGATTTTGCATGAGAACACAACCTAGCACTTTCTTAGAAGCATCACTATAGACTTCAAATCCTACGACTGGGTCAGGAATAATCAAGACTGGTGTGGAAGTCAAACGAATCTTAAGCTCTAAGAAGCTACTCTCACATCTCTTATTCCACACAAATGGCTCCCCCTTCTGGGCTAATCTCGTTAGGGGAAGCACCAACTGAGAAAACCCCTTAATGAACCTTCGGTAGTAACCAGATAACCCTAGAAAGCTTCTAACTTCTATGACCGTGGTTGGTCGTTCCCAACTGAGGACTGCTTCTACTTTACTAGGATCAACTCATACTCCCGCTTGAGAAATCACATGTCCTAAAAATTTAACCTCGCGTAGCCAAAACTCACACTTCTTAGGCTTCGCAAAGAGTCTCTTCTCTCTAAGGGTACCTAGGACGATCCTAAGATGTTCCTCGTGTTCTTGAGGACTCTTAGAATAGACTAGGATGTTATCTATAAAGACCATTACAAATTTATCGAGGAAAGGTCTAAAAATTCGGTTCATATAGTCCATAAATACGGCTGGAGCATTGGTCAGCCCAAACGGCATAACCAAATACTCATAATGTCCGTACCGAGTCCTAAATGTCGTCTTTGGAACATCTCTTGCCTTAACTCTAATCTGGTGATATCCAGATCTCATATCGATCTTAGAGAAAACCGATGCTCCCCTAAGTTGATCTAACAAGTCATCTATCCTGGGTAAAGGATACTTGTTCTTAACTGTGACCTTATTGATTTTCCTATAATCAATACATAACCTCATAGTACCATCTTTCTTCTTCACTAAAAGAATAGGTGCACCCCAAGGTGACACACTAGGTCTAATGAATTATTTGGCTATCAAATCCTCTAATTGGGTCTTAAGTTCTCTTAACTCTATAGGTGACATCCTATAGGGAGCTATAGAGATTGGTCCCGTACCAGGAACCAATTCTACTGAGAATTCCACTTCTCTCTCGGGAGGTAAGGTCGTCACCTCGTCAGGAAACACGTCTAAGAATTCATTAACTACAGGGATAGCATCTAAATCTAGGCTAATCTCTGAAGTTGAGGAAAGTAGCATCGTGTATCCTACGTGACCCTCTACTAGACAATGACTCAACCGAAGAACACTATTTAGTACATCATAACTTGACTCTACAACAGTGGGCTGCTCTTTCTGAAACTCAATTGTCTTACAAAAACAATTCAAGACAACCTGATTGGCGAAAAGCCAATCCATACCAAGAATTATGTCCATCCCCTCAAGGGGCAGACGCACAAGGTTTACTAAAAACATCCTCCCTTGAATTACGAGAGGACAATTCTCGCACATCAAGGAAGTAGAAATACTACCCTCTGCCGGCGTATGCACATGCAAGGGAAATTGTAAGGAAGTGATGTACAACCCTAACCTCTGAACACATTTACAAGAAATAAAGGAATGGGTTGCCCCCGAATCAAACAAAACCACTAGAGGTTCTTCCTGAAGGAAGCAAGTACCTTTCATCAGATTTTCAGCACCTTTAGCTTTCTTGGCGTCAAAAGTAAAGACTCTCCCTTGGTTAGGATCATTGGGCTAAGATCCCTTTCCTTTAGTGTACCGAGGACACTCCTTAGCCATGTGTCCCGGCTGATGACAAATGAAGCAAACATTCTTTCCTTTCATGCACTCTCCTTGATGCACCTTTCCACAGTTTGAGCAAGAGTGGTAGTCCATGGGCTCGAAAGTCTGGACTTGCTTCCCTTTGTTCAAATTTCCTTTCGGCTGCATGCGTTGAGCATTCTTGTCCTCATTCTTCTTCTTATTCTTGTCTTGCCACCTAGTATGACTATCATTATATACCTTCTTCAAGCTTTCTTCGGCCACAAGGCTTTGATGGACCAAGGCTTTGATGGACCACCTTGGCAAAATTAGTAAACTCATTCTGTGCAAGATTGAGCTGGATGTCTGGCTTTAGACCCCATTTGAATTGGTTGATTTTCCACTTTTCATCTGGTGCAAATTTAACAGCCGCAGAGTATCTAGCTAACTCCTCAAACTTGGTCACATACTCTGAAACTGAGGAACTTCCCTGCTGCAGTTGAACAAACTCTCTTTCGATCTTATCCTTAATTATCTGTGGAAAATACTTTTCCAGGAAAACCCTTTGGAAGTGTTCCCAATCTAGTGGCATTCCCTCGCCCTCCATATAGGCTCATGCCCCGTTCCCCCAATTTTCGGCCTCTTCCGCCAATTGTTGTGTTGCAAAGGTGACTTTTTGCTCTTCGGTACACTGTACCACTCTGAAGATCTTTTCCAGGGCATCAACCCATGGTTGGGCCACCATGACTTCAGATTTTCCATTGAAAGTTGGAGGTTTCATTTTGAGGAACTTGAAGAATTTACGATCCGAGTCCTCTTCATGAACCGGTGGACGTGGAGGTTGTTGTTGAGCTTGCGGTTATTGGGCAAATTGAGCTGCAAGGTTCTGGGTGGCTATGCTCTGGTTCTGGATAGCTTCTAGTATCCCTTGTAGCCAAGCATTGTCATGTCCTGGTGGATTCTCAGGGTTCGTAGTGGCATTCCTTTGTCTTCTACCGCATCGTCCCGCACCTAATGCCATGATTCTGCATAAAATGCGCAAAGCATTAAGTTGATTAGGCTCAATATCTCATAGCAAAATAAGTAGAAGGACAACAACAAACACTAAGGACTCGCTAAGCCCGTTCTAACTATTCCATAGTCCGATAAGAATCGAACTGCTCTAATACCATAATGTAACACCATACATTCAAAATACTTTGAAAGTAAGATAATTAATCATTAGGTACAGTCATCCCAAAAGAGTTTAAACTCAAAATACAAATCAAGTTTAAATAGTACAAGGTCTTAACCAAATTTACATAACCCTTCAAGGACCTAATACAAACCAAAAGTATTTTTGTTTTGTACTAAATTCTTAAAGTGTTACATAACCAAAACTACGAAACATAATCCTAAAACTCCGGCCTCATGGCCTCTTCAGTCTTTCTCTTCAACCTTCACATCTGAAATAAATAAATAAAGGACGGGGTGAGATAAAAATCTCAGTGAGCTCTCCCCTCGACTCCTCACCATCGCTCCGCTTATTATACAATTCATAATAAGAATAGATAACATATACTATGCAATGCTTCTTCTTAACTATAAATATTAAATCGTTTTCTTTGCTTTGTGTTGTTGGGTTATGTCGTAGGCTTTGGTCCCTAGACCCCAATTACACGCTTTCGGTAAGGTGGTTAGACGTCTTAACCGTCCAAGTGGCGTCCCACGAGGCTAACTAAACCGATTTACCCCTATAAATACAGGAGTCTTGCCATGGACTTCTTACTGATTTCTTGCTCACATCTTTCATTCTTTAATGCATGAATTACAATGCAACATAGCTTACTAGAGCATACATATAAGTATAACCCTCTTAATCATTTGACTATTCAAAAGAATGTATAATCAATTCTATGAATGAACTTAACTATGAGTTTGAAACAATAGTGTATAGAAACCATACTTTATGACAATCCTTACAATCAAGACATAACAAGATCATACTAATCATCAATCATCACTTGAACTTAGCTATTCATAGACTCAACTCATCCCTTTGAAGCTCCATAGAACTATCAAAGAGACAAACATAACATACATTTGTGGGGGGTTGGGGGCAGCCATCCAACCACTTGCAGACAAACCCACTACATAATCATAAAGAAAAGCTTTAAATCAAAGGGGTTTACAAACCCTAACTTTGAACCCTTTGGAGTTCAAAGACTTCTTTGAGACATTCCTAATGTGGGACTTATGGCTGCCCATCACCTAAGAGAAGGAAGAACTCACAACTCAATCAAAATTTTGAGCTCCAAGGACTGAGTTGCAACTCCTTCTTCTTCCTCCTTCACGAGCTCCTTCGTCCGCTAGCTAGGGCTTCAAACCAAAACTCCAAAATCACCTAAAATCTCACTCTCACACTTTGATTCAAGCTAGGTTTGGGAAGAATCTAGCAAGAATCCATGGATTTCTCATAGGATTTGAGAAACCCTAGGTTTTTCCCTCTTCTCCCAAATCGCCCCTCTCCTCTTCTTTCCTTTCCTTTCTCGCGTTCTACTGAGAAATCAGCGTTTTTAGCATTTTCAGAGTGTGTGAATCGATTCACTGTCTATTGTGAATCGATTCATTCACTTAAAACTGCACCTGCGCCTTTCATGAATCGAATTGGTGAATCGATTTACACTCTCAATTCGATTCACAGCATTATTTTAGTGGACAGAAACATTAGTGTGAATCGATTCACGCCTAGGTGAATCGATTCACTTTGCGTAAAAATGTGAAAAATCATCTTTTAACATCAAATCTTGAAACCTTATTCCTATTCCTTCCTTCTCTAACTCATAATCCATCCACAGCATCACTTTAAGACTAATTTCAACTCATCTAATCACTTAGATTCATCAAGACACAATATCCTCATTTTTCAATTATGAAAATCAACATGAAATTACTTGAAAATCATCATTAACTATACTAAGCTTTATGCATATAATTCTAAACTAACAATTGAGGGATTTGGGGTGTTACACACGTTGGGTCTGTGTGAGTATTGTGTGTTGGGAAGTAGACCCGAGTTCGTTTTCAGCCTGGAAAGCACAAAACAGAGGGTGTCTTAGACTATGTGCATTTTGATGTATGGGGGCCTACCCGTGAGCCCTCCATGGGAAAATCACTGTATTTTGTAACATTTATTGATGATTTTTATCGCAAGGTTTGGGTGTATTTTCTGAAACAAAAATCAGAGGTCTTTGCCAACTTCAAGTTATAGAAGGCAGTGATAGAGAACCAGACATGCAGAAAAATCAAGTACCTGAGATCAGATAATGGCACCGAGTATACCGACAAGTAGTTTCAAAAGTTTTGTGCAGAACACGGTATTCAGCAGCACTTCTCAGTGAAGAAAACACCACAGCATAATGGTGTTGCAGAAAGAATGAACAGGTCTCTCACATAAAGGGTCAGATGTCTATAATTGAATGCTGAACTTTCAAAGGGGTTCTGGGCGGAGGCAATCAGTATGGCATGTTTTCTCATCAATCGATCACCATGCGCCTCATTGGATGGGAAGGTTGCAGAGGAAGTATGGACAAGTAACCCAGTTGATTTTAATAATTTAAGAATTTGTTGGTGTCCGTCTTACGTGCATATATCCAGTGATGAAAGATCTAAACTTGATCCATAGTCGAAAAAGTGCATTTTCGTAGGTTATGCCAAAGGCGTGAAGTGGTTCAAGTTTTGGGATCTAGTTTCAAAGAAGATTATGGTTAGCAGGGATGCAGTTTTTGACGAGCAGTTCATGTTGAAGCAGAAAGTAGTAACAGATGTTCCTGCCACAGTAACAAATGGAGTTGGGTCTAGTTCCAAGACAGTTTTGGTGGAGGCCGAACAGCTACCAGTGATTCACGGTATGCCAATGCCTCAGGCTGAGCCCGTGCATGAGTCTGTACATGAGCAGGAGCATGAATCTGATGTTGACGCAGAAAGCCCAGATGGTTTGCAGGAGCATAATCTTGTCAAAGATCGAGACCATCGTACTACCAAGCCAACCACTAGATATGGTTTTGAAGAGTTGGTTTATGTTGCACTTCTCATCAGTTCAAGTGATTTGTCTACTTTTGAAGAGGCAATTTAATGCCAAGAGAAAGACAGATGGATGAGTGCCATGATGGAGGAGATGGAGTCCTTGCATAAGAACCAAACTTGGAAGTTAGTTGAACTTCCTAAGGGGAAAAATGCTATAGGGTGCAAGTGGGTGTACAAGCAGAAACATGCAGTATCAGAAAAAGAAGGGGAAAAGTTCAAGGCTCGTCTTGTTGCGAAGGGGTATTCATAGCAGAAGGGGATTGATTATGATGAGATCTTCTCTCCAGTCGTGAGACATACTTCTATCAAGGCAGTGTTAGCCTTAGTAGCCAGTCGGGATATGCATTTAGAACAGATGGATGTGAAGACAGCTTTTCTTCATGGTGAATTTGAGGAATAGATTTACACGAAGCTGCCAGAAGGGTTTAGTGCAGCTGGACAAGGCCATTTGATTTGTAAATTGAAACGTTCTCTATATGGGCTAAAGCAGTATCCAAGGCAGTGGTACAAGCGTTTTAATTCTTATATGCTTAAGAGTGGCTATAGGCGTTGTGAGTATGATTGTTGTGTTTATGTGAAGAGCCTTGATGATGGTTCTTTTATTTTTCTGCTACTTTATGTTGATGATATACTGATTGTGGCTAACAATTTGCATGATGTGAATGAGCTAAAAATCCTGCATTGGGATGGATATTCACAGGGGCAGGGGAGTAAGAAAATTGTGGCTCTCCCAACAGGGCTATGTTCGGAAGGTGTTAGACAAATTTAACATGAATAATTTTAAGGCTGTGAGTACCCCATTGGCGAATCATTTTAAGCTCTCAGTGGAACAGTGTCCAAAAACGGAGGCAGAAGCTGAGTACATGTCGAAGGTTCCCTATGCCAGTGCAGTTGGTTGCTTGATGTATGCTATGGTTTGCACTAGACTGGACTTGGCACATGCTGTAAGCCAAGTTTGTAAGTTTATGTCTAATCAAGGTAAGCAGCATTGGGAGGTAATCAAGTGGATCTTCAGATATCTAAAGGGCGCTACAGGTCAAGGCATTATGTTTGGCAGTCAGCGGAGTGACCCTTCAGTTGTTGGGTATGTGGATTCAGACAATGCTGGTGATTTGGATAACAGAAGGTCTACGACTGGGTATGTTTTCACCCTCGCAAGTGGGCCTATATGTTGGAAATCGACAGTTCAGACTATCGTGGCAATGTCCACAACTGAAGCCGAGTATATGGCAGTAGCTGAAGCATCCAAGGAAGCCTTGTGGCTTATAGGGCTAGTGAAGGAGCTGGGCATTGAGCAAGGTGGAGTTCAGTTGCATTGTGATAGCCAGAGTGCCATTTTCTTGGCAAAGAATCTGGTGTATCATGCCAGAACCAAGTGTGACACCCTCTACCCCATCATGGCATTTTAGCAACGCAAAAAGAAAGAACATGGAATAAAATTTTGATCCAAGTAAAAACTTTTTGTTTCAAATAATGTAGAATTGTCACTCTCAACTTGCGAAAATCAAACATAGTAAAAGAGGGAAAACATCAGAAAGAGATAAACCTAAGGTTCCCCGATGTCACATTAATTCAAAGCTTCTCCCTAATTATTACATCGAAAAATATAATAACTTGTTCAAAACAAAAATAAGTCTTCTATCTATTCCAATGAGCTATCACCACTACTCATCGGCATTAACATCCTCAACACCTGCAGTCTCATCATCTATACATACCCAATGGGATATGCATAGCCGCAAAAGAGGTTAGTCATCATAACCTCAAATAGTACATACAGTGAAGGAAATCAGTGAATAATGCGCAATATAATAAAAATTCTAACAGCACCGTCCGAACACCAAATGCTACAGCACCAATCACAACACAAACATGTTACCACAACAACTAAGTATCACACGCCAAAACATCAACCACCACATTAAGATAACCACAAAAACCAAGCAACCAGGCATATTATCATGCGAAATGATGTATTTGTAGGACCATAACTATATGCATGTGGATCCATTTATAACGAGGTCGGGATACCTTACCCGTTTCGGAATACCATGTGCGTAATGCCCCAATAACAACAGGACCAGGATACCATGCCCGCACGGGATACCTTGCCCGATTCTCACCGATAACAGTAGGACCGGGATATCTGTCGAAACGGGATACCTTGCCCGATACGCCCCACTAACAGCAACAACAATGTCGACACCATGATGCATGAACATAACCAAATGCAGTGTCTAACAACAACAACTTCTATCGCAATATCCTCGATAGAATAACAACAACAACATCAAGACACAAGTCAATACATCAACGAGTGCCTTCAATCAACAAGAGAATCAATCAACACCCTTATCCAACTTAGTTTAAGCACACAACACTTAAATTAATCATCAAATTAAATAATTAGCCCCTCCAAGTTTTATCATTTTAACCATTCTTTAGACATCCTAGACAAGCCCTAGACATATAATATAGTCCATAAGACTCTGCCCAAAACATGAGAAACGACGAAACACGAAGAAGTTACACGGCGGCCATTTCCCAGAGGGCGCTTGGCGCCCTGCCTCTATCCAAGAATTTAAGTTGCATGGTCTCCACGCTTTCGGGGACCATTCGGGGTAACGTTACGTCTTATAAATCATACTTGACACTAATCCAAAGTCCTTAGACCCATACTTATCTTCTATGAAATTATAAAACTCAAAAAGTGATTCTTTAACTATTTAAGTTCAACACTTAATAATCTTTGACAGAAAATTCTGCATAATCTACTTAGCCATTACTATTAGTACCCAACCCTCATCTTAACACCTCGAAAATTCATTATCAAAACATAACCAACTCATGTATCAATTATTTTAGACGATTAATCCTAACTTAGTCCATTTTAACTTCATTTTTAGCCTCATAAGAATTCTGTTTTTAAAGTATAACATTACCTTCTAATTCCATACAACGACAACTAGTTGAGTTAGGCAATTCAATAACTTGCACATGATATCAATATCAATACCAAGGCACAACAACACAAATCATATAGCATATCTTCAAGGTTTGTAAGATTCATGCCATAGCAATTTACAACAACAACCAAAACTCATAAATCCATGAACATCAAGGAGGTCATCAGGAATAACAATCATATAAACAGTCAAGACACAATCATCACACCAAATCCAGCAATCCAATGAATTTATCACATCACGTTACAGTAAATATCACAAATCAAGGACTGTAATTGAAGGGTTCAAGTATTTTCCTATCACGGTGGTGATAGTACTCGTTTTTCGTTACTGCGCGAGGCGTAGGGGTCTTGGGACACCCCTATTGCTCACTCATGTTCCATACACTCACTAGATGAGAAATAACTATCCCCTTACCTTAAGATAATTTCGTGCTCCTAGAGTAGGGTGAGAGAACTCCAAGATTCTTCCTTCCTTAGTGACTTTCTTAACCGAAAACACAAGAGCAAAGGATATAAAAATGAGAAACCAGAATTTTGGAACCCTAAGATGATTAAAGGACTTATCCGCGATCAAGAAGGCTTACCTTAAACTAATCTCCTCAATGGATATAAGAGAATGACAGCGATTCTAGTCTTCAATTCGAGTTTCTATGCATAAGCTCTATCCAAGAACACCCTAGAGCAGAAAAAACAAAGAGAGGAAGAAGAAAGTGGTTTTTCTGGTGAGACACTTTGTGGGCAGTTTAGAGAACATGATTAGAGTAAAACTGAGGTTTAGTTGGTGGTTCATAACCCTAACATGTAATATTAGTGAATTGGGTCGAGTTTGGGTCCAATGGGTCAGATTACACGTGCCAAAACGAGTCAAAACAAAAAAAAATCGCGTGACAGCACGTTGCCAGCAGGCGCCTGGCCCCTGGACTGGGCGCCTGGCGCA
Source organism: Calophaca sinica (assembly GCA_037113605.1). Classification (NCBI taxonomy): domain Eukaryota; kingdom Viridiplantae; phylum Streptophyta; class Magnoliopsida; order Fabales; family Fabaceae; genus Calophaca; species Calophaca sinica. The sequence goes on from CM073735.1 coordinate 60,786,715, forward strand.
GGCTCTCGGTGATCCCTGGGTACCCGCGCTTGAGTCTGGGCGCTTTGGGCCACTGCGCCACTGTTTTGGCTGTATCTAGAGCTACGGGCAACCAATCGAGGCGTTCTTGGTGGCATTAGAAAGCTAAGGGAAATTCCAACAATTTCATATATAATAGGCTTAACCAAAATTAGGCTCTAATAAGGCTAAAAATGCAGATGAAGTTTTCTCCAATATTCCTAAGTGTTACACTTGCGTTGCATTGACTCAAGAGGGCATATCTAGAGTTGTAGGTGTAACACCCACACCTCAACATAATTGAAAGTACGACAAATTACATTAAAGCACAGGAGTTACTAATAACTTACAAACTTGATTACAGTAATCCAAGTCATAAATCAAACTTAATTCATAAATCGAATGAATAGATTACAAATTATACATAACTTGGAATATAAAATTTCCACTTCAATATAAAACTAGCCTATGAGTCCCAAGCTTGGAGCTTCGGCTCACCGTCTTTGGTACCTGCTTATCTGAAACAAATAAAAGGAAAAGGGTGAGATTATAAATCTCAGTGAGCCCTTCACGGACTCCTCACCATTCTCTCCTCGGAATATTCTAGGCTGAGAAGACTAACTTAGGCATTTCAAACCTAGACATACTCTCTCTATGTACTATAAGGACTTGACCTGAACTTCTTGATCTCCCTAAGCTAAAATGCTTTAGAAGGTGCTAGCTTGAGTTAAAGACTGAGTATGTTATAGGATAGGGTAATCCTAGGACCAATATGCCACTTATCAACTTGTGATTAAACTAAACACATAAATGTATAGCAAACCCACATCAATCTTATAAATATCCATTCTTTAACCTATGCCTAGCACATCTTTACTTTTCCCCATACTATTGGACTTTGCCTTATGTTCTATACCACAAATCCCAATCAACTTAGCTTGCTTATCCTTTAAGTGATCTAATCACAATGCTCATTACTATATAATAATTAAGCGACTAGGGGTGTGCTATCCAAGATTCCACACAACTAACTAAGCTAATTCCGAATACATATATATAAACACATACAAGGAATTCATTAACATTCATAAACTTAACATCACTTCACATATTATACCATTCATAGGAGATATATAATATGCTGCTATGCATGTAATGCATTTTGTGTTATTTGGTAGTGTCGTAGGCTTCAGTCCCTAGACCCCAATTACACACTTTCGGAATGGTGGTTAGACGTCATAACCCTCCAAGGGCGTCCCACTTGGCTAACCAAACCAATCTACTCCTATAAATAGAGGAGTCTTGCCATGGACTTTAGCTTATGCATATGCTTATGCTTATGATTGTATGCATGTTCATAGAAATACAATCATTATCATTACTTAACTATTCAAGGAAACTACAATCATTTCAATGAATCAAGCTTACACTAATAGTACCCCTTTTCATCTAATTATTCCAAATCATGGACACTAATTCACACATTCAACCTATCACATCCTTTTCCTAGGGTCCTTTGTTGACCTCTATGACTTAAGCTTATGGCTCTTTGACAAGCCTCATAATTCACCAAATTAATGGACAACATATACATTAACTCATCCCTTGAAACTCTATGGAATTTCAAGAGAAAAACATCAAACATACATTCAACTGTGGAGGGGTTGGGGGCAGTCGCCAACCTCTTTTAATCAAGCCCACTACACAATCATAACAATCATAACAATCATGACAATCATAATAATAATAACTCAACCTCTTATAGGTATTTAAAACCTAACGTGAACCTAGGGTTCATATGTTAATAAAGGAAGAGAAATTCCTATATGTGGGACTTATGGGTGCCCATCACCTAAGGGTTGAAGAAGTCACCTCTATTCTTCAAGACATTGAGCTAAGAAGGTTGAACTTTGGACTCTTTGCTCCTCTTCAAGTTTTTCCCTCTTTGCTCAACTTGGGGCTCCTCCAAATACTTCCCAAATCTTGATCTTCAACCTTCAATCTTCCTTCTCCATCCAAGAACTTGAACCATCCTTGCTGGAGCTTGGTCTTCTCCCCCTTATTCTTCTCCAAATTCGTGCTTCTTCTTCTCCTCTCTAGGGTTCAAACCCAAATCTTCCAAATACCCAAATCTCAACTCTCAAACTCTCCATTTTGAAGAAATCTAACATGAATCTCTTTAATCCTTCTCAAAGGGTGAAACCCTAGCTCTCCTCTCCTCTTTCTCCTTTCCCTTTCTCTTCTTTTCCTTCCCTCTTTCTCTATTTGCGTTACGCTCATTTGAAAGCAGCGTTTTATACACCTCTGCGGTGTGAATCGATTCACGACATAGTGTGAATCGATTCCCACAGTGTAAAAAGCGCTGAATTGCGATTTTAATGTGTGAATCGATTCTGCATGCGAGTCGGTGGCACATCTTATGTGAATCGATTCACGGCTTCGTGAATCGATTCCCATGCTAAATTTTGATGCCAAAGGAGTTTTAATCTTTGTGAATCGATTCCTAAGCTATATGAATCGATTCACACTGCAGAAAAACCCAGAAAACTTAGTTCTAACACCAAACCTTGAGACTTTCTTCTCAAATTAACTTCCATAACTACAAATCAACACCTTTAACCATCTTAAGATTAAATCCAACTTATTCCTCAACTCAAACCCATTAACTTTCTTATCAAAACTTTGTGTAATTATATCCACTCACTTTGAAATCAAATTAAGCTTGGATACAATCACACAATTCTTCTCATAACTTATTCTCAACTTAGCTTAGAAATTTGGGGTGTTACACTACTACCCACCTTTTAAAAATTTTCGTCCTCGAAAATTACTGCATCCTTCATTGGAACTTCAACTACAACTTCCTTTCATAGCCCATTCCGTCCATTGGAAAACCTAGAAACGATTAACTCTCACAAAGCATTAATCGATAGAATACTCGCAATCGTGAATGACTCTAGGTATCCTCCGATTTGGTGGTAACTCACATCCTTAATAACTTCAAATCTTTTCCCCATGAGATAGGTTCTCACTTCCAGACTTCTTATGTGGAGTTAAGGGTGTAGGAACTTCTTAGCGTTGACAGCATGGAATGCGAATAGAGATTCACCTCCATGGAATCTCGTCCCCGAACCACGCCTTTCTTTCTTACCTCATCCTTCAGTATAATAAATTGGCTGTTGGTGCTTCATTTGCAACTACGATCTTACGTCTTTTCAAATGAATGAACTCCTTTCGTCTTATCTCCATCAGATGGAATACTTTACTTGCAGTCTGAGAGTTTAACTCTGGTGCTGTTCTATCTTTCGGTTGCTCTTGACTGTTAGAAATTGTTACGCTTGCTTTTCATCGTCTGCTACTCGCTTAGACATTCTGCCATAAGATAACCGGTGCTTCCTTTGTAATTCTGTAGTAACCCACAGTCTCGCATAGCCATCCTCATGAAATTGCCACACGACATTCTTAACTCGGTTCGGGTTTTCAACCCAACTGACGAGTCGCTTACTCATCATCCTACACATGTTGAAGGTAGGTTAAGAATGTGGAGAATTCTTTGAATTCATCTACACAATCCGCTGCAGACGTGCCTTTTGGTGTCAAGCGAGTGAATCTTTGCTCCTTCTACCTCTTCAGGCTCCTTGGAAGGTACTCTCCCAAAAGCGACATCCAATACTATCGTCGGTGGTTTCATAACCCTTCGTTGGGCAACTATCTTATCAAAATAGAATTGTCACCTAGAGGTAACTAATACATACCTTGAACAACTTTCCATTCGCGACATTCACTCTTATGTTACCAATGGAAATCCTTCCTTAGATACCTTTTCCGCATCTTACGGAGTTGATACCCATATTTAGCTCACTATACTTGGTCTTGCAACCGACTTGGCCTAGGAAACTTGAAACTCTAGGGTTGCTCAACTCTTGGGAGGTATCCGTTGGTTAAACTGACTTGATTTTCATTAGTTGATTGCAAACTTTGTCTCACACGAGGTCTAAGCCTCACTTGGTTGGAGACTTAGCTTGCAAGTGGCTAATTAGAATCACATCAGACTCAACTTAACGACTTGACTCACCGTAACTTATAGTCTCAGATGTCCACCATCTTTACCCTTAAATAAACTTTACTACTGCTCTCCTTCGCTTGATGGTGTAACTCCCTTTCTTGATGCTACTGGAATTAAACCAGAACCCACACGGCTTCATCTGATAGCGGTGTAGATCGACGCGTTTAATAACCAATGGACCCAACAAGTATCCAGAAAATAAATCCTTGATATTCTTGGGAACAATCTACCTTATTGATCCTGTCTTATCCTCCTTACCCAATCTGAATCATTAGAAACCCTGGAAGGGATTAATCTCTATAGAGGAACTAATTGCTCAGGAAATTAAGTGATCTCATTACCCAATTACAGACTAAGTCTTATTCTAACTAATATTCTTACTTAGTTAAGGCAAAGTCTATAATTGGTCAATTGAATTCACTTTACGCACTGAACAATTAGATCGAACGTAGACATCAATAACTTTAGGTTTCCGCTGACTCAGCTTTTCTTGAAACTTCTATAGTTTGAAGACTACATCTCATCTAATCCTCTGAAGTTGGTTGTTCCTCTAAGGACACCGTTCCTTGAAGACTTAAGAGTTTTCTTTCTGCTTCACTAGGGCAAGATCACCCTTGAGGACCCATACTACCATTCGGGCGTTGTAGCATATCGCCTAACTCCATCTTGTTCCTTACCCTTACCACTACCACTTGGAACGCTAAGGTTCTCTCAGGGATCATCGTAGGATTTCCATCGACCTAGGATCCACTCATAATTGGCTAGGTTAACCAATCTGCTTTGAAACAACAAGTGTTGAGACCCTAACCAATTAGAACCGACCATCCTACTCGATTGAAATCCTCTGACTAAGAGCACTTCATCGTTAACCACGAAGGGCACTTGAATTAACTTGGGAATCATCATAAGATCTCAATCATTCTAGGATCCATTCATAATGGATTAGGCGGAGCAACTTGATAGCATAACCAGTGTTGTAACCCTAACCGATTACAAATGCCCATCCTAAGTTGATCTGAAACTTCACAATTAAGACCCCTTACTTGCTCGTCATTTCCAATCACTTCCAGAGCGTCTCGGTTGACTATACATGAATTACACGCTTGCCTAGCCGAACCCTCACCACTATGGTTCCGACCACTCTTGAAACATTCCTTAACTCTTGATTTCGGAAAGGTGGGAACTTGTTTCTCTTTTTCCGTATTCCGAAGGTCCTCACTTAATGAGAGCTCTTGCATCCGCTCCTTCCTTGTCTGCATCATCCTTATCCATCAAGCTTCATCAGAGTTCACGCTCCTATTCGGTCTCCTCCCTCATCCGCCAGCTCCATCTACTACATTCTTCGTACACGGTATGGAGTATTAAGTTGATCAGGCTTAATATTCCATACTAAGCATAAGAATATGTAGAGAAGTTCTCGGACAAGGGAAAATTCCTGCTAACTGCTTACAGTCCAACAAGGACTAAACTGACACTTCCTAAACTGAGTCATTACTAAACTAGTGACTCACAGTCCGATAAGATCGAACTAGGCTCTGATACCATAATGTAACACCCGCACCTCAACATAATTGAAAGTACGACAAATTACATTAAAGCACAGGAGTTACTAATAACTTACAGACTTGATTACAGTAATCCAAGTCATAAATCAAACTTAATTCATAAATCGAATGAATAGATTACAAATTATACATAACTTGGAATATAAAATTTCCACTTCAATATAAAACTAGCCTATGAGTCCCAAGCTTGGAGCTTCGGCTCACCGTCTTCGGTACCTGCTTATCTGAAACAAATAAAAGGAAAAGGGTGAGATTATAAATCTCAGTGAGCCCTTCACGGACTCCTCACCATTCTCTCCTCGGAATATTCTAGGCTGAGAAGACTAACTTAGGCATTTCAAACCTAGACATACTCTCTCTATGTACTATAAGGACTTGACCTGAACTTCTTGATCTCCCTAAGCTAAGACGCTTTAGAAGGTGCTAGCTTGAGTTAAAGACTGAGTATGTTATAGGATAGGGTAATCCTAGGACCAATATGCCACTTATCAACTCGTGATTAAACTAAACACATAAATGTATAGCAAACCCACATCAATCTTATAAATATCCATTCTTTAACCTATGCCTAGCACATCTTTGCTTTTCCCCATACTATTGGACTTTGCCTTATGTTCTATACCACAAATCCCAATCAACCTAGCTTGCTTATCCTTTAAGTGATCTAATCACAATGCTCATTACTATATAATAATTAAGCGACTAGGGGTGTGCTATCCAAGATTTCACACAACTAACTAAGCTAATTCTGAATACATATATATAAACACATACAAGGAATTCATTAACATTCATAAACTTAACATCACTTCACATATTATACCATTCATAGGAGATATATAATATGCTGCTATGCATGTAATGCATTTTGTGTTATTGGGTAGTGTCGTAGGCTTCAGTCCCTAGACTGATTACACACTTTCGGAATGGTGGTTAGACGTCATAACCCTCCAAGGGCGTCCCACTTGGCTAACCAAACCGATCTACTCCTATAAATAGAGGAGTCTTGCCATGGACTTTAGCTTATGCATATGCTTATGCTTATGATTGTATGCATGTTCATAGAAATACAATCATTCTCATTACTTAACTATTCAAGGAAACTACAATCATTTCAATGAATCAAGCTTACACTAATAGTACCCCTTTTCATCTAATTATTCCAAATCATGGACACTAATTCACACATTCATCCTATCACATCATTTTCCTAGGGTCCTTTCTTGACCTCTATGACTTAAGCTTATGGCTCTTTGACAAGCCTCACAATTCACCAAATTAATGGACAACACATACATTAACTCATCCCTTGAAACTCTATGGAATTATCAAGAGAAAAACATCAAACATACATTCAACTGTGGGGGGTTGGGGGCAGTCGCCAACCTCTTTTAATCAAGCCCACTACACAATCATAACAATCATAACAATCATGACAATCATAACAATAATAACTCAACCTCTTATAGGTATTTAAAACCTAACGTGAACCTAGGGTTCATATGTTAATAAAGGAAGAGAAATTCCTATATGTGGGACTTATGGGTGCCCATCACCTAAGGGTTGAAGAAGTCACCTCTATTCTTCAAGACATTGAGCTAGGAAGGTTGAACTTTGGACTCTTTGCTCCTCTTCAAGTTTTTCCCTCTTTGCTCAACTTGGGGCTCCTCCAAATACTTCCCAAATCTTGATCTTCAACCTTCAATCTTCCTTCTCCATCCAAGAACTTGACCCATCCTTGCTTTGGAGCTTGGTCTTCTCCCCTTATTCTTCTCCAAATTCGTGCTTCTTCTTCTCCTCTCTAGGGTTCAAACCCAAATCTTCCAAATACCCAAATCTCAACTCTCAAACTCTCCATTTTGAAGAAATCTAACATGAATCTCTTTAATCCTTCTCAAAGGGTGAAACCCTAGCTCTCCTCTCCTCTTTCTCCTTTCCCTTTCTCTTCTTTTCCTTCCCTCTTTCTCTATTTCTGCGTTCTGCTCGCTGAAACAACGTTTTTATACACCTCTGCAGCTGTGAATCGATTCACATCATAGTGTGAATCGATTCCCACAGTGTAAAAAGCGCCTGAATTGCAGTTTTAATGTGTGAATCGATTCCTGCATGCGAGTCCCAGTGGCCTGTCTTATGTGAATCGATTCCTGGCTTCTGTGAATCGATTCCCACTGCTAAAATTTGATGCCAAAGGAGTTTTAATGCTGTGAATCGATTCCTAAGCTATATGAATCGATTCACACTGCAGAAAAACCCAGAAAACTTAGTTCTAACACCAAACCTTGAGACTTTCTTCTCAAATTAACTTCCATAACTACAAATCAACACCTTTAACCATCTTAAGATTAAATCCAACTTATTCCTCAACTCAAACCCATTAACTTTCTTATCAAAACTTTGTGTAATTATATCCACTCACTTTGAAATCAAATTAAGCTTGGATACAATCACACAATTCTTCTCATAACTTATTCTCAACTTAGCTTAGAAATTTGGGGTGTTACACTACTACCCACCTTTTAAAAATTTTCGTCCTCGAAAATTACTGCATCCTTCATTGGAACTTCAACTACAACTTCCTTTCATAGCCCATTCCGTCCATTGGAAAACCTAGAAACGATTAACTCTCACAAAGCATTAATCGATAGAATACTCGCAATCGTGAATGACTCTAGGTATCCTCCGATTTGGTGGTAACTCACATCCTTAATAACTTCAAATCTTTTCCCCATGAGATAGGTTCTCACTTCCAGACTTCTTATGTGGAGTTAAGGGTGTAGGAACTTCTTAGCGTTGACAGCATGGAATGCGAACAGAGATTCACCTCCATGGAATCTCGTCCCCGAACCACGCCTTTCTTTCTTACCTCATCCTTCAGTATAATAAATTGGCTTTTGGTGCTTCCGCTGCGCAACTCTGATCTTACGTCTTTTCAAATGAATGAACTCCTTTCGTCTTATCTCCATCAGATGGAATACTTTACTTGCAGTCTGAGAGTTTAACTCTGGTGCTGTTCTATCTTTCGGTTGCTCTTGACTGTTAGAAATTGTTACGCTTGCTTTTCATCGTCTGCTACTCGCTTAGACATTCTGCCATAAGATAACCGGTGCTTCCTTTGTAATTCTGTAGTAACCCACAGTCTCGCATAGCCATCCTCATGAAATTGCCACACGACATTCTTAACTCGGTTCGGGTTTTCAACCCAACTGACGAGTCGCTTACTCATCATCCTACACATGTTGAAGGTAGGTTAAGAATGTGGAGAATTCTTTGAATTCATCTACACAATCCGCTGCAGACGTGCCTTTTGGTGTCAAGCGAGTGAATCTTTGCTCCTTCTACCTCTTCAGGCTCCTTGGAAGGTACTCTCCCAAAACAGCATCCAATACCATCGTCGGTGGTTTCATAACCCTTCGTTGGGCAACTATCTTATCAAAATAGAATTGTCACCTAGAGGTAACTAATACATACCTTGAACAACTTTCCATTCGCGACATTCACTCTTATGTTACCAATGGAAATCCTTCCTTAGATACCTTTTCCGCATCTTACGGAGTTGATACCCATATTTAGCTCACTATACTTGGTCTTGCAACCGACTTGGCCTAGGAAACTTGAAACTCTAGGGTTGCTCAACTCTTGGGAGGTATCCGTTGGTTAAACTGACTTGATTTTCATTAGTTGATTGCAAACTTTGTCTCACACGAGGTCTAAGCCTCACTTGGTTGGAGACTTAGCTTGCAAGTGGCTAATTAGAATCACATCAGACTCAACCTAACGACTTGACTCACAGTAACTTATAGTCTCAGATGTCCACCATCTTTACCCTTAAATAAACTTTACTACTGCTCTCCTTCGCTTGATGGTGTAACTCCCTTTCTTGATGCTACTGGAATTAAACTAGAACCCACACGGCTTCATCTGATAGCGGTGTAGATCGACGCGTTTAATAACCAATGGACCCAACAAGTATCCAGAAAATAAATCCTTGATATTCTTGGGAACAATCTACCTTATTGATCCTGTCTTATCCTCCTTACCCAATCTAAATCATTAGAAACCCTGGAAAGGATTAATCTCTATAGAGGAACTAATTGCTCAGGAAATTAAGTGATCTCATTACCCACCATGACTAAGTCTTATTCTAACTAATATTCTTACTTAGTTAAGGCAAAGTCTATAATTGGTCAATTGAATTCACTTTACGCACTGAACAATTAGATCGAACGTAGACATCAATAACTTTAGGTTTCCGCTGACTCAGCTTTTCTTGAAACTTCTATAGTTTGAAGACTACATCTCATCTAATCCTCTGAAGTTGGTTGTTCCTCTAAGGACACCGTTCCTTGAAGACTTAAGAGTTTTCTTTCTGCTTCACTAGGGCAAGATCATCCTTGAGGACCCATACTACCATTCGGGCGTTGTAGCATATCGCCTAACTCCATCTTGTTCCTTACCCTTACCATTACCACTTGGAACGCTAAGGTTCTCTCAGGGATCATCGTAGGATTTCCATCGACCTAGGATCCACTTATAATTGGCTAGGTTAACCAATCCTGCTGAAACAACAAGTGTTGAGACCCTAACCAATTAGAACCGACCATCCTACTCGATTGAAATCCTACAACTAAGAGCACTTACTGTTAACCACGAAGGGCACTTGAATTAACTTGGGAATCATCATAAGATCTCAATCATTCTAGGATCCATTCATAATGGATTAGGCGGAGCAACTTGATAGCATAACCAGTGTTGTAACCCTAACCGATTACAAATGCCCATCCTAAGTTGATCTGAAACTTCACAATTAAGACCCCTTACTTGCTCGTCATTTCCAATCACTTCCAGAGCGTCTCGGTTGACTATACATGAATTACACGCTTGCCTAGCCGAACCCTCACCACTATGGTTCCGACCACTCTTGAAACATTCCTTAACTCTTGATTTCGGAAGGTGGGAACTTGTTTCTCTTTTTCCGTATTCCGAAGGTCCTCACTTAATGAGAGCTCTTGCATCCGCTCCTTCCTTGTCTGCATCATCCTTATCCATCAAGCTTCATCAGAGTTCACGCTCCTATTCGGTCTCCTCCCTCATCCGCCACTCCATCTACTACATTCTTCGTATTACGGTATGGAGTATTAAGTTGATCAGGCTTAATATTCCATACTAAGCATAAGAATATGTAGAGAAGTTCTCGGACAAGGAAAATTCTCGCTAATCGCTTACAGTCAAACAAGGACTAAACTGACACTTCCTAAATCGAGTCTTTACTAAACTAGTGACTCACGATCCGATAAGATCGAACTAGGCTCTGATACCATAATGTAACACCCGCACCTCAACATAATTGAAAGTACGACAAATTACATTAAAGCACAGGAGTTACTAATAACTTACAGACTTGATTACAGTAATCCAAGTCATAAATCAAACTTAATTCATAAATCAAATGAATAGATTACAAATTATACATAACTTGGAATATAAAATTTCCACTTCAATATAAAACTAGCCTATGAGTCCCAAGCTTGGAGCTTCGGCTCACCGTCTTCGGTACCTGCTTATCTGAAACAAATAAAAGGAAAAGGGTGAGATTATAAATCTCAGTGAGCCCTTCACGGACTCCTCACCATTCTCTCGGAATATTCTAGGCTGAAAAGACTAGCTTAGGCATTTCAAACCTAGACATACTCTCTCTATGTACTATAAGGACTTGACCTGAACTTCTTGATCTCCCTAAGCTAAGACGCTTTAGAAGGTGCTAGCTTGAGTTAAAGACTGAGTATGTTATAGGATAGGGTAATCCTAGGACCAATATGCCACTTATCAACTCGTGATTAAACTAAACACATAAATGTATAGCAAACCCACATCAATCTTATAAATATCCATTCTTTAACCTATGCCTAGCACATCTTTGCTTTTCCCCATACTATTGGACTTTGCCTTATGTTCTATACCACAAATCCCAATCAACCTAGCTTGCTTATCCTTTAAGTGATCTAATCACAATGCTCATTACTATATAATAATTAAGCGACTAGGGGTGTGCTATCCAAGATTCCACACAACTAACTAAGCTAATTCCGAATACATATATATAAACACATACAAGGAATTCATTAACATTCATAAACTTAACATCACTTCACATATTATACCATTCATAGGAGATATATAATATGGTACTATTCTTGTAATGCATTTTGTGTTATTGGGCTGTGTCGTTGGCTTGATCCCTAGACCCCGATTACACACTTTCGAATGGTGGTTAGACGTCATAACCCTCCAGAGGCCCCACTTGGCTAACCAAACCGATCTACTCCTATAAATAGAGGAGTCTTGCCATGGACTTTAGCTTATGCATATGCTTATGCTTATGATTGTATGCATGTTCATAGAAATACAATCATTCTCATTACTTAACTATTCAAGGAAACTACAATCATTTCAATGAATCAAGCTTACACTAATAGTACCCCTTTTCATCTAATTATTCCAAATCATGGACACTAATTCACACATTCATCCTATCACATCCTTTTCCTAGGGTCCTTTCTTGACCTCTATGACTTAAGCTTATGGCTCTTTGACAAGCCTCACAATTCACCAAATTAATGGACAACACATACATTAACTCATCCCTTGAAACTCTATGGAATTATCAAGAGAAAAACATCAAACATACATTCAACTGTGGGGGGGTTGGGGGCAGTCGCCAACCTCTTTTAATCAAGCCCACTACACAATCATAACAATCATAACAATCATGACAATCATAACAATAATAACTCAACCTCTTATAGGTATTTAAAACCTAACGTGAACCTAGGGTTCATATGTTAATAAAGGAAGAGAAATTCCTATATGTGGGACTTATGGGTGCCCATCACCTAAGGGTTGAAGAAGTCACCTCTATTCTTCAAGACATTGAGCTAGGAAGGTTGAACTTTGGACTCTTTGCTCCTCTTCAAGTTTTTCCCTCTTTGCTCAACTTGGGGCTCCTCCAAATACTTCCCAAATCTTGATCTTCAACCTTCAATCTTCCTTCTCCATCCAAGAACTTGAACCATCCTTGCTGGAGCTTGGTCTTCTCCCCCTTATTCTTCTCCAAATTCGTGCTTCTTCTTCTCCTCTCTAGGGTTCAAACCCAAATCTTCCAAATACCCAAATCTCAACTCTCAAACTCTCCATTTTGAAGAAATCTAACATGAATCTCTTCAATCCTTCTCAAAGGGTGAAACCCTAGCTCTCCTCTCCTCTTTCTCCTTTCCCTTTCTCTTCTTTTCCTTCCCTCTTTCTCTATTTCTGCGTTCTGCTCGCTGAAACAGCGTTTTTATACACCTCTGCAGCTGTGAATCGATTCACAGCATAGTGTGAATCGATTCCCACAGTGTAAAAAGCGCCTGAATTGTAGTTTTAATGTGTGAATCGATTCCTGCATGCGAGTCCCAGTGGCCTGTCTTATGTGAATCGATTCCTGGCTTCTGTGAATCGATTCCCACTGCTAAAATTTGATGCCAAAGGAGTTTTAATGCTGTGAATCGATTCCTAAGCTATATGAATCGATTCACATTGCAGAAAAACCCAGAAAACTTAGTTCTAACACCAAACCTTGAGACTTTCTTCTCATATTAACTTCCATAACTACAAATCAACACCTTTAACCATCTTAAGATTAAATCCAACTTATTCCTCAACTCAAACCCATTAACTTTCTTATCAGAACTTTGTGTAATTATATCCACTCACTTTGAAATCAAATTAAGCTTGGATACAATCACACAATTCTTCTCATAACTTATTCTCAACTTAGCTTAGAAATTTGGGGTGTTACAGTAGGTATTGAAATCAAATCAAAGTCAACTAAAAGATAAGAGATAAGGCTACAACTTTATTGAAGGGAATTAAATCTAATTGAGTTGTTAGAGGGTTCGAAAATGAGAAATACGGTGACTGAAATGGTTAAACGTAGGAATAGAGGTACATCTAGATACTCCATCGGCTGAAAGAATGGTAAAACACATGGAACCCATCCCAAACGACTCTAAACATATCCTAATCATATACAACATGTCCTAATCTAGGAGGATAAAAATTTAGGCTGTTACAATTCTACCCCCTTAAAAGAATTTCGTCCTCAAAATTTCGACAAATCTTACGGCCTAATCTCCTACCCTAGGGTCCTCAAGGTTATTAGGCTACTTCCCTATTAGCCGTACTGAAAATTCCTGTGGTTATCATGGTAAGGTAATTAACCCGTACTAGTAACTATATCCATCTAACTATGATAGTCTATACCACTAACCTTATTTATCCACGTCGATTACCTTTTGCTTTGGTCACTGGCGATAAGTTATTGGGTGGCCATCCCTCCTACTTTTCTAGCCAAGTAACCAAAGCAACAACAATCAGACATGTCATTTACTAGCCCTTTTATAAGGATCTCTAATAGGGGCTTGAGTGTAAAAATGTTGGTACCTCACAATTACCCTCAAGCTCTATTAAAGTTCCTCCCTATTTGTCATTACCACAATTCCGTTGTGCTACTCTGATAATATATCTTGTAACTAACAGTACTACCCATATCCACCATCCACTATCTGCTACATAGTGTTTCCCCAAAGCTAACTCTCGTGGACTATTACCTAATCCAAAATGGGGAATCTAACGCCTCTAACGTAACAATCTAGTTCCTACTCAGTGCTAATAGTCAACTATGGTTCAGCCCACACTTCTACCCAGCACAACCCCAGAGCAACATTCAAAGCGAATGGGACGTGAAACAATTGGGCAACTGGGAATTCTCTCAACGCGGCATGTACCTTGAATGAGGTTCTCTAATTCAGCTACGTCTACTCCTGCGAGGGTGAAGACTCGGCCAGTGGACTTTATCTTGTTGGCTTGGGGCTTCTGAGGCGTACTCCCACTAGTTGGTTCAGATTTAACTCCCTTACAGTCTCTGTTGATATGGCCCTGCTTATGGCACTTGCAACCTATGACTTCAGTCTCCTGGCACTCACGAGTGTAGTGACCTTTACTACACTTCCGACTAGAAAACACTTCTTCAAAACAAAAAAAATCTCTCCTTGAATAGCTTCCAAGTGACAACAACTTCAACATTTCCCAAGCATTAGCGGGTGTCATCCCACCAATGTTCAGCTTCGTCGGTCAATTTGAACGTAGCGAATGCCACCTTCTGAGCATCCGTGCAAGTCGTCCCTCAGAACAATTTTCTCCATCCCACGAATCCAGTGTTATGCTCCTCCCGGATCGAACATCCCCTCATATCAATCAAGCTTTCAACAACGTCGATGACAACGAGGTTCCTCTTGTTCATCATCTCTTCTTACTTAGACAGTCAAGAAATGAATCAATTACTAAGTAAAGTCCTAAAATTTCATATCAACATCTATTCTAACATAGACAATCATATAAGAGTACACAAGGAATGCATAATAGACTCATACCACAGCCTGAGAATCAAGCCGAGCTCTGATACCACTAAATGTGACACCCTCTACCCCAGCATGGCATTTTAGCAATGTAATAAGAAAGAACATGGAATAAAATTTTGATCCAAGTAAAAACTTTTCATTTCAAATAAGGTAGAGTTGTCACTCTCAACTTGCAGAAATCAAACATAGTAAAAGAGGGAAAACATCAAAAAGATATAAACCCAAGGTTCCCCGATGTCACATTAATTCAGAGCTTCTCCTTAATTATTACATCGGAAAAATACAATAACTTGTTCAAAACAAAAATAAGTCTTCTATCTATTCCAACGAGCTATCACGACTACTCATCGGTATTAACATCCTCAACACCTGCAGTCTCATCATCTATACATACCCAATGGGATATGCATAGCCGCAAAAGGGGTTAGTCATCATAACCTCAAATAGTACATACAGTGAAGGAAATCAGTGAATAATGCGCAATATAATAATAATTCTAACAGCAGCGTCTGAACACCACATGCTACAGCACCAATCACAACATAAACATGTTACCATAACAACTAAATATCACACGCCACAACATCAACCACCACATTAAGATAACCCACAAAAACTAAGCAACTAGGCATATTATCATGCGAAATGATGTATTTGTAGGACCATAACTATATGCATGTGGATCCATTTATAACGAGGCTGGGATACCTTGCCCGTTTCGGAATACCATGTCCGTAATGCCACAATGATAACAAGACCGGGATACCATTCCCGCACGGGATACCTTGCCCGATTCTCCCCGATAACAGTAGGACCGGGATACCATGCCCGAACGGGATACCTTGCCCGATACGCCCCACTAACAGCAACAACAATGTCGACACCATGATGCATGAACATAACCAAATGCGGTGTCTAACAACAACAACTTTTATCGCAATATCCTCGATAGAATAACAACAACAACTTCAAGACACAAGTCAATACATCAACGAGTGCCTTCAATCAACAAGAAAATCAATCAACACCCTTAACCAACTTAGTTTAAGCACACAACACTTAAATTAATCATCAAATTAAATAATTATCCCCTCCAAGTTTTATCATGTTAACCATTCTTTAGACATCCTAGACAAGCCCTAGACATATAATATAGTCCATAAGACTCTGCCCAAAACACGAGAAACGACAAAACACGAAGAAGTTACACGGCGGCCATTACCCAGGCGCTGGCCGACAGAGGGGCGCTGGCACCTGACTGGCCCAAGAATTTAAGTTTCGCGGTCTCCACGCTTTCGGGAACCGTTAGGGGTACCGTTACGTCTTATAAATCATACTTGACACTAATCCAAAGTCCTTAGACCCATACTTATCTTCTATGAAATTATAAAACTCAAAAAGTGGTTCTTTAACTATTTAAGTTCAACACTTAATAATCTTTGACCGAAAATACTGCATAATCTACTTAGCCATTACTATTAGTACCCACCCTCATCTTAACACCTCAAAAATTCATTATCAAAACATAACCAACTCATGTATCAATTATTTTAGATGATTAATCCTAACTTAGTCCATTTTAACTTCATTTTTAGCCTCATAAGAATTCTGTTTTTAAAGTATAACACTACCTTCTAATTCCATACAACAACAACTAGTTGAGTTAGACAATTCAATAACTTGGACATGATATCAATATCAATACCAAGGCACAACAACACAAATCATATAGCATATCTTCAAGGTTTGTAAGATTCATGCCATCGCAATTTACAACAACAACCAAAACTCATAAATCCATGAACAACAAGGAGGTCATCAAGAATAACAATCATATAAACAGTCAAGACACAATCACCACACCAAATCCATCAATCCAATGAATTTATCACATCACGTTACAGTAAATATCACAAATCAAGGACCGTGATTGAAGGGTTCAAGTATTTTCCTATCACGGTGGTGATAGTACTCGTTTTTCGTTACCGCGCGAGGCGTAGGGGTCTTGGGACACCCCTATTGCTCACTTATGTTCCATACACTCACTAGATGAGAAATAACTACCCCCTTACCTTAAGATAATTTCGTGCTCCTAGAGTAGGGTGAGAGAACTCCAAGATTCTTCCTTCCTTAGTGACTTTCTTAACCGAAAACACAAGAGCAAAGGATATAAGAATGAGAAACCAGAATTTTGGAACCCTAAGATGATTAAAGGACTTATCCTCGATCAAGAAGGCTTACCTTAAACTAATCTCCTCAATGGATATAAGAGAATGACAATGATGTAATTGTATCGCACTATTAAGCAGTATAAATACTGCGCTTTGTAACCCTATTCAAATAATAAGAAAAATAGCCACACAGCTCCCGAAGACATAGGCACACTTTGCCGAACCTCGTTAAATCTCGTGCCCTTTACTTCTCTGCATGTGCGCGTGTGTTCGTTTGATTTATCTTTAGATTCCTGATTGCATGTGTTCCAACAATATGAGTACTCATATGTTTGAGCTTCAGGTTGCAATATTTGCGCCATGAACTATACATGGGAGGTATAGGACAACCATCATTCACCTAAATATACAAAGTGATTTTAAATATATAAGTTCATAATTTACATATACAAAGTGGCACTTCATCGCATGACCGATGCAAATCATACGTTGATGGGTTGGTGGGCGAACTCTAAGAGGAAAAATTGTATAGTATTGGCTGGCCGACAAAAAAACCAAGACCCTATTATATGCTGAAGCAATTAAAAACTCATGTCTAAAAATGTCATCCACTTTGATTCTGGTATGTTCCCAAAGCCGACACACCACAAGGCATCATATACATCATTTAGTCGTTTCTCACTACCGTAAAGCTAGATTTAATCATTCTTGTAGCTATTATGATCTCTCTGTAATTCTCAATGAATGGCGGCCCATTGGGACTCATGCGTATCAAGCAATGATGCAACTGAACGATAACCACATTTACGATCCGTATCCACATCAACAAAACAATCGATCCAGGGATGTACGAACTTGGGAAAGTATTCTATATATGGCACATTACTCTTTTGTTTATATAGGTGCACATAACTCTTCTGTTTAGATGAGAAATTGCTCTGCTGTTTACTTGGACATACGGATGTGTGCATAGCAAGTCGAGTAGATGTGTTATCATGCATTGATTCCATTACATCATCATGTTAAAAAATGGATGGATCACATTTAATTGACTTGTATAAATTACCTTTCTTCTTTGGTCCACATTTGGTTTTTAGCTTATTTAGAGGTAGGCGCGTTGAATTTGTATTTGACGAGGCTATTTCACGCATTTTATTCATAATAGTGATTTACCGGCATAATCAAATACCTCAAATATCTCCTGGATCACCTCCCACTCTTCTAATGACTATGAATCTGTACCAAAGAAATGATGGCACACAATTCATCATAAACCTATCAACCTGGCATGCATAGGGTATTTCGTGTGTTGTTCTAATTGAGCAACCACATGCATTACTGTCCACACCAACATACTTATTTGCTTGGTCCACTTCAGAAGCAATGAGATTAAGTACACTTTTGGAAACATAACCCGCAACTTCGCATATAAGGAATTATTGAACCTATGTTCCATTGTAATTATGCTCTACTGGAACGACATATATTTCGTTGTGCTACAGTATAATCGTGTTGTTCATGACATCCCAACAACCACACAAATCACCTTTGCTATTTTGGAGCAACCTCTTGAACCTCCCATGTGTAGATTCAACCTTGTCCAATCAATAATTAATGAATATAACAATACTATAGATTATAGTGATCACTAGTGTAAGTAATGAATAAATATGATGAAGTACTTGTTTGTAGTTGGGTTCCCAATGTTCATCACACTATCTGTCTAGGCCTTCACAAATTTGTCTTATATGGAATCAACACTGAATTAATCATGTTGTCAATGAGCTTCTTAAACTTTATGGACACTTGTTGTAAGATCAACATACGCTCTTCATATTAATCCTCAGATGAAGAATCCATGACGCTCTTCCATGTAGTCATGATGACACTGGCTTACTTATTTTCAATTTGCACTTAGCCAACACATTTTTGGATATATGAAATTGACACACTAAAAGTTTTGAACTCGGAAAAACAGTGGCAAATGCATTTGTTAATGCAAGGTCTCGGTTGGGAATATCATCAATAATCCACAACAACCCCTTTATATTCTCTAAAGCCCAAACAAAGTTGACATCCTGTTATGCATACATGTAAGCCCATGCTGTAGAAAATGTCATCTCAGTAACCGTCATACCAATAATCTCAAACAGTGCCAATCAATACTTGTTGGTTTTGTACATTAAATCAATTACCAAGACAACATGGAAAATGTTCAGTAATTTGATGTTCTCAGGATGTGTCCAGGACATGTCTCTGAGAACATCAGAGTCATCAAACAATTTCTGATCATACACATAGTTATCACGCACAAATAACTTCATTAGATGCTTCATTTCTATTTTGGAACTCCTTTGACCCCTCTTATATGCATCCCATCCCATTGATTGCAAACATGTTTGATAGTAATAAGATTATCAATGTTGCGATTTTTCAATGTGAAGAGTATGCTTCTGGGCTTTACCATATTCTTTGTCATATCATAACCAAAGACCTTTCTTCTCCACTTAGCTGACCTGCATATGGGTGACCGACTAAAGTTTCTGCCATCGAATGATTGTGTGTCTCATTCACTACATTAAGTTTCCAACCTTATCAGTGCTTAAAGGCCTTCTGCATAGTCTAAACGGGAAATCACGTTTTTTTGGTTATGGTATCCTTGCAAGCCAATGTATTCTTGTATTACCTATACTTTCTACTCCTTTCACAATCCATTACCAACATCGTCTTCCTTTCAGGTGCACCAATGTCTGACCTCGAAATGACAATGACAAATCATAACTTCTTCCCAATATCTGATGAGAGGGAAGATGGAGGATTAGAGAGCATAGGAAAGATGAAAAGAAGAGGGGGGAAGAAGTGGTGGGGGATTTTTTTTTTAAAAACGATCCGGAAGAGGGTAAAAACAAGAGCAATTCTATGGGCGTATTTAATAATTTCCTACAATTTATTCAGTAAACTACACAAGTGTCGGCCCAACAAAATAATGGGCCTAAAGCCAAAAATATGGTTGTTACTAATGGGCCTTACAAAAAATAAGCCTTCGATTGTCAGGGGACAAATCCAATACATTAACTTGATTTTATTGTTGACAAAAAAAGCATGATTTTATTGAAAAGTTTTTTTCGGTACATTAACCTAATTATTTGAGGTGATATTTTTTGGAATAACTAAAGACACCTCCCATTTTTGTTAATATGAACCTACCCCTTCGAAAGTTTATTTCCGAACAACATAATTTGTCCGAAAATAAATTTTCGGACAATAAAATGACACACATCCAGAAATAAACTTCCGGAGCATGGGTGCATGCTAGTAAAAATAGGGGTGTCTTTAGTTATTCCTACTTTTTTTGCCTTTGATTGTCTTTATTCATGGACCAATCCGATACAAAAAAGCCAGTACCAAACTTCTCCGAGTGAATCACTAATTTAGTCTTTGAAATTATAGGTGTTTAGCAATTTGATCCCTAAAATTAACAAAATATTGAAATGATATCTGGAATTGAGAATTCTCGATCGCATTAGTCCATCCCAGACAACTTCGTAAACTAAATTGATCAATCCAAAAAGACTAATGTGATCGAGAATTTTCAATTTCAAATATTCTTTTGAAATTTCATTAATTTTCGGAACCAAATTGACTTACACTTATAATTTTAGAGAATAAATTAGTGGTTCACTCGACCTTTTTATTTGAGACGAAACTATTTAGGTGATAGGCCTAAAACAAGGGCTTGTGGATTCTTCCCATGGAGTCGGCCTGACTACACCTTGTGGTTGTTTAAAAGTGACTATAATATTTTTACCAAGCCATCACTTAATAATATGGAAAGGTGGACGATTTTGTAGGTGTGTATGTAAAATCGCTCATTTAGATTGCATAAAAGAATTGTTTATTTGGATCACAATTCACAACCTTCTGAAGCATAAGATGTACTGCAGAAAACAAAGCACAGGGTTGAGTATCATTGATAACACAAAAAAGGAAAGAAGAAACTCACAATTTAGATTTTGTCAACCACAAATGACAAATTACAAATTGTTAGAATTTGCTTTTGTTTTTTTATGGCTACCCCTCTTCTAATTTTCAACAATATTAACATTAACATTAACATGAAACTGAAATACATAAAACATTATGCAACCAAGTTACAAACCTAAATAAACCTTTCATCCAAGTTTCTCACGTATGATTCCTTCAAGTGACCCAACAAGTCCCACAACTGTGACAAGAAAGCAAACAAAGCTAAATGTCCTGAGAACAATCCATTTTCTAGTCCAAGCTCCAATTTTCTGCTGTACAAAGTACATCTCAACTGGGAAATATATAGCCAATGGCCAGAAGTTTATGGCTCCTAACACTCCTAGAACTTGGTTGAAGTATGGAAACAAAATTGCAAGTCCAGTTGTTGATATCACATAGGCTGTTCTAAAACAGAACCTGAAAAGATTTAGCTGAAAACCTGGCAACAAAGGCAGTTTCACTTTGTAGAACTTGTTCACAAAGCCACTGTTGGGGAATTTTTTAGCACACCATCTATCAACAGCACTATATATTGGCTGACAGAAAATCTGAAGAGAAAAACCATATAGAAGAAGCACAAATATTAGTAGATTGGTAACATGAAAAGAAACATTCACATGTAACTTTAGCATATTGCTACTAAAACAATTTCACTACAGGTAACTTGAGCTAGGGGAAGTTACTTTATTATAGGTTAATTGGTTGGCTTTCTCTTTTGGATCTTTACTGATCGGAAAGAAAGAAAGCAATATATTTTACAACTTGTTGCATGTCTGACAAAGAGCTATTAAAATGGACAATTATGTTGCTGCTTCAAAGGTGGTTCTGCAAACATGTTTTAGTCATGTGACAGCAGAACTATTTTGCATTTTAAATCCCTTGTGATATATTGATTTATTATTCTCTTCTATTCTGTTAATATAATTTGAATGTACACTAATTGATATTCAGCTAATTCAAAAAGCACTCCTTATGAACAATCACAGTTCATGGTTTTATTGTAAAACATAGTAACTTTTTATTAGTAACACTGGTACCTGATATCCTCCCACCAAATGAAGAATAATGCAAGCATTAGCAAGGTCAACAAGCCAGAAAGGCTCATAAAACCCAAACCCTGTTAAGAGATTTCCTGGTGTATCATTTCCAAAAGCTGCATACCCAAAGCATCCACAAAAGAGGTAGAAGAATGTTGTAATGAAGATTGCAATCATGGAGGCTTTTTTCATGGCTTGATTCTCTGGTGGTGGAGACTTTAGAGTGTCCTTTGTTCAACAAAATTCAATACTTTGTTTCAGATATAAGTTTTTTTTTTCCCATTTACTTTTTGTCTGCCCCCAATTTGAATATGAAATGTTAAGGTACCTGTATCTCAATAAGGATAATTGAGTATGGATAGGCAAAGGCAATGTCCCCAAGTGCTTGGAAGACTAACCAGATTTTGTCAGCAATTTTACCAGTTGGTACTCCTGTTAGGTTCCCCATAATTCTTCCATTTTCTGCAAGTGTAACAAAAATCCTATGAACCATTTTCTCATTTTCAGCTCTATTCTTCTAAGGAAATATATCATAAAATATTTGTTTTCTTCATTCATTATTCAGCATACCAATTTTTGTGACCTTCATTGTTTTAACAATATAGTAGGTCGGTATGGTTTCAGGATAATAAGGGCCCGTTTATGTTGGGAAAATGTTTTCTGTTTTCATTTCTTATTTTTATTTTTAATTTATTTTCGGTGTTTCTCCTACTAATATTTGTAAAAAACAGGAAATAGATTAAAAACAAGGTGACAGTTTTGTAATTAAAAGTGAAAATAGGAAATCAAAAGATAATAATGTTTTCTCAAAGTAAACGGACCTTGATATTTTACTTATTATGATCCCATTGCTTTAATCATTAGAAAGCTTGAAATTCATAAACAAACTGAATCTTAAATAGATAGCAAATGAATGGAAACAAAAATTACCTATGACTGTTGCTATGCCAAGTCCTAGTCCAATGAAAGAGTATGTAAAGGACATAATTGCAGCAACAACTGAAACCCATGCCATGTTATGGAGATCTGGTATGAATGACATTACAATCTGAACAACTCCAAACATCACCATATACAAATTGCCCCCATTACTACAAGGAACATGATGCCCTTCCTCATGATAACAATTTGCTCTCATAATAGCCCTGTATTAGTAAAATATCCATGAGTTATTAGCTTATGGACAAAAAAATTAATATAAAATAAAATAAAATCAGCAAGCACTCTCTCTAATAAAGAATAGAAACAGATGCAAGTGATGAAGCACATGTTCAGACAAAGAGTAAAATAGTATAGGGAGAAAGAGGTGTTTAACAGAAGAAGCACCTCAGACTATTTGCTGTAGTAATCACATAAGCAATACTAGTGCCATACAAGGTCAAAAATTGAAGGAAACCAGCCAAACATGTCCTTTTCTTACCTGAACCAACACCAAATGAAATTAGAGGTTATAGTGATGGTGGTAGTTCAAGAAAAGTATATCAATGTCTGGTTACAGTTATTGTACAAAGAGAATGTGGAAGAGTTTACTACCAAGATTGACTCTAACAGCATCCATGTAAGAGTAGTTTCTTTTCCCATTGACAGGATCAGGATATCTATAACAATCAGACAAGAGGAATGAAGAAATGTAGGTGATAATTGCAAAACAAAGTATGGCAAATGGTCCTCCAATCCATCCTAATTGGGAAGTACTCCATGCAAGAGACAGAACACCAGAACCAATAACTGCAGTGATGATATGAGCCACAGCGCCCCTTAAAGTTCCTGGCAGAATTGATAATAAAATTTCAGGATTCAAGTTCAAGGATATGAAAATGGATAAATTATGGTGCTAGAGATAAATTTTACCAGTTCTTCTGGCATGTCCGTCATCATCAAAAGCACCTGAAGCAGTTGTAGTTATTTGGAGAGAGTTTTTCACATCCATCTTTATCCAACCATCCAACTCAATGGAGTTTACTCAATATGTTAATGACCTTGATTTCAATGTAGTTATAGGCTAGTGGGGAATAGGTACAACAGGATGTTAAGGCTGAAGCAGCTTCTTTGAAGAAAACTACATGAAGCTGCATGAGGTGAGATTATGAGCTGAGTGTTATATTATTTATGACCTTCCAAATAATTGAGGAATCAGCTGTCATGCTCACCATGAAAGTTACTTTGACTGTATGGTCGAAACAGTGAAAAAAGGGATTCAATATATCTATGTACCAAAGGTAAGTGGGTGGCTGTGGTGCAGTCTCCAAAAATGTGTCTTTGAAAACCACATGCGTCTGACATTTGGAAATGTAAGCATCCCAGTCGTTTCAGATGGCACTTTGTATAGCAAAATATCTTAGGTTCTTGTAGTTTACTGTAATGACAAGTTCCCTAAAAGGAGAGAAAAGTTCATCAAAAAAAATAATGGAGAGTAAAAAAACACAGATACACCCATATATAAGGAGGATCCCCAATGCTATTCATCGCGAGGAAAAAAGATCGCGACGATTATGAATGGCTAGGTGTCAGAAACTAAATATCCAAATTCGCCCCTCACAAATATTAAATCCTAAAAAATAAAAAATATCAATTTTATTATTAAAAATATTAAACGTGGGTCAAATTAGTCTCCAATAAAAAATAAAATATCTCTAAAAATTATCTTAAAAAAACCAAATTTAATCTGCATTTGAGATTTTTAAATACTAAATTGATATTTTTTATTTTTTATAATTAAATTGATCTCTTTAATTTTTATAAGAAAATATTCCCTCAAAATCACGGTGAAAATAGAAAAATACGTACCTTCATAATATTTCACAAGATATTTTCTCGCGATGGGAAGCATTTATATAAAAATAGAAAGTTTGGTCCCTTTTCTTTGCATAACTGCAAAGTTTTTTCCATGGACCCACTGATTTTTTATGACTTATTTTTTTCTCCCCAGTTTTATTACACAATCCAAACGAAAGAAGGAGTTGTATGTATGGATTTTCATTACAAACGCAAGTTTGGGTCTAACGGTACATTTATCCCAAAAAAAACTCTATAGATACTTCTGATTTAAATTTAGACAAAGGGTAATAAGTACTCTTAGGACACTAGTTTTTTTTTAAGAGCAAATAAAAAGTAAGGTGTCTCGTTAAAACATTCTGATACAAAACCCTTCTTAAGGAAAAAACATCTAGAAGGAAAAAGAGTACTCCTCCCTATATTTATTCAAAAAAAGATAAAAAAAGGAATACAAACTAAAACATAAGGGGACTAGACCAAGACCCATGAAAACCAATAAAACATCAAGGGTGCACATGAACAAGCCCTTATAGCAACAACTATCTGAAACAAAAATTAGGAAGACCTATCTTATTACGGAAAAAATCTTCACTAATATTAGTTGGAATAGTATCTCACCGATGAAAATCGTAGAAAGAAAAACCTAAAGAAGCAATCTTATTTGCACAAGTATTACTTTAACGGTAAATATGTGTAACCTTGAAGCACATCGTTTTCACCAGTTGTAAGCAATTCTCCCAACGGTTCCGAAGTTGCCAAGGCACAATCGAAGAGGATTGAAAAGCAAGGATAATTAATTGTGAGTCACATTCTAGCCAGAACTTACGCCACCACTTAGCATATGTCATCTCAACAGCAATCATAGCACCTATCAACTCAGCATGAAGTGCATCTGTGATACCCAAATTCATAGAAAAACAACCTAAAGTAGCTGCACTTCTATCTCTAAAAATGCCCTCACATGATGCATAACTAGGGGCTCCTTTAGCAGCCCCATCAACATTACATTTAATCCAATAACAGGGGGAGGGACCCACATAACTTCAATGATTTTAGGCGCTTTAGTAGGCTTTGCATCCACAGAAAATGTTTTTAGTAAAATAAATTCACGCATAGAAGGAGAAACATAGCCACTGCTCGTATGGCCGGTCAGAGAAACACTAGCAGAGATTAAATTAATAGCTGCCTGATATACGCTTATTATCAAATCGGAGACTATTCCTACACTTCCAAATCACCCAAAAAATGTTTGTTATAACAGACAATAACACATCAAGAGCTTGCGATGACCAATGCCTATTACAAATATCCAGGATGGAAACAATAGAGCTAGAATCAACTGAAATATCAATTAAATAACTCAGCCAGGTCCAAAACAATTGAGCAATTAAGAATACTCACAAAAGACATGGAGAGTTGATTATGCCGCCTGTCCACAAAGACTACACATGGAAACAACTACGCAACCTTTTTTCCAAATGTTTTCATCTGTAAGAAGCCTATTATGAAGAGACCTCCATACAATAAAAGTTTTGGAGGGAGGGATTGATGAAGTCCATATTCTCTTAGCCCAAGGAATTTGAGGTCCAGCCGGTCGACAGAATAAATAGGCATCTTTAAAAGTAAGCTCACTAGAAACCGTAGGACTCCAGACTCTTTTATCTCTAGATTCAAAAGATGGAATAGTAGTGTGTCTGAGTACCACCAGAAGGCCTGGAAACAGCTGAATCAATTGATCCGGAACACGCCAACTACCATCAATAATAAAGCTTTTCACCTTGGCAGTAAGAAGAGCACGTTGGGAATCTGGAATTTGGAAAAAATCTACTAAAGGGATATTTGACCAATTATTCGTCCAAAACATAATATCAGAACCATCACCAAGCTTCCATTTTGCTTTCTCCTGAATAACTGACAATTTAGTTTTAATGACCTACCAAATAGATGAGGGGATGGAATAAGAAATACGAGCATTTTTCCGGAGCACTCTATCCCGCAATAAAACCGCCCATTGGGTATTAGAGTTATAAAACTCCCAACTAAGCCTAAGAGCAGCTGCATCATTAACATCGCTGAGGGATCTAATACCAAGACCTCCCTCACAATAAGGAGTGCAAACTTTATGCCATGCTATAGTAACAATATTCTTGGTATTTACATCACCTGACCAAATAAAATTTATAATCCAACGATCCACATCATTAAGCAATGAAACTGGGCAAGAATAAACCAAAAAACTATAAAGCATCATACCATTGATAACACTTTTCATAAGTTGCACTCTACCATCAATAGATAATAACGAAGCTTTCCAAGCTGCCAATTTTGATTTAATTCTGTCAGCTATAGGTTGAAGATAAACCTTCTTAGGCTTTCCTTTAAAGATCAGAATCCCAAGATAAGTGAACGAAATAGTCCCAATTTGAAAACCCAACAACTGAGCAATAAGACTCTTCCTCATATCAGAAATAGCTCCAGGGTAAAAAGTAGACTTCTAGAAATTAATTATCTGACCAGAAACCAAACCATACCGATGAAATAAATCGATGAGAGCATTTAAATTATGTTGTGTACCTTTGCAAAACAACATGACATCATCAACATACATCACATGGGAAAGCACAGTTGTACTCCTAGGATCAGTCATCAAAATTAGATTACCATCCTGCACTAACTTAGTAATACCTCTATTAAGAACCTCCTCAGCCAAAAAAAGAGCAGCGGGGATAAAGGATCACTTTGCCTGACCCCGCTTTTACAAGAAAAATATCCAGCAGCCTTACCATTCACCAAAATTGACAACTTTGCTGAGTGTAAAATAACCTCCACCCATTTGTAAAGTCTTTAGCAGAAAACGCCAATCAATAGTATCAAAAGCTTTAGTAATATCAATTTTTAAAGCCAAATTACCCCCAAAAGTTTTTGCATTCAGCAAATTAACAGCTTCCGATGTTAGACAAATACAATCTGTAATTTGTCTACCTTTTACAAAACCATGTTAAGCTGGAGATATAATTTTGGGAGCAACATTTGATAACCTGTCCACTAAGACCTTTGTAATGATCTTGAACTTAAAATTTGCCTGAGCAATGGGCCTGAATTGTTCCACTTTATCTGCATGAAGAACCTTTGGGACTAACACAACAGCATTAGAATTCCAATTAGGCATAACCCAGCTAGTTTGAAAAAATTGAAGAACCGCTGCATATACATCGCTGCCCACAACATCCCAATATTTTTTATAAAAGAAATCCCTAAGCCCATCTGGACCTGGGGCATCATCTGCATTCATAGAAAAAACTGCTTGTCTCACCTCATCAACTGAAGGCAAGGAAGTAAGTGTACGGTTATCCTCTACAGCAACAATATTTGGAATAACCTCCTTAACCAGACCATTATCTTCACAAGAATTTTGAGAACTAAAAATGCCATCAAAATATGAAATAAAGCGGTTCTGAATCTCTGCTGCATCACGAATCAAAATATCATTATGATTAAGAACCGAAATATTCTTAGTAGCATACCTGACTTTGACCATTTTATGAAAATACTCTGTGTTCCTATCTCCATTCACATGCCATTTTAAATTAGCCTTTTGCTGCCAAAATTCTTCCTGATAATGAAGAGCATTCTCTAAATCAAGTTAAGCTAATTTTTCTTTCGCCATAAGCTCATCAGAATAACCCACAGTGTCAATTTCAGTTTGTATCAGATTTAGTGCAATCTCTGCCGATTTAACTTTTAAATTAACATCACCAAAGACATTAGCATTCCAATATTTAAGCTTAATCTTTAGAGCTTTGAGCTTTTGAGATAAGATAAACATTGGACAACCAGTAAAGATTTGACCCCATACCTCTTTGACAATGTCAACACAACCAGGATGCGAAGCCCACATTTTCATATATCTAAAAGAGGATTGAAATCTCAGTATATCCTTATTTACATCAAGCAACAAAGGAAAATGATCTGACTTACTTTTTGTGAGTGTGCAGCAAGAAATAGAAGACCAAAAATTAATCCAAGCATCATTACAGATGGCTCTGTCAAGGCGCTTTTCAGTAAAAGCAGTTCCCTTTCTACCATTACTCCAAGTAGAATGCGCTCCCCTTGTAGGTAAATGAATGAGATTATTATGATCCGACCAATCCTAAAAGTCCTCAGAAGGAATTCTAGGAGGTGTTCCACTACCTCTATATTCATGAGCTCCAAGAACAACATTAAAATCACCAAAAAAACACCATGGCAAATCATGAGTAGCTTGTAAATCATTTAAGTCCCTCCAAAGCTATCTTCTACTAATATAATCCGTTGAGGCATAAATAGCACATATCCCAAAAGGTTGACCATCTTGATCAATTGTAAATGCTACCATTTTATCAGAATTAAAAACCACAATGGGAGAATAGATACTACTACAAGCACACCACAGATTAGATTGCTGATGGCCACAATTATTCAATGTAAAAATACTGAGACTGAGTCTATTCCAAAAATGATGCGACAGATTTGCAACATTCATCCAAGGTTCAGCCAAAAAAAGAAAATCCGGAAGATGAAAGTTGACTAACCTCTTAATTGCCAACCTCTTAGAAGGGTTGGCAAGACCTCTTACATTCCAATATAGAAATTTCATTAGGAAGGTTTTTTAGACCCCCTAGCACGGGTTTTATATCCAGAAGTTTTAACTGCTTGTACATTTTTTTCCTCATTTTCTTTTTTGTTGATTTGGATACAACTTCTTCAAAATCATCTTTAGCCGGAGTAATAGTATCCTCAGTAAAGTCATCGTCATTTTCAGCTAGATCTGCCTAGTTACTATTTAACACTTGTATATCATGACTCACATCATCATGAACATCATCCTCATCATGTATAATTATAACTTTGCTACGATCAAGAGGTGAAACCAAAGTTGTGTGTTGCTGCGACTTGTTCTGATCATTTGATGGTGAAATATGTTGTTAATTATTCCTTGTAGCCAATGCTGTAAAACTTTTAACCAACGCCGTAAAACCATTGGAAGTTTGGACCTGCTGTTTTCCACTGTAATACCTGTTGGTGTCACTATAGCAACATTTGCTTCAAATGTATGAGTATTACAATTTCCTTGCTAAAAATTAGTAGTATACCCACATAATGGGTTTATATCTGCCTCAAACAAAACATCATCAACTGGAATATTATTAATACCCTTAAAATCATTTTTTCCTCGAATCTTTGTCACTGTAATGCCCTTATCAAATTGCCTATTATCTTCAACCACCTCATTTCCTTTATCCTCAGCATGTTGAGTGGTTTTGTCAGTCACCTTGGGGACTGCTTTTGGCACATACTTCATCTGAGTCTTTACATGTCGTTGTTAACAATATTTTGGGAGTGATACTGTCCTTTAACCAACCTGCATCCAGAAGCATCATGGCCAATGGTGTGACAGATAGTGCAAAAATGAGGCAAACGCTCATATTCAGGCTCCACAAAAAAAGCATGTCCATCTCTCTCAACCAGCAATCTATCCCGCAATTGGTTCTTGAGATCTAAATCAACCAAAGCCTAGCAAAATGAAAGAAGGTTCACTTTTTAGTAGCATCATCAATAGCTATTGGGGTCCCGAGAGCGCCACCAATTTCAAATAAAACACGTGGACGCCAATTTTCCCTTGGCAGACCATGGATACGGATCCAAACTTGCGTGTTTGTTTGTTTGACAAGGTGGGGATTGAAGTCCGGAGTCCAACCAAATACACGCAAAACACCTGGGTTAAGGTTCCAAGACCCAATTGATCTCAGATTTCGCTTATCATCCAATGAGGTAAAACTGAATTCATAGAATCCTCTCCCCAAAGATACCATGTTCCATGTACCGGTAGTCTTCCACAACTTTGATATTTTTAACTTCAGCTCAGCTATCCGCAATGGACTATCCCTTTTTTGCAGTGTTAAAAGACTATGTAGCAAGTTTGCGTATTCAGCTAAACCAGATTGGTATTCAAATTCTTTGATTTTAATCGCCAAATCATCTCCCTTGATGAAAGGATGGGGCAAGTTTGAAATCGGAATATCACAGGCATTAAACATCACTGCAGCAAAAGTTTTTTTCTGACCCAATGAAATAGTTGTTTTGGTTGCATGATCTTGACCCCCATTGACTGAATCATGAGCAGAGGAATTTTTTTTCTCCGTGAAATGTTGACAACGGCGCACCTGGAACAGAGTTGTTCTCAATTGTGACAGAAACATCTCGTGCAGAAGTAACCAAGCCACTGTTCGCCGCATTAAGAACATGCCCTGTTTCGAAAATCACCACCGCACCATGGGAAGGAGGCGTCATCTTGGAAGGCGATGGAGCAAGACAGCTCCACGGTAAGTCTCGCATGACGGAGAGAGGCCCCAATGACGATGCGCTGTAGACCAAGGTAGCACACCAGAGGACGTGCAGAGCTGGCAAAAGGAAATGCACAACGCGCAAGAAATGTGTTGGAAGTTGTGTATTCATTTTTTTGAAAGTTAAAAAGTTGTATTTTCCAATACAAAATTTCTATATTTGGATTCCTTAACTAGTGTCCTTAGGGCATTTATTAGCAAGACCCTTTAAATTAACAGTTGCAATTTGCCAACAAAAAACCAAACATACACAAACGTTTGCAATTCCAACGTGCCAAATAAACGATGCGTTAAGCCTCTTACGTCTAGCATCTTTCTACTCAATGAAGTGATGAAAAAGTAGAATTGCGTTCACATTACAAAGAGTCACATCTTGTGCTAAAGGTGACCTCAATGTGATTGAATGGAAAGATTAGTGCATTTTCAAGTTAGAACCTATTGGAAAAATGGACAATGTGTCGAGTCACATCTCCTGAACCATACTCATTTTAGTCCTTAATAATTGGACAATATAAAAACTAATTCCAACATAAGGCTTTGTCTATCGTGCGTAAGTGATGCGGGTCATGTACAATACATAAGAGAAATTAGGCAGCAATAACAAGGCAAAGAACAATAAAAAAGGAAGTTTCAACAATTTTAAAATTAACTACAAGTCCCTGATTTGTTTCGAAATCATCAAAATTACCCCACATTTCTCACTTTTACTCTCTCCTAAACCCTACTTCGAACTTCATGAAGCCCCATGTCGCCCCTGCCGGCTACCGCAAGAGCGACACAGTGCCACCCTGTTGCCAATTAACTACGGCATCCAATACACAGGCATATGCAGCAACAACACCCTCCTCCCACATTCGGTTGTCATCCTTCCTCGGTGTTAAAACCCTAATTGTAACCTACAACAAGAAGACGACGATGCATAATAGAAGGTTGTAGCAGCTTGTGGGGCTAGGCGGAGTGGGAGACGACAAGGAGGTTTCAAGGCAGAGCTGAGAGCGCGATGATTTGGTAATTGCGAGCAGCGGCGAGAGGAGCTCTTAAATGGAGTTCATGAAGGAAAAATAGTCTCGAGAGTGAGGGAGTTCACGATGGCATGATAGTCACTTGTGCAGTGGTTCGTTGTCGGTGAGTGGTGGCCGCTAGTTATGAGTGCAATGCTTTGGACTTCGGGGGTGGTTTACCTGCATAAGAAGGGGAGACAATGGCTTGGTGGATCTGTGGCCTCTCAAGATGGCAAGACATGGTTGGAGCTTGAACGGTAGCGATCAAGTAGTGAAGACGAGATCGGAGATCTACGGCAGGGGTATGGTTGTCGTAGCGATTCGAACGCACAAATGTCGGTGAAGCTTGTATGCAAAGGGTATCACTGAACAATTCTGAATCCCAAAAGGAAGAGAACTTTGAGCGAAACAATAACACCCCGGATGAGAAATTGAGAACGAAACCAGAAAAAGGAAATTGGGGTTTTAACCTGGAGGTTGAGGAATAGGTTGAGATTCGCAAAGGGTGATTGTCGCTGGCGTTGAAGTGGCAATGAGTGTCTGGCAAAGGACATAAGTCACCATCAGAGAGAAAAGGAAAGATAGCATGTGGCTCGATGGATGCAAGTTTGAGAGCATGTGAGAAAGATGAAAGATGAAGTCATTTGAATTAATAATTTTTTGCTAAAATAGACCTTCGTATTATGCATGACCCATCAAAACATTCTTACTTACATCTCATGTATTGTGCATGACATATATATCTCATGCACGATAACAGCTGCCCCAACATAAATAAATATTATAAAACTAAAATAAAATTACAAAGACCAAAAGTAAGTTTCCTTATGTTTTAAATACTAAAAACAAACAAAAAATTTTATGGAAACTAAAAGCAAAATTTGGTTTATTAGTAAGAACGAAAAAGTTATTTTAATCTTGAATTTATTACACTTCAAAAGCATTTTATGACTATTGCATGTCAGTAGGAATTAGTGTTGAACACCCAATTGCACATGTTCATACTCAAAATGGTTTAGCTGAATCTTTCATTAAACGTTTACAACTTATTGCTAGATCCATGCTTATGAAATCAAAGCTTCCTGCATCTGCTTGAGGACATGCTATTGTGCATGCTGCATCTTTGATTCGCATCCAACCATCTGCATATCACAAGTTTTCACCTTTACAACTTATTTTTTGCCAACAACCTGATATATCTCATCTTAAAATTTTTGGTTGTGTTGTATATGTACCTATTGCACCCACTCAGCGAACTAAAATGGGTCCACAAAGACGCCTTGGAATCTATGTTGGTTTTGATTCTCCATCTATCATTAGATATCTAGAACCATTAACAGGGGATCATTTTAGAGCAAGATTCTTAGATTGTCAATTTGATGAATCTGTATTCCCCCTATTAGGGGAAGAAAATGGTAAAGGAATACAAGTGCAAGAAGTTTGTTGAAACACACCAAAGTTATCCATGTTGGATACACGCACAAATCAATGTGAACTTGAAGTTCAAAGAATAGTTCATTTGCAAAATGTTGCAAACCAATTGCCAGATACTTTTACAAACACCCAAAAGGTCACTAAATCACATGTGTCAGCTGCAAATGCTCCTAGACGGTTGGTTGTCCCTGAAGGACATCCTGCAGGTATGGCAGCTAATGAATGCAAAGCACGCCAGAAGCGTGGTAGACCTATTGGGGATAAGGATACTGTTCCCCGTAAGAAAAGGGGAGTAAGAGAATTGCAAAGTGACACTCCAGAAGAGGTCAACATGAACATAGATCAACAACCCCATATTTCTAAAGAGGTAACCCCAGAAGTGGTCCTGATAGCGGAAAATCTTGAGATCTCATTAACATCCGGAGATATGAAAGAAAGGAATAAAGTTGTTGTTGATAATGTGTTTTCATATGCAGTTGCTTCTGATATAATAAACGATAATGAGTCTGAGCCTCAAACTATGGAAGAATGTCGACATCGAAATGATTGGCCAAAATAGAAAGAGGTGATACAAGCTGAGTTAGACTCATTAGCCAAGCATAAAGTATTTGGACCAGTAGTCCAGACACTCGAAGATGTCAAACCCGTTGGATATAAGTGGCTTTTTGTACGTAAAAGAAACGAATTGAATGAAATTGTGAGATACAAGGCACAACTTGTAGTGCAAGGTTTCTCACAAAGGCCGGGTATAGATTATGAAGAGATATATTCCCCGGTTATGGATGCAGTCACTTTTAGATTTTTGATTAGTTTGACAGTCTCTGAAGGACTGGACATACGTCTAATGGACATAGTGACAACTTACTTAAATGGGTCATCGGAAAGTGACATGTATATGAAAATTCCTGAAGGATTTAAGATGTCTGAAGTACTCTGTTAAATTACAAAGATCCTTATATAGATTAAAGCAACCAGGACGTATATGGTACACTCGTTTGAGTGAATATCTATTGAAAAACAAGTATTAGAATAATCCTGTTTGCCCCCGTGTTTTCATCAAGAAAACGAATTATGGACTTGCCATAGTAGCAGTCTATGTTGATGATTTAAATATAATAGGGGCAAAAGATATCTCTAAGACTGTAGAATACTAAAAAGTGAATTTCAAATTAAGGATCTTGGAAGGACAAAATTTTTCTTGGTTTTCAAGTTGAACATTTCACAAGTGGAATATTTGTTCATCAAGCTTCTTACATTGAAAAGGTTTTGAAACAATTTTATATGGACAAAGCTTATCCATTAAGCACTCCAATGGTCGTTCGTTCATTTGATGTGAAAAAAATCCTTTCCGTCCACAAAAAGATGATGAAGAAATTCTTGGTCCCAAAGTACCGTATCTTAGTGCTATTGGAGCACTTTTGTACCTTGCAAATAGCACCAGACCTGACATAGCATTTGCAGTAAACTTGTTAGCAAGGTTTAGTTCGGAACCAACTCGAAGACATTGAAATGGAGTCAAACAAGTCATTCGTTACCTCCGTGGTACATCTGATATGAGTTTATTTTACGCAAGTGGAGTAAAGTCAGAGTTGGTAGGATATACTGATACTGGATACCTTTCTGATCCTCTTAAAGCCCGATCACAAACAGATTATGTCTTCACGTATGGAGAAACTGCTATATCTTGGAGATCTGTGAAGCAAACGATCACTGCCATCTCATCAAATCATTCAGAAATACTAGCTATTCATGAAGCAAGTCAAGAGTGCATATGGCTAAGAACCATGACCCAGTATGTTAGAGGAGCATGCGGATTGTGAAAGAAAATGACAAACCAACCACATTGTATGAAGAGAATGCAGCGTGTATTGCACAAAGTAAAGGTGGCTACATAAAGGGTGATAGAACGAAACACATTTCACCAAAATTTTTCTATACTCATGAACTCCAAAAGAAAGGGGATGTTGATGTTTGCAAAATTTGTTCAAGGGACAACCCAGCAGATCTATTCACAAAGCCCTTCCACTTCAACTTTCAAGAAGCACATGCACAACAAGGGAATGCGCCAAATTTCTTTCTTGAGAGGAAGTGTATTACTGTGAATATGTACTCTTTTTCCTTCGCTAAGTTTTTATCCCACTGGGTTTTCTTAGCAAGGTTTTAACGAGGCATATTCATGGTGTATAGTCATCCAATGGGAGTGTTGTAAATATATGTATTTATGGATGATTATCTATCATATCTTAGAATATTATATGATTGCTCCTCATTTATTATTCTCTGATTTGGCTCATGAATTGAGAGTCAAATACATCTATAAATAGGAGCATTAGATTTGTCATTCGTTACACTTTTTGGAGAAGATTACTAATACAAATATCAGAGCTGGTTCTTGAAGAACTATCCTACGAATCCTAGTTCCTGAAGAACTAGTCATTGGCTTCATATTTCTATCGTCTCCTTCTTCTTATTTTCTGTTCTTTTTAAAACACCATTGAATTTATTATTTAAAAAAGTTTTATTTTTATTAAAAAATATTAATCTCATTTTAGGTAAAAATTTGATTTTGTATTGTTAATCAATTTAATGATTATATAGTATAGATATTGACTACTCACGTTTTAAAATAATTATATAGATATTGAATTTCACCGATCGAACCGTCAAATTGAAAGCTCTTATTGAGTAGATCGATTCCATAAAATTTTAAAAATATTTGATACTTCTTCAAATAACTTTAATTCAACGTATAATATACATTTCAAAATACAAGTAAAATGTTGACCACGTGATTACAGAGCTACGAATGTCCAATGTATCGAAAATTTGGTAAGCATGATCGTTAATGTAAAATGATGATATTCAACGGTTGGATTGATAAAATTCAAAGTCTATAGTGAGTTATTAAGATGAGTAACTCAGACAAGAGTTACACCCGGAGTCATTTGATTCCTCCTCATATATATATATATATATATATATATATATATATGACACACACACACGATGGTAGTATATAATATCTAAAATCTCTACAAACAAGTTGTAACACGGAAGCAACTTTGAATGATGTCAATTTATCTTTTTAGTCCAATGTTGAAAGTTCAAACCAACAAAAAGTAATCGCAGTTACGTATTGACTTGTACTGACTTATTGGACTCAAGATTCTTCCTATTTTCTATCATTTGGATTTTTGGTCAGTATATCTATCATTTGGATTTGACTTTGCAAAGCATAGGCTGACATTTGAGACAAATAATTTAAGGGCCCAATGTTCCTTTACGACGAACTTGTTAGTCTGGTTCGGCAGTCTTTATCGAATATGACAAAATCACACATGACCCCGTACATAACTCTGGGTTTAATTGTTTTATATTAGGCTTTACTGCTGTAGTTTTGGTCTCCTTATTTTCACCAATTCATAATTTTAATTCCCTATTTTTAAATCCGTAATTTTAGTCCCCTAATTTTTAATATTTCTGAAATTGGGTCCCTATCTCTAATTTGGGTCAAAATTAGGTGATATGGCAGATCAAATGCTGAGGTGGCAGTAATGTGACAAGTGACTGGACTACACAGGTGGCTATTTAGTTGCCAAGTCATTTAACCCATTAAAATAATAAATCTAAATCATTTTATTTTATTTTTTAATTAAATAAATAAAATTAAATAATTAAAATCATAAAAATAAAATAGGGTTATCATGAACCCTAAATCCCCAGCAGCGTTCCCTTTCTTCTTCCTCTCACTTCCTTTCTTCTTCCTCACATCTTCTTCCTCACATCTTCCTTGAAGTGCAACATAGGTACTGCACCAGAATGCTCTTCTTCTACTTCCTTTTCCTGTGTGTGGTATATGTATGACACAATCTTCTTCTTCTTCTTCCAAAAGATGAACCCAAATGAACCCAGACCCTTTCTTCTTCTCTCGACCCATTCTTCTTCCTCACGGTTGTCCTCCTTCTGTTCCCTAAACATACGTCGTCCTCCTTCTTCTCCTTCTTCCAAACCCCACTTCACCTTCTTCATCTTTACCACACCACCACCTCCAAATCCTCCACAGCGTCTTGCCCATCTTCTTCCCCCTTTCAAAAATGAGAACCAGAACCACTGGTCTTCTCATGGGGCAAAGATGAAGAAGAGATGAGAAGAACAGAGGTGAAGAAGAGGTGTGAGGACGCGATTTGGGGATTTAGGTTTCACAATTTAGGGATTTCTTTCCTTTCTGCAGCCCAACCCTCCACAACCGCCTCCTCAAAATTTTGGATTGGGTTAGGGTTTGGGTTTACCTCTGCTTTCTTCACCTCTGCACGTTGGTGCTTGGTGCTATCAATGATCCAGCTTTTTCTAGATTTACGCCTCTCCTCAGATCTTGTCTCCTTCGGTTTCTGGGTGTGAGGGATGGTGGGTTATCGGGGTTGAAGATGATTCGGTTGAACGAGGTGGGAGGGCGAGGTTGAGGTTGAGGAGGAGTTAGAGTTGGGGGGGTTTGGGGATTGCGTTTTGGATTGGGTTAGGGTTTAGGTTTAGGGTTCCTTTACTGTTGCAGAAGAAGCAGAAGAAAGATGGAGAAGAAGCAGCAAAAGAAGCTGCAGAAGAGGAGAAGATGTGTTGGTGCTGTTGTTAATTTGTTGAATTTGTTGTTAGTGGAGTGTTTTGAATTTGATCCAGAATTTGATTTTTCCAGAAGAAGATGTGTTGTTAATTTGATTTGTTGTTGTTCCATGTTGTTGTTAATTTTGGTGATGTTGATGATGATGTTGTTGTTGTAATTGTTGTTGTTCCATAATTTAATTTTGGTGCTGTTGATGATGATGTTGTTGTTGTTATTTTTCCAGATTTTGATCTACTTCTCCCAATTTCAATTTTCAATTTTCAGGAAATAATAAAAAGGGGCGAGCCCTCAGCGTTTTAAATTTCCAGATTTTTAATTTATTTATTAAATTAAAATTTATAATTAAAATAATAAAAAAGAATTAAAATAATGAAAAAGATGACATGTGTGACTGCCATCTCAGCGTTTGACCTGCCACATCACCTAATTTTGACCCAAATTAGAGATAGGGACTCAATTTCAGAAATGTTAAAAATTAGAGGACTAAAATTACGGATTTAAAAATAAGAGAACCAAAATTATGAATTGGTGAAAATAGGGGGACCAAAACTGCAATGAAACCTTTATATTATTTAGATGGGAAAATTTGAAAAAAATAGTTTTGTTAATTTATTTGGTTGATCAAAATATAAAAAATTGGAAATAAATAATTAATATACTATTTTTCACATATGACAAAATAAAAATAGATGAACCTCACCACTATATGAAAGGATAAATAAATGGAAAAAAAAAGTTAAAATCTAAAAATTACTAGTTTTTTAGAGGAAGCAAAATTTTAATGCGAAAGTCAGTTAGTTTTTTTTTTTTTTTTTTTTTGCTTTCTCTCTAATTACTCTCCACAGACCACAATTAAATAACAATTGTATATTTATTTCATTTTTCTTCCCCCAACTTATTTTCTTTCATTTTTTGACCTCTCTTTTTATTTTTTCTTAAACAAACATAGTGTTATTTCTTTGTGACATTCTTTTATTTGATATGATTTATATATAAAAGTTTTATGTTTTTTTTATAAATATTACATAAATGAAATATTTAAAAATTTATAATATTTATTAAAAATAAATTTACTTTTTTACATATTTTTATTATATAAAAATTTCACAAGAGAAACGAAATATTTCCCCATCCATAATGTTATTTTCCATATAGAATATTGTCCTAACCCTAATTAATAAACTTGCTACTTGTGTCCTCCTGATTTGAATCATAGAAACAATAGTCAATATACCCCCGTTGTTCCTCGCACGTGTTCATCCAGCCATTGACTTCTAGGAACGTAGCCATACGATGAGGATTTTTACCTCATATAAGTGACGTTTTTAGGATTTATTTTAGAGGATAATTTTTAATATACAACTCTAATTGTTTTAAAAGAAAATTCAGAATGCTAAAATGATCCTTTAGTGTTATCAAGAATAAAAAAATCTTTTCCTCTTCAACAGAAACAAGTGTTATAAAAAATTGAAATTTTTTAATATTATTGAGGGTGTAAACTAATTTTACACAGATATTTAATGAAGTCCATTATTTTGCCATGTCAGCCTACTATTCTAACTGTATCTTAAAATAACAGCAAAACTGTGGGCTCTCATTGGATGAGATCATGCATAGAATTTACCACCTTGCTAATGTCAATTTACGAATTAACATTAAGTCGACCAAATAGCTCCACAAGTTCATGTTTGTTTCTGAATGAGTCGTTAATGTTTACTCCTTTCCTTCTGATATATTATTTGTCCTGCTTGGAATATTTATTTGTCTCAAATTATTTATTATTTTAGAATTTTAGAATATCGAGAGAATATTTTTTATATTCTCCTTTCCAATGAGGAGGGATATAGTTACTCCAGGAGTAATTCTTGTTAGAGTTACTCCGCTTAATAACTTTCTGTAAACATTGAATCTCATCAATCAAACCATTGAATTATTAGTTCTTATTGAGTAGATCAACTCCATAAAATTTCACGAAATTTTAAAATTATTTGATATATCATCGAATAACTCCAATTCAACGTACGATATATTTTCAAAAATACAAGTAAAATGTTGTTCATCTGATTGCATAGCTACGAATGTCCAATTTATCTAAAATTTGGTGTGCATGATCTTTAATATAACATGACAACATTCAAAGACTTGATTGCTAAAATTCAATGTTTACAGAGAGTTATTAAGCGGAGTAACTCTAACAAGAGTTACTCTTTGAGTAAATATATCCCTCCTCTTTTCCAATAATACATTTATTTATGTGTATCTCAACTACCCTATATTAATTAGTCTTTCTATCTAACTCCAAATACAATAAGATCATTTTATTCAAAAAAGACCATTTTACCTTGAAAATAAGTGTAATTAATGATTTTCTTAAAATATATGCATTAACTTAAACGATAGATAATATGAGACAAGAGGAGTATTAAAATAAGACAAATAATAATATTTTCTAGCATTAGTTTATGCTCATTCTAGTGGGGATCAAATGGAGGTAGATCGCGTGAAATAAATTGGTTATCATGGGACAAGCTCTCAAGCAAGAAACTCTTGGAGGGTTGAGTTTATGCAACCTATACACATTTAAGTTAGTCTTGTTGGAAGTTAGTTTCTAACCTGGATGTTTTGGTTTCTAGGCTCTTCAAAGCTAAATACTATCCTATAGGAGACTTCTTGGAGGCAAAGGTTCTCGGGCTCTCCTAAGGCTGGGTATAAATCGTGCATCAGATTTGAATGTGGAAGAATAACTGGATGTGTGAAGGAACCACTTTAATGTCAGCACCTTTCATCGAACCTTACCACTTAGACATGCGAGTGATGGAGCTCATGACACCAGTAGGTTGTGTTTGGAATCGAGAGTTGGTAAAGGAAATTGTGGACTCATTGGTAGTAGATGTAGTCCTGCGTACCCTTCTTTTAAGCTTAGTGCAAGAGGACAAAAGATTTTGGGGCCCAAGTAAGCAAGGTACCTATTCTATGAAGTATGCATATCACTTATGCATGGACAAGATGGTGGATGGCAACCCATTCAGGGTGTAGGGAGGCTAGAACCTAATATGGAAGCTGGGTACCCTGCCTCGAATAAGAAATTTCTTATGGCATGCATGTAAGGATTTCCTCCTAAGACGTACTTGCTTGCAAACAAAATGCCCTGTGTGGTCAGCAAGATTCACTTGGAGAACTGTTGGTACACTTTTATCACTTGCCCTAAGAGTATTGAATGTTAGGAGGAGGTTGGCCATTGGGATAATATAGAACCCTGGCTGGAAAACTCCAACAGCTTCAAAGATCTCTTATTTCTGGTGTGCATGGCCTAGAATGAACCCAAAAGAATGGATTGATCTATGTTGTTGTAGAGTCTATGGAGATGAAGAAACTCTAAAGCCAGGAAGGCTAATTAAGGATGATACCAAAATACAAGTTATCATAGCCAAATCGGTGCTAGAGGAATGGCTCCATACTAGCCGTAGGGTGACCCATCATCAGAGTGGCCATCGTGATCCCTCTCATGCTAGTCGGTGAAAACCGCCAACAGGGGTGGTGAAGTGCAATATTGATACAATATTTTTCAACCAATAGAATAAAGCGAGAATAGACTTTTGTATTCAGAATGAACGAGGTCATTTTATGATGGCCAAAACGATATGGCTATCGCCTTTGCTTCAGGTCCACGAAATGGAGCCTATAGAGCTTTTGTATGATATCCGCTAAGCTATAGACCTTAGGTTGGAGAAGGTTATCTTCGAGATGGACTGCAAAATAGTAGTTAATAGTATCTTGCATCCAAAAAAAGATGTCTCAAAATATAGGGAAATCATCCAAGAGTGTAGCGATTTCCAATCTTTATGTGATCAAAAACTTTCTATTGAGTTTGTTTGAAGGTAAGCAAATATAGTTGTTTATATCCTTATTAGGGTGCTACATCTACGGCTAGCCGACATATCTTTTATTATGTCCCTACATGTATTGCAAGATTCATTTATAGTGAAATAAGATAAGTTTGTTGCACTAAAAAAAGCATTAGTTTATGTTTCCCATATATATATATATATATGGGTCAGATCAAATGACACCGATGTCAAACTAAAAATTTGACACCAAATCTCATCCATTTATTTGTGTTTGATCTAAGGGTTATAAAATGTGAATTTTAATAAATCACGTGACCATGGAACTGCTTCCCTGTTTTCTCTTTCCCTCAACATCAAAACACAGTGAGAAGCCCAACCACATCTCTGGTGGCGGCAGCGTTTACTGTTGCCGTTGCTGGTTTTGCTGCTCTGATTGTGTTGCGAATCAGACCCGTTTGATGATTGCATCTTCTCCTCTAATTATTACGTATTCCTTCTGGAGATTTAATATGGCATATTCAATCACATGAGAAAGAGGGAACAGAGAGGAAGATGGGGAAGGGAATGCTTCCGGTGGACATGGCTGTGCGAGCTCATTTCCCGAGGTCATGGTGCCGCGACTTTGGGCATTAATGGGGTGCGGCGATGACGAAGGGCATCCACAGGAAGGAAATAAGGGAGAGGGGAGAAGAGATCCGGGAAGTGGGAGGCCAAAGTGTCAGAGAAGGGAATAGCAGAGTGGAGATCCGCCTTCTCTATTAGAGATATAGAATATTATGGATTAGTAGTTAGTTTGGTTGCTTATATATAGGCATGATGTAAGCACCTTGAAGTTACTTTTTCTCATTTTGTAATATTTCACATTCATCAATATAATACACTTTTAGACTTTTCTCTCTTCTCTTCCATGGATGTCATGTTTCTCAACATGGTATCAGAGCAAACTTGGTATCCACCGTTAACAATTTTTTTCCGCTACATTTCCTTTTCGTTCGTTTTCTTTTTATTTCATTTTCCCGAGAAAAACACTGTCTAGAGTTTTCATTCACGTTTTCTCCTTTTTGTTCGATCTCGTTTCTGATTCTGGAAACAAGGTTCAATCTCTGTTTTTCTGCTCTAAATCTCGATTTCTTCTTTCGTTTCTGTTATAGCCAAGATCTATTCCCATAGTTTTCAGATTTCAAATTTTTCTGTTTGAAAGATCTGTTGCGATGGATGATTTCGAAGTATGATTCTCTGGTTCGATTTCGTCGTTCAAGTCTGATCTTCGCATCTTCTTCTTGGTTACTAATTTGCGATTTGTGTTCTCAAGTTCAGGCTGCCTCTGTTCCATCGATGGAGATGGAAACTCTGTTTCTTGCCTTTGTCAGATCTTGTTTCCTGATTCAGATTCACTCCTCCTGTCGTTTTCCAAACTCAGATGTCGTTGCCTTCGATTTGTTGTTCCAGATCTGTTATTCACTGTTCGT
This sequence comes from Calophaca sinica, assembly GCA_037113605.1. Taxonomy (NCBI): domain Eukaryota; kingdom Viridiplantae; phylum Streptophyta; class Magnoliopsida; order Fabales; family Fabaceae; genus Calophaca; species Calophaca sinica. The sequence goes on from CM073735.1 coordinate 60,830,557, forward strand.
GAACTTGAATCGCGGTTCATGTTTGTCGGCTTACCACTGCGATGAGTTTCCTTCTGAATTTGTGTTTCGAATTTCTGAGTTTTCTTTTCTCTTCTTTTCGATCTCTGTTCTGGATCGTGCAGTTCGATTTCTTGTTCGAGTTTCTCCAATGTTTTGCTCTCTTTCATTTGCACCAGATTCACCGGATTTTTTGCTTTAGAGAGTGAGAATGGTGAGGGAAATGTCAGAGAGTTTCTCACCGGATTTTTTGCTTTAGAGAGTTTCTCCAATGTTGAGCTTGATTTTGCTGCCTACTAGGTGTTTGTACTAAGTCCTCTTTGAAAACAGTTTCACTCATGTGGTTTGCTGCTGCTTTGTTCTGCCTCTACTGATGCAATTTATGGATATCAAGATGATTTCGAATAGCAAGCAGCAGGAGAAGTACCTCATTTTGGTTTCCGAATATGCTTTGTTTCTAGTTCTTGAGGTTCATCAGATTCCGTTTGTGGTTAGCATGTGTGTTTTCCATTCATCTGCACAAAACTTACTACGACTAGATTCTACGTTGCTGCTCTTGAAACAGTGATTATTATATGATGCACACCTGAGTGTTTGGTAATTTGCCTCTTTGTTGGCTTTGGTTGGTTAGTTGATGAATCCATCAATTGAGCATTCTTGGTCTGGTAATTTTTTTTTTGCTTTGCTGACTGGAAATTTGTCAAGTTGGAGATTACAAAGTTGGTTACGGGTATCCTTCAGTTTGGGTACATGATGATAATTGCTTCACATGTCTTCTTTGTTTTGATGGGAACTCGTGGCTTATGCTTGCTTCTGAGAAGTCCACAAATGTGAGGGTTGAAGACAATTTTGGGTTCCCTGGTTTCCATACTTGTTGTTTCACTGTTGTTCAGCCTTATTGGCTCTGAATTTAGCTTCTGTTTATGGTGGTTAAGCTGTGATCTTCTGCCATAGATGGTTAAGCATTGATATTTTGCTTCTGTCTTGAGTGATTGAGTGCTCTTGATGGTTAAGCTTTGTGCCTTAATTGGCTTTGTTGATTTTAGCTTCTACCCTATGGTAGTTAAGCATTGTAGCTTCTGTTAAGTGGTTAAGCCTTGAGTTGTGGCTTCTGCTTAATGGTTAAGCTTTTGCCCTTTGTTGGCTTTGATGATTTGTGCTTCTGCCTTATGGTGGTTAAGCATTAGTGGTTGTCTTTGGATTGTATTTTCAGCCGATGTATTTCCGGCAATTTTCTTCGAGTATTCCTTTGATTTGATTTGCACTTGTATTGCTCATCCCAAGCTGGAAGTGTTATGAACACCTTCCAGCTTGCGGGGGGATATTAGAGATATAGAATATTATGGATTAGTAGTTAGTTTGGTTGCTTATATATAGGCATGATGTAAGCACCTTGAAGTTACTTTTTCTCATTTTGTAATATTTCACATTCATCAATATAATACACTTTTAGACTTTTCTCTCTTCTCTTCCATGGATGTCATGTTTCTCAACATTCTCTGCCATGGAAAACGCAAGTGGTTGCTGTCGTTTCCCCGACGGTGCGCCATGACAGGTGTGGCTAGCTAGAACTCCCGAGCGGTGTTGAAGACGACGCGGAGTCCGATATTGTTGCTTTGCTGCCATGTCGTTTTTAGTTATTTTGTGTGCATTTTAAGTTATTTGATTTGATTATGTAGTTCTGTTACCTCATCCAGTCTTGGTTTGATGAAATGCCTTTAATTAAATGTATTTACTTCTTTCTTATGATCACTGTTCATCAGTTTTTTTTCTTAATTATTTCATTTGATAATATCCAATTTTGATCAGGTGACAGGCTGAAAAGGTAGAGAAATAGTTTAAACAACAAAAAAACTTAAAATGCCGGTGAAGTCAAAAAAGGGAAGGGCGTCGAAAACATAGAGGACCCGAGCGAACACCAACAAAGTCATAAGGTGAAGTCACATGAGGCATTTAGTGATTAATCGGAGTCTTTTGATTAAACAAAAATAGAGGGCTGAGATTGTCAAACTTTTAATTTGACACCGGTATCAATTGATCCTCATCCTATATATATATATATATATATATATTAGTTGAAGAATAAAAAAACATTTATTGTATAACAACTTTTTAAATTGTGAATATGTAAATGTTATATATTTTAAGGCTTAATTGCACTTTTTATCTCCCAAGTATGACCTGTGCGCTATTTGGGTCCCCATTTTCAATTGTGCAAATTGAGTCCCTAAATTTTTTTCTCATACTACAATCAGGTCCTTCCATCCATCTACCACCCAATTTCAGACAAAGTTCGTTGATGTGGCAACATCAAACTAATCTGGCACTGAATAGGCATTCTTTGTGGCATTTCTTTTACTCGCCAACATATAGTCATTGCACCTGCGGTAAATGTGACATAGTGAGTCAGATAGGCTTGCCAGAAGGAGGGTTTAATTGGGATCTAATACAATTATGGTTTCAAGTTTTCCCAAATTCCTCTCACCCTCTCATGCCATTGTTGTGTTTCAAAAGGAAAATGGGAGGTTGCAGTGAAGGTTGGCCGTGTACAAGGTGGGTCACGGTGGTCACTTGCAGTGTTCATGTTCACAAGATGCTTGCTCACGGTGGAGGAGGTCGCTTAGAGGAGCTATGGCCAAGATCAGTTGGTTTAGATCAAAGAGGGGAGCCTTGCGGCATATGCGCGGCAAGACCACCGCTTGTCGTTTTGAATAGCTTCGTTGATGGTCCTCCATGATCTTGTTTTTGAACATGCAAAAAGAACGAGTTTAAGTGCAACAAAACTCCCTCTCTCTCTCTCTCTCAATGGTCAGCTTATGGGGGTCCAGGAAAGCACTCTTCCAGCAAGGAACAGTGCCATGTTAGCAAAATTTAGGGTTAGGAGCAATGTTATTGCCTGACCAACAGTCCACTATGCGCCATATAATTTTAACGTTGGCATGTAGTAAAACTGTTGCTGTTTGCGTGTATGTGTTTGTTGTTTATCATTTCTACTAGCTGACCGGAAAAAAAACGTCAGTAGAACCCATTAGCAATTAGACGACAGATGGACAAAAGGACCTAATTGGTCACATGAGCAAAAATCAAGAGATCCAATTTATGCAATTGAAAACTAGGGACCCAAGTTACACATATCCATACTTGAGGAAACAGAAGTCCATTCAAGCCATATTTTAATAAATACTTGTTTATTTTTTCATTATTTAATCAATCAATATTCTTGTAACATTCCAGACCTTTAAAATAACGGTCTCGTTATTTGAACAACAAATTTGAAACAACTTTTTAAATGATTAACGCAGTTCACACATGTGGTTAATGAAGTGTTGGATTTGTTTAACGAATATATCATGTGTTGCCACTCATTAACCATCTACTGAACTTCATTAACCACAAATTTGAAAGTGATTAACCACGATTTCCAGGTGTTCAAATCTATATGTAGTTAAACACGTAAAAATCGTGGTTAATAACGTACAAATTAGTGTTTAATAAAGTTCAATAGATGGTTAATGAGTTGTAACACTTGATATATCTATTAATCAAATTCAATATTTCATTAACTACGTTTGTAAACTGCATTAACCAATTAAAAAGTTATCGAAAAAATTGTCCCAAATTAGTGTTCAAATAACATTTCCCTAAAATAATTGCGCCTCGCATGGAGTTGATCATGGCACATTGAATTACTGACACATGCCAGATGCCACATGGTAGAATATAGGGGTCCTATCCTACCAAACCAGACAAAAACAATTGAGAAAGATCTCAATTAATTCAGAATGAACTCCCGTGAATGAAGTGAACGTTTGAGATGCAATCAGAAAAATAATGTAAAATTTGCCGTTGAATTGTACAGTAGCTCGTAGTTATTTTTTTTTATAGAGGAACTAGCTCATAGTTATTAAAAAAATAAAAGGTGAAAGTTCTGTGTGTGATCATAAAATTGTTCATTGGATGGAAATCTTGTTAACCGTAGGATGCATTTAGAAAATAAAGCTTGGGTTCAATAGTCTTTGATTAAAAAACTTAACAATTTAGACTTTCATAAAATACAATTCCATAAAGCAAATTACGTATTTGTCCCATAAGTACAGTTGAGATGGTAAAAAACTGTGAGGACATTTGATATGTCGGGGCGCGTCCGCGATACCCTTCTTCATGCCCAACTTCTGAGACTCGCCGCTAGGCTCTTTGAAATTAATTAAAACTACATTTTTTTTTTTTAACGGATATTTGTTAGAACTCGCTTCTTTGAAGGGAATTCTACATCAAGCATCAACTTATATTATTCCATGGCTAGTACCTTATACGCTCACTATAAGGCATCCCTGAAATAGCTTAACCTTTATCTAACTTTGGAAAACACTAGCATTGACATGAAATTAAATTACATGAATCAATTTACAGCCTCAAATAAAGTAAGCATTTTTTCAGGGAATGGCATAAACCTTTCATCCAATTTTCTCACGTATGATTCCTTCAAATGACCCAACAAAGCCCACCAATGTCACAAGAAAGCAAACAAAGCTAAATGTCCTGAGAACAATCCATTTTCTAGTCCAAGCTCCAATTTTCTGCTGTACAAAGTACATCTCTACTGGAAAATATATAGCCAATGGCCAGAAGTTTATGGCTCCTAACACTCCTAGAACTTGGTTGAAGTATGGAAACAAAATTGCAAGTCCAGTTGTTGATATCACATAGGCTGTTCTAAAACAGAACCTGAAAAGATTTAGCTGAAAACCAGGCAATAGAGGCAGTTTCACTTTGTAGAACTTGTTCACAAAGCCACTGTTGGGAAATTTTTTTGCACACCATCTATCAGCAGTACTATATATTGGTTGACTGTAAATCTGTTGAGAGGCACAAATATAAATAGTTAAGTAACATAAAAAGACACTGAAAGAGCACATATCGTCACAAAAAAAAAAAATTCATTACAGTTGTGTTTGGAATCATTAAAGATTGTCAATGATTTGATATGAATTGAATTTTATTTAGAAACTAATTCATCATTCTTGTAACTTATTATTAAAAAAATGGAGTCTGATCATTGATTTATGAATCAAATTCCATGTCTCGAGTACAATTGATTTTATATTAGTAATTTACTTTATCATCCTTTGTTAAGATAGGTTAAATACTAGCTAACAAGGGCAAAACTTTCGGTGTAAGTCATCTATCTATTATCTATTATATATTTAAGAAATTTAACTACAATTATAACACATGGCAAAAGCTCATTCACAATCTTTTTTCAAGTCAAAAATTTTGTCCCACCTTTTTTCAGCCCGCAATATGTTCTTTCGCTTCAATCACTCATCTATTATCTATTTAAGAAAATTAATTACACTAACTTTAATTATCGAAAAAACTATACTAACTTTAGTTATCTACATTGCGCTACATGACAGTACCTCCATCTTTTATATAGAACATAGGGAAAAAAAATTCACTGATTTTTCTTGCACTAGTGCTTAGCAAGAGTCTCATCTATTAGTTGAAACTAAAATGATATTAAATCCGCACAAAGTTATAGTACAAAACTACAAACAACAAAGCATAGCATATAGCTTGGTTTATGTGCCCAACTACTCGTGTTTATGCCAGATAATAACAGTAGAACTATGTTCCAACTTTGTTTCCTCTGATGTTATTTATTTAGTGCTTTCATTGTACCGTTTCTTTAATATAATAATTTTATTGGCTAATCAACTGCATGTTGAAATTAATTGTGCTTTCCGGATGAATACTACTATTATTTGTTTCATCAATTTGACATAAGCAAATGCAGAAAGAACTAATGAGCAATCAGAAAGAAGGTATGGTTCTATAGTGTAAAACAATAAAACAAAGTCAATTTTGATTGGTAACACTAATCAGTACCTGATATCCTCCCACCAAGTGAAGAATAATGCAAGCATTAGCAAGGTCAATAAGCCAGTAAGGCTCATAAAACCCAAACCCTGTCAAGAGGTTTCCTGGTGTATCATTTCCAAAAGCTGCATATCCAAAGCATCCACAACATAGGTAGAAGAATGTTGTTATGAAGATTGCAATCATTGAGGCCTTTTTCATGGTTTGATTCTCTGGTGGAGGAGACTCTAGAGTGTCCTTTGCACAACAAAATTAAATACTTTGTTTCAGATATAAATTTTTTTTTCTTTGTGCCTTCTATTACCCTCTATCAATCCAATTTGAATATGAAATGTTAGTAAGTTACCTGTATCTCAAGAAGGAGAATTGAGTATGGATAGGCAAAGGCAACATCACCAAGTGCCTGGAACACCAACCAGATTTTGTCAGCACCATTAGCAGTTTGCACCCCCGCTATTCTTCCCATAATTCTTCCATTTTCTGCAAGTGCAACCAAAGTCCTATGAACCAATACAGTATAGTAGCTTGATATAGATTCTGGGACAATGATATTTTTCTGTCTTCATGATATTGCTTTAATTAAAGCATGGCAAAATTACTAAGTTGATTCTTTATCTTAATTTCTAGCTTCAAGTTAGTCCATTATGTTTTATGTTTTGTTGCAATTTAATCCCCATGTTCCAAAACATTAATTTTGAGGCATACTATTGGACCATTACAAGGAAAAATGCAAGTGTAGCACAACTTGTTACATCAATTGTTCCACGGATCAGAACACAAAAAGATGTTGTAGTTGACATGAGAAAAGACTTTGATTGTTATTTGATGTTGCTTTAATTATCAGGACTCAGGAGGCATGAAATTAACAAATAAGAAGAATCTTAAATTGATAGAAACTGATAGAAGATGAGCCTTACTTATGACTGTTGCTATGCCAAGTCCTAGTCCAATGAAAGAGTATGTAAAGGACATAATTGCAGCAACAACTGAAACCCATGCCATGTTATGGAGATCTGGTATGAATGACATTACAATCTGAACAAGTCCAAACATCACCATATACAAATTTCCCCCATAATTACAAGGAGCATCATGCCCTTCCTTGTGATAACAATTTGCTCTCATAATTGCCCTGTATTAGTAAAACAATCGTGTCATTAGCATATGGCCAAAACACAAATCAATAAGGTAACCTCTTTAACATCACATTAAAAAAAAAAAAAGGGCAAAAAAAAGAACAAAAGAAGTACCTCAGGCTAGTTGCTGTGGTAATTACATAGGCAGTACTAGTTCCATACAAGGTTAAAAATTGAAGGAAACCAGCCACCACTGTTCTTCTCTTACCTGAACTAACACTAAATGCAATTAGATGTTGTAATTGTTATGGTAGTTAATGAAATATTGAAACTTTAATGTGTTATTATTACCAAGATTGACTCTAACAGCATCCATGTAAGAGTAGTTTCTTTTCCCAGTAACAGGATCAGGATTTCTGTAACAATCAGACAAAAGGAATGAAGAAATATAGGTAACAATTGCACAACAAAGCAAGGCAACTGGTCCTCCAATCCATCCTAATTGAGCAGTACTCCATGCTAGAGACAAAACACCAGAACCAATAACAGCTGTAATGATATGAGCCACAGCACTCTTTAAAGTTCCTGCACAATTTATTGCAACACCAAAATTTCAAGATTCAAGTTCAAGTATATGAATGAAAATGGAATTGGTTATGGTGCTATAGAGAATTTTACCAGTCCTTTTGGCATGTCCATCATCATCAAAAGCACCAGAAGCAGTTGTTATTTGGAGAGAGTTTTTCACATCCATCTTTGTCTAAATCAATGGAAGCTCGTGGATTTTACTGCATGTGAAAACCATATAGAAAGGTTTGAGCTAATAACAATAAAGACAAACTACACCGCATCTACTTGAAATTGAGGTTAATATATATATGTCTTAGGGAACTACATATAAGTTTGGCATGCATGTGACAAACATGTCTATGCCTATGTGATTGGACAACCTTACCAAATTAAACTGCTTGAAAGGCCAGCTCATGATAAGTTCAAATTAATCTCTATTATGATAAAGATCATGTGGCTGTTTGGCTTGTGTATTTTCAATAAGTCATTCGAGGTAGAGAAACTACATGATGCAAAATTGGACACTTAAATAACTTTTGGAGGACATGTATTTTGCAACTAAACTTGTGTAAAATATTGTACCAGCTTTCTTGGCACAGCAGAAGATCAGGAAAATGTCTCTGTATTTGACCCAATACAAATGCTCTTAGTTGCATATAATTGTAGCCTAAGCCTATGATAATTATAGGCTTGCTTGGAGGGAAAAGATAGAACAAGATGCTAAGGATGACGTCACTTCTATGAAGCTGCGTGACGGGTGATTACGAGGTGTTGAAAGTCCATAAATACAGATAAATATAGAAGATTCTATTTTATTTAGATGATATAGTATGCCTAATAATTACAATGGTTCTATTTAAATAAAAAAGTCATAAAATATAAAATCCTAACGGATCATTTAGGATCTACGAAGCAAAGACACACGGACACCAGACACAATACAGATACAGATACCAGTAATATCCAAAATATAGGACATCGCAACACTTTCACACACACATATACGCACAACATTTATAAAAGATTTCAATTGAGAACCATAATTTATATACTCATCTTCATATTAAAAGAACTTGTTAAGTAATACATTTTCTTCTGATAATAAGTCTCACCGCAAAAATACCAAGAGACATCATTATACAATTTGAACATTTTTGTTTCTTTACGAAAAAAATTCTAAAACAAGATGATGAATTATTGAACTACGTCCTTCAATCCATCTATCTACTATCAGTAGCTAAAAAGGACTTAATCAATTTGAAACCTATCACCCGCTAGTTGATCATCGTAGTTGAAAAAAATTAAAAATTTTGGTACTAGTTGTCATGTGCAGGCGAACGTAAGTGTCGGCGTAGTGTCGAAGTCGTGTCCTCAACGTGTCGGAAACACAAATATGTCTTTTATATTCCGACACCGGAATGGAGTGTGTGAAGCGTTTCGTCCGGGTGTTGTATAAGTGTCGGACACACCTTCAACCTGAAGTGTCAGTGCTTCATAATCTAGGATACTCTAAAATAGTATAAGAAATCAAAAGTCTTATTAGATATTTCTCAGAGGTAATTATTAAATGAGGCTTTTGTGAAGGTAGCTTTGTTTTTGTAAACAGATACGGTGCATGTTTATACTCTTCAGATTGATAATCACACAGTCACACGATCTCAACTGTCTGATCTTAGTTGGATGACTCATATTTTGACCATACAAAATAGATTCAAAACATGAAATCGAAACGTGGACCGTGTGATCTTGATCAGACGGTCTAGATCCGCAATAACATGATTATACAATCACAGACAATCCATCTCCATTCAAATTATGGAAGAATCAGCTGTCATGTTCACCATGGACTTTTTTGTTTTTTTTTTTAATAAAACTCTCTTATTACTTTTCAATCTTTTTTTGTGGTGGAAATAGTAAAAAAGATTCAGTATCTATGAACCAGAGGTTCGTGGATGGGTTTGCTAGGTAGTCTTCAAAAAACCAAGTGGTTCAAAATCATACATTTCTGACCTTTGAATTGAAAGCTCCCCAATCTTCGTAGACCATATTTATAAATCAACATTGTCTTGTGCCGTAATGGAAGTTGGTTTCAACCTATCCTCATCATACTTTAGATAGCATCTTTGGCCACAAGGAGCATGTATACAGAATCTTTGATTTCACTTTACAAAATATGTAGAATCTTGGCGTAAAAGCAATACCTTTATTCAGTTGGGTCAGAGTGATTGAATGGAATATCATTTGGCTTATCACTTTATCCTATTAGGGAGTGATTGACCTAATTTCTAGAAGTTCAGGTCTTCCCAATCTGATTTTTGGGAAGAGACAATAAGAAGCCAAAGAAGCAAATAAGGTATTTCATTTACATCAATTAGTAACTCTAATATATATGAGTAACATATGATTCTGATGAGTTGATATTATGGTTGGCTTAGAGGGTAGTTCTGTCAAGGAGTGTTCACGAGCCGTAAGATGCACGATTAGTGCATTTTATAATTAGAACCTCAAAGGAGATTGATTATATTCATCAAAGGCCTGACATTGGTTGCAGTGCTAGCTCCTCTCCTCCCTATACATGCCAAATGGGACCATCCTAGATTGCTAAATATAGAATCTGAGATTAGATTTTTATTGGCACCATGTTTTGTATATTTTTCTGTATAAGTGTCTACAATTGATGAAGCAAAATTTGTCAGAAATTGTGGCTTATAAAGCAGGTTGGCTCTAGTCTTGTCACATGCATTATTTGTTAATTCTAGTGACAAACTTCATTCAAGGGCAACTTCTACCGTGGTCCATAAATTAATAGATCGGTATTTGAAAATCATCTAAAATACCAACTATGAGCGACACATTTTTCTAGAAGCAGAATCTCACAGTCTTTTTCGTCTTCACGGCTGAGATGGTAACATGGTCGGTGTGTCGAATCAACAAAAACAAGAGAAAACAAATATTAGTGCCTTAAACTCATATTCGTTTCCCTAATTTTTGTCGAACCGACACCGAAGAAGTCAACATCTCAACCGTGAGGACAAAGAGAACTGTAAGCTTTTATTTCCGAGAGACGACACCAATCATTGTTAAAGTTTCAGTCTTTTTTGTAGTATAGTTCAATCATGGACCACCTGTCAAAGTGGACCACCGTAGAAGCTGCCCTATTCAAGCCTATATGACTTCAAAAAAAAAAAAAAAACTGCTTCCTATAATATGTAGGCATGTGGCTTGGTAACATACTGTTTGCTGCTTCTGTGGCTGCTCGTTAAACCGACACTAGTAGATAAAACAAACAAATGAAGAAAATAGGAGCCACTTGTTTGAAAAATTGGTTGCTGAAATAGTAAAAAATAAAATTCATACAAAATAATATTAGAATAATTTTCACAATAAATTAACACAATATAGAAAAGCAATCAATTAAATAATATATGCAATTAAATAAAATAAAGCACGTAAAGAAAGACTTACTAGTTTTGGCTGAGACGTGCAATATACTAGACTTAAAGAGAATTTTGTCACTACAAGTAAATTACCCGATAGAGTTAGTCTCACGGTTAATATTCTCCTAGATACAACAGTCATGAAATAGCAAGGGCACAAAAACAACTTTTGGTGCTCAAAAGGAAACAATAATATAAACAGCAAGGAAAAGAAACACTTCACGGATTTTGTTGATGTTCTTCGAATGACTGATCAATGGGAGAGAGAAGGAGAACACTATTGCAAGGTGACAAACTGCAAAGTTAACACCGTGCTGTAACGGTGGATGGACCACAACTAAAAACCCACTTTTTTAAATTTAACCACCAAAGCCAAAGAGCGAGAGGATGATAAAATTTTGAGAGCGTGCGGAGGTTTTTTTTTTTTTCAGCAGTAAGTAATGCCAAATTCCTTTGGTGAGAGAGTAAAAGATCTTTTTAACCAAAAGTTGCATCCACCACTAAAGTAGCACACCCCAAAAAAATTGGACCAGTAAGTATCTGTTGGTAACTAACTTATGGATAAGAGAAAGTGGGTCCAAGACCAAGTCAAATAAAAGATAAAATAATTTTTATATTTAAATTTAAAATAAATAATAAAAATAATATAGCATCCCCACAATTTATTTTAAAGTTAAAAAGAAAATATTCTGAAGAGCATGTGAAATCAATGCATATGTACTAGTATTTTTTTACTATAAACTAGCACAAAATAAATGAGTTATGATTCACTAAAATGTCGATGAGATTAGAACTTCTATGAATCTCATCCCATTTGTGAATCAGTGAACTCATTATTCACACTAATCTCTCATCCAAAGTTGTTCAATGCAGTGTGATGCTTTTTGGCATTGCACCATTACTTTGATTTCATAATCCAAAAGACACCAGATTTAACGCATTTACACCAATGATGTTAACCGAGGGAAATTATTTTTCAAAGTTTATAAAATGATTTTTTAAAACTTTTGAAATATGTAGGGAATTGTTAGATATTTTGTTTTATTTCAAAAGTTTAAACAAACATTTTAATCATAATATTTTATTAGTATTTAACATGTGATTAATTTAGAATTGAAAATTTAATTGCGTTTAATTTTTATTAAGTCATTTTATTACATGAGTTAAATTTTTTGTCTTCTATCTTATTATATAAAGACCTAGACCTATGATACTTCTCCAAAATATTATATATATCTCTTTTCTAGTGTTACGAGTTTTTCAATTCTCTTTCTACTTATGGGTTAACAATGATGATTTTTTTCGTAGTTTTGTTACCCGAGACTTTTCCGGAAGAGCCTGTTGAATCCTGGGGATTATCGTCTAAGGCGAATAAATCCTTAAGGACAGTGTGTCTCCACACGCCTCAAGCTATAAACGGTGTTCGTGATATATGATCGATAAGTTCAATGCCCGATGCTACCGTGTTCGTGGTTTGTGGTTCGTGGGTAGTGATGTTCGTGATTTGCTGAGTTTGTGACCAATATTTACAACAAACACAAACCAAGATCTATGGTTCCTCGAAGATATTTCAAGACTCTACACAAAGCATCTCAATGATCCTTATTAGGATTATGAGTATATCTACTTAATCTGTTAACAGCATATGCAATGTCGGGTCTTGAACAATTCATCAAATACATGAGGTTACCAATAATTTGAGCATATTGAGTTTGTGATACACTACTCCTATTATTCTTTTTCAAATGTAAACTAGCATCATAAGGAGTACTCACATGTTTAGAATCATAAAAACCATATTTTCTCAATATTTTCTCAACAAAGTGTTCTTGTGACATTCTAAACCCTTTCTTTAATCTAGTTAACTTAATTCCCAAAATTAAGTTAGCCTCACCTTCATATCAAATTTTGATGATAAAAAATGTTTGGTCTCATTAACCACTTCTATTTCCCAATATAAGCATATCATCAACATATAAACAAATAATAACACCATTCAAATCATCATCAAATTTACTATAGATACATTTATCAGAATTGTTTACTTAAGACCACATAGTGATTTAACTAATCTGCACACTTTATTCCCACTACCAGGAACTACAAATCCTTTAGGTTGATCCATGTAAATCTCTTCCTCTAAGTCACCATTTAAGAAAGCAATCTTTACGTCCATTTGGTGTATTATCAAATTATGAATAGAAGCAAGAGCTATCAATACTCTAATAGAGGAAGTTCTGGCCACAAGTGAATACGTATCAAAATAATCTATGTCTTTTTTTTGTGTGTACCCCTTAGCTATCAGCTTTATACTTTTCCACAGAACCATTAGGTTTCAATTTCTTTTTAACACTACAAGAAAAAGCGTGCATACCGACGGCCATCGCCCGTCGCTAAAAAATCGCCTTTTTCGACGGCTTTAGCTGTCGGTAAATCTCACCCGACGTACCTGAACATTACCGACGGCCTTTAGCCGTCGGTAAATCTCACCCGACGTACTTGAACATTACCGACGGTGGAGGCCGTCGGTATTTCCGCTTCTATTTTTTTAACGTTTTTAGATTCTCGCTATTTTTCAAAACCGACGACCAAGGTCAATTGACTGTTGAGATTATCAACAAAATAGGGTCGTCGATATTTGAACTTGGTCGTTGGTAACGCCGAGTCAATTTACCAACGGGTTTTGGCCATCGATAACTTAAATGCGGCCGTCGGTAACGTCCGGATACAACCAGAGGATGACCCTTTCTCCCCCATTCCCAGTTTTTCTCTCTTCTCTTCTCTCCTTTCTCTCTTTCGTCCTCTTTCTCTCCAAGCAGCGCCGCCACCACCACCACATCCTCCACCACATCTATCTCTCTCTCACTGAAGTTGGCCCCCGTGATCACCACCTCCACCACTGCTTCTTCTTGATAAACCATGAAGGAACCATTTTGTGCAAAATCTTCGTTGCTTCCTCGCTTTCTCTGATCCTCATTTTGCTGCTTCGATTCTTCAGAGATTGAAGCATCATCGCATATAACCAACGGCGGCGGAAGCCACCATTTGACGCCGAGGCCATCGATCCTTTTCTCTCGTACACTTCAAAAACTGTAAGTCTTCACTTTCCTCTTGTTTAATTTGTTGTAAAAGGAAAAACTGTTGGTGAGTGGGTACTGATTTACCATTTGGATTCAACTTATTGGGTATGTGTTCATTTGCAGAGTTTCTGAATTCCATATCTTTTTCTGTTGTTCTATGGTGGTATAGACATTTAGTCAGTTCTTTATAGATTTGTTAATGTTTTGAACTTTTGTTGATGGATTTGTTAATCTTTGAGTTTTTGGTTACTTCGATAGAATCTATTATGATATGATTTTTGTTTTATTTTGGAGTTTTCTGATATAGGTGAGAAGTGAAGGAGGGGTTTTCTAATTTAGGTGAGAAGTGAGGGAGTATTTGAGAGCTTACCTCGGTGATATAGAAGAGGTTCAATTTTCCTGGGAATAGAGGTTCGATAATAGAGGTCTTTGTGCTATTGTTAACGTTGAGTCTCTCTGTGACAAGCTCCTTGTTGTACGTAGGTATATTCAGAGGCTTTAAGTTACTCATTTACTTGTGTAAAATGAATCTTATAGTGCTATATATTGTTGCGCTGAGAATGTAAGTTTTCGCATGGTTCTCCTTTTGTATTTGCATTGATAGCTATGAGTAGCATACATACAATCACCAATGCACTAACTTTGTTCAAAATGATTTGATAAGAAGTTTGGTAATGTGAATGTTTGTTGACTTGGTGAATGTGCTTGATTTATCTTTTTCACTATTAGGGAAAAAATCAATATGTATTAGATAATGTGAAATAGTGGTAAATTAGATAAGATTATCAATATGTATTACAAATTAGTATGTTTATAAATCAATATGCTCACTTATTGTGTTGCTGCTGTTGCAAAGTGTTGTTGCTACTGCTGCTTGTGTTGGTGCTGTTCACAAAGGCGGCGTAGCTCATCTCTTTTGATTGATGATACATGCTGAAATTTCTGTTTAAAATTGGTGTTTTTAGTGTTGAATTAAAGTTAAATTTGGCTTTGGTTTATGTTGATTTGAAGTGAATTAGAAGCTTTTTGGTATGTAAATTACTTGCTAAAAATCGCTGCACATATTTGACTTTGGTTTGTGTTGATTTGAAGTGAATTAGAAGCTTTTTGGTATACAATTTACTTGCTGAAAATTTCTGCACCTATTGGCTCTAATTTCTGCTGATATAGAGTAGTTTGAAATGCTTTATGGTATCTAAAAGCATGCTGTATTTTTCTACACCTAATTGGCTCGTAATTGTGTTGATTAGAAGTGGATTTTCTTGCTTATATATATAGAGTAATTGTAATTGTAGTTGTGTGTTGGTTAATTTAGCTTTTGATAGTGGTGCTCTTCAAATGAAACGCTTTTGATATGGATCCGTTAAGGCATTTCGAGACTGCAATTCATGCTAATGAGGTAAGTTTAATTTTAACAATATCATTTTGTATCATTGATTGTTCGTTAAAAATTAACACTGTGGCTCCTCTGACAACTTGTTGGTTTTTATTAGTATGTTATTAAAATCCCTTGGTGGTTTTATTATCGTTGGCGGCATGAACTCACCGAGCGAGTGACCATTGAAGACATAAATTTGGGACACTCCTTTGTGTATTACGCAAATATTGCAGATGATCGGCCATGGTTATTGATTGAAACGAATCGTATTAGAAGTCTTTATATGATCCCGACGGGTGCTCTGGTGCGATTTTCATACATTGGTTCTGCTCGTTTCAAGTTTAAGATTCCCATAAGTAATGGACTACCTGGGGAACATGAACGTAATGATGCGGTTTCTGCTGCCAGTAGGCGTGTTGATGATGGGGGTTCTAAAGAAGATGGAGAAGTAGAGGATGCATTTTCTTCGGATGGAGAAGTTGAGGATGCATTTTCTTGCAATCGTTAATGCAGAGATAACAATGATGATATGAAGTAAAATGGAGCATTCCAAGTATTGCTTCTGTTTTTCATTTTTTTTGCTGGTTATGTAATAATTAACAATCAATAATATGGGTTAATTGTGAGTATGTTATAAGCTCAAACAATTAGATCCACTTAATCATAAGAGAATATAAGCTCAAACAATTAGATCCACAATTTAATAGATTCCAAGTATTGCTTCTGCTTTTCGCTTTTTTTGCTGGTTATGTAATAATTAACAATCAAACAATATAGGTTAATTGTGAGTATGTTATAAGCTCAAACAATTAGATCCACAATTTAATAGTTAATTAAATTAATTAATTAAAGAAATTAATTAATTTAAAAATTAAATAAATAAATCAATTAATTAATTTAATTAAATATAAAAAATTAATCAATTATTTTAATTAAATTCATAAAAAAAAACTATGCCGAAATTACTGACAGCCTTTTCCGGCGGTAATTACCGTCAGTTTTTAATCGACGGTAAAAAAAAATCGTCGGTAATCATTTGTGACGCCCATTTTACCGGCGGGCTAGTGGCCGTCGGTAAATATACGTTTCTGACGACTTTTTGGCATTACCGACGGCTTTTGTCTATCAGTAAGCCTGTGTTTTCTTGTAGTGTAAAGATCCACTTACAACCTATTAGTTTTGCTTCTTGATGTAAATCCACTATCTCCCATGTATGATGTATGATTACTCATGATAGATTCTATCTCATTATTAATAGCTTCTTTCCAAAGAGGACCATCGGGAGAAGAAACAACTTCACTAAAAGTCAAGGGATCTCCTTCTATTAAGACGGTGTGTAAAAGTCATCTCCTAGATTGGTTTCTTTCCTTATTCTTTTACTCCTTCTAGGCTGAAGTTCAAAATTATCAGAACAAGCAACAAGTTCACATGAAGGTTCGGACATTGATTTTCCTATTGAAGATATTAGGGGAAACACATTTTCAAAGAACTCGACATTTTTTGATTCAATAACAGTATTCATTTCTAAAACATCACTTTTCAACACCAAAAATCTATAAGCACCACTATTTTCAGCATAGCCAATAAACATGCAATCACACGTTTTAGAGTCAAATTTCCTTTTCTTAAAATCAGGTAATAAAACTTTAGCCAAACACCCTCACACTTTAAAATACTTCAAATTTAGTAGTCGTTTTTCCCGAAGCTCAAAAGGAGTCTTATTAGTTTTCTTAAAAACAATTATATTTTGTATATGACAAGCAAACAAAATAGTTTCCCTCACAAATTTGAAGAAGCGCCTGCACACCCAAAAAAATTGGACCAGTAAGTATCCGTTGGTAACTAACTTATGGATAAGAGAAAGTGGGTCCAAGACCAAGTCAAATAAAAGATAAAATAATTTTTACATTTAACTTTAAAATAAATAATAAATAAAAATAATATAACACCACTTGCTAAATGTTAATAACTCTAATATCTATAGTCCACATCCTTTGTACTCTCACTGTGCACAGTTATCTTCAATCAACCACTAAATTTATTTTATGGTCATAACTAGCACATAGGCATGCCAAACATCATCCATCTTCTAAGTGGTCACCCCAATCCCTCCCAACACATTAGTTTTCATTTTCATGGAGCGGTCCAGCATCTGCTTTCTGTTCTGTCAGAATACGAATTTGAAGACTACAAAATAAAATATAAAATAAAAGTGTTGTGTAACGTCCAAAATGAAGAACCAGTGGTGCGTATGTGGTGCTGCAAAAGCAATTTTACAAGGACTTTTAGACCTTTTTTTTCTTCTTCTTCCTGAGGGGTGTTTGGAAATGAATAAGAGTAGTTGCTTTCTGTAGAAATATCAATCTTAGAGGATTTCCCAAGAATTATTTTGTAAGAATTGACATACAAGAATTTGACTTTTAAGTATAATTTTTTTATGGATGTTGTTACGCTTGCAACAACAATTTTAAATCTTCTCTCATTACATAAAAGCGGCTACATGAATTAATCAAAGATGTAATGCTCCGTATGTATTACTATTAAATTAAAAAATAGACTAGGTGCAATCATACCGGTGCTAATGCATCGGATCCCATTAAAACTCCGCAGTTATGCGTGTTTTGGCGAGAATAATACTAAAATGAGTGACCTCCTAAAAAGTCCTCGTGCCTGCACCTCTTCTTCCCTTCCTTATAAAAAAACAAGTTAAAAAATAGACCACTTATTTTTTTTTAAAGAATTATTAGTTTGATCTATAATTTTTCTTTTTCCTTTTTGGCTAAAGATCTATAATTTTTCAAGATCACTTTCTATCTCTAAATATTATACTATATTATATTCCATCTGATTAACCCTCTGGTGCTTCTAGAGATATTGTTCCTGAGAATAAATAAGTCATGTAATAGTCCTCCACAATTACAAACGAGTGACACGTTTGTCCCTCTGTCTACCTCAGCCCAGTGGCCTCTGTAAAAATGTTGATGTATACCGTTATTTTGTTGATATGTCTGTTAGCTTGGTCCACCATGTTATTATGATGACAAGATAGAAGCTAATTAAAAAGTTGGTATTTTTTTGCCTTTTGTCCCTGTACTCATTATTTAATCCCTAAAAATTACAAAATTACATGCTTTTATTCCCTGAATATGGACTAAAAGCATGCAATTTTGTAATTTGTATGGACTAAAAAGTAGGTATAAGGACTAAAAACAAAATTCGGGATAATTATAGGGACTAAAAATATATTTAACCCTTAAAAAAGACCCAAAATAGTCCCTGGAAGATACATAACCCCAAAAGACCCAAAATAGTCCCTGAAAGATACATAACCCTAAAAGACCTAAACAGAGATCTTCCATGTTCTTCTTCCCTTATCGAAAACCCTAACAGAGGGAGAGCCATAACCATGGAAGATGCATAATGCGTTTGTTCCCTTCTATGTTGACGAAAATTTCGCGCCACCTGAGTATCCAGCATTTCATTGTCGTTCTTCACAAAGGTCAGTTGTGATTCATAATGTCTGTTTCGGTTTGTTGCGATTACTTCCTTTTCAATTTTTTGCGAGTAAACAAATATTTGCTTGTTATTGGCTGGTTAATTTATTGGTTTTGGTTTATTGTTGTCCCCATTATAGGGTTTAGGGTTTTTATGTGGTGCCTAATTTGTTCCCCTGTTAATACACACAAATTTTGAGAGCAGCACCAAATTCTCTAGCACTGGGTTCCTCTAATGGAGTTTAGGGTTTAGAGATTGAAGAAGAAGGAGATTTAAACATAAAGAAAGGAAGGACTAAATGGGGTCTAAAACGAAGGGACTAAATTAAGTCATTTTGGTTAATGTCTTAAAGGGATTCAAATAAATGCAGAGAAGGACAATTTTTGCCCAAAAAATTTACACGTGTTCATCATTTTACACATTGGTATTAATTAACGGGCAGATCGACAAGTTAACAGTACACATCAACGGTTTAACGGTCGTTTTTTGACGGAGGTAGACGGAGGGACTAACGTATTCCTTGTTTGTAATTGTAGAGAACTATTACAGGACTTATTTATTCTCAGGGACTAAATTGAGTACCATATTTTTTGTCGAGACTATTTTGGGTATTTATTCTAAATATAAATATAAATATAAATAATCAGTGAGGCTACGCTTTGTACACGTTGACTTATTTTGACTTGAGGATTTTGGATTGGTATGCTCAATCTGACCTTATTAGATACTAAAATAATTTATGGACCCAATGTTCTTTTATGAGGACTTAGGATAGAGGTATGGGTTTGTTGAATAAATTCAGTCTCAATTGAGATGACAAATAACACATGGGCCCAATCATATTCACGTCTTTGATTTCTGAGTCATTATGATGCAAGCCAATTCACCATGCCCTATATCCTTTCGATTATTGCCCAAAATGCGAATAACCTTGGTTGTTCACACCACTAGTGTCCTCTTGATTTGAATTATAAAGACAAGAGACGGTAGCCCTACACTCCCTTGCATGTATTCATCAAATTGTTGGACTTGATTATTTAGTTTGCTGTCACTTTTAATAATATTTTTTCCACATTATTTATAAATTTTTTATTCACTCTTTTTTTATCACATGATTTATTACATCTTTTATTTTATTTTTTCTCTTCCTTTGTCTTCTCTTTTTATCTCTCTCTTCTCTACATATTTTTTACATCCATGGAAGGCCATTATTTTCTGTTTAATATCAGAGTAATAATATTTAATTATTTATACAAACTTATATCCGTATACATTTTATATATTTTTGTTTAAGCAAATCAAATAACACTTTAGTATTATTTTTTAATTTATAAGTAATCCAAACTATATGTACACGTTTAATATAATTGTTTAAGCTTAAAAGAACACTTGATAAGTTTAGGAATTATTTTGGTTAAAAAAAAGTTTAGAAATTATTTTCGGGGGTAAAATTAATATATTATTAGTGTACATTTTTTTATATTATCATTCAATGATGTACTGATACATTATTAAAATATATAATTTTTTGTTAAGTAGTTATGATAATTAAACTTCTTTCATAATTTAGTGATATTCAATTGAATACTAAATTATATAACAAAAAAAAAATATGAAACCTCATTCATGATTCATGATTCATGATTCATGAATGTTTCACACGCAATAAAGGACGAGACCAAACTCATCTATTGTTTTGTCACTATGGCCTGGAAACAGTTTTTCTTTTGTGTCATTTTCAATTGAAGAGACAATAGCCTAAATAGTAATTTACATCATACATCTATTCATAAAAAAAAAAAAACACATCATGCTCTGATTCTAAATTGTGTGGTCATCAAGGGGTGTTTAGGAATGTAAAATAGTTGTTTTTTTTTTGGGTAGTATTTGGTTCCGTTTAATTTTTTTTTTTCAATTTAGGTTGCTGGTTTCGTTTAATTTTTATACCTTCTATTTTTACAATTCGTAAATAAAAACAAATATATTTTTTTTTGGCCCGCCTTTCGGTGCCACTGCATCACTGACAATCGACATCTTCAGGAAGAAGAACACAAATACGGATTGGTGAGGATTTTGGAAAGTGCGAAGGGAACGAGTTGACCTACAGAGCCAGCAGGTGTTGACTATTTCCGGTTGAAGATAGAGTTGGAAGGGGCAATACTCTGATCATCAGAGATGTCAAATGAGAAATGATTGTTAGACAACCATTTTCGACGACCATTTAGCGACACCGTATGCAATATGTGACTTCCGTGTGAAATGGTAATACAAAAGCAGAAATGATTTTTAAACATTGAACGGCACAGACACAATACGTATACGATTCGTATTGTATGGACATACGGTTCATATAGTATGGACACAGTTTTTTTTTAATGTTTATTTTTTAGATTTTTTTTAACTGGTTAAAAAAATATTTGTCATTAACCAGATAAGAGAACTTCGTTAACTAGATAAATAAATAGAATGTGTTAAGTTTCAAGGTTGACATTCACTAGATAATGAGAACCATTAACCAGATAAGTGAACTTTGTTAACCAGATAAAAAAAAGGAACGTGAGTTTGACATTCACCAGATAATGTGAACCATTAACCAGATAAGTGAAACGTTAGCAGGATAAATAAATGGAATGTGTTAAGTTTGAGGTTGGCATTCACCAGATAATGAGAACCATTAACCAGGATAAATGAAACGTTAGCAGGATAAAAAAATTTTGAAATTTTTTTGTTAAAAATGAAAAAGTGGTGCCGTATTATGCGGATACGTGTTAAATGCGATGCGGACCGCGTATTGTGTCGCACGCTGTGTTCAATTAACAGCGTTGATACAAAAATGATAAATGCACACCACTTTTACACACACCGTATTGTACACTGTATTTTTGTACGGTTCATACTGTACGGACTTGTACGGATCCGTACAGAATTTGTACCTTTTTTTTTTATAGAAACAGATTTTTTTATCCGATTAACGCAGTTCATGTAAGTGGTTAACGCATTTCATGTAAGTGGTTAACGCAGTCCACTAACTGATTAATAGACACAAATTTTTAGCAGTTAACGTGATTCATGTAAATGGTTAATGTAGTTCATGTAAGTGGTTAACACAGTTCACTAACTGGTTAATACGATTTTTAGCGTTAACTTGATTCATGTAATTGGCTAACGTGATTCATGTAAGTGGTTAACACATTTCATGTAAGTAGTTAACTGATCACTAGCGATTAATAGACACGCATTTTTAGCTAGTTAACGTGATTCATGTAAATGGTTAATGCACGATTCATGTAAGTGGTTAACGCGATTCACTAATTGGTTAATACGATTTTTAAGCGGTTAACGTGATTCATGTAATCGCTAACGCCGATTCATGTAAGTGGTTAACTTGATCCATTAGCGGTTAATACATAGATTTTTTAGCCAGTTAACTTGATTCATGTAAAGTAGTTACTTGTGATTCGTGTAAGTAGTTAACGTGATCCACTAGCGGTTAATACGCATTTTTAACTGGTTAATACAGACACCGCTTTTTTTAACTGGCTAACGCAGTTTATCTAAGTGGTTAACGCATTTCATGTAAGTGGTTAACGCAGACCACTAACTGATTAATACAAAGATTTTTTTTTTAACTGGTTAACGCAGTTTATGTAAGTGGTTAATATTTTTTTTGAAAAAAAGTATCTTTTTGAAGAATTTTTTTTTTAAAAAATATTTTTTTTGAAAAAAAAATTAAAAATATCCGTACATGTATATACATACGGTCCGTACACATACAGACTACGGCGTGCAATACAGTGACCATAAATGTGGTGTGTATTTATCGTGACCGATGGTAATATGTCAGAATAGAGAGAGAAAATATTACAAAAAGCACAAATGGTAGAATCATACGATGTAAGACAACTTTTGTTGTCTATATATCATCACTCATGTCAAATATTTAATGTTTTTATTTAAAAATATAAAAATGAATGAAAAAGAAATATTGTTGTTTTTTTTATCTTTATAAATACTTTGAAACTTCGTTAGTTTTAAAATTTTTAAATAAACATCATCACTTCATCTTTATTTTTTTTTTAAAACTAATCTTTATTTTCATTTTACCCTTAAATACTCAAACATACATGAAGTGATGGGCCACACGACTGCCATCCCGACCCACATGAGAGTAAACTACACAGTCAAAGCCCATTCCCAGCATTCGACAATTGCAAAACAAAGACTCCAGGTATAATCAGAGTTGTGGCTACCCTTAGCCGATTAAGGCGTTCGCCTCACGCCCTGAGGTCTCAATTAATTTTTAGTAGTGGTATAAGGCCCCAATTAATGTACTAGAGTAATATATTTTTTCTTTTTGATGCATCAGAATAATATACATTTATATCTTTAGGAAGAGAACAAAAAACAATATCATAATAATAATACCTGAATGTACTTAACGACTAATATATGAGTATAATTGTAGGTAGTGACTAACTAATTGCTCCAGCCTCACATTAAAAATAAGACTTTTTGGGGAAGTAAAAAACTACTTTGTGCATGATACTTACTTCATTGTTTAAAAAAAAAAAATCACCGTTGCAACGGATAAATTGGAATAGATGAACATTAACAATTAATTTTACAATCTATTTATTTTTTAAAATATTTTCTATTCAAATTTTTTGTTTAAAACTCTAAATTTGTTTATTCTCTAACGGTTTCGCCTAATGCCCCAAAACACGGCCCTAGATATGTTTCGGGGTTTTCATCGCTAATCTCTCTGCAACTATGAATTCTTTCAATAACCTGCAAATCATATAACAAAAAGATATGCAAAAACATCACCAAACATCTATAGCACACCAAATTTTATTAAAACTAAAAGATAACAGGAAAACAAATGGGTGGGGGGGACATGAACCAAACCCATGAGAGAAATTAAGTGAATCTATAACTAGGAAAACCTATCCGATTGTGGAATAAATTTTCTTTAATGAAATTTGGTAGAATGTCCCACCAAACTGAATCTTGAATAGTATCGTAATTAGCTAACTTATCGGTACAAAAATTCCCTTCCTTATACACGTGTGAGTAAATAAAAGCCATCTTTTTAGTATGTGTTAAACAATTTAGCCATCTATTCCTAAGCAGCCAAGGGACACTTTTCAAAGAAGTATAAAAGCATCGATTACAAATTTGGAATCGCATTCAAGCCATAGTCGATGCCACCCTTTTTGGTAAGCAATGTCTATTTTATCTGTCATATGTTAGCTGCTGAACTTGGTTGGGTGTATTGTAATTTGGGCTGGCCCATCTTGTGCCAAGTTCTTAGTATGCTTTTATTAATATATTACTTTTGCTTCTTCAAAAAAAATCTATTGCAATGATAGCACCAAGAACTGCAGCATGTAGAGCATAAGCGACTCTAATCTTATAAACAAAACAACCCATAGTAGCTGCACTCCGATCGCTAAATATTCCACCACAAGCAGCTAAACCAAGAGCTCCCTTTGCTGCTCCACTACAAAGTGTTTGATTCGGCCACAATATTGAAAAAACTCATCTCCTTCGCAAACCTCAGACTGAATAGCATCGCCATAGCTGTTGGGAAATGACGGTATAAATTTCCCTCTCTGTGTAACTTAAAATGGGCAAAAATAAAATAATCAGAGTAAGGCAAGCGGAAACACGTGTAAAATTTTTTAGCGTGGAAAACCCTTCAATGTGAAGGTAAAAACCACGGGACCCGTAGGCCACTTAAGATCTCCACTATAATAATAATGGGAATACAAAAATTCACCCTTAGGTGGACCTCTCAAAATAATACAATAATTTGTACCCTCAATTTGTGGCTAAAACTCTCACAAAATTGGCTCACTATTTTTCTCTCACTCTCACGTGATGATCTCTTTATTTTTCTCTACGAGGATATGTAACTCTCGTATTTTTTCTGATGCATCAAAGCCTTCTGCATGCTCCTATTTATAGGAAAAATTGCAGAGTGCAATTGGTTTGGTGTTGCAAATTCAATGCCGTGTGGAAAATTTGCAAACCGACAGCTAGGCAGAAAAAATTCCATGCTAGAATGGAAAAAATTGTGCAGTGTTCACATTTTACTTTTGAAAAGTGAAGCACCACTTTTTCTTTTTTTTTCCTTTGGCTGGAACGTGGGTAGGTCCCACAATTCTCCCCCTCCAGTCAAAGGGGAAAAATTCCTTGGATCAATTTGGGGTTGATGCTAAGCCTGTAACTCCTTTACAGACTTCCAGCTTCTCTTTAGGTAGAGCTTTGGTCATCATATCAGCCCCATTATCATCAGTATGAATTTTCTCAATCTGCAGCAGTTTCTTTTCCAACACATCACGAATCCAATGATACCTTACATCGATGTGTTTCGACCTTGCATGGAATGTCGAAGTTCTTCGAGATGTATTGCGCTCGATCGCCAATAAAGAACATAACTTTCTTGAGTCCGGCTTAACTCTTGCAGAACTTCTTCATCCACGATTTCCTTACAACCTTCAGTGATTGCGATGTACTCAAACACGTGGTACTCAAAGCAATGCACTTTTGTAGTCGTGATTGCCATGAGACAGCTCCCCCTGCAAAGGAAATCAAATATCCTGATATAGACTTTCTTGAGTCTACATCTCCTGCCATATCTGCATCTGCATACCCAAGAAGCTTTAAATCTCCATTGCCAAAACATAAACACTTGTTGGCAGTTCCCCTTAGATACCGTAGTATCCATTTCACAGCATTCCAATGCTCCTTTCCTGGATTCGATAGGAATCTACTAACAACTCCTACAGCATAAGCAATATCTGGTCTTGTGCAAACCATTGCGTACATAAGGCTACCCACAGCAGAAGAATAGGGTACCTTGTTCATTTCTTCTTTTGCTTCTTCATTCTCTGGACATTGTGCCTTGCTGAGCTTGAAATGACCAGGTAATGGAACATGCACAGATTTGGCATTATGCATGTTGAACCTTTCAAGAACCTTCTTGATGTAGTCTTCTTGTGACATCCACAACATTCTTCTAGAACGATCTCTGGTGATCTTCATTCCAAGAATCTTCTTTACTGCACCCAGATCTTTCATGGCAAAATACTTACTCAATGCCTTCTTGAGAGCAGCTATCTTCAACTTGTCTTTCCCAACAATCAACATATCATCAACATACAACAGAAGTATGATAGACTCACCATTATCATAGTTTTTCACAAACACACATTCGTCTGCGGATGTCTTTTTGAAATTATGTTGGGTCATGAAGAGATCAAACTTCTTGTACCATTGTCTTGGAGCTTGCTTCAGACCATAGAGGCTTTTCTTCAAGCGGCACACAAGGTGTTCTTTGCCTGGTTCTATGAAATCTTCAGGTTGCTCCATATAGATTTCTTCCTCTAGTTCTCCATGTAAGAATGCTGTTTTAACGTCGAGTTGTTCTACCTCCAAGTCTAGTTTTGCAGCTAGACCAAGGATTGCTCTAATGGATGTCATCTTCACCACCGGTGAGAAATTTTTTTCATAATCTATGCCTTTCTTCTGATGGCACCCCTTCACCACAATTCAGGTTTTGTACCTTGGGTTTGGGTTGTTCTCTTCGCTTTTGAGTTTGAACACCCACTTGTTTTTCAACGCTCTTCTTCCTTTTGGCAATTCTACCAGGTCATACGTCTGATTTTCCTTCAGGGACTGCATTTCGTCTTGCATGGCTTGCATCCATTTCTCCTTATCCTTCATCTCAATGGCTTCCACAAAACTTTGAGGTTCTCCTTCATCAGTGAGAGTGACATATTCATCTGACGAATACCTTGTTGATGGTTGTCTGACTCTCGTTGACCTTCTCGGTTGAGGTTCTCGTTCCGTCTCATCTGTCATCTGTTCTGTATGGTCAGGTTGTTCTGTCTCAACTGGCTGCTCCATCTGATGAGGTTGTGTTGTCTGATTAGACTCATCATTCTTTTGAGGAATCTCTCCCCCTGAGTTACGCACCATAATGGTCTTTGGCTTCTTGGACTGTTGAATGTCCTGGATCGTCTGGTTTTCATAGAATACCACATCTCTGCTTCGAACAATCTTCTTGTTTGAAGGATCCCATAATCTGAAGCCAAGTTCGTCTCTTGGTGAACCAAGGTATATGCACTCCTTCGTCTTAGCATCAAGCTTTGTTCTCTCATCATTGGGAATGTGGACAAATGCTCTGCATCCAAAGACTCTCAAATGACCATAGGAGGCTTTCTTTCCAGACCATACTTCTTCTGGTATCTCTCCATTTAAAGGTCTTGAAGGAGACAAATTTATTAAATCAACCGCAGTTTTCACTGCTTCACCCCAAAATGATTTGGGAAGTTTTGCATGAGAAAGCATGCTTCTAACTTTCTCTGCAATCGTCCTGTTCATCCTTTCTGCTACTCCATTCATCTGAGGAGTCTTGGGAGGTGTCTTCTCATGTCGTATCCCATGAGTTTTACAATAGGCTGCAAAAGGACCTATGTATTCTCCTCCATTATGCATTCTTAAGCATTTCACTTACTTAGGTTCTGCGTTCTCTGAAGCATGGAATTCCTTGAAAGCTTGAAGAACTTGATCTTTCGTCTTCAATGGATACACCCACACCTTTCTAGAGTGGTCGCCAATGAAGGTAACAAAATATTGAGCACCACCCGATGGACCTTTCGGATGTTGAGCACACATCCGAATGAACAAGATCTAGGATATGCTTTCTTCTTCTTGCATCATCCGATCTTTTGAAAGATACTCTGTGTTGTTTGCACGCTAGACAATCTTCACAGGATTCAAGTGGCTGCGCCTTTATGTTTGGAAGATGATCTTTTGCGAGAATCTCCGAGCTTTCGCTCATGTGGCCTAGTCGTGCATTGCCACAATTCTTTGGTTGCGTCTTGAGCGATGTTCATCTCCTCTTTACATATCTTTCCCTGCATGATATACAGGGAGCCTTCCTTTTTGCCTCGAGCAACAATCATGCTTCCTTTGCTAAGCTTCCATCTGCCAGCACCAAACTGGTTTATCATCCCAACTTCATCTAACTTTCCTGCTGAGATAAGGTTTAGACGCATGTCTGGTACATGTCTCACCTCCTTCAACACGAGCTTGCTTCCATTCTCTGTAATGAGAGTTACTTCACCAGTGCCAACAATCTTGCTTGTGACATGGTTGCCCATCTTCACCGTACCAAAATCTCCTTTTTGATATGATGAGAAAAATCCTTCATGAGAGGTTACGTGGAAGGATGCTCCTGAGTCAATTATCCAAATGCAGTCATCAGATGCAACATTTAGATAATTTTCACCTCCGATAAAAAATGCATTTTCATCTTCCGAAGCCACTGCAGTAGTGGTTCCATCTTCCTTCTTCTTCTTTGGGTCAATATGGTCAGGATGGACTGTTCCAGCCTGTTTATCTCTCTTCAAGAATCTGCACTCGGACTTTCTGTGGCCTGGCTTGCCACAATAATAGCAACTCAGTCTAGTGCAGGACTTAGATCTACCATGTGATTTTCCGCGACCTCCTTTTTCTCGATTCTTACTCCTTCCTCTGTTGTCGATAATGTTGGCTTCAAACTGGTTGTTCTAGCCTCTTTCCCTCCGTCTTGACTCTTCATTTAGTAGGCAGTCTGTAACAGAATCCATGCTAAGCTTTCCATCTGGAGCAGAATTGCTGAGAGTAACAACTAGAGTGTCCCAACTCTCTGGTAGAGAACTGAGGAGTAGAAGAGTCTGCAACTCGTCATCTATCTTCATTTCTGCCTTCGTCAATTGGTTGACAATACCTCTGAAGGTATTTAGATGCTCGATCATGTTCTGACCGTCTGTGTACTCCAACTTTGCCAGTCTTCTGACAAGGTGGGCTTTATTCCTGGGCGTCTTCTTTTGAATCAAAGATTCAAGTTTCGTCCACAACTCATACGCATTAGTATAAGTTGATACATGCTCGAACAAACTCCGGTCAATATATTTCCGGATCATAGCTACTGCTTTCCGATTCAGGGTCTCCCATTCTTTGTCGGTCTTCCCTGATGGTATTTCCTTCTGGGTGATTGGATCATGCAAATCTTTGCAGTATAAATGGTCTTCCATCATCGGCTTCCAGTAAGTGTAGTTGTCGGCAGTAAGCTTGAACATATCTCCATCATGAACAGTAGAACTCTCCATCTTGAATTACACAGGATAAAAAAAAATTCCCCGGTACAGTGGCTTTGATACCACTGTTGGGAAATGACGGTATAAATTTCCCTCTCTGTGTAACTTAAAATGGGCAAAAATAAAATAATCAGAGTAAGGCAAGCGAAAACACGTGTAAAATTTTTTAGCGTGGAAAACCCTTCAATGTGAAGGTAAAAACCACGGGACCCGTAGGCCACTTAAGATCTCCACTATAATAATAATGGGAATACAAAAATTCACCCTTAGGTGGACCTCTCAAAATAATACAATAATTTGTACCCTCAATTTGTGGCTAAAACTCACAAAATTGGCTCACTATTTTTCTCTCACTCTCACGTGATGATCTCTTTATTTTTCTCTACGAGGATATGTAACTCTCGTATTTTTTCTGATGCATCAAAGCCTTCTGCATGCTCCTATTTATAGGAAAAATTGCACAGAGTGCAATTGGTTTGGTGTTGCAAATTCAATGCACCGTGTGGAAAATTTGCAACCGACAGTTAGGCACCGAAAAAATTCCATGCGCCGAATGGAAAAAATTGTGCAGTGTTCACATTTTACTTTTGAAAAGTGAAGCACCACTTTTTCTTTTTTTTTCCTTTGGCTGGAACGTGGGTAGGTCCCACAATAGCTTCTGCCATGCTCGCGTCGTCCAAACACGACGGTGTTCGAAGTAGTTGCTGCCAAGACGGAACCTTCCAAGTCTCGGATGACTGTCCTAAAGCCCTATGTGCTTGAGTCCAAACAAGTTGCATTAGTATTGAGTTTGAAAATGTTTACTGCCGGAGGCCGCTATACAGAGCTCGAATTTCACATGTAGAGTTCGCCTTCCCAGAGAGGTGAAATTCTTTTATGGAATCCATGGCTTAGAGGTTAGCCACATGGTTAGGGTTAGAGACTTGTATCTCTTAGCTTGACTTGGTTGGGATTGAGATTCTAACCGAATTCGGTTTATGGGATCCACATCGGTGAATTTTGAGTTTTAGAAATCACAACACTTTTTTTTATAGAACAAAATCAGAAATCTCAACACATGAATCCATATAAGTATATAAAATGACAACATACTGCAACAGTTGGCGTTTGGATCAAAATTGGGGATAAGATTTTGGAAAAGCCATCATGTTTGTGTCCACTTAAAAGTAGGTGAAAAACTTGAGAATGAGCTTTATATAAAAATATATATATATATATGTATGAGAAACTCTTTTCAAAAAAATTCACTTAGAATATTGATGGGTACCAAACTGGCGTTAAGGAGTTTGAAAAATGAGCTAGTATGAGTCCATTCAACAAAAAGGGAACAATACTTTTTTGCCAAAAGAATAGAGTTCAACATATAATATAAGATAATTAGGTCTTAAACCCTTCTGGACTTATTTCTATATTGCTAAAGAAAGGATGCAATAAATAAGATCCTCACGAATAGCTATGATTAGTTTTTTCCCTCATATGACTATGATGATCACGTGACTATGATGATTAACGATCCTGGAAAAATAAACAAAAATGTAATGGCAATTACGAAATTATCAAACCTGGGCAGTCCTGTTAGGGAGTGACACCTGAACTTCTAAGTTGTTTCGAAGGCCATGAACTCTGTCTATAGACATGTTAGCTGACAAATAACAAAAAACAAAGCACAAAAACGATACAATTAAAGATGAGAATAGATAGACGTGGATGAGATTCAAAAAGCATGACTACCTTCTACCGATAGTTCTTTGAAAATGTAGCTCTTCTTTGAAAATATAATTCTTCTATACTTTATTTCATCTGTGTTCAGAATAAGTAGTATGTACCATCAATTTGTATCGACAAAAATCAGTTACTCTTCAAATGTCTGAAAACCAAATGCTAAATTAGCTTCCTTCAAATAGATAAACAGTGTATGGGGAAAAAAAATACAGGAGGAGGTCACCGGTCAGAGGAGGTGTAAGGGAGAAACACTTGTGTGCATTGAGAGTTTGCATGACATAAAACACTTGTGATCCCACAACTGAAAAATATGAAGAGGGTCTGGGGGTTACGTATAATGTAAAACGCTTGTGATCCCGAAACGGAAAAATACTAAAAGAAATAAAACATTACGATTGGGATGGTGTTGTCTTTTTTGTGAGTTATTGAAATGAAGGTCTCAGTTTTATGCGTTATAGAGTAGACGGAAAGACACAATTTAAAAACATCAGATATAGTAGAAATAGAATGAGTGGCAATTCGCAAGGATGAAAATCTTCTGTCTCACTTTCCTGTTACATTTTCTGTCCCCTATCAATGACAATTTGCCAGATAATAAAATAAAATCATAACTTATTAACACGTGTGCATATCTCTAGCCTTTAATTGGTGGGAGACAAGGAGACACAATTTTTTGAGACAGCAGATGTTTGTTCAATTTGCAAGAGAGAAGTTTGGATGTGTGTGTTTTGAGAGGTGCCACCTCAGAATTTGTCTAATTTGGCAAATTTCGGATTACATGGCGAATAAGGTGATGAAGTGTTGCTCAAATGATTCGCAGGTCTGTTTTTATATATTATAAATAGGTTGGTTCCAAACCACAGAGATTTAGGCTCAAAACATTACATTAATTGCATCAAAATTCTGAATAACATTGTTTTTTGTTCCAATTTCGAACAAGATTGTCTTTAGTTCCAATGATGCAATACCATTTCTCAGAGGAGGAATGGAATCGACCACGGTTGGATGGGATGCCTTTTCCAGCCCTCTCGGCATTGGCCTCAGCCTCTCTTTCAGTCCCATTTACCTTAGAGGAGATAGATGGGGTGGTGGCGACATGTGATGGGACTAAGAGCCCGACCCCAGACGGTTTTAACTTTACTTTTGTTAAAACTTTCTGGGACTTGATGTGTCTGGATGTGGGGGGACTATTTGATGAATTATATGCTAATGCCAAGCTACCTAGGAGCTTCACCTCATACTTTCTGACTCTCATACCCAAGGTTAGGTGCCCTCTCTCCTTGGGTGATTTCAGACCCATCTCTCTTCTTGGTTGCTTGTACAAGATAGTGGCTAATGTACTAGCTTCGCGACTCAGTAAGGTAATGGATTATCTCATTGCACCTACTCAATATGCTTTTATAAAAGGAAGGAATTTGGTTGAAGGGGTAGTTGTGGTGAATGAGGTGGTGGACTTTGCCAAAAAACGGAGGAAACAATGCTTGACTTTCAAGGTGGACTTCGAGAAAGCGTATGACTCTGTAAACTGTGGTTTTCTGGATTATATGATGCAATGCTTTGGGTTTGACAATCGGTGGAGTGCTTGGATCCAGGCATGTGTATTCTCTGGGAACTAGTCAGTATTGGTTAACGGGAGCCCGACGGAAGAGATTAATATTAAAAAGGGCTTGAAACAGGGAGATCCTTTGGCCCCCTTCCTCTTCCTACTGGTGGTTGAAGGTTTGAGTGGTCTTATGCGCCTGGCTGTTTCCCTTCGGTTGTTTACTGGTTTCCAAATGGGTGAGACGGATTTGATGATGTCTCATCTCCAATATGCGGATGACACTCTCTTCATTGGGGAGCCTAGCGTTGACAATCTTTGGGCGATGAAGGCGGTTCTTAGATGCTTTGAGTTGGCTTCAGGCCTCAAGGTTAATTTTGCTAAGAGCAGTCTCATAGGAGTTAATGTGGATGATCCATTCATGGCTCGGGCGACAAGGTTCCTTAACTCTAAGACCGGGGTAATACCTTTCAGGTATCTCGGGCTTCTTGTTAGGCGAACACTTGTCGTGCATCTACATGGGCCCCTATGGTGGAGGTGCTACGTGGGAGACTATTTGGATGGAGACACGGGAGTATCAGTCTGCGGGGGAGAATCACCCTTCTAAACTCGGTGTTCAGCAGTATTCCCATCTTTTATCCATCTTTTATGAGGATGCCAGTGAAGGTCTGGAAACAGGTGATTAGGATCCAGAGAGATTTCTTCTGGGGAGGGCCGGTTGGGGGGGAGAAAGATTCCATGGGTAAAGTGGGCAGACATCTGTAAGCCAAAGAGTAGGGGTGGGTTGGGGGTGAGGGAGCTAAGGTTGGTGAATACGAGTTTGCTGGGTAAATGGCGTTGGAGGTTATTAGAGGATGGAGAGGCCCTCTGGTGTAAGGTGCTGGTGGCAAGGTATGGGTTGAGTGTCACTTCTACATAGTACTTTACTGACGTTAGAGTACACCCTACAGCGTCGGTGTGGTGGAAGGATATTTGTCTGGTGGGGGGAGGCGGGGAATTGGGGACAGGTTGGTTCTTGTCGAGTGTGAAGAGGAGTATTGGGGATAAGGAGTCGACTTCTTTTTGGTGTGATTTATGGATTGGAGACTCTCCATTGAGGCATAGGTTCCCTAGATTATTCTCCCTAGCGGTTGATCCAGATAGTCGGGTAGGTAGCTGTGGGAGGTGGGAGGCGGGTTGTTGGATCTAGGA
Source organism: Calophaca sinica (assembly GCA_037113605.1). Lineage (NCBI taxonomy): Eukaryota > Viridiplantae > Streptophyta > Magnoliopsida > Fabales > Fabaceae > Calophaca > Calophaca sinica. Next base: position 60,864,074 of record CM073735.1, read on the forward strand.
TATTCCTTGGAGGAGGGGGCTGTTTGTGTGGGAGGAGAACTTGACGGCTGAGCTTCATGCTATCCTTATGTCCGCATCCCTGTCTGTAGAGCCAGACCGGTGGGTCTGGACAAGATATCCTAGTGGCATTTTCTCTGTTGTTTCAGCTTATGGGTTCCTTTCTGAGTCTTTCTCTCTAGTGGATCGGCTTACTGATACAGAAGTGGGCGTGTTAAGCAGGATTTGGAAGAGTCTTGCTCCTTCAAATGTTATTGCTTTCTCTTAGCAGTTACTTTTGGACAGAGTGTCGACTCGGACAAACTTGCTTTGCAGGGGCGTTATCATAGGCATTGTGGCTTCGACTTGCATCTTGTGCGGCAGGCAACAGGAGTCGGCACTACACTTGTTTGGTATGTGTTATTTTACATCCAGGGTTTGGTATGCTATTGTTAGTTGGATAGGTTGTGACTTTGTACAGCCTCCAGATCTCTCCTCCTCATCCCTCCAGTTCACCTATCTTGGCGGTAGGCATCGATGTTGGCGTGGCTTGACGTTGATTTGGCACGCTATCCTTTGGGTTATTTGAGAGATACATAATGGTTGCATAATCTCTGGGCGGGTGGCTGAGGTGGCCGTTACTATTGATTGTATTAGATCATTGTCCTGGAGATATGGTTTTGGCTAGAGGAAGGTCCGTACCATGTTTGTATTTTGAGTGGTTTGCCGACCCACTCCGGTGTATAGACCGTAGGTAGGCTCTCCATTGTCTTTTGATTCTACGGTCTTAAGACCTCGTGTTTCTCCTTTGTATCTTAGGTTGAGGTACCTCTTGTACCTTCAGTAATATACTTTGCCATTCAAAAAAAAAATCATCAAGTATATTGAATGTTTTTTAAACTTTACGTATCAAATTTAAATCTCCCTATAACTATGATAGAATTGTTTGCGTGATCGTTTCATTGATTTTCCAAATAATATATACAAACTTCTAGATAATCTCTTGGCTATAATTTTGCTAAGTAAATCAAGAGAGTATCTCTTATACAAATCAAGAGAGTGTCTCCTATACAAATTAAGAGAGTATCTCCTATACAAATTCTAAAAATAAAAGATTATTTACATATTCTAATACACCCCCGTATTCGAAACGGGAAGTTGCCGAACGTTGAGACTATCTCGAAAAACATCAAATAGTTGCAGCGGAAGTCCCTTAGTGAATATGTCTGCAATCTGATAACGCGAAGGGATATGTAGAACACGAACTTGACCACGAGCGACTTTCTTATGCACAAAATGAATAAACATCTCAATGTGCTTAGTGCGTTGATGTTGAACCGGGTTGTCGGAAAGGTACACCGCACTAACGTTGTCACAATAGACTAAAGTGGCTTTCGTAATAGGACAATGTAGCTCCAAAAGTAAGTTTTGAATCCAACAGGATTCAGAGACAACATTAGCCACCCCACGATACTCAGCCTCAGCACTGAATCGGGACAAAGTAGGCTGTCTTTTCGCAGACCATGAAATCAAGTTATCCCCAAGATAGACACAATAGCCAAAAGTCGACCGTCAGGTGTCTGGACATCCACCCCAGTCTGCGTCGGTGTATGAAATGAGCTTATTAATTGAAGAGGGATAAATATGGAGACCGAAATCGAGAGTACCCAGAATATAGCGAATGATTCGCTTCAAAGCAGACATGTGTTGTGTTCTCGGGTCATGCATAAACAAACATATTTGCTGAACAGCATAGGAAATATTCGGTCTCGTGAAAGTCAAATATTGTAAGGCTCCGGCAAGACTGCGATACTCAGTTGGATCATGATAGGGATTACCTGAAGAGATATTGAGTTTTGCTTTTGTGTCCACCGGTATAGCAGATGGCTTGCAAGAAGACATACCGGCCCACTCAATAATTTCTTTCGCATATTTCTTTTGTGAAAGAAAAAGACCTCCTGAATGTCTTGTAACAGAGATGCCCAGAAAATAACTTAGAGGACCCAGATCCTTCGTAGCAAACTCAGAACCAAGCTTAGACATTATGGATTGGCGAAGAGCATCTGAAGACGCAGCAAGAATAATGTCATCCACATAAAAAAGAATATATGCCATATCGTTCCCCCGATGATAAATGAATAAAGAATGATCTGAAATGCTGTGAGAGAAACCCAAAGTAGCCACATAATCAGCAAAACACTGGTACCAAGCACGAGGGGCTTGCTTAAGCCCATAGAGAGACTTCTTTAGCAGGCATACATAATCAGGTTGTTTAGAATCTCGGAAGTCAGGAGGTTGGTGCATATAGACAGTTTCATCGAGATTTCCATGCAAAAAAGCACTCTTTACATCTAATTGATGAAGACACCAAGATTTAGATAAAGCAATGCTTAGTACCGTCCGAATAGTTGTCGGTTTGACCACTGGACTGAAAGCCTCACCACAATCGATGCCTGTTGCTGACCTGTGCCATCACCTACAAGTCGGGCTTTATGTCGCTCAAAAGAACCGTAAGATTTCGTCTTATGCCTGAAAATCCACAAACTTCGAATGACATTAGCATTAACTGGACGTGGTACTAATTCCCACGTCTTATTTTCAATAAGAGCATCGTATTCATCTTTCATGGCCATTTTCCAATTATGATCATTTAATGCATTAATGAGATTGGTGGGCAAAGGAGAAATGGAGTTTTTAGCCGAAGTGTGAAGATTAAGAAGTTTTCTGGGCTTAAAAATTCCATGTTGGGCTCTTGTTGTCATTTGAGGAGAGGTTGGTGGATTGGCAAGTGGGTTGGTTTGCCCTGGCTGTGATGGACTGTGAGTGTTGGGTTGATTTGTGGGGGAAGGGGATGCAGTCCGTGTAGTGGACCGGTTTAGGCTGTTGGGAGAGGTTGGTTCGGTCGATGAGGCTTGAGGTGATGAGGTCTGAGTAGGAGATATGTTGGGGGATGTTTGTATTTGATGGGCCTGCATAGAAGGTGTGGTTTGGGCCGGTGAGTCAGTGACTTGGGCAAGGGAAGATTGGGCTTCATGAGTGGTGGTCGTGGGTGGAGTAGGTGAGTGAAGAAGAGGTGACAAGCCTGCATCCAAAAACTCATAAGTAGAAGATGTATGAGTATGTAAGTTAGAAAAAGGGAAAGTATTTTCATCAAAAATGACATGTCTCAAAACAATTATTTTACGACTCGATAAATCGTAACACTTATAACCTATATGATTCGATGGATACCCCAAGAAAACACATGGAGTTGATCGAGCTTGCAATTTATTTCTAGAAGTAGATGGAAGAAGAGGATAACATAAGCACCCAAAAACTTGAAGGCGAGAGTAGGATGGGTCTTTTTGGTAGAGAATTTTGATAACATAAGCACCAAAAAACCCGAAGGTGAGAGTAGGACGGGTCTTTTTGGTAGAGAATTTTGGTGGGTTTTTGGAGAGCAAGCTTTTTGTTAGGGAGTATATTGAGGAGATAAGTGGCCATTTGTAGTGCATGATGCCAAAAAGAGGATGGTAGAGAGGCATGAGCAAGGAGGGTTCGGAGGATGGTAGAGAGGCGTGAGCAAGGAGGGTTCGGATGACGTTATTTATGGTACAAATTTTTCTTTCGGCTTTTCCATTTTGAGGAGATGTATGAGGGCAAGAAAATCGAAAAGTTATTCCATTTAATTCACAAAATTTATGAAAAGGTTGCCACGCCCAGCCCAAGGTGGAAAGGCCCACTGCCGTGTAGGTAGAGCTTCCCACACCGAGGGTCTTCAGCGATCTTTGCGGTTGGGCCCCACGGCCACCGCCTCTCCCCTTTCCCTTGCCACCGCGGCCGCTGGCTCCACCTCCTCTGCCACCGCGGTTGGTGTAGCCTCTGCTGATACTGAGGTTGTTATGGTTGGATGTATTTCCAGCCGTGTTGCCATTCGAGTTCTCAGCTTGAGAGGTAAAGAATGCAGAATTATCAGTGGAGTTTGCCGCCTTTTTCGCCCTTGTCGTTTCCTCCAAGACGAGCATAGATTGAGCTTTGTAAAAAGGGGGAAGAGAATCTCCATGACGAATCTGTGATCCAACACTAGCATAAGCATCAGTTAAACCCGAAACAAGTTGAAGTACCAACCTTTCATTCGACACAAGAGCGCCGACATTGGATAGTTGATCCGAGAGCGACTTCAGATGTTGACAGTACGATGAGGCATCAACAAAATGCTCCATTTGAACCTGCGAAAATTCTTGTTCTAAGGTAGAGAGCCCTAGAACTTTTGTTGTCAGAGAAAATATCCCTTAACCTATTCCATGCAAGTTCGGCAGTGGAATCACGTTTAATGATGGTGTTGAGAATGTCTTCAGAGATAGTACCGTAGATCCATTGTAGAACAACGACGTCTACACGTAACCAGAGGTCGAGATTCGTGTCTTTAGTAGAGGAACCCGGCATCGCCTTTTCCTTTGGGGAAGGAATGATATGATCTAGAACTTGATAAGCTCTAGCATGGATTTTGAAGAGCTCCGACCACGTAACATATTGACCCTTTTCAATGTCTAAGGTGACTTTGATAAAGGTGTTGATGTTTTGTACCGCAAGAGCGGGATGAGGGAGATTAGGAGGAAGAGGAGTGGTAGGAGAGGGAGGAGTCATGGTGGTGGAGAACGCAAAAAAGAAGAAGAAGAGACGGCGGGTGTCTCAGCTAGGGATAGATGGAGGAGAGAAACGTGTACCTAGTCTGATACCATGATAGAATTGTTTGCGTGATCGTTTCATTGATTTTTCAAATAATATATACAAAATTCTAGATAATCTCTTGGCTATAATTTTGCTAAGTAAATCAAGAGAGTATCTCCTATACAAATTCTAAAAATAAAAGATTATTTACATATTCTAATAAACTATATTATAATATGTCTAATCCCCTGATCATGACATAAACAACATAATTTCGATTGGTCTTTCTTTAGAGATAGAAAATCAATCAACCATCTTTCAAATTGATTTTTCAAGAAAGGGAAGCTCCACGTAATGTGCTTCGAATCAAAATCAATTAATATTCTAATCAAATAATTAAAAGAAAGTATACCTGTTTCGAATTATAGCTGTCCAGTAGCCTACACAGATAACAAATCAATTAACATAATTTATCTGATTCAATCATTAGTATATGCATTTCAATAATTAACATAAACTAATGCATATACATGTGCGATCCATCGGTATATTTTTGGCTTGGATCGTTGAGTAATATTCTTATTATTTTAAATTTTAAATACGGTAAACACAAATTTGAAAATCAATATATTAACGTTTGCTTACATTTTTTAAAACAGTTTTCTGTTTTTAAAAATTTAATAAGAACAAAATTTGTTCTTTAACTATTTTTAAAAACAGAAAAAATTATTTTTAAAAACTGTGTCAAACAATTTTTCAGTCTTCAGTTATCACATTCTAAATTGTCAAAAAAATTTATCACAATCTGAAAACATTTAACATGCTATATAGATAGATTTTTACGTCTAACACATCTTAAGTTGATTGTGGTCAAAGTGGTATTATATTTGAGAATTATTTTTCTTAAGCAAATTGTCAATTTTATATACTTTACTTACTCAACAGTTGCACTTCCACAGATCTTATTATTAGTATTGAAAATTTAATTTTCTGTACTCTGTCGAAGTTGGCTTCTTGTTGGTTTATGAGTGTCGAACCAAGAATTGTGATGGTGGAAACAAAGTAGCATTTGACAAGTGTCAATATTAGAATAGAGAAGTTACTAAATAAGACACGTGTCAACATCTGTGTCATTAGGAAGTTATTTTATTTTGCCTATATATACTTGTAAGCACAATGTAATCAAGGTTGGAACTTGTAAGCACCCTACATATCCCAAGTCCCTGTCGACATTTATGGATTGACGGGTCACTGCAATGTTCCCAACCATTTCTTTCAATTTCTAGTATTTTATTTCATTATCTTTACTCTTCAGCAATTTACATTTGCTGTCATTTATCTTCATGCATTTACAAGTCTTCTTTAAATTCATGTTATTTAAATGCTTTTCTTTGCATTCTTACATTCCTCTTCTTCTCTCAGTCAAGTGGTCTTTCAACCATTTGAGTTCTTTTATTGCTCTAAATCCGTGATCAGAGTTACCTATTTACCGGAGAGTCCTATTTTCGTCTGATCTTAATTATTTGTTGTCGAAGTGGATTTTTTACCAAAAATCACCGTTAACAAATTGGCACGCCCGGTGGGACCTGGTAAGGGTAATGTGTATCACAAATTCGGTGAGTTCAATCTTCAATGGATTGTTCATGCACCGAAGATTAAAACTGGAAACAGTTTTCAATTTGGCGACTATGAAGGCTGCCTTTAAATCAGAAATAGTTTGCAAATTGGTGATTATATGAAGGTGTGCCTTTGAAGTTAATTTTTGTCTTTCATTGTTGGCCAACATTATAAATGATTGGCTCGAACTGGTTCTACAAAAGGCATATAAAATAATATATATTATATTGGCCTTTGAAACCAAGAGGAAGAAAGAAATCGACAATTGTAAGATTTTTCTCTCACCGTAACAACATTGATTTGAAGAGAAAGAGAGAAAATATGTTGCAATTTAAAAATGGCAAAGGCCCCACGATGCAGTACATATGTTGGTGTATATCCTGATAAAAGAACAAATGGCTTTTGATCTTGGGAATAATTTGAAAGATTAAAATAGCCAGTGTTTTGAATTTGGTGAACAAGATGCTAATTCCGCTGAACATTACACTTGATGGTTGATGCCTCTTAAGCGGAAAAGTATTGGGTGAAATTGAGTACCCAGAAACCCACGGTGAAATGGCCTGTGAGGCCATATAAGAGTATGCAAATGAATTGGCATTTGGTCACAAGAAATGATGGCTTTGAAGCCAACATGAAGAAGAAAAATTGAGTACAGACGGAAGATCGTGAGTTAAAAAAAAATGAAGAATTCTTATGAAGAATTTTGCCTTTACCGACAAAGGATTTGAATGGCTTTGAGATTTTGAGGCCAATAAAAAAAATGAAAAGGAAGTTTTGGAAAAAAAAATGTCCAAAAGAAACGGGAATGAACGTAGCCATTAATGATTATGACTACGTTGGCATGTAATTAATTAATTGTTGATTACAGCAATTCATTGCTTGATGCCAATAAATTACTTGTGCTAGACTAGAGTTGGAGTTCGACAAAAGATTCTACAAAATAAGAAGATCATTTTTTAAGTTATCGACAGTTAGTCCTCCATCCTTAACACTAGAGTATTGGCAACAATTTTTCAATCTACTAGCACCAGAGAAGCAAAGGATCTGCCAAAGGTTAAGAGAAATTCTGCTTCGCTTGATGCTTCAATAACTTGTCGAGTTAATGATATCAGTGTTGTTCACTGGGGGGGCTCTGAATTGTTAAGAATATTAGCAAACGCCATGATCGACAAAGGTGTGAAGATGTTGGTCCTCAAAGACATTAGGAACAATATTAACTGGCATTGACTTGCCTCTGTTCAATGAGGAATACAAGGTGATGTCGAATATAAAAAAAAATGATGATTCGACAATTGGGAAGAAAACTTCGACTTGGAAGGATGTCATGCTTCACTTCAAGGTTGAAACCTCTATTTGAGAAGAGAAATTTACAACAATTAGTTGAAGCTTAAAAGACATTAAGAGTTGTCAAGGAATATCCAAGATGTAATAGATTGTTGGCATTGAGGGTTACTGGCTTTCAGTGCATGAGAAAGTTATGTATCATTTGTCGATGTTTTGTTTCCTTGGTTGGCAAATGAAAAGTGGCCAGGTTGTTAGAAATTCTCAAGTTAGTTTTCTGATGACTATTGCGAGAACTCGTCGAAGTGAAAGGAGCAAATGGTGAAAGGCCTAATCAATTGTTGGCTAAATATATGGCCTATTGAAGTCTAACATGACACACGTAAAAAAAATAGTGTGGCTTGAAATAAAAAAAAAAAAGCAAAGCGAATGTGTCGAGGCAAATATGCCCAACATCTTTGCACTTCTGCTTTGATAATTTATGATTTAATTAATAAGCAGCAAAAGCATCGTACAATAAGGTGTAAGGTGCATTCCAAAAGGCCAATAATCTATTTGGCCAATTGGTATATCTTATGCAAAGATTGTTAGAGGCTTCAATATAAATAGGCAAACGTGTCGGAAAAAAAAACATTCGACAATATGGAGGTTAGATAGCCAATTTAAAAAAAAAATTTGGAGGCCTCTTAATAACGTGTCGAATAAATACCAGCAATTGAATTCGACAACCACCACTGAGAGTGTCAAAAAAAAACACTCAATTGTCGAGAAGGCCAATTTATTGGAAATTGAATGGCTGAATGCATGTTTTTGCACTGAAGGGTAAATACTTAGTATTTATCATTTTCCTATTCAGTCAAAAGATAAATACTGGGGGGCCTCTATTAGTATTGAAAATTCAATTTTCTGTACTCTGTCGAAGTTGGCTTCTTGTTGGTTTATGAGTGTCGAACCAAGAATTGTGATGGTGGAAACAAAGTAGCATTTGACAAGTGTCAATATTAGAATAGAGAAGTTACTAAATAAGACACGTGTCAACATCTGTGTCATTAGGAAGTTATTTTATTTTGCCTATATATACTTGTAAGCACAATGTAATCAAGGTTGGAACTTGTAAGCACACTACATATCCCAAGTCTCTGTCGACATTCATGGATTGACGGGTCACTGTAATGTTCCCAACCATTTCTTTCAATTTCTAGTATTTTATTTCATTATCTTTACTCTTCAGCAATTTACATTTGCTGTCATTTATCTTCATGCATTTACAAGTCTTCTTTAAATTCATGTTATTTAAATGCTTTTCTTTGCATTCTTACATTCCTCTTCTTCTCTCAATCAAGTGGTCTTTCAACCATTTGAGTTCTTTTATTGCTCTAAATCCGTGATCAGAGTTACCTATTTACCGGAGAGTCCCATTTTCGTCTGATCTTAATTATTTGTTGTCGAAGTGAATTTTTTACCAAAAATCACAGTAAACACTTATCTAATGCAAGCTTCAGGAAAACATAGCATATGCAAAACTAAGAAATCATTAAATATGATGCACATCCCCTCAATTCCGTCAATAGATGTACATCCACAAATATGCAAAAAGAACAAAAATTGAACCTTTTAGTTTGCCCAATAATTTGAAAAAATAAAATGCTAGCTTAATATTAATGCAAGATGCTTGGAAAACATAGCACTTTAAACCGTGAAACTAATGCTTCTTATTAATGCAAGATGGTTGGAAAACATAGTGTAACAGACTGGCCACTCTCTCGTGCTACCAAGATGTCACTCATAAGAATATCTACCACCCTTTATGTGGTATTTCTTTCGCCTCCTACAAGGATTCGAACCCATGACTTGGGGCTTAAGTATATGGAAGCATCCTTGTGTCTCACCACTTGAGCTATACCTGGTGGTGGTGGAAGATGATTTGCATGTGTATTTTGACTTGGATTGTATGACTCTCTATGAGGTTTTTGTTGTGGAATACAAGGTCTCATGTTGGTAGCATTTATGTTAGGTGAACTTTGAGACCTCTCTCATGGTGGCTATGGAGGTACAAGGAAGAAAATAGTGGAAGTTAAGGATAAGGAGGCAGGGTGTTGGCTGAAACTTTTGGGGTAGAGGGAGGAAGAAGATAAGACTTTCAAAAGGCTAGGGGAATGGAGAGAAAGTAGTAAGCCTTGTCTGATTGATTTGGTTTTTAAAAATTGTTTTCTGTTTTATAAAACTTAACAAAGAACAGATTTTGTTCTTCTTAAATTTTTGAAAACAAAAAATTGTTTTTAAAAAGTGTAATTAAACAGGCCCAAAGTGTGTATATGTGTGTGCGGCCGTGTGAGAGTAGAGGGAAGTGAGGGAAAACAGGGTATGATTGATTTGATTTTTAAAAACTGTTTTCTGTTTTGTAAAACTTAACAAAGAACAAATTTTGTTCTTCTTAAATTTTTTAAAACAGAAAACTAATTTTAAAAAGTGTAATCAAACAGACCCATTTTAATGGTATGGTATGCATAATCAAACAGAAAACTGATTGATTTGATTTCTTCTAAGTCAATTATCCTAAGTTAATGGTATGCATGATCCCATTTTATTAAGTTCTAAGCTTCCTTGCACTATCCACGAGAGCAGGTTCTGAAAATGTTACTGGTGCACTATCCACGTGAGCATGTTGCTGAGCATGTTTTGTGTGTTTTTTATCAGCTAAAGATCAGTTGTTACTTATGTGTAATTAGCTGTCAATGAAGTGTAATTAGTGATAGATCATTTTTCTCCTGATCTTCAACAATTTATCTGATTGCTGCTCTACATGATAACTCTCCCTCTAATTTTAAATCACATATACAATTATTCACATAAACATTAAAAGTAAGTTTTGTAATTAACTAAAATATCTCAATTATGGTAAAATGACCGAAATGCTCTTAAGAGTAAAATGACCAAAATGCCCTTAAGGTGAGGATGTTACAGTTAACAAAGGAAGATAAAAATAAACAAAAGTTATCCATTCAGCTTGGTAATTAATCTCTCGAAAGGCCAATAATATGAATATCTCTAGCATTTGTAACAACTCAAAAGACCAATAAATAATATCGCTTGCATCTGTAAACTAAATCTCAAAAGACCAAAAATATCTCTAGCAGTTGTATAAACTCAATGCAACTATCCAGCCCCTTGACTCCACATCACATGATCATCATCACTCTCTGATCCCAAATTCGTGACAGGATTGAGTTTAGAATTGTAAAGATCATTGTCAGGAATAACCGGAGGTATATCATCCTATACTAAAGCCCATATATACTCCACATTATTTGAAATTTCTGATTTGAGATTAAAAAGACGATTTGCAAATTGGATAAAAAATAATTTCATATATAAACCAGAAAGTATCCACTGGGTCTTACAAATTTAATAAAAATTTCGCTGTTATTTCCTGTTTATCTATTTTTACTCATATATAATTATATTTTATTCATCTATTTCTTATTTATCTATTTTATAAAGTAATTGATTTAAAAATACTACTTATTACTTTAGTATTTATTTAGTTTTTCTAAGATATTTTAAAACATTTGTAAGCTATATATAAATATGAAATTAAATTTATAAAAGAAAACAAGACAAGTTGATTAATTTAAACTATAAATCATTGTGGTTATTGAGTCATCCATTCAATGTGATAGTTATTTAAAGATGACATGTCTAAAAATAAAAAAGAAAGATATTTCATTTATAGAAAAAAAAAGAAAGATAATGTCAATATCAAAATACCCGTATAATTTCAAAGATGACATTAAATTAAATAGGTAATTGTTGGAATAGAGTACAATATAAATTAAATTCCTTATCTACTTAGGTTTGGAAGTTCTGTTTTTTTTTTCCTCCGTCTGAGCCACAAGAAAATAAGTACATGTTCTAAATTCAATGAGGAGAAATTAATGTGAAACGGTCCAAAGGGTCTAAACTTTTTTTTTTTTACTAAAAGGGTCTAAACTTCAAAAAGTAGTTGAAATGAGTTACATTTTTTTTTCCTAAGTCTTCCACACATATATTTTTTATAATAACAAAATATTAATAGGGGAGTACTAGCAAGGGTACTTCAAACCCATTACCAGATAACAACGAAATAAATATTTACAAAGGCCCCACGGTACTAGCTCCTACCCAAACAGTCCCCAGGGTCAGCAAACCACTCATAGAAGAGACAAGTTTCAGACCTACCCCTCACAAGGAACTATCGTCAAGACAAGACTATAATACAATCCACAGTCTAAGACCACTATAGATTAATTCCAAAGGACCCACTGGGTGCCATATATATATGTGTGTGTGTGTGTGTGTACACATATATGAACTCCAAAAAAATAAAGCTTAGTGGACAGTGTTCTCATTAGCCAATAGTGAATGCAAGCTTCAATCAGTGTCAGATATACTCAATCAGAACCACTTGATGTGTGAGCATTGCCAATTGAATATTGTTCCTAAGGTGACACATAATGAAACACATTTATGAAACAAATAAAATGAAATGTATGCAGCTGTGAGTTTAATTGTTATAACTTATAAATTTAATCTTATAAAGTGGAGAATTTTAAAAATAAAATTGTTAGTATTCCTCTCTAATTAAACAGCTATAGATGTAAGTATGCGTTGATAAATAACTTCATCAGCAAAGAAAAAGTCTTCTGTGCCGTGAGGAATATGGAACAAAGAAAACACATATTAGACTTCTTGACTATTACGATTAGAAGTCTTCTAGTCCACTTGTCCTGTGTCTACTCAATTTGCTAACTTATAAAATGAGTTAGAAGACTTTGAATCGTAATAGTCAAGAAGTCTAACATGTGTTTCCTTTGTTCTATATTCCACACGGCATAGAAGACTTTTTCTTCGCTGATAAAGTCGTTTATCAACGCATACATACATCTATAGCACACTTTTAACATCCTTGTAAATGAATTGCAAAATAAATGAAGAGCTTTAGGATTCAAAGACGATTTGCAAGTTGGAAAAAAAATAATTTCATATATAAACTAAAAAGTATCCACTGGGTCTTACAAATTTAATAAAAATTTCGCTGTAATTTCTTATTTAACTATTTTTACTTATATATAATTATATTTTATTCGTCTATCTCTTATTTATCTATTTTATAAAGCGATTGATTTCAAAATATTACTTATTATTAGTTCAGTATTTATTTAGTTTTTCTAAGATATATTTAAAAATTTGTTAGCTATATATAAATATGAAATTAAATTTATAATAGAATATAAGACAAGTTGATTAATTTAATCTATCTATAAATTACTGTAGCTATTGAGTAACCCATTCTATGTGATAGTTATTTAAAGATAACATGTTTAAAAAATACAAAGAAATATATTTTATTTACAAAGAAAATAGAAAAATATTTTTGATATCAAAAAACCCGTATAATTTGGAAGATGACATTATATTAAATAGGTTATTGTTGGAGCAGGGTGAAATATAAATTAAATTCCTTCTCTACATAGGTTTGGAAGTTCTTTTTTTGTTTGCCTCCTTAGTACGAACCACATGAAAATAATGACATGTTCTCAAATCAATGAGGAGAAATTAATGTCAAGTGGTCCAAAGAGTCTAAACTTTTTTTTTTTGACAGCAAGGGTCTAAACTACAAAGAAGTTGAAATGAGTGACATCCTTTTCTATGTCTTTCACACATATATTTTTTTTAATGACGATTTATTAATAGGGAAGTACTAGGGATACTCCAAACCCATTACAAGATAATAGTGAAATAAATATATACAAAGGCCCTAGGGTACTAGCGCCTACCCAAATAGTCCCCAGGGTTTGCAAACCGCTCATAGAAGAGACAAGGTCCAGACCTACTCCTCACAATGAACTATTGCCAAGACATGGCTATAATACGATCCACAGTCTGGGACATATATGAACTCCAAAAAATAAACATTAGTGGACGTTTCTGTGAGCATTGCCAAATGAAAATTGTTCCTAAGGTGACAAATATAATGAAACGCATATATGAAACAAATAAAATGAATTGTATGCAGCTGTGAGTTTAATTGTTATCACTTATAAAGAGTAGAATTTTAAAAATAATATTGTTAGTATTCCTCTCCTATTAAACATCTATAAATGTATGTATACATTGATAAATGACTTCATCAGCAAAGAAAAAGTCTTCTATGCCGTGTGGAATATGGAACAAAGAAAACGCATTTTAGACTTCTTGACTATTACGATTCGAAGTCTTCTAGTCCACTTGTCCTGTGTCTACTCAATTTGTTAACTTATAAAATGGGTTAGAAGACTTTGAATCGTAATAGTCAAGAAGTCTAATATGTGTTTCCATTGTTCTATATTCCACACGGTGTAGAAGACTTTTTCTTTGCGGATGAAGTCGTTTATCAACGCATACATACATCTATAACACACTTTTAACATCTTCGTAAATGAATTGCAAAATAAATGAAGAGCTTTGGGATTCAAAAGACGATTTGCAAGTTGGACAAAAAATAATTTCTTATAAAAACTAAAAAGTATCAACTGGGTCTTACAAATTTAATAAAAATTTTGCAGTTATTTCTTATTTATCTATTTTTACTCATATATAATTATGTTGTATTCATCTATTTCTTTTTTATCTATTTTTTTAAGTGATTGATTTCAAAATATTACTTATCATTTCTTCAGTATTTATTTTGTTTTTCTAAGATATTTTTAGAAATTTGTAAGCTATATATAAATATGAAATTAAATTTATAAGAGAATATCAGACAAGTTGATCAATTTAATCTATAAATCATTGTGGTTATTGAGTAACCCATTCCATGTGATACAAAGATGACAAGTTTAAAAAATAAAAAAGAAAGATATTAATTTATTTATATAAAAAATAGAAAGATATTTTCAGTATCAAAATACCTGTATAATTTGGAAGATGACATTATATTAAATAGGTAACTGTTGGAGTAAGGTGCAATATAAATTAGCTTCCCTCTCTACATAGGTTTGGAAGTTCTGTTTTTTGTTTTCCTCCTTAATATGAACCACATGAAAATAAGTACATGTTCTCAAATCAATGAGGAGAAATTAATGTGAAGTGGTCCAAAGAGTCTAAACTTCAAAGAAGTTGAAATGAGTGACGTCTTTTTCTAAGTCTTTCACACGAATTTTTTTTTTAATGACAATATATTAGTAGGGGAGTACGAGGGGTACTCCTAACCCATTGCAAGATAATAGCGAAATAAATATTTACAAAGTCCCCAAGGTACTAGCGCCTACCCAAATAGTCCCCAAGGTTTACAAACCACACAAAGAAGAGACAAGGTCTAGACCCCTCACAAGTTACTATCGCCAAGACAAGGCTATAATACGATTCACAGTCTAGGACCAAAGTATATGCAATCATTCCGTAAATTCCATAGGACCCACTGTGTGACACACACACACACACACACATATATATGTCTTCCACACATATATGAACTCCAAAAAATAAAGCTTAGTGGACGTATTTGTGAGCATTGCCAATTGAGTATTGTTCCTAAGGTGACACATATAATGAAACACATATACGAAACAAATAAAATGAATTGTATGTGGCTGTGTGTTTAATTGTTATCACTTATAAATTTCATCTTATAAAGAGGAGAATTTTAAAAATAATATTGTTAGTATTCCTCTCCAATTAAACGGGCTATAAATGTTTTTATGTGTTGATCAATGACTTCATCAGCAAAGAAAAAGTCGTCATTGCCGTGTGAAATTTGGAACAAAGAAAACACATATTAGACTTCTTGACTATTATGATTCAAAGTCTTCTAGTCCACTTGTCCTGTGTCTACTCAATTTTCTAACTTATAAAATGGGTTAAAAGACTTTGAATCGTAGTCAAGAAGTCTGATATGTGTTTCCTTTGTACTATATTCCACACGGCTTTGGCTGATGAAGTTATTTATCAACACATACATACATCTATAGCACACCTTTAACATCTTCGTAAATGAATTGCAAAATTAATGAAGAGCTTTGGGATTCAAAAGACGATTTGCATGTTGGCCAAAAAAAAAATTTCATATACAAACTAAAAAGTATCCACTGCGTCTTACAAATTTAATAAAAATTATGCTGTTATTTCTTATTTAACTATTTTTACTCATATATAATTATGTTGTATCCATCTATTTCTTATTTATCTATTTTATAAAGTGATTGATTTCAAAATATCACTTATTACTTCAGTATTTATTTAGTTTTTCAATGATATTTTTAAAAATTTGTTAGCTAAATATAAATATGAAATTAATTAAATTTATAATAGAATATAAGACAAGTTGATTAATTTAATCTATAAATCACTGCGGCTGTTGAGTAACCCATTCCATGTGATAGTTATTCAAAGATGACATGTTTAAAAAACAAAAAAGAAAGATATTTTATTTATAAAGAAAATAGAAAGATTTTTTCAATATCAAAATACCCGTATAATTTGGAAGATGACATTATATTAAATAGGTAACTGTTGGAGTAGGGTGCTGTAGCATCCCACCAAAATTGCCTAATTTGTATAATTTGCATAATTGTATGATTTGCTTAAATTGCTTCATTTGCCTAATTTAATTAGTTAGCTTCTTAAATTGGGATCCCAATGCTTGCTTAGTAATTAATAGAGTAGTATATGTTGGGGTGTGAATCATAAAACTAGAGGTGTCACTAGTAGGGAAAGTTGTGAAACTAGAACTTGAGTGAGGGTATAATGGTAAAAGCATTTGTCCAGCCCCTTAATTCCCTCTAGGTCTCGCCACCATCCCTCATTTTCTCTCTTCACACTAAATTTTCTGAACAAAGGACAAAAGAAGAGGAAGAGAAGATGAAGGAGATGAGCTAGGGCTTGAGCTTGAGAAAGGAAGAAGGAAGCTTGAAGGCGCTAGGAACTGAAGGTTTCCTCTACATCTTGTTGAGGAAGAGGAGTGGAGCTGTCATTTCTTCATTTCACGGAAGGCTGAGTGCCCTAATATTTGTAGAAGAAGGAATCTCGAATTAGAGAAGGGGAAACCAGAAAGTTGTTTAAGCTTCAACCTCATCTTCCTACATTTGGTGAGTTCTTCTCCTTTAGGTGGTGGGCAACCAATAAGACCCCCATTAGGGTTTTTATTTCCCTTTGCATGTGGCTTAGCTGGTCTAAGATGGAGATTTTTGAGTGAGGGTTTGATGTTGAACTTAGTAGAAGTTTGGGTTACAACCTAGTGATCATGCATGTTAAGACTGCCTCTGGTATTTCGAGTATAACTCTCTCTATAGACCTTGGATTGAAATGATTTTTTTTCTGTGTAAACTAGACATGAGGGGCTTCATTTTAGGCACAAGAATCACTTGAAAATGTTAAGAATTGAATTATATATAGAATTTACAAGTTCAGGTATGAATGCTGTCCTGTTTTCTGACACCAGTGGATTGTTTGTTAAAACTGCACTAATCTGATAGTTATCTTCCAAAATAAAATTTTTATTCATAAACTAGACATCCTAAGCTTTCCAATGAGTGGTCGTTTGCCCAATTCCGACTTCGTTTGATATGTTAGTAAAATTTCCGAAATTGATGCTCTGCTGCAGAAATTCTGCAGAAGGCCTGGCACGGCCGTGTTATGCAGCACGGCCAGGCCGTGTTTAAATCTGTTTCCTAGGCTTAAAATGCTTAGTTTTGGACCATTTGACTCCCTGAAACATGCTAATATGTTTGGTATGCTTAGGTATTACCCTTATGTATCTTTTATATAACTAATTGAGTAAAGAATGATTCTTGAATATGATGATTGTGATATAGCAATGCATTATTTCCTATTATTTTGTGATTGATTTGATTGTGATTGGAATGTTTGCAAATTCATTTGCACCCTCATTGTAAGTGATTAGCTATCACCTGTGCCGTTGGGGGCCCCCTTGGTTTTATCCTTTTAATCGGATTTTACTCATTTTGTACTTGAGCTGGATCAAGTGGGGATCATTCATTGTGGTCTTTATGACATTTGTTTGCATTTGTATTATCTTTCAAGATTTCAAATGCAGTATTGTGAATTGAGCTTGTGACTTGTGAACTGTCATGTAAATGCTATTTGACCCTTGTCTATACTGATTCGTATTGAGGTATGTGATGGTGAGGGGTCTGCGAAGGACTCACTGAGATTTCTTAAATCTCACCCCTTTCGTTTAATTGTTTCAGATAAGCAGGTGCGAGATGATTGACCCTAGCTGGAGTTGCTTAGCAGCTTGTCTTTGTTGTTTGAACTAAGTGTTGTATATGGGTCATTGGACCCTATATTTTGTAATCCTCACGACTTTGGGGTTATATTTTGAGACTTAAATTATGTACTTAAACCGTTAGACAAGTACCTTGTATGAATTATGACTTGTTACTATCAAGTTTTAATTTATTCAGTTTATGATATTTCGTAATGTTTTAAATGCAATGATTCGATTTAAAAATTGAATTAGGGTGTTACATTATGGTATCAGAGCCGTTCGATTCTTATCGGACTGTGAGGTAGATAGTTTTGGCTTAGTGTGTCATTGTGGACTGTTTACATCTTTCTACTTATTATGCTACGAGACATTGAGCCTGATCAACTCAATTATTTGTGCATTGTATGCAGAATCATGGCATCCGGTTCATGATGACATGGTAGGCCATCAATACACGGCGAAAGGAACCCCAGGAATGCCACCAGAAACCTCGGGACTCCGCAAGAACCCGAACCTTGGAATGTAATAGCAGAAGCACTGAGGGTGCAAACTGAGGCTGCAAATGTTCAAGCTGAAGCGACTAACGTACTACTCCAACAGATCCTTCAGGGAGGAGTAGCCCTAGGCAACAATGTAACCCAGCCAGATAATCCTAATTGGGCGTACTCTGACTTCAGGAAGAATGACCCTCCTTCTTTCAAGGGTGGAGCTGACCCATCTGCAGTGAAGTATTGGTTGTGGGAAATGGATAAGATATTTGAAGTAGTGAACTGCACTGAAGAGCAAAAATTGACATTTGCCGCTCACTACCTGAAGGAAGAGGCTGAGGTTTGGTGGAGAGGAGCAAGAGCTCATATGGTTACTCTTGAAACACCTTTGAACTGGGAGAACTTTCAGAGAGTGTTCTCGGAGAAATATTTCCCTAAGAGCTTAAGACGGCTAAAAGAGCAAGAGTTTGCTCACCTAACTCAAGGTAGCATGACGGTAGCGGAGTATGAACGTGAACACAAGAAGGGGGGTTGAATTGTGTTAAAAACTTTTCGCAAACTATACATAAAAACTTCAACACAAGTTGTTCAAAACTGTTTTGTATATCGGATGCAGAGAATTAAACAGGACCAGATGCAGAAATTTAAACAGTTTATAAAAACTTGTTTTACTGAGCAAGGTAAAGATAAATAATGTAAAGCAGTAAAGGATGAGACTCAGAGATTTATACTAGTTCACCACCAACTGGTAGCTACGTCTAGTCCCTTCGTTCCTGAAGGATTTTCCACTATAATCAACTGATTACAATTTCCTCAAGAGTATTCGTACGTGACAAACTTGACAATACTCTCAACTTCTCAAAGCGACTCAAGTCTGATCGAGCCTTTGAGGAACAGAGCCTTAACTAGGCCAAATACAGCTTTTACAAAAGAGATTATGCTTGATAACAATCAAAATAACTCTCACAGAGAGGATGAAAAGATTAAGCTCAAAGCAGTAATAGCTTTCTAAAAGAAAGTATAAGAAGTGAGTTGATTCTATGTAGACCGTAAACTTGGCACGGTCGATTGCACACTTGAGTAATATTGCTTTCAGAATGAAGTTTCTTCACAGTTTGTCCAACTTTACTTCAATGAATACCTTGGGGTATTTATAGGAGTCTTCAAGGGTATTACCGCTATAAAGAAAAATATCTCCTTTCCATTGAGTGAGGTAATTTGAAATGTAGTCCTTTTCTTCCTTTCCAGAGAATATCAGAATAGTACACATTACCGTTTTCGTACTATCTACTATTTGCAATTGCCTTGTACGATTTTTGTCTTATGCTAAAGGTGCCACCTTTGCTTCCTCGTACATCAAAATGAGCGCACAAAATCAAATTAATTCGCCTGCAGTCACCGAGGCTAAGAGCAAAAACGTGATCATCATGTGCTTTATTAAAGAGATCAGACGCTCGCTCAGAACAGAGAACGGACGCTCGTAGCAATTGAGTGTTCCACGTGTCAAGAAGTCACACTGCTGGACGCTTGCTATTAACAAGACGCTGAAGTGAGTTCGGATGCTGACACTAGTGGATTGTATTCAATTTCTTTTGTATATTTCTTCTTCTTCCTTGAGTGATTTGTACATATATATGAATCTTTGCTACCTGTACACTCAAAGATATGTTAGAAGATAAATTGTTCTCTTGAGAAATATTTTGTTATCATCAAAATTAATGAGGGTCTAAACTTCTCAATCGTTTAGGTTCCAACAATCTCCCCCTTTTTGATGATGACAAATATCCAAGGTTGATGAACAATTTAATTTCAAAATAACATCAAGGGTCTCCCCCTGAATTTAACAATTTTGATATATAAGACACTTCTAGTATTAAGGCGATTGTTGATAAACAAATTCATTTAAGTGATCGCAAAAATACATAGATGAATCAGAGCATATTTTTAACAAAGTGAGATCGGATGTTGATTTTCATTTTATCAAAAAGATTTTCATATTACCAATTTTATTGATCATTGTTAGATTATTGGGTCAATGAATATCAATGCAGTTAATAGATATTAGAGCAATGAATAACCATACAAATGCTATGTATGAAATGATATGCATGATAAATTCAGTTTTAGTGTATTCATCGGACGGTGAATTTGTTAATCAGACTTTCACGTGTTCATCAAACCTTTCTTTTACTCCCCCTTTTGTCATCAGACAAAAAGAGTGTAAAGTACAAAAAAAATATATCACACAAAAAAATAAATAATTTTTTTTAAGGGTTTGGTGGTGGAGGAGGGATGTTGAGACGTTCATATAGAAGTTTCAGTGCATTCTCCAGCTGAGTGACTTTCAGATTAGTAGCCTTCATTTCTTCAAACTCTGCTTTAGGAATGGTGACCATTTCAACTGCAGGAGTAGAAGTAGAAGGTCCAGCTTCTGGTGCAGGTTTCATCCTCTGATGCTCTGCTAGCACCCAGTTGGAAAGCTTCAGTCTTAAGTCCTTCTTTTGTTGAGCCTTTTGAAAGAATGCATCATTTGGTATAAACCATTTGATGAGACTTCCATGTTTCCTCTGCTCAGATTCTGACTGAATTCTTCTCCTTTTCTCCACCTCTTCTGGATACAGCAAATCCATGAAGACCGTTTCCCTATGCAGAAGCTCGTCAGCAGTGAAAGCATCAAACTTATTCCCAGCTTCTTCTCCCCATATCCTTTTGATGAATTCACTCAATGCTTCAGAAGCAAAAGAGATTCCTTCATTTTCTGCCAGGTATAACCTCTCAGATTTTCCCTGTCATATTCTGTAAGCACCAGGGGGACGAGGCATGGTAACAAAACTTTGTCTTTCCATGTCTTCGACCATTGACTCCAAGTGAATCCAATGTCAAAGTGCTTTATCACAGCAGCCCATTGGACATAAGTCTTCATACAATGAGTGGTGCGATTCATCGAGCATCCGAACATATCATCAAAGTAGACTGTTCCCAGATTGATGTCGATAATTGGCGATAGTGCCAACTGTTGGAATAGTGGCCTTCTCGGCATTGCAGTAGTTTGAGGAGCCAGTTCTCCTTTCATCTTCCTTCAGAGAATTCAGGTAAAACCTTCTGGCATGATCCTCAGAGATCTTGGCAATCGGAAGCTTAGAGAATTCCTTAAGATTATACTTCTTGGGAGCCTTCTCATACTCCGTGAGCCCGATCTTGCTGAATGGCTGCTTGCCAGGAGCAGGTTCTTTCCTTTTCCCAGGGATAGACCAAGGTAGCCACCTTTGTCTGTCTGGTACAATCTTCACAGATATAGACGAAGGATCCCTGAACTGTCTGATTACTTCAATCTTCTTCATCTCAAGACAGTGTGCCATGAAGGCAGCTTCTTCATCTGTGATCCACCTTCCGCATTCTTCCAATGTGAGCGGTTCAGTTTGTGGTAGGGATCTAGGAAGGTCAACAGAGAAGGGATTTGCTTTGCTACAGGATCTTTGGTCTCAATCTTCCTTTAAATGACATCTGAAAGTGGTCTTCTCCATCCTTGAAGGTAGCACTCATTGGATAGGCAATCTCCAGTCTGGCAGCTCCAGAGGTGAAGGTTTTCAAATGCCATGTAGAGGGACGATTGTAGATGCTATGATATATCTCATACTTAACAAACCGTGGTTTGTTAATACATGAGACATTCTTCCTTCCACCAAAGTGCAGAGGTTTATGGGTAATGGCGTGTAAGGTGGGAGTGGTTTTGGTGATTTTATAGGTTTTAGGTGTGTAGGCTTTGAAGGGATTAATGGGAGGTACTTTGAATAAAAGGTTAAAGGGATGAGAGTGAAGTTTGGAGATATATATGGTAAGTGAAGTATTTGAGGAATTTTGTGGTA
Organism: Calophaca sinica; assembly: GCA_037113605.1. Lineage (NCBI taxonomy): Eukaryota > Viridiplantae > Streptophyta > Magnoliopsida > Fabales > Fabaceae > Calophaca > Calophaca sinica. The sequence continues at coordinate 60,886,198 of CM073735.1, forward strand.
GGTCAAGGTTGAGTGTAGAGGATGATGGTTGGGTAGGTTTAGGGAGGGTAGAGGTTTGTCGGAGGCTCATTCTGGTTTTCTTGGTTTGTGGTTGTGTTTGTGGTTGTGAAACAGACAATGGGGGTGCATGAATAACATCATGAGCATCAAAGACAGATACTGATTCATCACAGTAAAATCGAGTACCGTTGGGTTTACCTCTGAAGACTTACCCAACCTTCTTTTCGATCCTCTCGTGACAACAATAGCAGGAGGAGGATGAGGGATTTGCTTCCCTTATTTGGGCCATTGAAGCATCTTTTTCATTCTTTGTCCTAATCGCTTTCTCTAAGACCTTTCTGATGGGAATTCTATCCTCATCTTCTGGTTCTTCAACAGTAGGTGCAGGAGCCACCTTCTGTTTTGTTCTTCTTGTCTCCCTTGAAGGAGACTCAGCAGGTCTTTTCACACCAGTCATTGAGCTTCTGGTGGTTTTCTTTTCAGCTTCTCCTTCCTGTTGCTCTATTTTCACTTTCTTGATCATAGAGCCAGTTATTAGCTGCATTCTGACCAAACTGTTTACTCCAAAAACTTCTGGACGAACAACAGCGCCAACACCAAAATATTTTTCTTTTTCTTCTGTGTTGATGGAGTCAGTCAGCTTCCTCACAACGCCGTCTTTAATCATCATAATGGAGAGAAGAACTCCATAAGGGATTACCTTGACGATATTCTTCTTATCAACACTCTTCCTTGAGAAGACAAGGGCATTTATCAGATTGTTGATAATCAACCTTAGCAGATTGATTTTCTTCCCATTCATGTAGTTCCTCATAATGAACTTTTGCTCGTAGTTTACTATGTCACTTGAGCTAGCCTTCAGAATTACGCTCTTGGCGATGATTTTGTGCAGTACTCGGTAGTGGCTTTTTAAGTCTTTGGCCGTGGGAGTAATGTTCTTCTTCTTCAGTTCACGGTAGTTCTCAAACAGGGCTTCGTTGACGTTTTCAAGTCCTCTGTAAGCATCAGCCCAGTTTGCATGGTAACTGATTTCTTCACACGGACACTTGATCGTCTGAGCAATAGAGCTGATGGTGAAGCGTAGTTTGAAGCCTCTGATGTGTCCTTCTATGATTTCGCCCGGAAGTAAGTACGCATTCCCCCAGAACTCCTTAATAGCGTAGCTCAGTACGTCAACTGGTTCCCAGATGAAGTAGTTTTTCCAGCCCAGTTTCTCAAGACCTTCTTCAAAATCAAAACCGTATAGCTTGAAGTTCTCAAAATCAACCCGGTTCTCATTCAGAAGTTTTGCCTCAGAGAAGACGTCGAAAGCAGCAATGTATTGTCCAACCTTTCTGTCGGCCATTGTAGCAGTTGAAGAAAAGGTGATGGAGGTTTTAGCGTTCGAAAACACAGAGAGAGAGAGAGAGACGGAGAGAAAGAGAACAGTTTTGCAAGAAAACACAGAGTGAAGTGATGGAGCGAAAAATGTGGAGTAGTGGGAAAGTTGATAGAAAATGGTACAGTCCTTTTTCAAAAAAACGCTTCATATTTCCACATAAAAATTAAATCAAAAAGAAAAGAAAATAAAGATTCGTCTTTTCATTAAATGCAGACGCCAAAAGAAAAGTAAGATCAAGAAAAAGATTTTATCGAAAGACATAAATAATTATGACTCAGTAGATGTGATGAGACGCTTAAGTCCTTAACACGTGTGACACGTGTGGGCGTGCTCGGACGCACGCAACCGATTCACCAGACGATGAGTTATGAGCACATGACAAATAAGATGCTTATTCATATATATGCTTATGTCATACCAGATGCTGAGATTGTGCATATTATCTGACGCTGAGATTAATCATTCTTCTATAAGATGAAAGTTTAAATTTCTTCTTATAAAATTGAATCTATCTTCAGCAAGGGGTTTTGTAAATATGTCATTGATGATCAGTGTCTACAAATTTTATTTCTAGAATACCCTTCTGAACATAGTCTCTTATAAAATGATGCTTAATCTCAATGTGCTTGGCTCGTGAATGCAATATGGGATTTTTAGTAAGACAGATTGCAGAAGTATTATCACAAAAGATAGGAATGTTACTCTCTTTTATCAGATAGTCTTCAAGTTGATATTTCATCCATAGGAGTTGAGAGCTGCAACTTGCTACTGAAATATACTCAGCTTCTGCTGTTGAGAGTGCAATCGTGCTTTGCCTTTTGCTTTACCAAGATACAAGATTTGCTCCAAGGAATTGGCAGCTTCCACTTGTGCTTTTTCTTTCAATTCGGTCTCCAAAGAAAGTCGGCATCACGAAACCTACTAACTTGTAATCTTTTGATTTCTTATAAAGCAAACCAAGATTAGTAGATCCTTGCAAATATCTAAAGATTCTTTTAACAAAGACTCAAGTGTGATTCTCTAGAATCGATTGAAATCTAGTACAGACAGGCAATGAACATAATATCAGGTCTTGAAGCTGTAAGATAAAGTAGAGATCCAATCATACCTCTGTACATCTTCTGATCTATCTTTTTACCAGTTTCATCTTTACCAAGAATACATGTGGGATGCATAGGAGTACACATAGGTTTGCAATCCACCATTTTGAATTTCTTTAGCAATTCCTTGATATATTTGCTTTGATGTATATATATACCATCATTGCATTGTTTGATTTGAATTCCAAGGAAAAACTTCAGTTCACCCATCATGCTCATCTCGAATTCAGCCTGCATTAGCTTAGAAAATTCTTTGCAAAGGCTTTCATTAGTAGCTCCAAAAATAATGTCATCAACATATATTTGAACAATTATAAAGTGCTTGTTTGATATTTTTCTAAAAAGAGTAGTGTCTACTAGACCTCTGGTAAAGCCATTTTTCATCAAAAATGTACTCAGTCTTTCATACCAAGCTCTGGGAGCTTGCTTAAGACCATAAAGGGCCTTTTTGAGTTTGAAGACATGTTCTGGAAATTCAATGTCTTCGAATCCAGGAGGTTGTTTTACAAAGACTTCCTCAGTTATAAAATCATTCAAAAAAGCACTTTTCACATCCATTTGATAAAGAATTATATCATGATGTGCAGCAAAAGAAAGCAAAATGCGTATAGCTTCTAACCTTGCAACATGTGCAAATGTTTCACTAAAATCAATACCTTCTTCCTGTGAGTACCCTTGAGCAACCAATCTTGCCTTGTTTCTCACAACCTTTCCATCTTCATCAAGCTTATTTCTAAATACCCATTTAGTACCAATAGCTTGCTTATCTTCTGGTAAGGTAACCAGCTTCCATACATCGTTTCTTTGGAATTGATTCAACTCTTCTTGCATGGCCAGAATCCAGCCTTCATCTTTCAATGCTTGATCAATCGTTTTAGGTTCCATTTCTGAGAGTAGTGCCATATCTGCATGCTCTTTAAAAGAGGATCTGGTTCTTACTTTATCTCTAGGTTTTCTTATGATTTGATCTTTAGGATGATTGGCTTTGTACTTCCAGCTCTTTCTGAATTCAGCTTCTGAAGATTCTTGTGTCTGGTCACCACTGGACGATGAAGATGTAGGTTCACTATTTGTAGTATTACCTATATTTAATTCTGAAAATAATTCATCTAGCTCTGACATGGCTGTGTCAGGCTTCTTGTCATCAAATTTGACATGAATGGATTCTTCCACTATCATAGTTTCTTTATTGTATATTCTAAAAGCTTTAGATCTTTCAGAATATCCCAAAAAGATTCCTTTGTCAGCTTTTGAATCAAACTTACCAAGCTGATCCTTAGTATTTAAAATGTAACACGTGCAACCAAATGAATGAAAATATGATATGTTTGATTTTCTTCCTTTCCACAGTTCATATGGAGTCTTCTTAAAAATAGGTCTAATAGAAATTTTATTTTGAATGTAACAAGCTGTGTTTACTGCTTCTGCCCAAAAATGTTTTGCAATATTAGCCTCATTGATCATGGTCCTGGCCATTTCTTGGAGGGACCTATTTTTCCTTTCTACAACACCATTTTGTTGAGGTGTTCTAGGAGAGGAGAAATTGTGGGAGATGCCGTTATCATCACAAAATTTTTGAAAGCTTTCATTTTCAAATTCTCCCCCATGATCACTTCTAATAGAAGAAATGCAAATTTCTTTTTCATTTTGAACTATTTTGCAGAATACAGTAAATACTTTGTATGACTCATCTTTGTGAGCAAGGAATCTAACCCATGTCCATCGAGTAAAATCATCAACAATGACTAACCCATATTTCTTTCCAGTTAAAGAGGCTGTCCTTGTTGGACCAAAAAGATCAAGATGCAAAAGCTCAAGTGGTCTAGAGGTTGAAACAACATTTTTTGAATGAAAAAAAGTTTTAACTTGTTTTCCTCTTTGACATGCCTCACAGAGAGCATCGGATTGATACTTAAGATTTGGTAAGCCTCTGACAAGACTATGCTTGTTTAGTTTTGAGATTAATCTCAAATTGGCATGACCCAATCTCTTGTGCCAAATCCATTGTTCTTCGTCAACAGACATGAGACACTTGACATCTTGTTTTGCAAGTTCAGAGAGATCAATTTTGTAAATATTTTGTTTCCTCTTAGCAGTAAAGAAAGTAGAGTCGTCTTTCTTGCTTTTTACTAGACATCCAGTTTCTGTAAAGATGACTTCATAACCATTGTCACATAATTGACTTATGCTCAATAAGTTATGTTTAAGTCCTTCAACATATAGTACATTATCAATAGAGGGAAGAGAGCCTTTACCAATGCGACCAATTCCAACTATTTTACCTTTCTGGTTTCCTCCGAAACCAACGAATCCAGCTTCTTTAGGCCTTAGTTCTTGGAACATATGCTTTTATCCCGTCATGTGACGCGAGCATCCACTGTCTAAGTACCAAGATAGGTGTGTTGACTTTGTTGCTAAGCATGTCTGCAACATAAACTATTTTATCTTTAGGTACCCATATCTTTTTGGGTCCTTTCTTGTTAGTTCTTGAAGGAGGCTTATCCTTCACAGTTTTAAAAACAGTACATGCACTTTTCAAATGACCAGGTTTATTGCAGTAAGTACAATGCAAGTATTTACTATGATTATTGGATTTATCGATGCTGAATCATTTTCTAAAAGAGGTTCATTTGATATATAACCAAGACCATGAGTTATCGATTTACTGACACCCCAAATCATTGAAGCTTTCTTGCTACGAGTTACACTCTTTGCAAGAAACTTTTGAAAAGCATATTCATAATCATTTGATTTGCATTTAGGATTGCCTGTAACTTTAGAGCTTTCAGCTTGAGAGCTCTCAGCTTCTGCTTGCTTATTAGCGATCAGACGCTAGTTATCCATCAGATGCTGATTTTCAGTTTTCAGCTTCTGATTTTCTTTGTTGAGTACAGATTTTTCTTTGTTTAAAGTTTGAAAGTCTTGTGATAATTTTGAAAATTTCTTTTTCAAATTCTTATACTCAACAGAGAGAGTGGCAGAGTCCTTAAAAAGATCATCAAATGCAAGTTGAAGTTTAGAGTAGGAATCATATACAATTACTTCTTCAACTTCTTCTTCTGAATCAAGGTCAGTGTCTGCCATGAGAGCGAGATTTGCTTCTACTTCATTATCTTCCTCAGATGAGGATGAATCTAGATCTTCCCATGTAGCCATGAGGCTCTTCTTCTTTTTCTTGAAAGAACTTCTTGTGGACTTCTCCTTAAGATTAGGACATTCAGACTTGAAATGTCCAGGCTTTTTACATTCATAGCAAATGACTTGAGCCTTGTCCTTGCTCTCTTTCTTGTCCTTAGTATCTTTCTTCTGAAACTTCCTCCTGAAGTTTCTCTTCTTCCACATTCTTTGTATCTTCCTGGATATAAACGCGAGCTCATCTTCTGATGTGTCAACATCTCCTTCTGAAGCTTCATCTTCTGATTCTTCTTCTTCAGCCTGAAGAGCTTTGGAAGAACTGACTTTATGTTGAGAGACTTTCAAAGCAATAGACTTGCCCTTTTTGACCGGTTCTTCTTCATTTAGCTCAAGTTCATGAGCTTTCAACGAACTCATAAGATCTTTAAGTCGTAGGACATTTAGATCTTTTGCTTCCTGAATAGCAGTGACCTTGGGTATCCACTGCTTAGTCAAGCTTCTTAAGATCTTTCTAACATGGTCAGGTGTAGTGTAACTTTTTCCAAGGGCCTGTAACCCATGAACAAGTGTTTGAAATCTTCCAAACATGGTTTCAATGTTTTCACCATCTTCCATTTTGAATAACTCATATTGGCGAACAAACATGCTGGCTTTGGTTTCTCTTACTTGGGCAGAGCCTTCGTAAGATAAAACAAGTGAGTCCCAGATTTCTTTGGCAGTGTTAAATTTGCCACATTTATCATATTCTTTTTCTGTCATAGCACAGATAAGAATGAATCTAGCCTTTTGATTGATTTGATATCTCTTTTTCTGTTCATCATTCCAATCTTCTCTGGCTATCGCAACACCACGAGGATTAGTGGGAGGAATGTAACCACTTTGAACTATATCCCACAACTCAAGTTGTTGTGTCTCAAAGAAAGCTTTTATCTTATCTTTCCAGTAATCAAATTTTTCTCCATCGAATAGAGGAGGACGGTTCATATGACCACCTTCAGTAGACATGTTCACAGTATATGATCTTTTCTCTTAACACTGTTAAGTGCTCAACCAAGAGGCCGAGCTCTGGTACCAACTGAACGTGAACACAAGAAGGGGGGTTGAATTGTGTTAAAAACTTTTCGCAAACTATACATAAAAACTTCAACACAAGTTGTTCGAAACTATTTTGTATATCGGATGCAGAGAATTAAACAGGACCGGATGCAGAAATTTAAACAGTTTATAAAAACTTGTTTTACTGAGCAAGGTAAAGATAAATAATGTAAAGCAGTAAAGGATGAGACTCAGAGATTTATACTAGTTTACCACCAACTGGTAGCTACGTCTAGTCCCTTCGTTCCTGAAGGATTTTCCACTATAATCAACTGATTACAATTTTCTCAAGAGTATTCTTCTGTCACAAACTTGACAATACTCTCAACTTCTCAAAACGACTCAGTATAGTCGAGCCTTTGAGGAACAGAGCCTTAACTAGGCCAAATACAGTTTTACAAAAGAGATTATGCTTCTGATAACAATCAAAATAACTCTCACAGAGAGGATGAAAAGATTAAGCTCAAAACAGAATAGCTTTCTAAAAGAAAGTATAAGAAGCTGAGTTCAGTTCTATGTAGACCAGAAACTTGGCACGAAGCTGATTGCACACTTGAGTAATATTGCTTTCAGAATGAAGTTTCTTCACAGTTTGTCCAACTTTACTTCAATGAATACCTTGGGGTATTTATAGGAGTCTTCAAGGGTATTACCGTTGCAGTAAAAATATCTCCTTTCCATTGAGTGAGGTAATTTGAAATGTAGTCCTTTGCTTCCTTTCCAGAGAATATCAGAATAGTACACATTACCGTTTTCGTACTATCTGTTGGAACCTAAACGATTGAGAAGTTTAGACCCTCATTAATTTTGATGATAACAAAGTATTCACAAGAGAACAATTTATGTTCTAACAATTCTTGAACTGTGCAGATACTAATATTACATATAATTCTAAGCCACTCAAGCAGAAGGAAGAAATTCTCAAGGGAAGGATACACTCCATGTGTCAGCATCCGGATCATCTGTGTGAGCATCTAAAATTATCTCTTTATGACACTAGGCTTATCCATTTGCTTCGAGCGTCCGATCCTCCGATTCTGAGCAAGCGTCTGAACTTCATTTCAAATCACGTGTTGGTCACGTAGTTGCTCTTCCTCTCAGAAGTTCCTGGAACGGATTTCAAAATTGATCTTGAGCGCTATAATTGTTGTACGAGGTATCAAAGGTGACACCTTTAGCTAAAAGACAATAATCGTACAAGCAATTGTGAAAAGCAAGGTAGTACGAAAACGGTAATATGTACTACTGGGAAATTCTCTGGAAAGGAAGAAAGAGACAGCTTTTTGAATTTACCTCACTCAATGGAAAGGAGCCATTTTTACCGTAACGGTAATATCCTTTGGAACTCCTATATATACCTCATGGTATCCATTGAAAAGACAGCTGATAGACTGCCGAAACACTGTTGGAAAACTGCCAAAACTATACAAGAGTATATTGCCTTATTTGCTAAGAACAAGCTCTGATTGCTATACACTACAAAGAGTCAATACTCTGAAAGCACTGCTTCTGTGAGCAATCAAATTTCGCGCTAAGTCTCTGGACTACAAGAACTGAACGCAGCGTCCGACCCTTTCTTTTAGAAAGCATTTCTATATTGAGCTTAATTTTTTATCCTCTCTGTGAGAGTTATTTTTACTTGTATTCAACTTATTTGTAAAAGTTGTTTTTTTGGCCTAGTTAAGGCTGTTCCCTCAAAGGCTCGACTGTACTGAGTCGTTTTGAGAAGTTGAGAGTATTGTCAAAGTTGTGACAGTAGAATACTCTTGAGGAAATTGTAATCAGATTGATTATAGTGGAAAATCCTTCAGGAACGAAGGGACTAGACGTAGCTACCAGTTTGGTAGTGAACTAGTATAAATCTCTGTGTCTCTTGCTTTACTGCTTTCTATTCATTTCTATCTTGCTGTGTTAAAAACAAACTTTCACAAACTGCTTTTCCAGTCCTGGTTTATTTCCAAAGATCCGATAAACAAACAGCTTTGAAAAACTTGTGTTATAAGTGTTTCTAACTTAAAGTTTATAAAAGTTTTCAACACAATTCAACCCCCTTCTTGTGTTCACGCGTCAGTTGGTACCAGCTCGGCCTCTTGGTTGAGCACTTAACAGTGTTAAGAGTAAAGATCCTACTGTGAACATGTCTGCTGAAGGTGGTCATATGAACCGTCCTCCTCTATTCAATGGAGAAAAATTTGATTACTGGAAAGATAAGATGAAAGCATTCCTTGAGGCACAAAATCTTGATTTATGGGATATAGTTGAAAGTGGATACATTTCTCCCGTTAATGCCCTTGGTGTTGCAATACCTAGGGAAAACTGGTCTGATGATCAGAAAAAGAGATATCAAACCAATCAAAAGGCTAGATTTATTCTCATCTGTGCTATGACAGAAAGAGAATATGATAAATGTGGTAAGTTTGATCTCGCCAAAGAAATCGGGATTCTCTTGTTTTGTCTTATGAGGTTACGCCAAGTAAGAGAAACAAAGGCTAGCATGATGGTTTGCCAGTATGAACTATTCAAAATGGAAGATGGAGAAAACATTGAAACTATGTTTGGAAGGTTCCAAACACTTGTTCATGGGTTGCAGGCCCTTGGAAAAAGTTATACTACACCAGATCATGTGAGAAAGATCTTGAGAAGTTTAACTAAGCAGTGGAGACCCAAAATCGCTGCTATTCAAGAAGCAAAAGATCTAAATGTTCTTCGGCTTGAAGATCTTATGAGTTCTTTGAAAGCTCATGAACTTGAGCTAAATGAAGAAGAACCTACCAAGAAGAGTAAGTCTATTGCTTTAAGAGTAAATCAACATAAACCTAGTATTTCTAAAGCTTTTCAGGCTGAAGAAGAAGAATCAGATGATGAAGCTTCAGAAGGAGATTATGATGGATCAGAAGATGAGCTAGCATTCATATCTAAGAAGATCCAGAGAATGTGGAAGAAGAGAAACTTCAGAAGGAGGTTTCAGAAGAAAGATACAAAGGACAAGAAGGAAAGCAAAGACAAGGATAAAGCCCAAGTCATTTGCTATGAATGTAAGAAGCCTGGACATTTCAAGTCCGAGTGTCCTAATCTTAAGGAAAATCCCACAAGAAGCTCCTTCAAGAAAAAGAAGAAAGGTCTCATGGCAACATGGGAAGACCTTGACTTATCCTCCTCCGGGGAAGATAAAGAAGAAGAAGCTCACATTGCCCTCATGGCAAACACTGATCTTGATTCAGAAGAAGAAGTTGAAAAGGTAATAATATATGACTCTTATTCTGAACTTCAACTTGCATTTGATGATCTGTTAAAGGATTCTGCCACTCTCTCTATTGAGTATAAGAATTTGAAAAAGAAATTTTCAAAACTATCACAAGATTTTCATTCTTTACATAATGAAAACTCTGTACTCAATGAAGAGAACCAGAAGCTGAAAACTGAAAATCAGCGTCTGGTGGATAACCAGAGACTAGAAGCCAGCAAGCAACCAGAAGCTGAGAGCTCTCAAGTTAAAAGCTCTATAGTTACAGACAATCCTAACTGCAAATCAAATGACTATGAACATGCATTTCAAAAGTTTCTTGCAGAGAGTGTAACTCGAAGCAAGCAAGCTTCTATGATCTGGGGAGTCAGTAAAACGACGACTCATGGTCTTGGTTACATATCAGATGAACCTCTTTTAGAAAATAATTCAGCATCTGATAAATCCAACAATCATAGTAGATGCTTACATTGTACTTACTGCAATAAATCTGGTCATCTGAAAAGTGCATGTAATGTGTTTACAACTAAGAAGGACAAGTATCCTTCACGAACTAACAAGAAAGGACCCAAAAAGATATGAGTACCTAAAGATAAAATAGTCTATGTTGCAGACTTGCTTAGCAACAAAGTCAACACACCAATCTTGGTACTTAGACAGTGGATGCTCGCGTCACATGACGGGAGAAAAGCACATGTTCCAAGAACTAAGACCTAGAGAAGCTGGATTCGTTGGTTTCGGAGGAAACCAGAAAGGTAAAATAGTTGGAATTGGTCGCATAGGTAAAGGCTCTCTTCCTTCTATTGATAATGTTTTATATGTTGAAGGACTGAAACATAATCTATTGAGCATAAGTCAATTATGTGACAATGGTTATGAAGTCATCTTTACAGAAACTGGATGTTTAGTAAAAAGCAAGAAAGACGGATCTATATTCTTTACAGCAAAGAGGAAACAAAACATTTATAAAGTTGATCTTTCTGAACTTGCAAAACAAGATATCAAGTGTCTTATGTCTGTTGAAGATGAGCAATGGATTTGGCACAAAAGATTGGGTCATGCCAATTTGAGGTTAATCTCAAAGTTAAACAAGCACAATCTTGTTAGAGGCTTACCAAATCTTAAGTTCCAATCTGATGCCCTGTGTGATGCTTGTCAAAGAGGAAAACAAGTTAAAACTTCTTTTCATTTAAAAATGTTGTTTCAACCTCGAGACCACTTGAACTTTTACATCTTGATCTTTTGGTCCCACAAGGACTGACCTCTTTAACTGGAAAGAAATATGGATTAGTCATTGTTGATGATTTTACTAGATGGACATGGGTTAAATTCCTTGCCCACAAGGATGAGTCTTTTAAGGTATTTCTTGTTTCGCAAATCAGTTCAAAATGAAAAAGGCATCTGTATTTCTTCTATTAGAAGTGATCATGGGGAGAATTTGAAAATGAGAACTTTCAAAAATTTTGTGAAGAAAATGGCATCTCCCACAATTTCTCCTCTCCTAGAACACCTCAACAAAATGGTGTTGTAGAAAGGAAAAATAGGCCCTTCAGAAATGGCCAGGACCATGATCAATGAAGGCGATATTGCGAAACATTTTGGGCGAAGCGATAAACACGACTTGTTATATTCAAAATAGAATTTATATAAGACCTATTTTGAATAAGACTCCTATGAATTGTGGAAAGGTAGAAAACCAAACATTTCTTACTTTTATCCTTTTGGTTGTATTTGTTATATCTTGAATACTAAAGATCGACTTGGTAAGTTTGATTCCAAGGTCGACAAAGGAATCTTTTGGGATATTACGAAAGATCTAAAGCTTTAAGAATATACAACAAAGAAACTTTGGTGATTGAAGAGTCCATTCATGTCAAGTTTTGATGATAAGAAGCACGACAATCGCTATGTCGAGCTAGATGAGTTATTTTCGAATTAAACCTCGGTGACAAGTCGACGGTGAACATATATCTTCATCATCCGATGGTGACAAGACGAAGAATTCTACTGGCGGAAGCTGAAGCAAGAAAAAGCCGGAAGTACAAAACCAATCATCCAAAAGATCAAATCATAGGAGAACCTGGTGATAAAGTACGAACCAGATCCTCTTTCAAGGAGCATGCTGATTTTGCACTTCTCTCTGAGATGGAACCTAAGACGATTGATCAAGCTTTGGAAGATGAAGGGTGGATTCTAGCAATGCAAGATGAGCTAAATCAGTTCCAAAGGAATGATGTATGGAAGCTAGTCACTCTACCAGAAGATAAGCAAGCTATTGGTACTAAATGGATATTTAGAAATAAGCTTGATGAAGATGGTAAAGTTGTGAGAAATAAAGCAAGGTTAGTTGCTCAAGGTTACTCACAAGAAGAAGGTATTGATTTCACTGAAACTTTTGCACCTGTTGCAAGACTAGAAGCTATTCGCATTTTACTTTCATTTGCAGCACATCATGGGATAACATTATATCAAATGGATGTGAAAAGTGCTTTTCTAAATGGCTTTATAACTGAGGAAGTTTATGTTAAACAACCTCCTGGTTTTGAAGATATTGAATCTCCAGAACATGTTTTTAAACTTAAAAAGGCTCTATATGGTCTTAAACAAGCTCCCAGAGCATGGTATGATAGACTAAGTTTCTTTTTAATGGAAAATGGATTTACAAGAGGTTTAGTTGACACTACTATTTTCAGAAAAACCTCAAACAAGCATTTCATACTTGTTCAAATCTATGTTGATGATATCATTTTTGGAGCCACCAATGAAAGCCTTTGCAAATAATTTTCTAAGCTTATACAGGCTGAATATTAGATGAGCATGATGGGAGAATTAAAGTTCTTCCTTGGAATACAAATCAAGCAATGCAGTGATGGTATTTATATTCATCAAAGCAAATATATCAAAGAATTATTGAAGAAATTCAAGATGCTGGATTGCAAGCCTATGTGTACACCTATGCATCCTACCTGCATTCTTAGTAAAGATGAAATTGGTATGAAGGTAGATCGAAGCTATGCAGGTATGATTGGATCTCTACTTTATCTTACCGCTTCAAGACCTGATATTATGTTCGTGGCCTGTGTGCTAGATTTCAATCGGATCCTAGAGAATCACACCTAAGTCTTTGTCAAAGAATATTGAGATATTTGCAAGGAACTACTAATCTTGGTTTGCTTTATAAGAAGTCAAAGATTACAAATTAGTAGGTTTACGTGATCTTGACTTTCTTTGGAGATCGAATTGAAAGAAAGAGCACAAGTGGAGGCCGCCAATTCCTTGGAGCTAATCTTGTGTCTTGGTCAAGAAAAAGGCAAAGCACAATTGCACTCTCAACAGCCAGGTTGAATACATCTCGTGACAAGTTGCGATTCTCAACTTACGTGGATGAAGTATCAACTTGAAGACTACGATAAAAGAGAGTAACATTCCTATCTTACGTGATAATACATACTGCCATATGTCTTACTAAAAATCTCATATTGCATTCTAGAGCAAAGCACATTGAGATTAAACATCATTTTATAAGAGACTATGTTCAGAAGGGTATTCTAGAAATAAAATTTGTAGACACTGATCATCAGTGGGCTGACATATTTACAAAACCCCTTGCTAAAGATAGATTCAATTTTATAAGAAGAAATTTAAACTTTCATCTTATAGAAGAATGATTAATCTCAGCATCTGATATGACATAAGCATACTTGTGCATAAGCTTCTTATTTATCATATGCATCATAACTCATCATCCGGTGAATCGGTTGCGTGCGTCCGAGCACTTCCACACGTGTCACACGTGTTAAGGACTCAAGCGTCTCATCATATCTACTGAGTCATGATTATTTACGTTTTCAATAAAATCTTTTACATTTATTTTGGCATCTGCATTTAATAAAAAGGCGAATCTTTATTTTCTTTTCTTTTTGATTTATTTTTAAGTGAAAATATGAAGCGATATTTTGAAAAAGAACTGTACCATTCTCTATTAACTTTCCCACTACTCCACATTTTTCGCTCCACTCTGCGTTTTCTGCAAAATCGTACTCGTTCTCTCTTTCTCTCTATCTCTCTGTGTGTGTGTTTGAACCCTAAAACCTCCATCACCTTCATCTCAACTGCAATCATGTCTGGAGTAACAACCTCTGAGTATACGGCTATCTACGACACCATGGCTGAAGGAAAAGTTTTGTTGGAAAATCGTGTTGATTTAGAGAACTTCAAACTCTATGGCTTCGACTTCTACAGTGGTTTCAAGGCAATGGGCTGGGAACACTATTTCTTCTGGAACCAGGTTGAGGTTCTAGTGACGGCTATCAAAGAATTTTGGGGTAATGCTCGTTTACACAAAGGTGGTATATTTGAAGGAACTGTGAGAGGCTACAAGTTTGTTTTTACCATCAACAACATTTCTGAAGTCACTGGTTGTCCCTGTGAAGGTCTCGTCTTCTACACAGATTGGGCTGACGCATTTCATGGCATTGAGAAGGTCAATGATGATCTGTTTGAGAACTATAAGCAGTTGAAAGACTCTGGTGAAACTCCTACTGCAAAGAATCTGAAGAGTCATTACAGAGTACTTCACAAGATAATCACCAAGAGCGTCTTGTTGAAGGCTGGCTCTAGTGACATAGTCAACTATGAACAGAAGTTCATCATGAGACACTACATGGCTGGTAACAAGGTAAACCTGCCAAGGTTGATCTACAACAACCTGATTAATGCACTAGTAAATTCTAGGAAAGGTGTTGCTGACAAGAAAAACACCTACAAGTGTATTCCTTATGGTGTTCTGCTCACTAGAATGATGGTCAAGGGTCTGGTTATAAACAAGCCGTTGCTTTACGGATCAAGAAAAGGTGAAGTATCTTGGTCTTTGAGAGTATTGTGATTCGACACCTTTGGAGTCAACAACCTGGTTAGAATGAAATTGATCACTGGGTACATGATCAAGAAGGTGAAAATTGAGCAACGGGAAGGGGAAGGTGAAAGAAAACCAGAAGCTCAATGCCTGGTGTGAAAAGACCTGCTGAGTCTCCTTCAAAGGAAACCAGAAGAACAAGACAGAAGTTGGCTCCTGTACCTACTGTTGAAGAACCAAAAGATGAGGACCGAGTTCCCATCAGTCAGGTTCTGAGAAAAAGGAGCAAGCCAGAAGCTGAAAAACAAGTTTCAGCGTCCGGTCAACAGAAGAAGGATATTCAACGTCCTCCTCCAGCTACTGCCCCAGACAGAAGCTGAAGAGATTGGTCAAGCAATTTGAGCCTGAACCATAGGTACTGAATTCTTCTGATGATTCTGTATCTATTTTTGAATCTGATGATACCATTCCTGCTCCACCAATATCTGTTGCACAACCACCAAACATTCAAACCCGTACGTAAAAACCGTAAACACTACCACCTCCATACCTACTAAACAACTTACCCAACCATCATCCACTACACTCAACCTTAACCTACCACAAATTTCCTCAAATACATCACTCACCTCATATATTTCCAAACTTCACTCTCATCCCTTCAATCTGTTATTCAAAACTCCTCCCATTAATCCCTTCAAACCCTATACACCTAAAACCTACAAAATCACCAAAACCACTCCCACCTTACTCACCATTACCATTAAACCTACAGACGCTGGTGGAAGGAAAAATGTCTCATACAAACCACAGTTTGTTAAGTATGAGATATATAATAGCATCTACAATCGTCCCTCCACATGGCATTTGAAGACCTTCACCTCTGGAGCTGCCAGATTGGAGATTGCCTCTCCAATAAGTGCAACATTCAAGGATGGGAAGACCACTTCCAAATGTCATTTAAAGGAAGGTAGAGACCAAAGATCGAAGCGAGCAATTCCCTTCTCTCGTTGATCTTCCTAGATCCCTACCGCAATCTGAACCGCTCACGTTGGAAGAATGTGGAAGGTGGATCACAGATGAAGAAGTCGCCTTCATGGCACTTGTCTTGAGCAGAAAAGGCTTGAAGTCATAGGACAATATCGAGACCCATCATTTGTTTCAGTTAAGATAGTACCAGATAGATAAATGTGGCTACCTTGGTCTATCCCTGGGAAAAGGAAGGAACTCGCTCGACAAGCGACCATTCAAAGAAGATCGGGCTAAAGGAGTATGAGAAGGCACCTACAAAGTACAATCTTAAGGAATTCTCCTCGCTTCCGATTGCCAAGATCTCTGAGGACCATGCGGAAGGAATTATCGACTTCTGCGAAGAAAGATGAATGGAGAATCGGCTCCTCAAACTGCCGCAATGCCGAGAAGGCTACTATTCCAACTGTTGGGACAATCGCCAGAGTTATCGACATCAATCTTAGAACAGTGTACTTGATGATATGTTCAGATGCTCGATGTCAGACCTTTTGATCGCATGAAGATATATGACCAATGGGCTGCGGTGACCAAGCACGACATTGGATTTACTTGGAGTCAATGGTCCGAGTCTTGGAAAGACAAAGCCATATTACCTTGCCTCGACCCCTAGTGCTAGAAGAAGATAGCGGGGAAAATCGAGAAGAATTTACCTGGCAGAAAATGAAGCATTCTCCTTCACCTGTGAAGCGTTGAGTGTCTTTATCGAAGTTTATGGGGAAGACGCTGGGAATAGGTTTGACTCTTACTGCTGGCGATGTTGTTCTACAGAGAAACCATCTTCATGAATTTGCTGTATCCAGAAGATGTGAAGCATTAATGGGATATTCAAACGGAATCTGAGCTTAGAAGACTTGGAAATTTCAGCAAATGGTTTATACCAAATGATGCATTTTTTCTAAGAGCTCAAAGGAAGAAGGAATTGAGACTTGACTATCTGGCGGGTGCTAGCAGAGCATCGAAGTTGAGACTGCACGATGCAAGAGCTGGACCTTCTACTTCTACTTCTGCGATTGAGATGGTCACCATTCCCAAGCGAATTTGAAGAAATGAAGGCTACAAACATGAAGGTCACTGGTGGAGGCGCACTAAAGTTACTCTATGAACGTCTCAACATCCCTCCACCACCTCTTCCAAACCCTTAAACCTTGTTTTGCTTTATGTTTTTTTTTGGTACTAAGTGTTATTTTTTTTTTGGTTGATACACTTATATATATAAATATTTTTGCTCAAATTATCTGCCTTATATTCAAATTTTTCTAAGTCTTATTTTGACTATGATGTGTTTTTACACTCTTTTTTGTCTGATGACAAAAGGGGGAGTAAAAGAAAGGTATGATGAACACGTGAAAATCTGACTAACCCACCGTCCGATTTTCACCGTTCGATAAATACGCTGGAACTGAAGTATCATGCATAGCATTTCATACATAGCATTTGTATGGTTATTTATTAATGCGCTAATATTCATTGTTCTTGTGCTCTTATAATGTTAAATAAATATTTTTGGTACTAATACTCTTACAATGATAAACAAATTTGGTACAAGTTGATTAAATCAATCTTTTTAATCAGCATCCGATCTTACTCTGATACATCTACATATTTTGTTTTGTGATCACTTAATTGAATTTATTTATTAACTATCGCCTTAATACTAGAATTATCTTATATATCAAAATTGTTGAATTCTGGGGGAGACCCTTGATGTCATTTTGAAACTAAATTGTTCATCAACCTTAGATATTTGTCATCATCAAAAAGGGGGAGATTGTTGGAACCTAAACGATTGAGAAGTTTAGACCCTCATTAATTTTGATGATAACAAAGTATTCACAAGAGAACAATTTATGTTCTAACAATTCTTGAAGTGTGCAGATACTAATATTACATATAATTCTAAGCCACTCAAGCAGAAGGAAGAAATTCTCAAGAGAAGGATACACTCCATGTGTCAGCATCCGGATCATCTGTGTGAGCATCTAAAATTATCTCTTTATGACACTAGGCTTATCCATTTGCTTCGAGCGTCCGATCCTCCGATTCTGAGTGGTCTGAACTTCATTTCAAATCACGTGTTGGTCACGTAGTTGCTCTTCCTCTCAGAAGTTTCTGGAACGGATTTCAAAATTGATCTTGAGCGCTAAAATTGTTGTACGAGGTATCAAAGGTGACACCTTTAGCTAAAAGACAATAATCGTACAAGCAATTATGAAAAGCAAGGTAGTACGAAAACGGTAATATGTACTACTGGGAAATTCTCTGGAAAGGAAGAAAGAGATAGCTTTTTGAATTTACCTCACTCAACGGAAATGAGCCATTTTTACCGTAACGGTAATATCCTTTGGAACTTCTATATATACCTCATGGTATCCATTGAAAAGACAGCTGATAGACTGCCGAAACACTGTTGGAAAACTGCCAAAACTATACAAGAGTATATTGCCTTATTTGCTAAGAACAAGCTCTGATTGCTATACACTACAAAGAGTCAATACTCTGAAAGCACTGCTTCTGTGAGCAATCAAGTTTCGCGCTAAGTCTCTGGACTACAAGAACTGAACGCAGCGTCCGACCCTTTCTTTTAGAAAGCATTTCTATATTGAGCTTAATTTTTTATCTCTCTGTGAGAGTTATTTTTACTTGTATTCAACTCATTTGTAAAAGTTGTTTTTTTGGCCTAGTTAAGGCTGTTCCCTCAAAGGCTCGACTGTACTGAGTCGTTTTGAGAAGTTGAGAGTATTGCCAAAGTTGTTACAGTAGAATAAGGAAATTGTAATCAGATTGATTATAGTAGAAAATCCTTCAAGAACGAAGGGACTAGACGTAGCTACCAGTTTGGTAGTGAACTAGTATAATCTCTGTGTCTCTTGCTTTACTGCTTTCTATTCATTTCTATCTTGCTGTGTTAAAAACAAACTTTCACAAACTGCTTTTCCAGCGTCCGGTTTATTTCCAGCATCCGATAAACAAACAGTTTTGAAAAACTTGTGTTCTAAGTGTTTCTAACTTAAAGTTTGCGAAAAGTTTTCAACACAATTCAACCCCCCTTCTTGTGTTCACGTTCACTATCTGCTATTTGCAATTGCCTTGTACGATTTTTATCTTATGCTAAAGGTGTCACCTTTGCTTCCTCGTACATCAAAATGAGCGCACAAAATCAAATTAATTAGTTCGAGCGATGCGAGGCTAAGAGCAAAAACGTGATCATCACGTGCTTCATTAAAGAGATTAGACGCTCGCACAGAACAAAGGACGGACGCTCGTAGCAATTGAGTGTTCCACGTGTAAAGAAGTCACACTGCTGGACGCTTGCTATTAACAAGACGCTGAAGTGAGTTCGGATGCTGACACTAGTGGATTGTATTCAATTTCTTTTGTATATTTCTTCTTCTTCCTTGAGTGATTTGTACATATATATGAATCTTTGATACTTGTACACTCAAAGATATGTTAGAAGATAAATTGTTCTCTTGAGAAATATTTTGTTATCATCAAAATTAATGAGGGTCTAAACTTTTCAATCGTTTAGGTTCCAACAGAGTACATCGCCAAATTTGAAGAATTGGCTAAGTACTCTACTTATCTACAAAGTAAGGAAGACAGTGAGTGGAAGGCTCATCAATTTGAGCAGGGTCTTCGACCGAAATTGAGAAATGCCGTGTGCGGATTTGATGAGACTGACTATGCCAAGCTGGTAGGGAAGTGTATTATTGCTGAAGAGGCACAAAATGCCTTGAGAGTGGATCGCCAAGAAAAGTGGAAGAAAAGGAACGAAGAACGCAAGCCTAATCAACCCCCCAAGCCGAAGGGGAACCCCAACAAAGGAAAGGAAACTCATCCTTTGGACATCAGAAAAGCAAGGAGATGTACCACTTGTTGCAGGTATCATCAAGGAGAGTGTATGGGTAGAGACTTTTGTTTTTACTGTAAAGAGAAAGGTCACGTTACAAACAATTGCCCCGCACTCAGGAGGAAGAATGATAGAAAGGAAGCAGCAAAAACCAATGATCCTAACCAAGTGCGTGTTTTTGCCTTAGACGCCAAGAGGGCAAAGGGTGCGGACGGTCTGATGAAAGGTACATGTCTCTTGAGTGATCAGCCTGTTATTGTTCTTTATGATTCTGGTGCCACTCATTCTTTCATCTCCTACAAATGTGTAACAAGGTTAAAGTTACCACTTACTTCGTTATCAGTTCCTTTGAATGTTCAGACACCTGCGGATGGTAGCATCTCTACTTCCTTCCTATGCGAGAATTGTCCTCTCGAGATACAAGGAAGGGTATTCCTGGTCAATCTAGTTTGTTTACCCTTGAAAGGTATGGATATTATTTTGGGGATGGATTGGCTTGCGGCTAATCAAGTCGTTCTGAATTGTTATTGTAAAACCATAGAATTTACAAATTTACAACCTCCCCAAAAGAATATTCATCCTGATGTGTTGGCCAGTGTTGCTCTATTAAACCAATGCCTAGGAGAGGGATATTTCGGCTATGTTACATTACTCTCTTCATCTTGAGGTTGAACTAGATCCGATCGCTATCGGTTGTGAATGAATACTTAGATGTGTTTCTGAAGAGGTGATGTCCCTACCTCCCGAGCAGGAAATTGAATTTTCAATAGATTTAGTTCCAGTGGACGGACCAATATCAATGGCTCCGTATAGGATGTCACCAACAGAACTCAAGGAGCTTAAGTGCCAATTGGAGGACCTTATCTCCAAAGAGTTTATTAGGCCTAGTGCTTCTCCTTGGGGAGCACTGGTGTTATTAGTCAAGAAGAAGGATGGTAGCAAGAGACTGTGTGTGGACTATAGGCAGATTAATAAGGTTACCGACAAAAATAAGAATCCGCTTCCTCGGAGAGTCGATCTTATAGATCGACCAGGGGGCTTTATACTTTTCCAAAATTGACCTAAGGTCGGGTTATCACCAGATTAGGGTCAAGGCTAGTGATGTTCCAAAGACCGCTTTTAGAACCCGGTACGGTCACTATGAGTATTTGGTTATGCCTTTTGGGCTGACCAATGCTCCAGCCGTGTTCATGAGCTACATGAATCAAATCCTAGAGCCTTATCTTGATAAATTTGTGGTGGTATTTATTGATGATATTCTAATTTATTCCCAGAGCTCTCAAGAGCACGCGTAACATCTTAGGATCGTGCTAGGTACCCTTAGGCAAAAGAGACTATTTGCAAAACCCTCAAAGTGTGAATTTTGGTTAGAAGAAGTGAAATTCTTAGGACACGTGATCTCTCACGATGGAGTGTCGGTTGACCCTGATAAGAAATCTGGCGATCTTTGGATTGGGAAAGACCGACCACCATTACTGAAATTCGAAGCTTCTTAGGCCTAGCTGGGTATTATAGGAGATTCATCAAAGGATTTTCTCAGTTAGCACTTCTGTTAATGAGGCTAACCCGAAAGGGGTAGCCGTTTGTGTGGAGCAAGAGTTGTGATAGTAGCTTCATAGAGCTTAAGATTAGATTGACCACTACTCCGGTTCTGATTATTCCGGATCCATCCTTAGGGTTTGAAGTGTATAGTGATTCTTCGATTAAGGGATTAGGTTGTGTGCTTATGCAAGGTGGTCAGGTGGTAGCTTATGCATCAAGACAATTGAAACCCCATGAAGAGAACTATCCAACTCATGATATGGAACTTGCAGCAATTGTCTTTGCCTTGAAGATTTGGAGGCACTATTTATATGGTGCTCGGTTTGAGGTCTTTAGTGACCATAAGAGTTTAAAATATCTCTTTGATCAAAAAGAACTTAACATGAGGCAAAGAAGGTGGGTAGAACTCCTCAAGGATTATGATTTTGAGCTGAAATACCACCCAGGCAAGGCGAATGTGGTCGCCGATGCTTTGAGTAGGAAGTCCCTTCAAGTATCATCCTTGATGATTAAGGAATTAGAGTTATTAGAGTCCTTTAGAGACTTAACCTTAGAATCCTTCTCTACTGGTTATAGTCTTCTAGTGCATCAATTGCAAATCATTTGTGACCTCAAGTCTCAGATTAGGCAAGCTCAACTCTTGGATGAAGAATTGCAATCTAGGAAGAATCAGCCCGACTTCTCCATAGACAATGAGGGAACTATCCTATTTCAACATAGAATTTGTGTCCCTAAAAATTCAGAACTTAAGTGGAAAATTTTAGAAGAAGCTCATAGGAGCGGATTCACAGTCCATCCCGGTACAACAAAAATGTATCATGACCTCAGACACCGATATTGGTGGCCGGGGATGAAAACGGATGTAGCTGAGTTTGTAGCCCGATGTCTAGTGTGTTAAAAAACCAAAATTGAACATCAGAAACCTTCTGGCATGCTCCAACCCCTAGAAATACCTGAGTGGAAATGGGAAGGTATATCCATGGATTTCGTTGCGGGATTACCCCGTACCCAAGCCGGTCATGACTCAATTTGGGTGATTGTGGACCGATTGACAAAATCAGCTCACTTCATACCTGTTAAGACTACGTACTCCACCTCTAAGCTAGCAAAAGTCTACATCCAGGAAATAGTCAAGCTCCACGGGGTCCCTACGAGCATCGTCTCGGATACAGATCCCAAATTCACCTCTAGATTTTGGAAGGTTTTTCAGCAAGCTTTGGGAACTAGGTTGAACCTTAGCACCGCATACCACCCCCAGACCGACAGTCAGACTGAGAGGACCATCCAAACCTTAGAGGACATGCTTAGAGCATGTGTCTTAGAGGATGGAGGGAGTTGGATTGATTATCTACCTTTGGCGGAGTTTACTTACAACAATAGCTACCATTCGAGCATAGGGATGGCTCCTTATGAAGCCCTTTATGGGCGGAAGTGTAGGACACCTTTGTGTTGGTATGAAGTTGGGGAAAGGAAATTGATAGGTCCCGACCTAGTTCAGGAGACAACAGATAAGATTCGGATGATTAGGGATAAGCTTAAGACTGCCCAAAGTCGGCAAAAGAGTTATGCGGACTTAAAATCTAGACCACTTGAATTTGAAGAGGGTGAACATGTGTTTTTGAAAGTGTCTCCTACAATAGGTGTTGGTAGGGCACTAAAGGCCAAAAAGTTACATCCTCGTTACATCGGTCCTTTTCAAATCTTGAGTCGAGTCGGTTCTGTTGCTTACACACTTGCACTTCCTCCCTCTTTGTCCAACTTGCACAATGTGTTTCATGTGTCGCTACTCCGAAGGTATATTCCCGATCCTTTTCAACCCTTAGCTCATGAGTCCGTGCAACTAAGATCGGACCTAAGGTCCAAATCGTAGATTGGGACATAAAGGCGCTGAGGAACAAACGCATTCCCTTGGTTAAGGTCATTTGGGAAGGATCTACTCTGGGGGAAGCTACTTGGGAGGTGGAAGAAGAGATGCGAGAAGCATATCCATATCTGTTCCAATAGGTATGTGTATTTAATTTTTGAGGGCAAAAATCCTAAAAAGGTGGGGAGTAATGTAACATCCCACCAAAATTGCCTAATTTGTATAATTTGCATAATTGTATGATTTGCTTAAATTGCTTTATTTGCCTAATTTAATTAGTTAGCTTCTTAAATTGGGATCCCAATGCTTGCTTAGTAATTAGTATATGTTGGGGTGTGAATCATAAAACTAGAGGTGTCACTAGTAAGGAAAGTTGTGAAACTAGAACTTGAGTGAGGGTATAATGGTAAAAGCATTTGTCCAGCCCCTTAATTCCCTCTAGGTCTCGCCACCATCCCTCATTTTCTCTCTTCACACTAAATTTTCTAAACAAAGGACAAAAGAAGAGGAAGAGAAGATGAAGGAGATGAGCTAGGGCTTGAGCTTGAGAAGGGAAGAAGGAAGCTTGAAGGCGCTAGGAACTGAAGGTTTTCTCTACATCTTGTTGAGGAAGAGGAGTGGAGCTGTCATTTCTTCATTTCAAGGAAGGCTGAGTGCCCTAATATTTGTAGAAGAAGGAATCTCGAATTAGAGAAGGGGAAACCAGAAAGTTGTTTAAGCTTCAACCTCATCTTCCTACATTTGGTGAGTTCTTCTCCTTTAGGTGGTGGGCAACCAATAAGACCCCCATTAGGGTTTTTATTTCCCTTTGCATGTGGCTTAGCTGGTCTAAGATGGAGATTTTTGAGTGAGGGTTTGATGTTAAACTTAGTAGAAGTTTGGGTTACAACCTAGTGAACATGCATGTTAAGACTGCCTCTGGTATTTCGAGTATAACTCTCTCTATAGACCTTGGATTGAAATGATTTTTGTTTCTGTGTAAATTAGACATGAGGGCTTCATTTTAGGCACAAGAATCACTTGAAAATGTTAAGAATTGAATTAGATATAGAATTTACAAGTTCAGGTATGAATGCTGTCCTGTTTTCTGACACCAGTGGATTGTTTGTTAAAAATGCACTAATCTGATGGTTATCTTCCAAAATAAAAATTATATTCATAAACTAGACATCCTAATATTTCCAATGAGTGGTCGTTTGCCCAATTCCGACTTCGTTTGATATGTTAGTAAAATTTCCGAAGTTGATGCTCTGATGTAGAAATTCTGCAGAAGGCCTGGCACGGCCGTGTTATGCAGCACGGCCAGGCCGTGTTTCAATCTGTTTCCTAGGCTTGAAATGCTTAATTTTGGACCATTTGACTCCCTGAAACATGCTAATATGTTTGGTATACTTAGGTATTACCCTTATGTATCTTTTATATAACTAATTGAGTAAAGAATGATTCTTGAATATGATGATTGTGATATTGCAATGCATTATTTCCTATTGTTTTGTGATTGATTTTATTGTGATTGAAATGTTTGCAAATTCATTTGCACCCTCATTGTAAATGATTAGTTATCACCTGTGCCGTTGGGGGCCCCCTTGGTTTTATCCTTTTAATCGGATTTTACTCATTTTGTACTTGAGCTGGATCAAGTGGGGAACATTCATTATGGTCATTATGACATTTGTTTGCATTTGTATTATCTTTCAAGATTTCAAATGCAGTATTGTGAATTGAGCTTGTGACTTGTGAACTGTCATGTAAATGCTATTTGACCCTTGTCTATACTGATTCGTATTGAGGTATGTGATGGTGAGGGGTCCGTGAAGGACTCACTGAGATTTCTTAAATCTCACCCCTTTCGTTTAATTGTTTCAGATAAGCAGGTACGAGAGGATTGACCCTAGCTGGAGTTGCTTAGCAGCTAGTCTTTGTTGTTTGAACTAAGTGTTGTATATGGGTTATTGGACCCTATATTTTGTAATCCTCATGACTTTGGGGTTATATTTTGAGACTTAAGTTATGTACTTAAACCGTTAGACAAGTAGCTTGTATGAATTATGACTTGTAACTGTCAAGTTTTAATTTATTCAGTTTATGATATTTCGTAATGTTTTAAATGTAATGATTCGATTTAAAAATTGAATTAGGGTGTTACAGGTGCAATATAAATTAAATTCCCTCTCTACATAGGTTTGGAAGTTCTGTTTTTTTTCCTCCTTAGTATGAACCACATGAAAATAAGTACATGTTCTCAAATCAATGAGGAGAAATTAATGTGAAGTGGTCCAAAGAGTCTAAACTTTTTTTTTTGACTGCAAGGGTCTAAACTACAAAGAAGTTGAAATGACTGACATCTTTTTCTATGTTTTTCACACATATATTTTTTTTAATGACAATATATTAATAGGGGAGTACCAGGGGTACTCCAAACCCATTACAAGGTAATAGCGAAGTAAATATTTACAAAGGCCCCAGGATACTAGCGCATGCCCAAATAGTCCCCAGGGTCTGCAAACCACTCATAGAAGAGACAAGGTTCAGACCTACCCCTCACAAGGAACTATTGCCAAGACAAGGCTATAATACGATCCACAGTCTGGGACCAGAGAATATACAATCATTCCATAGATTCAATAGGACCCACTTGTGACATATATATATATATATATATATATATATATATATATATGTCATCCACACATATATGAACTCCAAAAAATAAAGCTTAGTGGACGTATGTGTGAGCATTGCCAATTGAATATTGTTCCTAAGGTGACACATATAATGAAACACATAAACGAAACAAATAAAATGAATTGTATGCTACTGTGAGTTTAATTGTTATCACTTATAAATTTAATCTTATAAAGAGGAGAATTTTAAAATAATATTGTCAGTGTTCCTCTCCAATTAAACGGGCTATAAATGTATGTATGCGTTGATAAATGACTTCATCAGCAAAGAAAAAGTCTTCTGTGCCGTGTGGAATATGGAGCAAAGAAAACATATATTAGACTTCTTGACTGTTACGATTCGAAGTATTCTAGTCCACTTGTCCTGTGTCTACTCAATTTTCTAACTTATAAAATGGGTTAGAAGACTTTGAATCGTAATAGTCAAGAAGTCTGATATGTGTTTTCTTTGTTCTATATTCCACATGACATAGAAGATTTTTTTTTGCTGATGAAGTCATTTATCAACGCATACATACATCTATAGCACACCTTTAACATCTTCGTAAATGAATTGAAAAATAAATGAGGATCTTTTGGATTCAAAAGGCGATTTGCAAGTTGGACAAAAAATAATTTCAAATATAAACTAAAAGGTATCCACTGGGTCTTACAAATTTAATAAAAATTTTGCTATTATTTCTTATTTATCTATTTTTACTCATATATAATTATGTTGTATCCATCTATTTCTTATTTATCTATTTTATAAAGTGATTGTTTTCAAAATATTACTTATTATTACTTCAGTATTTATTTAGTTTTTCTAAGATATTTTTAAAAATTTGTAAGCTATGTATAAATTTGAAATTAAATTTATAATAGAACATAAGACAAGTTGATTAATTTAATCTATCTTTAAATCATTGTAGCTATTGAGTAACCCTTTCCATGTGATTGTTATTTAATGATGACATTTTAAAAAATAAAAAAGAAAGATATTTTATTTAACAAAAATAAAATAGAAAGATATTTTAAATATCAAAATACCCATATAATTTGGAAGATGGCTTTTATATTAAATAGGTAATTAATGGTGTAAGGTGCAATATAAATTCAATTCCTTCTCTACATGGGTTTTTAGTCTTGCCGTTGTTATTCTCCCTTGGCACCGCCAATGAGATGAGAGGTTTTATCCTCTTGTGGATTGTCTTCCCCCTCGTGGGCATTTTCTGGCCACCAGCCAGTCTCTTTCACCCTCCCCCGCCTCCTGCCACTCCTCTGCCCAGTCTAACCCTCCACCCCAGAATCCCCTTCCTTATTCCCCGCATCTCCACCCAACTCCACCACATCTTCAAACCCCTCCACTAGGGTCTCCAACCCCTCCACCAGGGCTTCAAAACCTCTGCTCCAATCCGCTATTCCCACCTGATGCCGATGTCGCACAACCCTCCCCCTTTGAGACCCAATCCTTTGCCGCCTCCCCTGCAATCAAAATCTCACAAAACTCACCACCATACAAGACCAAGACAGCAGTTTCACACCCAGCTGAAATCGGTTCTGAGATTAGATCTGGAGAGAGTCTCTAGATCTGAAATTGAGGACCCCAACACCGAGTTACCCCCATCCACAGCTTTTTCGTCACTCCTTCCACCACAAAAAATAGGATCCCAATGCCCCCTTCCAAAACCACCATGGGAATATGATGACTTGGTTTTACCTATTCTGTTTGGGTTGAGATCCGAAACTTTTGCGTGCTATTCTGTTTGGTGTTACTGGCCGGATGTATTTGATCATTTTTATCTGTTTTATTTTTTATGTTTTATTTTATGCAAATAAAGTAGGGGACAATTATTAGTAGTACATTGAGCTTTTTTTGCAGGAAGCACGAAGCCTCAATGATTTGTTCTTAATTATTGGTTTCGTTTTGTGTGATGAGGGATAATGTTTCTTCAAAGCCAAATCTTATAGCTACTCTCCAAGGCTTCACTGTTCTGAAAGAGAAACCCTAAGCCTCCTGTATGCTATTCAATGGGCAATAAAAATTATTTCAATCGACATTATCTTCACGGTGAATTCTAAGAATGTCATCGATAACATAAAAGATAATCAGGAGAAAGCTGAATATAGGACTATTATTTTAAATTATAGGAGTATTTTATCTTTTTATGTTAACAACTCTTTGGTAGAGTCTGATAGGAGGAAAGTTCATGTAGTTGCTCACAATTTGATAGGGGTGGCTATATATATCACTATCTTCCAAAATTGGGATGCTATTGATTATTGACTTCATCAGCAAAGAAAATGTATTCTATGCCGTGTGGAATATGGAGCAAAGAAAACACATATTAGACTTCTTGACTATTACGATTCGAAGTCTTCTAGTCCACTTGCCATGTGTCTACTCTATTTGCTAACTTATAAAATGGGTTAGAAGACTTTGAATCATAATAGTCGAGAAGTCTAATATGTGTTTCCTTTGTTCTATATTCCACACGGCATAGAAGACTTTTTCTTTGCTGATGAAGTCATTTATCAACGCGTACATACATCTATAGCACACTTTTAACATCTTCGTAAATGAATTGCAAAATAAATGAAGAGTTTTGGGATTCAAAAGATGATTTGCAAGTTGGACAAAAAATAATTTCATATATAAACTAAAAAGTATCCACTAGGTCTTACAAATTTAATAAAAATTTCGCTGTTATTTCTTATTAATCTATTTTTACTCATATATAATTATATTTTAATCGTCAATTTCTTATTTATCTATTTTATAAAGCCATTGATTTTAAAATATTACTTATTTTTAATTCAGTATTTATTTAGTTTTTCTATGATATTTTCAAAAATTTGTAAGCTATATAAAAATGTGTGTGTGTGTATAGGTCTTCCACACATATATGAACTCCAAAAAAAATAAAGCTTAGTGGACGTTGTTCTCATTAGCCGATAGCAAATGCAGGCTTCAATCAGTGTCAGATATACTCAATCAAAACCACTTGATGTATGACTATTGCCAATTGAATCTTGTTCCTAAGGTTACACATGTAATGAAACACATATATGAAACAAATAAAATGAAATGTATGCAGCTGTGAGCTTAATTGGTATCACTTATAAGTTTAATCATATAAAGAGGAGAATTTTAAAAATAATATTGTTAGCATTCCTCTCCAATTAAACGGGCTATAGATATATGTATGCTTTGATAAATGACTTCATCAGCAAAGAAAAAGTCTTCTATGTCGTGTGGAATATGGAACAAATAAAACACATATTAGACTTCATGACTATTACGATTCAAGGTCCACTTGTTATGTGTCTGCTCAATTTGCTAACTTATAAAATGGGTTAGAAGACTTTGAATCGTAATAGTCAAGAAGTCTAATATGTGTTTCCTTTGTTTTATATTTCACACGACATAGAAGACTTCAACACATACATACATCGATAGCACACTTTTAACATCTTCATAAATGAATGGCAAAATAAATGAAGTGCTTTGGGATTCAAAAGAGGATTTGCAAGTTGGACAAAAAAATAATTTCATATATTAACTAAAAAATTTAATAAAAATTTCGCTGTTATTTCTTATTTATCTATTTTTCCTCATATATAATTATATTGTATTCATCTATTTCTTATTTTTCTATTTTATAAAGTAATTGATTTCAAAATATCACTTATTATTACTTCAGTATTTATTTAGTTTTTCTAAGATATTTTTAAAAATTTGTAAGCTATATATAAATATGAAATTAAATTTATAATAAAATATAAGACAAGTTGATTAATTTATTCTATAAATCATTGTGGCTATTGAGTAACCCATTCCATGTGATAGTTATTCAAAAATGACATGTTTAAAAAATAAAAAAGAAAGATATTTATTTATAAAAAAATAGAAAGATATTTTCGATATCAAAATACCCGTATAATTTGGAAGATGACATTTTATTAAATAGGTAATTGTTGGTGTAGGGTGCAGTATAAATTAAATTCCTTCTCTATATAGCTCAGATGGTAGTGGGGAGGTGCTTTCCGTTGCCTATATCCCTTTGGGCGCGGGTTCGAGCCTCCCGTGGGGCAAAAACTGGGAATTAAGGGGTCCCAGAAGTCCTGTGAGTAACAGTACCGTTGTAGCCCTTTCGTAACTGGGCCAAAGGCCTGGGGGTGGTTGGGCTGTTACAATAAAAGGTGCCTTTTATTGTGACATCCCACGAATGGCTCACTTTGTGGCCTCGAAAGGGTATGTCACGCACAGGACTTCTCCACACCCCTAAGTGGAGTTTTTGCCCTCAGGAGCGCTCGAACCCGGGACCAGGGGCATAAGTACCACGGAAGCGCACTCCTCAATACCATCTGAGCTATATGTAACATCCCCCCAAATTAGCCTAATTAGCTTAAATTACATAACTCGTATAACTTGCTTAAATTGCATAAATTACTTGATTTGAGTATCTAAGTCCCTACAATTATGATTTGAATGTGATGTGATTAGGATTAATAAACTTTGGGGTGCAACTCATGAGAATAGGGGGTGTATCTAGCAAGTATAGTTGTTAAATTAGAACACAAGTGAGGGTAGAATGGTAAAAACCACTCCCAATCAGCCCTTTTCCCTTTATGGCTCGACCAAGCTCTCATTCTTCTCCTCTCTCACGAAAATTCTGATCAAGAGAGCAAGGAAGAGAAGCCATGAGCTAGGGTTTGGAGTTTTGCTGAAGAAGAAGTTGGAAACTTGAAGGAGTTCACTCATATATTGCCTAGGAGGAAGTTTGGTGCTGCTCTTTGTTGATCTTGAGGAAGATTAGAGTGACATTTGGTGGAGAAGAAGGGAAGCTCGAATTTCCTGAGGGAAAAACTAGAAATTTCAAAGCATCTATCCCCATTTATTTTGATTGGTGGGTTCTTCTCCTCTTGGAGTGTTGGGCAACCAATAAGACCCACATTAGGATTCATTTTGTTTTCCTTGCATGCCTCATTTCTGATTTGTGGGTAGCTAAGAATGGGTTTGAAGTCTAACTAAGTTCATGCATGTTGAATCTAGTATTTGGCATGTGAATCATGAAAGTTGTTGAGATTAGTTGGTTACATGAGCTAATAATGTGATTATGTTGCTTGAAACCTTTGATTTACCATCTTAGTTGTCTTGGTTTTGATTGGGATTGAGTAGAAATGAGATTGGAGAAGTGGAGTAGCTGAAATGGGGTAATCTGCACTCTGCAGACTGTCTTGTGCGCGCCATCAGTGCGTCGACGCGCATTAGAAACAGAACCAAATTCGTAAATGCGGCGTGACACGCTTCTGTGCGACGCGCGCGTGCAGAGCGCCAACTTCGGGGATTTTATTAAAATATCAAACGAAGTTGGAATTAAGCATATGACCACTCGTTGGAAAGCTTAGGATGTCTAGTTTCCAAATCTAATTTTTAATTTAGAAAATATCCAACCAATTAGTGCAGATTTAAGCTACAAGCTACAAGGTTCAGAAAACAGAACAATAATTATTCCCCATTTTGTGGCTTAAGTTGTTCCATCAATGCTTAATGACAAAATACCATGGTGCACATGCATTTGAGACCCTTTTTATCATAATCTATGATGATTAAGGGAATACTTAGTATTTCATTATTGTTCAATGCCTTGTGATTGATTTGTTTGTGTTTGGAATGTTTGTAAATTCATTTGCACCCTCTCGTTAGTGACTAGCTATCATCTGTGCCGATGAGGGCCTCCCTTGATCTTATCCTTTCCTCTATAGGATTTAACTCATTGTGTGCTTGAGCTGGATCAAGTGGGGAACATTCATTGTGGTCTTATGACCTTTGTTTGCATTTGTTTGAATCATTAATGATTTAAATGCATTGATATGAATTGAGAATATGACTAATTATTGTCATGCATTTGACATTGAGCCTTGTTTATATTGTGTGGATTGAGGTAAGTGATGGTAAGGGGGTCCGTGAAGGGCTCACTGGGATTTTCTTAAATCTCACCCCGTCCGTTTTGTTGTTTCAGATAAACAGGTGCAAGAGGATTAATCCTTTATGAAGACACTTATTAGCTAGTTTCTTCTTTGTAACTTGGACCCTTGGTGGTATATGGGTCTACGAACCCTACTTTTTGTAAACTTAAGACTTAGCTTTTGTATTTACCAAGTTGAACAATAGGTTGTATGGATTATGACTTGTGGAATAATCAAGTTTTTAATTTATTTGCAAGTATGATATCGTGTGATGTTAAACACAATGATTCGAAGTAATAATTGAATTAGGGTGTTACACATAGGTTTGGAAGTTCTATTTTTGTTTTCCTCCTTAGTATGAACCACATGGAAATAAGTACTTGTCCTCAAATCAATGAGGAGAAATCAAAGTGAAGTGGTCCAAAGAGTCTAAACATTTTTTTTGATAGCAAGGGTCTAAACTACATAGAAGTTGAAATGAAGGACATCTTTTTCTAAGTCTTTCACACATATATTTTCTTTAATGACAATATATTATTAGGGGAGTGCAAGGGGTACTCCAAACCCATTACAAGATAATAGCAAACTAAATATTTACAATGGCCCCAGGGTACTAGCGCCTACCCAAATAGTCCCCAGGGTCTGCAAACCGCTCATAGAAGAGACAAGGTCCAGACCTACCCCTCACATGGAACTATGGCCAAGACAAGGCTATAATATGATCCATAGTTTGGGACCAGAGAATATACAATCATTCCGTAGATTCCATAGGACCCACTGTGTGACATATATATATATGTCTTCCACGCATATATGAACTCCCAAAAAGTCAAGCTTAGTGGACGTATGTGTGAGCATTGCCAATTGAATATTGTTCCTAAGGTGACACATATAATGAAATGCATATACGAAACAAAGAAAATGAATTGTATGCAGCTGTGAGTTTAATTGTTATCACTTACAAATTTAGTCTTATAAAGAGGAGAATTTTAAAAAAATTATTGTTAGTATTCCTCTCCTATTAAACAACTATAGATGTATGTATGTATTGATAAATGACTTCATCAGCAAAGAAAAAGTCTTCTATGTCGTGTGGAATATGGAACAAAGAAAACACATATTAGACTTCTTGACAATTATGATTCGATGTCTTCTAGTCCACTTGTCCCGTGTCTACTGAATTTGCTAACTTATAAAATGGGTTAGAAGACTTGGAATCGTAATAGTCAAGAAGTCTAATATGTGTTTCCATTGTTCTATATTCGACACGGCATAGAAGACTTTTTCTTTGCTGATGAAGTCGTTTATCAATGCATACATACATCTATAGCACACTTTTAACATCTTCAAAAATGAATTGCAAAATAAATGAAGTGCTTTGGGATTCAAAAGAGGATTTGCAAGTTGGACAAAAAAGATAATTTCATATATTAACCAAAAAGTATCCATTGGGTCTTACAAATTTAATAAAAATGTCACTATTATTTCTTATTTATCTATTTTTCCACATATATAATTATATTGTATTCATCTATTTCTTATTTATCTATTTTATAAAGTGATTGATTTCAAAATATCACTTATTAATACTTCAGTATTATTTACTTTTTCTAAGATATTTCTGAAAAATTGTAAGCTTTATATAAATATGAAATTAAATTTATAATAGAATATAAGACAAGTTGATTAATTTATTCTATAAATTATTGTGGGTATTGAGTAACCCATTCCATGTGATAGTTATTCAATGATGACATGCTTAAAAAATAAAAAAGAAAGATATTTTATTTATCAAAAAAATAGAAAGATATTTTCAGTTTCAAAATACCCGTATAATTTGGAAAATGACATTATATTAAATAAGTAATTGTTGGAGTAGCGTGCGATATAAATGAACTCCCACTCTACATTGGTTTGCAAGTTCTGTTTTTTATTTTGCTCTTTAGTATGAACCACATGAAAATAAGTACATTCTCAAATCAATGAGGAGAAATTAATGTGAAGTGGTCCAAAGGGTCTAAACTTTTTTTTTTGACTGAAATTGTCTAAACTTCAAAGAAGTTGAAATGAGTGACGTCTTTTTCTAAGTCTTTCAGACAAATATTTTTTTAAGGACAATATATTAATAGGGGAGTACTAGGGGTATTCCAAACCCATTACAAGATAATAGCGAAATAAATAATTACAAAGTCCCCAAGGTACTAGCGCCTACCCAAATTGTCCCCAGGGTTTACAAACTTCTCATAGAAGAGACAAGGTCCAGACCTACCCCTCATGTAACACCCCGACTCTAATCGGAGAGTTACTTACTAATCTGACAGGATTTAAATTAATGCCGAAAAACTTTCCCCTGATCAATGAGAATTAATAAGAACTTTTGTTGTAAAATACCTGACTTTAACTAATTAAAATCATTCTAATACACCAAAGGTGACATGCAAATATCAGAGTTTTGAAAAGCGGAATTAACTTAAATTATTACAACCATTTTCCAATAAGAATAATGAAATAAAACAATTACAAGTTTGAACCTTAACTTCTAATTTTACAGGGACACAACTTAGTCATTAGGACTCTGACTCGTGATCCGGTTACTCAGGTCTCGCAGAAAGGCAAGACTGAGCACAATTCATGCTCTGAACTTCTCCATTAAGCTTGTACCTGAAAACAACGCCTCAAAATGTGAGTTTATAAAACTCAATAACATAGACTAAAAATCATAAATAATTTTACCGTTGTTTCCAGCCATACATGGTGTGCTACGTATGGAAAAATCCTCCCAAATCAACTTAGACATAATTATTCAAGAATACTATAATCTACTCTTATTCACTATCTTCAATCATTCAATCAAACATCAATGTTGAAAATAATCTCAGTTCAGGAGTGAACAATCACAAAGTAGCGTAATTCTTAATATATCCTCAAGCCTTAAGCGCATTTCAAAATGCAACAATTCATAACATCATAATTCATATTTTAATCATACATTAAAATGCAATACAATTTCACATCCAGTCCTTTGAATGTACTCCCATGACCTCTCTCAATTGCAATTTGAACATTAAAAACCATTAAGGTTCATCAAACAAGGGAGTCCCCGCCGATAAACGTTGGAACGGTTCACAATCGACAGAGATGTTGTCGAAGTGCACTTCAGACAACAAACATTCCAACACAATCAATTTCACACATCAAAACCTCCTTACTAAAACAATTCTAAAATAATTAGCATTGTCATCATTATTGGGTGGAAACCCCTTTCATTACAGACCCAATGTGTAACATCCCAAAATCCCTAAGCCTATTTATTAGAGAACCTAAGTGGATAAGAGATTTAATCCCTCAGTATTAGAATATAGTTCCTAGCCTTAATTTAGTAGTTTAAAACCAATTTGGAATCAAAGGGTAAAATGGTAATTTTCTTAAGGATTAAGCTAGACTAATGTTGTTTAATTTAGTATTAAAGAGGCTAATTTTAGAAGACCCAAAAGAATAGATCCAAACCCTTATACACTTATGTTGTGTGAAATAATATAGGAGGGGGTGTATTATTTAGAAGGAGGGGTGTAAGGAGTAATTAGTGTTTAAAAAAAAGAAAAGAAAAGGGGGGGTTCTGATTCACGATCAGAACAGAGAAAGAAAGGGAAAAAAAGAAAGAAGGAAAAGGAAGAGAGAAAGAGAGAGCGATCGGTTGAGAGAGAAGAAGGAAGGGGATGAAGGGCGTGGCGGCCCTGGTGGTGGTGGCGCGGTGGCGCGCCGGTCACATGAGGGAAGAAGCAGAAGAACAGCCGAGAGAGAGAAGAAGAGGCAGTGCGATCGAGAGAGAAAGAGGGAGAGGGTCGCGATCGTGAAAGAGAAGGAGGAGGCCACGGCGGCCTGGGCTGCGACGGCGACAACAGGGTGGCGCCGCACCACCCCTCACGGCCAGCAGCAGCAGAACACGAGATAGAGAGAGGTGGAGGCCGAGAGAGAGAGAAAGAGAGGTGGAGACCGAGAGAGTTAGAGAGAGATTCAGTGAGAGAGATTTCGAAAATTGAAGTGGAGTAAGGATCCAAGCTTGATTTTGGAACTAGTTGAAGCTTCAAGAAGTGCTCTCATGGAGGTTAGGGTTTTTGGACAAGAAGAAAGAGGCTTGCATGTGCTAAATTTGTGTTGAAGATGATGAATCTGAACTCAAATGGAAGGAAGAAGAAGATTGGGGGCTGAAACCAAACCCGAGGAGGTGCTTCCATAAAAAGGGGATTTTTGGAGCTTAAATCCCTAATTTGAGATTATTCAGGTAACATAGACTTCCCCTAAAACCTCCCTTAGGGTGTGCTAGGATTTGTTATTTAGATTCTTTAGTGCAATAATTAGTCTATTAATTATTCTGAAATGGTCTTGTATGGGGTTTTGACTGAAATAGGGTTGGATTCTGTCCCCAACCCCCCTAAACCAATGTGTGATGTTTGTACCGTTGAGAGTTCCATCGAGCTCCAATTGGTGTATATATATATGTGTTTGATTTGGTTTGATTGGTCATTTGATCAATATGCATGAATTAATTTGGAAGGATTGGCGTTTGAACTAGCCTAATTTGGAGTGGTTATGATTTCCTGAAATGGGTGAAGGGCTTTATGCCCTTTTAAATAAGTTGTGGTTATATTGCTAAGTGTTTGACTTCCCAAATAGACATGTAAATTGTTTAGAATTGTTATTTGATTGGGATTGTGATAATTGTAATGAATTATTATTTGATGTGTTATTAAATCCTAATAATGCGTGTGAAACCTTGTTTTGCCTCTTGTTTTGATTGAAACTTGGTTGTTTATGTGTCTGGATGTTTGCGTTTGAAATGCAAACTCGTCATATGTGTACTTCGGTCACTTTCGTTGACGGGGACCCTTTTGTAGGACCACACATAGGTCTTTGCTCATTTTGATCCTTGGGCTTTGCCAAGTGGATACATTCATTAGTGTTTACTAAATGTAATTGCATTGAACTTGTTGTTTCTCATTGATTGAAACTTATACATGTTAGAAATGTTTGCGCTTGAACTGCAAACATTATCAAATTATGCTAGTGATGTGTGTTGCTTTATGAATTAATGATCTTGATTGAATTGCTTGTGTGAAGTCCTGTGAGTGGCATACCCTTTCGTAAGGCCTTGTGGCTCCAATGTGAGTATGGCTTGGGATGTCACAATAATAGGCATTGTTTGTGTGTGGAATGTTTGTAATTCGCTCTGCAACCCCATCGTAAGTGATTAGCTACCACCTGTGCCGTTGGGGGCCCCCTTGGTTTTATCCTTTTTAATAGGATTTTACTCATTTTGTACTTGAGCTGGATCAAGTGGGGAACATTCATTGTGATTGTTGTGACATATGTTTGACTCTGTAATTGATGTTTGAAATATCATGTCTTGTGGATTTGTTAAGGTAGTATAAATATTTATACCCATGCTTATGGGGAGGATTTTCCATACGTCGCACACCACGTATGGCTGAAAACAACGATAAAAGTATTTTTAATCTAA
The DNA here is from genome assembly GCA_037113605.1 of Calophaca sinica. NCBI lineage: Eukaryota > Viridiplantae > Streptophyta > Magnoliopsida > Fabales > Fabaceae > Calophaca > Calophaca sinica. The sequence continues at coordinate 60,923,450 of CM073735.1, forward strand.
GTCTATGTTATTGAGTTTTATAAACTCACCTTTGGGGCGTTGTTTTCAGGTACAGCTGTTTGAAGAGGTTCAAAGCATTGGAATGTGCTCGGTCTTGCTTTTCCGTGAGACCTGAGTCACCGGATCACAAGTCATGTCCTAAGTCCTAGGTTGTGTCCTAGTATTATGTGTGAATAAGATGTAATTGTAATTGTTTTGCTTTATTATTCTTTTGAAACAGAAGTTGTAATAATTAAAGTTAATCCTGCTTTAGAAACTCTGAATATGTTTACTATTTTAGTAACGTATTTTTGTACGACGCGTATGTATCCAGGAGTTTTACTAACTAAAGTATAGCATAGTATTTGAAAAACAGGAATCATTCTTTAGTATTCGTCTGTATTAGAAAAATTTCCAGTGTATATATGCTAACTCAAGTTAAATTGGTAAGTAATCCCCTAATTAGAGTTAGGGTGTTACATTATGGTATCAGAGCAGTTCGACCCTCTCGGACTGTGAGTCAAATATGTCTAGAAGTGATCCGGTTTAGGAAAAGAGTCAGTTGTGTCTGTAAGTCCGAGTTTTCTGAGTTCTTTTGGTGAATTATTGAGGTAGGCCACCTCAAGGATTCATTAAAGGAATGAGGAGGATGAAGATTTGCTGGGAATACTAGAGGCATGTACTCTTTCGTGAGACATTCTCATATATGTAATTACTCCTAAATACAGTTTCAGATTCCGTAATGATTGTCTAGTAGTAGTTCAGGTCGTGAAGGATTTAAGCCACTTTGGCCTGCCTAAGTCCACGAAATGCATACCTGGCCGCAGTTGAGCTTAGTGGCCACGTTAAACTTTGCTACCACTGGAAGATCATTACAAAAGTTTTGGTATGCCGAGGTTGATGATCAAAGTAGCTGCGGGACAGCGAGAGTATTATGGGATACTCTTGGAGAAACCGCGACCTTTGTGAAACATAAAATGTTTTGATATTCGATGAATACTCATGGTTCAAGTTTTGGAAAAATATTTTTACATAATGTGAAAGTTAAATTTTGAAAACACAAAGTTTGGAAATTAAAAAGTTATAATTTAGTAACATGAACGAATTTCTCTCGCTTTGATTTTCCATTTGGTTGTTTTCAATTCCTTGCCTGAATATTGATTGTGTCCAAACTTGAGGCATTGATGACTTGAGTTAAGATTTGCATTTCCTTTATGTTCAATTTGGATAGTTATGGTTGGATGTGTTGGCTTTATAACCGTATGTGAGAATTTGACTTTCCTTGATGTTTCAATCTTCTTATTGCATGAGGGAAATTTGATTGCTTGTTAAGAATGCATTAGCCTAATTGTGCGTGCTAATTTTAGATTGGCTTGCCTCCAATATGGAGAACGCATTTACTTTCAACATTTTGATCCTAAGTCTTTGCAAGTCTCGTGACATTATATGTCCATAAATTTGGAATCCTGAGTGGCTATTGCATGAATGACCCTTAATTGTGATGTTGTGAACTTGCATAAATTCTGGTTAGGAACCATAAAGAGACTACATGTTCCTTGACTGCCTTATGAGTATAATTGTTATGTTCATATTTTGAGTGCATTGTTGACATGAGAAATATGTTTTGATGCTACCATTATGTGTATGCTAGATCCTTGTCTGAATTCTTTAAGAGCATGATCTATTTGACGAATTTATGAAATAGTTGAAATGCCTAAAGCATAATATTGCCATGATGTGATATTGGATAAATACTCCTTGTAATTCATCATGTTTGAATCCTTGTTCTTGAGTCCTTAATTGTTATGAATTTGTCTTGGATTGGATTGAGTTTAGGGTTTTCATTTCCTTGTGTTGTTTTGTGTTTGCTTGATTCAAGATATGGGTTAGGTAAATGCATGAGTAGGGATTTGGGAGCCATGAATAAATGAACATTTTGACGTATGTTATGATGTGTGCAATTATGTTTTGTGGTGATTCGAATATGCCGTAGGTTGCTCTTGATCATGTATATGTATTGAATGCTTGATTTGGAGTCTCTACCTTGATTATGATTGGTTTAGATTGAGTGGAAATTGAGTTTAAAGATGGAATTGGGTCAAACTCAAAATTCTGCATAATTCTTTCTGTGGCGTGGCCGCTTCACAGTCTTGTGTGACGAAAAAAAAAAAGTAGAGGCAATTGAGCGAAATGCGTGGCGTGATGCGTTGAAGCGTGGTCTTGCGCGACAGTCAAGATGGCGTGGCGTGCGCTAAGAGCCTTGTGACAGCGCCGGTTTGAGCGAAAGCGTGGATTTTCACATTTTTAGGACTTTTAGGATCATAAGTACATGTTTTTAGGGTCCTAAATCCTAGAGAATCACTTAGGAATATCTTAGAATTCCCTTAGAGATGCTAGTTTGTTTGAAAGGCTCAGAGAAGTAATATTAGAACTACTGAGTTACAATGGATCTGATAAGATAAATTCTACCAATGTTGGTTTCACCTATGTTATGAAACTTAGGTTAGTATTTTTCCATCATTTGATTCCATAGTTGTTCCTCAATAGGTAAGTGTTTCTACTGGAGACTTTACTGTTAACAGTGTTAGTAAACATGACCAATTTTCAATTATTAATTTTGAGAAGGTCACGTTGGATATATTGTACCTAGAGTGGTTTAACATTGTGTTAATCCTTTGTCGTGACCACTAGATTCTACGACAATTAGAATCGGTAAGTAAGAATTCTTAGCGGTGCGGTCTTGATCAATTTAGGATGGGCATTCATAATCGATTAGGCTCTCAACACTTGTTAACTAGTCAAGCTTGTTTGATCTAACCATTGTGAATGGATCCCAAGTTGATTGATAACCACGAAGTCCTCTAAAGCACCTAGTGGACCTTGATTAGAAATACCTTAGTGTTTTCTAAAATAAAAAGGGGTAGTGATGAGCCAAACTTCCTAATGCCTCAGTTGTAATTAGGGAACTTTGAAGTTAGTCAAGCCCCAAGTTCTCTAGGCCTAGTGACTTTGGTGGAATAACTAGCCTGGGGAAGAGTAGTAGGTCATAGTCTTTGGACTACAAGAGTCTTAGTTATAGCTATGTCAGTGGGAATTCAAAGAAATTAATGTCGATGCTAGATTCATTCGCCGGTGTATGAAGTGACCCTGTTGGCCAATTACAAACTCCGCCTTAACTTAATAAGAACCTTATTGGGAATAAGACTTAGTTTGTGACCGGTTAGCCGAATCACCAAAATCTCCAGGTAATTGATCTATTATCGTTATTAATTCTTTCTGAATTTTCAACGGTTTAGAACGATTGAGAGAGGAACTTACCTATTCGTAGTGGCGTAGAATTTGAGTTCGTAGCGGAAGCACATGGAGCAGAACCTATATAAGGATAAGGTTAGAAAGTAAGGCGAATTTTGGGGACAAAATTCCTAAAAGATGGGGAGTAATGTAACATCCCAAAATCCCTAAGCCTATTTATTAGAGAACCTAAGTGGATAAGGGATTTAATCCCTCAGTATTAGAATATAGTTCCTAGCCTTAATTTAGTAGTTTAAAACCAATTTGGAATCAAAGGGTAAAATGGTAATTTTCTTAAGGATTAAGCTAGACTAATGTTGTTTAATTTAGTATTAAAGAGGCTAATTTTAGAAGACCCAAAAGAATAGATCCAAACCCTTATAAACTTATGTTGTGTGAAATAATATAGGAGGGGGTGTATTATTTAGAAGGAGGGGTGTAAGGAGTAATTAGTGTTTAAAAAAAAAGAAAAGAAAAAGGGGGTTCTGATTCACGATCGAGCAGAGAAAAAGGAAAAAAAGAAAGAAGGAAAAGGAAGAGGAAGAGAGAAAGAGAGAGCGATCGATTGAGAGAGAAGAAGGAAGGGGATGAAGGCGTGGCGTACCTGGTGGTGGTAGCGGTGGCCTTGCAGGTCCACATGAGGAAGAAGCGAGAAGAAACAGTAGAGAGAGAGAAGAAGAAGCGGTCACGATCGAGAGAGAAAGAGGGAGAGGTCGCGATCGTGAAAGAGAAGGAGGAGGCCACGGCGGCCTGAGGCTGCGGCAGCGACAACAGTGTGGCGCGCACCACCTCACCCACGGCCGGCAGAACACGAGATAGAGAGAGGTGGAGGCCGAGAGAGAGAAAGAGAGGTGGAGGCAGAGAGAGTTAGAGAGAGATTCGATTGAGAGAGATTTGAAAATTGAAGTGGAGTAAGGATCCAAGCTTGATTTTGGAACTAGTTGAAGCTTCAAGAAGAGCTCTCATGGAGGTTAGGGTTTTTGGACAAGAAGAAAGAGGCGTGCAGGGGGTAAATTTGGGGTGAAGATGATGAATCTGGACTGAAATGGAAGGAAGAAGAAGAAGATTGGGGCTGAAACCAAACCCGAGGAGGTGCTTCCATAAAAATGGGATTTTGGAGCTTAAATCCCTAATTTGAGATTATTCGGGTAACATAGACTTCCCTAAAACCTCCCTTAGGGTGTGCTAGGATTTGTTATTTAGATTCTTTAGTGCAATAATTAGTCTATTAATTATTCGAAATGGTCTTGTATGAGGTTTGGTGAAATAGGGTTGGATTCTGTCCTGACCCCCTAAACCAATGTGTGATGTTTGTACCGTTGAGAGTTCCATCGAGCTCCAATTGGTGTATATATATATGTGTTTGATTTGGTTTGATTGGTCATTTGATCAATATGCATGAATTAATTTGGAAGGATTGACGTTTGAACTAGCCTAATTTGGAGTGGTTATGATTTCCTGAAATGGGTGAAGGGCTTTATGCCCTTTTAAATAAGTTGTGGTTATATTGCTAAGTGTTTGACTTCCCAAATAGACATGTAAATTGTTTAGAATTGTTATTTGATTGGGATTGTGATAATTGTAATGAATTATTATTTGATGTGTTATTAAATCCTAATAATGCGTGTGAAACCTTGTTTTGCCTCTTGTTTTGATTGAAACTTGGTTGTTTATGTGTCTGGATGTTTGCGTTTGAAATGCAAACTCGTCATATGTGTACTTCGGTCACTTTCGTTGACGGGGACCCTTTTGTAGGACCACACATAGGTCTTTGCTCATTGATCCTTGGGCTTTGCCAAGTGGATACATTCATTAGTGTTTACTAAATGTAATTGCATTGAACTTGTTGTTTCTCATTGATTGAAACTTATACATGTTAGAAATGTTTGCGCTTGAACTGCAAACATTATCAAATTATGCTAGTGTTGTGTGTTGCTTTATGAATTAATGATCTTGATTGAATTGCTTGTGTGAAGTCCTGTGAGTGGCATACCCTTTCGTAAGGCCTTGTGGCTCCAATGTGAGTATGGCTTGGGATGTCACAATAATAGGCATTGTTTGTGTGTGGAATGTTTGTAATTCGCTCTGCAACCCCATCGTAAGTGATTAGCTACCACCTGTGCCGTTGGGGGCCCCCTTGGTTTTATCCTTTTTAATAGGATTTTACTCATTTTGTACTTGAGCTGGATCAAGTGGGGAACATTCATTGTGATTGTTGTGACATATGTTTGACTCTGTAATTTATGTTTGAAATATCATGTCTTGTGGATTTGTTAAGGTAGTATAAATATTTATACCCATGCTTATGGGGAGGATTTTCCATACGTCGCACACCACGTATGGCTGAAAACAACGATAAAAGTATTTTTAATCTAAGTCTATGTTATTGAGTTTTATAAACTCACCTTTGGGGCGTTGTTTTCAGGTACAGCTGTTTGAAGAGGTTCAAAGCATTGGAATGTGCTCGGTCTTGCTTTTCCGTGAGACCTGAGTCACCGGATCACAAGTCATGTCCTAAGTCCTAGGTTGTGTCCTAGTATTATGTGTGAATAAGATGTAATTGTAATTGTTTTGCTTTATTATTCTTTTGAAACAGAAGTTGTAATAATTAAAGTTAATCCTGCTTGAGAAACTCTGAATATGTTTACTATTTTAGTAACGTATTTTTGTACGACGCGTATGTATCCAGAAGTTTTACTAACTAAAGTATAGCATAGTATTTGAAAAACAGGAATCATTCTTTAGTATTCGTCTGTATTAGAAAAATTTCCAGTGTATATATGCTAACTCAAGTTAAATTGGTAAGTAATCCCCTAATTAGAGTTAGGGTGTTACACAATGTATATGCCATGAATCATCAAAACATCAAAATAAAAATGAAATAACATTTTCTGTACAAGGAGGCACGACCGTGCTAGCCTGCAGAATAGATTTTTCTGCTTTTTCTTCAAGTTGTAAGTTTCTAAACCTTTCCAATCAAATCTAACAATGAATCCAACACGCTTAACATATCTAAATTGGGGAATCAAAGCAATTATCAGGATAATAACAACCCTAGCATGAAGATGTTTTCCTATCATACATGCAAGTTCAAACTCAAGCATCGCATAACCCAAAACTCATTTTAAGGAGACTTAGAGTCATAACTAAAAGCTCATATATCATGCTCAATAGCTTTAAACATTGTTAAGCATAAGCATTTCCATAATATGGGCTAGCTCAAACACTAAGCCCTTCCACATTAATTTCTCACATAGGCAATCATTATGCCCAAACCCAAACCAAACATACCCATTGAGAGCTCCGTGGAACTCACAATGGAACAAACATCATACAAACATTTGTGGGGGGTTGGGGGTAGCCATCCAACCTCTTTAAGTCAAACCCACTATAAAATCATAATAATTTATTCAATAGTAATCTAATTCAAAAATTAGAACAATAAATCCTAGCACACCCTAAGGAAGGTTTTAAAGGGGAATCTATGTTACCTATTGATCCTTAAAAGCTTTGAGATAAAAACCCCCAATTTCTGGGGCTTTTCCTCCATTGAAGCTTGAATTCAAGCTTCCTCTTCAACCAATCATTCCCATTTGAGTCTTGAATCCTTCTCCTACTTCCATTTCCCTTTCCTTCTTCTCCTTCTCCATGATTCGAGCTCCCCTTCTCTCTCTCTCTCTCTCTCTCTCTCTCTCTCTCGCGTTCTGGTTCTGCTTCTCTCTTTTTCTGTCGGCCGCGTTCTCTCTCCTCTCCATGGCGCGGTGGTGCGCCACCACCTCCACCCTCACCGCGGCGTTCGTGGCCGACCGGAGCTGCCATGGCTCCCTCCTCTTCCTTCCTCCTCGCGCTCAACCTTTCTTTCTCTTATTCTCCTCTTTTCTCTTTTCTTTTGTTTCTTTCTTCTTCCCTTCATTTGATCGCGACAGAGGGAGTAACAGAGAAAAGGAGATGGGGCTAAGGTGAGTGAGAGACAAAGGAGGGGTACGGCAGGGGTTATGACATAGATATATTAAAAATAACAAAAAATAAGCCCTTATTTAATTATAATAATTTATTCTTTGGTCCTCACAGGAACCTCAGATAAATTATTTAATTAAATAATACTCACGAGTAAGTAGTCCCACACTTCCTTAATTCTAGAGTAGAATTACCATTTTACCGCTAATTTTCAAATTTACTTTAAATTACTAAATTAAAGAAAATTTGGGATGTTACACCTCACATGGAACTATTGCCAAGACAAGGCTATAATACAACCCAAAGTCTGGGACCAGAGAATACACAATCAATCCGTAGAGTCCATAGGACCCACTGTGTGACATATATATATATATATATATATATATATATATATATATATATATATATATATATATATATATATATATATATATATGTCTTCCACACATATATGAACTCCAAAAAATAAGCTTAATGGACGTATGTGTGAGCATCGCCAATTGAATATTGTTCCTAAGGTGACATATATAATGAAACACATATACAAATCAAATAAAATGAATTGTATGTGGCTGTGAGTTTAATTGTTATCACTTACAAATTTAATCTTATGAAGAGGAGAATTTTAAAAATATTATTGTTAGTATTCCTCTCCTATTAAACAGCTATAGATGTATCTATGTATTCATAACTGACTTCATCAGCAAAGAAAAATTCTTCTATGCCGTGTGGAATATGGAACAAAGAAAACATATATTAGACTTCTTGACTATTACGATTCGAAGTCTTCTAGTCCACTTGTCCTGTGTCTACTCAATTTGCTAACTTATAAAATGGGTTAGAAGACTTTGAATCGTAATATTCAAGAAGTATAATATGTGTTTCCATTGTTCTATATTTCAAACGGTGTATAAGACTTTTTCTTTGCTGACGAAGTCGTTTATCAATGCATACATACATCTATAGCACACTTTTAACATCTTCATAAATGAATTGCAAAATAAATGAAGTGCTTTGGGATTCAAAAGAGGATTTGCAAGTTGGACAAAAAAGTAATTTCGTATATTAACCGAAAAGTATCCACTGGGTCTTACAAATTTAATAAAAATTTTGCTGCTATTTCTTATTTATCTATTTTTCCTCCTATATAATTATATTGTATTCTTCTATTTCTTATTTATCTATTTTATAAAGTGATTGATTTCAAAATATCACTTTTTATTACTTCAGAATTTATTTAGTTTTTCTAAAATATTTCTAAAAAATTATAAGCTTTATATAAATATGAAATTAAATTTATAATAGAATATAAGACAAGTTGATTAATTTATTTTATAAATTATTTTGGCTACTGAGTAACCAATTCCATGTGATAGTTAATCAAAGATTACATGTTTAAAAAATAAAAAAGAAAGATATTTTATTTATAAAAAAAATAGAAAGATATTTTTAGTATAAAAATACTCGTATAATTTGGAAGATGACATTATATTAAATAGGTAATTGTTGGAGTAGGGTGCAATTTAAATTAGCTTCCACTCTACATTGGTTTGGATGTTCTGTCTTTTGTTTTCCTCCTTAGTGTGAACCACATGAAAATAAGTACATTCTCAAATCAATGGGGACAAATTAATGTGAAGTGGTCCAAAGGGTCTAAACATCTTTTTTTTTGACTGAAAATGTCTAAACTTCAAAAAAGTTGAAATGATTGACGTCTTTTTCTAAGTCTTTCACACAAATATTTTTTTTAATGACAATATATTAATAGGGGAGCAGTAGGGGTATTCCAAACCCTTTACAAGATAATAGTGAAATAAATATTTACAAAGACCCAGGGCACTAGCGCCTACCCAAATAGTCCCCAGGGTTTACAAACCACTCATAGAAGAGACAAGGTCCAGACCTCCCCCTCAAAAGGAACTATCGCCAAGACATGGCTATAATACGATCCACAGTCTTGGACCAGAGAATATACAATCATTTCGTAGATTTCATAGGACCCACTGTGTGACATATATATATATATTTATATATATGTCTTCTACACATATATGAACTCCAAAAAATAAAGCTTAATGGACGTATGTGTGAGCATCGCCAATTGAATATTGTTCCGAAGGTGACACATATAATGAAACACTTATACGAATCAAATAAAATGAATTGTATGCGGCTGTGAGTTTAATTGTTATCACTTACAAATTTAATCTTATATAGAGGAGAATTTTAAAAATATTATTTTTAGTATTCCTCTCCTATTAAACAGCTATAGATGGATGTATGTATTGATAAATGACTTCATCAGCAAAGAAAAAGTATTCTATGCCTTGTGGAATATGGAACAAAGAAAACACATATTAGACTTCTTAACATTACGATTGGAAGTCTTCTAGTCCATTTGTCCTGTGTCTACTCAATTTGCTAACTTATAAAATGGGTTAGAAGACTTTGAATCGTAATATTCAAGAAGTATAATATGTGTTTCCATTGTTCTATATTTCAAACGGTGTATAAGACTTTTTCTTTGCTGAAGAAGTCATTTATCAATGCATACATACATCTATAGCACACTTTTAACATCTTCATAAATGAATTGCAAAATAAATGAAGTGCTTTGGGATTCAAAAGAGGATTTGCAAGTTGGACAAAAAAGTAATTTCGTATATTAACCGAAAAGTATCCACTGGGTCTTACAAATTTAATAAAAATTTTGCTGCTATTACTTATTTATCTATTTTTCCTCCTATATAATTATATTGTATTCATCTATTTCTTATTTATCTATTTTATAAAGTGATTGATTTCAAAATATCACTTTTTATTACTTCAGAATTTATTTAGTTTTTCTAAGATATTTCTAAAAAATTATAAGCTTTATATAAATATGAAATTAAATTTATAATAGAATATAAGACAAGTTGATTAATTTATTTTATAAATTATTTTGGCTACTGAGTAACCAATTCCATGTGCTAGTTAATCAAAGATGACATGTTTAAAAAATAAAAAAGAAAGATATTTTATTTATAAAAAAAATAGAAAGATATTTTCAGTATAAAAATACTCGTATAATTTGGAAGATGACATTATATTAAATAGGTAATTGTTGGAGTAGGGTGCAATTTAAATTAGCTTCCACTCTACATTGGTTTGGATGTTCTGTCTTTTGTTTTCCTCCTTAGTGTGAACCACATGAAAATAAGTACATTCTCAAATCAATGGGGACAAATTAATGTGAAGTGGTCCAAAGGGTCTAAACATCTTTTTTTTTGACTGAAAGTGTCTAAACTTCAAAAAAGTTGAAATGATTGACGTCTTTTTCTAAGTCTTTCACACAAATATTTTTTTTAATGACAATATATTAATAGGGGAGCAGTAGGGGTATTCCAAACCCTTTACAAGATAATAGTGAAATAAATATTTACAAAGACCCAGGGCACTAGCGCCTACCCAAATAGTCCCCAGGGTTTACAAACCACTCATAGAAGAGACAAGGTCCAGACCTCCCCCTCAAAAGGAACTATCGCCAAGACATGGCTATAATACGATCCACAGTCTTGGACCAGAGAATATACAATCATTTCGTAGATTTCATAGGACCCACTGTGTGACATATATATATATATATATATTTATATATATGTCTTCTACACATATATGAACTCCAAAAAATAAAGCTTAATGGACGTATGTGTGAGCATCGCCAATTGAATATTGTTCCTAAGGTGACACATATAATGAAACACTTATACGAATCAAATAAAATGAATTGTATCTGTTTGTGAGTTTAATTGTTATCCCTTACAAATTTAATCTTATATAGAGGAGAATTTTAAAAATATTATTGTTAGTATTCCTCTCCTATTAAACAGCTATAGATGGATGTATGTATTGATAAATGACTTCATCAGCAAAGAAAAAGTATTCTATGCCTTGTGGAATATGGAACAAAGAAAACACATATTAGACTTCTTAACATTACGATTGGAAGTCTTCTAGTCCATTTGTCCTGTGTCTACTCAATTTGCTAACTTATAAAATGGGTTAGAAGACTTTGAATCGTAATATTCAAGAAGTATAATATGTGTTTCCATTGTTCTATATTTCAAACGGTGTATAAGACTTTTTCTTTGCTGAAGAAGTCATTTATCAATGCATACATACATCTATAGCACACTTTTAACATCTTGATAAATGAATTGCAAAATAAATGAAGTGCTTTGGGATTCAAAAGAGGATTTGCAAGTTGGACAAAAAAGTAATTTCGTATATTAACCGAAAAGTATCCACTGGGTCTTACAAATTTAATAAAAATTTTGCTGCTATTACTTATTTATCTATTTTTCCTCCTATATAATTATATTGTATTCATCTATTTCTTATTTATCTATTTTATAAAGTGATTGATTTCAAAATATCACTTTTTATTACTTCAAAATTTAGTTAGTTTTTCTAAGATATTTCTAAAAAATTATAAGCTTTATATAAATATGAAATTAAATTTATAATAGAATATAAGACAAGTTGATTAATTTATTTTATAAATTATTTTGGCTACTGAGCAACCAATTCCATGTGCTAGTTAATCAAAGATGACATGTTTAAAAAATAAAAAAGAAAGATATTTTATTTATAAAAAAAAATAGAAAGATATTTTCAATATAAAAATACTCGTATAATTTGGAAGATGACATTATATTAAATAGGTAATTGTTGGAGTAGGGTGCAATTTAAATTAGCTTCCACTCTACATTGGTTTGGATGTTCAGTCTTTTGTTTTCCTCCTTAGTGTGAACCACATGAAAATAAGTGCATTCTCAAATCAATGGGGATAAATTAATGTGAAGTGGTCCAAAGGGTCTAAACATCTTTTTTTTTTTGACTGAAAGTGTCTAAACTTCAAAGAAGTTGAAATGATTGACGTCTTTTTCTAAGTCTTTCACACAAATATTTTTTTAATGACAATATATTAATAGGGGAGCAGTAGGGGTATTCCAAACCCTTTACAAGATAATAGTGAAATAAATATTTACAAAGACCCAGGGCACTAGCGCCTACCCAAATAGTCCCCAGGGTTTACAAACCACTCATAAAAGAGACAAGGTCCAGACCTCCCCCTCAAAAGGAACTATCGCCAAGACATGGCTATAATACGATCCACAGTCTTGGACCAGAGAATATACAATCATTTCGTAGATTGCATAGGACCCACTGTGTGACATATATTTATATATATGTCTTCTACATATATATGAACTCCAAAAAATAAAGCTTAATGGACGTATGTGTGAGCATCGCCAATTGAATATTGTTCCTAAGGTGACACATATAATGAAACACTTATACGAATCAAATAAAATGAATTGTATGCGGCTGTGAGTTTAATTGTTATCACTTACAATTTTTGTAACGACCCGTTTCCGGACCGCTACCGAGCTCAATATACCGAGCTCGAGTTACCGAGCTCAACACACCAAGCTCAACATAAACCTATATGAGATGTGTTTTAAAAACAAAACTCTTGTGCCTTTTAAAAATACGATATTTTTTTTTTTCCATAAAACCAACTCGTGCACGTCAGAGTAATTACAGCTTTTCGAAACATGGTGCAACTAAGACACAAGACTTGAATTCAAATAAAACATACATGCATAACATACATATATATCACTCGAAATAATAATGTATACAAATACAGAGTAGCAAATGTGCAAAGAAAATACACCTAAGGTACGACAACTTCAAAAGAGCAATCATACCCTGGGGGTACTTCCGGCAGACTCCCACGAGATTTGCTCCAAAAAGTAAGACCACCGGTCTACCCTCAGAGCAACAAAACAACATCGCCCAAACTGGTCACGACCTCGAACACAAAAGAAAAGCGAAATGGCAGTCCTCGGAAAAACAAACATCCAACAAATAAACAATCACGGCGGATAGAGGTCGCCACTCGGGTCCTCGTCGAGCTCCTCCTCGGCATCGTCTCATCGCCGAAGTTCCCTGCGCCCTCGACATCGCCTGGGTAACCGTCATGGATTGAAGGCACCACGGGAAAGGTCAACTTCTCAATCAATTCAAGATAAGCTCGACATAAAAATATAAGCAAACAAAGAAAGTATAACATTCACCGACGTGACTCGACCATCTCACTCTAAACTCGACACAACTCGCCAAATCCATTTTCTCTCGACTCGACAATTTTCCGGAATGCACACGCCGCATGGTATGTCGGAAAGTCCAAATTAAGCCTTGGGATCCTCGCTCTCCCTAGGGCGGTCAACTCAGGTCCCATAGCGTGGCGACGTCTAGTCAATCTCCGTAAACAAAAAGGGGACCTAGCACCCTCGATTATCCGGGTCACGGCTCAAAAGCGTCATACGACTCACCTAGCTCGCTCACTCGATGAACAATTCGGCCAGATACGATATTCAAAGAGTTAAACACAAGATATTCAACCGCATGTCAAATAAAAGAGCAAGCTCGACATGAAGAAACGCAATTCAACATGCAATACACAATTCACGACATATATTCAATCACATATTAAATACATGCAAAAACTCAATCATATCACAACATTTCAAGCTCGGCACAAATCAGGAAATCCATACACAATAACATAACCACGTAGAATATGAAATGCCCTTACGCTAGCATACTACGAAAATATTAATGTGAAGCGCCCTTACTTAAGGACTTATAAAATAAAGCCTTAGAGATATCTAGGAGTTGCCCTTACCGAACTCCAAGTTAATGCTGCTCGACAACGACCTCGACACAGCTGTCTTCAAAGAGCTCGACAACGACTTCGACACGTACGCTTCTCAGTCGACCTCGACACGTACAGTTCTCAGTCTGGATTCTGCTGCTTCCGCGTCCTTGGATTCGCTTTCCCGTACACCTTGATTCGGAAATCACTCGATCTCGGGAATCAGACTTCCTAAAACAAACACAATTTAGATCGATCTATGGGTTCTAATACATCTAGCTCTCTCTTCCCCAAACTCAACCACAACCCAGAAAAATATAAAACTCAAGAACTGAAATATATTTTTCCTCTAACACAAAGTTAGGGATTTCGATCAAAATTTCATGAAAAGTTATCTGATGCTTCAACAGATAGATCGACAACAACAATAACCAGAAGCAACGAATGAGAAACAAGAAAATCGAAACGAACCAAAAATGGAGGTTTCTGGGCACTGCCGATTGCAGAAAAACAGAGAAAGAAATTTGTTTTACAAGCCCAATTACTCGGTTAGAAAGATAGGTAATATTATGAATAAGAAAACCCATCAATTTGATATGATTTGGAAGTATAAAACTGGTTAAAAATGGAAGAAGAATTAGCGCTAAACAAAGAGTAATGTATGAAAGGAAAAATCATTCTTCATACCTCAGCGGTGATCGAGCCAGGCGAGATATGGGTCGAGAAGTTGATGATAAACAAGATTGATAAAGAAAGCTTGAGCAGAATCTCGATGGAACTCACGGTTTCGACGATGGAGATTTTTGAAGAAAACAACGAAACACAGAGCAGAAGGAAGGAAGAAGAAAGAAGAAAAGAGAAATGAATGTTTGAGGGAAAATCGATCGTGAATACGGTGGAAGGGCATAATCGTAACTCCAGCTATAAGATGCCAATCCCATCAATCATCTACCCGTTTAATCGTTCCTCTCATAATTACCCTCTACTGCGGCCGGTCAGCGGCAAGTCGACAATGTAATAATTACAAACAATATAATAATAACTTGAATAACGTTCGAAAGAATACGAGGTATCATCTCGACACGATGTCGACAAGGGTGCTCGTGCAAGCGTACAAGGTTCTAACACGAGTTCGTGAACGCGGTCTCTCGGCTCGACTTGCGCCCTCATCGGCTCGATGCAGCGACTTCATCAACTCGACACCCGACCTCCTCGGCTCACGGCTAGTGCCGCGTGGTCTCATCGGCTCGACAAATGATCTCGGCAACGATCTAGTCATGGGATCTCGACACAAGGTCTTGATCGAGGTCTCGATACGTCGTCCTAATACGATGTCGATCTCGCCCTCGGGTGTTACAATCTCTCCCTCTAAAAAAAATTTAGTCCTCGAAATTGCAAATAAGATTCTTACCTCGGAAAAGTTCAGTCTTCGAGTCTTCATCTTCTCCTCCAGCTCCCAGTCGCATCTCCCGTCTTCGATCCCACACAACCTTGACAAGTTGGATCTCTTTGTTCATATTTGTTTGGCTTTCCGATCAACGATTCTTGCTGGTAATGCTTCGAAAGATAGGTCGTCCTTGAGTTGAATCACATCGGTTCGATGACATGAGAGGGGTCGGAAACATACTTCCGTAATTGTGAGACGTGGAAGACGTCGTGGATGTTCGACAAGAATGGTGGCAAGGCAATCTGATATGCCACTGGACCAATACGACGAAGAATCTGGTAAGGTCCAATGAATTTAGGGTAAGTTTCTTGGATTTGATCGCTCGACCAACTCCAATAGTGGGGTGACTCTAAGAAATACATGTTCTCCTTCCTCGAACTCGAGTGGTCGACGTCGTTGATGCATAACTCTTACGTCGACTTTGAGATGTTCGCATCCGATCTCACGATCAAACGGATCTTCTCGGTAGTCCGTTTGGATCATATCTGGTCCCTCTGACGGTTCGCTCGCCGTCTGGTACCAACAAAGAGGCGCCTGACATTTCGATCCATACGCTTCAAAGGTGCCATTCCAATCCTCGCATGGAAGCTGTTATTGTAGGTGAACTCCACCAATGGTAAGACGTCGTCCCAACTTCCTCGGTGATCTAACGTACAAGCTCGTAACAAATCTTCAAGCGATTGGATCGTTCTCTCGATCGACCGTCGATGCTGTGGATGATATGCCGAGCTAAGCCTGAGCTCGGTTCCCATCGCTCCTTGCAATTCCCTCCAGAAATGAGGCGTGAACTTGGATCTCGGTCCGACACGATCGAAGAGGTATTCCATGAAGTCGTACTATCTCCGCGATGTAGATCTCGGTCGACTTTTCCACGTTGTATGTCGACCACCGGGCAAGAAATGAGCAGATTTGGTCAATCGGTCGACGATCACCCAAATCGAATCATTCTTCTTCGCGTCTTCGGCAAACCTACAACGAAATCCATGGAAATCTTGTCCCATTTCCATCTTTGCTGCGTCAGCGATTGTAGCATTCTGCAGTCGTTGGTGCTCCACCTTCGCTTTCGACACGTTAAACATGAAGCTACGTGCTCGGCCACTTGCTTCTTCATTAGGACCACCAAAAATGCTTCTTCAAGTCTTGATACATCTTCGTAACTCCGGGATGAATACTAAAGTTGCTCTTATGCGCTTCGTCGAGAATCAACTTCCTCAGCTTCGGATCGTTAGGCACGCACACTCGGCCATTGCACCTCAAGATGTCGTCCCGCTCGACCAAATTCGCCGCTTCCCTTGCGCTTATCAATCGAATCTTCTCTTGCGAAGCTCGTCATGAACTTGCTGGTCTCGGATCTCGTCCAACAATCTGTTAGAAATGGTAAGCATACCAAATCTCGGCTTCCGGTGAAACTTCGACACTCAACTTCAAGTCTCCGGAACTTCTCGAGCATCTCCAACTCCTTGATCATCATTACCGAGGTTAAGCGCTCTTCTGCTCAACGCATCCGCTACTACGTTAGCCTTACAGGGATGGTATTCCAACGTAAAGTCGTAGTCCTTGAAATTTCGTCCATCTACGTTGGCGCATGTTGAGTTCTTTACGGTCGAACAGTGCTTCAAGCTCTTGTGATCGCTGAAAGCGGTAAGAGTGTTCCCGTAAAGGTAGTGCCTCCATATCTTCAAAAACTACTGCGCCACTCAAGTCGTGAGTAGGGTAGTTCCTCTCGTGAATCTTAAGTCGTCTTGAAGCATACGCGACCACCTTCCGATGTTGCATCAGTACGCATCCCAATCCCTGGTGTGACGCATCACAATACACCTCGAAAGGTTCTTGGGTTGAGGCAAAATCAAGACAGCGCTGCCGTCAAAGCTCCTTGATCGTTGAAAATCGGCTTCACACTCGGCCCAAGCAAAGGTTGATCCTTCCTCGTCAGTCGTGTAAGAGGCGCGACAATCTTCGAGAAACCTTTAATGAATCTTCGGTAATATCCTGCTAAGCCGACAAAACTCCTGATCTCGGTAACCGTCTTCGGCTGTTCCCATGCTATCACCGCCTCAATCTTAGTTGGATCCACAGCTATCCCTTCTTTGGAAATCACGTGACCAAGAAAATTCACCTCTTCAATCCAAAATTCACACTTCGACAGGTTGGCATAGAGTTGCTTATCTCGTAATATCTGTAGTACTCGACATAGGTGTTCTGCGTGCTCTCCTCGGTTCCTCGAGTAAATCAATATGTCGTCGATGAACACTACAACGAACTGATCCAAAAACGAATGGAAAATCCTGTTCATGTAGTCCATAAACACATTTGGCGCGATTCGTTACTCCAAACGGCATCACCAAGTACTCGTAGTGACCGTATCTAGTCCTGAAAGCTGTTTTGGCGACATCTTCCTCCTTCACGCGAATCGATGGTAGCCCGACTTCAAGTCTATCTTGGAAAGATCGCCGCCCACGAAGTTGGTCCATCAAGTCGCCAATACGTGGTAACGGATAACGGTTCTTCACAAAGAACCTTGTTGAGCTCACGATAATCTACGCACGGTCTTGATCGTCCATCCTTCTTCTTAACCAACAACACCGGAGCTCCCCACGGTGACACACTCGGTCGTATGAATTGCTTCGACTCGAGTGTTCGATCCGGGACTTGACTCTTTCATCTCGCAGGAGACATCACGTATGGCGCTTTGGAAATCGGCCCTGTTCCTGGAATCAGTCGATGGAGAACTCGACCTCTCGTCTTGGTGGTAACCCTGGCACGTCTTGAAAACGCGTCCTCAAAGTCACACACCACCGTACATTCTTCACGTCGATCTGCTGGAAAACTTAGAACTAGCTAGATACATGTATTCCTAGTTCCTTCTTTCAAAGAAACTCCAATACGTTCGGCAGAAAGATAATTGGAGACTCCAAGGTCTGGAAAAATTACAGTTTTGGGCACTGATCCAAAGGACATGTTGGTGTGACAACCAATCCATCCCGAGGATAACATCTAAGCCCTTAAGAGGCAAACAAACCAAATTGACCACAAACTTTCTACTCTGGATAATCACTACACAATTAAGACATGCGGTGTTTGTGACTAAGGTTTTAGCATTTGGGGTTGTAACTACTAATTTAAGCGGTAAAGCAACACTGATCAAGTTCAAATGGTTCACACAATCGGAAGAAATAAAGGAATGGGTTGCACGAATCAAAAAGAACGGATAAGGATTTACCCTCGATCTCACATTCACCTTGGATAAGATCATCGGCTCGTTGACTTCCTCGCCACTCAAGCAGAAAACTCTGCCTTTAGCCACTTGACGCTTCCCTTTGGCTCTTGCCGCAAGCATAGTCGGGTCAGCTTTAGGTGGAGGACAATCCTTAGGAAAATGCCACAGCTTCTTGCGGTTGAAACACACCTCCTCCTTCGAGTCTGATTACTCGCGTAATGCCCCGGCTTTCCACATCGGTAGCAAATCACCTCGACACTGGTCTGACCTCCACTCCTCGGTACTTGGGTCATCGGACGATACTGTCCCCTGTTGTTGTTCCCCTGAGGTCGGTCGTAAGGCCTCTTCTGCGGTGGTTTCCCTTTCTGTGCAAATCTATGCCCCGCACTCTGGGGTCTCACCGGTCCGCCCACAATAATCTTCTTCTTGTGGCTCCTTACTCCTTCTACCTCGACACATCGATCAATCAGCTCTTGGAGAGTTACGATCCTCAACGACACCCGACGACGAATGTCGAATCTCAATTCCCGTTGGAATCTCTCACTCAACCATCTCTGGTCAACTCGGTCACGAAATGGACTGAAATACCTCGCCAACGATTCGAACTTGGCCGCATACTCGGACCGTCGATTTGCCTTCTTTGCTGATTGAAGAAATTCCCGCTCCTTCTCGGCTCGGCAAGATCAGGAAGTACTTGTCCAAGAACCTTTCACGAAAAAGCTCCCGTGTCATCTCGCGATGTTACGCTATAAACGTTGCTTCACTCCTCTCCACCAATACTCTGCGTCTCCTAGCGGTAAGTAGGTGGCATAGTCGACCTTCACGTTGTCCCGGCAATGAAGTGCCTCAAAGATCTTCTCGATCTCTTGCATCCAAAGATCGACTTTATCCGATTTGGCTCACCGTAGAACTTGGATCATGCTTCCTGAAGTCGGCCAATCCTCTCGCTTGACATTTAGATTTCGCTCGTTCTTTGTTCTTTGTAAGTTCTGGCTGAGTTAACGCTGCCGTCTGTTGAGCCATCGCGTTAGCTGTTGAGTTGCAGCGGTGATTGTTGAGCCATGGCTGCCGCCATCTCGGTCATAGCTTGAATAGCTCGTTCCATGTCGACGTTCTCGGTTGCGGATGTCGTATTCCTACGAGGTGGCATTAGATTCCACAAAGTTCAAAACCTGTCGAATCTCACAACAAGGATGTGTTAAAACACATCGCTTCAATCAAGAAACAGTTCAAACAATTTCTCAAGCAATAAGTGCTTCACTTAATCAAACAGCAATCAACATAATATAACTAGGTACCCAACACATAACCCGACATAGTGACCGGTCCAAATTCCTATGCACTTTCGGTCGTAACCGAATTGCCTGATACCAACAAGGTAACGACCGCTTCGACCGCTACCGAGCTCAATATATCGAGCTCGAGTTACCGAGCTCAACACACCAAGCTCAACATAAACCTATATGAGATGTGTTTTAAAAACAAAACTCTTGTGCCTTTTAAAAATACGATATATTTTTTTTTCCATAAAACCAACTCGTGCACGTCAGAGTAATTACAGCTTTTCGAAACATGGTGCAACTAAGACACAAGACTTGAATTCAAATAAAACATACATGCATAACATACATATATATATCACTCGAAATAATAATGTATACAAATACAGAGTAGCAAATGTGCAAAGAAAATACACCTAAGGTACGACAACTTCAAAAGAGCAATCATACCCTGGGGGTACTTCCGGCAGACTCCCACGCAGAGGGGCTGCTCCAAAAGTAAGACCACCAGTCTACCCTGTAGCAACAAAACAACACTGCCCAAACTGGTCACGACCTCGAACACAAAAGAAAAACGAAGTACAGTCCTCAGAAAAACAAACATCCAACAAATAAACAATCACGACAGATAGAGGTCGTCACTCGGGTCCTCGTCGAGCTCCTCCTCGGCATCGCTCATCGCCGAGTTCCTCGCCCTCGACATCGCCTGGGTAACCGTCATGGATTGAAGGCACCACGGAAAGGGTCAACTTCTCAATCAATTCAAGATAAGCTCGACATAAAAATATAAGCAAGCGACAAAGTATAACATTCACAAGCGTGACTCGACCATCTCACTCTAAACTCGACACAACTCGCAAATCCATTTTCTCTCGACTCGACAATTTTCCGGAATGCACACGCCTGCATCTGGTATGTCGGAAAGTCGGTAAAGCCTTGGGATCCTCGCTCTCCCTAGGGCCCAACTCAGGTCCCATAGCGTGGCGACGTCTAGTCAATCTCCCGTAAACAAAAAGGGACCTAGCACCCTCGATTATCCGGTCACGGCTCAAAAGCGTCATACGACTCACCTAGCTCGCTCACTCGATGAACAATTCGCATCACGATATTCAAAGAGTTAAACACAAGATATTCAACCGCATGTCAAATAAAGAGCAAGCTCGACATGAAGAAGCATAATTCAACATGCAATACACAATTCACGACATATATTCAATCACATATTAAATACATGCAAAAACTCAATCATATCACAACATTTCAAGCTCGGCACAAATCGGAAATCCATACACAATAACATAACCACGTAGAATATGAAATGCCCTTACGCTAGCATACTACGAAAATATTAATGTGAAGCGCCCTTACCAGGACTTATAAAATAAAGCCTTAGAGATATCTAGGAGTTGCCTTACCGAACTCCAAGTTAATGCCGCCGACAACGACCTCGACACAAATTGTCTTCAAAGAGCTCGACAACGACTTCGACACGTCACGCTTCTCGATCGACCTCGACGCGTCTGAGTTCTTAATCTGGATTCTGCTGCTTCCGCGTCCTTGGATTCGCTTTCCCGTACACCTTGATTCGGAAATCACTCGATCTCGGGAATCAGACTTCCTAAAACAAACACAATTTAGATCGAACTATGGGGTCTAATACATCTACCTCTCTCTTCCCCAAACTCAACCTGACCAGGAAAAATATAAAACTCAAGAACTGAAATATATTTTTCCTCTAACACAAAGTTAGGGATTTCGATCAAAATTTCATGAAAAGTTATCTGATGCTTCAACAGATAGATCGACAACAACAATAACCAGAAGCAACGAATGAGAAACAAAAAAAATCGAAACGAACTAAAAATGGAGGTTTACGGCAGCGCTGGGTGCGAGAAAAACAGAGGAAGAAATTTGTTTTACAAGCCCAATTAATCGGTTAGAAAGATAGGTAATATTGTGAAGAAGAAAACCCATCAATTTGACATGATTTGGAAGCATAAAGCGGTTAAAAATGGAAGAAGAATTAGCGCTAAGCGAGTACGGATGAAAGGAAAAATCTGTTCTTCATACCTCAGCGGTGATTGAAGCCAGGCGAGATATGGGTCGAGAAGTTGATGATGAACAAGATTGATGAAGAAAGCATGTGCAGAATCTCGATGGAACTCACGGTTTAAATCGATGGAGATTTTTTTGAAGAAAACAACGAAACACAGAGCAGAAGGAAGGAAGAAGAAAGAAGAAAAGAGAAATGAATGTTTGAGGGAAAATCGATCGTGAATACAGCTGGAAGGGCATAATCGTAACTCCAGCTATAAGATGCCAATCCCATCAATCATCTACCCGTTTAATCGTTCCTCTCATAATTACCCTCTACTCTGTCGGTCAACGGCAAGCTGACAATGTAATAATTACAAACAATATAATAATAACGCTGAATAACGTTCGAAAGAATACGAGGTATCATCTCGACACGATGTCGACAAGGGTGCTCGTGCAAGCGTACAAGGTTCTAACACGAGTTCGTGAACGCGGTCTCCTCAGCTCGACTTGCGTCCTCATCAGCTCGGTACGCGACTTCATCAACTCGACACCCGACCTCCTCAGCTCACCAGCTAGTGCACGTGGTCTCATCAGCTCGACAAATGATCTCGGCAAACGATCTAGTCACGGGATCTCGACACAAGGTCTTGATCGAGGTCTCGATACGTCGTCCTAATACGATGTCGATCTCGTCCTCAGGTGTTACAATTTTAATCTTATATAGAGGAGAATTTTAAAAATATTATTGTTAGTATTCCTCTCCTATTAAACAGCTATAGATGGATGTATGTATTGATAAATGACTTCATCAACAAAGAAAAAGTATTCTATCCCTTGTGGAATATGGAACAAAGAAAACACATATTAGACTTCTTAACATTACGATTGGAAGTCTTCGAGTCCATTTGTCCTGTGTCTACTCAATTTGCTAACTTATAAAATGGATTAGAAGACTTTGAATCGTAATAGTCAAGAAGTATAATATGTGTTTCCATTGTTCTATATTCCACACGGCGTATAAGACTTTTTCTTTCTTTGATGAATTAGTTTATCAATGCATACTTACATCTATAGGACACTTTTAACATCTTCATAAATGAATTGCAAAATAAATTAAGTGCTTTGGGATTCAAAAGAAGATTTGCAAGTTGGACAAAAAAATAATTTCGTATATTAACTGAAAAATATCCACTGGTCTTACAAATTTAATAAAAATTTCATTTGCTATTTCTTATTTATCTATTTTTCCTCCTATATAATTATATTGTATTCATCTATTTCTTATTTTTCTATTTTAGAAAGTGATCGATTTCAAAGTATCACTTATTATTACTTCAGTATTTATTTAGTTTTTCTAAGATATTTCTAAAAATTGTAAGCTTTATATAAATATGAAATTAAATTTATAATAGAATATAAGACAAGTTTATTAATTTATTCTATAAATTTTTTTGGCCATTGAGTAACCCATTCCATGAGATAGTTATTCAAAGATGACATGTTTAAAAAATAAAAAAGAAAGCTATTTTATTTAACTAAAAATAGAAATATATTTTCAGTATCAAAATACCCGTATAATTTGGAAGATGACATTATATTAAATAGGTAGTTGATGGAGTAGGGTGCAATATAAATTAACTTCCTCTCAACATTGGTTTGGAAGTTCTGTTTTTTGTTTTCCTCCTTAGTACGAACCACATGAAAATAAGTACATTCTCAAATCAATGGGGATAAATTAATGTGAAGTGGTCCAAAGGGTCTAAACATCTTTTTTTTTTTTGACTGAAAGTGTCTAAACTTCAAAGAAGTTGAAATGATTGACGTCTTTTTCTAAGTCTTTCACACAAATATTTTTTTTAATGACAATATATTAATAGGGGAGCAATAGGGGTATTCCAAACCCTTTACAAGATAATAGTGAAATAAATATTTACAAAGACCCAGGGCACTAGCGCCTACCCAAATAGTCCCCAGGGTTTACAAACCACTCACAGAAGAGACAAGGTCCAGACCTCCCCCTCAAAAGGAACTATCGCCAAGACATGGCTATAATACGATCCACAGTCTTGGACCAGAGAATATACAATCATTTCGTAGATTCCATAGGACCCACTGTGTGACATATATTTATATATATGTCTTCTACACATATATGAACTCCAAAAAATAAAGCTTAATGGACGTATGTGTGAGCATCGCCAATTGAATATTGTTCCTAAGGTGACACATATAATGAAACACTTATACGAATCAAATAAAATGAATTGTATGCATTTGTGAGTTTAATTGTTATCACTTACAAATTTAATCTTATATAGAGGAGAATTTTAAAAATATTATTGTTAGTATTCCTCTCCTATTAAACAGCTATAGATGGATGTATGTATTGATAAATGACTTCATCAGCAAAGAAAAAGTATTCTATACCTTGTGGAATATGGAACAAAGAAAACACATATTAGACTTCTTAACATTACGATTGGAAGTCTTCGAGTCCATTTGTCCTGTGTCTACTCAATTTGCTAACTTATAAAATGGATTAGAAGACTTTGAATCGTAATAGTCAAGAAGTATAATATGTGTTTCCATTGTTCTATATTCCACAGCGCAGATAAGACTTTTTCTTTGCTGATGAATTCGTTTATCAATGCATACATACATCTATAGGACACTTTTAACATCTTCATAAATGAATTGCAAAATAAATTAAGTGCTTTGGGATTCAAAAGAAGATTTGCAAGTTGGACAAAAAAATAATTTCGTATATTAACTGAAAAATATCCACTGGGTCTTACAAATTTAATAAAAATTTCGCTGCTATTTCTTATTTATCTATTTTTCCTCATATATAATTTTATTGTATTCATCTATTTCTTATCTTTCTATTTTAGAAAGTGATCGATTTCAAAGTATCACTTATTATTACTTCAGTATTTATTTAGTTTTTCTAAGATATTTCTAAAAAATTGTAAGCTTTATATAAATATGAAATTAAATTTATAATAGAATATAAGACAAGTTGATTAATTTATTCTATAAATTATTGTGGCCATTGAGTAACCCATTCCATGAGATAGTTATTCAAAGATGACATGTTTAAAAAATAAAAAAGAAAGCTATTTTATTTAACTAGAAATAGAAAGATATTTTCAGTATCAAAATACCCGTATAATTTGGAAGATGACAGTATATTAAATAGGTAGTTGTTAAAGTAGGGTGCAATAAAAATTAACTTCCTCTCAACATTGGTTTGGAAGTTCTGTTTTTTGTTTTCCTCCTTAGTACGAACCACATGAAAATAAGTACATTCTCAAATCAATGAGGAGAAATTAATGTGAAGTGGTCCAAAGGGTCTAAACATCTTTTTTTTTTTTGACTGAAAGTGTCTAAACTTCAAAGAAGTTGAAATGATTGACGCTTTTTCTAAGTCTTTCACACAAATATTTTTTTAATGACAATATATTAATAGGGAGCAAAGAGGTATTCCAAACCCTTTACAAGATAATAGTGAAATAAATATTTACAAAGACCTGTGGCACTAGCGCCTACCCAAATAGTCCCCAGGGTTTACAAACCACTCACAGAAGAGACAAGGTCCAGACCTCCCCCTCAAAAGGAACTATCGCCAAGACATGGCTATAATACGATCCACAGTCTTGGACCAGAGAATATACAATCATTTCGTAGATTCCATAGGACCCACTGTGTGACATATATTTATATATATGTCTTCTACACATATATGAACTCCAAAAAATAAAGCTTAATGGACGTATGTGTGAGCATCGCCAATTGAATATTGTTCCTAAGGTGACACATATAATGAAACACTTATACGAATCAAATAAAATGAATTGTATGCGGCTGTGAGTTTAATTGTTATCACTTACAAATTTAATCTTATATAGAGGAGAATTTTAAAAATATTATTGTTAGTATTCCTCTCCTATTAAACAGCTATAGATGGATGTATGTATTGATAAATGACTTCATCAGCAAAGAAAAAGTATTCTATACCTTGTGGAATATGGAACAAAGAAAACACATATTAGACTTCTTAACATTGCGATTGGAAGTCTTCTATTCCATTTGTCCTGTGTCTACTCAATTTGCTAACTTATAAAATGGATTAGAAGACTTTGAATCGTAATAGTCAAGAAGTATAATATGTGTTTCCATTGTTCTATATTCCACATGGCGTATAAGACTTTTTCTTTGCTGATGAATTCGTTTATCAATGCATACATACATCTATAGGACACTTTTAACATCTTCATAAATGAATTGCAAAATAAATTAAGTGCTTTGGGATTCAAAAGAAGATTTGCAAGTTGGACAAAAAAATAATTTCGTATATTAACTGACAAATATCCACTGGGTCTTGCAAATTTAATAAAAATTTCGCTGCTATTTCTTATTTATCTATTTTTCCTCATATATAATTTTATTGTATTCATCTATTTCTTATCTTTCTATTTTAGAAAGTGATCGATTTCAAAGTATCACTTATTATTACTTCAGTATTTATTTAGTTTTCTAAGATATTTCTAAAAAATTGTAAGCTTTATATAAATATGAAATTAAATTTATAATAGAATATAAGACAAGTTGATTAATTTATTCTATAAATTATTGTGGCCATTGAGTAACCCATTCCATGAGATAGTTATTCAAAGATGACATGTTTAAAAAATAAAAAAGAAAGCTATTTTATTTAACTAGAAATAGAAAGATATTTTCAGTATCAAAATTCCCGTATAATTTGGAAGATGACAGTATATTAAATAGGTAGTTGTTGGAGTAGGGTGCAATAAAAATTAACTTCCTCTCAACATTGGTTTGGAAGTTCTGTTTTTTGTTTTCCTCCTTAGTACGAACCACATGAAAATAAGTACATTCTCAAATCAATGAGGAGAAATTAATGTGAAGTGGTCCAAAGGGTCTAAACATCTTTTTTTTTTTGACTGAAAGTGTCTAAACTTCAAAGAAGTTGAAATGATTGACGTCTTTTTCTAAGTCTTTCACACAAATATTTTTTTTAATGACAATATATTAATAGGGGAGCAGTAGGGGTATTCCAAACCCTTTACAAGATAATAGTGAAATAAATATTTACAAAGACCCAGGGCACTAGCGCCTACCCAAATAGTCCCCAGGGTTTACAAACCACACATAGAAGAGACAAGGTCCAGACCTCCCCTTCAAAAGGAACTATCGCCAAGATATGGCTATAATACGATCCACAGTCTTGGACCAGAGAATATACAATCATTTCGTAGATTCCATAGGACCCACTGTGTGACATATATTTATATATATGTCTTCTACACATATATGAACTCCAAAAAATAAAGCTTAATGGACGTATGTGTGAGCATCGCCAATTGAATATTGTTCCTAAGGTGACAAATATAATGAAACACTTATACGAATCAAATAAAATGAATTATATGCGGCTGTGAGTTTAATTGTTATCACTTACAAATTTAATCTTATATAGAGGAGAATTTTAAAAATATTATTGTTAGTATTCCTCTCCTATTAAACAGCTATAGATGGATGTATGTATTGATAAATGACTTCATCAACAAAGAAAAAGTATTCTATCCCTTGTGGAATATGGAACAAAGAAAACACATATTAGACTTCTTAACATTACGATTGGAAGTCTTCGAGTCCATTTGTCCTGTGTCTACTCAATTTGCTAACTTATAAAATGGATTAGAAGACTTTGAATCGTAATAGTCAAGAAGTATAATATGTGTTTCCATTGTTCTATATTCCACACGGCGTATAAGACTTTTTCTTTGCTGATGAATTCGTTTATCAATGCATACATACATCTATAGGACGCTTTTAACATCTTCATAAATGAATTGCAAAATAAATTAAGTGCTTTGGGATTCAAAAGAAGATTTGCAAGTTGGACAAAAAAATAATTTCGTATATTAACTGAAAAATATCCACTGGGTCTTACAAATTTAATAAAAATTTCGCTGCTATTTCTTATTTATCTATTTTTCCTCCTATATAATTATATTGTATTCATCTATTTCTTATTTTTCTATTTTAGAAAGTGATCGATTTCAAAGTATCACTTATTATTACTTCAGTATTTATTTAGTTTTTCTAAGATATTTCTAAAAAATTGTAAGCTTTATATAAATATGAAATTAAATTTATAATAGAATATAAGACAAGTTGATTAATTTATTCTATAAATTATTGTGGCCATTGAGTAACCCATTCCATGAGATAGTTATTCAAAGATGACATGTTTAAAAAATAAAAAAGAAAGCTATTTTATTTAACTAAAAATAGAAAGATATTTTCAGTATCAAAATACCCGTATAATTTGGAAGATCACATTATATAAAATAGGTAGTTGTTGGAGTAGGGTGCAATATAAATTAACTTCCTCTCAACATTGGTTTGGAAGTTCTATTTTTTGTTTTCCTCCTTAGTACGAACCACATGAAAATAAGTACATTCTCAAATCAATGGGGATAAATTAATGTGAAGTGGTCCAAAGGGTCTAAACATCTTTTTTTTTTGACTGAAAGTGTCTAAACTTCAAAGAAGTTGAAATGATTGACGTCTTTTTCTAAGTCTTTCACACAAATATTTTTTTTAATGACAATATATTAATAGGGGAGCAATAGGGGTATTCCAAACCCTTTACAAGATAATAGTGAAATAAATATTTACAAAGACCCAGGCACTAGCGCCTACCCAAATAGTCCCTGTGGTTTACAAACCACTCACGAAGAGACAAGGTCAGGACCTCCCCTCAAAGGAACTATCGCCAAGACATGGCTATAATACGATCCACAGTCTTGGACCAGAGAATATACAATCATTTCGTAGATTCCATAGGACCTTGTGTGACATATATTTATATATATGTCTTCTACACATATATGAACTCCAAAAAATAAAGCTTAATGGACGTATGTGTGAGCATCGCCAATTGAATATTGTTCCTAAGGTGACACATATAATGAAACACTTATACGAATCAAATAAAATGAATTGTATGCGGCTGTGAGTTTAAGTGTTATCACTTACAAATTTAATCTTATATAGAGGAGAATTTTAAAAATATTATTGTTAGTATTCCTCTCCTATTAAACAGCTATAGATGGATGTATGTATTGATAAATGACTTCATCAGCAAAGAAAAAGTATTCTATACCTTGTGGAATATGGAACAAAGAAAACACATATTAGACTTCTTAACATTACGATTGGAAGTCTTCGAGTCCATTTGTCCTGTGTCTACTCAATTTGCTAACTTATAAAATGGATTAGAAGACTTTGAATCGTAATAGTCAAGAAGTATAATATGTGTTTCCATTGTTCTATATTCCACACGGCGTATAAGACTTTTTCTTTGCTGATGAATTCGTTTATCAATGCATACATACATCTATAGGACACTTTTAACATCTTCATAAATGAATTGCAAAATAAATTAAGTGCTTTGGGATTCAAAAGAAGATTTGCAAGTTGGACAAAAAAATAATTTCGTATATTAACTGAAAAATATCCACTGGGTCTTACAAATTTAATAAAAATTTCGCTGCTATTTCTTATTTATCTATTTTTCCTCATATATAATTTTATTGTATTCATCTATTTCTTATCTTTCTATTTTAGAAAGTGATCGATTTCAAAGTATCACTTATTATTACTTCAGTATTTATTTAGTTTTTCTAAGATATTTCTAAAAAATTGTAAGCTTTATATAAATATGAAATTAAATTTATAATAGAATATAAGACAAGTTGATCAATTTATTCTATAAATTATTGTGGCCATTGAGTAACCCATTCCATGAGATAGTTATTCAAAGATGACATGTTTAAAAAATAAAAAAGAAAGCTATTTTATTTAACTAGAAATAGAAAGATATTTTCAGTATCAAAATACCCGTATAATTTGGAAGATGACAGTATATTAAATAGGTAGTTGTTGGAGTAGGGTGCAATAAAAATTAACTTCCTCTCAACATTGGTTTGGAAGTTCTGTTTTTTGTTTTCCTCCTTAGTACGAACCACATGAAAATAAGTACATTCTCAAATCAATGAGGAGAAATTAATGTGAAGTGGTCCAAAGGGTCTAAACATCTTTTTTTTTTTGACTGAAAGTGTCTAAACTTCAAAGAAGTTGAAATGATTGACGTCTTTTTCTAAGTCTTTCACACAAATATTTTTTTTTAATGACAATATATTAATAGGGGAGCAGTAGGGGTATTCCAAACCCTTTACAAGATAATAGTGAAATAAATATTTACAAAGACCCAGGGCACTAGCGCCTACCCAAATAGTCCCCAGGGTTTACAAACCACTCATAGAAGAGACAAGGTCCAGACCTCCCCCTCAAAAGGAACTATCGCCAAGACATGACTATAATACGATCCACAGTCTTGGACCAGAGAATATACAATCATTTCGTAGATTCCATAGGACCCACTGTGTGACATATATTTATATATATGTCTTCTACACATATATGAACTCCAAAAAATAAATCTTAATGGACGTATGTGTGAGCATCGCCAATTGAATATTGTTCCTAAGGTGACACATATAATGAAACACTTATACGAATCAAATAAAATGAATTGTATGCTTTGTGAGTTTAATTGTTATCACTTACAAATTTAATCTTACATAGAGGAGAATTTTAAAAATATTATTGTTAGTATTCCTCTCCTATTAAACAGCTATAGATGGATGTATGTATTGATAAATGACTTCATCAAAGAAAGAAAAAGTATTCTATACCTTGTGGAATATGGAACAATGGAAACACATATTATACTTCTTAACATTGCGATTGGAAGTCTTCTATTCCATTTGTCCTGTGTCTACTCAATTTGCTAACTTATAAAATGGATTAGAAGACTTTGAATCGTAATAGTCAAGAAGTATAATATGTGTTTCCATTGTTCTATATTCCACATGGCGTATAAGACTTTTTCTTTCTTTGATGAATTCGTTATCAATGCATACATACATCTATAGGACACTTTTAACATCTTCATAAATGAATTGCAAAATAAATTAAGTGCTTTGGGATTCAAAAGAAGATTTGCAAGTTGGACAAAAAATAATTTCGTATATTAACTGACAAATATCCACTTTGGGTCTTGCAAATTTAATAAAAATTTTCATGCTATTTCTTATTTATCTATTTTTCCTCATATATAATTTTATTGTATTCATCTATTTCTTATCTTTCTATTTTAGAAAGTGATCGATTTCAAATTATCACTTATTATTACTTCAGTATTTATTTAGTTTTTCTAAGATATTTCTAAAAAATTGTAAGCTTTATATAAATATGAAATTAAATTTATAATAGAATATAAGACAAGTTGATCAATTTATTCTATAAATTATTGTGGCCATTGAGTAACCCATTCCATGAGATAGTTATTCAAAGATGACATGTTTAAAAAATAAAAAAGAAAGCTATTTTATTTAACTAGAAATAGAAAGATATTTTCAGTATCAAAATACTTGTATAATTTGGAAGATGACAGTATATTAAATAGGTAGTTGTTGGAGTAGGGTGCAATAAAAATTAACTTCCTCTCAACATTGGTTTGGAAGTTCTGTTTTTTGTTTTCCTCCTTAGTACGAACCACATGAAAATAAGTACATTCTCAAATCAATGAGGAGAAATTAATGTGAAGTGGTCCAAAGGGTCTAAACATCTTTTTTTTTTTGACTGAAAGTGTCTAAACTTCAAAGAAGTTGAAATGATTGACGTCTTTTTCTAAGTCTTTCACACAAATATTTTTTTTAATGACAATATATTAATAGGGGAGCAGTAGGGGTATTCCAAACCCTTTACAAGATAATAGTGAAATAAATATTTACAAAGACCCAGGGCACTAGCGCCTACCCAAATAGTCCCCAGGGTTTACAAACCACACATAGAAGAGACAAGGTCCAGACCTCCCCTTCAAAAGGAACTATCGCCAAGATATGGCTATAATACGATCCACAGTCTTGGACCAGAGAATATACAATCATTTCGTAGATTCCATAGGACCCACTGTGTGACATATATTTATATATATGTCTTCTACACATATATGAACTCCAAAAAATAAAGCTTAATGGACGTATGTGTGAGCATCGCCAATTGAATATTGTTCCTAAGGTGACAAATATAATGAAACACTTATACGAATCAAATAAAATGAATTATATCTACTGTGAGTTTAATTGTTATCACTTACAATTTTAATCTTATATAGAGGAGAATTTTAAAAATATTATTGTTAGTATTCCTCTCCTATTAAACAGCTATAGATGGATGTATGTATTGATAAATGACTTCATCAACAAAGAAAAAGTATTCTATCCCTTGTGGAATATGGAACAAAGAAAACACATATTAGACTTCTTAACATTACGATTGGAAGTCTTCGAGTCCATTTGTCCTGTGTCTACTCAATTTGCTAACTTATAAAATGGATTAGAAGACTTTGAATCGTAATAGTCAAGAAGTATAATATGTGTTTCCATTGTTCTATATTCCACACGGCGTATAAGACTTTTTCTTTGCTGATGAATTCGTTTATCAATGCATACATACATCTATAGGATGCTTTTAACATCTTCATAAATGAATTGCAAAATAAATTAAGTGCTTTGGGATTCAAAAGAAGATTTGCAAGTTGGACAAAAAATAATTTAGTATATTAACTGAAAAATATCCCTTTGGGTCTTACAAATTTAATAAAAATTTATTGCTATTTCTTATTTATTTATTTTTCCTCCTATATAATTATATTGTATTCATCTATTTCTTATTTTTCTATTTTAGAAAGTGATCGATTTCAAAGTATCACTTATTATTACTTCAGTATTTATTTAGTTTTTCTAAGATATTTCTAAAAAATTGTAAGCTTTATATAAATATGAAATTAAATTTATAATAGAATATAAGACAAGTTGATTAATTTATTCTATAAATTATTGTGGCCATTGAGTAACCCATTCCATGAGATAGTTATTCAAAGATGACATGTTTAAAAAATAAAAAAGAAAGCTATTTTATTTAACTAAAAATAGAAAGATATTTTCAGTATCAAAATACCCGTATAATTTGGAAGATCACATTATATAAAATAGGTAGTTGTTGGAGTAGGGTGCAATATAAATTAACTTCCTCTCAACATTGGTTTGGAAGTTCTATTTTTTGTTTTCCTCCTTAGTACGAACCACATGAAAATAAGTACATTCTCAAATCAATGGGGATAAATTAATGTGAAGTGGTCCAAAGGGTCTAAACATCTTTTTTTTTTGAAAGTGTCTAAACTTCAAAGAAGTTGAAATGATTGACGTCTTTTCTAAGTCTTTCACACAAATATTTTTTTTAATGACAATATATTAATAGGGGAGCAATAGGGGTATTCCAAACCCTTTACAAGATAATAGTGAAATAAATATTTACAAAGACCCAGGGCACTAGCGCCTACCCAAATAGTCCCCAGGGTTTACAAACCACTCACAGAAGAGACAAGGTCCAGGACCTCCCCTCAAAGGAACTATCGCCAAGACATGGCTATAATACGATCCACAGTCTTGGACCAGAGAATATACAATCATTTAAGTAGATTCCATAGGACCACTTGTGTGACATATATTTATATATATGTCTTCTACACATATATGAACTCCAAAAAATAAAGCTTAATGGGCGTATGTGTGAGCATCGCCAATTGAATATTGTTCCTAAGGTGACACATATAATGAAACACTTATACGAATCAAATAAAATGAATTGTATGCTTTGTGAGTTTAATTGTTATCACTTACAAATTTAATCTTATATAGAGGAGAATTTTAAAAATATTATTGTTAGTATTCCTCTCCTATTAAATGACTATAGATGGATGTATGTATTGATAAATGACTTCATCGACAAAGAAAAAGTATTCTATACCTTGTGGAATATGGAACAAAGAAAACACATATTAGACTTCTTAACATTACGATTGGAAGTCTTGAGTCCATTTGTCCTGTGTCTACTCAATTTGCTAACTTATAAAATGGATTAGAAGACTTTGAATCGTAATAGTCAAGAAGTATAATATGTGTTTCCATTGTTCTATATTCCACACGGCGTATAAGACTTTTCTTTCTTTGATGAATTCGTTTATCAATGCATACATACATCTATAGGACACTTTTAACATCTTCATAAATGAATTGCAAAATAAATTAAGTGCTTTGGGATTCAAAAGAAGATTTGCAAGTTGGACAAAAAAATAAATTCGTATATTAACTGAAAAAAATCCACTGGGTCTTACAAATTTAATAAAAAGTTATTGCTATTTCTTATTTATCTATTTTTCCTCATATATAATTTTATTGTATTCATCTATTTCTTATCTTTCTATTTTAGAAAGTGATCGATTTCAAAGTATCACTTATTATTACTTCAGTATTTATTTAGTTTTTCTAATATATTTCTAAAAAATTGTAAGCTTTATATAAATATGAAATTAAATTTATAATAGAATATAAGACAAGTTGATTAATTTATTCTATAAATTATTGTGGCCATTGAGTAACCCATTCCATGAGATAGTTATTCAAAGATGACATGTTTAAAAAATAAAAAAGAAAGCTATTTTATTTAACTAGAAATAGAAAGATATTTTCAGTATCAAAATACCCGTATAATTTGGAAGATGACAGTATATTAAATAGGTAGTTGTTGGAGTAGGGTGCAATAAAAATTAACTTCCTCTCAACATTGGTTTGGAAGTTCTGTTTTTTGTTTTCCTCCTTAGTACGAACCACATGAAAATAAGTACATTCTCAAATCAATGAGGAGAAATTAATGTGAAGTGGTCCAAAGGGTCTAAACATCTTTTTTTTTTTGACTGAAAGTGTCTAAACTTCAAAGAAGTTGAAATGATTGACGTCTTTTTCTAAGTCTTTCACACAAATATTTTTTTTAATGACAATATATTAATAGGGGAGCAGTAGGGGTATTCCAAACCCTTTACAAGATAATAGTGAAATAAATATTTACAAAGACCCAGGGCACTAGCGCCTACCCAAATAGTCCCCAGGGTTTACAAACCACTCATAGAAGAGACAAGGTCCAGACCTCCCCCTCAAAAGGAACTATCGCCAAGACATGACTATAATACGATCCACAGTCTTGGACCAGAGAATATACAATCATTTCGTAGATTCCATAGGACCCACTGTGTGACATATATTTATATATATGTCTTCTACACATATATGAACTCCAAAAAATAAAGCTTAATGGACGTATGTGTGAGCATCGCCAATTGAATATTGTTCCTAAGGTGACACATATAATGAAACACTTATACGAATCAAATAAAATGAATTGTATGCGGCTGTGAGTTTAATTGTTATCACTTACAAATTTAATCTTACATAGAGGAGAATTTTAAAAATATTATTGTTAGTATTCCTCTCCTATTAAACAGCTATAGATGGATGTATGTATTGATAAATGACTTCATCAGCAAAGAAAAAGTATTCTATACCTTGTGGAATATGGAACAAAGAAAACACATATTAGACTTCTTAACATTGCGATTGGAAGTCTTCTATTCCATTTGTCCTGTGTCTACTCAATTTGCTAACTTATAAAATGGATTAGAAGACTTTGAATCGTAATAGTCAAGAAGTATAATATGTGTTTCCATTGTTCTATATTCCACATGGCGTATAAGACTTTTTCTTTGCTGATGAATTCGTTTATCAATGCATACATACATCTATAGGACACTTTTAACATCTTCATAAATGAATTGCAAAATAAATTAAGTGCTTTGGGATTCAAAAGAAGATTTGCAAGTTGGACAAAAAAATAATTTCGTATATTAACTGACAAATATCCACTGGGTCTTGCAAATTTAATAAAAATTTATTGCTATTTCTTATTTTTTTATTTTTCCTCATATATAATTTTTTTGTTTTCATCTATTTTTTATCTTTCTATTTTAGAAAGTGATCGATTTCAAAGTATCACTTATTATTACTTCAGTATTTATTTAGTTTTTCTAAGATATTTCTAAAAATTGTAAGCTTTATATAAATATGAAATTAAATTTATAATAGAATATAAGACAAGTTGATTAATTTATTCTATAAATTATTGTGGCCATTGAGTAACCCATTCCATGAGATAGTTATTCAAAGATGACATGTTTAAAAATAAAAAGAAAGCTATTTTATTTAACTAGAAATAGAAAGATATTTTCAGTATCAAAATTCATTATAATTTGGAAGATGACAGTATATTAAATAGGTAGTTGTTGGAGTAGGGTGCAATAAAAATTAACTTCCTCTCAACATTGGTTTGGAAGTTCTGTTTTTTGTTTTCCTCCTTAGTACGAACCACATGAAAATAAGTACATTCTCAAATCAATGAGGAGAAATTAATGTGAAGTGGTCCAAAGGGTCTAAACATCTTTTTTTTTTTGACTGAAAGTGTCTAAACTTCAAAGAAGTTGAAATGATTGACGTCTTTTTCTAAGTCTTTCACACAAATATTTTTTTTAATGACAATATATTAATAGGTGTGCAAGAAGGGGATTCCAAACCCTTTACAAGATAATAGTGAAATAAATATTTACAAAGACCCAGGGCACTAGCGCTACCCAAATAGTCCCGGGGTTTACAAACCACACATAGAAGAGACAAGGTCCGGACACTCCCCTTCAAAAGGAACTATCGCCAAGATATGGCTATAATACGATCCACAGTCTTGGACCAGAGAATATACAATCATTTCGTAGATTCCATAGGACCCACTGTGTGACATATATTTATATATATGTCTTCTACACATATATGAACTCCAAAAAATAAAGCTTAATGGACGTATGTGTGAGCATCGCCAATTGAATATTCATCCTAAGGTGACAAATATAATGAAACACTTATACGAATCAAATAAAATGAATTATATGCGGCTGTGAGTTTAATTGTTATCACTTACAAATTTAATCTTATATAGAGGAGAATTTTAAAAATATTATTGTTAGTATTCCTCTCCTATTAAACAGCTATAGATGGATGTATGTATTGATAAATGACTTCATCAGCAAAGAAAAAGTATTCTATGCCTTGTGGAATATGGAACAAAGAAAACACATATTAGACTTGTTAACATTACGATTGGAAGTCTTCTAGACCATTTGTCCTGTGTCTACTCAATTTGCTAACTTATAAAATGGATTAGAAGACTTTGAATCGTAATAGTCAAGAAGTATAATATGTGTTTCCATTGTTCTATTTTCCACACGGCGTATAAGACTTTTTCTTTGCTGATGAATTCGTTTATCAATGCATACATACATCTATAGGACACTTTTAACATCTTCACAAATGAATTGCAAAATAAATTAAGTGCTTTGGGATTCAAAAGAAGATTTGCAAGTTAGACAAAAAAATAATTTCGTATATTAACTGAAAAGTATACACTGGGTCTTACAAATTTAATAAAATTTTCGCTGCTATTTCTTATTTATCTATTTTTCCTCATATATAATTTTATTGTATTTGTAACACCCCAAATTTCTAAGCTAAGTTGAGAATAAGTTATGAGAAGAATTGTGTGATTGTATTCAAGCTTAATTTGATTTTAAAGTGAGTGGATATAATTACACAAAGTTTTGATAAGAAAGTTAATGGGTTTGAGTTGAGGAATAAGTTGGATTTAATCTTAAGATGGTTAAAGGTGTTGATTTGTAGTTATGGAAGTTAATTTGAGAAGAAAGTCTCAAGGTTTGGTGTTAGTACTAAGTTTTCTGGTTTTTCTGCAGTATGAATCGATTCATATAGTCCAGGAATCGATTCACAGCATTAAAAATCCATAGGCATCAAATTTTAGCAGTGGGAATCGATTCACAGAAGCTAGGAATCGATTCACATAAGACAGGCCACTGGGACTCGCATGCAGGAATCGATTCACTCATTAAAACTGCGATTCAGGCACTTTTTACACTGTGGGAATCGATTCACACTATGCTGTGAATCGATTCACAGCTGTAGAAGTGTTTAAAAACGCTGTTTCAGCGAGCAGAACGCAAAAAGAAAGAAAAAGGAAAAAAAGAGAAAGAGGAAAGGAGAGCTAGGGTTTCACCCTTTGAGAAGGATTGAAGAGATTCATGTTAGATTTCTTCAATCACTTGCCTAAATGGAGAGTTTGAGAGTTGAGATTTGGGTATTTTGAAGATTTGGGTTTGAACCCTAGAGAGGAGAAGAAGAAGCACGAATTGGAGAAGAATAAGGGGGAGAAGACCAAGCTCCAGCAAGGATGGCTCAAGTTCTTGGATTGAGAAGGAAGATTGAAGGTTGAAGATCAAGATTTGAGAAGTATTTGGAGAAGCCCCAAGTTGAGCAAAGAGGGAAAAGCTTGAAGAGGAGCAAAGAGTCCAAAGTTCAACCTTCCTAGCTCAATGTCTTGAAGAATAGAGGTGAGTTCTTCAACCCTTAGGTGATGGGCACCCATAAGTCCCACATATAGGAATTTCTCTTCCTTTAGTAACATGTGAACCTTAGGTTCAAGTTAGGTTTTAAATACCTATAAGAGGTTGAGTTGTTATTGTTATCATTGTCATGATTGTATAGTGGGCTTGGTTAAAAGAGGTTGGCGACTGCCCCCAACCCCCCACAGTTGAATGTATGTTTGATGTTCTCTCTCTTGAGAACTCCATAGAGTTTCAAGGGATGAGTTAATGTATGTGTTGTCCATCATTTCGGTGAATTGTGATGCTTGTCAACGAGCCATAAGCTTAAGTCAAAGAGGTCAGAGAAAGGACCCTAGGAAAAGTATGTGATAGGAAGAATGTGTGAATTAGTGTTCATGATTTGTTGTAATTCATATTATGGATAAAGTAGGTGAATGTATAAAGTAGATAATTATGATTGACATAAGTCTTATTATGAGCACATCATGTCTTAACCTCTAAGTGAGTAATTAGATAAAAAGGGATGCAATTAATGTAAGCTTGATTCATTGAAATAATTGTAATTTCCTTGAATAGTTAAGTAATGAGGATGATGTTAATAAATCCTAGTTAGCCAAGTTGTATTTCTATGAACATGCATATAAGCATAAGCATAAGCATAAGCTAAAGTCATGGCAAGACTCCTCTATTTAAAGGAGTAGATCGGTTTGGTTAGCTAAGTGGGACGCCCTTGGATGGTTATGACGTCTAACCACCATACCGAAAGCGTGTAATTGAGGTCTAGGGACGGAAGCCTATGACACTACCCAATCACACAAGATGCATTACATTGCATAGCCTCATATTATATATCTCCTTATGAATGGTATAATATGTGAAGTGATGTTAAGCTTATGAATGTTAATGAATTCCTTGTATATATATATATATATCTATGTATTCAGAATTAGCTTAATTAATTGTGTGAAATCTTGGATAGCACATCCCTAGTCGCTTAATTATTATATGGTAATGGTGCCTAGAAGTAGAAAGAGATGTGATAAGGTCAATTTCAATAATACAAAGAAAAGCAAAGAAATGTTAAGTATAGAGTAAGTAAGTAAAGAAGAACCAAATGTTCTTAGTTAAGAAAGTTTGCACTTACATAGCATTGGGTTAGTTGTGCTAGATATAGCTAAAGAAGTGATGTTTGAATTAGTCTTTTCAGGCTAGTAAGGATGGACGAGAGAATGGTGAGGAGTCCGTGAAGGGCTCACTGAGATTTATAATCTCACCCTATTCCTTTTATTTGTTTTCAGATAAGCAGGTACCGAAGACGATGAGCCGAAGCTCCAAGCTTGGGACTCATAGGCTAGTTTTATATTGAAGTGGAAATTTTATATTCCAAGTTATGTGTATTATGTAATCTATTCATTAGATTAGTGAATTAAGTTTAATTTATGACTTGGATTACTGTAATCAAGTTTGTAAATGTTTAGTAATTCTTGTGCCTTAATGTAATTTGTCGTACTTTCAATTATGTTGAGGTGCGGGTGTTACAGTGTAACACCCCAAATTTCTAAGCTAAGTTGAGAATAAGTTATGAGAAGAATTGTGTGATTGTATTCAAGCTTAATTTGATTTTAAAGTGAGTGGATATAATTACACAAAGTTTTGATAAGAAAGTTAATGGGTTTGAGTTGAGGAATAAGTTGGATTTAATCTTAAGATGGTTAAAGGTATTGATTTGTAGTTACGGAAGTTAATTTGAGAAGAAAGTCTCAAGGTTTGGTGTTACAACTAAGTTTTCTGGTTTTTCTGCAGTGTGAATCGATTCATATAGTCCAGGAATCGATTCACAGCATTAAAAATCCATAAGCATCGAATTTTAGCAGTGGGAATCGATTCACAGAAGCTAGGAATCGATTCACATAAGACAGGCGATTGGGACTCGCATGCAAGAATCGATTCACTCATTAAAACTGCTATTCAGGCACTTTTTACACTGTGGGAATCGATTCACACTATGCTGTGAATCGATTCACAGCTGCAGAAGTGTTTAAAAACGCTGTTTCAGCGAGCAGAACGCAAAAAGAAAGAAAAAGGAAAAGAAGAGAAAGGGAAAGGAGAAAGAGGAAAGGAGAGCTAGGGTTTCACCCTTTGAGAAGGATTGAAGAGATTCATGTTAGATTTCTTCAATCACTTGCCTAAATGGAGAGTTTGAGAGTTGAGATTTGGGTATTTTGAAGATTTGGATTTGAACCCTAGAGAGGAGAAGAAGAAGCACGAATTGGAGAAGAATAAGGGGGAGAATACCAAGCTCCAGCAAGGATAGCTCAAGTTCTTGGATTGAGAAGGAAGATTGAAGGTTGAAGATCAAGATTTGAGAAGTATTTGGAGAAGCCCCAAGTTGAGCAAAGAGGGAAAAGCTTGAAGAGGAGCAAAGAGTCCAAAGTTCAACCTTCCTAGATCAATGTCTTGAAGAATAGAGGTGAGTTCTTCAACCCTAAGGTGATGGGCACCCATAAGTCCCACATATAGGAATTTCTCTTCCTTTAGTAACATGTGAACCTTAGGTTCAAGTTAGGTTTTAAATACCTATAAGAGGTTGAGTTATTATTGTTATCATTGTCATGATTGTATAGTGGGCTTGGTTAAAAGAGGTTGGCGACTGCCCCCAACCCCCCACAGTTGAATGTATGTTTGATGTTCTCTCTCTTGAGACCTCCATAGAGTTTCAAGGGATGAGTTAATGTATGTGTTGTCCATCAATTCGGTGAATTGTGAGGCTTGTCAACGAGCCATAAGCTTAAGTGAAAGAGGTCAGAGAAAGGACCCTAGGAAAAGTATGTGATAGGAAGAATGTGTGAATTAGTGTTCATGATTCGGTGTAATTCATATTATGGATAAAGTAGGTGAATGTATAAAGTAGATAATTATGATTGACATAAGTCTTATTATGAGCACATCATGTCTTAACCTCTAAGTGAGTAATTAGATAAAAAGGGATGCTATTAATGTAAGCTTGATTCATTGAAATAATTGTAATTTCCTTGAATAGTTAAGTAACGAGGATGATGTTAATAAATCCTAGTTAGCCAAGTTGTATTTCTATGAACATGTATATAAGCATAAGCATAAGCATAAGCTAAAGTCCATGGCAAGACTCCTCTATTTAAAGGAGTAGATCGGTTTGGTTAGCCAAGTGGGACGCCCTTGGATAGTTATGACGTCTAACCACCATACCGAAAGCGTGTAATTGGGGTCTAGGGACGGAAGCCTATGACACTACCCAATCACACAAGATGCATTACATTGCATAGCCTCATATTATATATCTCCTTATGAATGGTATAATATGTGAAGTGATGTTAAGTTTATGAATATTAATGAATTCCTTGTATATATATATATATATATATATATATATATCTATGTTTTCGGAATTAGCTTAATTAATTGTGCGAAATCATGGATAGCACATCCCTAGTCGCTTAATTATTATATGGTAATGGTGCCTAGAAGTAGAAAGAGAAGTTATAAGGTCAATTTCAATAATACAAAGAAAAGCAAAGAAGTGTTAAGTATAGAGTAAGTAAGTAAAGAAGAACAAAATGTTCTTAGTTAAGAAAGTTTGCACTTACGTAGCATTGGGTTAGTTGTGCTAGATATAGCTAAAGAAGTGATGTTTGAATTAGTCTTTTCAGGCTAGTAAGGATGGACGAGAGAATGGTGAGGAGTCCGTGAAGGGCTCTTGAGATTTATAATCTCACCCTATTCCTTTTATTTGTTTTCAGATAAGCAGGTACCGAAGACGATGAGCCGAAGCTCCAAGCTTGGGACTCATAGGCTAGTTTTATATTGAAGTGGAAATTTTATATTCCAAGTTATGTGTATTATGTAATCTATTCATTAGATTAGTGAATTAAGTTTAATTTATGACTTGGATTACTGTAATCAAGTT
Source organism: Calophaca sinica (assembly GCA_037113605.1). Classification (NCBI taxonomy): domain Eukaryota; kingdom Viridiplantae; phylum Streptophyta; class Magnoliopsida; order Fabales; family Fabaceae; genus Calophaca; species Calophaca sinica. The sequence goes on from CM073735.1 coordinate 60,965,808, forward strand.
TGTAAATGTTTAGTAATTCTTGTGCCTTAATGTAATTTGTCGTACTTTCAATTATGTTGAGGTGCGGGTGTTACAGTGTAACACCCCAAATTTCTAAGCTAAGTTGAGAATAAGTTATGAGAAGAATTGTGTGATTGTATTCAAGCTTAATTTGATTTTAAAGTGAGTGGATATAATTACACAAAGTTTTGATAAGAAAGTTAATGGGTTTGAGTTGAGGAATAAGTTGGATTTAATCTTAAGATGGTTAAAGGTATTGATTTGTAGTTATGGAAGTTAATTTGAGAAGAAAGTCTCAAGGTTTGGTGTTAGAACTAAGTTTTCTAGTTTTTCTGCAGTGTGAATCGATTCATATAGTCCAGGAATCGATTCACAGCATTAAAAATCCATAAGCATCGAATTTTTGCAGTGGGAATCGATTCACAGAAGCTAGGAGTCGATTCACATAAGACAGGCGATTGGGACTCGCATGCAGGAATCGATTCACTCATTAAAACTGCGATTCAGGCACTTTTTACACTGTGGGAATCGATTCACACTATGCTGTGAATCGATTCACAGCTGCAGAAGTGTTTAAAAACGCTCTTTCAGCGAGCAGAACGCAAAAAGAAAGAAAAAGGAAAAGAAGAGAAAGGGAAAGGAGAAAGGGGAAAGGAGAGCTAGGGTTTCACCCTTTGAGAAGGATTGAAGAGATTCATGTTAGATTTCTTCAATCACTTGCCTAAATGGAGAGTTTGAGAGTTGAGATTTGGGTATTTTGAAGATTTGGGTTTGAACCCTAGAGAGGAGAAGAAGAAGCACGAATTGGAGAAGAATAAGGGGGAGAATACCAAGCTCCAGCAAGGATGGCTCAAGTTCTTGGATTGAGAAGGAAGATTGAAGGTTGAAGATCAAGATTTGAGAAGTATTTGGAGAAGCCCCAAGTTGAGCAAAGAGGGAAAAGCTTGAAGAGGAGCAAAGAGTCCAAAGTTCAACCTTCCTAGATCAATGTCTTGAAGAATAGAGGTGAGTTCTTCAACCCTAAGGTGATGGGCACCCATAAGTCCCACATATAGGAATTTCTCTTCCTTTAGTAACATGTGAACCTTAGGTTCAAGTTAGGTTTTAAATACCTATAAGAGGTTGAGTTATTATTGTTATCATTGTCATGATTGTATAGTGGGCTTGGTTAAAAGAGGTTGGCGACTGCCCCCAACCCCCCACAGTTGAATGTATGTTTGATGTTCTCTCTCTTGAGAACTCCATAGAGTTTCAAGGGATGAGTTAATGTATGTGTTGTCCATCAATTCGGTGAATTGTGAGGCTTGTCAACGAGCCATAAGCTTAAGTCAAAGAGGTCAGAGAAAGGACCCTAGGAAAAGTATGTGATAGGAAGAATGTGTGAATTAGTGTTCATGATTCGGTGTAATTCATATTATGGATAAAGTAGGTGAATGTATAAAGTAGATAATTATGATTGACATAAGTCTTATTATGAGCACATCATGTCTTAACCTCTAAGTGAGTAATTAGATAAAAAGGGATGCTATTAATGTAAGCTTGATTCATTGAAATAATTGTAATTTCCTTGAATAGTTAAGTATTGAGGATGATGTTAATAAATCCTAGTTAGCCAAGTTGTATTTCTATGAACATGCATATAAGCATAAGCATAAGCATAAGCTAAAGTCCATGGCAAGACTCCTCTATTTAAAGGAGTAGATCGGTTTGGTTAGCCAAGTGGGGCGCCCTTGGATAGTTATGGCCTCTAACCACCATACCGAAAGCGTGTAATCGGGGTCTAGGGGCTAAGCCTATGACACTACCCAATCACACAAGATGCATTACATTGCATAGCCTCATATTATATATCTCCTTATGAATGGTATAATATGTGAAGTGATGTTAAGTTTATGAATATTAATGAATTCCTTGTATATATATATATATATATATATATATATATCTATGTTTTCGGAATTAGCTTAATTAATTGTGCGAAATCATGGATAGCACATCCCTAGTCGCTTAATTATTATATGGTAATGGTGCCTAGAAGTAGAAAGAGAAGTTATAAGGTCAATTTCAATAATACAAAGAAAAGCAAAGAAGTGTTAAGTATAGAGTAAGTAAGTAAAGAAGAACAAAATGTTCTTAGTTAAGAAAGTTTGCACTTACGTAGCATTGGGTTAGTTGTGCTAGATATAGCTAAAGAAGTGATGTTTGAATTAGTCTTTTCAGGCTAGTAAGGATGGACGAGAGAATGGTGAGGAGTCCGTGAAGGGCTCACTGAGATTTATAATCTCACCCTATTCCTTTTATTTGTTTTCAGATAAGCAGGTACCGAAGACGATGAGCCGAAGCTCCAAGCTTGGGACTCATAGGCTAGTTTTATATTGAAGTGGAAATTTTATATTCCAAGTTATGTGTATTATGTAATCTATTCATTAGATTAGTGAATTAAGTTTAATTTATGACTTGGATTACTGTAATCAAGTTTGTAAATGCTTAGTAATTCCTGTGCCTTAATGTAATTTGTCGTACTTTCAATTATGTTGAGGTGCGGGTGTTACAGTGTAACACCCCAAATTTCTAAGCTAAGTTGAGAATAAGTTATGAGAAGAATTGTGTGATTGTATTCAAGCTTAATTTGATTTTAAAGTGAGTGGATATAATTACACAAAGTTTTGATAAGAAAGTTAATGGGTTTGAGTTGAGGAATAAGTTGGATTTAATCTTAAGATGGTTAAAGGTATTGATTTGTAGTTATGGAAGTTAATTTGAGAAGAAAGTCTCAAGGTTTGGTGTTAGAACTAAGTTTTCTGGTTTTTCTGCAGAGTGAATTGATTCATATAGTCCAGGAATCGATTCACAGCATTAAAAATCCATAGGCATCGAATTTTAGCAGTGGGAATCGGTTCACAGAAGCTAGGAATCGATTCACATAAGACAGGCCACTGGGACTCGCATGCAGGAATCTATTCACTCATTAAAACTGCGATTCAGGCACTTTTTACACTGTGGGAATCGATTCACACTACGCTATGAATCGATTCACAGCTGCCGAAGTGTTTAAAAACGCTCTTTCAGCGAGCAGAACGCAAAAAGAAAGAAAAAGGAAAAGAAGAGAAAGGGAAAGGAGAAAGAGGAAAGGAGAGCTAGGGTTTCACCCTTTGAGAAGGATTGAAGAGATTCAAGTTAGATTTCTTCAATCACTTGCCTAAATGGAGAGTTTGAGAGTTGAGATTTGGGTATTTTGAAGATTTGGGTTTGAACCTAGAGAGGAGAAGAAGAAGCCAATTGGAGAAGAATAAGGGGGAGAATACCAAGCTCCAGCAAGGATGGCTCAAGTTCTTGGATTGAGAAGGAAGATTGAAGGTTGAAGATCAAGATTTGAGAAGTATTTGGAGAAGCCCCAAGTTGAGCAAAGAGGGAAAAGCTTGAAGAGGAGCAAAGAGTCCAAAGTTCAACCTTCCTAGATCAATGCCTTGAAGAATAGAGGTGAGTTCTTCAACCCTAAGGTGATGGGCACCCATAAGTCCCACATATAGGAATTTCTCTTCCTTTAGTAACATGTGAACCTTAGGTTCAAGTTAGGTTTTAAATACCTATAAGAGGTTGAGTTGTTATTGTTATCATTGTCATGATTGTATAGTGGGCTTGGTTAAAAGAGGTTGGCGACTGCCCCCAACCCCCCACAGTTGAATGTATGTTTGATGTTCTCTCTCTTGAGAACTCCATAGAGTTTCAAGGGATGAGTTAATGTATGTGTTGTCCATCAATTCGGTGAATTGTGAGGCTTGTCAACGAGCCATAAGCTTAAGTCAAAGAGGTCAGAGAAAGGACCCTAGGAAAAGTATGTGATAGGAAGAATGTGTGAATTAGTGTTCATGATTTGGTGTAATTCATATTATGGATAAAGTAGGTGAATGTATAAAGTAGATAATTATGATTGACATAAGTCTTATTATGAGCACATCATGTCTTAACCTCTAAGTGAGTAATTAGATAAAAAGGGATGCTATTAATGTAAGCTTGATTTATTGAAATAATTGTAATTTCCTTGAATAGTTAAGTAATGAGGATGATGTTAATAAATCCTAGTTAGCCAAGTTTTATTTCTATGAACATGCATATAAGCATAAGCATAAGCATAAGCTAAAGTCCATGGCAAGACTCCTCTATTTAAAGGAGTAGATCGGTTTGGTTAGTCAAGTGGGACGCCCTTGGATGGTTGTGACGTCTAACCACCATACCGAAAGCGTGTAATTGGGGTCTAGGGACGGAAGCCTATGACACTACCCAATCACACAAGATGCATTACATTGCATAGCCTCATATTATATATCTCCTTATGAATGGTATAATATGTGAAGTGATGTTAAGTTTATGAATGTTAATGAATTCCTTGTATATATATATATATATCTATGTATTCGGAATTAGCTTAATTAATTGTGTGAAATCTTGGATAGCACATCCCTAGTCGCTTAATTATTATATGGTAATGGTGCCTAGAAGTAGAAAGAGATGTGATAAGGTCAATTTCAATAAAACAAAGAAAAGCAAAGAAGTGTTAAGTATAGAGTAAGTAAGTAAAGAAGAACAAAATGTTCTTAGTTAAGAAAGTTTGCACTTACGTAGCATTGGGTTAGTTGTGCTAGATATAGCTAAAGAAGTGATGTTTGAATTAGTCTTTTCAGGCTAGTAAGGATGGACGAGAGAACGGTGAGGAGTCCGTGAAGGGCTCACTGAGATTTATAATCTCACCCTATTCCTTTTATTTGTTTTTAGATAAGCAGGTACCGAAGACGATGAGCCGAAGCTCCAAGCTTGGGACTCATAGGCTAGTTTTATATTGAAGTGGAAATTTTATATTCCAAGTTATGTGTATTATGTAATCTATTCATTAGATTACTGAATTATGTTTAATTTATGACTTGGATTACTGTAATCAAGTTTGTAAATGCTTAGTAATTCCTGTGCCTTAATGTAATTTATCGTACTTTCAATTATGTTGAGGTGCGGGTGTTACATTTAGTATCGAGCTGATTCGATCTTATCGGTGTGAGTCACTAGTTTAGTAAAAACTTGGTTTAGGAAGTGTCAGTTTAGTCCTTGTTGGTATGAATCGCTTAACCGGAATTTTCCTTTGTCCGAGAACTTCTCTACATATTCTTTTGCTTAGTATGGAATATTAAGCCTGATCAACTTAATACTCCATACCGTGTACGAAGAATGTAGTAGATGGAGCTGGCGGATGAGGGAGGAGACCGAATAGGAGCGTGAACTCTGAGGAAGTTTGATGGATAAGGATGATGCAGACAAGGAAGGAGCGGATGCAAGAGCTCTCATTAAGTGAGAATCTTCGGAATACGGTAAAAGGGAAACAAGTTCCCACCTTTTCGGAACCAAGAGTTAAGGAATGTTTCAAGAGTGGTCGGAACCATAGTGGTGAGGGTTCGGCTAGACAAAGCGTGTAATTCATGTACCCTCAACCGAGACGCTCTGGAATTGATTAGAAATGACGAGCAAGTAAGGGGTCTTAATTGTGAGGTTTCAATCAACTTAGGATGGGCATTTGTAATCGGTTAGGGTTACAACACTGGTTATGCTATCAAGTTGTTTCGACTAATCCATTATGAATGGATCCTAGAATGATTGAGATCTTATGATGATTCCCAAGTTAATTCAAGTGCCCTTCGTGGTTAACAGTAAGTGCTCTTAATTGTAGGATTTCAATCGAGTAGGATGGTCGGTTATAATCGGTTAGGGTCTCAACACTTGTTGTTTAGCAGGATTAGTTAACCCAGCCAATCATAGGTGGATCCTAGGTTGCTAGAAATCCTATGATAATCCCTGAGAGAACCTTAGCGTTCAGAGTGGTAGTGGTAAGGGTAAGGAACAAGATGGAGTTAGGCGATATGCTACAACGCCCAAATGGTAATATGGGTCCTCAAGGGTGATCCTGCCCTAGCGAAGCAGAAAGAAAACTCTAAGTCTTCAAGGAACGGTGTCCTTAGTGGAACAACGAACTTCAGAGAATCGGATGAGATGTAGTCTTCAAACTATAGGAGTTTTAAGAAAAGCTGAGTCAGCAGAAACCTAAAGTTATTGATGTCTACGTTCGATCTAATTGTTCAGTGCGTAAAGTGAATCCAATTGACCAATTATAGACTTTGCCCTAGCCAAGTAAGAATATTAGTTGGAATAAGACTTAGTCTATGATTAGGTAATGAGATCACTTAATTTCCTGAGCAATTAGTTCCTCTATAGAGATTAATCCCTTCCAGGGTCTCTAATGATTCAGATTGGGTAAGGATGATAAGACAGGATCAATAAGGTAGATTGTTCCCAAGAGTATCAAGGATTTATTTTCTGGATACTTGCTGGTCCATTGGTTATTACATGCGTCGATCTACACCGCTATCAGATAGAGCCGTGTGGGTTCTAGTTTAATTCCAATAGCATCAAGAAAGGGAGTTAATCCATCAAGCGAAGGAGAGCAATAGTAAAGTTCATTTAAGAGTGAATATGGTGGACATCTGAGACTATAAGTTACTGCGAGTCAAGTCGTTAGGTTGGGTCTGATGTGATTCTAACTAGCCACTTGCAAGTTTAGTCTCCAACCAAGTGAGGCTTAGACCTCGTGTGAGACAAAGTTTGTAATCAACTAATGAAAATCAAGTCAGTTTAACCAACAGATACCTCCCAAGAGTTGAACAACCCTAGAGTTTCAAGTTTCCTAGGCCAAGTCGGTTGCAAGACCAAGTATAGTGAGCTAAATATGAGTATCAACTCCGTAGTTGTGGAAGGGGTCTCTAAGAAAGGATTTCCACTGGTAACATAAGAGTGAACGTCACGAATGGGAAAATTTGTTCAAGGTATGTATTAGTTACCTCTAGGTGACAATTCTATTTTTATAAGATAGTTGCCCAATGAAGGGTTACGAAACCACCAACGATAGTATTGGATGCTGTTTTGGGTGAACTTCCAAAGAGTATTCGAAGGAGAGTACCTTCCAAGAAGTCTAAAGAGATAGAAGGAGCAAAGATTCACTCGCTTGACACCAAAAGGCACATCTGCAGGGAATTGTGTGGACAAATTCAAAGAATTCTCCACATACTTAACCTACCTTCAACATGTATAGGATGATGAGTAAGCGACTCATCAGTTGGGTTGAAAACCCGAACCGAGTTAAGAAATGTCGTGTGGCAATTTCATGAGGATGGCTATGCGAGACTGTGTGTTACTACGGAATTACAGAGGAAACACAGGTTATCTTATGGCAGAATGTCTAGGTGAGTAGCAGACGATGAAAAGCAAGCGTAACAATTTCCAACAGTCAAGAGCAATCGAAAGATAGAACAGCACCAGAGTTAAACTCTCAGACTGCAAGTAAAGTATTCCATCTGATGGAAATAAGACGAAAGGAGTTCAATCATTTGAAAAGACGTAAGATCAGAGATCACAGCGGAAGCACCAAAAGCCAATTTATTATACAGAAGGATGAGGTAAGAAAGAAAGGCGTGGTTTGGGGACGAGATTCCATGGAGGTAAATCTCTGTTTGCATCCCATGCTGTCAACGCTAAGAAGTTCCTACACCCTTAACTCCACATAAGGAATCTGGAAGTGAGAACTTATCTCATGGGGGAAAGATTTGAAGTTAGTAAGGATGTGAGTTACCACCAAATCGGAGGATACCTAGAGTCATTCACGATTGCAAGTATTCTATCAACTAGTGCTTAGAGTGATTTCACTTAACCAGTTACACACACACCGTTCCAACCGATTAAATTATATTCATCAGTTAGAGCTTAGTCTGTGACCGGTTAACGCTATCGCAACTAATCTAATCGATTAATGCTTTGTGAGAGTCAATCGTTTCTAGGTTTTCCAATGGATGGAATGGGCTATGACAGGAAGTTGTAGTTGAAGTTCCAATGAAAGATGCAGTAATTTTCGAGGACGAAAATTTTTAAAAGGTGGGTAGTAGTGTAACACCCCAAATTTCTAAGCTAAGTTGAGAATAAGTTATGAGAAGAATTGTGTGATTGTATTCAAGCTTAATTTGATTTTAAAGTGAGTGGATATAATTACACAAAGTTTTGATAAGAAAGTTAATGGGTTTGAGTTGAGGAATAAGTTGGATTTAATCTTAAGATGGTTAAAGGTGTTGATTTGTAGTTATGGAAGTTAATTTGAGAAGAAAGTCTCAAGGTTTGGTGTTAGAACTAAGTTTTCTGGTTTTTCTGCAGTGTGAATCGATTCATATAGTCCAGGAATCGATTCACAGCATTAAAAATCCATAGGCATCGAATTTTAGCAGTGGGAATCGATTCACAGAAGCTAGGAATCGATTCACATAAGACAGGCCACTGGGACTCGCATGCAGGAATCGATTCACTCATTAAAACTGCGATTCAGGCACTTTTTACACTGTGGGAATCGATTCACACTATGCTGTGAATCGATTCACAGCTGCAGAAGTGTTTAAAAACGCTGTTTCAGCGAGCAGAACGCAAAAAGAAAGAAAAAGGAAAAGAAGAGAAAGAGGAAAAGAGAGCTAGGGTTTCACCCTTTGAGAAGGATTGAAGAGATTCATGTTAGATTTCTTCAATCACTTGCCTAAATGGAGAGTTTGAGAGTTGAGATTTGGGTATTTTGAAGATTTGGGTTTGAACCCTAGAGAGGAGAAGAAGAAGCACGAATTGGAGAAGAATAAGGGGGAGAAGACCAAGCTCCAGCAAGGATGGCTCAAGTTCTTGGATTGAGAAGGAAGATTGAAGGTTGAAGATCAAGATTTGAGAAGTATTTGGAGAAGCCCCAAGTTGAGCAAAGAGGGAAAAGCTTGAAGAGGAGCAAAGAGTCCAAAGTTCAACCTTCCTAGCTCAATGTCTTGAAGAATAGAGGTGAGTTCTTCAACCCTTAGGTGATGGGCACCCATAAGTCCCACATATAGGAATTTCTCTTCCTTTAGTAACATGTGAACCTTAGGTTCAAGTTAGGTTTTAAATACCTATAAGAGGTTGAGTTGTTATTGTTATCATTGTCATGATTGTATAGTGGGCTTGGTTAAAAGAGGTTGGCGACTGCCCCCAACCCCCCACAGTTGAATGTATGTTTGATGTTCTCTCTCTTGATAACTCCATAGAGTTTCAAGGGATGAGTTAATGTATGTGTTGTCCATCAATTTGGTGAATTGTGAGGCTTGTCAACGAGCCATAAGCTTAAGTCAAAGAGGTCAGAGAAAGGACCCTAGGAAAAGTATGTGATAGGAAGAATGTGTGAATTAGTGTTCATGATTTGGCGTAATTCATATTATGGATAAAGTAGGTGAATGTATAAAGTAGATAATTATGATTGACATAAGTCTTATTATGAGCACATCATGTCTTAACCTCTAAGTGAGTAATTAGATAAAAAGGGATGCTATTAATGTAAGCTTGATTCATTGAAATAATTGTAATTTCCTTGAATAGTTAAGTAATGAGGATGATGTTAATAAATCCTAGTTAGCCAAGTTGTATTTCTATGAACATGCATATAAGCATAAGCATAAGCTAAAGTCCATGGCAAGACTCCTCTATTTAAAGGAGTAGATCGGTTTGGTTAGCCAAGTGGGACGCCCTTGGATGGTTATGACGTCTAACCACCATACCGAAAGCGTGTAATTGGGGTCTAGGGACGGAAGCCTATGACACTACCCAATCACACAAGATGCATTACATTGCATAGCCTCATATTATATATCTCCTTATGAATGGTATAATATGTGAAGTGATGTTAAGTTTATGAATGTTAATGAATTCCTTGTATATATATATATATATCTATGTATTCGGAATTAGCTTAATTAATTGTGTGAAATCTTGGATAGCACATCCCTAGTCGCTTAATTATTATATGGTAATGGTGCCTAGAAGTAGAAAGAGATGTGATAAGGTCAATTTCAATAATACAAAGAAAAGCAAAGAAGTGTTAAGTATAGAGTAAGTAAGTAAAGAAGAACAAAATGTTCTTAGTTAAGAAAGTTTGCACTTACGTAGCATTGGGTTAGTTGTGCTAGATATAGCTAAAGAAGTGATGTTTGAATTAGTCTTTTCAGGCTAGTAAGGATGGACGAGAGAATGGTGAGGAGTCCGTGAAGGGCTCACTGAGATTTATAATCTCACTCTATTCCTTTTATTTGTTTTCAGATAAGCAGGTACCGAAGACGATGAGCCGAAGCTCCAAGCTTGGGACTCATAGGCTAGTTTTATATTGAAGTGGAAATTTTATATTCCAAGTTATGTGTATTATGTAATCTATTCATTAGATTAATGAATTAAGTTTAATTTATGACTTGAATTACTGTAATCAAGTTTGTAAATGCTTAGTAATTCCTGTGCCTTAATGTAATTTGTCGTACTTTCAATTATGTTGAGGTGCGGGTGTTACAGTGTAACACCCCAAATTTCTAAGCTAAGTTGAGAATAAGTTATGAGAAGAATTGTGTGATTGTATTCAAGCTTAATTTGATTTTAAAGTGAGTGGATATAATTACACAAAGTTTTGATAAGAAAGTTAATGGGTTTGAGTTGAGGAATAAGTTGGATTTAATCTTAAGATGGTTAAAGGTATTGATTTGTAGTTATGGAAGTTAATTTGAGAAGAAAGTCTCAAGGTTTGGTGTTAGAACTAAGTTTTCTGGTTTTTCTGCAGTGTGAATCGATTCATATAGTCCAGGAATCGATTCACAGCATTAAAAATCCATAGGCATCGAATTTTAGCAGTGGGAATCGATTCACAGAAGCTAGGAATCGATTCACATAAGACAGGCCACTGGGACTCGCATGCAGGAATCGATTCACTCATTAAAACTGCGATTCAGGCACTTTTTACACTGTGGGAATCGATTCACACTATGCTGTGAATCGATTCACAGCTGCAGAAGTGTTTAAAAACGTTGTTTCAGCGAGCAGAATGCAAAAAGAAAGAAAAAGGAAAAGAAGAGAAAGGGAAAGGAGAAAGAGGAAAGGAGAGCTAGGGTTTCACCCTTTGAGAAGGATTGAAGAGATTCATGTTAGATTTCTTCAATCACTTGCCTAAATGGAGAGTTTGAGAGTTGAGATTTGGGTATTTTGAAGATTTGGGTTTGAACCCTAGAGAGGAGAAGAAGAAGCACGAATTGGAGAAGAATAAGGGGGAGAAGACCAAGCTCCAGCAAGGATGGCTCAAGTTCTTGGATTGAGAAGGAAGATTGAAGGTTGAAGGTCAAGATTTGAGAAGTATTTGGAGAAGCCCCAAGTTGAGCAAAGAGGGAAAAGCTTGAAGAGGAGCAAAGAGTCCAAAGTTCAACCTTCCTAGCTCAATGTCTTGAAGAATAGAGGTGAGTTCTTCAACCCTTAGGTGATGGGCACCCATAAGTCCCACATATAGGAATTTCTCTTCCTTTAGTAACATGTGAACCTTAGGTTCAAGTTAGGTTTTAAATACCTATAAGAGGTTGAGTTGTTATTGTTATCATTGTCATGATTGTATAGTGGGCTTGGTTAAAAGAGGTTGGCGACTGCCCCCAACCCCCCACAGTTGAATGTATGTTTGATGTTTTCTCTCTTGAGAACTCCATAGAGTTTCAAGGGATGAGTTAATGTATGTGTTGTCCATCAATTCGGTGAATTGTGAGGCTTGTCAACGAGCCATAAGCTTAAGTCAAAGAGGTCAGAGAAAGGACCCTAGGAAAAGTATGTGATAGAAAGAATGTGTGAATTAGTGGTCATGATTTGGTGTAATTCATATTATGGATAAAGTAGGTGAATGTATAAAGTAGATAATTATGATTGACATAAGTCTTATTATGAGCACATCATGTCTTAACCTCTAAGTGAGTAATTAGATAAAAAGGGATGCTATTAATGTAAGCTTGATTCATTGAAATAATTGTAATTTCCTTGAATAGTTAAGTAATGAGGATGATGTTAATAAATCCTAGTTAGCCAAGTTGTATTTCTATGAACATGCATATAAGCATAAGCATAAGCATAAGCTAAAGTCCATGGCAAGACTCCTCTATTTAAAGGAGTAGATCGGTTTGGTTAGCCAAGTGGGACGCCCTTGGATGGTTATGACGTCTAACCACCATACCGAAAGCGTGTAATTGGGGTCTAGGGACGAAAGCCTATGACACTACCCAATCACACAAGATGCATTACATTGCATAGCCTCATATTATATATCTCCTTATGAATGGTATAATATGTGAAGTGATGTTAAGTTTATGAATGTTAATGAATTCCTTGTATATATATATATATCTATGTATTCGGAATTAGCTTAATTAATTGTGTGAAATCTTGGATAGCACATCCCTAGTCGATTAATTATTATATGGTAATGGTGCCTAGAAGTAGAAAGAGATGTGATAAGGTCAATTTCAATAAAACAAAGAAAAGCAAAGAAGTGTTAAGTATAGAGTAAGTAAGTAAAGAAGAACAAAATGTTCTTAGTTAAGAAAGTTTGCACTTACGTAGCATTGGGTTAGTTGTGCTAGATATAGGTAAAGAAGTGATGTTTGAATTAGTCTTTTCAGGCTAGTAAGGATGGACGAGAGAACGGTGAGGAGTCCGTGAAGGGCTCACTGAGATTTATAATCTCACCCTATTCCTTTTATTTGTTTTCAGATAAGCAGGTACCGAAGACGATGAGTCGAAGCTCCAAGCTTGGGACTCATAGGCTAGTTTTATATTGAAGTGGAAATTTTATATTCCAAGTTATGTGTATTATGTAATCTATTCATTAGATTAGTGAATTAAGTTTAATTTATGACTTGGATTACTGTAATCAAGTTTGTAAATGCTTAGTAATTCCTGTGCCTTAATGTAATTTGTCGTACTTTCAATTATGTTGAGGTGCGGGTGTTACATACATTCTCAAATCAATGAGGAGAAATTAATGGGAAGTGGTCCTAAGGGTCTAAACTTTTTTTTTTTTTACTGAAAGTGTCTAAACTTCAAAGAAGTTGAAATGATTGACGTCTTTTTCTAAGTCTTTCACACAAATATTTTTTTTAATGACAATATATTAATAGGGGAGCAGTAGGGGTATTCCATACCCTTTACAAGATAATAGTGAAATAAATATTTACAAAGACCCAGGGCACTAGCGCCTACCCAAATAGCCCCCAGGGTTTACAAACCACTCATAGAAGAGACAAAGTCCAGACCTACCCCTCAAAAGGAACTATCGCCAAGACATGGCTATAATACGATCCACAGTCTTGGACCAGAGAATATACAATCATTTCGTAGATTCCATAGGACCCACTGTGTGACATATATTTATATATATGTCTTCTACACATATATGAACTCCAAAAAATAAAGCTTAATGAACGTATATGTGAGCATCGCCAATTGAATATTGTTCCTAAGGTGACACATATAATGAAACACTTATACGAGTCAAATAAAATGAATTGTATGCGGCTGTGAGTTTAATTGTTATCACTTACAAATTTAATCTTATATAGAGGAGAATTTTAAAAATATTATTGTCAGTATTCATCTCCTATTAAACAGCTATAGATGTATGTATCTATTGATAAATGACTTCATCAGCAAAGAAAAAGTCTTCTATGCCATGTGGAATATGGAACAAAGAAAACACATATTAGACTTCTTAACTATTACAATATGAAGTCTTCTAGTCCATTTGTCCTGCGCTACTCAATTTGCTAACTTATAAAATGTATTAGAAGACTTTGAATCGTAATAGTCAAGAAGTATAATATGTGTTTCCATTGTTTTATATTCCACACGGCGTATAAGACTTTTTCTTTGCTGATGAATTCGTTTATCAATGCATACATACATCTATTGGACACTTTTAACATCTTCATAAATGAATTGCAAAATAAATTAAGTGCTTTGGGATTCAAAAGAAGATTTGCAAGTTGGACAAAAAAATAATTTTGTATATTAACTGAAAAGTATCCACTGGGTCTTACAAATTTAATAAAAATTTCGCTGCTATTTCTTATTTATCTATTTTTCCTCATATATAATTATATTGTATTCATCCATTTCTTATTTATCTATTTTAGAAAGTGATCGATTTCAAAGTATCACTTATTATTACTTCAGTATTTATTTAATTTTTCTAAGATATTTCTAAAAAATTGTAAGCTTTATATAAATATGAAATTAAATTTATAATAGAATATAAGACAAGTTGATTAATTTATTCTATAAATTATTGTGGCTATTGAGTAACCCATTCCATGAGATAGTTATTCAAAGATGACATGTTTAAAAAATAAAAAAGAAAGATATTTTATTTAACTAAAAATAGAAAGATATTTTCAGTATCAAAATACCCGTATAATTTGGAAGATGACATTATATTAAATAGGTAGTTGTTGGAGTAGGGTGCAATATAAATTAACTTCCTCTCAACATTGGTTTGGAAGTTCTGTTTTTTGTTTTCCTCCTTGGTACGAACCACATGAAAATAAGTACATTCTCAAATCAATGAGGAGAAATTAATGTGAAGTGGTCCAAAGGGTCTAAACTTTTTTTTTTGACTGAAAGTGTCTAAACTTCAAAGAAGTTGCCACACAAATATTTTTTTAATGGCAATATATTAATAGGGGAGTACTAGGGGTATTCCAAATCCATTACAAGATAATAGCGAAATAAATATTTACAAAGTCCCCAGGGTACTAGAGCCTACCCAAATAGTCCCCAGGGTTTACAAACCACTCATAGAAGAGACAAGGTCTAGACCTATCCCTCACAAGGAACTATCGCCAAGACAACGCTATAATACGATCCACAGTCTGAGACCAGAGAATATACAATCATTTTGTAGATTCCGTAGGACCCACTGTGTGATATATATATATATATATAATGTAACACCCTAACTCTAATTAGGGAATTATTATCTAATCTAACCTTGATTTAAGTTAAGCGCTGAAAAATTTTTACCTATTCAATGAGAAATAATAAGAAGCCTCATTGAAAAATACAGACTTTACAGATTAAAATCCTTCAACACACTAAAGGCGCGATACATATTTCAGAGTTTCGAAAGCGGAAATTAACTTTCATTATTACAACCCTTTTTCGAAAGAACAATAAAATAAAACAATTGCAATTATGCATTATGTAACACCCTAATTCAATTTTTAAATCGAATCATTGCATTTAAAACATTACGAAATATCATAAACTGAATAAATTAAAACTTGACAGTTACAAGTCATAATTCATACAAGGTACTTTTTTTTTTTTTTTACAAAAGAGAGGAGAGAGGCCTCGTTAAAACCTTCTGATGCAAAACCCTCCTTAGGGAAAAAAACACCAAGAAGGAAAAAGAGTACCCCCGCCTAAAATTTATTAAAAAAAAGGAAAAACAAACAAACATGGGGGGACTAGACCAAAACCCATGAGCAGAAACAAAATGGAAAACCGCAAGAAAGAGACACCCGCCTAAAAAGAAAGAACAAAACTTGACATGCACAGGCATCACAATAATGGCTTTCATCCCAACTACGTTGGCACCAAAGCCATTAACAATCATATGCAGCACATCAAGGGAAGACAAAGTAAAACCCAACCCCAAGGTGAGACAATTATAACTAAAGGTTTCAAAAAGCAAACAAGCCAAAAGCGAGGCACAATTACTTAAATCTATAACAAGGGCGACCCAATCTATTATTAAAGAAATCTTCATAAAGAAACTTAGGCAGTGAATTCCACCAGATGAAGCCAGAGATTCCGAGGCCATGGGCCGCTAAACGATCCGCCTTGATTATTCCCTTCACGAAAGATATGAGACACAAGGAAAGTCATATGCTTTGTTAGAGCAATGCAGTTATTCCATCTATTCTTAAGTCGCCAAGGCACAATACTTTGATTCTTAAAAGCACCAACAACCAATTGGGAATCACACTCCAGCCAAAGGTGATGCCAACCCTTCTGATAGGCAGTCTCAATGGCGAACATAGCGCCAGATAATTCTGCCTGAAAAGAGTTTTTAATACCCAGATTAGCAGAAAAACAACCCACAATAGCTGCATTATAATCATGAAAGATACCCCCACAGGATGCAGGGCCCAGGCAACCCTTCGCAGCACCGTCGGTATTGCATTTAAAAAACAAAGGTTGAGGGGGAATCTAAAAAATCTCCATAATAATAGGAGCTGATATGGGGTGACACAGAATCTTGAAAGCTTTCAAAATGGAAAACTCCTCTATAGATGGGAACATAGTGCCTTTGCTATAATTACCAACAAGATAAACATTAGCAATAATGAGATTAATAACAGATCCCCGAGGGAGCACCTTATTATCAAATCTCAGCTTATTCCTGTAAAACCAAATAGCCCAGACTATGTTCACCACACAGGCTACAACAACATCCAAAACCTGGGAGCTCCAAGTTCTATTACAAACCTCTAGAATAGTACCAACTGAGGAACAGTCAATATGAATGCCGAGGATGCTTTCAAGCCAGCGCCAAAGAGACAAGGCAAAGGTACAACCATGGAACAGGTGGGACGAACTTTCCAAGTTATTGCCACATAGGCTACAGACTGAAACCACAGTAACACCACCTTTTCTCAGATTGTCATCAGTGGGCAGACGATTGTGAATTAATCTCCAAAGCAGGAAAGACTTAGAAGGAGGGATAGCACTTCTCCAAATAATCTTACACCAAGGCAAAGAATTACGAATGGGTTCAAAAAACAAGTAAGCATCTTTAAAAGATAAAATACCTTTTTCATTAGGCCCCCACATAATAGCGTCTGATGTCTGAAATTTTGGAATAACTATCTCTTTTATCTCAGCCATAACGCTAGAGGCTCTAGCAGCAAGATTGTGCGGGATAGACCAAGCTCCATCAACAATAAAATCTTTCACCTTCGCATGCAGCAAAGGGCGCAAATAAGGAGGAAGGTTCAGAAGGTCCACAATTGGCTGAGACAACCACTTATCCCTCCAAAAGTTAACTTTAGATCCATCCCCAATATTCCAGGAAGAATGCTCTTCAATAAAGGGTAAACAGGTTTTAATACCTGGCCAAATAGAGGAAGAGATATGGTAAGTTACAAGTCTATTATTCTTAACTACTCTAGCTTTCAACAGAGAGGTCCAATATAGGTCCGAATCTTTGAAATCCCAAGCAAGCTTCAGCATGCCAGCTTTATTAATAGACTTAATAGAACGGATGCCTAAACCTCCCTCCAAAGACGGGCTAGTCACTTTCTCCCGCAACAGCGGTGACCAACTTACGCTGATTAACATCTCCAGACCAAATAAATTTACGAATCCACTGATCAACCAGAGACAACAAGCTCGAGGGCCAGGAGTAAACCTGAAAGCTATAAACCATCATACCGAGAATAACCGATTTGACCAGTTGCACTCTACCCATGATAGACAATAAGGTACTTGTCTAATGGTTTAAGTACATAACTTAAGTCTCAAAATATAACCCCAAAGTCATGAGGATTACAAAATATAGGGTCCAATGACCCATATACAACACTTAGTTCAAACAACAAAGACTAGCTACTAAGCAACTCCATCTAAGGTCAATCCTCTCGCACCTGCTTATCTGAAACAATTAAACGAAAGGGGTGAGATTTAAGAAATCTCAGTGAGTCCTTCGCGGACCCCTCACCATCACATACCTCAATACGAATCAGTATAGACAAGGGTCAAATAGCATTTACATGACAATTCACAAGTCACAAGCTCAATTCACAATACTGCATTTGAAATCTTGAAAGATAATACAAATGCAAACAAATGTCATAAAGACCACAATGAATGTTCCCCACTTGATCCAGCTCAAGTACAAAATGAGTAAAATCCAATTAAAAGGGTAAAACCAAGGGGGCCCTCAACGGCACAGGTGATTGCTAATCACTTACAATGAGGGTTTAAATGAATTTGCAAACATTCCAATCACAATCAAATCAATCACAAAACAATAGGAAATAATGCATTGCTATATCACAATCATCATATTCAAGATCATTCTTTACTCAATTAGTTATATAAAAGATACATAAGGGTAATACCTAAGCATACCAAACATATTAGCATGTTTCAGGGAGTCAAATGGTCCAAAACTAAGCATTTTAAGCCTAGGAAATAGATTGAAACACGGCCTGGCCGTGCTGCATAACACGGCCGTGCCAGGCCTTCTGCAGAATTTCTGCAGCAGAGCATCAACTTCGGGAATTTTACTAACCCAGTGGATACTTTTCGGTTAATATAGGAAATTATTTTTTTGTCCAACTTTCAAATCCTCTTTTGAATCCCAAAGCACTCCATTTATTTTGCAATTCATTTATGAAGATGCTAAAAGTGTGCTATAGATGTATGTATGCATTGGTAAACGACTTCGTCTGCAAAGAAAAAGTCTTCTACGGCGCGTGGAATATAGAACAATGGAAACAAATAAAAGACTTCTTGACTATTATGATTCAAAGTCGTCTAACCCATTTTATAAGTTACCAAATTGAGTAGACATAGGACAAGAGGACTAGAAGACTATGAATCGTAATAGTCAAGTACTCTAATATGTGTTTTCTTTGTTCCATATTTCACACGGCATAGAAGACTTTTTCTTTGCAGATGAAGTCAGTTATCAATACATACATACATCTATAATTGTTTAAAAGGAGAGGAATACTAACAATAGTATATTTAAAAGTTTCCTCTTTATAAGATTAAATTTGTAAGTGATAACATTAAACTTAGAGCCGCATACAATTCATTTTATTTGATTCGTATATGTGTTTCATTATATGTGTCACCTTAGGAACAATATTCAATTAGCGATACTCACACATACGTCCATTAAGCTTGATTTATGGAGTTCATATATGTGTGGAAGACATATATATATATATATATATATATATATATATATATATATTCCCCATCAGGCTCTGATACCAAGAGGGGGTCGGAAGCAGATTAAAAAGAGCTGAAAGGAACTAAAGAGAGAAGTAGGACTGAGACGGACTCAAAGATAAACTTAAAATGGGGAACAAACCCCGTAAATGGAAAAGAACTGAATAGTAAAAGAAGAATCAAAACTTAAATAATGCAAATGTATGCAAGCAGTTATCCGTCCGTATAGAAGTGACTGCGAGAAAATAAAGTGCAGGAAACTTAAAGACAGTAAATTAAAATGCATGAGCTAAGGGTAGAAGTGACTCTTTCTTGAGAAAAGTAAAGACTGAAAGTAAATGACGAAAACTAAATATGCATGAATGAACTGGAAATTAAAAGACGGGAAAAGAAATTGAAACTTGAAACTTTGATTGAAAGATTGAAAGTACAAAAGATTGAAGAGCAGAGAAAAGGGCAGAATAACTCTCACTAACCTCTCTAGAACATGAGAAAATAAAACTGGAATTTTTAAGCGGTGCAACAATGAAACCCACGCACCTTATTTATAGAAATGAAAATTGAACTGTGAATAGTTAGGTAAGTTACCTAATCAAAATTAAACTATTGGCTACAAGAAAGGTAAAAATGTTGTAGTACCAAAATGGTAAAGTTACAATAATTGAGAATTTGAGTCTTCCGATAATATGATTGATTTGACAAATGCTATTCATCGTAATTAATTGGAGAGTAGATTCCAAAGCGCTCGCCTTTCATTTTTGTAAATGGGTCTTCATGAGCGATCTCGTAAGGAAGAGGGAGGGACATGCTTTAGTTTCTTTCCCTTCTTTTGGTCGATTGGATGAAGATGATGGTAAGTCTTGCTTACCTTTTCCTGGTCTCGAGGATTGCTTTTGTAAAAAGTTGAACAATGTTTTGAAGGTTGTGTAACATCTTCTTTCCTGATGAAGAGGCAGCAAGTGCAATAATATGTGCCTTTGATTGAGAAAGAAAGGTGCTTGTCTCAAACTTCAAAAATTTTGGATTATTTTTGAAACCAAATTTTTACATTGTCTTGAGATGCTTTGATCCATCAAAGTCGACCACCATTTGACTAAGGCTTGCTCGGAGTAGTGGCATAGTTTCTAGAATAACTACTCACCAACTTGTATTGCCAGGAAAATACCCATGACAAAGAGAATTTGAGAAAAAAGTTTAATAAAATTGGCAAATTATCAAACTCACTAGTAAATTTTTGTCAAATAATTGGAATCCTTCTGAACTCGTGAGGAAGGATATCATTGGTCCAAAGAAATCCCACCATTGGAGGAACCACTTTGAAAAGAGTACTTGTTTCCTGCTTTAAAGTAGATTAACCAGGAATGCTTGAATGACTTATTTTGTAAACCTAGAATCATAAAATCCTGTGCCTTGACATAATCCCAGGTGTAACCAATTGGATCATAAAAATCTGGAAAATTTTTCTGGGGTTTATTGGGATCTCCCCAAGTCGATGGTGTAAGAACATTCAGGATTTGAAGGGTAGAATGGGTGGTAATTGATTCATCTCTAGGATCTTTGTAGTGTTTAATGCATAATGAAGTCGAATCCACGAGAATTTTTTCAAAAAATAATTGTGTTTTTGTTTTGAACCATAGGAATAAATTGGAATCAGGAGGAAATATTTTGGATGGAATTTTGTTTGGGTTTTCATCCCAAGATTCAGGTTCTAATCTTATAACCGGATAGAACTGGTTTTGGAATGTATTGAGTTTTGGAAGCATCCGGCAGATTTAAATTGAATTGGTTTTGGATTAGCTTGGACAATTTGTTTTTTGGTTTTGATCATGAGATCCAAAGATGGTAGATCTTGGTCATCGCTTTGTTTCACCATACCGCCCAAGTCTTTTAGGTAAATCGTCGCCTTGTTCTTGAAAGGCTAGGAGAGTTTGGATTGGGAAAGCATAATCTTGTTTTGGTTTGCTTGGTAGTTTGTTTGATGATTAGTCGAACTTTCTCGGGAAACTTGATTTTGAGTTGATGACTAATTGATCGAGCCTGGATCAAGATCCGCAGTTGATTTGGGTAGGAGACCAGCTAAGTTAAGCAATAAAAGATGGAGCTAAAGCATTTAAATCACTCTTACCTCTACCTTCGCTTAATTCTTCCTCGAGAGGAAGAAACCCCTGGATGATATGTTATTCTTTTCCTGTAAGTATTCACGAAAGTGAGATAGTCGTGAGAGCATTTCTCGAGCCTTTAAGATATTCAATATCAAAGTAAAAAATGCTCAAAATTGCTTGCCATCTCCCAAAAAAATCTTTTGTTGCAAGATTTTTAACATCTTTTTTTAAAATGTCTTTGCATTTACAATCAACACGAACTAAAAATTTTTGATTTAATAAATCAGATTGAACTTTGAAATAGATAAAACGATTACTAAAACTTCTTTTTATGAAGTGGAATATTTTTGTTGTGCTAGATTCCAATGTTTGGAAGTAAAAGGCAATCCACTTGATCCTTGTCGTAAATTTTTTGTTTAAGAATGCCACCATAACCTCCATGTCGAGAGGCATCAGCTTCAACAATTTTGAAGGCTTGAGGATTAGGCAAATAAAGACATGGAAGATTCTTGACCTGAGTTTTTATTTGTTTGACAACATTAGTATGAACATCTGTCCAAGGAGGAGGATCCTTTAAGACGATCATGGAGAGGTTTGATAAGATTACTAAGTTGTGGAAAGAAATCTGAGACATAATTTAAACATCCTAGAAATCTTTGTAATCGAGTTTTATCAACGATTTGGTTGGGAAACTTGTCCAAAAACTCAATAGCCCGATTGATAGGAACAATGGTCCTTGATAAATGTTATGACCAAGAAACCTGATTTTAGTTTGAAACAAATTAATTTTTGTTTTAGAAACAAAGAAGACCATTTCTTTTTATCACCGAGATAAAGATACGATATGTTTGAAGTGTTGATCAATAGATTGTGAATATATTAAAACATCATCAATATAAACAATTGCAAATTTAGAATAAGGATTGAAAATCTCATTCATTATTCTTTGGAATTGTAAGAGCATTTTTTAAACCAAATGGCATAACTTTCCATTCATAATTGACCAAAGGGAACAAAGAAAGGCGCTTTATACCTATCTTCTTCTTTGACTTGGATTTGCCAAAACTAGATTTCATGTCAAATTTTGAGAAAATCTTAGCATTGTGTAACCTATTTAAAAGGTCTTTTTATTGGGGATAGGATACCTAATCCAAAGAAAGTGCTTGATTAAGTGGTTTGTAATCGATAACAAGACGAGGAGTTCCACGCTCAATTTCAGCTTTGTTTATTGATATAAAAAGCGTAACAAGACCAGGGACTTTTACTTTTATGCGACTAAGCCTTTTTCCAATAAATCCTTGATTTCTTTCCTGCAAAATTGAAGGAGTTCTTCATTCATTTGAATTGCCTAGCTTTGGTTGGGATTTGTTTTTCTTGAAAATCTTTTTCATAAGGAAGTTCAACAATGTGTTGTTTCCTTTCCCAAAAGCATTAGGTAACCAATGTATGGAAGTTTGAATTTGTTCCAAAAGATATTTGATCTTTGTTGAGTACGGATTGTGTAATTGATTTTCTATATTTTTAAAAGAAATTTCATCTTTAAGAAAATGGATTTGATTTTCTTTATAGGAAATTAGATTTAAATCTCTCGATGATGGGTTTTTCAAAAAATTTGAAAATAATAGATTTGACTCCAAATGTTGAGTAATAATCCCATCTTGATGGTCCTGGAAAAAAGCAACTGATAAATGTAGCGCTCCTAAAATCACTTTGTTCCTAAGATTTTTAACCAAGAGGAAAGACGCTTTCTATCCTAAGGCCATGGTTTTCAATTATAGCCAAGACAATTTGTAATTGATTTTTAACTTAGAACCATTAGTGCATGACTAAGTTGTTCAGAAGTTTTCTCAAAAATACTTTAGTGGGAATTAACCCTTCTAAGATACAGTAGCTTGAGTCACCCAAAGTGTCAAAGAGAGTCAGTAGTTTCAAGGACAAATTCCTCCTACAAGAATTTTGATGTTAATATAAAACTTTTGAATTTTAACATAATTGATTAATCCAGTAAAAGTCGCCAACTATGTTTAATTGAAAGGGGTTATCATCTTTTGGAGGTTGAAGCCTCAAATTTTCAGATTGGTTTTGTTTCAAATTTTTAATCTCCTTTTTAAATTATTGATTTCAAATTGAGATCTTGAATGGCAATGTATTTGGTACTAAATTTCTCTTTGAGATCGAGCTTGTTAGAAACTAAAGATTTCTAGAAAATTTAGTTTTTCAAGATATTTCATTTTCTCGAGGATCGTGCATGGCATTAATGGCTTTAAAAAGGAGATCTTGTTCCTTAGTTAAAACATTAACCCGATTAGAAGATTGAGATAGATTATCATCATGAATCATGATTGTTGTTTTGAGAAAGATTCATTGATAGTTATATTTTCTTGAAAAGAATTTATTAACAAATTGTTAATATCTTTTGAATTTGATTGAGGTAAAAGGTTTTAATTTTTTCTTTCTATCCTACAAAATCTATACTTATGACCAAAGTTTACTCACAAGTGTAGCAAATAATCTTAGTTTTACTCTTTTATGAGAGTCATAATTCTCAAGAGTTTCATTAGCTAATTGATCATTGGAATTGCAAATTTTCCTATAATAAGGCTTAGAGGACCATAATAGTGGTTTGGTTTGGGTCCAGTTTCTTAACACTCAGGTAAAGTAAATTGCCTTATCATATTGATAGATTGATTTCTATTGATATTTTCAAGGAATTCATCATGAATTTCTTTCCACATCATCTCTTTTTCTTTATTCAGAGCAAAGGGTGCTTGGGTGGAAGGTCGATCGATAACTTGTCTCTCACCTAATTGCCATTTCGTAATGTCACTTAAAAATTTTCGCCTTTATAAGTTTGTCTTTGAAAGGGTATTTGATCTTATTTTTAATGGCATAAGCATTGAACCACCAAAGAAAGGAATATTGGCTCGACACGTTTGAGGAATTGATAGAATTTTGTTGATTTCCTTCCTTTAGATCCTTGATAATGTTTGAAAAACCATTCTCTATGAGAAGACCATTCTTTAGATTTCATATCTTTCTAAGAGCTTCTTTATCAATAACAAACTCAGGATGATATTACATTAATATCATAAGGTTCATGAAGGGAGTGAATAGGTTGAGATTGAATGGTTCTTTTTTGGTCTTCCTCATTCTTTGGTATGAAGTTCTAACAGGGGTTGTGGTTTCAAACCCTTGTAAAGTGAATTGTTGATCCTTCGCGGAAGGTTCAGATTGATTCATATGGATGGATCTAGGAATAGATCTAGAGGTTGAAAAAGATCTCCTAGATAAGGTCGATTGAAAATCATTAGTGGAACTAATGGATCTAGAAAGAGAAAAGAATTTCTCCTATCGAAGACTAAGTCTACTTGACCTCGCTTGATGTTGGATTAAGTCTTGAAATTCCTGGGTTATCCTAGGTAAGGGCTGGAGTTGCCTTTTCTAAGACCCATTTGTCCTGGGAGTGTGATATCACTCCACTCAATAGTCTTGGGCACAATAATATTGGCCTTACTATTTTCACGTAAACAAAGTTGTTTCTCCACGCTTGTTACAATTGGTTTTGAGAAAATCGACCCAATAGAGTTCATGACCTTGTATTGGACTCTATAGATCGGTAACGGTATTGATCCTTCCTTCATATCATACCCATGGAGTTTGACATTTAAATATAAAATATCAAGAATATTTTTATCATCCGCATCAACAGCTTAAATCAGAAAGCAATCAAGAATATTGACCGTGGCTTAGGCCAGATTCCACTGCATCCAAGAGCGAATCTTGAAACGCATTGTGTCTTTTGTCCCTTAAGCGAAAAGAACCAAGTAATATCTAGGGATTCTCTAGTGAGAGGTTTCATACCAACTTGAACACTACCGATATGTAAATAATTGTAATTTTTGGCTTTGTGTTCTTCGATACTTTTTGTCGTAAAGCGATGAATTTCTTCATCATCTTTTTTCAATTTTGTATTTTTGTTCAACAATTTTGATAATATAATCAGATTGATTATGCCAAAGGCTTTTTGAAATTATTTTTGGTTTTGTAAAGATCATCATCTTTAATCTTGGGAATATCCCAATCATCCAAATCTTGATTGATATTTTCAAATCAATTTCTTTTTTTGAAGACTTTTTGGAAAAACTGTGAGATCGACATCGGAAAGATAAGAGGATGAGGGTTGAGAGGACTTGTTGGGAGAAAAGCGGTAGAATTTGAACGAAACATGTTTTCGTAAAATAAACAATAATTTACTCGTAAATAAACAAGTCTTCCTCACCCGTAAGTATCATCACCATCACTTGGTTTGTTAGAAATATAAATATTAACCTTGAATTAATAATTATTCTCTAAATTACTCATATAGGTTTAATCATACATATTTGTACCAGATCGCATAAAAGCTACCTCAATAATCTTCTTCTTCAAAATAAGGACTTATTAAATTCTTTTAGATCTAATTTCAAAGTCATCTCAAACATATTGTTCAAAAACCAAGGACAATTACATTATTTAGATCTCACAAAAGCCACTCAAAAATACTTATTTTTCACCAAGGTCTAGTAAAACCCTTCAGATCTACAAAGCACCAGACAAGATAATTAGGCCTATCTCGCCTCATCCGTCGACTTACCGCCTTAAGCGCTGCAGATACCTTACATAGATCTGAAGATTCCTTTTTGTCACTTGGTAAAAGATAATATTATCATGAGCACTACCTACGGATCATAAATAATTTTAATTCCTTTAATAATAATTTAATAAACAATTTTTTAGTTTAGAACAATAAATGAGTACTTAACCATAGATCCGGAAGAGATAATTTTTCCTTTTATAAAACAATAAAAACAAATATTCATTTCAGAAGAATATTATGAGTACTACCAAAGAGATTCAGTACTTTAGTGTGATTATACGTGAACTCAAAGAATCTGTATAAATAATACATGATTCAAGATCAATATCACATTCCTACTTCCCCATCAGATAAATAATATATATATATATATATATATGTCACACAGTGGGTCCTAAGGAATCTAAGGAATGATTGTATATTCTCTGGTCCCAGACTGTGGATCGTATTATAGCCTTGTCTTGGCGATAGTTCCTTGTGTGGGGTAGGTCTGGGCCTTGACTCTTCTATGAGTGGTTTGTAAACCCTGGGGACTATTTGGATAGGCGCTAGTACCCTGGGGACTTTGCAAATATTTATTTCACTATTATCTTGTAATGTGTTTGGAATAACCCTAGTACTCACCTATTAATATATTGTCAGTAAAAAAAATATTTGTGTGAAAGACTTAGAAAATGACGTCAATCATTTCAACTTCTTTGAAGTTTAGACACTTTTAGTCAAAAAAAAACAAAACTTTAGACCCTTTGGACCACTTCATATTAATTTCTCCTCATTGATTTGAGAATGTACTTATTTTCATGTGGTTCGTGCTAAGGAGGAAAACAAAAAACAGAACTTCCAAACCAGTGTAGAGAGGAAGTTAATTTATATTGCACCCTACTCAGATAATTACCTATTTAATATAATGTCCTCTCCCAAATTAAACGGGTATTTTGATACTGAAAATATCTTTTTATTTTTTTTATAAACAAAATATCTTTATTTTATATTTTTTAAACATGTCATCTTCGAATAACTATCACATGGAATGGGTTACTCAATAGCCACAATAATTTGTAGAATAAATTAGTCAACTTCTCTTATATTCTATTATAAAATTAATTTCATATTTATATAAAGCTTACAATTTTTTAGAAATATCTTAGAAAAACTAAATAAATACTGAAGTAACAATAAGTGATATTTTGAAGTCGATCACTTTATAAAATTGATAAATAAGAAATAGATGAATACAATATAATTATATACGAGGAAAATTTGATAAATAAGAAATTGCAGCAAAATTTTTATTAAATTTGTAAGATCCAGTGGATACTTTTCGGTTAATATTCGGAATTATTTTTTTGTCCAACTTGCAAATCTTCTTTTGAATCCCAAAGCACTTCATTTATTTTGCAATTCATTTATGAACATGTTAAAAGTGTGCTATAGATGTATGTATGCATTGAGAAACGACTTCATTAGCAAAGAAAAAGACTTATACGCCGTGGGGAATATAGAACAATGGAAACACATATTAGACTTCTTGACTATTACGATTCAAAGTCTTCTAACCCATTTTATAAGTTAGAAAATTGAGTAGACACAGGACAAGTGGACTAGAAGACTTCGAATCATAATAGTCAAGAAGTCTAATATTTGTTTTCTTTGTCCATATTCCACACCGCATAGGAGACTTTTTCTTTGCTGCTAAAGTCATTTATCGATACATACATACATTTATAGCTGTTTAATAGGAGAGGAATACTAACAATAATATTTTTAAAACTCTCCTCTTTATAAGATTAAATTTGTAAGTTATAACAATTAAACTCGCAGCCGCATACAATTCATTTTTTTTGATTCGTATATGTGCCTCATTATATGTGTCACCTTAGGAATAATATTCAATTGGCGATGCTCACACATACGTCCCTTAAGCTTTATTTTTTGGAGTTCATATATGTGTGGAAGACATATATATATATATATATATATATATATATGTCACACAGTGGGTCCTATGGAATCTACGGAATGATTGTATATTCTCTGGTCCCTGACTGTGGATCGTAGTATAGCCTTGTCTTGGCGATAGTTCCTTGTGAGGGGTAGGTCTGGACCTTGTCTCTTCTATGAGTGGTTTGTAAACCTTGGGGACTATTTGGGTAGGCGCTAGTACCCTGGGGACTTTGTAAATATTTATTTCGCTATTATCTTGTAAAGGGTTTGGAATACCCCTTGTACTACCCTATTAATATATTGTCATTAAAAAAATATTTGTGTGAAAGACTTAGAAAAAGACGTCAATCATTTCAACTTCTTTGAAGTTTAGACACTTTCAGTCTAAAAAAAAAAGTTGAGACCCTTTGGACCACTTCACATTAATTTCTCCTCGTTGATTTGAGAATGTACTTATTTTCATGTGGTTCCTACTAAGGAGGAAAACAAAAAAACAGAACTTCCAAACCAATGTAGAGAGAAAGTTAATTTATATTGCACCCTACTCCAACAATTACCTATTTAATACAATGTCATCTTCCAAATTATGCGGGTATTTTGATACTGAAAATATCTTTCTATTTTTTTTATAAATAAAATATATTTCTTTTTCTTTTTTAAACATGTCGTCTTTGAATAACTATCAAAAGGAATGGGTTACCCAATAGCCACAATAATTTACAGAATAAATTAATCAACTTGTCTTATATTCTATTATAAATTTAATTTCATATTTATATAAAGCTTACAATTTTTTAGAAATATCTTAGAAAAACTAAGCAAATAGGGAAGTAATAATAAGTGATATTTTGAAATCGATCCCTTTATAAAATTGATAAATAAGAAATAGATGAATACAATATAATTATGTATGAGGAAAAATTGATAAATAAGAAATAGCAGCGAGATTTTTATAAATTTGTAAGACCCAGTGGATACTTTTCGGTTAATATACGAAATTATTTTTTTGTCCAACTTCCAAATCCTCTTTTGATCCCAAAGCACTTCATTTATTTTGCAATTCATTTATGAACATGTTAAAAGTGTGCTATAGATGTATGTATGCATTGATAAACGAATTCATCAGCAAAGAAAAAGTTTTATACGCCGTGTGGAATATATAACACTGGAAACACATATTAGACTTCTTGACTATTATGATTCAAAGTCTTCTAACCCATTTTATAAGTTAGCAAATTTAGTAGACACATGACAAGTGGACTAGAAGACTTCGAGTCGTAATAGTCAAGATGTCTAATATGTGTCTTCTTTGTTCCATATTCCACACGACATAGAAGACATTTTCTTTGCTGGTGAAGTCATTTATCAACACATACATACATCTACAGTTGTTTAATAGGAGAAGAATACTAACAATAATATTTTTAAAATTTGGCTCTTTATAAGTTTAAATTTGTAAGTGATAACAATTAAACTCACAGCTGCATAGAATTCATTTTATTTGATTCGTATATGTGTTTCATTATATGTGACACCTTAGGAACAATATTCAATTAGCGATGCTCACACATACGTCCCTTAAGCTTTATTTTTTGGAGTTCATATATGTGTGAAAGACAAATATATATATATATATATATATATGTCACATAATGGGTCCTATGGAATCTACGGAAAGATTGTATATTCTGTGGTCCTAGACTGTGGATCGTATTATAGCCTTATCGTGGCGATAGTTCCTTGTGAGGGGTAGGTCTGGACCTTGTCTCTTCTATGAGTGGTTTGTAAACCCTGGGGACTATTTGGGTAGGCGCTAGTACCCTGGGGACTTTGTAAATATTTATTTCGCTATTATCTTGTAATGGGTTTGGAATACCCCTAGTACTGCCCTATTAATATATTGTCATTAAAAAAAATATTTATGTGAAAGACTTAGAAAAAGACGTCAATCATTTCAACTTCTTTGAAGTTTAGACACTTTCAGTCAAAAAAAAAAAGTTGAGACCCTTTGGACCACTTCACATTAATTTCTCACTCATTGATTTGAGAATGTACTTATTTTCATGTGGTTCGTACTAAGGAGGAAAACAAAAAACAAAACTTCCAAACCAATGTAGAGAGGAAGTTAATTTATATTGCACCCTACTCCAACAATTACCTATTTAATACAATGTCATCTTCCAAATTATACGGGTATTTTGATACTGAAAATATCATTCTATTTTTTTATAAACAAAATAACTTACTTTTTTCTTTTTTAAACATGTCATCTTTGAATAACTATCACAAGAAATGGGTTACTCAATAGCCACAATAATTTACAGAATAAATTAATCAACTTGTCTTATATTCTATTATAAATTTTATTTCATATTTATATAAAGCTTACAATTTTTTAGAAATATCTTAGAAAAACTAAATAAATACTGAAGTAACAATAAGTGATATTTTGAAGTCGATCACTTTATAAAATTGGTAAATAAGAAATAGATGAATACAATATAATTATATATGAGGAAAAATCGATAAATAAGAAATAGCAGCGAAATTTTTATTAAATTTGTAAGATCCAGTGGATACTTTTCGGTTAATATACGAAATTATTTTTTTGTTCCACTTGCAAATCCTCTTTTGAATCCCAAAGCACTTTATTTATTTTGCAATTCATTTATGAAGATGTTAAAAGTGTGCTATAGATGTATGTATGCATTGATAAACGACTTCATCAGCAAAGAAAAATTCTTACACGCCGTGTGGAATATATTACAATGGAAATAGATATTAGACTTCTTGACTATTACGATTCAAAGTCTTCTAACCCATTTTATTGTTGACAAGTGACTTCAAACACAAGAGGGGTTGAATTGTGATAGCGGTGCTTATCTAAAAATTACAGATAAATTACTGAATTAAAAATTGCAATAAAATAAATGACAGAAAATAAATGACCGAAAGAATAAATAAAGAACAAAAATAAATAAAGTGCTTGAATGATAAAGAGACAGAGAGCAAAGAAGAGCAATTGACAAATTATACGAGTTCAGCCACCAAACACCCCTGTGGCCTACGTCCTGTCCCCAAAGCAAAGCACTATGGGATTTTCACTAAATCACTAGCTTTTAAATCAGGTTCAGCTAGAAACCTTTACAACTCTATACCAGAGCAATTCGTTCAAGAGATATCACCTCTCTATGAACACCTTGGGATTCCTACCCAAAAAGAAATGATTTTCACAAATAAAATGAGATGAGAAGGATACACTCAATAGTGCAGATATAACAAATTGAAGCTCAAATAATACAACTCAAATTATGTAGAATAAAAGGCTCTCAGAAAATTGTGCTCAAATAAGTGTGAGTGATGAAAAATATTTGACAGAGTTTTTGGCACAAAAATTAAGCAACTGCGTTGTTGTATTTTTACAAAGCTCACTTTGTGTTTATATAGGCAATGGAGGAGCGTCATATTTAAAAAGATTTGTCCGTTGAGGATTTTGTCCGCTGGCAAAGATTTGTCAGATGCGTGGATTTGTCCGTTGCGTTTTGAATATGAAAGACTTGAAAACACGGGGACGGAAAATATCCTCGGACCCCACTTGGTGCTCGACATCGTATCTCCATCCGACCTCTCCCCAGCTCGGCATACACTCTCCCCAGCTCGGCATACGACCTCTCCACGCCAAGACGCAGACCGACCTCCTCACGGCTCAAGACGCGACCTCCTCACGCGGCTCAAGACGCACACCGACCTCCTCACGGCTCGACGCGACTTCCCCACGACGCGACCTCAAGACGCGACCGACCGCCAAGACGCGACCTCATTTCGACGCGACTTCCCCACGATTCGACGCGACTTGCATGTCAAAATATCACCGCCGACACGGAGAATATTTTCCAAAGAAAACTTGAAATATTTTCCAAACAATATTTTGAGCACAACTTAAGAATTTTTCAAAATACTTTGTGCCTAAAAATAATTTAAGAAAAATTATCATAAAATCAATTTTAGAATAAAAATCATTTTGTGAGTGTGTGATTTTATTTTAATTGAGAGCTTTTTATTACTACTTACAAATAGTCTTAATAAAAATAAATAAATACCCAAAACCCAAAGACTTGAGAAACTATCATTCTTGATACGCGTCTTGGTATTTTTTTCCACTTTTTGCACGGTTGACTATTTGCAAAGCTCCCTTTTGTCAATCATCAAAACCATCCTGTCAAGGCATGTATTCACAGACTCCCCCTTTTTGATGATGACAAACATCTCATGGAGGGAATTTAGTAAAATATAATCATGATATGGCAATGAGATATAAGCATGGTTTTTCAATAAAAGATATCAGAGTTTAAGCACAATATTTAGAAAAACTCCCCCTCACAATAAGCACAATATTTAGAAAAAAGATATCAGAGTTTAAGCACAATTAAGAACTCCCCCTTAAAATATAATCATGATATGGCAATGAGATATAAGCATGGTTTTTCAATAAAAGATATCAGAGTTTAAGCACAATATTTAGAAAAACTCCCCCTCACAATAAGCACAATATTTAGAAAAAAAGATATCAGAGTTTAAGCACAATTAAGAACTCCCCCTTACTATAGGCAATACTTAAAAGATCACTCCCCCTGAATCATGCATTCATGTAACTCTCCCCCTTTTGGCAACATCAAAAAGCGGGAAAGACAAATAAAGCAAGGCATATATTCAGGATTAAACAAGCATATTTTGATAGTTACGTGATACCAAGCTTGGTGTGTGACGGATAATTTGGTTGGACATGATTAGCTAGTTGCATAAGACAAATGCGTCACCCACTCATTATTCCGTACTTAAAGAAAATGGAAGAGGAAAAGACCTGCATAAACTCGTTAGCACACTCAAACGCCCAAGTTAGAATTTATTCAAAAAGAAAATGCAATCACAAAAATACTCAATGCATGATTGGTCTAAAATTCTCAATTCAGTTCTAATAAAAAAGAAAGTTTCATTAGGCAAAGGTTTAGTAAAAATATCTGCAAGTTGTCTAGATGTTTCCACAAACTCAATCATGCAATCACCTTTTTGAACATGATCTCTAATAAAATGGTGCCTAATTTCTATGTGTTTGGTTCGGGAGTGATAAACCGGATTTTTCGTGAGGTTTATGGCACTAGTATTGTCGCACTTAATTGGAACAGTTTTCAGATTGATTCCATAATCATTCAACTGTTGTTTCATCCAAATGATCTGTGCACAACAACTACCGCCGCAACATATTCCGCTTCAAAGAAGGGACAAAGCCACACTGGCTTGTTTCTTACTATGCCATGAAACCAAGGCATTCCCAAGTAAGTGACATGTCCCACTAGTGCTTTTTCGGTCCATTTTGCAACCCGCAAAATCCGAATCCGAGTACCCAATAAGTGTGCAGTCAGCACCTTTGGGGTACCATAAACCCATAGTTTGTGTGCCAGTGAGATATCTCATGATGCGTTTTACCGCTAAGAGATGTGATTCCTTAAGACTAGCTTGAAAACGTGCACACATACAAACACTAAACATAATATCAGGACGACTAGTAGTGAGATAGAGAAGAGATCCTATCATACCTCTATACTTACTTACTTCGACCGACTTACCACCTTCATCTTTGTCAAGATAGCATGAAGTGCTCATTGGAGTTGAGATTTCTTTTGCATCGGTCATTCCAAATTTCTTGAGTAAATCCTTGCAATATTTGGATTGATTGATGAATATTCCTTCCTTTGTTTGTTTGATTTGAAGTCCAAGGAAGTAATTTAGCTCTCCCATCATTGACATTTCAAATTCACTTTGCATGATATCTAAAAATTCCTTACACAAGGATTCATTAGTAGCACCAAATATTATATCATCGACATAAATTTGAACAAGTAAAATGTCATGCTTCTTATGTTTGATGAAAAGAGTAGTATCAACTTTTCCTCTTTCAAAACCTTTTTCAAGTAAGTATTTGCTCAACCTATCATACCAAGCTCTAGGAGCTTGTTTTAAACCATCTGAGCCTTTTTCAATTTAAAAACATGATTTGGAAATTCAAAATTTTCAAAACCAGGAGGTTGATCAACAAATACTTCTTCTTGAATATAACCATTTAGAAAAGCACTCTTTACATCCATTTGAAAAAGTTTAAAATCCATGACACATGCAAATGCTAGAAGCATACGAATGGCTTCTAATCTAGCCACGGGTGCATAGGTTTCATCGAAATCTATGCCCTCTTGTTGGTTGTAGCCTTTTGCAACAAGTCTAGCTTTGTTTCTAACAATAATACTGTTTTCATCAAGCTTGTTGCGAAAGACCCATTTGGTCCCAATGACTATATGATCTTTAGGTTTAGGAACTAGTTCCCAAACATTGTTTCTTTCAAATTGATTTAATTCCTCTTGCATAGCAAGGGGCCAATGTTCATCAATAATGGCTTCATTGATGTCCTTTGGTTCAACTTGAGAAACAAAAGCCATGAAAAGACATGCATGATTAAGAGAGTTTCGAGTTGTTACCCCTTTAGAGATATCGCCAATTATATTGTCAAGTGGATGATGTTTTGAGACTCTCCATTCTTTTGGTAAATTTGAATGAGGGGATTCCTTAGAAGATTGTGGCAAAGGATTTTCATCTTCATCTTTGGACTCGTTTGAATCTTCTAAGTGACTATTTCCCAATATTTACGCAAGATCATCAACACTATCTTCTACCAAAGATTTTGGGTTAGACTCATCAAAGGTAACATGCACAGATTCTTCAATAGTCAAAGTTCTCTTATTATAAATTCAAAAGCTTTACTAGAAATAGAATATCCAAGAAATATACCTTCATCCGCTTTGGCATCAAATTTTCCAAGGTTATTCTTACATTTGTTTAGGCCAAAACACTTGCATCCGAAAGCGTGAAGGTGGGAAATGTTGGGCTTCCTCCCTTTGTAGAGTTCATACGGTGTTTGTTTAAGGATCGGCCTTATAAGAACTCGATTCATCACATAGCAAGCGGTGCTCACTGCGTCGCCCAAAAGTACTTAGGAAGGTTAGTCTCATTGAGCATCGTCTCGCTAGCTCTTCAAGAGACCGATTTTTCCTTTCAACCACTCCATTTTGTTGCGGTGTCCTTGGAGCGTAAAAGTTGTGATCGATGCCATTTTCTGTGCAAAATGCTTCAAATGCTTCATTCTCAAATTCCCCACCATGATCACTTCGAATGGAAGCAATGTTAAGTCCCTTCTCATTTTGTATAACCTTTGCAAGTTTTCGAAAAGCATTAAAAGCATCATTTTTGTGAGAAATAAATAAAGTCCATGTATAGCGAGAATAGTCATCCACAATAACAAGAGCATAGTAATTGCCACCAAAGCTCATGGTTCTAGAAGGGCCAAATAAATCCATATGTAAAAGTTGTAAAGGCCGGTTTGTAGAAACAATATTTTTACATTTGAAAGATGCCTTTACTTGTTTTCCTTTTTGACACGCATCACAAAGTTTATCTTTTTCAAAACGAATCTTTGGCAAACCAATTACTAAGTCCTTTCGAACCAATTTATTAAGATGATCCATGTGAATATGAGCCATTCTCCTATGCCATAGCCAAGATTCATCCTCTTTACTAATAAGACAACATGCATCATTTGAAGGTATTTTATCTAAATCAAGCATATAGATATTTCCAATTCTAGGTCCAATAACAATAACATTTTCATTTATAGAATCCATGACCATGCATTTTGAAGAATCGAAAACCACTTTGTTTCCTTTATCACAAAGTTGACTAATGCTTAGCAAATTATGCTTCAAACCATCCACATACAAAACATTTTCAATAGTGGGATTAGGGCTCTTACCAATAGAACCAATCCCAAGAATTTTACCTTTGTTGTTGTCACCATACCGGACATAACCACTATTCTTAGGTACCAATGAGGAGAACTTGCTTTTGTCTCCTGTCATGTGCTTTGAACAGCCGCTATCAAGATACCAATTTAAGTCCTTGGCTTTCAAGCACACCTCATCTTCATCATGATTTGCCATTAGACTAAGGTGAGCCTCTTCATTTTCAGATTCATCAGAAGAATCCATATCATTATCATCCCAGGCAATGTAAGCTCTTCTTCCCTTCGAATCCTTTGGTGGTTTCTTTTCAAATTTCTCATTCCTCGTTTGGTTTTGAGGACAATCGGGTTTTATGTGACCTTTCTTTCCACACTTGTAGCAGGTAGGATTAAAAGAAGTTGTTTCATCACTTTTCTTTTGAGAGCTTGGGAACTTACCTTTGTTTCTGAGTCTCATGAACCTCTTGAATTTGCGAACCATTAGACTCATGTTTTCCTCATTATTTTCATCTTCGAGGAAATCACATTCGTCATCGTCAGTTTCCTCAATGCTTGCTTTGAGGGCGAGCCCTTTCTTTTTCTTATCAGCTTCTTCGCTTTCCATGAGACGATTTAGTTCAAGTTCATGTTCCTGCAATTTTCCAAATAAAGTAGCCAAGGTCATAGAAGATAAGTCTCTAGATTCAGCTATAGCGATGACCTTGGGTTGCGGTTTCTATTTAAACATTTAAGAACTTTATTAATTAAATCTTCATTCTTGAAGACTTTCCCAAGAGCTACGAGATGGTTTATTATATGGATGACTCTTTTTTCCATCTCTTGTATGTTTTCACTTGGTTTCATCCTAATTAACTCATACTCATGGGTTAATGTGTTCATTCGAGCCCTCTTGACCTCGGTAGTACCTTCATGGGTCAATAGAAGGGTGTCCCACATTTCTTTAGCGATCTTGCAATTTGAGACCCTATAGAACTCATCGTAGCTTAAAGCGAAGTGATGATGTTCTTAGCTTTCAAATTGTATTGGACCTTTTTCTTATCATCTTCGGTCCAAAGTGATCTTGGTTTGTCTACCATGCATCATTAATTGATTGAGTGGGGACAAATGGACCATTTTCTACAAAGATCCCAAATATCAAGATCAACACCCTCAAGAAAGATTTGCATTCTATCCTTCCAATAACCATACCCCTCACCATTGAAAAATGGGGTGCATTCATGGAAGTTCCCTCATAATTGTTTGAAGTCATTCTCTTGAGACGGTTAAGTCCTTTATACAAGAGTCTAGCTCTGATACCACTTGTTGACAAGTGACTTCAAACACAAGAGGGGGGTGAATTGTGATAGCGGTGCTTATCTAAAAATTACAGATAAATTACTGAATTAAAAATTGCAATAAAATAAATGACAGAAAATAAATGACCAAAAGAATAAATAAAGAACAAAAATAAATAAAGTGCTTGAATGATAAAGAGACAGAGAGCAAAGAAGAGCCCGCAAAGAAATTATACTGTGTTCGCCACCAAACACCCCTGTGGCCTACGTCCTGTCCCCAAAGCAAAGCACTATGGGATTTTCACTAAATCACTAGCTTTTAAATCAGGTTCAGCTAGAAACCTTTACAACTCTATACCAGAGCAATTCGTTCAAGAGATATCACCTCTCTATGAACACCTTGGGATTCCTACCCAAAAAGAAATGATTTTCACAAATAAAATGAGATGAGAAGGATATACTCAATAGTGCAGATATAACAAATTGAAGCTCAAATAATACAACTCAAATTATGTAGAATAAAAGGCTCTCAGAAAATTGTGCTCAAATAAGTGTGAGTGATGAAAAATATTTGACAGAGTTTTTGGCACAAAAATTAAGCACTGCGTTGTTGTATTTTTACAAAGCTCACGAGCTGTGTTTATATAGGCAATGGAGGAGCGTCATATTTAAAAAGATTTGTCCGTTGAGGATTTTGTCCGTTGCAGCATTTGTCCGTTGCGTGGATTTGTCCGTTGCGTTTTGAATATGAAAGAATTGAAAACACGGGGACGGAAAAGATTCTCGGACACCACTTGGTGCTCGACATCGTATTTCCATACGACCTCTCCCCAGCTCGGCATACAATCTCCTCAGCTCGGCATACGACCTCTTCACAGCTCGGCACAGACACGACCTCCTCACAGCTCGGCACGCGACCTCCTCACAGCTCGGCACAGACACGACCTCCTCACAGCTCGGCACGCGACTTCCCCACAGTTCGGTACGCGACCTCAGCTCGGCACGCGACCTCTGCTCGGCACGCGACCTCAGCTCGGCACGCGACTTCCCCACAGTTCGGCACGCGACTTGCATGTCAAAATATCACTGCTCGACACGGAGAATATTTTCCAAAGAAAACTTGAAATATTTTCCAAACAATATTTTGAGCACAACTTAAGAATTTTTCAAAATACTTTGTGCCTAAAAATAATTTAAGAAAAATTATCATAAAATCAATTTTAGAATAAAAATCATTTTGTGAGTGTGTGATTTTATTTTAATTGAGAGCTTTTTATTACTACTTACAAATAGTCTTAATAAAAATAAATAAATACCCAAAACCCAAAGACTTGAGAAACTATCATTCTTGATACGCGTCTTGGTATTCTTTTCCACTTTTTGCACGGTTGACTATTTGCAAAGCTCCCTTTTGTCAATCATCAAAACCATCCTGTCAAGGCATGTATTCACATTTATAAGTTAGCAAATTGAGTAGACACAGGGCAAGTCGACTAGAAGACTTCGAATCATAACAGTCAAGAAGTCTAATATATGTTTTCTATGTTCCATAGGAGAGGAATACTAACAGTAATATTTTTAAAACTCTTCTCTTTATAAGATTAAATTTGTCGGTGATAACAATTAAACTCACAGCCGCATAGCATTCATTTTATTTGATCCGTAAATGTGTTTCATTATATGTGTCACCTTAGGAATAATATTCAA
Organism: Calophaca sinica; assembly: GCA_037113605.1. NCBI lineage: Eukaryota > Viridiplantae > Streptophyta > Magnoliopsida > Fabales > Fabaceae > Calophaca > Calophaca sinica. The sequence continues at coordinate 61,004,208 of CM073735.1, forward strand.
TTCGAGATGCTCACACCTACGTCCATTAAGCTAAATTTTTTGGAGTTCATATATGTGTGGAAGATATATATGTATATATATACATATATATATTTATATATATATGTCACACAGTGGGTCCTATGGAATCTACGGAATGATTGTATATTCTCTGGTCCCAGACTGTGGATCGTATTATAGCCTTGTCTTGGCGATAGTTCCTTCTGAGGTGTAGGTTTAGACCTTGTCTCTTCTATGAGTGGTTTGTAAACCCTAGGGACTATTTGGGTAGGCGCTAGTACCCTGGGGACTTTGTAAATATTTATTTCGCCATTATTTTGTAATGGGTTTTGTATGACCCTGGTACTCCCCTATTAATATATTGTCATTAAAAAAAATATTTGTGTGAAAGACTTAGAAAAAGGCATCACTCATTTCAACTTCTATGAAGTTTAGACACTTTCAGTCAGGAAAGAAAGAAGTTTAGACCCTTTGGACCGCTTCACATTAATTTCTCCTCATTGATTTGAGAATGTACTTATTTCAAGTGGTTCATACTAAGGAGGAAAACAAAAAACAGAACTTCCAAACCAACATAGAGAGGAAGTTAATTTATATTGCACCCTACTCCAAAAATTACCTATTTAATATAATGTCATCTTCCAAATTAAACGGGTATTTTGATACTGAAATATCATTCTATTTTTTTATAAATAAAATATCTTTCTTTTCTATTTTTTAAACATGTCATCTTTGAATAACTATCATATGGAATGGGTTACTCAATAGTCGCAACGATTTAGAGAATAAATTAATCAACTTGTCTTATATTCTATAATAAATTTAATTTCATATTTTTATAAAGCTTACAATTTTTTAGAAATATCTTAGAAAAACAAAATAAATACTGAAGTAATAATAAGTGATATTTTGAACTCTATCACTTAATAAAATAGATAAATAAATAAGTAGATGGATACAATATAATTATATACTAGTAAAAATAGATAAATAAGAAATAACAACGAATTTTTGTTAAATTTGTAAGACCCAGTGGATACTTTTCGGTTAATATATGAAATTATATTTTTGTCCAACTTGCAATTCGTCTTTTGAATCCCAAACACTTCATTTATTTTGCAATTCATTTATGAAGATGTTAAAAGTGTGCTATAGATGTATGTATGCATTGATAAATGACTTCATCAGCAAAGAAAAAGTCTTCTACGCCGTGTGGAATACATAACAATGGAAACTCATATTAGACTTCTTAACTATTACGATTCAAAGTCTTCTGACCCATTTTATAAGTTAGCAAATTGAGTAGACATAGGACAAGTGGACTAGAAGAAATCAAATCGCAATATTCAAAAAGTCTAATATGTGTTTTCTTTGTTCCATATTCCACCCGGCATAGAAGACTTTTTCTTTCTGATGAAGTCATTTATCAATACATACATACATCTATAGCTGTTTAATTGGAGAGGAATTCTAACAATAAATTTTTTAAAATTCTCCTCTATATAAGATTAAGTTTGTAAGTGATAACAATTAAACACACAGCCGCATGCCATTCATTTTATTTGATTCGTATATGTGTTTTATTATATGTGTCACCTTAGGAACAATATTCAATTGGCGATGCTCGCACATACGTCCATTAAGATTGATTATTTGGAGTTCATATATGTGTGGATGACATATATATATATATATATATATATATATATATATATATATATATATATATGTGCGTGTGTGTGTGTGTGTATGTCACACAGTGGGTCCTATGGAATCTACGGAATGATTGTATATACTCTGGTCTGTGGATTGTATTATAGCATTGTCTTGGCGATAGTTCCTTGTGACGGGTAGGTCTGGACCTTGTCTCTTCATTGAGTGGTTTGTAAACCCTAGGGACTATTTGGGTAGGCGCTAGTAACCTGGGGACTTTGTAAATATTTATTTCGCTATTGTCTTGTAATGGGTTTTGTATAACCCTAGTACTCCCCTATTAATATATTGCCATTAAAAAAATATTTGTGTGAAAGACTTAGAAAAAGACGTCACTCATTTCAACTTCTTTGAAGTTTAGACACTTTCAGTCAAAAAAAAAAAAGTTTAGACCCTTTGGACCACTTCACATTAATTTATTCTCAATGATTTGAGAATGTACTTATTTTCATGTGGCTCATACTAAGGAGGAAAACAAAAAACAGAATTTGCATATCAATGTAGAGAGGATGAATCTAGCGTGAATCCATGTTTTCCCCTTTGAAATATGAACCCTAGTGTCTAATCCCCTCTCCTCCTTCTCTCTATCGCATCTTCTCTCTAACCCTCTCTCAAAATCGTGTTCTGCTCTTTTTCTGCTGAGTTTTTCTGACATACTGCAGCTGTGAATCGATTCACAGCACAGGTGAATCGATTCACTCAGTGCAAAAATGACAGGAATCGCAGCTTAAGTGGAGGAATCGATTACTGCAGCTCCCAGATTCGATTCACAGAGAACTGATTTTCGTGAATCGATTCAAGCTTCGATTCACAGAGAATCAACCTTTGTGAATCGATTCACTCTCCGATTCACTAAAAGCCTGATCGAGTCCCAGCAAACTCACAGCCCTGAATCGATTCACAGGGCCTGGGAATCGATTCACACTGGGCAGAAATCACTAAACACAACATTCACACATTAAATCTTGACAATCAATGAGAAAATCACTTAAAATTCACCATTAAGCCATACTAAGCTTATGCATGCATATCAACCAAGCTTGAGGAAATTTGGGGTGTTACACTACTACCCTCCTTTAAAAAAATTTTGTCCTCAAAATTGGATAAACTTACATACCTATTGAAAAAGTTGCAGATATTGGCTTCGCATCTCATCTTCAAGTTCCCAAGTAGCTTCTTCGGGAGTGGATCCTTCCCAGATCACCTTGACCAAAGGGATAGTCTTATTCCTGAGTGCCTTGGAAGCTCGGTCCACTATTTAGGCCGGTTCGGGCTGGTACGTGCAATCTGATCTCAGTTGTATAGACTCATGGTCTATAGAGTGGAATGGATCTAGAATGTATTTCTTAAGCTGAGACACATGAAAAACATTGTGGAGATTTGACAAAGAAGGGGGTAAGGCAATTTGGTATGCGACCGGACCAACTCGACTGAGGATTTGGAAAGGACCCACATACCGAGGGGTCAACTTTTTGGCCCTAAGGGCTCTACCAATGCCTACAGTGGGAGTGACTTTCAGGAATACATGTCCCCCTTCATCAAATTCAAGGGGTTTGAGCCTACGATCTGCGTAACTTTTCTACCTACTCTGAGCAGTCTGTATCTTTTCCCTAATCATGCGAATCTTATAAGTGGTTTCCTGAACAAGGTCGGGGCCTAACAATTGTTTCTCTCCCACTTCAAACCAACATAGAGGAGTCCTACACTTGCGACCGTAGAGAGCCTCGTACGGTGCCATTCCAATGCTAGAGTGATAGCTGTTATTGTATGAAAATTCAACTAATGACAAATACTTGCTCCAACTATCGCCATCCTCTAAAACACAGGCTCTGAGCATATCCTCTAAAGTTTGAATGGTTCTCTCCGACTGGCCGTCTGTCTGGGGATGGTAGGTTGTGCTAAGACTCAACCTCGTCCCTAAGGCTTGGTGAAGTGCCTTCCAAAACCGAGAGGTAAACTTTGGATCTTTGTCAGAGACAATGTTAGTTGGAACTCCGTGGAGTCTAACAATCTCTCTGATGTAGATCTCAGCTAATCGGGCGGTTTTGTAAGTGGACTTTATGGGAAGAAAATGAGTAGATTTGGTTAATCTATCCACTATGACCCATATAGAGTCATACCCTGACTGAGTGTAGGGTAATCCTCCCACGAAGTCCATTGCTATACTATCCCACTTCCACTCGGGAATTTCTAAAGGTTGGAGAAAACCTGAAGGCTTTTGGTGTTCTATCTTGGTTTTCTGACAAACCAAGCATTGAGCTACAAATTCTGCCACATCATTCCTCATGCCTGGCCACCAATACCTCTGTCTAAGGTCCTGATACATCTTGGTGGAGCCAGGGTGTACCGAGAATCCACTCTTGTGGGCTTATCCTAGAACCTGCTGCTTAATGGAATTATCCTTTGGTTTGCAGATTCTCACGATGGAACAATAAAGTGCCATCCTCGACTTAGAAAAGCAGGCGGTGTTTGCTAGACTGCAACTCTACATCTAAACTCTGGGCAAGTCTAATCTGTTCCCTAAAACTGCAGGAAATTTCTATATGGTAAAGCATGAGACTGTTCACTGATGGGAAAATTCCAAGGTTAAGGTCCCTGAAGGATTCCAACAACTCCATTTCTTTTATCATCAGTGAAGACACATGCAAGGATTTCCTACTCAAGGCATCAGCGACCACATTCGCTTTGCCCGGATGGTACTTCAACTCAAAGTCATAATCTTTTAGGAACTCAACCCATCTTCTCTGTCTCATGTTAAGTTCCTTCTGATCAAAAAGGTATTTCAAGCTCTTATGATCACTAAACACTTCAAACTGAGCACCATACAGGTAGTGTCGCCAAATCTTTAGAGCAAAGACAATGGCTGCGAGCTCTAAGTCATGAGTAGGGTAGTTCTCCTCATGAGGCCTTAACTGCCTAGATGCGTAGGCTACAACTTGTCGATTCTGCATGAGAACACATCCTAACCCTTTCTTAGAGGCATCACTATAAACTTCAAATCCCAAAGTGGGTCGGGGATAATCAAGGCGGGGTGGAAGTCAACCCGATCTTAAGCTCTAGGAAACTACTCTCATAACTCTTAGTCCACACAAACGGCTCCCCACCGGTCAACCTTATCGGGGAAGTACCATCTGCGAAAATCCTTAATAAACCTTTCTAGAGTAACCGGCTAACCCTAGAAAGCTCCTAACTTCTGTGACTGTGGTTGGTCGTTCCCAACTAAGGACTGCTTCCACTTTACTAGGATAAACCGACACTCCCGCTTTAGAAATCACATGACCAAGAAACTTAACTTCACTGAGCCAAAACTCACATTTCTCAGGTTTAGCAAAAAGGCTCTTTTCCCTAAGGGCACTTAGAACAATCCTAAGGTGTTCCTCATGCTCTCGAGGATCCTTAGAATAAACTAGGATATCATCTATGAAGACTACTACAAACTTGTCAAGGAAAGGCCTAAAAATTCGATTCATATAGTCCATAAATACGGCTGGAGCATTGGTGGACCAAAAGGCATAACCAAGTATTCATAGTGCCGTATCTAGTCCTAAATGCCGCCTTTGGACCATCCTCTACCTTAAGTCTAATCTGGTGATACCCAGATCTTAGATCAATCTTGGAGAAAACCGAAGCTCCCCTAAGTTGATCTAACAAGTCATCTATTTTGGGCAAGGGGTATCTATTCTTCACTGTGATCTTATTGATTTTTCTTAATCAATACATAACCTCATACTCCCATCTTTCTTCTTTACCAAAAGGGACAGTGCGCCAAGGTGACGCACTAGGTCTAATAAACTACTTAGCAATCAAATCTTCCAACTGTGCTTTTAGTTCCCTCAACTCCAAGGGTGACATCCTATAAGGTGCTATGGAGATTGGTCCCGTTCCGGGAACCAGTTCTATTGAGAACTCCACCTCTCTCTGCAGGGGGTAAGGTCGCTACCTCGTTTGGAAACACATCTAAGAATTCGTTCACTATAGGGATAGTGTCGGATCTAGGTTAGCCTCTACAGTTGAAGAAAGCAAGATCATATATCTGCAAGACCTTCCACTAGGCAAATGACTCGATAAAAGATCATTACTACATGCAACATAAGCTGGACTCTTCAATAGTAGAATGCACGCTTGGAAACTCAATCGTTTCTGTAAATAGTTCAGAACAACTTGATTGGCGGAAAGCCAATCCATACCCAGGATAATGTCCATTCCCTTGAGAGGTAGACACACAAGGCTTACTAAAAACATCCTCCCTTGAATTATGAGAGGGCAATTCTCACATATCAAGGAAGTAGAAATGCCATCTTCGGTGGGTGTATACACATGCAATGGGGATTGTAAAGAGGTAAGACACAACCCTAGCCTTTGAACACATGTACAAGAGATAAAGGAATGTGTTGCTCCTGAATCAAACAGAACAACTAGAGGTTCATCCTGAAAGAAACAAGTACCTTTCATCAGATTTTCCGCTCCCTTTGCTTTCTTGGCATCAAGAGCAAAGACTCTCCCTTGGTTAGGATCACCAGGCTTGGCTCCTTTCCCCTTAGTGTATTGGGGGCACTCCCTAGCCATGTGTCCTGGTTGGTGACAAACATAGCAAACATTCTTGCCCTTCATACACTCTCCCGGATGCACCTTCCTGATTCGAGCATGCATGATAATCAGACTCAGAGGTTTGAACCTCCTTTCCTTTGAAAAGATTTCCTTTCGGTCTCATGTGTTGAGCGCTCTTATCCGCATCCTTCTTTTTGTTCTTATCCTGCCACCTAGTTTGCCTATCCTCATACATCCTCTTCAAGCTTGCTTCAGCCACGTAGCTCTGATGGACTACCTTGGAGAACTCGGTGAATTGATCTGTGAAATCTTTGATCGGATGTCCGCCTCGATCCCACTTGAACCGCTTGATTTTCCAATTATCATTCGAGCAAATTGAGCACATGATGAGTACCTTACCAACTCCTCAAACTTGTTCACATATTAAAACGATAGATTTTCCTTGCTGAAGTTGGACTAACTCTCTATCCATCATATCCTTCACGGTTTGTGGAAAGTACTTCTCCAAGAAGATCCTCTGAAAGTTCACCCAGGTTAGTGGTGTCCCTTGAGCCACCATATAAGCCCGAGCCCCTTTCCACCAGTTTTCAGCATCCTCTATGAGCACATGAGTAGCTAACTCGACCTTTTGCTCCTCGGTACAATGAACAACCTTAAAACTCTTCTCCACGGCTTCCAGCCAGTGTTGGGATGCCATAGCTTCTGTTTTTCCGTTGAAGGTTGGTGGCTTTATCTTGAGGAACTTAAGGAATTTCCGGTCTAAATCCTCCTCTTGCGGGGAGGTTGGGCTTGGTGCTGTTGTTGTTGGGCTAACTGAGCCGCAAGATTGTTGGTTGCAATACTCTGATTCTGAATAGCCTGTAATATCCCTTGTAGCCAAGCATTATCTTGTCCTGGCGGATCCGGAGGTATTTCAGCGTTCCTCCTGGGTCTCCCGCGCCTTCGAACACGAAGCCATAATTACGCATAGAATGCACCAAGCATTGAGTTGATCAAGCTCAATATCTCATAGCATACTAAGTAGAAAAACAACGGCAGACTCAAGAAATTCACGAAACCATTCCTAGCAATACCCTACGGTCAGATTAGAATCGAGCGCTCGATACCATAATGTAACACCTTACTTTCATTAACTTGAAAATAAGACAATTATCATTAGATGCAGTCCTCCCAATACAAACTTAAACTTAAAGTTCAACATTAAGTCCAAATACCACAAAAGACTAAAATTCAAATACATAAGTTTCACAAAGTACAACACCAATACATAATTCTAGAAATTACATATTGAGGTGTTACTTTAAACTACTACGAGGATAAACAAGCTCTCCAGGAGCTAGTATTGTCGATCCTCCTTTGAAACTTTGTGCATCTGTAAAAATAATTAAATAAAGGAGTGGGGTGAGATAATAATCTCGGTGAATCCTCCTTCGACTCCTCACCATCCACTCACATAATAATCTATCAGTTAAAACTTAATGACACACCATTATGCAATGCATACCATTACTATGAATTTCTAATTCATCTTTGGTTCGTATTCATGGGTAGTGTTATATGCTTACGTCCATATAACCCCATAAATACCCTTTCGATATGGTGGTTAGACCACTTAACCGGCCGAGGGCGTCCCACACGGACTAACCATATCGATCACCCCTTTTTATGAGGCATCTTAGTGTCTTTTAGGGAATTTAATTCACCACTATATCCTTAGATGCATGCCTTATTCAAAAGTAAGAATACAATTAGGTGCTACTCTATCTTCACATGCAACTAAACATATTCATGTCAAAGATACATTCCATATTTAAATGAAAACATATATCATGCTTAATCAAGGAAAACACATCAAGACAAGACTCTCTTCCATTAGAGCTCCATGGAACTTCCAATGGTCAAAACATCAATTTCTCAGTCTATAGGGGGTTTAGGTACAACATTAACCCCCCCACAATCAGTCCCAATGATACATGCATAGCTATTAACACTAAAAACTATACATAAAAGAGGGATTTGGGGAAATTCCTAACATAGGGTTTAAGGGTTTTCTTCAAGGAAATCCTAATGTGAGATTTATGGGTGCCCATCACCTAAGAGAAGGAAGAACTCACCACGACTCCTAAGATTCAAGCTCAAAAGTTGATGCTCAGCTCCTTTTTCTTCCTTCTTCACGTTCTTCTTTTTCTCCTTCAAGCTTGGCTTCTAGGGATTTTCTTCAACTTTTCAAACCAAGAATAAATACTCCCCAACTTGGATTCAAGCTAAGATTGAGGATGAATCTAGCGTGAATCCATGTTTTCCCCTTTGAAATATGAACCCTAGTGTCTAATCCCCTCTCCTCTTTCTCTCTATCGCATCTTCTCTCTAACCCTCTCTCAAAATCGTGTTCTGCTCTTTTTCTGCTGAGTTTTTCTGACATACTGCAGCTGTGAATCGATTCACAGCACAGGTGAATCGATTCACTCAGTGCAAAAATGACAGGAATCGCAGCTTAAGTGGAGGAATCGATTCCTGCAGCTCCCAGATTCGATTCACAGAGAACTGATTTTCGTGAATCGATTCAAGCTTCGATTCACAGAGAATCAACCTTTGTGAATCGATTCACTCTCCGATTCACTGAAAGCCTGATCGAGTCCTAACAAACTCACGATACTGAATCGATTCACGGGCCTGGGAATCGATTCATGCTGGCGAAATCACTAAACACAACATTCACACATTAAATCTTGACAATCAATGAGAAAATCACTTAAAATTCACCATTAAGCCATACTAAGCTTATGCATGCATATCAACCAAGCATGAGGAAATTTGGGGTGTTACACTACTACCCTCCTTTAAAAAATTTGACGTCAAAATTGGATAAACTTACATACCTATTGAAAAAGTTGCGGATATTGGCTGATCTCATCTTCAAGTTCCCAAGTAGCTTCGGGAGTGGATCCTTCCCAGATCACCTTGACCAAAGGGATAGTCTTATTCCTGAGTGCCTTGGAAGCTCGGTCCACTATTTGGGCCGGTTCGGGCTGGTACGTGCAATCTGATCTCAGTTGTATAGACTCATGGTCTATAGAGTGGAATGGATCTGGAATGTATTTCTTAAGCTGAGACACATGAAAAACATTGTGGAGATTTGACAAAGAAGGGGGTAAGGCAATTTGGTATGCGACCGGACCAACTCGACTGAGGATTTGGAAAGGACCCACATACCGAGGGGTCAACTTTTTGGCCCTAAGGGCTCTACCAATTCCTACAGTGGGAGTGACTTTCAGGAATACATGTCCCCCTTCATCAAATTCAAGGGGTTTGAGCCTACGATCTGCGTAACTTTTCTACCTACTCTGAGCAGTCTGTATCTTTTCCCTAATCATGCGAATCTTATCAGTGGTTTCCTGAACAAGGTCGGGGCCTAACAATTGTTTCTCTCCCACTTCAAACCAACATAGAGGAGTCCTACACTTGCGACCGTAGAGAGCCTCGTACGGTGCCATTCCAATGCTAGAGTGATAGCTGTTATTGTATGAAAATTCAACTAATGACAAATACTTGCTCCAACTACCGCCATCCTCTAAAACACAGGCTCTGAGCATATCCTCTAAAGTTTGAATGGTTCTCTCCGACTGGCCGTCTGTCTGGGGATGGTAGGCTGTGCTAAGACTCAACCTCGTCCCTAAGGCTTGGTGAAGTGCCTTCCAAAACCGAGAGGTAAACTTTGGATCTCTGTCAGAGACAATGTTAGTTGGAACTCCGTGGAGTCTAACAATCTCTCTGATGTAGATCTCATTGTCAGGCGATTTTGTAAGTGGACTTTATGGGAAGAAAATGAGCAGATTTGGTTAATCTATCCACTATGACCCATATAGAGTCATACCCTGACTGAGTGTAGGGTAATCCTCCCACGAAGTCCATTGCTATACTATCCCACTTCCACTCGGGAATTTCTAAAGGTTGGAGAAAACCGGAAGGCTTTTGATGTTCTATCTTGGTTTTCTGACAAACCAAGCATTGAGCTACAAATTCTGCCACATCATTCCTCATGCCTGGCCACCAATACCTCTGTCTAAGGTCCTGATACATCTTGGTGGAGCCAGGGTGTACCGAGAATCCACTCTTGTGGGCTTCTCCTAGAACCTGCTGCTTAATGGAATTATCCTTTGGTTTGCAGATTCTCTAATGGAACAATAAAGTGCCATCCTCAGCTTCCGAAAAACTGGGGCGGTGTTTGTTAGACTGCAACTCTACATCTAAACTCTGGGCAAGTCTAATCTGTTCCCTAAAACTGCAGGAAATTTCTATATGGTAAAGCATGAGACTGTTCACTGATGGGAAAATTCCAAGGTTAAGGTCCCTGAAGGATTCCAACAACTCCATTTCTTTTATCATCAGTGAAGACACATGCAAGGATTTCCTACTCAAGGCATCAGCGACCACATTAGCTTTGCCCGGATGGTACTTCAACTCAAAGTCATAATCTTTTAGGAACTCAACCCATCTTCTCTGTCTCATGTTAAGTTCCTTCTGATCAAAAAGGTATTTCAAGCTCTTATGATCACTAAACACTTCAAACTGAGCACCATACAGGTAGTGTCGCCAAATCTTTAGAGCAAAGACAATGGCTGCGAGCTCTAAGTCATGAGTAGGGTAGTTCTCCTCATGAGGCCTTAACTGCCTAGATGCGTAGGCTACAACTTGTCGATTCTGCATGAGAACACATCCTAACCCTTTCTTAGAGGCATCACTATAAACTTCAAATCCCAAAGCTGGGTCAGGGATAATCAAGACTGGGGTGGAAGTCAACCTGATCTTAAGCTCTAGGAAACTACTCTCACAACTCTTAGTCCACACAAACGGCTCCCCCTTTCGGGTTAACCTTGTCAGGGGAAGTACCATCTGCGAAAATCCCTTAATAAACCTTCGGTAGTAACCGGCTAACCCTAGAAAGCTCCTAACTTCTGTGACTGTGGTTGGTCGTTCCCAACTAAGGACTGCTTCCACTTTACTAGGATCAACCGACACTCCCGCTTTAGAAATCACATGACCAAGAAACTTAACTTCACTGAGCCAAAACTCACATTTCTCAGGTTTAGCAAAAAGGCTCTTTTCCCTAAGGGTACTTAGAACAATCCTAAGGTGTTCCTCATGCTCTCGAGGATCCTTAGAATAAACTAGGATATCATCTATGAAGACTACTACAAACTTGTCAAGGAAAGGCCTAAAAATTCGATTCATATAGTCCATAAATACGGCTGGAGCATTGGTCAGACCAAAAGGCATAACCAAGTATTCATAGTGCCCGTATCTAGTCCTAAATGCCGTCTTTGGAACATCCTCTACCTTAACTCTAATCTGGTGATAACCAGATCTTAGATCAATCTTGGAGAAAACCGAAGCTCCCCTAAGTTGATCTAACAAATCATCTATTCTGGGCAAGGGGTATCTATTCTTCACTGTGATCTTATTGATTTTTCGGTAATCAATACATAACCTCATACTCCCATCTTTCTTCTTTACCAAAAGGACAGGTGCGCCCCAAGGTGACGCACTAGGTCTAATAAACTGCTTAGCAATCAAATCTTCCAACTGTGCTTTTAGTTCCCTCAACTCCAAGGGTGACATCCTATAAGGTGCTATGGAGATTGGTCCCGTTCCGGGAACCAGTTCTATTGAGAACTCCACCTCTCTCTCTGGGGGTAAGGTCGCTACCTCGTTTGGAAACACATCTAAGAATTCGTTCACTATAGGGATAGTGTCCAGATCTAGGTTAGCCTCTACAGTTGAAGAAAGCAAGATCATATATCCTGCAAGACCTTCCACTAGACAGCGACTCAGTAAAAGATCATTACTCTGTGCAACATAACTGGACTCTTCAATAGTAGAATGCACGCTTGGAAACTCAATCGTTTTACAGAAATAGTTCAGAACAACTTGATTGGCGGAAAGCCAATCCATACCCAGGATAATGTCCATTCCCTTGAGAGGTAGACACACAAGGCTTACTAAAAACATCCTCCCTTGAATTATGAGAGGGCAATTCTCACATATCAAGGAAGTAGAAATGCCATGTTTGGTGGGTGTATACACATGCAATGGGGATTGTAAAGAGGTAAGACCTGACCACAGCCTTTGAACACATGTACAAGAGATAAAGGAATGTGTTGCTCCTGAATCAAACAGAACAACTAGAGGTTCATCCTGAAAGAAACAAGTACCTTTCATCAGATTTTCCGCTCCCTTTGCTTTCTTGGCATCAAGAGCAAAGACTCTCCCTTGGTTAGGATCACCAGGCTTGGCTCCTTTCCCCTTAGTGTATTGGGGGCACTCCCTAGCCATGTGTCCTGGTTGGTGACAAACATAGCAAACATTCTTGCCCTTCATACACTCTCCCGGATGCACCTTCCCACAGTTCGAGCATGCATGATAATCAGACTCAGAGGTTTGAACCTGCTTTCCTTTGAAAAGATTTCCTTTCGGTCTCATGTGTTGAGCGCTCTTATCCGCATCCTTCTTTTTGTTCTTATCCTGCCACCTAGTTTGCCTATCCTCATACATCCTCTTCAAGCTTGCTTCAGCCACGTAGCTCTGATGGACTACCTTGGTGAACTCGGTGGTCGATCTGTGAAATCTTTGCTACGGATGTCTGGCCTCAGTCCCCACTTGAACTGCTTGATTTTCCAATTATCATTCGGAGCAAATTGAGCAACAGATGAGTACCTTACCAACTCCTCAAACTTGTTCACATATTCCGAAACAGTAGATTTTCCTTGCTGAAGTTGGACTAACTCTCTATCCATCATATCCTTCACGGTTTGTGGAAAGTACTTCTCCAAGAAGATCCTCTAAAAGTTCACCCAGGTTAGTGGTGTCCCTTGAGCCACCATATAAGCCCGAGCCCCTTTCCACCAGTTTTCAGCATCCTCTATGAGCACATGAGTAGCTAACTCGACCTTTTGCTCCTCGGTACATTGAACAACCTTAAAACTCTTCTCCACGGCTTCCAGCCAGTGTTGGGATGCCATAGCTTCTGTTTTTCCACTGAAGGTTGGTGGCTTCATCTTGAGGAACTTAAGGAATTTCCGGTCTAAATCCTCCTCTTGCGGGGGAGGTTGGGCTTGGTGCTGCTGTTGTTGGGCTAACTGAGCCGCAAGATTGTTGGTTGCAATACTCTGATTCTGAATAGCCTGTAATATCCCTTGTAGCCAATCATTATCTTGTCCTGGCGGATCCGGAGGTATTTCAGCGTTCCTCCTGGGTCTCCCGCGCCTTCCAGAACCTGAAGCCATAATTCTGCATAGAATGCACCAAGCATTGAGTTGATCAAGCTCAATATCTCATAGCATACTAAGTAGAAAAACAACAGCAGACTCAAGAAATTCACGAAACCATTCCTAGCAATACCCTACAGTCCGATTAGAATCGAACTGCTCTGATACCATAATGTAACACCTTACTTTCATTAACTTGAAAATAAGACAATTATCATTAGGTACAGTCCTCCCAATACAAACTTAAACTTAAAGTTCAACATTAAGTCCAAATACCACAAAAGACTAAAATTCAAATACATAAGTTTCACAACAGTACAACACCAATACATAATTCCAGAAATTACATATTCAGGGTGTTACTTTAAACTACTACAGGATAAACAAGCTCTCCAGAGCTAGCAGCTGTCAGTCCTCCTTTGAAACCTGTGCATCTGTAAAAATAATTAAATAAAGGAGTGGGGTGAGATAATAATCTTAGGTGAATCCTCCTTCGACTCCTCACCATCCACTCACATAATAATCTATCAGTTTAAAACTTAATGACACACCATTATGCAATGCATACCATCACTATGAATTTCTAATTCATCTTTGGTTCAGATTCATGGGTAGTGTTATATGCTTACGCCCATATAACCCCATAAATACGCTTTCGATATGGTGGTTAGACGTCTTAACCGTCCGAGGGCGCCCCACACGGCTAACCATATCGATCACCCCTTTTATGAGGCATCTTAGTGTCTTTTAGGAATTTAATTCACCACTATATCCTTAGATGCATGCCTTATTCAAAAGTAAGAATACAATTAGGTGCTACTCTATCTTCACATGCAACTAAACATATTCATGTCAAAGATACATTCCATATTTAAATGAAAACATATATCATGCTTAATCAAGGAAAACACATCAAGACAAGACTCTCTTCCATTAGAGCTCCATGGAACTTCCAATGGTCAAAACATCAATTTCTCAGTCTATAGGGGGTTTAGGTACAACATTAACCCCCCCTCAATCAGTCCCAATGATACATGCATAGCTATTAACACTAAAAACTATACATAAAAGAGGGATTTGGGGAAATTCCTAACATAGGGTTTAAGGGTTTTCTTCAAGGAAATCCTAATGTGGGATTTATGGGTGCCCATCACCTAAGAGAAGGAAGAACTCACCACGACTCCTAAGATTCAAGCTCAAAAGTTGATGCTCAGCTCCTTTTTCTTCCTTCTTCACGTTCTTCTTTTTCTCCTTCAAGCTTGGCTTCTAGGGATTTTCTTCAACTTTCCAAACCAAGAATAAATACTCCCCAACTTGGATTCAAGCTAAGATTGAGGATGAATCTAGCGTGAATCCATGTTTTCCCCTTTGAAATATGAACCCTAGTGTCTAATCCCCTCTCCTCCTTCTCTCTATCGCATCTTCTCTCTAACCCTCTCTCAAAATCGTGTTCTGCTCTTTTTCTGCTGAGTTTTTCTGATATACTGCAGCTGTGAATCGATTCACAGCACAGGTGAATCGATTCACTCAGTGCAAAAATGACAGGAATCGCAGCTTAAGTGGAGGAATCGATTCCTGCAGCTCCCAGATTCGATTCACAGAGAACTGATTTTCGTGAATCGATTCAAGCTTCGATTCACAGAGAATCAACCTTTGTGAATCGATTCACTCTCCGATTCACTGAAAGCCTGATCGAGTCCCAGCAAACTCACAGCCCTGAATCGATTCACAGGGCCTGGGAATCGATTCACACTGGGCAGAAATCACTAAACACAACATTCACACATTAAATCTTGACAATCAATGAGAAAATCACTTAAAATTCACCATTAAGCCATACTAAGCTTATGTATGCATATCAACCAAGCTTGAGGAAATTTGGGGTGTTACACTACTACCCTCCTTTAAAAAAAATTTGTCCTCAAAATTGGATAAACTTACATACCTATTGAAAAAGTTGCAGATATTGGCTTCGCATCTCATCTTCAAGTTCCCAAGTAGCTTCTTCGGGAGTGGATCCTTCCCAGATCACCTTGACCAAAGGGATAGTCTTATTCCTGAGTGCCTTGGAAGCTCGGTCCACTATTTGGGCCGGTTCGGGCTGGTACGTGCAATCTTATCTCAGTTGTATAGACTCATGGTCTATAGAGTGGAATGGATCTGTAATGTATTTCTTAAGCTGAGACACATGAAAAACATTGTGGAGATTTGACAAAGAAGGGGGTAAGGCAATTTGGTATGCGACCGGACCAACTCGACTGAGGATTTGGAAAGGACCCACATACCGAGGGGTCAACTTTTTGGCCCTAAGGGCTCTACCAATTCCTACAGTGGGAGTGACTTTCAGGAATACATGTCCCCCTTCATCAAATTCAAGGGGTTTGAGCCTACGATCTGCGTAACTTTTCTACCTACTCTGAGCAGTCTGTATCTTTTCCCTAATCATGCGAATCTTATCAGTGGTTTCCTGAACAAGGTCGGGGCCTAACAATTGTTTCTCTCCCACTTCAAACCAACATAGAGGAGTCCTACACTTGCGACCGTAGAGAGCCTCGTACGGTGCCATTCCAATGCTAGAGTGATAGCTGTTATTGTATGAAAATTCAACTAATGACAAATACTTGCTCCAACTATCGCCATCCTCTAAAACACAGGCTCTGAGCATATCCTCTAAAGTTTGAATGGTTCTCTCCGACTGGCCGTCTGTCTGGGGATGGTAGGCTGTGCTAAGACTCAACCTCGTCCCTAAGGCTTGGTGAAGTGCCTTCCAAAACCGAGAGGTAAACTTTGGATCTCTGTCAGAGACAATGTTAGTTGGAACTCCGTGGAGTCTAACAATCTCTCTGATGTAGATCTCAGCTAATCGGGCGATTTTGTAAGTGGACTTTATGGGAAGAAAATGAGCAGATTTGGTTAATCTATCCACTATGACCCATATAGAGTCATACCCTGACTGAGTGTAGGGTAATCCTCCCACGAAGTCCATTGCTATACTATCCCACTTCCACTCGGGAATTTCTAAAGGTTGGAGAAAACCGGAAGGCTTTTGATGTTCTATCTTGGTTTTCTGACAAACCAAGCATTGAGCTACAAATTCTGCCACATCATTCCTCATGCCTGGCCACCAATACCTCTGTCTAAGGTCCTGATACATCTTGGTGGAGCCAGGGTGTACCGAGAATCCACTCTTGTGGGCTTCTCCTAGAACCTGCTGCTAATGGAATTATCCTTTGGTTTGCAGATTCTCTAATGGAACAATAAAGTGCCATCCTCAGCTTCCGAAAAACTGGGGCGGTGTTTGCTAGACTGCAACTCTACATCTAAACTCTGGGCAAGTCTAATCTGTTCCCTAAAACTGCAGGAAATTTCTATATGGTAAAGCATGAGACTGTTCACTGATGGGAAAATTCCAAGGTTAAGGTCCCTGAAGGATTCCAACAACTCCATTTCTTTTATCATCAGTGAAGACACATGCAAGGATTTCCTACTCAAGGCATCAGCGACCACATTCACTTTGCCCGGATGGTACTTCAACTCAAAGTCATAATCTTTTAGGAACTCAACCCATCTTCTCTGTCTCATGTTAAGTTCCTTCTGATCAAAAAGGTATTTCAAGCTCTTATGATCACTAAACACTTCAAACTGAGCACCATACAGGTAGTGTCGCCAAATCTTTAGAGCAAAGACAATGGCTGCGAGCTCTAAGTCATGAGTAGGGTAGTTCTCCTCATGAGGCCTTAACTGCCTAGATGCGTAGGCTACAACTTGTCGATTCTGCATGAGAACACATCCTAACCCTTCTTAGAGGCATCACTATAAACTTCAAATCCCAAAGCTGGGTCAGGGATAATCAAGACTGGGGTGGAAGTCAACCTGATCTTAAGCTCTAGGAAACTACTCTCACAACTCTTAGTCCACACAAACGGCTCCCCCTTTCGGGTTAACCTTGTCAGGGGAAGTACCATCTGCGAAAATCCCTTAATAAACCTTCGGTAGTAACCGGCTAACCCTAGAAAGCTCCTAACTTCTGTGACTGTGGTTGGTCGTTCCCAACTAAGGACTGCTTCCACTTTACTAGGATCAACCGACACTCCCGCTTTAGAAATCACATGACCAAGAAACTTAACTTCACTGAGCCAAAACTCACATTTCTCAGGTTTAGCAAAAAGGCTCTTTTCCCTAAGGGTACTTAGAACAATCCTAAGGTGTTCCTCATGCTCTCGAGGATCCTTAGAATAAACTAGGATATCATCTATGAAGACTACTACAAACTTGTCAAGGAAAGGCCTAAAAATTCGATTCATATAGTCCATAAATACGGCTGGAGCATTGGTCAGACCAAAAGGCATAACCAAGTATTCATAGTGCCCGTATCTAGTCCTAAATGCCGTCTTTGGAACATCCTCTACCTTAACTCTAATCTGGTGATAACCAGATCTTAGATCAATCTTGGAGAAAACCGAAGCTCCCCTAAGTTGATCTAACAAATCATCTATTCTGGGCAAGGGGTATCTATTCTTCACTGTGATCTTATTGATTTTGGTTAATCAATACATAACCTCATACTCCCATCTTTCTTCTTTACCAAAGGACAGTGCGCCCCAAGGTGACGCTCTAGGTCTAATAAACTGCTTAGCAATCAAATCTTCCAACTGTGCTTTTAGTTCCCTCAACTCCAAGGGTGACATCCTATAAGGTGCTATGGAGATTGGTCCCGTTCCGGGAACCAGTTCTATTGAGAACTCCACCTCTCTCTCTGGGGGTAAGGTCGCTACCTCGTTTGGAAACACATCTAAGAATTCGTTCACTATAGGGATAGTGTCCAGATCTAGGTTAGCCTCTACAGTTGAAGAAAGCAAGATCATATATCCTGCAAGACCTTCCACTAGACAGCGACTCAATAAAAGATCATTACTCTGTGCAACATAACTGGACTCTTCATTAGTAGAATGCACGCTTGGAAACTCAATCGTTTTACAGAAACAGTTCAGAACAACTTGATTGGCGGAAAGCCAATCCATACCCAGGATAATGTCCATTCCCTTGAGAGGTAGACACACAAGGCTTACTAAAAACATCCTCCCTTGAATTATGAGAGGGCAATTCTCACATATCAAGGAAGTAGAAATGCCATCTTTGGTGGGTGTATACACATGCAATGGGGATTGTAAAGAGGTAAGACACAACCCTAGCCTTTGAACACATGTACAAGAGATAAAGGAATGTGTTGCTCCCGAATCAAACAGAACAACTAGAGGTTCATCCTGAAAGAAACAAGTACCTTTCATCAGATTTTCCGCTCCCTTTGCTTTCTTGGCATCAAGAGCAAAGACTCTCCCTTGGTTAGGATCACCAGGCTTGGCTCTTTTCCCCTTAGTGTATTGGGGGCACTCCCTAGCCATGTGTCCTGGTTGGTGACAAACATAGCAAACATTCTTGCCCTTCATACACTCTCCCGGATGCACCTTCCCACAGTTCGAGTATGCATGATAATCAGACTCAGAGGTTTGAACCTGCTTTCCTTTGAAAAGATTTCCTTTCGGTCTCATGTGTTGAGCGCTCTTATCCGCATCCTTCTTTTTGTTCTTATCCTGTCACCTAGTTTGCCTATCCTCATACATCCTCTTCAAGCTTGCTTCAGCCACGTAGCTCTGATGGACTACCTTGGAGAACTCGGTGAATTCGACCGTGGAAATGATGTTACGGATGTCCGCCTCACCCCACTTGAACCGCTTGATTTTCCAATTATCATCTGAGCAAATTGAGCAACAGATGAGTACCTTACCAACTCCTCAAACTTGTTCACATATTCCGAAACAGTAGATTTTCCTTGCTGAAGTTGGACTAACTCTCTATCCATCATATCCTTCACGGTTTGTGGAAAGTACTTCTCCAAGAAGATCCTCTGAAAGTTCACCCAGGTTAGTGGTGTCCTTTGAGCCACCATATTAGCCCAAGCCCCTTTCCACCAGTTTTCAGCATCCTCTATGAGCACATGAGTAGCTAACTCGACCTTTTGCTCCTCGGTACATTGAACAACCTTAAAACTCTTCTCCAAGGCTTCCAGCCAGTGTTGGGATGCCATAGCTTCTGTTTTTCCACTGAAGGTTGGTGGCTTCATCTTGAGGAACTTAAGGAATTTCCGGTCTAAATCCTCCTCTTGCGGGGGAGGTTGGGCTTGGTGCTGCTGTTGTTGGGCTAACTGAGCCGCAAGATTGTTGGTTGCAATACTCTGATTCTGAATAGCCTGTAATATCCCTTGTAGCCAATCATTATCTTGTCCTGGCGGATCCGGAGGTATTTCAGCGTTCCTCCTGGGTCTCCCGCGCCTTCCAGAACCTGAAGCCATAATTCTACATAGAATGCACCAAGCATTGAGTTGATCAAGCTCAATATCTCATAGCATACTAAGTAGAAAAACAACAGCAGACTCAAGAAATTCACGAAACCATTCCTAGCAATACCCTACAGTCCGATTAGAATCGAACTGCTCTGATACCATAATGTAACACCTTACTTTCATTAGCTTGAAAATAAGACAATTATCATTAGGTACAGTCCTCCCAATACAAACTTAAACTTAAAGTTCAACATTAAGTCCAAATACCACAAAAGACTAAAATTCAAATACATAAGTTTCACAACAGTACAACACCAATACATAATTCCAGAAATTACATATTCAGGGTGTTACTTTAAACTACTACAGGATAAACAAGCTCTCCAGAGCTAGCAGCTGTCAGTCCTCCTTTGAAACCTGTGCATCTGTAAAAATAATTAAATAAAGGAGTGGGGTGAGATAATAATCTCAGTGAATCCTCCCTTCGACTCCTCACCATCCACTCACATAATAATCTATCAGTTAAAACTTAATGACACACCATTATGCAATGCATACCATCACTATGAATTTCTAATTCATCTTTGGTTCGTATTCATGGGTAGTGTTATATGCTTACGTCCATATAACCCCATAAATACGCTTTCGATATGGTGGTTAGACGTCTTAACCGTCCGAGGGCGTCCCACACGGCTAACCATATCGATCACCCCTTTTTATGAGGCATCTTAGTGTCTTTTAGGGAATTTAATTCACCACTATATCCTTAGATGCATGCCTTATTCAAAAGTAAGAATACAATTAGGTGCTACTCTATCTTCACATGCAACTAAACATATTCATGTCAAAGATACATTCCATATTTAAATGAAAACATATATCATGCTTAATCAAGGAAAACACATCAAGACAAGACTCTCTTCCATTAGAGCTCCATGGAACTTCCAATGGTCAAAACATCAATTTCTCAGTCTATAGGGGGTTTAGGTACAACATTAACCCCCCCTCAATCAGTCCCAATGATACATGCATAGCTATTAACACTAAAAACTATACATAAAAGAGGGATTTGGGGAAATTCCTAACATAGGGTTTAAGGGTTTTCTTCAAGGAAATCCTAATGTGCGATTTATGGGTGCCCATCACCTAAGAGAAGGAAGAACTCACCACGACTCCTAAGATTCAAGCTCAAAAGTTGATGCTCAGCTCCTTTTTCTTCCTTCTTCACGTTCTTCTTTTTCTCCTTCAAGCTTGGCTTCTAGGGATTTTCTTCAACTTTCCAAACCAAGAATAAATACTCCCCAACTTGGATTCAAGCTAAGATTGAGGATGAATCTAGCGTGAATCCATGTTTTCCCCTTTGAAATATGAACCCTAGTGTCTAATCCCCTCTCCTCCTTCTCTCTATCGCATCTTCTCTCTAACCCTCTCTCAAAATCGTGTTCTGCTCTTTTTCTGCTGAGTTTTTCTGATATACTACAGCTGTGAATCGATTCACAGCACAGGTGAATCGATTCACTCAGTGCAAAAATGACAGGAATCGCAGCTTAAGTGGAGGAATCGATTCCTGCAGCTCCCAGATTCGATTCACAGAGAACTGATTTTCGAGAATCGATTCAAGCTTCGATTCACAAAGAATCAACCTTTGTGAATCGATTCACTCTCCGATTCACTGAAAGCCTGATCGAGTCCCAGCAAACTCATAGCCCTGAATCGATTCACAGGGCCTGGGAATCGATTCACACTGGGCAGAAATCACTAAACACAACATTCACACATTAAATCTTGACAATTAATGAGAAAATCACTTAAAATTCACCATTAAGCCATACTAAGCTTATGCATGCATATCAACCAAGCTTGAGGAAATTTGGGGTGTTTCATTATTTATCAATACAAACATACATCTATAGCTGTTTAATAGGAGAGGAATACTAACAACAATATTTTTACAATTCTTCTCTTTATAAGTTTAAATTTGTAAGTGATAACAATTAAACTCACAACTGTGTACAATTGATTTTATTTGATTCGTATATCTGTTTCATTACATGTGTCACCATAGGAACAATATTCAATTGGCGATGCTCACACATACGTCCCTTAAGCTTTATTTTTTGGACTTCATATATGTGTGGAAGACACACACAGATATATATATATATATATATATATATGTCACACAGTGGGTACTATGGAATCTACGGAATGATTGTATAATCTCTGGTCCCAGAATGTGGATCGTATTATAGTCTTGTCTTGGCGATAGTTCCTTGTGAGGGGTAGGTCTGGACCTTGTCTCTTCTATGAGTGGTTTGTAAACCCCGGGGACTATTTGGATAGACGCTAGTATCCTGGGGACTTTGTAAATATTTCTTTCGCTATTATCTTGTATTGGGTTAGGAATACCCATAGTACTCCCCTATTAATATATTGCCATAAAAAAAAATATTTGTGTGAAAGACTTAGAAAAAACGTCACTCATTTCAACTTCTTTGAACTTTAGACACTTTCAGTCAAACAAAAAATGTTTAGACCCTTTGGACCGCTTCACATTAATTTCTCCTCATTGATTTGAGAATGTACTTATTTTCATGTGGTACGTACTAAGGAGGAAAACAAAAAACAGAACTTCCAAACCAATGTAGAAAGGAAGTTAATTTATATTGTACCCTACTCCGACAATTACCTATTTATTATAATGTCATCTTCCAAATTATACGGGCATTTTGATACTGAAATTATCTTTCTATTTTTTTATAAATAAAATAGCTTTTATTTTTTATTTTTTAAACATGTCATCGTTGAATAACTATCACTTGGAATGGGTTACTCAATAGGCACAATAATTTACAGAATAAACTAAACAACTTATCTTATATTCTATTATAAATTTAATTTCATATTTATATAAAGCTTACAATTTTTTAGAAATATCTTAGAAAAACTAAATAAATACTGAAGTAACAATAAGTGATATTTTGAAGTCGATCACTTTATAAAATTGATAAATAAGAAATAGATGAATACTATATAATTATATACGAGGAAAATTTGATAAATAAGAAATTGCAGCAAAATTTTTATTAAATTTGTAAGATCCAGTGGATACTTTTCGGTTAATATTCGGAATTATTTTTTTGTCCAACTTGCAAATCTTCTTTTGAATCCCAAAGCACTTCATTTATTTTGCAATTCATTTATGAACATGTTAAAAGTGTGCTATAGATGTATGTATGCATTGAGAAACGACTTCATTAGCAAAGAAAAAGACTTATACGCCGTGGGGAATATAGAACAATGGAAACACATATTAGACTTCTTGACTATTACGATTCAAAGTCTTCTAACCCATTTTATAAGTTAGAAAATTGAGTAGACACAGGACAAGTGGACTAGAAGACTTCGAATCATAATAGTCAAGAAGTCTAATATTTGTTTTCTTTGTTCCATATTCCACACGGCATAGAAGACTTTTTCTTTGTTGCTAAAGTCATTTATCGATACATACATACATTTATAGCTGTTTAATAGGAGAGGAATACTAACAATAATATTTTTAAAACTCTCCTCTTTATAAGATTAAATTTGTAAGTTATAACAATTAAACTCACAGCCGCATACAATTCATTTTTTTGGATTCGTATATGTGCCTCAATATATGTGTCACCTTAGGAACAATATTCAATTGGCGATGCTCACACATACGTCCCTTAAGCTTTATTTTTTGGAGTTCATATATGTGTGGAAGACATATCTATATATATATGTCACATAGTGGGTCCTATGGAATCTACGGAATGATTGTATATTCTCTGGTCCCTGACTGTGGATCGTATTATAGCCTTGTCTTGGCGATTGTTCCTTGTGAGGGGTAGGTCTGGACCTTGTCTCTTCTATGAGTGGTTTGTAAACCTTGGGGACTATTTGGGTAGGCGCTAGTACCCTGGGGACTTTGTAAATATTTATTTCGCTATTATCTTGTAATGGGTTTGGAATACCCCTAGTACTCCCCTGTTAATATATTGTCATTAAAAAAAATATTTGTGTGAAAGACTTAGAAAAAGACGTCAATCATTTCAACTTCTTTGAAGTTTAGACACTTTCAATCTTAAAAAAAAAGTTGAGACCCTTTGGACCACTTCACATTAATTTCTCCTCGTTGATTTGAGAATGTACTTATTTTCATGTGGTTCTTACTAAGGAGGAAAACAAAAAAACAGAACTTCCAAACCAATGTAGAGAGAAATTTAATTTATATTGCACCCTACTCCAACAATTACCTATTTAATACAATGTCATCTTCCAAATTATGCGGGTATTTTGATACTGAAAATATCTTTCTATTTTTTTTATAATAAAATATATTTCTTTTTTCTTTTTTAAACATGTCGTGTTTGAATAACTATCAAAAGGAATGGGTTACCCAATAGCCACAATAATTTACAGAATAAATTAATCAACTTGTCTTATATTCTATTATAAATTTAATTTCATATTTATATAAAGCTTACAATTTTTTAGAAATATCTTAGAAAAACTAAGCAAATAGGGAAGTAATACTAAGTGATATTTTGAAATCGATCACTTTATAAAATTGATAAATAAGAAATAGATGAATACAATATAATTATATATGAGGAAAATTTGATAAATAAGAAATAGCAGCGAAATTTTTATTAAATTTGTAAGACCCAGCGGATACTTTTCGGTTAATATACGAAATTATTTTTTTGTCCAACTTCCAAATCCTCTTTTGAATCCCAAAGCACTTCATTTATTTTGCAATTCATTTATGAACATGTTAAAAGTGTGCTATAGATGTATGTATGCATTGATAAACGAATTCATCAGCAAAGAAAAAGTTTTATACGCCGTGTGGAATATATAACACTGGAAACACATATTAGACTTCTTGACTATTATGATTCAAAGTCTTCTAACCCATTTTATAAGTTAGCAAATTGAGTAGACACATGACAAGTGGACTAGAAGACTTCGAGTCGTAATAGTCAAGATGTCTAATATGTGTCTTCTTTGTTCCATATTCCACACGACATAGAAGACTGCAAGCTCTCTGCATTCGTCAAGGAGGTCGAGTTCTTCTCGTAGGTTCTGACAGTTGTCAATGCTACTCTGGGGATGCGAAGTTCTCCAACTAAGTTCCCCAATCTCGACAGGAATAACGGCCTCAGTCCCATATGTGAGACGAAAAGGGGATTCTCCTGTCGTTGAATGTGGAGTAGTCCGATACGCCCAGAGCACTCGGGGAAGTTCTTCTGCCCAGTTGCCCTTGGCCTCATCTAATCTTCGTTTCAAACCTCGTAAAATAACCCTGTTTGCGGCCTCAGCTTGTCCGTTTGTCTGGGGGTGTTCTACAGAGGTGAAGTGCTGTTTGATGTCGAGGTCTTCCAAGGTCTTTCGGAATCCGCGATCTGCGAATTGTGTTCCGTTGTCAGTGACGACCACCTTGGGAATCCCGAACCTTGTCAGAATACATCTTTTGAAGAACTTAATCAAGTTCTTTGCAGTTATCTTTGCCAGGGGCTCTGCCTCAACCCACTTGGTAAAGTAATCCACTGCGACGGCCAGGTACTTCACCTGTCCGGGAGCCATTGGAAAAGGACCAAGTATATCAATCCCCCACCAGGCGAAGGGCCATGGCGATGTCAGGGATGTTAACTCTGTAGGAGGAGCCAAGTGTAGATCGCCATGTCTCTGGCATTTGTCACATTTCTTCACGAACGATCTCGCGTCCGCGTTCAGAGTTGGCCAATAATATCCTGCGCGGAGGATTTTCTTTGCCAAGGAATGTCCTCCAAGGTGTTGCCCACATATGCCTTCATGCACTTCAGCAAGTGCATATTGCGCTCGGGTATCGTCGAGGCATTTCAACAGGGGGGTGGAAAACCCTCTTCGGTATAAGATACCATCGATCATGGAGTACGAAGATGCTTTCTTTCGGATTTTGGCGGCCTCCTTCTCATCATCAGGGAGTTGGCCAAGTTGAATAAACTCTTGAATCAGTGTCATCCAACTGTCAGGCTCACCGGGCAAATCATCGACACTTGCCTGGGAAATTGCAAAGCAGAACTTCGGAAGTTTTCTCAGTGCTTCGTCATAAGTGGTATCAACCACTGAAGTAATGCTAGGCTTGGCCAGAATTTCTTGTATCACTGATCTGTTGTTCCCAGAGCTTCTCGTGCTGGCAAGCTTGGACAGAATGTCAGCTCTGGCGTTTTGTTCTCTCGGAACGTGTACGATCTCAACTGAGGAGAAATCGCTCATTTTCTTCTTAACCAGGGCGAGGTATTTTTGAAGAAGTGGATCTTTAGCCTGGTATTCTCCACTAATCTGGGATACAACTAGCTGAGAATCAGTTCTGAGTTTTACCTCTTCAGCATCGAAGTCTCGAGCCAGTGTGAGGCCAGCTAAGCATGCTTCGTACTCTGCCTGGTTGTTGGAGGTGGGAAAGGAGAATCCTAATGAAAACTCAACGATCAGTCCGTCGTCGTTCTCGAGCAACAACCCAGCGCCACTACCCTTGGAGTTCGAGGATCTGTCGACATGGACCGTCCCATCCGAACAAGGTTCAGAGTCTCAGAGTCATCTCGGCAATGAAATCGCCAAGCACCGGGCTTTGATAGCTTGTCTCGCAGAAAGTAACTCCGACGGCATAACTCAACCGACCACTTGATCATACGCCCTGCCAGGTCAGGCCTGTGTAGGATCTGTTTGATTGGTTGGTCAGTTCGAACCACTGTGGGATGTGCCAAGAAGTATTGTCTCAAGCGTCGAGCTGCGACTATCAGCGCGAGCGCAACTTTCTTGATTTTCTGGTATCTCAGCTCTGGGCCTTGAAGTGCTTTGCTTACAAAGTAGACCGGTTTCTGGCCCTCATCTGTTTCGCGAATGAGGACGGCACTCAGAGCTTCGTTCGACACTGCCAAGTAGAGATAAAGGACCTCCCCTGGGGACGGTCTCGTCAAGACTGGCGGTTGAGACAGTATGCGTTTTACCTGTGTTAAGGCTTCTTCGCACTCGGGGGACCATTCGAACTGAATTTCCTTCTTGAGCAAGCGGAAGAAAGGCAACGCATGTTCTGCAGACTTTGAGATAAACCTCGTCAGGGAGGCGAGCATTCCAGTGAGCTGCTGAATGTTTTTCTTTGATGATGGCTGCTGCATCTCTCAGGACAAAGACGACATTTGTCGGGTTGGCCTCGATTCCCTCTCGGTTAGGTAAAAACCTAGAAATTTCCCACTCGTACTCGAAAGTGCACTTTTCGGATTGAGCCTCATATTATGTCTTCGTGACTTCAAAGAAAGACTTCTCTAAGATCGACGACGTGGTCGACTTCTTTCGTTGTTTTTACTATCATATCATCCATATATACCTCCAGCATTCTACCGATCTGGTTGGCAAAGACTTTATTCATCATGCGCTGATATGTTGCTCCAGCGTTCTTGAGGCCAAAAGGCATTACGTTATAGCAGTAATTGCCTTTGTCCGTCATGAACGTGGTTTTTTCTTGATCAGCAGGGTGCATCGGAATTTGGTTGTAAACAGAGTATGCATCCATGAAAGACAACAATTGAAAACCGGAGGAATTATCGACGAGTTTGTCGATATTAGGGAGGGGGTAGGCGTCTTTGGGACACGCCTTGTTAAGATCGGTGTAATCAACACACATGCACCACTTTCCATTAGATTTCTTAACCAATACAAAATTAGAAAGCCAAGTAGTATATTTGACCTCCCTAATGAATTCAGCCTTAATCAGGTCTTCAACAGCTTTGGCAGCGGCTTCAGCTTTTTCAGGAACTTGCTTACGGCGTCTCTGAGCCACCCAGCGAGCCTTGGGGTCGAGAGCGAGTTGGTGGCAAGCAATGTCAGGAGAGATACCTGGCATGTCAGCAGCAGTCCAAGCGAAGAGGTCTGCATTGGACTTCAGGCACTCTGTCAGTTGCAATCTGACCTGTTCAGGGAGGTCAGCACCAAGCTTCACTGTCTTCCCAGGGTCTTCTCCTAGCTGAACTCGGATGAATTCTCCATCAGGTACTGGTCTTTTAATCTTTTGCTGGAGCTCGCGGGCTAGGGGGTCGTTCTCCTGTATTTCATCTTCGAGCTCAATCCTGGCATCGAAATCGGTGAGATTGACATCTGCAGCAGCCTTTGCAGGATCAGGTTTCTTAGTTGGCGGAGGTTGCTTCTCCTCTCTTGGCTCTTCGGCCTTCAAAGATAAGAGATAGCATCTCCTCGCAGCCTCTTGGTCGGCTTCTATGGTGACGACTTTGTCTTTGTCATCATGAAAGCGCATTTTCAGGTGAACTGTCGAGGTCACAGCTCCGAGCTCACCCAGCGTCGGGCGTCCGACGATGCAGTTGTAAACAGACTTGCATGGTAATACGATAAATTGGACCTTCACAGTTTTGGAGATTGGTTGTTCTCCAAAAGTCACCATCAATTCCACATAGCCCAGCGGCTTTGTTTTTGAACCGTTGAAACCGGTCGGATCGCATAATCGCAAGTGCAGACGCAGATCTTTTCGGCGCTTTCAAGGTTTTAAACAACTCGTGGAACATGATATCCGCCGAGCTCCCCTGGTCTATTAAGATTCTTCTGACATCAAAGTTAGCCATATAGGCTTTGACCAACAGGGGAATCAAGTAGTTTGGCCTTCCATTCACCAAGTCTTTGTCAGAAAAGGCTAGGGGTGGTCTTCCCTTGTGCCTGCTTGATGAAGGAAAAACAGTAGAGACTGTCATCGTTTCTCTCAACTTCCGTTTTGCTGAATTGATGCTCGCCCCTCCCTTATCGAAAAACCCTCCGGAAATGACCATGGCGACCGGAGGAGGACGAGATTGCTCCTCAGATGCACGAGTTGCTCCTTCGTGCTGGGTCACAGAAGCTGATTCTTTCTTTTGAGGTCGAGGTGATCTAGACCTAGACCTTCTATCTCTGGATTTTGGTTTTCCTTTCACGTATTTGGTCAACTTCCCCTTCTGGGTCAGTTGTTCTATGACGTCCTTCAGGTGAAAACATTCATCGGTCTCATGCCCTACACACTTGTGGAAGTGGCAAGATGCCGACTTATCGCTCGCTTCTCTTTCCCTTTCTGGGGAAATTTGATTCCGGCATCATGGAATTCGGTGTTCGCGCACTCATTCAGTATGCGCTTGGGTGTAGTGTTCAAAGGGGTGTATTCGTCATACCTCTTTGCTGGACCACGGCTTTCTTTCTCCCTACGCGACTTGTCCTCGCGTTGACCACCAGCTTTCTCCTGGGTTTTACCTTTAGCTTTTGATGCGATCAACTTTTCTTCGTAATTCATAAATTTCTGAGCTCGCTTCAAGAACTCGTTCAGGGTCTTCGGTTTGTCGACACCAATGTCGACGCTGAATAAACTTCCTTCGATCAGGCCTTGCTCTAGCAAGTAGAGCTTCATCTCGTCAGAGCATTTCTTTACCAGAATGGCTTCTTTGTTGAACGCTCGACGTAGTCTCTGATAGACTCATCTCTCTTCTGCTGAATTGCGGCTAATGTCGCTGTCGACATGGGTTGGACTTTAGACGCAGTGAAATGCGCGGAGAACTGGTCGACGAACTCAGTCCACGAACCAATGGAATTTTTCTTAAGAGTCTGGAACCAAGACAATGTTGCCTTCTTCAGAGTGAGGGGAAAGATTCTGCACTTCACCGGCCCTTGGGCGCCTCGATAGTCCATGACAGTATCAAAGCAGCCAACATGCTCGTCGGGGTCGGTGGTTCCGTCGTATGAGTCCAAAGTGGGTGGTTTCTGAAGATGCTTCGGAATTGGGAATTTCATGATCTTGGAAGTGAAAGGACCAGAGGCCTCGCACGTGTCACCCGTGTCATCGCTCTGAGAAGGAGTTGATGAAACAGAATGAGCACGGCGGCGATGAGAAGTGTGCCCAGGAGATTTGACTCGCCGCCTAGAGGCTGAGGCGGCGCTTCTAGGAGGAGTGTCACTACTTGCGGTCGCACCTTCACGACGAGAGGCGTGCGCCAGGGAGCGGCGACGACGCGGCAGAGAGTGTGGCATATCAGGTTCAGAAGAAAGACTTCTGGAAGAAACTCTTCCACGATGTGTTTTCTCATTTCTTCTTCCGCTTTGAAGCAAACGGATCTCAGATCTGTGGTGGGGAGGTGGACTACGATCCAAAGAACGGTTACGGCGGTGTGCATTGCGCACAGAGCGGTGTGGAGTTGTGCCACGGTGGCGGTGATGAACAGATCTGAGATTTTCAGATTCCTTCGATCTCTGAGGAGAATGAGAAACTCGATTTACTCGCTTTTGATCCGTGGCAACGCGAACGAGATTTCCTTCACGATTCTCCATTCGATCAAGGCGTTGATTCTGAGCGTGCATCGCTTCGGCGTGGCTCCGAATGAATTCACGGAACTCATGGATGAGGAAGGTGGCGGTCTCTGCTCCTGTAGCGGTTTGAGCGACGACGATCTGAGCGGCGTCGTTCTGAGGCGGAGGCGGAATGTTACTCCTCTGTCTCTCATATTCAATGGTGAAATTAACAGGTTCATTGTGAGGTGGTTCCGCCGGGGCTATCGGCGGATTCGGTGGTTCGAGATCTGCGTTCGTACAGTTGGAACTGCGAGTCACGATTTGACGCTTCGATCCAGTCATCATCGAGCGAAGAAGGAAAATTTTGACAAAGAAAGATGAAATCAGAAACGATTCCCACAGACGGCGCCAATGTTTTGAACAGAACTTCAGAAGACGACCGGAGAGAAGCAGCACGGCGGCGTTCGCGACGGACGGCGATGGCGTGCGGTGGTGGTGTACCTGCAAACACTCCGACGCTCAAGTCAGCGTGTGTAAGAGGTGAGTGAAGAGGTGGAAATGAACGATTACCTGGATAGTTTGAGGTGATCCTCCTTTTATATGAGTTGAGGACGGTTATTGAGGAATAACCGCTTCCGTGGGATCCGGGGCACCGTCAGATCGTTGCCAGCCTGTGATGAGCTGGGGTGGAATGCTGAGGGCCGTTGGATCGGCCACGTCGACATGGTCTCGAGGCAAGGCGGAGGAGGCGAACGCGAAATGGGCCTGGCGTGAATCGTCGGATTGGGCCTCACTACCCGATATATATATATATATATATATATATATATATATATATATATATATATATGTCACACAATGGGTCCTATGGAATCTACGGAAAGATTGTATATTCTGCGGTCCCAGACTATGGAAGCCTTATCGTGGCGATAGTTCCTTGTGAGGGGTAGGTCTGGACCTTGTCTCTTCTATGAGTGGTTTGTAAACCCTGGGGACTATTTGGGTAGGCGCTAGTACCCCGGGGACTTTGTAAATATTTATTTCGCTATTATCTTGTAATGGGTTTAGAATACCCCTAGTACTGCCCTATTAATATATTGTCATTAAAAAAAATATTTGTGTGAAAGACTTAGAAAAAGACGTCAATCATTTCAACTTCTTTGAAGTTTAGACACTTTCAGTCAAAAAAAAAAAAGTTGAGACCCTTTGGACCACTTCACATTAATTTCTCACTCATTGATTTGAGAATGTACTTATTTTCATGTGGTTCGTACTAAGGAGGAAAACAAAAAACAGAACTTCCAAACCAATGTAGAGAGGAAGTTAATTTATATTGCACCCTACTCCAACAATTACCTATCTAATACAATGTCATCTTCCAAATTATACGGGTATTTTGATACTGAAAATATCTTTCTATTCACTTATGAATCCTGAAGCACTTTATTTATTTTGCAATTCACTTATGAACAAGTAAAAGTGTGCTATAGATGTATGTATGCATCGATACACGACTTCATCATCAAAGAAAAAGTCTTATACGCCGTGTGGAACATAGAACAATGGAAACAGATATTACACTTCTTGACTATTACGATTCAAAGTCTTCTAACCCATTTTATAAATTAGCAAATTGAGTAGACACAGGACAAGTGGACTAGAAGACTTCGAATCGTAATAGTCAAGAAGTCTAATATGTGTTTTCTTTGATCCATATTCCACACGGCATAGAAGACTTTTTCTTTGCTGGTGAAGTCATTTATATTACATACATCTATAGCTGTTTAATAGGAGAGGAATACTAACAATATTATTTTTAAAATTCTCCTCTTTATAAGTTTAAATTTGTAAGTGATAACAATTAAACTCACAGCTGCATACAATTCATTTTATTTGATTCACATATGTGTTTCATTACATGTGCCACCATAGGAACAATATTCAATTGGCTATTCTCACACATACGTCCCTTAACCTTTATTTTTTGGAGTTCATATATGTGTGGAAAACATATATATATATATATATATATATATATATATATATATGTCACTCAGTGGGTCCTACGGAATCTACGGAATGTTTGTATATTCTCTGGTCCCAGACTGTGGATCGTCTTATAGCCTAGTGTTGGCGATAGGTCCTTGTGAGCGGTTGGTCTGGACCTTGTCTCTTCTATGAGTGGTTTGTAAACCTTGGGGACTATTTGGGTAGGCGCTAGTACCCTAGGGACTTTGTAAATATTTATTTCGCTATTATCTTGTAATGAGTTTGGAATACCCCTAGTACTCCCCTATTAATATATTGTAATTAAAAAAAATATTTGTGTGAAAGACTTAGAAAAAGACGTCAATCATTTCAACTTCTTTGAAGTTTAGACAATTTCAGTCAAAAAAAAAAAGTTCAGACCCTTTGGACCATTTCACATTAATTTCTCCTCATTGATTCGAGAGTGTACTTATTTTCATGTGGTTCGTACTAAGGAGGAAAACAAAAAACAGATCTTCCAAACAAATGTAGAGAGGAAGTTAATTTATATTGCACCCTACTCCAACAATTACCTATTTAATATAATGTCATCTTCCAAATTATACGGGTATTTTGATACTGAAAATATCTTTCTATTTTTTTTTATATATAAATTATCTTTCTTTTTTATTTTTTAAACATGTCATCTTTGAATAGCTATCACAAGGAATGGGTTACTCAATAGCCACAATAATTTATAGAATAAATTAATCTACTTGTCTTATATTCTAATATAAGTTTAATTTCATATTTATATAAAGCTTACAATTTTTTAGAAATATCTTAGAAAAACTAAATCAATACTGAAGTAATAATAAGTGATATTTTGAAATCGATCACTTAATAAAATAGATAAATAAGAAATAGATGAATACAACATAACTATATATGAGGAAAAATTGATAAATAAGAAATAGCAGCGAATTTTTTATTAAATTTGTAAGACCCAGTGGATACTTTTCGGCTAATATACGAAATTATTTTTTTGTCCAACTTGCAAATCCTCTTTTGAATCCTGAAGCACTTTATTTATTTTGCAATTCACTTATGAACAAGTAAAAGTGTGCTATAGATGTATGTATGCATCGATACACGACTTCATCAGCAAAGAAAAAGTCTTATACGCCGTGTGGAACATAGAACAATGGAAACAGATATTAGACTTCTTGACTATTACGATTCAAAGTCTTCTAACCGATTTTATAAGTTAGCAAATTGAGTAGACACAGGACAAGTGGACTAGAAGACTTCGAATCGTAATAGTCAAGAAGTCTAATATGTGTTTTCTTTGTTCCATATTCCACACGGCATAGAAGACTTTTTCTTTGCTGGTGAAGTCATTTATCAATACATACATACATCTATAGCTGTTTAATAGGGGAGGAATACCAACAATAATATATTTAAAATTCTCCTCTTTATAAGATTAAATTTGTAAGTGATAACAATTAAACTCACAGCTGCATACAATTCAGTTTATTTGATTCGCATATGTGTTTCATTACATGTGTCACCATAGGAACAATATTCAATTGGCGATGCTCACACATACGTACCTTAAGCTTTATTTTTTGGAGTTCATATATGTGTGGAAAACATATATATATATATATATATATATATATATATATATATATATGTGTGTGTGTGTGTGTGTGTGTGTGTGTGTGTGTGTGTGTGTGTGTGTCACTCAGTGGGTCCTACGGAATCTACGAAATGATTGTGTATTCTTTGGTCCCAGACTGTGGATCGTCTTATAGCCTTGTGTTGGCGATAGTTCCTTGTGAGGGGTTGGTCTGGACCTTGTCTCTTCTATGAGTGGTTTGTAAACCCTGGGGACTATTTGGGTAGGCTCTAGTACCCTGGGGACTTTGTAAATATTTATTTCGCTATTATCTTGTAATGGGTTTGGAATACCCCTAGTACTCCCCTATTAATATATTGTCATTAAAAAAAATATTTGTGTGAAAGACTTAGAAAAAGACGTCAATCATTTCAACTTCTTTAAAGTTTAGACACTTTCAGTCAAAAAAAAAAGTTCAGACCCTTTGGACCACTTCACATTAATTTCTCCTCATTGATTTGAGAGTGTACTTATTTTCATGTGGTTCGTATAAGGAGGAAAACAAAAAAACAGAACTTCCAAACCAACAGAGAGAGGAAGTTAATTTATATTGTACCCTACTCCAACAATTATGTAACACCCTAATTCAATTTTTAAATCGGATCATTGCATTTAAAACATTACGAAATATCGTAAACTGAATAAATTAAAACTTGACAGTTACAAGTCATAATTCATACAAGGTACTTGTCTAACGGTTTAAGTACATAACCTAAGTCTCAAAATATAACCCCAAAGTCATGAGGATTACAAAATATAGGGTTCAATGACCCATATACAACTCTTAGCCAAAATACAAAAGGCTAGCAATTAAGTAACTCAGGCTATGTCAATCCGCTTTCACCTGCTTATCTGAAACAATAAAGTAGAAAGGGGTGAGATTTAGGAAATCTCAGTGAGTCCTTTACGGACCCCTCACCAACACTTACCTCAATCCTATTTAATATAGACAGGTTCAATAGCATTTACATGACAATACACAAGTCACAAGCTCAATTCATAATAATGCAATTGACATCTTTAAAAAGAGAAGCAATTACAAACAAATGTCCAGAGGATCACAATGAATGCCCCCCACTTGGCCCAGCTCAAGTGCAAAATGAGTAAAATCCTATATAAAAGGATAAAGCCAAGGGGGCCCCAACGCCACAAGTGGTAGCTAATCACATACGAAGGGGATGCAAGTTAATTCGCAGACATTCCAAACACAATCAAATTCAATCAAATGCATCACTCATATCAATGTCAAAGCATCAATTTATACATGCATATAACCCTAAGATTAAGCCCTATTGCTCAAGGTTACTAGTCCAATTAACCATCAACATATTAGGATTAAAAAGGGTCTTAAAGGTCATGCCCTCTCAGCATCTAAGCCATTGAAACAGACAAAAATTAAATAAAGAGACAGGGAGTGCGCTCAAGAGCACCCGGCGCAGCTTCAAGAGCAACTCTAAATGGCTTACATTTTAAATAAATAGGAGTGCGCCAAGAGCACTGGGCGCAGCTCAAGAGCACTCGCAGCTGCTTCGCTTTTAAAAAGGACAAGCAAGGCGCTCAAGAGCACTGAAGAGCAACTCAAGAGCACTCGCAATCGCTCGCTTTTCCAAACGACAGGGAGTGCGCTCAAGAGCATCCAAAGAGCAACTCAAGAGCACTCCTGCAGAATTTAGCAGAAAAATGGGTTTTTAGAGTCCCTAACTTCCCAAAACTTGATTCAAGCCATTCAAGATCAAATCCAACCAAATAGAAATCAATATCAGTGATTAGGCAAGTTCAAATGATGAATCAAACACTTTGCACACACTTATAACTACATGCAAAGCCAAACCATATCTCAAATTCCAAAATTCTACTCAAACCTCACTTAGAAATGCTCAAGACTTCTAAACTCATTCCTTTAATATTAGATAACCAGAATTCACCCAACACCTCAACTATATGAACATGCAAGCAAGGCAAGATAACCCTATGGTGGGACTTATTGGTTGCCCACACCTAATGTGAGAAGAACTCACCAATCAAAATAAATGGGGATAGATGCTTCGAAATTTCTGGTTTTTCCCTCAAAAAATTCGAGCTTCCCTTCTTCTCCACCAAATGTCACTCTAATCTTCCTCAAGATCAACAAAGAGCAGCACCAAACTTCCTCCTAGGCAATATATGAGTGAACTCCTTCAAGTTTCCAACTTCTTCTTCACCAAAACTACAAACCCTAGCTCATGGCTTCTCTCCCTTGCTCTCTTGATCAGAATTTTGGTGAGAGAGGAGAAGAATGAGGGCTTGGTCGAGCCCTAAAGGGAAAAGGGGCTGATTGGGAGTGGTTTTTACCATTCTACCCTCACTTGTGTTCTAATTTAACAACTATACTTGCTAGATACACCCCCTATTCTCATGAGTTGCACCCCAAAGTTTATTAATCCTAATCACATCACATTCAAATCATAATTGTAGGGACTTAGATACTCAAATCAAGTAATTTATGCAATTTAAGCAAGTTAAACGAGTTATGTAATTTAAGCTAATTAGGCTAATTTGGGGGGGATGTTACAAATTACCTATTTAATATAATGTCATCTTCCAAATTATACGGGTATTTTGATACTGAAAATATCTTTAAATTTTTTTTTATATATAAATTATCTTTCTTTTTTATTTTTTAAACATGTCATCTTTGAATAACTATCACAAGGAATGGGTTACTGAATAGCCACAATAATTTACATAATTAATTAATCAACTTGTCTTATATTCTATTATAAATTTAATTTCATATTTATATAAAGCTTACAATTTTTTAGAAATATCTTAGAAAAACTAAGTAAATACTGGAGTAATAATAAGTGATATTTTGAAATCGATCACTTTATAAAATAGATAAATGAGAAATAGATGAATACAATATAATTATATATGAGGAAAAAATGATAAATAAGAAATAGTAGCAAAATTTTTATTAAATTTGTAAGATCCAGTGGATACTTTTCGGTTAATATACGAAATTATTTTTTTGTCCAACTTGCAAATCCTCTTTTGAATCCCAAAGCACTTTATTTATTTTGCAATTCATTTATGAAGATGTTAAAAGTGTGCTATAGATGTATGTATGCATTGATAAACGACTTCATCAGCAAAGAAAAAGTCTTACACGTCATGGGGAATATATTACAATGGAAACAGTTATTAGACTTCTTGACTATTACGATTCAAAGTCTTCTAACCCATTGTATAAGTTAGCAAATTGAGTAGACACAGGACAAGTGGACTAGAAGACTTCGAATCGTAATAGTCAAAAAGTCTAATATGTGTTTTCTTTGTTCCATATTCCACATGGCATTGAAGACTTTTTCTTTGCTGGTGAAGTCATTTATCCATACATACATACATCTATAGCTGTTTAATAGGCGAGGAATACCAACAATAATATTTTTAAAATTCTCCTCTTTATAAGTTTAAATTTGTAAGTGATAACAATTAAACTCACAGCTGCGTACAATTCATTTTATTTGATTCGTATATGTGTTTCATTACATGTGTCACCATAGGAACAATATTCAATTGGCGATGCTCACACATACGTCCATTAAACTTTGTTTTTTGGAGTTCACATATGTGTGGAACACACACACACACACACACACACACACACACACACATATATATATATATATATATGTCACAAAGTGGGTCCTATGGAATCTACAGATTGATTGCATATTCTCTGGTCCTGCATCGTGGATCGCCTTATAGCCATGGCTTGGCGATAGTTCCATGTGAGGGGTAGGTCTGGACCTTGTCTCTTCTATGAGTGGTTTGTAAACCCTGGGGACTATTTGGGTAGGTGCTAGTACCCTGGTGACTTTGTAAATATTTATTTCACTATTATCTTGTAATGGGTTTGGTATACCACAAGTACTCCCCTATTAATATATTGTCATTAAAAAAAATATTTCTGTGAAAGACTTAGAAAAGAGCGTCAATCATTTCAACTTCTTTGAAGTTTAGACACTTTCAGTCAAAAAAAAAAATAGTTCAGACCCTTTGGGCCAGTTCACATTAATTTCTCCTCATTGATTTGAAAGTCTACTTATTTTCATGTGGTTCGTACTAAGGAGGAAAACAAAAAACAGATCTTCCAAACCAATGTAGAGAGGAAGTTAATTTATATTGCACCCTACTCCAACAATTACTTATTTAATATAATGTCAACTTCCAAATTATATGGGTATTATGATACTGAAAATATCTTTCTATTTTTTTTATATATAAATTATCTTTCTTTTTTATTTTTTAAACATGTCATCTTTGAATAACTATCACAAGGAATGGGTTACTCAATAGCCACAATAATTTATAGAATAAATTAATCTACTTGTCTTATATTCTATTATAAATTTAATTTCATATTTATATAAAGCTTACAATTTTTTAGAAATATCTTAGAAAAACGAAATCAATACTGAAGTAATAATAAGTGATATTTTGAAATCGATCACTTTTTAAAATAGATAAATAAGAAATAGATGAATACAATATAATTATATATGAGGAAAAATTGTTAAATAAGAAATAGCAGCAAAATTTTTATTAAATTTGCAAGACCCAGTGGATACTTTTAAGCTAATACACGAAATTATTTTTTTGTCCAACTTGCAAATCCTCTTTTGAACCCTGAAGCACTTTATTTATTTTGCAATTCACTTATGAAGATGTAAAAGTGTGCTATAGATGTATGTATGCATTGATAAACGACTTCATCAGCAAAGAAAAAGTCTTATACGCCGTGTGGAACATAGAACAATGGAAACAGATATTAGACTTCTTGACTATTACGATTCAAAGTCTTCTAACCCATTTTATAAGATAGCAAATTGAGTAGACACAGGACAAGTGGACTAGAAGACTTCGAATCGTAACAGTCAAGAAGCCTAATATGTGTTTTCTTTGCTCCATATTCCACACAGCATAGAAGACTTTTTCTTTGCTGGTGAAATCATTTATCAATACATACATACATCTATTGCAGTTTAATAGGAGAGGAATACTAACAATAATATTTAATCAACTATCACAAGGAATGGGTTACTCAATAGCCACAATAATTTACACAATTAAACTCACAGCTGCGTACAATTCATTTTATTTGATTCGTATATGTGTTTCATTACATGTGTCACCGTAGGAACAATATTCAATTGGCGATGCTCACCCATACGTCCCTTAAGCTTTATTTTTTGGAGTTCATATATGTGTGGAAAACATATATACATACATATATATATATATGTCACTCAGTGGGTCCTACGGAATCTACAGAATGATTGTATATTCTCTGGTCCCAGACTGTGGATCGTCTTATAGCCATGGCTTGGCGATAGTTCCTTGTGAGTGGTAGGTCTGGACCTTGTCTCTTCTATGAGTGGTTTGTAAACCCTGGGGACTATTTGGGTAAGCGCTAGTACCCTGCGGACTTTGTAAATATTTATTTCGCTATTATCTTGTAATGGGTTTGGAATACCACTAGTACTCTCCTATTAATATATTGTCATTAAAAAAAATATTTGTGTGAAAGGCTTAGAAAAAGACGTCAATCATTTCAACTTCTTTGAAGTTTAGACACTTTCAGTCAAAAAAAAAAAAAAGTTTCGACCCTTTGGACCACTTCACATTAATTTCTCCTCATTGATTTGAGAGTGTACTTATTTTCATGTGATTCGTACTAAGGAGGAAAACAAAAAACAGAACTTCCAAACCAGTGTAGAGATGAAGTTAATTTATATTGCACCCTACTCCAACAATTACCCATTTCATACAATGTCATCTTTCGAATTATACGGGTATTTTGATACAGAAAATATCTTTCTATTCTTTTTATAAATTAAATATCTTTCTTTTTTATTTTTTAAACATGTCATCTTTGAATAACTATCACAAGGAATGGGTTACTGAATAGCCACAATAATTTACAGAATTAATTAATCAACTTGTCTTATATTCTATTATAAATTTAATTTCATATTTATATAAAGCTTACAATTTTTTAGAAATATCTTAGAAAAACTAAGTAAATACTGGAGTAATAATAAGTGATATTTTGAAATCGATCACTTTATAAAATAGATAAATGAGAAATAGATGAATACAATATAATTATATATGAGGAAAAAATGATAAATAAGAAATAGTAGCAAAATTTTTATTAAATTTGTAAGACCCAGTGGATACTTTTCGGTTAATATACGAAATTATTTTTTTGTCCAACTTGCAAATCCTCTTTTGAATCCCAAAGCACTTTATTTATTTTGCAATTCATTTATGAAGATGTTAAAAGTGTGCTATAGATGTATGTATGCATTGATAAACGACTTCATCAGCAAAGAAAAAGTCTTACACGTCGTGGGGAATATATTACAATGGAAACAGTTATTAGACTTCTTGACTATTACGATTCAAAGTCTTCTAACCCATTGTATAAGTTAGCAAATTGAGTAGACACAGGACAAGTGGACTAGAAGACTTCGAAACGTAATAGTCAAAAAGTCTAATATGTGTTTTCTTTGTTCCATATTCCACATGGCATTGAAGACTTTTTCTTTGCTGGTGAAGTCATTTATCCATACATACATACATCTATAGCTGTTTAATAGGGGAGGAATACCAACAATAATATTTTTAAAATTCTCCTCTTTATAAGTTTAAATTTGTAAGTGATAACAATTAAACTCACAGCTGCGTACAATTCATTTTATTTGATTCGTATATGTGTTTCATTACATGTGTCACCATAGGAACAATATTCAATTGGCGATGCTCACACATACGTCCATTAAACTTTGTTTTTTGGAGTTCACATATGTGTGGAAGACACACACACACACACACACACACATATATATATATATGTCACAAAGTGGGTCCTATGGAATCTACAGATTGATTGCATATTCTCTGGTCCCAGACTGTGGATCGTCTTATAGCCATGGCTTGGCGATAGTTCCATGTGAGGGGTAGGTCTGGACCTTGTCTCTTCTATGAGTGGTTTGTAAACCCTGGGGACTATTTGGGTAGGTGCTAGTACCCTGGTGACTTTGTAAATATTTATTTCACTATTATCTTGTAATGGGTTTGGTATACCACAAGTACTCCCCTATTAATATATTGTCATTAAAAAAAATATTTCTGTGAAAGACTTAGAAAAAGACGTCAATCATTTCAACTTCTTTGAAGTTTAGACACTTTCAGTCAAAAAAAAAAATAGTTCAGACCCTTTGGGCCAGTTCACATTAATTTCTCCTCATTGATTTGAAAGTGTACTTATTTTCATGTGGTTCGTACTAAGGAGGAAAACAAAAAACAGATCTTCCAAACCAATGTAGAGAGGAAGTTAATTTATATTGCACCCTACTCCAACAATTACTTATTTAATATAATGTCAACTTCCAAATTATATGGGTATTATGATACTGAAAATATCTTTCTATTTTTTTTATATATAAATTATCTTTCTTTTTTATTTTTTAAACATGTCATCTTTGAATAACTATCACAAGGAATGGGTTACTCAATAGCCACAATAATTTATAGAATAAATTAATCTACTTGTCTTATATTCTATTATAAATTTAGTTTCTTATTTATATAAAGCTTACAATTTTTAGAAATATCTTAGAAAAAGCAGAAATCAATATCAAGTAATAATAAGTGATATTTTGAAATCGATCACTTTATAAAATAGATAAATAAGAAATAGATGAATACAATATAATTATATATGAGGAAAAATTGTTAAATAAGAAATAGCAGCAAAATTTTTATTAAATTTGCAAGACCTAGTGGATACTTTTAAGCTAATACACGAAATTATTTTTTTGTCCAACTTGCAAATCCTCTTTTGAACCACAAGCACTTTATTTATTTTGCAATTCACTTATGAAGATGTAAAAGTGTGCTATAGATGTATGTATGCATTGATAAGCGACTTCATCGACAAAGAAAAAGTCTTACTCTGTAGTGTGGAACATAGAACAATGGAAACAGATATTAGACTTCTTGACTATTACGATTCAAAGTCTTCTAACCCATTTTATAAGATAGCAAATTGAGTAGACACAGGACAAGTGGACTAGAAGACTTCGAATCGTAACAGTCAAGAAGCCTAATATGTGTTTTCTTTGCTCCATATTCCACACAGCATAGAAGACTTTTTCTTTGCTGGTGAAATCATTTATCAATACATACATACATCTATTGCAGTTTAATAGGAGAGGAATACTAACAATAATATTTAATCAACTATCACAAGGAATGGGTTACTCAATAGCCACAATAATTTACACAATTAAACTCACAGCTGCGTACAATTCATTTTATTTGATTCGTATATGTGTTTCATTACATGTGTCACCGTAGGAACAATATTCAATTGGCGATGCTCACCCATACGTCCCTTAAGCTTTATTTTTTGGAGTTCATATATGTGTGGAAAACATATATACATACATATATATATATATATATATATGTCACTCAGTGGGTCCTACGGAATCTACAGAATGATTGTATATTCTCTGGTCCCAGACTGTGGATCGTCTTATAGCCATGGCTTGGCGATAGTTCCTTGTGAGTGGTAGGTCTGGACCTTGTCTCTTCTATGAGTGGTTTGTAAACCCTGGGGACTATTTGGGTAAGCGCTAGTACCCTGCGGACTTTGTAAATATTTATTTCGCTATTATCTTGTAATGGGTTTGGAATACCACTAGTACTCTCCTATTAATATATTGTCATTAAAAAAAATATTTGTGTGAAAGGCTTAGAAAAAGACGTCAATCATTTCAACTTCTTTGAAGTTTAGACACTTTCAGTCAAAAAAAAAAAAAGTTTCGACCCTTTGGACCACTTCACATTAATTTCTCCTCATTGATTTGAGAGTGTACTTATTTTCATGTGATTCGTACTAAGGAGGAAAACAAAAAACAGAACTTCCAAACCAGTGTAGAGATGAAGTTAATTTATATTGCACCCTACTCCAACAATTACCCATTTCATACAATGTCATCTTTCGAATTATACGGGTATTTTGATACTGAAAATATCTTTCTATTCTTTTTATAAATTAAATATCTTTCTTTTTTATTTTTTAAACATGTCATCTTTGAATAACTATCACAAGGAATGGGTTACTCAATAGCCACAATAATTTATAGAATAAATTAATCAACTTGCCTTATATTCTATTATAAATTTAATTTCATATTTATATAAAGCTTACTATTTTTTAGAAATATCTTAGAAAAACTAAGTAAATACTGAAGTAATAATAAGTGATATTTTCAAATCGATCACTTTATAAAATAGATAAATAAGAAATAGATGAATACAATATAATTATATATGAGGAAAAATTGATAAATAAGAAATAGCAGCGTAATTTTTATTAAATTTGTAAGACCCAGTGGATACTTTTCGGTTAATATACGAAATTATTTTTTTGTCCAACTTGCAAATCCTCTTTTGAATCCCAAAGCACTTTATTTATTTTGCAATTCATTTATGAAGATGTTAAAAGTGTGCTATAGATGTATATATGCATTGATAAATGACTTCATCAGCAAAGAAAAAGTCTTATACGCCGTGTGGAACATAGAACAATGGAAACAGATATTAGACTTCTTGACTATTACGATTCAAAGTCTTCTAACCCATTTTATAAGTTAGCAAATTGAGCAGACACAGGACAAGTAGACTAGAAGACTTCGAATCGTAACAGTCAAGAAGTCTAATATGTGTCTTCTTGACTATTGCTGGTAAAGTCATTTATCAACACATACATACAACTATAGCTGTTTAATAGGAGAGGAATACTAAAAATAATTTTTTAAAATTCTCCTCTTTATAAGTTTAAATTTGTAGGTGATAACAATTAAACTCACAGCTGCGTACAATTCATTTTATTTGATTCGCATATGAGTTTCATTACATGTGTCACCATAGGAACATTATTCTATTGGCGATGCTTACACATACGTCCCTTAAGCTTTATTTTTTGGAGTTCATATATATGTGGAAGAC
Source organism: Calophaca sinica (assembly GCA_037113605.1). Taxonomy (NCBI): domain Eukaryota; kingdom Viridiplantae; phylum Streptophyta; class Magnoliopsida; order Fabales; family Fabaceae; genus Calophaca; species Calophaca sinica. The sequence goes on from CM073735.1 coordinate 61,048,117, forward strand.
ATATATATATAAATGTCACACAGTGGGTCCTATGGAATCTATGGAATGATTGTATATTCTCTGGTCCCAGACTTTGGATCGTCTTATAGCCTTGTCTTGGCGATAGTTTCTTGTGAGGGGTAGGCCTGGACCTTGTCTCTTCTATGAGTGGTTTGTGAACCCTGGGGACTATTTGGGTAGGCGCTAGTACCCTGGGGACTTTGTAAATATTTATTTAGCAATTATCTTGTAATGGGTTTGGAATACCCCTACTACTCCCCTATTAATATATTGTCATTAAAAAAAATATTTGTGTGAAAGACTTAGAAAAAGACGTCAATCAGATCAAAGAACAACAAAATTTAGATTTTAAAGAAAAAAGTCAGAATAAAAGAAGGTATATAAAATAACTCCTTTGACCATAATGCATGTGTAAAAAATCGGCATCTAGAGCATGATGAGCAGAAAGTGTCCTAAAAATTACTTGATCCATCGAACATGATTCAAATGCTACCAAATTTAATATGAAACATCCCAACATACATATAAACATGTCTATATTTTAGTATTTCAAGAAAACATCATAGAAAAGTACAGTTTTAAATTAAACTTTCTAACACACATATTAATATGTCCATATTTCTAAATTTCACAAAATGCATGCAGTACAACAGCTTCAATATTTTTCACCCCATTTAAACCATCAAATGAACTGCAAACACAAATTTCTTAGGTCATTCAAAGTCTTATAAAGCCAATAGAAACCATAGTTCATGTCCAATATCTTTTCTAGGTCAAACATGAATCATGAAATATAGAAAAAAACATTCTTAAGTCAGATAGCTGAACCATGTGCATTGTTTACATAATGAGGAATCAAGTGACAGAATGAAAGTTGCATAGTAAGAAGTGAACGTGGCAAAAACACAAGAAAGGGGGGGTTTGAATTGGGTTTTAAAAACTTTTTCGCAAATACAAATGTTTATGAAAAATAACTATTGAATAAACTGTGCAAGGAATAAAGAGTAGAGAGAAATTTCTCCTCATTGATTTGAGAGTGTACTTATTTTCATGTGATTCGTACTTAGGAGGAAAACAAAAAACAGAACTTCCAAACCAATGTAGAGAGGAAGTTAATTTATATTGCACGCTACTCCAACAATTACCTATTTAATATAATGTCATCAACCAAATTATACGGGTATTTTGATACAGAAAAAATCTTTCTATTTTTTTTTATATATAAATTATCTTTCTTTTTTATTTTTTAAATATGTCATCTTTGAATAACTATCGCAAGGAATGAGTTACGCAATAGCCACAATAATTTACAGAATAAATTAATCGACTTGTCTTATGTTCTATTATATATTTAATTTCATACTTATATAAAGCTTACACTTTTTTAGAAATATCTTAGAAAAACTAAGTAAATACTGAAGTAATAATAAGTGATATTTTGAAATCGATCACTTTATAAAATAGATAAATTAGAAATAGATGAATACAATATAAATATATATGAGGAAAAATTGATAAATAAGAAATAGCAGCAAAATTTTTATTAAATTTGTAAGACCCGGTGGATACTTTTCGGTTAATATACGAAATTATTTTTTTGTCCAACTTGCAAATCCTCTTTTGAATCCCAAAGCACTTTATTTATTTTGCAATTCATTTATGAAGATGTTAAAAGTGTGCTATAGATGTATGTATGCGTTGATAAACGACTTCATCAGCAAAGAAAAAGTCTTACACGCCGTGTAGAATATAGAACAATGGAAACAGATATTAGACTTCTTGACTATTACGACTCAAAGTCTTCTAACCTATTTTATAAGTTAGCAAATTGAGTAGACACAGGACAAGTGGTGTAGAAGACTTCAAATCGTAATAGTCAAGAAGTCTAATATGTGTTTTCTTTGTTCCATATTCCACACGACGTTGAAGACTTTTTCTTTGATGGTGAAGTCATTTATCAATACATACATACATCTATAGCTGTTTAATTGGGAAGGAATACTAACATTAATATTTTTAAAATTCTCCTCTTTATAAGTTTAAATTTGTAAGTGATAACAATTAAACTCACAGTTGCGTACAATTCATTTTATTTGATTCGTATATGTGTTTCATTACATGTGTCACCACAGGAACAATATTCAATTGGCGATGCTCAAACAAACGTCCCTTAAGCTTTATTTTTTGGAGTTCATATATGTGTGGAAAACATATATATATATATATATATATATATATATATACACACACACACACACACATATATATGTCACTCAGTGGGTCCTACGGAATCTACGAAATGATTGTATATTCTCTGGTCCCAGACTGTGGATCGTCTTATAGCCTTGTGTTGGCGATAGTTCCTTGTGAGGGGTAGGTCTGGACCTTTTCTCTTCTTTGAGTGGTTTGTAAACCCTGGGGACTATTTGGGTAGGCGCTAGTACCCTGGGGACTTTGTAAATATTTATTTCGCTATTATCTTGTAATGGGTTTGGAATACCCCTTGTAGTCCCCTATTAATATATTGTCATTAAAAAAAATATTTGTGTGAAAGACTTAGAAAAAGACGTCAATCATTTCAACTTCTTTGAAGTTTAGACACTTTCAGTCAAAAAAAAAAAATTTGGACCCTTTGGACCACTTCACATTAATTTCTCCTCATTGATTTGAGAGTGTACTTATTTTCATGTGGTTCGTACTAAGGAGGAAAACAAAAAAATAGAACTTCCATCCCAATGTAGAGAGGAAGTTAATTTATATTGCACCCTACTCCAACAATTACCTTTTTAATATAATGTCATCTTCCAAATTATACGGGTATTTTGATACTGAAAATATCTTTCTATTTTTTTTATATATAAATTATCTTTCTTTTTTATTTTTTAAACATGTCATCTTTGGATAACTATCACAAGGAATGGGTTACTCAATAGCCACAATAATTTACAGAATAAATTAATCAACTTGTCTTATATTCTATTATAAATTTAATTTCATATTTATATAAAGCTTACAATTTTTTAGAAATATCTTAGAAAAACTAAGTCAATACTGAAGTAATAATAAGTGATATTTTGAAATCAATGTAAAAGTTGACCACTTCACATTAATTTCTCCTCATTGATTTGAGAGTGTACTTATTTTCATGTGATTCGTACTAAGGAGGAAAACAAAAAAACAGAACTTCCAAACCAATGTAGAGAGGAAGTTAATTTATATTGCACCCTACTCCAACAATTACCTATTTAATATAATGTCATCTTCCAAATTATACGGGTATTTTGATGCTGAAAATATGTTTCTATTTTTTTATATATAAATTATCCCTAATTGTTGTGACCGTTCAGTTCAAGAACAATTAGAATCGGTAAGTAAGGATCCTTAGCGGGGTGGTTTTAATCAATTTAGGATGGGCATTTATAATCGATTAGGTATCCAACGCTTGTTAATAAATCAGGTTTATTGGGCTTAACATTACGAATGGATCTTAAATCGATTGGTAACCTCAAAGCCTCCTAAAGAACCTATAGTACTTCTAATTCAAAATACCTTAGTGATTTCTAAAACCGAAAGGGGTAGTGCTGAGCCACATTTCTTAATGCCTCAGTTGTAATTAGGGAGCCTTGAAGGTAATCGAACCCTAAGTTTCCTAAGCATATTGGCCTTAGTGAATTAACTAGCTTGAGGAAGGGTGTAGACCATAGCCATTGGACTACCAGAGTCTTAATATAGCTAAATCAGCAGGAATTCAAAGACATTAATGCCTACACTAAGCTCAATAGCCGGTGTATGAAGTGATGATGTTTGACCAATTACAAACTTTGTCTTGACTTAATAAGCATCTTATTGGGAATAAGACTTAGTTTGTAACCGGTTAGCTAAATCGCAAAGTCTCCGGATCGTTGGCATATGGTAGCTATTAATTCTTTTCGAAATTCCGATGATTTAGAACGATCAAGAAGGTGGGTAGTAAGGATAAGATTAGAGGGTAAGGCGAATTTTGGGGACAAAATTCGTAAAAGGTGGGGAGTATTGTAACATCCCAAAATCCCTAAGCCTAATTATTAGAGAGTTTAAGGGGATAAGAGGTTTAATCCCTAAGGATTAGATACACTTCCTAGCCTTAATTTTATAATCTAATACAAATTTGGAACCAAAGGGTAAAATAGTAATTTTACCTAATAAATTAGGAAATGTGGGACCAATTAATTAGGAGTAGTTTTAATTAACTAAAATTATTCAAGAATAATATTAGGGACTAAGGGTTTAATTAAGAGGCCACATAAGGGTGTAATAGCAAGGTTTTTAATTAAAATTAGATCGAAGGCACACCATACTCCATGTTTCATTTAATTCCACCCTGGAACTCCCTCCAAACCCTATTTCCCCTTCCTTCTATCGTGACTCCAGCAGCCACCAACAAAGAGAGAAGCAAAAATCTGAACTAGAAAAAAAAGGGGGGGAAAAGAAGAAGAAAGCTAGAGTTTTGGGGCTAGAAGAGGGTGAAGCTTTGAAGACTCTATTCAATCCTTGTCAAAGGAGGAGTTTTGGCTGAACATTCTCCATTGTTGAAGCTTCAAGAGCTGGTTCAAGGAAGCAAGAAGGAGGAGCTCGAAATTATAAGAGGGAGAAGGAATAAGAACTCAAGCTATTCAACTCCATTTCTTCTTCTTGAGGTGAGTTCTTCTCCTTTAGGTGGTAGGCAACCAATGAGACCCCCATTAGGGTTTTTATTTCCTTTTGCATGTGGTTTAGTTAGTCTAAGGTTCAGATTGTGGAGTGGGAATTTGATGTTGGACTTAGTAGAAGTTTGGGTTACAACCTAGTGAACATGCATGTTAAGACTTCCTCTGGTATTTCGAGTATAGCTCTCTCTATAGAACTTGGATTGAAATTCTTCTTGTTGCTATGTAAACTAGACAGTAAGGGCTTCATTTTAGGCCCAAGAATGACTTGAAAATATTAAGAATTGAATTAGATATAGAATTTACAAGTTAAGGAATGAATGCTGTCCTGTTTTCTGACATCAGTGGCTTGTTTGTTAAAACTCCACTAATTGGGAGGGTATCCTCTAAAATAAAAATTATATTCATAAACTAAACATCCTAAGCTTTCCAACGAGTGGTCGTTTGCCCAATTCCGACTCCGTTTGATATGTTAATAAAATCCACGAAGTTGACGCTTGTCTGCAGAAATTCTGCAGAGGCCTGACACGACCGTTTTGTACAGCACGGCCAGGCCGTGTTTCATGCTGTTTCTTCACAAATTTCTACCTTGTTTTGGTAGGTTTGGGTTATGGTTTTGGTCCTTAACCTATATGGTTTCAATCCTAGTTAGATTGTAATGCAAATGAGCTTAAATTATTTATGAATGAATGTTTTTACTTGCATGTGGACTTAATTGATGGAGAAGATGAATCTGAGCTCAGAACGATGGATGAAGAGGCAAGGGGATTTTTGGAGCTCAAATCCCTAATTTGGGATTATTAAGGTAACATAGACTTCCCCCAAAATCTCCCTTAGGGTGTGCTAGGCTTTACTATTAAATTTATTAGTTCCATAATTAGTTTATTAGTCATACTGAATGGTCTTGTATGGGGTTTGAATGAAATAGGGTTGGATGGTTGCCCCCAACCCCCCTAAACCAATGTGTGATGTTTGTACTATTGCGAGTTCCATTGAGCTCTAATCGGAATATTTAATATAGTTATCTTGTATGTTAAATATGTATGATTTCGGTCTTGTTGAGGCTCGGCATTCGAGCTAGCCCATTTGTATGATTTTGGGGCAATAAGTTATTTGAGATTGAATTCGCATGCACTAAGATATATGTATTCGCATAGTGTAGATGATACTTTGATAAGGGTATTAATCCTCTATACACATTTTAAGTTACCTAATGATCTTGGTTTCTTAATATGTTTTGGATTCCTAGTAATACATGTGTATGTGGCTTTGAAATCCTTGTTGAAATCATCTTGGATTGGATTGAAAATTGTTTATGTGTGAGGATGTTTATGCTTTAGCTGCAAACCCATCATATAAGTACTTCGGTCACTTTCGATGGCGGGGACCCCTTGGTAGGACTTCTATAGGTCCTTGCTCATTTGATCTTTGGGCTTTGCCAAGTGGGTACATTCTATGATTCTTATGATATGTATTGCATTATTAATTAGTGCTCCTTGATTGAATTGTGTGTGAAGTCCTGTGAGTAACATATCCTTGATTAATCCGAGCCAGTCACCCCATATAGGCGGAGGCTGGGGGAGTATACCTCGGTTGTTACAATATAAGGCGCTTGTATTCCTCTGATAGGAATTGTTTGGAATGTTTGCAATTTGATCTGCAATCCCATCGTAAGTGATTAGCTACCACCTTTGCCGTTGGGGGTCCCGTTGACTTTATCCTTCTATATATAGGATTTTACTCATTCTGCGTTTGAGCTAGGCCTTTGGCTTTATCCTGGTATACGAGATTTTACTCATTTTGCAATTGGGCTGGGTCAAGTGGGGACATTCATTGTGGTTCTTTGGACATTTGTTTGCAATTGCTTCTCTCATTAAAGATGTCAACTGCATTACTATGAATTGTGATTTGCTTGTAAATATTATTGAAACGTGTGTGCAATGATTATGAATTGAGCTTGGTGAAAAGTGATCGTGTTATGTTTAGGTTATGTGTTGATGTGTGTTTGGGAGTTGGAAACTTAGTTGCACTATCATGTTTGAGGTTTGATTAAGGATAGTGAACAAATAAATATGTATATATTTATGGGGAGGATTTTCCATATGTCGCACACCACATATGGCTGAGAATAATGGTAGAAGTGTTTTTATTCTAAGTCTATGTTATTGAGTTTTATAAACTCACCTTTGGGGCGTTGTTTTCAGGTACAACTGTTGATGAGGTTCAAAGCATTGGATTGTGCTCGGTCTTGCTTATCTAGGAGACCCGAGTCACCAGATCACCAATCGCGTCCTAAGTCTTAGGTTGTGTCCTAGTATTATTGTATTTGTAATTGTTTTACTTTATTATTCTTTTGAAAAAGAAGTTGTAATACTTAAAGTTAATTCCGCTTTCTAAATTCTGAATTATGTCGACTATATTATTAACGTATTTTTGTACGTGTATGTATCCAGGAGTTTTACTAACTAAAGTATAGTGTAGTATTTGAAAAACAGGAATCATTCTTTATTATTCGTTTGTATGCGAAAAATTTCTAGCGTATATATTCTAACTCAAGTTAAATTAGTAAGTAATCCCCTAATTAGAGTTAGGGTGTTACATTTCTCCTCATTGATTTGAGAGTGTACTTATTTTCATGTGGTTCGTTGTAACATCCCAAAACCCTTAAGCCTAATTATTAGAAAACCTAAGTGAAAAAGAGATTTAATCCCTGAGGATTAAATATAGTACACAGCCTTAATTTGGTAGTTTAAAACCAATTTGGAATCAAAGGGTAAAATGGTAATTTTACCGAATGATTTAGGATTTGTGGGACTGATTAATTAGGAGTAGTTTTAATTGATTAAAATTACTTAAGTTATTATTAGGAACCTAAGATTTAATCAAGAGGATTAATAAGGGTTTATTGGCAAGTTTTTAATTAACTTAACCCAAGTGACCACCATACACCATGTTTCATTTAAATCCACCCTAGAACTCTCTCCAAACCCTATTACTCCCTCCCTCCATCGATTTCCAGCAGCCACAAACAAAGGAAGAAGCAAAAATTAGAAATGTAGAGAGAAGGAAGAAGAGGAAAAAGGGGAAAAGAAGAAGAAAGCTAGGGTTTTGGGGCTAGAAGAGGGTGAAGCTTTGAAGACTCCATTCAATCCTTGTCAAAGGAGGAGTTTGGGCTGAACATCCTCCATTGTTGAAGCTTCAAGAGCTGGTTCAAGGAAGCAAGAAGGAGGAGCTCGAAATTATAAGAGGGAGAAGGAAGGAGAACTCATGCTATTCAACTCCATTTCTTCTTTTTGAGGTGAGTTCTTCTCCTTTAGGTGGTGGGCAACCAATAAGACCCCCATTAGGGTTTTTATTTCCTTTTGCATGTGCTTTAGTTAGTCTAAGGTTCAGATTGTGGAGTGGGAATTTGATGTTGGACTTAGTAGAAGTTTGGGTTACAACCTAGTTAACATGCATGTTAAGACTTCCTCTGGTATTTCGAGTATAACACTCTCTATAGACCTTGGATTGAAATGCTTCTTGTGTCTGTGTAAACTAGACATGAGGGGCTTCATTTTAGGCCCAAGAATCACTTGAAAATGTTAAGAATTGAATTAGATATATAATTTACAAGTTAAGGAATGAATGATGTCCTGTTTTCTGACATCAGTGGCTTATTTGTTAAAACTGCACTAATTGGGAGGACATCCTCTAAAATAAAAATTATATTCATAAACTAGACATCCTAAGCTTTCCAATGAGTGGTCGTTTGCCTAATTCCGACTCCGTTTGATATGTTAATAAAATCTGCGAAGTTGACGCTCGTCTGCAGAAATTCTGCAGAGGCCTGACACGGCCGTTTTGCACAGCACGGCCAGGCCGTGTTTCATGCTGTTTCTTCACTAATTTCTACCTTGTTTTGGTATGTTTGGGTTATGGTTTTGGTCCTTAACCTATAGGGTTTCAATCCTAGTTAGATTGTAATGCAAATGAGCTTAGATTATTTATGAATGAATGTTTTTACTTGCATGTGAACTTAATTGGTGAAGAAGATCAATGTGAGCTCAGAACGATGGAAGAAGAGGAAAGGGGATTTTTGGAACTCAAATCCTTAATTTGGGATTATTAAGGTAACATAGACTTCCCCCAAAACCTTCCTTAGGGTGTGCTAGGCTTTAAGATTAAATTTATTAGTTCAATAATTAGCTTATTAATTATACTAAATAGTCTTGTATGGGGTTTGACTGAAATAGGGTTGGACGGCTGCCCCCAACTCCCCTAAAACAATGTGTGTTGTTTGTGACCATTGCGAGTTCCACTGAGCTCCAATCGGAATTACACAAATTGTTGTTATGTGTGAAAATATGCGTGATTTCAGATTTGAAGTGGCTCATCATATGAACTAGCCCTTTTGCATGAGTTTGGGCTCTAAGTTACTTGAATGTGAAATTGTATGCACCATGATGTATGTATGTGTTCACTTGGTGTGGTTGTGCTTCATGTATGCTAAGTTCAATGTTTGTCTTGGCTTTGGATATGCCTTGAATTCCTAGTAGTGTATGCATATAATTGCCTTGAAACCCTTGTTGAAATTATCTTGGTTTGAATTGGAATGTGAAAAGTGATTGAGCTGAGTCACATGCTTGAATGCTATTGGTTGATTCTAACCATATGAATGTTGTTATTAGTAATGAGTTATTGATGTGTTGTTATTGAATTTAGAAGTGTTGAACTATAACCATGTGACTAAGCATGTTAAGAATTCTATTGTTTTGATTCTTAATGTGCCTTTGATTCTTAGTATGTATATGTGTGAATTTTCCTTGGATCTACTCCATTGTGATTAGGATTGGGTTGGAATGTGACAAGGAATTTGGAAGTGTAGAAAAACACAATTATGCAGATTTTCCAGCATCAGATCGCTGGGCGAACCCCCTGGGTCGCTAGGCGAAGCCAGAGTGCACCAACAGGTGCAACTCTCGGCCACTATTCGCTAGGTGACCAACAACACCATTTTTGTGTGTTTTTCGTTCCTTTCTAATGCTTTCCCAAACTCTTAAACCTTGTGTTAAGTCTCATTTTCCTATGCTTAAATGAATGGTGTGAGGCTAAAAGGAATGTGTTTGAGCCATACATTATTTGATAATGAATTGTGATGTGTTGTTTGTTAATGATTTATGATTGAGTTTGGTTAAGGTTAAGGATAATAGGAGACTATGAAAAATGTGAAATAGCAATGCATTAATTGAAAATGTTTTGTGAATAAGTTTGATTGTGTTTGAGGGTGTTTGCGTAATAATGCAAACTCATCTTTGGTTATTTGAGGGTTTTTCCAATTACGAGGATCCCTTGGTGGAGCGGTATATAAATGAATAGCTTTCACTCTTTTCTTGGGTTATTGAGTGGCACCAAGTGGGTACATCCATTATGATTGTAATTATGATTTGTGATTGGTCTTGTAAACAATATCGATTAATTGGTTGTTTGCATAAGATGATTTGAGGTTTGAACTTGTGAATCACTTAGCAAAATGGTAATTGTCTAAGTGAATATGATTAGACTGTGTGTTTGATACATGCTCTATGTCTGAACATTCATTGGCACTGCTATGTTGAAGTTCGGTTAAGGTATATAATTTGATTAAATATACTTATGTAATAAGCGGAGGATTTTCCCATACGTCGCACACCACGTATGGTCAAACAAATGTAAAAATATTTTGATTTCAAGTCTATGTTATTGAGTTTTATAAACTCACCTTTGGGCGTTGTTTTCAGGTACTATTGATGGAAGAGGTTGAGCACAAGCGTGCTCGGTCTTGCCATTCGGTGAGACTTGAGTTCTGGGATCACGAGCTCGAGTCGTAGCTATTAGGTTGTGTCCTAGTAGTATATGTGTATGAGGCGTAATCGTAACTTGTTCTACTTATTATGATTCTTTTTTTTTAGAAAGAGGTTGTAATAATTCGAGGTAACTTCAGCAATTACGAGACTCTGAATTATGTTAATGCTTTAGCCGCATATCTTTTATAATGCTTAAATATCCAGGGACTTTATTAATTAAAGCATGGTTCATATCTTGTAAACAGGACTTGATCCTTAGTATCATTGGTATTCGAAATTTTTTATACGCCGTTTCCTAGTTAGTTCAGGTTTTATTCGTAAGTAATCCCCAAATATGGGTTAGGGTGTTACATTCGTACTAAGGAGGAAAACAAAAAACAGAACTTCCAAACCAATGTAGAGAGGAAGTTCATTTATATTGCACCCTACTCCAGCAATTACCTACTTAATATAATGTCAACTTCCAAATTATACGGGTATTTTGATACTGAAAATATCTTTCTATTTTTTTATATATAAATTATCTTTCTTTTTTACTTTTTAAATATGTCATCTTTGAATAACTATCACAAGGAATGGGATACTCAATAGCCACAATAATTTACAGAATAAATTAATCAACTTGTCTTATATTCTATTATAAATTTAATTTCATACTTATATAAAGCTTACAATTTTTTAGAAATATCTTAGAAAAACTAAGCAAATACTGAAGTAATAATAAGTGATATTTTGAAATCGATCACTTTATAAAATAGATAAATAAGAAATAGATGAATACAATATAATTATATATGAGGAAAAATTTATAAATAAGAAATAGCAGCGAAATTTTTATTAAATTTGTAAGACCCAGTGGATACTTTTCGGTTAATATACGAAATTATTTTTTTGTCCAACTTGCAAATCCTCTTTTGAATCCCAAAGCACTTCATTTATTTTGCAATTCATTTATGAAGATGTTAAAAGTGTGCTATAGATGTATGTATGCATTGATAAACGACTTCATCAGCAAAGAAAAAGTCTTATATGCCGTGTGGAATATAGAACAATGGAAACACAATTTAGACTTCGTGACCATTACGATTCAAAGTCTTCTAGCCCATTTTATAAGTTAGCTAATTGAGTAGACACAGGACAAGTGGACTAGAAGACTTCGAATTGTAATAGTCAAGAAGTCTAATATGTGTTTTCTTGGTTCCATATTCCACACGGCATAGAAGACTTTTTCTTTGCTGGTGAAGTCATTTATCAATACATACATACATCAGTAGCTGTTTAATAGGAGACGAATACTAACAATAATATTTTAAAATCCTCCTCTTTATAAGTTTAAATTTGTAAGTGATAACAATTAAACTCACAGCTCCGTACAATTCATTTTATTTGATTCGTATATGTGTTTCATTACATGTGTCACCATAGGAACAATATTTAATTGGCGATTCTCACACATACGTCCCTTAAGCTTTATTTTTTGGAGTTCATATATGTGGAATATATATATATATATATATATGTCACACAGTGGGTCCTACGGAATCTACGGAATGATTGTATATTCTCTGGCCCCAGACTGTGGATCGTCTTATAGCCTTGTCTTGGCGATAGTTCCTTGTAAGGGGTAGGTTTGGACCTTGTCTGTTCTATGAGTGTTTTGTAAACCCTGGGGACTATTTGGGTAGGCGCTAGTTGTAACACCCCAAATTTCTAAGCTAAGTTGAGAATAAGTTATGAGAAGAATTGTGTGATTGTATTCAAGCTTAAATTGATTTTAAAGTGAGTGAATATAATTACACAAAGTTTTGATAAGAAAGTTAATGGGTTTGAGTTGAGGAATAAGTTGGAATTAATCTTAAGATGGTTAAAGGTGTTGATTTGTAGTTATGGAAGTTAATTTGAGAAGAGAGTCTCAAGGTTTGGTGTTAGAACTAAGTTTTCTGGTTTTTCTGCAGTGTGAATCGATTCATATAGCCCAGGAATCGATTCACAGCATTAAAAATCCATAGGCATCGAATTTTAGCAGTGGGAATCGATTCACAGAAGCTAGGAATCGATTCACATAAGACAGGCCACTGGGACTCGCATGCAGGAATCGATTCACTCATTAAGACTGCGATTCAGGCACTTTTTACACTGTGGGAATCGATTCACACTATGCTGTGAATCGATTCACAGCTGCAGAAGTGTTTAAAAACGTTGTTTCAGCGAGCAGAACGCAAAAAGAAAGAAAAAGGAAAAGAAGAGAAAGGGAAAGGAGAAAGAGGAAAGGAGAAAGAGGAAAGGAGAGCTAGGGTTTCACCCTTTGAGAAGGATTGAATAGATTCATGTTAGATTTCTTCAATCACTTGCCTAAATGGAGAGTTTGAGAGTTGAGATTTGGGTATTTTGAAGATCTGGGTTTGAACCCTAGAGAGGAGAAGATGAAGCACGAATTGGAGAAGAATAAAGGGGAGAACACCAAGCTCCAGCAAGGATGGCTCAAGTTCTTGGATTGAGAAGGAAGATTGAAGGTTGAAGATCAAGATTTGAGAAGTATTTGGAGAAGCCCTAAGTTGAGCAAAGAGGGAAAAGCTTGAAGAGGAGCAAAGAGTCCAAAGTTCAACCTTCCTAGCTCAATGTCTTGAAGAATAGGGGTGAGTTCTTCAATCCTTAGGTGATGGGCAACCATAAGTCCCTCATATAGGAATTTTCCGCAAAGAAGTCTTTGAACCCCAAAGGGTTCAAAGTTAGGGTTGTTAACCCCTTTGATTTTAACGTAATGGTATACGTATTATTATGAGATTATATGGGTTTGGTGAAATAGGGTTGGATTCTGTCCCCAACCCCCCTAATTATTATGTGATGCTTGAATCCTTGAATGCTCCAAAGAGCTTCAAGGAGATTATGTATGTTTGATGTTAGTTCCTATGTTAGCCCCATAGAGTTTCAAGGTATATGTTTAATGTAGGTGTTGTCCATTAATTTGCTCAATTGTGAGGCTTTTCAATTAGCCCTAAGTGTATGTCCATGGTGTTAAAGAAAGGACCCTATGAAAGTATGTGATAAGTGAATGATTGAAGTAGATATTCGTAATTTAGTGTAAGTCTTATTATGAGTATAGCATGTGTAAGCCTCTAAGTGAGTAGTTAGCTAGAAATGAATGTTGTTAAGGTTAAGCTTGATTCATTGAAATAATTGTAATTTCCTTGAATAGTTAAGTAATGAGGATGATGTTAATAAATCCTAGCTAGCCAAGTTGTATTTCTATGAACATGCATATAAGCATAAGCATAAGCTAAAGTCCATGGCAAGACTCCTCTATTTAAAGGAGTAGATCGGTTTGGTTAGCCAAGTGGGACGCCCTTGGATGGTTATGACGTCTAACCACCATACCGAAAGCGTGTAATTGGGGTCTAGGGACGGAAGCCTATGACACTACCCAATCACACAAAATGCATTACATTGCATAGCCTCATATTATATATCTCCTTATGAATGGTATAATATGTGAAGTGATGTTAAGTTTATGAATGTTAATGAATTCCTTGTATATATATATATATATATATATATATATATATATATATATATATATATATATATATATATATCTATGTATTCGGAATTAGCTTAATTAATTGTACGAAATCTTGGATAGCACATCCGTAGTCGCTTAATTATTATATGGTAATGGTGCCTAGAAGTAGAAAGAGATGTGATAAGGTCAATTTCAATAATACAAAGAAAAGCAAAGAAGTGTTAAGTATAGAGTAAGTAAGTAAAGAAGAACAAAATGTTCTTCGTTAAGAAAGTTGGCACTTACGTAGCATTGGGTTAGTTGTGCTAGATATAGCTAAAGAAGTGATATTTGAATTAGACCTTTCAGGCTAGTAAGGATGGACGAGAGAACGGTGAGGAGTCCGTGAAGGGCTCACTGAGATTTATAATCTCATCCTATTCCTTTTATTTGTTTTCAGATAAGCAGGTACCGAAGACGATGAGCCGAAGCTCCAAGCTTGGGACTCATAGGCTAGTTTCATATTGAAGTGGAAATTTTATATTCCAAGTTGTGTATAATATGTAATCTATTCATTAGATTAATGTATTTAGTTTAATTTATGACTTGGATTACTGTAATCAAGTTTGTAAATGCTCAGTAATTCCTGTGCCTTAATGTAATTTGTCGTACTTTCAATTATGTTGAGGTGCGGGTGTTACACTAGTACCCTGGGGACTTTGTAAATATTTATTTCCCTATTATCTTGTAATGGATTTAGAATACCCCTAGTACTCCCCTACTAATATATTGTCATTAAAAAAAATATTTGTGTGAAAGACTTAGAAAAAGACGTCAATCATTTCAACTTCTTTGAAGTTTAGACACTTTTAGTCAAAAAAAAAAAAGTTTAGACCCTTTGGACCACTTCCCATTAATTTCTCCCCATTGATTTGAGAAATGTACTTATTTTCATGGGGTTCGTACTAAGGAGGAAAACAAAAAATAGAACTTCCAAACCAATGTAGAGAGGAAGTTAATTTATATTGCACCCTACTCCAACAATTACCTATTTAATATAATGTCATCTTCCAAATTATACGGGTATTTTGATACTGAAAATATCTTTCTATTTTTTTTATAAACAAAATATCACCCTTTCATATTTTTTAAACGTTTCATCTTTGAATAACTATCACAAGGAATGGGTTACTCAATAGCCACAATAATTTACAGAATAAGTTAATCAACATGTCTTATATTCTATTATAAATTTAATTTCATATTTATATAAAGCTTACAATTTTTTAGAAATATCTTAGAAAAACTAAGCAAAATACTGAAGTAATAATAAGTGATATTTTGAAATCGATCACTTTATAAAATAGATAAATAAGAAATAGATGAATACAATATAATTATATATGAGGAAAATTTGATAAATAAGAAATAGCAGCGAAATTTTTATTAAATTTGTAAGACCCAGTGGATACTTTTCGGTTAATATACGAAATTATTTTTTTGTCCAACTTGCAAATCCACTTTTGAATCCGAAAGCACTTCATTTATTTTGCAATTCATTCATTAAGATGTTAAAAGTGTACTATAGATGTATGTATGCATTGATAAACAACTTCATCAGTAAATAAAAAGTCTTATATGCCGTGTGGAATATAGAACAATGGAAACACATATTAGATTTCTTGATTATTACGATTCAAAGTCTTCTGTAACATCCCAATTTTTATGAAAATTATTTTGTAGTTCCAACTACTTGAAAATAAATCGTAGAGAGTCATGACCTCAATGGTTTGTTAAAAGTATGAAGAACAACAAAGATTTATTGTGAACAATTTACTGTTTTAACAATTAATTCAGATTAAGAGACAAGTAGACGATATCGTTTTTAATATGAATTAATATCGAAAAATGTGAAAGATTGTTGTTTGATTAAAGAAAATTATTTTATTGAATGAAAATAATTTTAGGACTTAATAGTTATTTTTAAGTCATAGTTTGGATTTTATTATTTAGTTATAGTATTAATCGTCTGCTTTTATGTCATATTTAATATGACTATTATTTTAATGATTTTGTTTTGATAATTTTATTGATTGAATAATATCTATATGATAAGAGAAATTGAAATTAGTGATCCTCACTAATTTACGTTTTTATTACGCGAGAATTCCGCTGAATTCGCCAGATAGGCTATTGGGTGAGTTTCTAACTGAAACATGCCCAAACGTGATCCAAATTTTATAAAATTTTAGATCTTAGCATTTTCCAATATTTAGGATTTATTGTAATTTTCTAGAATTTTTGGGCATCAGAAAATATTTAGTGTATTTTCTATGGCCGTAGACCGCTTAATTGCGACGTTTGCTCGCAGATTTCGAGAAAACGAGATACATAGATACTTTTCTTATGCCACGAGGAATATTTGTGATTTTGGGTGTGGCGTTATAATTAGAAATATTTTTGGAGTTTTTATTATTAAACCTAATATACAGAACGCCGCGTGCACCCGATTGAGCGAGCTTAACGCGAAAAACGCGATTTCCAAACGAAACACATGTGGGGGATGTATGGCAGCTGCACATGTGCTAGGGAGATGAATATGGACCTTTAGAACCTTCCATGGCATGTGTTTTATTATGATTGGTTAATTAGTAATTTGTAGGTAGTTAACTAGTTAGTTAGTAACTAATTGGTTAAGTTGGAACTAAATGAACAATTTCTTTCCATCCTTATCCTCAATTTCGTGGCTCTCCCACACAGCCAAGACCAGATTCATTTCATTCCTCCATTGTAGAAAGCTTGGAGAGAAAATTCTTGAGAGAGAAAGTGGTGCTCTTGAAGAAAGATTAGAGATTTAGTAGGAAAACATGTTCCTTTCTTCTTCCTCCTTGATTCGATCACCACCATCCTTGTGGGTAAGATTTCTAATTCTTTTTCCCCTTCTCCATGGCTGCCATGGATGACTTTTCATGGTCCAAGAGTTGTTTCTCCCATTTTTGGTTTTGATTCTTGAAGGAATTTGTTGTTTAAGCTTCAATCTTCCATCCATTCTTCCTAACCCTTGATTAACCATCATCTCCTTGTTTGGTGAAAGTTTCATATCCATTCCTTTTCCTCTCTTGAGTCTCCAAGTGAATGGGTTTGGTTGGTTTTAGGAGTTGTTTTTGCTTAAAGGTGTTAGATTTGGCTAGATATGCATGACTAGTCTTTTAGCCCTTTGTTTCCTTCAATGATTAAGCTTGTTTTTGGTAATTGAAATTTGGGAAACCCTAGGTTTTGGGGCTGAACGAATTAGGGGTTGTTAAGGTTGTTTTGGTTTGATTTTGTTGATTTAAAGTTAGTTCTTTGATGGGTTATACTTGATTAGTTTGGAAACTAGTCAATATGCATGTTTAACAAGTTATGTGAAAATAATTTGGGGATTTTGTAGGGGCTGGAACTGGCTCCTAAGCATGGTTTAGGGATTTTTTAATTTGTTTTCAAAGTGATTAAAGTCTTTAAGAAGTTGGTTTTGGTTAGAAGTTTAAAGCTATAAAGATTTCTATGTGTGAAGCTTTTAAAAAATTGTTTGGAAACAAATGGATTTTTGGGTTGTTTTAGGGCCATCAAAACAGTAACTTTTAGGCATGATTTGAGTGGGTTTGAACATGTTTTTAATTGTATTAAAGTGGTAAAAATTGGTTTTGATTGGGACTTTAAAACTATAAGGATTGTTATGTTTGAAACTTTGAAAAATTGTTTGAAAACAATTTTATTTGGGTTTGTGTATACCTATTATAAACAGTGTCTATGATCAAGTTTTTGATGATGTTTTAGCTTGTTTTTAAAGTATGTTAGATGTTAAGGAAGTTGGTTAATTGTTGTAGGAATTGAATGATAGGAAATGCTTTGTTTTGGAAATGAAAAATTGAAAAGTTTGGGTTTGTTTTTGAGTAACTAAAACCGTGGCCTTCATGCTAGTTCTAAACATTGGTTTAAGTTGATTTGTGTCCTTAAATGGTGTAAGAATTGGCCAAGAATTTGATTTAGCAAACAATTCAAAGAAGTATGATTTTGGGAAAAGTTTGAGTTTATGTTTCAAGAATTGTTTTGAACTTGAAATAGAATTGTTTCTAAAATTTTGTGACATGTTTTATTGCTTTGAAAAAATGGTTCAAAGTTGGCAAAACACTATTCATTTGGTAAAACACTATTCCAATTGGTAAGTTTTGGGTTTTGATATTTTCTAAGTGCTTAGCTTTTGAAAAAGTTTCAAAACTTGCATGGTTTGAATATGTACCTTGGCATATGGCTAGATAGCACCAATTAGGGATTAAGTCAAGTAATTCCTAGGCTTTAGGATGCCTAAGCCGTGGCTGCCCTAGGGCATTAGGACTAAGTTTAGTTCTAATTTAGTTAAGTTGTTAAGGTTCGTTAAGGCTTAAGGTACGCCGCACTGAGTTAGACGACGATGCGATGGTTCAATTACCTTTGCTTGGATTGTTAAAGCGCCCAAGGTAAGGGAAATTCTTATATAATGAGTTTGGGCTTTCGCCTTGTTTGTTGCTTGTTTGATTGTTTGATAGTGTGGTAGTACTTGTAGTACTTTTATGTGTTGTTGGAAATGTTGTAGCATGCTTTTTGGCCTATGTAGTAAATTGAATTGTATTGCGTGACTTAAATCTTGTTTGAGTGATTTGATTAGACTTGAAGTTGATGAAGCGGAGCATGTTGTAGCCTATTGAATTGTTATATGTCGTTGAAATGCTATAGCATGTCGCTGGCCCCTGTGAGGCATTATGATTGATGTTGTTTTCCATGAATCAAGTAGGATTTAAATGGAATTTGGTATTGACTTGGAATATGAAAATATTGTTGTTGATGATGGATTAATTAATAATGCGTTGATCGATCGCTATTGGTTGACGATTTACATCGCAGAACTGATCGATCCACGTTTAATTCCGACTTGATTTCGTAAGCAAATTGTTAAGGGCATTTTGATTTAAAAGTAAGCGTGAAGGTTTTAGTATAACTAGCCAAAGCTTGCAAGGAAATTTCAATGGAATGATAGTAAAGAAAAGAATTTGAAATAAAAGTACGATTTGTAAAACGGGTTGAAGTTAAATGATGCTCGGGAAATTCTCGGCTAGGGAAAGACTTGGTAATTAAGAGTGTTAGCACCACCTCTCTTTCCCGGGAATTCTTCCAGGTGTGTTATTTAACACAACTAGGTTTCAACGACCTAGAACTAAAAGAGTATTTTCAGATACATAGGAGTGATATAAGAATAGAAAAGAGAGTTCAAAGATCGAAGTTTTTGAAAGATTAAATCATAGGGAACCTAGTGTTCCTATTGAGCATATGGACTATGTGTCTGTCTTTGGGACTCTTGTCCCCGCTTGCGGCGCTTTTTCTTGATTAAGGATTGACCTAGTGTTCCGTATGGCGTGCCTAGTACCTTAACCCAAAAGTTGAGCCCAGTGTTCCGCACACGCGCTCAGAGTTCTGATCCGAGATTAAGACTAAGCGTTCAAGAATTGAACACCCGGACTTTCAGGTCCCGTGGTTTGCACTCTAAGTAATTGTTAAAGGTATTTTGGCTTAAAAATAAGCATGAGAGCCATAGTATGACTAGCCTAAGCTTATAGATAAGTAGAAATGGAACCATACTAGATAAAGAATTTGATGAAACTGTTCCAATGACCCAAAGCTAAATGAGTGATTTATTTTGGTACAACCTCACCTAGTAATATAAGAATTGGAAGCATGAAAATTCACTAAGTAGAGTGAGTGAGACGAGGTGTCGATCCGCATTGATTAATTAAAAACATTACTCGCACTCCCTACGGTGAGCATGCCATGTTGTTGAATTTGTTCGATGTATCACGACCATCGAGCATCGACACTCTGAGCGCTTTGATTGTCTTCGTGACTTCAAAAGGACGAGTTGTCACGCATGCCCGTGTGGCGAAAGCCTAATGTGTGGCAAGCCTTTGTGGCAATACCTTTGGTAGGGGAGTTGATTTGGACGTTGGGAAATAAAGTTCCTCGCCTCGCCGACCTTGTTTAAAACTGCAGGTGTATACACAAACCAGCCATATCGCATTGACATGCATAGCTAACCGCATTTATGATATGTGATGAATTGTTTGATGAATTGGATATTGTGATGAATTGATCACTTATCTCGTTGATAGATTTGCTGCATGCAATAATTGGATATTGTGATGACTTGATCACTTATCTGTTGATAGACTTGCTCGCCACATGTAATGGTTGATATTGTAGTGACTTGATTGTTGATCTGTTGGTTGTTTTGTTTGCTCACATGCAATGCTTGATATACCATACGCTGATTAAAGTGCGGTTTATTAAGTACGTATATGTATATAAAAGCGTGTTGTTGTATTATATATGTATATATTGTTTGCATGCGATATAGCCTATGATAAACTCGTGGACAAAGGATTTACCTTTGCACTGTTGTTGGATTGGATGTCCTTATGGATGTCACTCAGATGGAGTTCGGTAGTCAAGTAGCCTTCATCTTTTAGGAGCATTGAAGATTGAGCTGGAGGAAGATTCCTCCGAGTACTGTGGTTTGATCTTGGCGAATAAGCTTCTCAAGATAAGAGTTATAGTTGTCACCAGCCTTAGCTTAGATTTTGTATTGATTGTTTCGTAATTACTCTTTTAGAGAACCTCGCTTTAGTCTTGAAATGATTATGTTATGTGAAGTATTATTTGTGATGCATTATACTTGATAATTGCAAAAGTTTGAATTGACATCATTTAGAAAATCGTAGTACTATGTCTCTATTTTGAAAAGGGTTTCAAAGGAAAGAATATGAAAAAAGAAAAATTTACTCGTTTTCCATTGCGAAATACATAAGAGTACTCTTTAACCGAAAGCATACAAGCATTAAATGTTTTCAGCATTAGATTGGATTGCACAGTAGCGCTCCGAAATCGGGGTGTTACATCTTCTAACCCATTTTATAAGTTAGCTAATTGAGTAGACACAAGACAAGTGGCTTAGAAGACTTCGAATTGTAATAGTCAAGATGTCTAATATGTGTTTTCTTTGTTCCATATTCCACACAGCATAGAAGACTTTTTCTTTGCTGGGGAAGTCATTTATCAATACATACATACATCAGTAGCTGTTTAATAGGAGAGGATTACTAACAATAATATTTTTAAAATTCTCCTCTTTATAAGTTTAAATTTGTAAGTGATAGCAATTAAACTCACAGCTACGTACAATTCATTTTATTTGATTCGTATATGTGTTTCAATATTTGTGTCACCTTAGGAAATATTTTCAATTGGCGAGGCTCACACATGCGTCCCTTAAGCTTTATTTTTTGGAGTTCATATATGTGTGGAAGACATATATATATATGTCACACAGTGGGTCCTATTGAATCTACGAAATGATTGTATATTCTTTGGTCCCAGACTGTGGATCGTATTATAGCATTATCTTGGCGACAGTTCCTTGTGAGGGGTTGGTTTGGACCTTGTCTCTTCTATGAGTGATTTGTAAACCCTGGGGACTATTTGGGTAGGCGCTAGTACACTGGGGACTTTGTAAATATTTATTTCGCTATTATCTTGTAATGGATTTGGAATACCCCTAGTACTCCCCTATTAATATATTGTCATTAAAAAAAATATTTGTGTGAAAGACATAGAAAAAGACGTCAATCATTTCAACTTCTTTGAAGTTTAGACACTTTCAGTCAAAAAAAAAAGTTTAGACCCTTTGGACCACTTCACATTAATTTCTCCTCATTGATTTGAGAAATGTACTTATTTTCATGGGGTTCGTACTTAGGAGGAAAACAAAAAACAGAACTTCCAAACCAATGTAGAGAGGAAGTTAATTTATATTGCACCCTACTCCAACAATTACCTATTTAATATAATGTCATCTTCAAAATTATACAGGTATTTTGATACTGAAAATATCTTTCAATTTTTTTTATAAACCAAATATCTCTCTTTTATATTTTTTAAACGTTTCATCTTTCAATAACTATCACATGGAATGGGTTACTCAATAGCTACAATAATTTATAGAATAAATTATTCAACTTGTCTTATATTCTTTTATAAATTTAATTTCATATTTATATAAAGCTTGCAATTGTTTAGAAATCTTAGAAAAACTAAATAAATACTGAAGTAATAATAAGTGATATTTTCAAATCGATCACTTTATAAAATTTATAAATAAGAAATAGATGAATACAATATAATTATATATGAGGTAAAATTTACAAATAAGAAATAGCAGCGAAATTTTTATTAAATTTGTAAGACCCAGTGGATACTTTTCGGTTAATATACGAAATTATTTTTTTGTCCAACTTGCAAATCCTCTTTTGAATCCCAAAGCACTTCACTTATTTTGCAATTCATTTATGAAGATGTTAAAAGTGTGCTATAGATGTATGTATGCATTGATAAACTACTTCATCAGCAAAGAAAAGTCTGATATGCTGTGTGGAATATAGAACAATGGAAATTTATGTTAAACTCCTTGACTATTACGATTCAAAGTCTTCTAACCCATTTCATAAGTTAGAAAATTGAGTAGACACAGAACTAGTGGACTAGAAGACTTCGAATCGTAATAGTCAAGAAGTCTAATATGTATTTTCTTTGTTCCAAATTCCACACGACATAGAAGACTTTTTCTTTGCTGCTGAAGTCATTTATCAATACATACATACATCTATAGCTGTTTAGTAGGAGGGGAATACTAACAATAATATTTTTAAAATTCTCCTCATAATAAGATTAAATTTGTAAGTGATAACAATTAAACTCACATCCGCATACAATTCATTTCATTTGATTCGTATATGCGTTTCATTATATGTGTCACCTTAGGAACAATATTCAATTGGCGATGCTCACACATACGTCCCTTAAGGTTTATTTTTTGGAGTTCATATATGTGTGGAAAACATATATATATATATATATATATATATATATATATATATACACACACACACACATATATGTCAGACAGTGGGTCCTACGGAATCTACGGAATGATTGTATATTCTCTGGTCCCAGACTGTGGATCATCTTATAGCCTTGTCTTGGCGATAGTTCCTTGTGAGGGGTAGGTCTGGACCTTGTCTCTTCTATGAGTGGTTTGTAAACCCTGGGGACTATTTGGGCAGGCGCTAGTACCCTGGGGACTTTGTAAATATTTATTTCGCTATTATCTTGTAATGGATTTGGAATATCCCTAGTACTCCCCTATTAATTTATTGTCATTAAAAAAATATTTGTGTGAAAGACTTAGAAAAAGACGTCAATTATTTCAACTTCTTTGAAGTTTAGATTAAAAAAAAAATTTTGTGAAAGACTTAGAAAAAGACGTCAATCATTTCAACTTCTTTGAAGTTCAGACACTTTCAGTCAAAAAAAAAAGTTTAGACCCTTTGGACCACTTCACATTAATTTCTCCTCATTGATTTGAGAAATGTACTTATTTTCATGGGGTTCGTACTAAGGAGGAAAACAAAAAACAGAACTTCCAAACCAATGTAGAGAGGAAGTTAATTTATATTGCACCCTACTCCAACAATTACCTATTTAATATAATGTCATCTTCCATATTATACGGGTATTTTGATACTGAAAATATCTTTCTATTTTTTTTTATAAACCAAATATCTCTCTTTTTTATTTTTTAAACATGTCATCTTTGAATAACTATCACATGGAATGGGTTACTCAATAGCCACAATAATTTACAGAATAAATTAATCAACTTGTCTTATATTCTATTATAAATTTAATTTCATATTTATATAAAGCTTACAATTTTTTAGGAATATCTTAGGAAAACTAAATAAATACTGAAGTAATAATAAGTGATATTTTTAAATCAATCACTTTATAAAATAAATAAATAAGAAATAGATGAATACAATATAATTATATATGAGGAAAAATAGATAAATAAGAAATAGCTGCGAAATATTTGTTATATTTGTAAGACCCAGTGGATAGTTTTCAGTTAATATACGAAATTATTTTTTTGTCCAACTTGCAAATCCTCATTTGAATCCCAAAGCACTTCATTTATTTTGCAATTCATTTATGAAGATGCTAAGAGTGTGCTATAGATGTATGTATGCATTGATAAACGACTTCATCAGGAAAGAAAAAGTCTTATACGCCGTGTGGAATATAGAACAATAGAAACACATATTAGACTTCTAGACTATTACGATTCAAAGCCTTCTAACCCATTTTATAAGTTAGAAAATTGAGTAGACACAGGACAAGTGGACTAGAAGACTTCGAATCGTAATAGTCAAGAAGTCTAATATGTGTTTTCTTTGTTCCATATTCGACACGGCATAGAAGACTTTTTCTTTGCTGCTGAAGTCATTTAACAATACCTACATAAATCTATAGCTGTTTAATAGGAGAGGAATACTAACAATAATATTTTTAAAATTCTCCTCTTTATAAGATTAAATTTTTAAGTGATAAAAATTAAACTCACAGCCGCATACAATTCATTTTATTTGATTCGTATATTTGTTTCATTATATGTGTCACCTTAGGAACAATATTCAATTCGCGATGCTCACATATACGTCCATTAAGCTTTATTTTTTGGAGTTCATATATGTGTGGAAGACATATGTAACATCCCAAATTTCTTAAGCCTAATTATTAGAAATCCTAAGTGAAAAAGGGATTTAATCCCTAAGGATTAAAAATAGTTCATAGCCTTAATTTAGTAATTTAAAACAAATTTGGAACTAATGGGTAAAATAGTAATTTTACCCAATGATTTAGAAAATATGGGACTAATTAATTAGGAGTAGTTTTAATTGATTAAAATTACTCAAGATGTTATTAGGAGCCAAAGGTCAAATTAAGGAAGCTAAATAAGGGTCTGTTAGCAAGATTTTAATTAAAGTTAAGCCCAAGTGTTCACCATATGCCACTGGAGGAGCGCCAGCGCGGCGCCTGGATGGAGAAAGGAAGGGGAGGACGCGGCTGAGAGGATGAGGCCGAGAGAGAATGAGACGTGATGGAGAGAGAGAGGGACGAACCGGGAGAGAGATTGAGAGGGATAGAGAGATTCATTGAGAGAGAGTTCGAAAATGGAAGTGGAGCAAGGATCCAAACTTGATCTTGGAGATGATTGGAGAAGAAGAAGTGGGAAGATTTGAAGTTAGGGCTCTTGCATGTGGGTTTTGCTCAATGGAGAAGATGAACAAGACTCAAAGGATGAAAGATTGAAGGAGAAAGATGAAGATCGAAGGAGCAATAGGTAATATAGATTTCCCCTAAAAACCTCCCTTAGGGTGTGCTAGGATTTATTGTTTAAATTCCTTAACTAAAGAATTATTGTATAGATTATGATGATATCATATAGGGTTTGACTGAAATAGGGTTGGATGGCTGCCCCCAACCCCCCAATTATTATGTGATGTTTACCCATTGGGAGTTCCATTGAGCTCCAAATGGATTAAGTTTAATTGTGATTTGGCCTAATTTGGGAGTTGCTATGACTTCCTTGAATTAATGGACGTCTTTATATCTCCTTAAAAATTAGTTTGATGTCTATATGATTTCTGGGTTTGATGTTGGTACTCATTGTATATTGATTCTCATGTTGAATTTGAGATGTTGGATGACTTTTATATTTGATTTTAGTTTGGTCTTGATGACATTTTGATTCCTAATGTAGAATGCTAACTATTGCAATGAATCTTAAATTGATTGAATTTGAATTGGGTTTGGTTGGGAAGGCATTGTGATTAGTATTTCCATTAATTGGAGGTTGTATGTGTTTGGAATTGCAGTTCGCGCTGCAAACCCGTTGATCGTGATTCGTTACCATTTGTATCGACGGGGACCCTTTCTTGGTCTTATCCTTTAAAGAGGATTTTACTCATTTTGTACTTGAGTTGGGCCAAGTGGGTACATTCATTGATGATTTTGACATATGCTTGTATTGTGAACAATGCTTCTTTGCTTGTATTGTATTGGAAACTTGCTTGTGTTTGGAATGTTTGCGTTTGAACTGCAAACCCGTCAATGATTGTTTTAGGATTTTCATTGACGGGGACCCCTTGGTAGAAACAAAATGGTTCTCACTCTTTTCTTTGGGCTATTGAGTGGCGCCAAGTGGGTACATTTATTGAGGATTATGATATGTGCTTGTTTTGTGATTTATGTTCCTTTGAGTGGCATATGTTTGTGTGAATGTTTGCATTTGGATTGCAAACCCTTCATTGATTATTCTAGGGTGTTTTCATTGACGGGGATCCCTTGGTGGAACCAAACACGGTTCTCACTCTTTTCTTTGGGCTATTGAGTGGCGCCAAGTGGGTACATTCATTGAGGTTTGTGATATGTGTTGTATGATGATTATGTTATGTCTTTGATGTGTGCTTGATGTTTGAAAACTTAGTTGCTTCATCATCATGTTTTTGAGGATTTATTAAGATATTCTTAAGAAATATACTTATGCTTATGGGGAGGATTTTCTATACGTCGCACACCATGTATGGCTGGAAACAATGGTAAAAGCTTTATTATTATAATTCTATGTTACTGAGTTTTATAAACTCACGTTCTGGGGCGTTGTTTTCAGGTACAAGCTGATTAAGGAGGTTCAAAGCACGAAACGTGTTCGGTCTTGCCCTTCTGCGAGACTTCGAGTCACCGGATCACAAGTCAGAGTCCTAGTTATTAAGTTGTGTCCTATTAATATTTGTGAATAAAGTATAATTGCAATTGTTTTATTTTATTATTCTTTCGAAAAAGGGTTGTAATAATGAAAGTTAATTTTCGCTTTCGAAACTCTGAAATATGTATGGCGCCTTTAGTGTGTTGAAGGATTTTAATCAGTAAAGTCTTGTATTTTTCAATGAGGCTTCTTATTATTTCTCATTGAATAGGTGAAAAATTTTCAGCTCTTAACTTAAATCAAGGTTAGATTAGTTAGTAATTCCCTAATTAGAGTTAGGGTGTTACATTATGGTATCAGAGCAGTTCGTCCCTCTCGAACTATGAGTCAGGTGTGTCTAGAAGTGATCCGGTTTAGGAAAGAGTCAGTTTTGTCTGTAAGTATGAGTTTTCTAAGTTCTTTTGGTGAATTATTGAGGTAGGCCTCCTCAAGGATTCATTTAAGGAACGAGGAGGATGAAGATTTGTAGGGAATATTAGAGGTATGTGCTCATTTCGCGAGACGTTCACATATATGTATTTACTCCTAAGTACTGTTTCAGATTCCGTAACGAACGTCCAGTAGTTGTTCAGGTCGTGAAGGATTAAGCCACTTTGGCCTACCTAAGTCCACGGAATGCATTCCTCGCCGCAGTTGAACTTAGTGGCCACATTAAGCTCTGCTACGACTGGAAGTTCATTACGAGAGTTCTGGTATGACGAATTTGAGGATTAAAGTTTGAAGGTTAGAAAGTTATAATTTAGTAAACATGAACGAATTTCTTTCGCTTTGATCTTTCATTTGTTTGTTTTGCATATTTATGATATCTTGGAATTTTATTTGAGTTCAAGGACTTATTTTGGTTGAACCCACTCAAGCTTAATGGGTAACTGATCTTGAACAAAGATGAAATCCTCGTTTAGAAATCTGAAAATAGAGAACAAACCTGTGTGTTATAACTTGAACGGTAAACATCAAGTTGAACTCCATTTTTATGTAAAAAACTATTGATAATGGAAAAACAAAGTGAATATCTCATTGCATTATAATGGATCTTTTTTTCCTTTGCTAACTATTTTGGATTCTATGTGTATATTTATGTACTTGTACGTTTTGGCATGTTGTTTAATCATGACTCTACAATTGCGGCTATCTATTTTGGTGAGATTAATTATGGTTAGCATGAAGAAATTGAGCATTTTATGGTTTGAGACTTATAGTTAAGAATTCATATACCTTGGTCAATAAAATGTTAATAGGTGTGTTCCGCTTGCATGACTAAATGAATTTGAGTTTTGAGTTCAAGCATGAATATTGCCGTGTGTTCCATGAATTTTGAAAGAGTTTTGTGTATTTTTAACCACATTATTGTTTAAAATTCATGTGTTAAGTATGTTGTTTTTCATTTGATATATGTAACATTGATTGAAGCATGAGATTGTTGAGAAGGGTCAAGTATGTCTTGATTCATGATATATTGTTTGATGTGTTCATGTTTTGATGCGTTGATGATATGGGAAATATGTAAGTGGTTGTAATTCTTCCATTATGTATATGTTTGGTCCTTGATTGGATTCCACGAGTAGATGATCACTTTGATGATTTTATGATGTGTTGAATCATGTTTAATTGTGATTGTGATATTAATGCGCTCATAATAGCATATAGTTTGTTGTTAGTTTTGCATTGCATAGTAGGCATTGTAGTGGTTTTTACCCATAGTTCTCATGCATTTTTGCTTAAATTAGATAATGCACTTGGTTTGAGTTCAATTGTGCAGAAAAGAAGGTTATTGGCCTAGGAAAGCGGAGCTAGATCACTTAGATGGATGTTGCAACCAACTCGGAGGCCAAAATGACAAAATATGGCAAGATCAGAGGAAAACACGGCCTGCCCGTGCCCTATGGCATGGTCGTGCCTTGGTGGATATGAAGAAACTCAAGAATTTGAAGTCAGTAAATAACACGGCCATAACACGGCCGTGCCTCTGCTTCCAGACAACAACACAGCCTGACCGTGTTCGTCCCCACGCCCGTGTCGGGCTGCTCATCTGTGTTTTTGTGCTTTAAAAGCAGCACGGCCGGTAGTGCCGGCTCTGATCGTCTTTGTGTCTCGGCCAGACTTTTATTTTTGCGCGTTTTGACTTAATTTTTAGATGTTTTTCAACCCTTTTGGTCCAGAACTATATATAGATAGATGAAACATTGACCTAGGGACTGACTACTGGTTGTTGGCCTCTTGGGAGTTTGAATCAAGAACAAGGATTCTAGGCAAAGTTGAGGAATCAATGGAGTCTATTGCTGCTTCTACATCTCAAATGCTTGGTTCTTTCTCTTCCATGAGGAACTAATTCCTTTGTACTAGGGTAAAATGAACTTTGTGGATCCTTTTATGTAATTGAATTTAGAATTTTCAATGCAAGTTTGATGTATGTCATTTGATCAATTATCTATTTTCTTAATGCGATTCTATGCTTGATCACCATGGGGTTGAACTAGGGTTTAAGATCAATTGGAAAGTTGAAGTTTTAAACTTGCTTTGGGATATTTTGACATATCTATAGGGTTATAGGGATATAATTCTCTTTGGTATGAGTTTGTATGAATCCTTATCCTTATTGCTTGATTTAATTAATTGGAACTTAAGGGATTAGGGCCTATTAGTTGAATTAAAGGGATTAAGAGGAAAGGAATTTTCGTTAATCTAATTTAGAGGATTCGAACTTCAAATACGTGATCATTACTTGCATTGGAATAGGATTCAAGAGCGTAAAGGGTGAGACAAAGGGATTCGAACCCTAGTCACTCTAATCTCCTTAATATTTAAATCAATTGTTTTGTTAGTCATTATCTTATTGCCAAAAACTAATTACACAATTCAAACACTACTCGTTCGTCTGATAGTTCAAATAGTACATCGTTGGTATAGTTAAGAATTGGTCACAATCCCTGTGGACACGATCTTTTATTACTTAACGACAGAATCGTACACTTGCGATTTTGCCCAACAGATATGTCATGAGTTGCTCTTGAAATTGTGCATAGGTTAAATGCTAGATTATGAGTCCCAATCTTGATTGAAATTGGTTTGGACTGGGTGGAATTTGAGTTTGAAGTTGGGATTGGGTCAAAATTCAAATTCTGCATAATTCTGTAGGTCCGCGCGTGACGCACAGACAAACAGAGGCGAATAAGCAAAATACGTGTGACGCGCGCTTAGACCCGCGCGGCACGCTAGGAAACAAAATCAAAATGCAGAAATGCGCGTGATGCGCGTTGAGGTGCACGCAACAACAGGTCAAGACGCACGTGATGTGCGCTAGGTTGCGCTCGACGCTCCAGTTTGAGCAGAACATGGATTTTCACATTTTTAGGACTTTTAGGATCACGAGCACATGTTTTTGAGGTCCTAAATCCTAAGGAGTCGCTGAGGGATACCTTAGAATTCCCTTAGAGATGCTAAGTTGTTGAAAGGCTCTGAGAAGTAATATTAGGACTATTGAGCTACAATAGATCTGATAAGATAAGTTCTACAAATTAGGGGCAAGTCCAGTGGGCAAAACCTAGTCTAACATTGTGAAGGCTTAGAAATGTGATCTAGGTGTTCTAAACCCTTGAGAGTTAGAGTTTGATAAATAATCTAGGACTTGAGTCTTTGAGGAATAGGGTCTCAACCCTAGTTAGGTGGTAGTCTCAAACTATGTGAATTGCTTATGAGTTTGTGTGATTGAATGGACGTATAAGCAACACGTCTATTTTCGAAAATTGGAAATTTCTGGTGCATTATATAGAAAATGGTTGGATTATACTTAAGTTAGGTTTTCCCACTTATGTATGGAATTTTATAAGCCTGATCAGCTGGGATGGGTGCTACTTCTGAAGCAGGAAATGCGAAGGTCGCCTTGGATATATTGTATATAGAGTGGTCCAACACTTTATTAATTCTTTTGTCGTGACCACTTATTTCCAATAGTATTTAGAATTGATAAGTAAGGGTTTCTAGCGGTATGGTTTTGATCAATTTAGGATGGACATCCATAATCGCTTAGGTTTCCAGCACTTGTTAATTAATCAGGTTTGTTTGACCTAACCATTATGGATGGATCTTAGATTGATTGGGAACCATTAAGCCTTTTACGAACCTATAGTATTCTTGGTTCGAAATACCTTAGTAATTTATGAAGTTAAGAGGGATGACGTTAAGCCAGATTTCTTAACGCCTCAGTTGTAATTAGAGAACCTCGAAGTTAGTCAGCCCTAATTCACTAGAAAACTTTCCTAGGCATAGTGACCTTAGTGGAACATACAGCCTATGAAGAGTATTACACGATAGTCCGTGGGCTATAAAAGTATTAATTATAGCTAAATCAGCGGGAATTCGAGGATATTAATGTCTACGCTAGATCCAATAGCCAGTGTGTGAAGTGATCTTGTTGACCAATCACAAACTCTATCTTGACTTAATAAGCATCTTATTAGGAATAAGACTTAGTTTGTAACCGGTTAACTAAATCACCAAATTCTCCGTATAGTTGATCTATGGTAGCAATTAATTCCTTTTCGAAATTTCGATGATTTAGAATGACTAAGGGATGAAACTTACTCATTTGGATCAGAGTAGGATTAGAGTTCACAGCGGAAGCACAAAGAATAAATCCTATATAATGATAAGGTTAGAAGGTAAGGCGAATTTTGGGGACAAAATTCCTAAAAGGTGGGGAGTAATGTAACATCCCAAATTTTCTAAGCCTAATTATTAGAAATCCTAAGTGAAAAAGGGATTTAATCCCTAAGGATTAAAGATAGTTCATAGCCTTAATTTAGTAATTTAAAACAAATTTGGAACTAAAGGGTAAAATAGTAATTTTACCCAATGGTTTAGAAAATATGGGACTAATTAATTAGGAGTAGTTTTAATATATTAAAATTACTCAAGATGTTATTAGGAGCCAAAGGTTAAATTAAGGAAGCTAAATATGGGTTTGTTAGCAAGATTTTAATTAAATTTAAGCCCAAGTGTCCACCATATGCCACACTTCATTTAACTCCATGTTAGCACCCCCTCCTTCACCCTAATACTCCCTCCCTCACGCGACCTGTACAGGGGAAAGAAGAAAGGAAACAGAAATTAGAAAAGAAAGAAAAGGAAATAAGAGAAGAAGGGAAAGAGAGAGAGGGTCGCGATCGAGAGAGAGAGGGGGGGGGAGGAGGCCAAGGCGAGGCGCCCTGGAGGCGCCCTGGCGCAGTGCCTGGCTGGAGAAAGGAAGGAGAGGACGCAGCTGAGAGGATGAGGCCGAGAGAGAGTGAGACGCGATGGAGAGAGAGAGGGACGAACCGGGGAGAGATCGAGAGGGATAAATAGAGATACAGTGAGAGAAAGCTCGAAAATGGAAGTGGAGCAAGGATCCAAACCTGATCTTGGAGATGATTGGAGAAGAAGAAGTGGGAAGATTTGAAGTTAGGGCTCTTGCAAGTGGGTTTTGCTCAATGGAGAAGATGAACAA
Source organism: Calophaca sinica (assembly GCA_037113605.1). Classification (NCBI taxonomy): domain Eukaryota; kingdom Viridiplantae; phylum Streptophyta; class Magnoliopsida; order Fabales; family Fabaceae; genus Calophaca; species Calophaca sinica. The sequence goes on from CM073735.1 coordinate 61,080,338, forward strand.
GACTCAAAGGATGAAATATTGAAGGAGAAAGATGAAGATCAAAGCTTGAGAACTAATTTCCAGGGAGGATGCCTAGGGTTCAGATTCTGAAATTGGGGGTTTTCACCCTAAAGCTTCTAAGGAGCAATAGGTAATATAGATTTCCCCTAAAAACCTCCCTTAGGGTGTGCTAGGATTTATTGTTTAAATTCCTTAACTAAATAATTATTGCATAGATTATGATGATATTATATGGGGTTTGACTGAAATAGGGTTGGATGGCTGCCCCCACCCCCCTAACTATTATGTGATGTTTAACCATTGTGAGTTCCATTGAGCTCCAAATGGATTAAGTTTGATTGTGATTTGGCCTAATTTGGGAGTTGCTATGACTTCCCTAAATTAATGGAGGGCTTTATGTCTCCTTAAAAATTAGTTTGATGTCTATATGATTTCCGGGTTTGATGTTGGTACTCATTGTATATTGATTCTCATGTTGAATTTGAGATGTTGGATGAATTTTATATTTGATTTTAGTTTGGTCTTGATGACATTTTGATTCCTAATGTAAATGCTAACTATTGCAATGAATCTTAAATTGATTGAATTTGAATTGAGTTTGGTTGGGATTGCATTGTGATTAGTGTTTCCTTTAATTGGAACTTGTATGTGTTTGGAATGTTTGCAATTCACGCTGCAAACCCATCGATCGTGATTCGTTACCATTTGTATCGACGGGGACCCTTTCTTGGTCTTATCCTTTAAACAGGATTTTACTCATTTTGTACTTGAGCTGAGCCAAGTGGGTACATTCATTGATGATTTTGACATATGCTTGTATTGTGAACAATGCTTCTTTGCTTGTATTGTATCGGAAACTTGCTTGTGTTTGGAATGTTTGCGTTTGAACTGTAAAACTGTCAATGATTGTTTTAGGGTGTTTTCATTGACGGGGACCCCTTGGTAGAACCAAAATGGTTCTCACCCTTTTCTTTGGGCTATTGAGTGGCGCCAAGTGGGTACATTCATTGAGGATTATGATATGTGCTTGTTTTGTGATTTATGTTCCTTTGAGTGGAATATGTTTGTGTGAATGTTTGCTTTTGGATTGCAAACCCGTCATTGATTATTCTAGGGTGTTTTCATTGACGGGGATCCCTTGGTGGAACCAAACACAGTTCTCACTCTTTTCTTTGGGCTATTGAGTGGCGCCAAGTGGGTACATTCATTGAGGTTTGTGATATGTGTTGTATGATGATTATGTTATGTCTTTGATGTGTGCTTGATGTTTGAAAACTTAGTTACTTCATCATCATGTTTTTGAGGATTTATTAAGATATTCTTAATAAATATACTTATGCTTATGGGGAGGATTTTCTATACTTCGCACACCACGTATGGCAGGAAACAACGGTAAAAGCTTAATTAATACACGTTCTGGGGTGTTGTTTTCAGGTACAAGCTGATTGAGGAGATTCAGAGCACGAAACGTGTTCGGTCTTGCCCTTCTGCGAGACTTCGAGTCACTGGATCACAAGTCAGAGTCTTAGTTATTAGGTTGTGTCCTATTAATATTTGTGAATAATGTGTAACATCCCACCAAAATTGCCTAATTTGTATAATTTGCATAATTGTATGATTTGCTTACATTGCTTAATTTGCCTAATTTAATTAGTTAGCTTCTTAAATTGGGATCCCAATGCTTGCTTAGTAATTAATAGAGTAGTATATGTTGGGGTGTGAATCATAAAACTAGAGGTGTCACTAGTAGGGAAAGTTGTGAAACTAGAACTTGAGTGAGGGTATAATGGTAAAAGAATTTGTCCAGCCCCTTAATTCCCTCTAGGTCTTGCCACCATCCCTCATTTTCTCTCTTCACACTAAATTTTCTGAACAAAGGACAAAAGAAGAGGAAGAGAAGATGAAGGAGATGAGCTAGGGCTTGAGCTTGAGAAGGGAAGAAGGAAGCTTGAAGGTGCTAGGAACTGAAGGTTTCCTCTACATCTTGTTGAGGAAGAGGAGTGGAGCTGTCATTTCTTCATTTCAAGGAAGGCTGAGTGCCCTAATATTTGTAGAAGAAGGAATCTCGAATTAGAGAAGGGGAAACCAGAAAGTTGTTTAAGCTTCAACCTCATCTTCCTACATTTGGTGAGTTCTTCTCCTTTAGGTGGTGGGCAACCAATAAGACCCCCATTAGGGTTTTTATTTCCCTTTGCATGTGGCTTAGCTGGTCTAAGATGGAGATTTTTGAGTGAGGGTTTGATGTTGAACTTAGTAGAAGTTTGGGTTACAACCTAGTGATCATGCATGTTAAGACTGCCTCTGGTATTTCGAGTAGAACTCTTTCTATAGACCTTGGATTGAAATGATTTTTGTTTCTGTGTAAACTAGACATGAGGGGCTTGATTTTAGGCACAAGAATCACTTGAAAATGTTAAGAATTGAATTAGATATAGAATTTACAATTTCAGGTATGAATGCTGTCCTATTTTCTGACACCAGTGGATTGTTTGTTAAAACTGCACTAATCTGATGGTTATATTCCAAAATAAAAATTATATTCCTAAACTAGACATCCTAAGCTTTCCAATGAATGGTCGTTTGCCCAATTCTGACTTCGTTTGATATGTTAGTAAAATTCCCGAAGTTGATGCTCTGCTGCAGAAATTCTGCAGAAGGCCTGGCACGGCCAGGCCGTGTTTCAATCTGTTTCCTAGTCTTAAAATGCTTAGTTTTGGACCATTTGACTCCCTGAAACATGCTAATATGTTTGGTATGCTTAGGTATTACCCTTATGTATCTTTTATATAACTAATTGAGTAAAGAATGATTCTTGAATATGATGATTGTGATATAGCAATGCATTATTTCCTGTTGTTTTGTGATTGTTTTGATTGTGATTGGAATGTTTGCAAATTCATTTGCACCCTCATTGTAAGTGATTAGCTATCACCTGTGCCGTTGGGGGCCCCCTTGGTTTTATCCTTTTAATCGGATTTTACTCATTTTGTACTTGAGTTGGATCAAGTGGGGAACATTCATTGTGGTCTTTATGACATTTGTTTGTATTTGTATTATCTTTCAAGATTTCAAATGCAGTATTGTGAATTGAGCTTGTGACTTGTGAACTGTCATGTAAATGCTATTTGACCCTTGTCTATACTGATTTGTATTGAGGTATGTGATGGTGAGGGGTCCGCGAAGGACTCACTAAGATTTCTTAAATCTCACCCCTTTCGTTTAATTGTTTCAGATAAGCAGGTGCGAGAGGATTGACCCTAGCTGGAGTTGCTTAGCAGCTAGTCTTTGTTGTTTGAACTAAGTGTTGTATATGGGTCATTGGACCCTATATTTTGTAATCCTCATGACTTTGGGGTTATATTTTGAGACTTAAGTTATGTACTTAAACCGTTAGACAAGTACCTTGTACGAATTATGACTTGTAACTGTCAAGTTTTAATTTATTCAGTTTATGATATTTCGTAATGTTTTAAATGCAATGATTCGATTTAAAAATTGAATTAGGGTGTTACATTATGGTATTCGAGCCGTTCGATTCTTATCGGACTGTGAGGTAGATAGTTTTGGCTTAGTGTGTCATTGTGGACTGTTTACATCTTTCTACTTATTATGCTAAGAGACATTGAGCCTGATCATTGGCTTGAGCAACCGATTGTAGATTTACTGCATATCCCTCAGCATTTGCATGCCAGACTTCAAGCCAAGGTCTCCCATTTCATATCAGATGGCCAGTGGCGTATTCCTAGCTGGCTCTCCCAGACGTTCCCCACTCTTCTTGATGTCTTGAAGCATGTTTCAATTCCCATTTATTCAGAGGCCGATTTCTTAATTTGGACGGCTACGGACTCAGGGGTCCTCTCCTTCAAAGATGCATACCTTCACCTCAATCCTCTCGGTCAAGCCATTCCATGGTGTAAGTTGATTTGGAACAAGGCCATTCCTCCATCTAAATCTCTGCTGCTTTGGCGAATCCTGCACAATCGTCTTCCAACAGATGACAATCTTTGGCGTAGAGGCTGTGTAACTGTTTCGATCTGTTCTCTTTGTGGAAGGGCAGCTGAAACGACTCAGCATTTGTTCTGCCATTGCACCTTCATTCAGCAGCTTTGGAGCTGGTTAAGCTCAGCGATTGACTATAGCATTGATACCTCTAGCATCCATAACATTTTACAGTGTTGTGATCGTAATCTGTCTCCTCTTGTGAAGGATGTTGTTCTTGCTGGCGTCATCAGTGTCATCCACACCACATGGCAGTGTCGCAATAAACTCAGATTTGAGAGTTTGCCCACCACCATTCAGGCTGCTAAGAATTTAATTACTGCTAGTGTCGCTTTAGCAGGAAATGCCAGCTCCAATAAGTCCACTTCCTCTATGAGTGATTTTGTTCTTCTAAATTTCTTCTCGGTGAAGACTAAACTCGGTAAGGCTCCCATCATCAAAGAAGTTCGTTGGTGGCCCCCGCTTTGTAATTGGATAAAGTGTAACACGGATGGTGCGGCCAGGGGTGCTCCGGGGTTTGCGGCCTGTGGGGGCATTTTCAGAGACCGTAGTGCAGCAGCTTTGGGCTGCTTTCAGTTGAACATTGGGATTTCTTTTGCTCTACATGCGGAGCTCATTGGAGCAATGGTGGCAATTGAGATTGCCTCTAAGAAAGGTTGGAATAACTTTTGGCTGGAATGCGATTCCAAGCTTGTGGTGCTGGCTTTTAATTCAGTTAGCTTAGTTCCCTGGCAACTTAGAGTTAGATGGCGAATTGTATCGAGTTGTCTAAAAATATGTGTTTGCGGTCTCACACATTTATCGAGAAGGCAATATTTGTGCAGATAGGCTTGCCTCGCACGCTATTCACATTCAGGGTTTTCAGTGGTGGGATGCCATTCCCCCTTTCATTAGGGATGATTTTTTTAGGAATAGAGTTGGGCTACCCAACTTCAGATTCAAATAATTTCTACGTAAGGGTTTTGGTTTATGTCCCCCCTTGCTTTTGTTTCTCTTTTTTTCCTTTTTAATATATATTGATTGATATGCTGCAGATGATGGGTGGCAGCTGAGGTGCCAACATAGTTGGGATGTCAGTTGTTACAGTGATGCCTTTGCATATCAATTTTTGTTTAAAAAAAAGACATTGAGCCTGATCAACTCAATTCTTTGTGCATTGTATGCAGAATCATGGCATCCGGTTCAGGACGACGTGGTAGGCCACCAATACACGGCGAAAGGAACCCCAGGAATGCCACCAGAAATCTCGGGACTCCGCAAGAACCCGAACCTTGTAATGTAATAGCAGAAGCACTGAGGGTGCAAACTGAGGCTGCAAATGTTCAAGCTGAAGCGACTAACGCACTACTCCAACAGATCCTTCAGGGAGAAGTAGCCCCAGGTAACAAT